>CM062816.1:2084734125-2086002757 GCA_031772625.1 Pinus tabuliformis | reverse complement strand
CCATTTTTCTTCCATTGGAGGTCCCATTGAGCTCAAACATTTTATTTGATGGGTTTACACATTATAGAGGTGAGAGAGTCTACGTAAGATGAAAATGTTTGAGGATATCCAAGAACCCGTCCCATAGAGGGGGGTTGGTAACATTTATTGTTCCCTTCACAGGTGTTATAATAAAATATATTCTTTGTATATCTAGTTTCCATTGGATTATTGGAGTTATTACTGTTTCATTTTGTTGTTTAACTATGATTGTGGCATAGATCAAGACTTTGACAGGTTTTACTTCTATCAGTTGTTGCGGATCTACAATGTTTAGTAGTCATTTATATTGTTGAGATTGTTTGTCATCCACAGTCTTAAGTGGGTTCTTTTCGCACATCTTTGAGAAGAATTCACTACAACAAAATTGGCGACTCCACTGGTATTTTACTTCAGATCCAAAACCTCGATGACCTTCAATTTTCATGATGCAGGAGCATCGGACTTAGCCAGCAATGTGAAAACTTGTTCACATGTTGTGGCTAAACAGGTTGAAATTCATTGACTGATTAGTCAAAACCGGTTTTTACTTAGAGGGTTGGATCTCTCAAGCAATTAGTTATAACTCATTATTGTAATAAGTTAGAGACTGTCTTATTTTAGATTTAGAGATATAGTTGTTTGCATAGGTGTGAGGGAGAGTTGAGAAATAGAAGATTGTTATTAGATCTATTAAGAATAGAGATGTGTTGTTAGATATTGTTAGAGAAATCTTTGAGTGATAAAAGAGAGGAAAATGTAATGAGATGAGAGGATTGAGGAGTGGAGCGAGAGCAAAACAACGTCGACTGTATTCTTTTTGACAGAGGTCTTTTTCTGCTTAATCTGGCCTAAGGCCGAGACTCTGTTCTTTTGTTATCATGAATAAAGCAGTGTTGTGAGCATACGCGTATAACGAGCCCGTGGAGGCCTTTGAATGTTTGTTTTCCCTGTTTTCGAATGGATTTGGTACAGGCTCTGATTTTTCATTCTTTAAAGTAGAAACCCCATGGTTAAGGCAAGTTTGGTGTAATTTGGGTCCGCAAGCGAAAAACCCAATTACATAGAGAGACTACGCAAAAACACTTAGCAGATTCAATAAAGTGGACTTGAAATAATATAAACATTGATTTTGTGCCTTATCAGGTCTGATACATAAATCGCGTGACATAGGAGGAAGGGAACCGACTTGGGAAGTCAGGGAATTCCAATATTGCAACCCAACCGAACTCAAAACAGTGGGCGATTGGATAGCCTATCGGATCTGTAAGGCTATCGCATCGGAGGTTTGGAGGGGAGGCGGCATATATTAAAGCGGATAAATGGAAATTTCCGATAGCAATTAATGTTATTACATCAGACCTCCACCAAGAGCCATCACCGATATTTGTGGACCATTAGGATTCGATCGCCAATATTGCGATTTGATCTAAGTCGTCTGATCGAGCAGATCTCGATCCGCGGCATTTAACACATATAATTGTTAAAAGGACGAAAAGTGTTGTTTTAACATTTTTCAAAGGTATTTCGGTCTTGAAAGGGTAAAGCTTTTTTTTAAGCCTTTTCAAAGGCTTTTGGATTCTGAAAGGAAAAAGCGTAATTTTCAAGCCAAAGGAGTGTTCGGCAGGGTGATTGTTGGGTTTTATAGATCCAACTGTGGATTAATTGAACCATTGCTTTCCGTCTCTTGTACTTCTCTTGAAGTTGATGCTACCTTATACCGTCAACTTGTAGGAATACTCGTCCTGATATTTCCTTTGTTGTTGGCCTTGTTGCTCGTTTTATGCAAAACCCCCGTGAAAGTCATTGGAAAGCAGCTAAAAGAATACTTCGTTATGTTCGAGGTACAATACAGTTTGGGATTCATTACAGTGCCAAAGCAGCTCCTCTATTAGTTGGTTTCACTGATTCTGATTGGGCTGGTGACCCTGATGATCAAAAGTCTACTGCCGGTTATGTCTTCACTCTTGGTTCAGGACCTATTACATGGGCTTGTAAGAAACAGGCTGCCATTTCTCTTTCGTCAGCAGAAGCAGAATATCGTGGTGCCGTGGAAGCTAGTAAGGAAGCCTTGTGGCTTCGTCAGATCCTATCAGAGTTTGGCTTTGAGCAGCAGCATCCAACCACACTTTGGTGTGATAATCAAAGTGCCATTCAGCTATGCAAAGATCCAGTCCAGCATCAGCGCAGTAAACACATTGAACTACACATGCACTTCATCAGAAAGCTCATTAATGACCATGTTCTTGAAGTGCAATATTGTTCAAAAGATGATCAGGTTGCAGACATCTTTACAAAGGCTCTCACAGAGGAAAAGGTAGCTAGATATATAAATGGCTTAAGGTATGGCATACAAGATGAGATTAGCTTGTTAAGTCTGAAAACTGTTGAGGAAGCCTATCAAGCAAGTTTGAAGGCAGAAGAAAAGATCTTGAGGAAACAAAACCAAAGAAATAGAGGAAAAATTTCAGCAAGAGGTAGAGGAGCTACCAGATCAAGAGGACAACAGCATCAGCATGAAGCAGGAAGCTCAAGTAGCAGACTACCACAGAGGGGTGAAGCTAACAGGGGAAGATTCGCACCCAGAGGAAGAGGGCGAGGAAGAGATGTTCGGTGTTATACATGTGGAGAATGGGGACATATGTAATGGGATTGTCCTCATAATAAACTAGCAAGTCAGAGGAATGTGAATGTCGCTGAGGCAAAGCCAGAACCACCTCGACTTGTGGAAAAGGAAGAACCCCCTGAAGAAGGTGAATCGTTGTTATTGAGGATAACTTTGCTTAGAGCAAAGAAGGAGACTGGAGAACCTTCACAGAGGAAGAAGTTGTTCAGAACTACCTGTAAGTCAAAAGGTAACTGTTGCAAAGTAATAATTGACAATGGAATTACTGACAACCTTGTTTCTACAAAAATGGTGGACAAGCTTGGGCTAGAAAATACCATGCACCCTACTCCTTATAAAGTATCATGGTTGAAGAAGGGACATCAGATCATTGTGACTGAACAGTGCAAGGTGGAGATACAAATTGGTATGTATAAAGATGTGGTATTATGTGATGTAATGCCCATGGATGTATGCCATGTATTATTGGGAAGACTGTGGCAATTTGATTGGAAAGTTATTCATGACAGAAGGAGAAACACTTATACTTTGGAGAAAGATGGAACTAAACACACATTGCTGCCATTGAAGGATGATGCTGACAAAGGAACACCTGGAAGTAGTATTATGCTGATAAGTGGAAAGGAGCTAATGCAGGAAGTAGTGAAGAATGAGGAGCTGCATTTTTCTATTTTGGGAAGGCCAAAGGTAATCTTAGCTCCCACAAACTTGAATGATTTACCTGAAGAAGTTAAAATGTTGTTAGATGATTTTTTGATATTATTGTTGTTGAGTTGCCAAATGCATTACCACCGACTAGGAGTATTAGTCATCACATTGACTTAATACCAGAGCAAGCTTTCCAAATAAAGCGGCATATAGACTAACTCCTCAAGAGAACGCAGAAGTTGGAAGGCAAGTGCAAGAGTTGATGGATAAGGGACTGATCAGAGAAAGTCTTAGCCCATGTTTTGTACCAACAGTACTCAGTCCGAAGAAAGGAGGAGAATGGCGCATGTGCACAGTTTCCAGAGCTATCAACAAGATCACAATCAGGTACAGATTTCCTTTGCACGCATGGATGATTTAATGGATTGTTTGAGTGGATCTAAATACTTTACTAAAATAGATTTGAAGAGTGGATATCATCAAATAAGGATTAGAGAAGGTGATGAATGGAAAACTGAATTAAAAACAAATAGTGGGTTGTATGAGTGGTTAGTGATGCCTTTTGGGCGCACTAATGCACCCAGCACGTTCATGAGACTAATGAGCGAAGTCTTGAAGGAATATGCAGGTAAATTTTTCATTGTTTACCTTGATGATATTCTGGTTTTTATCAAAATTAAAGAGGAGCATTTAGAACATCTTAAGTTGGTCCTAAGGACTCTTCAAAAAGAGAAACTACTAATAAATTTGAAGAAATGTAGTTTCATGAAGGAAGAGCTGGTGTACTTGGGATTTGTAGTTTCTGAAGCAGGCTTGAAGATGGATCTGGAGAAAGTCCAAGAAATTTGGAATTGACCTACTCCCAGAAGCATATTTGAGGTAAGAAGCTTCCATGGACTTGCAAATTTTTTATAGAAAGTTTATAAAATGTTTTAGTCAAATTTGTGCACCAATCCTTGAGATAAGCAAGGAGATCAATCAACCATTTCAGTGGATAGAAGCAGCAGACAGAAGTTTTAACTTGCTGAAGAGGAAAATCACAGAGAAGCTGATTTTAGCTTTGCCAAGTTTTGAGAAAGTCTTTCAAGTAGAAACAGATGCTAGTGGAGTTGCAGTTGGCACAGTTCTGAGTCAGAGCAAAGACCAATAGCATATTTCAGTGAGAAACTGAATGATGCAAAGAAGAGATATTCTTCTTATGATAGGGAGTTTTATGCTATTGTGTAGGATTTGAAAAAGTGGAGACATTATTTACTACCAAAAGAATTCATATTATATTCAGACAATCATGCCTTACAGTTTATCAATAACCAGCTGAAGTTGAATCAGAAACATGCCAAGTGGGTAGAATTTCTGCAAAGTTTTACTTTTGTAATAAAGCATAAGAGTGGTAAGTCAAATAAAGTAGCAGATGCATTGAGCAGGGTAAGTTTTATTTTGCAAGAATTCAAAGTGGGTGTTGTAGGATTTGAGGAAATGATTGAAATGTACAGGGATGATGAAGATTTTAGAGATATCTACACAATAGTTCAGAATCCAATGAGCCATAACAGAAGTCAGTGGTTGGACTATCTCATTCAAGGAGGCCTATTATTTAAAAGCAACAAGTTTTGTATTCCCAAATGTTCTATGAGGGAAAACATCATAAAGGAGAAACATAGTGGAGGATTATCTGGTCATTTTGGAAAAGATAAAACCTTTGCTCAGGTGAATGCTTTTTAATATTGGTCGAAAAAGCAAACTCGTGTCAAAAATTTTGTTGAGAAATGCAAGATATGCCAGCATGCAAAAGGAAGGAGTTAGAATTCAGGACTGTATCAGCCATTGCCCATACTAGACCGACCATGGGATGCAATTAGCATGGATTTTGTTCTAGATTACCAAAAACCCAGAGAGGGAATGGTTCATTTATGTTGTAGTAGATATATTTTCTAAAATGGCACATTTCATTGCATGTAGGAAAACTAGTGATGCAACACACATAGCTAATTTATTCTTTTCAGAGATTGTAAGATTGCATGGGTTACTTGTAAGAATTGTATCTGATCGAGATACCAAGTTTGTAGGGAATTTCTGGAGGACTCTTTGGAATAAACTGGTAGCTAACCTCAATTTTAGTTCAACATACCATCCTCAAACAGATGGACAAACTGTAGTAGTGAACAGGAGCTTGGGGAATATATTAAGAACTTTAGTATATCATAATCCCAAACAGTGGGATTTGGCACTAGCTCAAGCTGAGTTTTCTTACAATGATACACCAAACCGAAGCACTGGAATGAGTCCATTTCATATTGTCTTTGGAATGCATCTGAGGGGTGTGTATGAGCTCAAGGATTTAGGAAAACAGGAAACCAGTGTAGGAATTTACAGGGTAACTTCCTCAGAAAGAACACCAAAAGGACACCGCTCACAACCAGATCAATACGCCAGTATTTTTGACGTGGTTAAAACCCTCAAAGAGGGAAACAGTCCACGGCCTGTCCCAACGTGGGTACTACAGGCAATTTATTAATCAAAGAATGAAAATTTACATAATCTTCTCTCATGCACGGATTACCCGAACAATGACCCTCCATGCGCTTTAAATAGAACTCATGGACCAATCGGGTGTCAAGCCACGGATCAAGTGTCGATAATACCGAGGTGAGAGTGAACCGTCGGATCACTACATATCATCATGACCGTCAGATTGTAAGTTACAAAATGTACAACGGTAAAGAAACACACTTTACCTAACTCTATACCTAACTCTATACCCAAGTTGAACTTAACTATTTCCTATGTGTCGGAATATCCTAACATCCCCCCTTAAGAACAACTTGGGATAGGATTGAAGGATTTACAAATATGACACAATAGGAGAAGGAAGGAGGCACTAGAGCCTATCCCCCCTTAGTGACAACTTCCTGAACTCCAAGCATATATCGAAGTTTAGTGAACTTCGCCTCTGTGAGAGCCTTTGTGAAGATGTCTGCAACCTGATCATCTTTTGAACAATATTGCACTTCAAGAACATGGTCATTAATGAGCTTTCTGATGAAGTGCATGTGTAGTTCAATGTGTTTACTACTGCATTGATGCTGGACTGGATCTTTGCATAGCTGAATGGCACTTTGATTATCACACCAAAGTGTGGTTGGATGCTGCTGCTCAAAGCCAAACTCTGATAGGATCTGACGAAGCCACAAGGCTTCCTTACTAGCTTCCATGGCACCACGATATTCTGCTTATGCTGACGAAAGAGAAATGGCATCCTGTTTCTTACAAGCCCATGTAATAGGTCCTGAACCAAGAGTGAAGACATAACCGGCAGTAGACTTCCGATCATCAGGGTCACCAGCCCAATCAGAATCAGTGAAACCAACTAGAAGAGGAGCTGCTTTGGCACTGTAATGAATCCCAAACTGTATTGTACCTCGAACATAACGAAGTATTCTTTTAGCTGCTTTCCAATGACTTTCACGGGGGTTTTGCATAAAACGAGCAACAAGGCCAACAACAAAGGAAATATCAGGACGAGTATTCCTACAAGTTGACGGTATAAGGTAGCATCAACTTCAGGAGAAGTACAAGAGACTGAAAGTATTGCTGATGATAAGCTTCTTCTGGAGTGATATTCTTTAGAACCTTAGTAGGAGTGCGATTGATTATATAATTTGCACAATTAATTGCTTCGGCCCAAAAACTAAGACTGAGTCCTTTAGATTGCAACATACAATTAGCCATTTCCTTTAAGGTGTGATTTTTCCTTTCAGCTACACCATTTTGTTGTGGAGTGTATGGAACAGTATGTTGCATTTGAATTCCATTTTCGGTGCAAAAGTTGATGAATGTGTTTTTAACATATTCTCCACCATTATCAGTTCTTAGCTTAATAATTTGATGTCCAGATTGTTTTTCAACAAAGGCTTTGAAGGCCAAAAATGTGTTAAATACTTCGCTCTTGAGTTTTAAGAAGTATACCCAAGTGCGTCTGGAGAAATCATCAATGAAAGTTACGAAATACTTGCAGCCAGAGAATGAAGCAACAGGAAGTGGACCACATAAATCACTGTGCACAAGCTGTAAAGGGGCTGAGGCGTGCCAAGAGGCACGTTTGTCAAAACTGTCCCGATGATGTTTTCCGAGTACACATCCGGAACAAACACCATCTCTACAAGATACCATAGGAAGACCTGTCACCATATTTTCTTTACATAGATGCTGAATGGAGCGATAGTTTAAGTGACCAAATCTCTCATGCCAAAGTTTGCTCACTTCATCATTATGAGCAACAAATACTGAGGGAAGATTTGATGACCCAAAGTTGTGAAACTTATACAACCTTGTGGAATCATCAGCAATACCAGTAGCTAGAATCTGTTTAGGATCTCTTAGATCCTTGATTACAACATCATGAGGTGAAAATTCAACAATTTTACCTTCACCTGAATGAGTTATCTGATATACAGATAGAAGGTTGCAGGATAAGGTTGGAACACATAATACATCATTAAACTGACCATTGTCTAGATGAACAGTTCCAGTCCCTACAACATTAAGAGATCTATCATCACCAACATATATATTTTTGGTGTTACAATCATTTAAAGAAGAAAACATGGCTTGGTTTTTGGCCATGTGATAAGAGGCTCCAGAATCAATGAGCCACTCATGAGAAGGAGAAGAAGAAGATACATTTAATGCATAACCAGACTGAGATGATTGACAACGACATGCCAAAAGTGCCATTCCGGAAGTTGAAGTTGAAGTATGCTCCACATGGATGTTATGTTTCTTCATGGTGGCTTCCAAGGCTTCCATCTTCTTAAAGAATTTTGATTCTAAGTGGCCATCTCGATTACAAAAGTTACAATGTCTATCAGTCTTCTTCCATTTGTTTTTATTGGTCTTATCACTTTGTTGAAATGATCTTTCATTTTGAGGCTGAGTTTGCTTAGGACCCTTGTTTGGTTTAGGACCATTCTTTTTAGGATATGACTTCTTAGGATTCTTTGAATTTGGTTGCTACTGGGCGGCTAACGCTTTCTTGGAAGAGTTTCCAAGATTAAGAAGACCAAGGTGTAAGAGTTTTTCTTGTTCTCTTATTAAGGAATCACAAAAGGAGTCAAAGGAAGGTGCCTTGTAGTCTTTTCCTTGACAAATGAAAGCTTCCCTTGTAGAATGGAAAGTGGAAACAAATACAGAGTAGGCTAGTCCCAACTTAGTAAGGATGGAATAAATAAGGTTACCATCTTCTTTCTTAACTTTAACACCTTCCAAGAGATATCTAAGGGTCTTGAATTTGGACAAGAAATCTTCAATGCAAGAAAAATTATTAGGATCCAAAGTAAGCAACTCATTTTCAAGTTGATGGGCTCTTATTTCATTTTTAATCCCAAAAACTTTAGCGAGTTTTTCCAATGCTTCATGACGAGTCTCAAGTTCTGCAATATGGAATCTAAGATCAGGAGAAATAGACATCCCTATCAAACCACGTGCTTGATCTTGTCTATTTTCCCATTTTGCAGCCTTGTCTTCATATTTTGGTTTCTTCTCTTGGTCTGTGGCTATTCTGAAGAGACCTTTACTTCTAAGTAAATCTTCCATGTAGGCTACCCATTGGAAGTAGTTAGTGCTGTCAAGAATGACTTGGCATGCACTTTCCATTTTTTTTTAAACTGAAGCTGAATATGTTGAAGGTAAGTATTCCAATGGATAGATCTCGAAAAATTAGGCTGTTTTAAAAAAAACGGCTCTGAAAAAGGCTTTCGGATGAAGAAGTTATGGCTTTTTGAAAAACTTTGTTGAAGTTGCCGGCAAAGTGCGCGAATGTGCGGGAATAAAAAAAATCTGCCCCACAAAATGGAGACTTGAACGCAAGACCTCTACTCTCTTAAAATAGGTTTGAACCAATTGATCTATACAAAAAATTTGAGAGAGAGAGAGGGGGGGGGGGGGCCTTGGTTTGCGTGCTTGCCTTGAGAAAGCTCTTTTTCCCTACAAAACACAAAACCCAACACGAATATGCAAAGAAAAACGAACCTTGTGGCTCGAAGTTAGCTTTAGCCAAAAAACTAGAAATTTTTAAAAAACAATCTCAAAGTTAGCTTTAGCCGAAAAACTAAATATTTTTTCAATGTTTCTGATTTTCCGAGATCACACTAAGGTGCAGGGAAAAGAGCATACGCATGAGAAAAATCCTTCCTTTCTGTTTCTGATTTGCCCAGATCGCACAGAGTCGTAGGGCAAAGAGCATACGCAGAAATGAAAGGTATAGATCCGGTTTAAAAAAAAAGGCTAAATAAACCGAAACCGAAATAAGCAGAGAGAAAATAACAGTAAACTGCAAAAACACTGTATACCTCCCGATCTGAAAAATGACGCAGCTAGGGCTACCGGAAACCTTTTCGCGTGAAACGAAAGGGGTTCCTCACTGGAACAGATGCTTCGAATGCAACAGAGCAGTCCTCTCGACCCGAAAGCAGTCAGAAACAGCAGATCTAGGAAACGACAGCTGTATGCAGTTCTACCGGCTTCAGATTTGGATCACCAACGGACGCGGCCCTCAAATAGCTCTGATACCATGTAGGAATTTACAGGGTAAGTTCCTCAGAAAGAACACCAAAAGGACACCGCTCACAACCAGATCACAGATCAATACGCCAGTATTTTTGACGTGGTTAAAACCCTCAAAGAGGGAAACAGTCCACGGCCTGTCCCAACGTGGGTACTACAGACAATTTATTAATCAAAGAATGAAAATTTACATAAGCTTCTCTCATGCACGGATTACCCGAACAATGACCCTCCATGCGCTTTAAATAGAACTCATGGACCAATCGGGTGTCAAGCCACGGATCAAGTGTCGGTAATACCGAGGTGAGAGTGAACCATCGGATCACTACATATCGTGATCGTCGGATTGTAAGTTACAAAATGTACAACGGTAAAGAAACACACTTTACCTAACTCTATACTAGACCAAGTTGAACTTAACTATTTCCTATGTGTCGGAATATCCTAACAACCAGGAGTGCAAGCAATGAAGAATTTGCAGAACAGATGCAGAGATTACAAGAAGAAGTCAAAAGCAAATTACAGGAAAGCAACAACAAATACAAATAGAGGGTAGATCTGAAAAGAAGGGAGCAAGAATTCCAAGTGGGAGACTTAGTGATGGTGCATTTGAGGAAAGAGAGATTTCCTACTAAAACTTACAACAACTTGAAAATGAAAAAGATAGGACCTTGCAAAATTGTCAGAAAATTTTCAGCCAATGCATATGAGATTGAGTTGCGAGAAGGGATTGGAATGTCCCCCATTTTTAATGTTGCGGATTTATATCCATTCAAGGAGGCAAAAACAAAATTGCAGGAGGAAGCTACAGGAGATGAAGTTCAAACTGTGAACTAGGAGGATCAAAGAGTATCCAAGAAAACCAGAGGGCAGACATATTTCCAATATCTAGTAAAATGGAAAGAGCAGCCAGTGGAAGATTCCAGTTGGTTGACAGCAGCAGAACTAAAGAAGTATGGAGTGAGTCCTGAAAGCTTGAAGGACAATTCTTTTCTTCCCCGGGAGTCTGATGCAGGAGCATCAGGACCTAGCGAGCAATGTGAAAACTTGTTCACATGTTGTGGCAAAACAGGTTGAAATTCATTGACTGATTGGTCAAAACCGGTTTTTACTTAGAGGGTTGGATCTCTCAAGCAATTAGTTATAATTCGTTATTGTAATAAGTTAGAGACTGCCTTATTTTAGATTCAGAGGTAGAGTTGTTTTCATAGGTGTGAGGGAGAGCTGAGAAATAGAAGATTGTTGTTAGATCTATTAAGAATAGAGATTTGTTGTTAGATATTGTTAGAGAAATATTCGAGTGATAAAAGAGAGGAAAATGTAATGAGAGGAGAGGATTGAGGAATGGAGCGAGAGAAAAACAGCGTCAACTATATTCTTTTTGACAGAAGTCTTTTTCTGCGTAATTTGGCCTAAGGCTGAGACTCTGTTCTTTTGTTATCATGAATAAAGTAGTGTTGTGAGCATAATTGTATAACGAGCCCATGGAGGCCTTTGAATGTTTGTTTTCCCTGTTTTCGAATGAATTTGGTACAGGCTCTGTTTTTTCATTCTTTACAGTAGAAACCTCGTGGTTAAGGCAAGTTTGGTGTAATTTGGGTCCGCAAGCGGAAATCCCAATTACACAAAGAAACTATGCAAAAACACTTAGCGGATTCAATAAAGCGGACTTGAAATAATATAAACATTGCTTTTGGGCCTTATCGGGTCCGATACATAAATCGCGTCACATCGGAGGAAGGGAACCGACTTGGGAAGTCAGCGAATTATGATATCGCAACCCAACTGAACTCGAAACAGTATAGGGGCGACTGGATAGCCTATCGGATCCGTAAGGCTATCGCATCAGAGGTTTGGACGGGAGGCGGCATATATTAAAGCGAATAAATGGAAATTGCCGATAGCGATTAATTTTATCGCATCGGACCTCTACCAAGAGCCATCACCGATATTTGTGGACCATTGGGATCTGATCGCCGATATTGTTGTTCAATCTGAGTCGTCATATCAGGCATATCTCGATCTGCGACATTTAACACATATAATTTTTAAAAGGACGAAAAGTGTTGTTTTAACATTTTTCAAAGGTATTTCGGTCCCGAAAGGGTAAAGCTTTGTTTTAAGCCTTTTCAAAGGCTTTTGGATTCTGAAAGGAAAAAGCATAATTTTCAAGCAAAGGAGTGTTTGGCGGGGTGATTGTTGGGTTTTATAGATCCAACTGTGGACTAATTAAACCATTGCTTTCTGTCTGCATCATTTCAGCTTAGGTTTTCTTCTTTTTTCAGTCTCTTAATGTTGTTTACTAGCTTTTTAACCCTAGACCTGTCAAATTTCTTACTGCTATAAGTTTTCTAGTCTTTTCTGCATGTCACAGGAACCAGCCGCGACAGAGACAATAGTTTTTTCCAAGATTTGCCGACCGAGAATAAAGGAGCAGAAATCACACTTTTCTGCCAAAAAAGTGAAATTTGGAGTCCAAAGCGCACCTTTCAGCCCAAAAAGCGTGATCCCCCTTGAAAACAAGTCAGTACCTGCGATTTTTAGGGTTTCCGGGTTTTTATCAGATCTATTTCTGGGTTTTGTCGAGAGTTGTCTGCTGGGTTGTTTCACCTCTGTCTCATCCTGCTTAGGCCTTGATCTACTCGGATTTACTCATCAAAGTGGAATTTAGCCCCTTAGGGATTCTAGTACGCTTCCACTTTTATAAGAGGAGTTTAGCTGAGTAAGAATCTTGAGTTTCGGCAACACTTTCAGCCATATTTTCCATATTTATACCCTTCTATTTCAGATCTTTAAAGATAGGTTGTTGTCATCCATAGTTTCATATTAAACATTGTTTGGTCATTGGCCTTAGGGTCCCATCGGTTTCCCTAGGTTTTTCACCCATCTCCCTATCTTTTTGCAGCAATCTTCCTCTCTGGTTTTTTGTTGTAGTTGCACCACTTTCCAGTAGCCTAGTGTCATTTGATCCTAGTCACACCGACAATTAGATCGCTTGACCTTTTTCATGTGTTTTTCAATTAAATTTTTCCACCAACAAGCATAGTGTTTGCAAACCTAGTTTTGGTGGGGTTTAGTTAATTGTTTTGTTGTTCATTTTCTATTGTTAATTTCAGTTTATTTTCAACAAGCTTTTTTATTTTTTCAAACACGATCTAGGCTTAATAAATAAACACACTTGCACACACAAGCACACCTTAAGCGAAGGGTGCTTGGTTTACACCACCAAGCCAAGACTTAACATAATAAATTCATCTCCCCTCATAGAGACAAAAGCATATTTTTGTCACAGAGATTCTTAGGCCTACATCCCCAGTTTTCGCTCGGGCATATTACTCCTCCTGTGAGGTTCAATTTCATAGCCCTCTGATTCCCTATACCGACTATTCTCCTAGTTCATCTGATTCCTCATCTTATTCTGAGCCTCCTTCATCGCATATCGTCACCATGTCTGGACCCACAGCTAGTGCAGGAACCCAACCTGGTGTTGGCTTTGGTTCTACCCCGGTGGTCACATCTAGCGGAATAGTCTCAATAACCATTTCGGTAGCCCCCATGCTCCCTTTTATGGCTGGGTTAAGTCTCCTAGATTTTATCCAATTGATAAATGATCCCATACACCACAATGTTATTTGGCCTTCTATGTCGACTCAACTTCCCTCAAATATCTCAAAATTTGAGGGTAATTCTGGAGAGGAGCCTACCAATCATGTATGCTCCTTCCACATGTGGGTTTCATCGAACTCCGTTACGGATGACTCCATTCATCTTCGGCTGTTCCAACGCATGCTCACTGGAGACGTTCCAAAATGGTATGTAGACCAACCTGTTGCATCTCATTCCATTTTTGTGATGCTTGCTAAAGCGTTCCTCTCATATTTTCAATTACCTCTCTGGTACGACACTGGTATGGAGCTATTGGCCTCATTCTGTCAATCCTCTGCCACTCACCTTTCTTATCAGGTTCAGGAATGGTGTAGAAGGTAGAGCACACACCGTGTCGTGCCCTTCGAAAACTGTGTCTACCTAGATTAGTTTCTTAGGAGGCTTTTATCACGCATTGGAAAAGATGTCATGTCCCATTTTCCTCAGATAGAGGAAGAAGCTCTCCAAACTGCTCTGATATATGACCTGATTTATGTTCAATTTGGTTATGTATATACCATTATTCCAGACCTCCCTCGTCCTGGAAGTGTCGGTGAATCGGGGCCATCTCATGCCACCGACAGTATCGTTGGAACCCTTTCACACTCTTCGCTATATACTCAGCAAAGTTATGGCTATCCGAAGGGGGGCACCAGTTCCTCCAACACTTATGTCCCTCCTGCTAACAACATGTTTTCAAGGTCCCAACCCGTCTACCAAACCGTTGCTCCTCCTTATGCATAGCCGAGCGCTCAAGCCCCTCAAGCATTATTGCCACAACCTCCCATGCATCCTTAGCCCTAACAGCCACTTCCCCCTCAAGGTCAAGTGTTTACGCAGCAGATTGTGACCAATCCCCAAATTTGAAAAATAAGAATAAGGGGAATGGTAATAAGGGTAACCAAGGTAATCAAGATAACCAACCTAACATTAACAACAGCAACGGGGCAGCCAAACCAAGTAGAACAAGGCTATTCGTACGAACAAGCCTTGAACATGTTATGGTGTACGTGGAAAATATACACATGAGTGTCCTCTCTTAACCCAGATGTGCCAAATGTGGGAAGCTCAAGCAGCTTCTAGAGGTTAACAAATGCCTCATAATCCAGCGCCATCTCAACTAGAAGTGCTTACAAATTCTTTCCCTCAGCAAGGATTCAACCTCAGCCAGGTCAAGTAGCCCATCCCTCCCAACCTTCTGGTCCTTATGACTACCAGATCCTTATGATGATTTCTGATGAGGTTAACCCCTTCGATATCAACCTACAAACTCGGTCGCGTCAATATGACAAGCCATCGACTTCATCCACCACTGAGTCTAAAACCAAAGCATATATTGAGCATATTACGACACCAAATGGTCCACTACAGATCCCTCAACCTAAAGTTGAGGCAATTCCCAAGATCCCAAAGGGACCATTACACCGTAACACAGCTTCTAACCGAGTTGCCCATACATACAGTATAGTAGACGACTTGGCGCAATCACCTACCGCCATGTCGACGATGGAAGTACTCTAGTCGTGCCCATCTCAAAAGAAAGCTCTACTAACTGCTTTGGGCATAGTAGATCCTTCCAATGATCGCTTGATTGTCTTCCCAGTTGATACATTAGAGCATCCCCCATTACCTTCAATTGTTGCTTTCCAGATACCAGTCCGATTCCGTAATGCCATCATCTCCCAATGCATTATTGACGAAGCTACATCCACTTGTGTGATATCTGATGTTGTTTGGAAACAACTTAAGTCACATGATTTTTCCCCCTCCACCATCACTTTGCGTGCTTCATACGGACACTCCTCCCAGCCTCTTGGCATGTACCGCAATTGTCCAATAACTCTTGCAAGCAAGACTGTCCACATAGACATTGAGGTTATTGATGCCCCTTTAGATTACAACATTCTCTTAGGTCGTAGTTACGCATATGCCATGTCAATCATCGCATCTGCATTTTCTGCAAGATGTGCTTCCCCCATGAAGGGAATATTGTTACCATCAATCAGTTGACATACTACGAGTTGACATCCATGACCTCCCCCGAATCCATTATCTCATCAATGTCAGATAAGCAACCTTCAACTCCTCTCACCAGTGTTTCACCTGGAGTCTACAAAGATTCCTCTTTGTTGGGTTCTTTCCCTAGTCCTCCCCCTCTCATCTCAGAGCCTAACTCTTTGAGTGTTTGCATGTTACAAGCGTCACAGCTTACCCTCAAGCAGTCCAGTACATCTGATCCACAACTAACTCCTTAGCACCCTATAGTTAACATCCCAGCCGAGCCATCTGAATCCACCCCACCAGGACCTCCTCTATTTGTGGGTGCCTCTCCTATGTTCCCACCAAGAACTGTTCCTCCAGGTCTCAACCATCCTGGAGTTGTTCAGCTGGGACATTAACCTGCAGGCCATATACCTTTCTTACTTCCCACTCTGGAAATTTTTTTGTCCCTTTCATGGCTTCATTGGTCCTTCCTAACATGACTTTGGGGATCCCAGTATGGTACATTGATCCCCCTTCAAGAATTTTGCCTAGTCAGCTAAGACCTTATCATGCTTTGACCCCGGTTCAGCCGGTCCCTACAGCCCCTTCCGCCGCTTCAATTCTATCGCAACCACAATAGGAACCCACTCCTGTTGCAAAAGCATCTGGAAAAGGGGGCAAAGCTAAAAGGAAAGAACTTAAGGACAAGGCTCCCCATGCTCCTCCAGCCCCCAAGGCCCCAAAGTCATCACCTCTGTGCACTTTGTGTAAAGTTGTTGGGCACACCACCAATAATTTTCCTGAGCTTCCTCGTCTTAAACCTTTGGTTCATGAAACATTCCATTAGTCAAATATCCCTAAAGTCCATGTTAACTTATGGGGTCCACCCAAGAAACTCATAACGTTACGCACAAATAACGCTTATGCCTTGTACGATCATCATGGTCACTACTCCCATTGTTGCCCTTGTTTTGATGAATTTCTCGATTGCCTTGAGGCGCTTTGTGAATACAAGACCACTCGTAGTGGAACACCTACTCCTCTACCCGTGGATTCTAGTACCACTAGTAAACCAAAACAGGGGGACTCTGGTTCCACCATCATGATCCCTCCCCCCGATGTCGAGATGACGGACTCCACAGGCCATATCCTTTACCTGTCATCATCCTTGAGTTCCTTGCAAGAAAAAATTTGTGAGGTTTCTGCACGCGCTTCTATTGAACATATTTCGAAAGAATCCCAGGTCTCAAAATCCGTAGATCCTCCATCTACTAGCTCGTCGTCTACCATTCCAGATGATGCGTATGTGAACCTTCTTTCTTAGGTTGATGCACTAGGTACCACCGCCGCATCATGTAGTCAGTCTTCCTCCCGTTCGCCCATCTTCCATTCTAATGAGGAAATCATGGAAGCTATGTCTACCCCTGATTACCCTTGCACTTAGGCAAGGGGGTATATTTTTTGGAGGATTTTGAAGGCCATCTCCTTCCTAATTCTCCCAATGCACTCTACCTCAAGAAATTTTTCTCATAGCATATCCCTTTGATTTGCATGTATTTATTTATGTCATGAAGTTAGGTAGGTTGCATCATCTCATCCATTTTCTTTTGCACCTTTCAGATGGATCCATCATCCACACCGTATATCAGTCATGTCGACAGTGCGATTCGCTTCTCCAGGAATCTAGCCTCAGCAGCTTGGGCAATTTTTACCCCTTGCATGTGTTAGTCCTTTCGAACGGTGTGTGCATTGGATCTGCCACCAATAACCAAGCTGAATATGATGCAGTGATAGGTTTGTTAGTCGATGCCCTCTCTCATTGCATCCTTCATCTTCATGTTCATTTAGATTCCTTTCTACTTGTCATGCAATTGAATGGTGTGTATCATGTCCATAACCAATTCCTATTTAGAAAATATCTACGAGTTAAGTTCTTGGTACGTGAATTTGAAACCATTATTTTCAGACATGTCCCTAGAGCCCAAAATAACTATGTAGATACCATTGCAAAAAACATTCTAGATTGGCATTTATCACATGTATACCATAAAACAAAACCATAAACACAACACATGTCGAACCATCGTCGTCATATAAAAATGCATAATCATATTATGTATCATATAAGTGTTTGGAGCCCATAACATGTTCCAAAAATTAAAACCAAAGGGACCCACATGTCCCCATATCTAGTACTTGTCTAGCGGATCTCGCACCAAAGGTTATTCTCCACCTGCATGTAGGTAATGTATTTCCTAACCAGCCATGCGCCACATGATACCTCGCCACTCTACGGGAAGGTCGGTGCACTTATTTGTGTATCGATCATCTAACTCATGCCATCTGCATTCAAAAACTTCGGTCAAGAGTACCTCACACCTACGGTGTAGATCAGTGAGTAGCACACTATCCTCTGGACCCTGACGTGACAACGATGTTCCCGATCTGTAGCCCCAGGAGTTGCAGCTCGTCCAGCATATCCTGCCAGTTTTACCAGTGCTATCTCTGCATACCATATAGTTTACACTTAGTACCATATACATGTGATAAAAATATGAAATGCACCATAAAAATAACAACTTAACACTTACCGTCTTGTCCCCATGCTCGCCCGGGGTGGAAGTGATAAGTTAGGATCACCCTGATAGTTCATCCCGCTATAAGGATAATCGTCATTGTAGAGGGGCATATGTTATAGACATTTTTGGGCACTACAACCCCAAGCATAAAATGTCCATAAACCAAGGGCTCCTAAGTCCCTAAAAGTGTTGTTCTAACCCCTAAAGGAATAAGGTCAACTGATTACAGCTTCTCCCAGAAGTTCTCCATGGAAAAACTGCTCAACACTGGTCAAAACGGGATCATTTCACCTGCTCCATAGGCAAAGTGCGTTGCATCTCACCTAAGTACACTCTGTGGGTGAGTTGCATTTCAAAAAGCCCTTCTATGGAGTGCAATGGGGGAGAAGTGACAAATGGCAGTGTCAATCCGCGAGGTGGAGAGGCATGGAATCTTCCAGAAACTTCTCCTATGACACTTGCCTCTCTGAATATGACCAAGGATGAGTAAGAGATCATCAATCTCCAAGTGGAAGCAAGAACTATCATAGGGAAGACACTAATAAAATCACAAGTTGACTCATCTCCCTTACAGATATCTATATATGGATCCCTCATCCCAGAGATCCGGGGGCTGGAATTTTGCATCCTGTAAGGAATTGTTGTTGGTTTCTTAAGACAACATCATAGTGTTGAGTGATATAAGATTTGTATGAGGTGAAGAAGGGCTTACTTGCTGAGAGGATGATGCTGGGTCAGAACAACTGGTTGTAACTCCCTTGGCTCTTTCTTGATTATCAATAAAATCTATTCAAGTTTTCCTCCATGCTCTTGTGTCATTTATGTTTTATGCATTTGTATGGTCAATTTACATCTGATCCTAGATTGTTTATGATTATAGATCCATGTTCTTGTATAGTGTTATGCTACTCTGATTCTACAGGTACTCTGTGAAGTTGGGCGTACAAGGAAGCAAGTAGCAAAGGACTATCAGAAGAGAGAGGAATCGAACTAGGAGCCAAGCGCAAGACAGAGGTTGGTCTCCTCTATTCTTCTTTCATCTATCTTTCTTAAAGGAAAAATGAAAGTAGCTTTACTTTGTTTGTTTCTAAGGTAGCTGCCACACCATAATGGGATAAGCAGTTCTGTATAGACACTTTTCCCTGTAACAAAATGGTGACTCCACCGGGGAGCGACTAGGTTGTTTGTTTATCTTCCTTGTTGTTTATTTTATAAACTTACAGACGGAGCCTGAAGTCGATCCGGGTAGCTTTCAAACTGCATTTGCTATGCAAATTCAAAGTAGATAAATGTCGCTTCAGTCAATCTCCGGGTTTTGTTTATGAATTAAACAACTGATTTACAAACTCTCTGATTGCCCTTGTGGTAGCTCTAGTAACCTCCTTAGATCTACCCCTGATTGTTGATTTATTGATTACCATTTGCTTGGCCAAAACCCCTGAACTGAACTGCAAACTGTGACCCAGAACCCAAGCAAAGTCTCATCTCTGGCCCAGCGCAGGCTCTTTTCTGTGAATCTGAAATTCAGCGCACTTCCCGAGTGTAGTAGGTGCGCTGCATTTCAAGTTCACTGTGTTATAGGTGCGCTGATCAGAGTAGGCATTGTTCCTCAGTTTTGGTTTCTATGTTCATTATTTTCAGTTCTATTCATGAATTTTGCTACCTGTAGTCAGTATATCTTTGTTTGAAAACCCTTTTCCTTGTTGTTATTCAGCCTCCATTGTACAATGAACTGTAAATGTTTTTGTGCATTTGTTGAGTCATTTTTAGTTCTCCTTTGCAAAAAAGTAACATAGTTGTATTGTCGATTCTCGATTTGAAAGTGTCGTAAGTGTCGTTTTCAGTCGTAGAAGAGAGTCTGATTGCTCTTGATAGTCGATTACCCTGTTACTATTGTATTTGATCTGAATTTGTAGTTTTTCTAGTGTCAAAAGCAAGTATTCATTTCTGAATCGTAAAGTGTTGTGATTGTCTTCATTTTTTATTTTGAAAAGAAACTTGTTAGTAATTGTCGCTTGAAAAGTAATTCAGATTTGCACATTAGCTTTCTTTTATCATTCACATACTAAGAAAGCCGAAAAACAAATACATGCATGTGCATTTGCATTTAGACTGTTTGATTGGTTTGATTTAGGACAGTCCATATAGTGTGTGCTCTTTGCTCTTTGTGAAAGAATATTGTCTCTCTTTCCTTAGTAGCTAGGATTTTCATTGCACAAAGAAGATAAAAGTCTATTTATCATCTTAGATTGCATTTTAGGAATTGTACATCTACATCACGCGGTGAAACTGAAAGGCAAATTTCTTAAGCAAGATCAACTATAAAATAAATTTAATGAATATAACAACGCTTTGGAACCTAACGCACAACATCTAGAAGTCTAGGCTAGAGACGTATTCCGGCATCGTAAAGCCTGGTAACTGTTGTTCTCACTGTTGGTTGGGTGATTCCTCCACTTTGAGACGATAAGTTCCAATACGGACTTGTGCTCCCACGTACCGTCGAGTATATTTTGGGAGACCACAATAGGCTTAATCCTTTATCCATAGGAAGTTGTGTCTGCCGCCCTATCGATTGCAATGCACTGAACACAGCATTCGGGAAGATTGACTGTCGTACCGTAATAAGTATTCTGCAGTTTTTCGATTGGTTTGGTAATCCCTCTACCTACATTTCCAAAGCAGTCCCTTTCGTTCCTTTTCAGACTCCTTAACGGAAAAGGTCCATCTGAGCACTTGTCACTTCAGGCTCATTAAAAATCGAAGGCGACTAGAGTCATCTTTTGTTTTATCTCGACTCTTTAAAATTGAAAAAACAAGTTGCGTCAAAGCGTCTAAAATTTATTTTAAACGGAATAATCATCACCCTTTCCTACGTTGATCTTAGGTTGAGAAAATGGAATCCACCAACCAAGGAATTCCCCTTAGAGGAAATCCTAGTCCCTTCTCCTCTTGGGGAGATGTTGGTGCACCCCATATGGCCACATTGTCGCTTCCAGGATTGACAATAGGCTTGCCCCTATGGCTCTTCTCAACCTCTGTCGTTCAGAACACCGCAATTCCTGAACAATTGAGTCAGCAACTAGACGATTCCAGAGTTACCCCCCAACCCTCTACTTCCTCCAATTCTTCCTCTCCTCCTTCCTCTTCACTTGATGGGGCTGGTAAAGCCAAAAGTCAAGTATCTGAGAAGAAGAAGGAAAAGAAGAAGAAAGAGAAGAAGAAGAAGGAGGCAAAAGCGAAAGGGAGCAACCAAGCATCGTTTAGTGAAAATCCACACACTGCACCGACCAAGCCTAAATCACCATGTATCATTTGCAAAGGAGACCACTATCTTAGAGATTGTCCCTGCATCCCTCGGATCTTAAGGGACTGTTCTCCTCGTTTGCACAACCCGGTGTCGTCAACCTCTGATGATCATGTTGAAAACACACCGTCGACTAGTGAAAGTGAAGCCCCAAGACAAAAAGGAAAATATAGATTTCCTTGTAAACTGTGCGAAGGCGATCATGCCGTCCACCGTTTTCCCTTCTTAGACGAGGCTAAAAGAGTTTTGGACGATCGTCCAGTTTCACTGTTACGACTTCCTCCTGGATATAAAAAACTCTTGCCGAGTCCGTCACTAGTTGAAAATCCAGCTGACCCGCCCAGGTGGTCAGCCGAAGCATCTATCATTGAAGACGAACCATCTGAACCCATACCAGACGAAAGTCAAAAGGTCAAGGTGGCAATTGACCCGGTCTTGCCTTCAGAGGTTCCATCTTCAGATGATACAGTCACTGAAGAGAACAAGGATGACACCGTCCAAATTCTTTTGGTAAGCACAGACTCTGATGAACATGGGGGCAATTTACCCATTCCTTTACCGCAGGAAGGAAGTTCGTCAGATTCGTACCCGGCCGTCTATTCGGTCCCACCTCCAGACAACCTAGTTGTCTCCTTTGACTGGAATCAACTAGGCAGACCTTGTTTACCAGCTATTGTACCATTCTGGATCATTGCTCAAATATATAGAATGGTTATGGTTGGTACCATCATAGATGAAGGGGCTTCTGTGAGTATCCTTTCCTCAACTACTTGGAAAGCGCTTGGTTCGCCATCGCTTTTGCCTGAGATGAGAAATCTAACAGGCTTTGACAGAGGAACCAGTCTACCATTAGGGATCCTTCCCAATGTGCCCATAACATTGAGAGGGGAAACTGTTCAAATGAACGTAATGGTAGTCCAAGGACCCCTGGATTATAATCTACTCCTTGGACGAGACTATATTTATTGCATGGGAGCAATTGTCTCATCGCTCTTTAGAGTAATGTGTTTTCCGCACGAAGGAAGAATGGTCAAGCTCGTAGACCAGCTTTCATTTCCCGGTTCACACATGGAAAATAGTCATATACCATCCCTAAATGGTCTTTTCACACAAGGAATGTCTAATCAATATCCAATCTCTCCACCTGATGAGCGCGAGTGATTCGAGGGACATGACTGAAACCCAGGGGGCATGCACCCTGGTCTGCTTCAGCAGGAAAACTTCGGGTATAGGGTAGGTTTCCGCGAGAGATATATGACTAGTCTGTACTCCCGTCCGTGGTTCGAAAGGGGGTTAGATTGGAATAAGATTCCCTCGTCAAAGTTATGTGAGTGGATTGTCTCACCTTTGTCTATTTAGGTAGACATCGCCGAAGAAGTGTTTTGTTTGCAGTGTGAATAGAACAATCTTTGGTAACCTGAAAGAGGTAGACCTTTCCTGATAGAACAAATGTTTTGTCACTAGAATGAAAGGTGACTTGGAAGTGCTCCCTGCGTGGAGACATCATGGACTGCTCTACAGTTATTTTTTGAATCTCTGATAAGCAATGTTGCCTTCATATGAATATGCTACGGCATCTGCAAAATGTAATTTCTTAACACATAATAGAAATTACGACTTTTTTCCAGGGGAAAAAAAAAAAAAAATGAAAGGTGACCTTGAAGCTTTATTTTATACCTGGGAGCATGCAAACCTTTTGGTGTGCAAGCGAAGAGTGACCATTTATTTTTTTAAATTTGTAGGTCCTCTAACCCTTTAAAATCATAGAATTGGTCGTTTCCTAACTTGCATAAAGAAAGGATGTTGGGAAAAACTCAAAAAATTGTCGTTTTCATATATGAGACATTCTTATTTTACGACTAGATTAATCGAGCAGTTTTAGCACATAGTTCAGGCTTGTTAAAAAATAAACATAAGTAATGAGCAAATGTTTCTCCCCACGTTTAATCTCATTAAAAAATGAACTATTTCCCGGTAAATAACCATCGTGAATGTAGTACTTCAGCCTTTAAAGCCTTGGTCGTGTTCTCATCATCACCTCCCCTCTGTATTGGCTGATCATTCACCTCCATTTGATTGTTTACCCCTTTTTGAGATACAGCTGCGAAGAGTGATCCCACTAGCCATCCTTGTAACACTGTCGTGATTGGAAAATTCAAAACCTTACCTGGAATCAGCTGCTACCCAATTTTATCACTCATTCCTCAAAGATGAGTCTTCTTTAAGCTCTTTTCAACTGACTCGTAAAATATGAAAAGGTTGCCGAGCCATTGGCCTCTCCAGCTCGTTAAAGGGACCGGAAGTGTTATCCCTCCTTTAGATTTTAATCTTTTTGGACCTGAGGGATTATTACACAAAAAGATCGAGCGCTTGTTTTGTTCGGCTCGTTAAAAGTATCGAAAATTCATCCCTTATGTATTGTTTTATGCTTTTTCGGACTTGAGGGATTAGATGACAAAAAAGGAATTTTGGAGTTTCCTTTACGTCCCTTTTCAGACTCTCTAAAATTGAAAAGGACCGAGTTATCTTTGTCATTAAACTCGTTAAAACCTAATAGCAACTAACTTGTCCTTTGCAGACAAGAACGAGTTTCACTATCGCTAGGCTCGTTAAAACATAGCGATGGGTTTGCCCGAAGGGAAAATCATTGAACAAGCATATGTTATCCTCCTCAAGCTTGAAAAAAATAAAGAGGTACTGGTCAGCAATGACTAGGGAAAAATTGGGAAGAAAACTTGAAGAAACTTCGTTGGTAGCAAGTCGCTCTTGAACATGACACTTTCACTCCGCATCCAAGTCAGGTTGGGTTGTTTCATTCACCGGTCACATCACCATGGTCCCATCACACCATCCACATTTGGGGTTAATGCTACCAATCCATCACGTCAGTGTCGCCGATATGTTCAAGAGAAGTCATTTAGAGAATTCACTTGTGTCTCACCTGCTACAATACATTTACACTCCATTCTTTAATGACCACCACCCTGAACCTTATATCACCAGATCGTTTTCACCTCCATTAAAATCATTTTCTCCATTCCGTGTCATTGATGTGGGATTCATTAAGGCCCTCCAATGACATATCGCTTCTTGTAGACATTAGCTCATTATCCAAGAAGTTGATCTAGGAACACCCCGTTCAGTACTTTGAAGCTTGCATGCCTCAATGGCAAGTTTCTCACTTCCGGCGACAGGTTTACATCAATGGCCTTCGACAAAAGATTTTGCGTGGTGTTCGACGCCAAGTCCTTTATTCACACCACGTGAATTGTATTGCAGTACCTTGAGGGTCATTATCATTATCATTGATTCCTCTCGCGCCTGTTAACAGCTTACATCATTGGTTGGTAATCAGGCGATGTCTTTCCATGTTCGACTCCAGAACATCTCTCACGTGGATAGACTTGTACTTCGAGTGAAGATCGAACGAGATTGAAGACCCCGGATCTAGTTTCATCCATCCGGGCTACGATATATATTCAGGGAAATAAAGACATCAAATGTACATCGTTGCTACAAAGATAATCATCCAATCAAAGGGATGATGGCTCTACCAGAATCATCAATCTACACTCAGACGATTGTCTGTCCTATGTAAATGAAAATGAATTTATAAGTTGAGCATGGGAATGCCCGCCTCATCTAGATCATGAAAAAATCAGGAATATAATGTATTGTATTGTATCTTATTACAGGTCTCCTCCCAGCTTGAAAGAACTCCGGATCCTCATAATAAAGCATTTCACCCGACATCAAAAAAGATTAACGACCTCATGCTTTAGGGGGCAACTGGTATAGACATTTTTGGGCACTATAACCCCAAGCATAAAATGTCCATAAACCAAGGGCTCCTAAGTCCCTAAAAGTGTTGTTCTAACCCCTAAAGGAACAAGGTCAATTGATTACAGCTTCTCCTAGAAGTTCTCCATGGAAAAATTGCTCAGAACTGGTCAAAACAAGATCATTTCACCTGCTCCATAGGCAAAGTGTGTTACATCTCACCTAAGTACACTTTGTGGGTGCGTTTCATTTCAAAAAGCCCTTCTATTGGGTGTGATGGGCGAGAAGTGACAAATGGTAGTGTCAATCCGCGAGGTGGAGAGGCATGGAATCTTCCATAAACTTCTCCTGTGACACTTGCCTCTCTGAATTCGACCAAGGATGAGTAAGAGATCATCAATCTCCAAGTGGAAGCAAGAACTATCAGAGGGAAGACACTAATCAAATCACAAGCTGACTCATCTCCCTTATAGATATCTATATATGGATCCCTCACCCCAGATATCCGGGGGTTGGAATTTTGCATCTTGTAAGGAATTGATGTTGGTTTCTTGAGACAACATCATAGTGTTGGGTGATCTAAGCTTTGTATGAGGTGAAGAAGGGCTTACTTGCTGAGAGGATGATGCTAGGTCAGAAGAACTGGTTGTAACTCCCTTGGCTCTTTCTTGATTATCAATAAAAGCTATTCAAGTTTTCCTCCATACTCTTGTGTAATTTATGTTTTATGCATTTGTATGGTCAATTTACATCTGATCCTAGATTGTTTATGATTATAGATCCACGTTCTTGTATAGTGTTATGCTACTCTGGTTCTACAGGTACTCTGTGAAGCTGGTCGTACAAGGAAGCAAGTAGCAAAGGACTATCAGAAGAGAGAGGAATCGAACTAGGAGCCAAGCGTAAGACAGAGGTTGGTCTCCTCTATTCTTCTTTCACCTATCTTTCATAAAGGAAAAACGAAAGTAGCTTTACTTTGTTTGTTTCTAAGGTAGCTGCCACACCTTAGTGGGATAAGCAGTTCTGTATAGACACTTTTCCCTGTAACAGCATCTGATCCCAATGTGTGAAAAACTCGAGCCGAAACACCCATCCGACTTGCCCTCCTCCTCCTCTCTACAGTAGCCTCCCAAAATGATGCATCATAGGCTCATGTGGGCCCCCATATTGGATCTGTACATGAGGACATATGGTGGATATCTTCTCAAAGAAGAATGCACATAGTACTGTACCAAAAGCACAGTCACAGTTCACCTAACTCCTGCATAGAATTTGATGTTGTTTTGCTGACGACAGCATCATCTGGGCCCACCCATAGCAGGTCCCAACCAAAACACTCTCAACCAACATCATCTACCCACCAATGATGTGGTGGAATGCCTAGCTGCCCAAGACCCATCTCTCACAGAAAAATCCACAATTTTTTTGTCGCCCATTGCGACCAAACCATATCTCAGTTTGTAGAACTATCGGCACTGATGGAAAACTCTCATCGAGTATTATAATGGGTCTTTCTCAGTTTTTGATGATTTGATACTTCACCAGGAAGTCATTTTTCCAAGAAGGGTCACTTTGTCACCTCTCAAAATCAAATTTCTTCATATGAGACACTTATACTTTTGGGACCACCTTCCCTTGGCGCTTATCATCCCATGTGTCAATTTTTGTCATGAGTAACCATCATTTACTCTTGCTTTCATGGTCCCCACCGGGCCTATTCTGTGTGGCAGCGTCATCGAGTCACCCTTGTTCAGAGCATCCGTGAAGAGTCACCTTTACATCCATGGATTTTGTTTCGCATACCATTATATCATGTCACATTATTCCATCCATATTTGCATATATTCATCCTATGTTGCCCATTTTGGTCTCCAGTCATACTCTCCCCCATCCCCTCTATAGTTGAGTTAGTCGTTGCCATGTCAACCATGCACTTTATGCACTGACAAGAGAAGTCGTTTGTTTGTCCCTCAGTCCCACTTTTTCCTTTATCACTGGTGTCAGTACATCAGTCACATTACTACTTTCCCTTATGTCTTAGTTGAGGATCCTCATTGCCTCGCCTATCGCGGGTCATATTATGTCGACATCAGCTCATTCATTCCATAAGAACGGCCTAGAGGGAGGTGTATCTTGGTCCCAGCTTCCATTCTTGTTTGGTACCTTGGGTCGAGCAGAGGGACTCATTATTGCCCTTTGACTTGGTTGTTTCCTGTTCATAATCCATACACTTGATGGTCCAATGATGCAACAAATTGTACCAGTGATTCTCAAGGTTGTGTGAGATGTTTCATACCTCATGAGGGGGTGGCCCTTCAGGTAGCCCCCACATGCCTGGATGCATTCCTATTATGTTATAGCCTGAGATGCATTTTCACAGATTTGATGGGTTCAGTTCTTACCAATCATAATGTTCATAGAATGCACGTCTCCTTTAGATGATCCATTTAATTTTGCATAGCCCTTCCTTGTACAGTGAGGCTTCTTCGATTGTTCTACCCTACCTCGCACCCATTTTTTAAGGGAAGGGCCATTATATCTCTTGTACTCAAATGATATCGTATTCAGTCCTATCTCATGTTTTTTCCAGGTGCATTATGTATATGGGACACATTGTATTACTTTTTGGCTTAATTATGCCAGCATGTCATGTACCATTCAGCATGTACTTCATTGCTCTGTTTTATGTTTCTGAGCACACCATTATTTTTTGTACTAAGTTATCTCGTCAGGTATAGGTATGCCTCCCCCACCTCATTGAGGTCTAGTACCACAACATAAAAGGAGACTTGCATTGGTCTCGCCCCCTCTATCCCTATCCTCCTTCGCTTTAGCTCTATTGCTCTCTCTCTCTCTCTCTCCACTTTGCTGTCTAGTAATTGTGTCTTTACAACGTAGTTCGGTCATACGTTTTTCTCCTAATACTCGTACCTTGGAGGGATACCTGTTATCACCAAAAAATTGATCATCTAGCCTAATTTACTAGATGGTTTGAAGTACACCATGTAAAGCCAATTTTACCATAGAAAATTTGCTTTCACTGTGAGAAATTAATTAATAAACCACTTTTGTTAAGCAATTTATAATTAAACCCATGAAGAATAATTAAATAAATCACTATTTATTTGATTTTCTTCTAGGAGTAATTAATTAAACCATTAATTAATTAATATTCCTCGTCATATATGACCCAATTATGAAAAATAAACAGAATAATCATTATTTATCTTATTTTTCTCTAAGAATAACTAATTAATCGCTAATTAATTATTATTCTTTGTCAAGTTTGACTAAATCCCTTAGGAATAGTTAAATAAATCATTATTTTTTATTATTCATTAACCATATTTCTTGAGATGATAAATAAATCATTTATTCATTTATTATTTCTAAATAAAAGTTTAAATAGTTTTTCCCTCTTAATCAAATATAATAAAATATTCCATGTGGTTATTCCTAGAATGGGGTTAATAATATTTTGTTATTGCTCATTATTCGAGAATAACTCAATATTTTGTTATAATTAGAAGGGTTTTCCATTCATTATTCACTTTTAATTATTTTCATTGTTGCACTCACGTTGTAACTCTAATTATTTTCATTGTCTCACACCATTTTTCTTCCATTTGAGTTCCCATTGAGCTCAAACATTTTATTTGTTGGATTTACACATTATAGAGGAGAGAGACTCTACACAAGCTGAAGATGTTTGAGGATAGCCAAGAACCCATCCCATAGAGGTGGATTGGTAACATTTATTTGTTCATTTCACAGGTGTTATAATATAATCTATTCTTTGTATATCTGGTTTCCATTGGATTATTGGAGTTATTACTGTTTCATTTTGTTGTTTAGCTATGATTGTGGCATAGATTAGGACTTTCGCAGGTTTTGTTTCTATCAGCTATTGTAGATCTACAATATTTAGCAGCCATTTATATTGTTGGGATTGTTTTTCATCCACAGTCTTAAGTGGGTTCTTTTCGCACATCTTTGAGAAGAATTCACTACAACAGTTACCTGAGCCTGGAAGCTGCTAATGAGATATGACTTAAATTTATTGCAATTATTTTATGATGGCTCTCATGGAGAATTGTGTGCCATGATGTGGGAAGGCATGGAAATTTCTTGGTTTGGGTGAATAGCAGTGGCTTGAATATATCAGAGTGCGTAGCAAAATAACCAAGAAGGTAGCCAACGAGCCATTGAAAGATAGTTGATTCAAGCCATTGCTATTCACCTTGTAGCCAAGTCCATTCACCCAAACCGAGAAATTTCCATGCCTTCCCACATCATGCCACACAATTCTCCATGAGAGGAATGATAAAAGAATTGTAATAAATTTAAATCATATCTCATTAGCAGATTCCATGATTAGGTATATATATAACTATGTATGTAACAACTGAATGTAAATGATTTGTCAATATAAATCTTATTGTCACTATTCTTGGGTTAAGCATGTTTTTATTTTTTGTTTGGGAATGAGAACACCGAGGACGGTGTTCCTCTAAGGGGGTTGGGAATTGTGACCTCCCCTATGGTTTAATTCCCCTTGTAAACATTTTCCTTGTAATTATGTAACCGTAAATGAAAATGGCTGAGAGAGGGACACTCATTCCATTATCTGAGGAAGAAGGTTACTTGGGATTTGAAGGAAGCTTGACTTGTTTCATCATATCCATGAATGGCTGGCAAGTATGATTTAAATGTGGTTGATCATATCAGTTAATGGAATTGAGCAAGAGGACAAAAGAACCATGATTACCTTGGCTAAATTCACAAGTCGAAAAGGATAGAAGTTAAGAGGCAACATAGGCTATGCACGTAGGACTGGAAACTTGAAGTCAATAGACAAGAAATGGAAGGAGGAACTAGTACAGCAACATCCCCACGACCACGTGAATGCATAACCATCGTGATCGAGCTAGCAGGAGGCGACAAAGAATGTCTACCCACGCAACCTAGATGGTTGCAAACTACATAATAGAAGAGACATCATCACACTTCACGCCCAAAGAAGAACAATTTTGTAGGTAGGAAGAAAACAGAAAGAGCTCGGGTAAAACTAGGGGAAAAAGGGGAAACTCTCATGAAGAGGAGAGAGAAGAAATGATTGCGATGTAAAGGAAGAGAAAGCCATAGCATAGGAAAAAAAAAGGGCAAAAATATTTATGTTGTTATCATAACACATGGAGTATAACACTCATTTCATTGAGCATTGGTAGGTGGAAGAATATCTCTAAAGTGAAAAAAGTAGTCTCTGGATTCCCTATAATACTGGAGGGTGGAGATGGTTTTCTTTGGTTCCCTTGATAGGTTGGTTGGAGGCATGTTCCTTGGATTCTTGGAAGGAGAGTTCTTTAACCTCCATCTACTTGTTTTCTTGGTTTTTACAGTGAACTCTAGACTCGCTTGTTGATTTGAGGGTGGAGGTATAAGCCTTTAGATTCCCTTGTTCATTTTAGGGTGGAGTTATAAGCCTTTGGATTCCCTTGTTGATTTGATGGTGGAGGTTTAAGCCTCTCGACTCCCTTGCTTATTTGAGGGTGGAGGTATAGCCTTTGGATTCCCTTGCTAATTTGAGGTTGGAGGTATAAACCTTTAGATTCCCTTGCTAATTTTAGCTTGGACGTATAAGCCTTTGGACTCCCTTACTGATTTGAGGGTGGAGGTATAAGCCTCTAGATTCCCTTGTTGATGGAGGATGGAGGTATATGCCTCTAGAATCCCTTTTTGATTTGCAGGTGGAGATGTTGAGCCTTTGGATACCCTTGTTGATTTGAGGGTGGAGGTGGTGAGCCTCTGGATTCCTTGTTTTAGTCAGTGATGGTAGAGCTACAATTCTTATTAAATTAGTTGAAGCGTGGAGGTAGTGGACCTCTAGATTCCCTATGATAAATTGACTGCTTGAAGTAGTTGGTGAGTGGATGTGGACGGTCCTTTAGAGTCCCTGTTTTAGCTGCTAGAATTGGTTTAATCTCTTAAGTAGTCCTCCTCAAGCTATGGAGTCTAGCTCAGGGGTGACTGTTGCAAGAAAGGATTGGTTGCATTGTGTCGAAGGTTGGGTGGAGAGTTTAAGTCCCAATCTCAGTTGTTGAGCACATTTTATAAAGTTAAGTGCATACTTAAGCCTTGCACCATAAATGTTAAGAATATGTTTGATGTGCTAGCTTAAATGATGTTTTGGTAATGATTCAATGCACTGGACTAATGTTTGCGATAAAATGTGGAATGTGAGGTCTTGAATGCCTGAAGAAAGTTGATTTCCTATGTAAATATTGAGCAAATGAATGGATTATTGTATGTAATCATGAGCTTGTTTTACCACTTATTATTAGCGCAAGAGGCCTGTAGACCTCTAAAATTTTATGAGGTTGAAATTGTCCAATGGGGGATAAATGGATGGATAAAAATATGTTTTGTTTGTTATGAAACTAACAGATTTGGCTTTCATACCTTATTTTATCGATGCTAATCTCAGGAGGGATATCACTCCATATATATTGAATGGGCTGGGTCAATCCCTATAAAAAGATCAGGAGTGATAATGTTATATAAATATTTGTATATAAATAGGTTGGGTTGAAGCCTCTATAGGCTCAGGAGGGATAGCTCGAATGAGCTTCACAACTATATGTACACAGACACACACACATACTTATTTGTGTGGAAATTGAGGGAGGCGAGCCTCGAGACATTAAGGGCCCGACCTTCAAGTTGTGATAGGCCAATGTGTGTGAGCACTGTGACCCAACACTAAGGGCGGGAAAGGCCCAAAACATTTTTGCATAATCCGCGGGGGTTGGGATTAATTTTGTGGGGGTTAAAGAGTGGGATTCCTACCTAACCATATGGCCAGGTGTCATGACCAAGGGTGCACGAGAAAAAGAGCTTTGAACAATCAGATGTTGTGGGAGTATTAATAACTTCATATGACTTCGAATGAATTTCCCCAGAGATTTCGATGGGATCCCAAGACAACCCCATCGGGATTAAATTGTTGGGATGACATGACGGGGTTGGGCTAGTTGTCAGGAATACTGTGTATCAAGGCAAAGGGCTCCAAATTCAATTATAATATGAAAATGAATTTTACCATGCAATGGAGGATTTAATGGGACTGATGGCCAACATGGTTGGTGATGTGGCCACAGTGCGACGTGGCAACTTGGGAGTATGACACATACCAATTAGATTTATGATTTTATGGGGCCAAGCGGCCTATAAAGGGGTGACACGTAGCACGCTCAGAGTGGAGCCACATGGAAGGGTAACATCACCCCAACGGAAGAGTCATTGATGTCACCCTAATGCCTCATCCTTGGTGATTTCTTGTGGTATGCGGTGCAAGCTCGTCAGATTATATCCTTGGGGTGAGGAGGAAAAGGGGCCCTACACAACGTATAAGTTATTAGATATATGCGCTTATGGTTATGGAAGGTCTTGACATCAATTATGAGCAAGTCAATAGCTGCCATGTGGTAGGTCAAGCAAGACCTAATAGGCTAGAATTTTATCAGCCATATCTTTTGATCTAGAGGTCAAATTGAGACAAATTGCATATCATTGGAAAGGTCTCGACTAGACAAACACAATGATGTCATGTGTTTTAAGTTTTGAGGAAATTGAAGAAGGTTGAAAAAAAAAATTAAACCCCATTTCCAGAATTATACTTTACAGGTTGGGTTAGTATAGTAATTGCCTCCTTCAACCCTTAGTATGGGTTGTGGATGGTAGGGGTATGTTATAGAGTGGTATTAAAGCTTCCAAGTTCAACACTTGGACTGGAAGGGCTCTATCATAAAAGAAATGTGGACAACTATTCAACTCTATACCTTTGGGAATAAATTGGTGCTTTGTTACAGAATTAATAGAGTAGTAGGTCCAATGCTTGGATATTTGGAGTTAGGGTGGAGCTCTAGCTCTAATTGCATGTTATTTATAGCATTTAATTATGATTTGTATGTTATTTGCAAGGATGATCTGGCATGATTGATTTTATTGAAAAATGCAATGGTATTGCATGTGTTCGCTATTAGGTATCTTGAAGGTCTTGACAGGTTATTGTTGTGATTATGGATGCTTGTTGTTTCTTTATATTTACAGAACTACCTACATGGTTTGTGCATGATTGTTTGAGTGATGTATTCTTTCACACTTGGGAAGAATGCACATGTGAATGCTTATATGATATCATGGATTTTGGAAAATCCTTGTGTTTCTTATATTGCATAGCATAATTTTTTTCATTGATTATATGTGTGTGTGTGTGTGTGCATGTGTTGATCAAATGGGAGAATCCCATGGTCTGTATGTTATATGAAAAGAGCCTTGACGAATCAGAGGCATGATATTTGTGACTCAAAGTAAATTTTTTTGATAATGTTGGTTTATGCAAGTAGGTGTAGGTTATAGCACTATTATCATGGCTTGTATATTGATTTTGTTCATATGCAAAGTGAATGCTAGGTGTAGTAGTATAATGAATGGTTGTTTGCTAAATTGGGATTGCATGCAAGTCCTATGATGCATTATGTAAATGTGAAAAATTATAAGTATGATAGATACATGTGGTTTCGTAACTAACCCCCTTGAGATTGCAGATGCCATGGTCGCGGGCCTTGGAAAATAGGATGAACTTAATGGCTACTACTGGCCTTGGCAAGAAGACTGACCTCTTGAATTGATAATGCTAGTTAAAATTCTCAAAGGGTTGATCTTATTTAAAATTTTACAATGTTTGTCTTGCTACGGAGGCAGACTATAATTTATGTTGATGGTTTTGGTAAAAGATCGATTTTTAAACCTATCTAGGCATGATTATAAATGAACATATATAATCATATGCATGAAAATTTTTATTTTGAAAATTATTCTGAGATATAAGTATGCCTAATTATGTCGTGGATTTTGAGACATGTGACTAATGAATAAATTGATATATGTATGCAGCTGCAGGAAAACATGTTTGGTATATCATGGAAGGGTAACGACCAATATGTGTATTGCATTAGTGATGTTAATAGTTGAATGTATGTGGTATCATTTAAACAAATTGGTACAACAAGAAAAGAGTAGCTAATAAGAACTCTCAAACACTTGAGACAACATCGTATAATGCTAGAAAGAGAAAAGAAGAGGGGCATCCCCTTAATACCCTCTGATATGCACTGAAGGAATTTTGTTAGGTCCCTATAATACTAGTGATTCCCCCATTATTGTTGTCATTATAATCCTTACTATTATTGTTGTGCCCCTATTGTCCCCATATTGTTATTATTGTACCCCATTGAAGCCCACTATTGTTATTTTTGTGCCCTTATATTATTATTGTTATGTCGGCTTTGATTATATTGTGACCCCTTAGACTTCTATATATAGAAAGGAGGTTTTGTCATTTGTATCATCCAAGAACTGTTCATTTGTGTAATGTAAATGATGTTGCCCCTCGAAGAGGCTGATTTCTAAGTCATTGATCTATCTTTTCTATCTTTTTGTGAGTTGGTTTCATAACATTTGGTATCAGAGCTTTGGATTCTAGGGTTTCGCTGCTCCAAAATAGGTCATCATGGAATTTTCACTATAACACTTTCTTTCTTTTTTTCTGCGACATTTCAGAAGCTCAAAACAAAACCCATTTGAGCCGAAATCTCGATGATCCTCGAGTCTGAATTTCAGACATTTTCTCACTATATTTTTGGAGATATGTTCCAAGGAAGTTAGCCATTTTGTAGACTCCCGAATTACATCCCAAACAGGTGACGTTGGGAAAATCGTCATAACTTTCTCTTTGAGTATCAGATTAAAATTTCGTAAGAAGTTACAGAAATAGGACGGCCTATAGTTTACTATAGATCGTTTTTAGGTCCAAAGGCTGAAACAGTGACACGTGGCACTTTGTACAAGTTCGCTCTACTGAAAAAGTGTATAATCAGGACATCTTGGGAGATTGGGCATAACGCTTTCTTGGAGAATAAAATTTTGATTAGACTTATGGTGTTGGAAAAAGGACTCAAAGGGCTACCATAGTGCACAATTTTAGACCTTGGAGATCCTAAATTTCAGAGACACATCAGATACAATATCAAACTCCTAGAAAGTGAAAAAAGGTGTGTAGTTGTTGTTGTTGTTGTTGTTGTTGTTTTTTTTTTTTTTTTTTTTTTTTTTTTTTTTTTTTTTTTCGTAAGTTTGGTTTGAAAAAATAGTTTGAAGGAATTCAAGGGAATAGTTAAGCATAATTAGCATTAATTAATGCCCCAAAGAAATAAAATCGAAACACCTAGTAAGCAACATGAAAGCTCTAGCTTCACTCATGAAGAAAAGGAACAAATGCAACATGATATCTCAAAATTACGACATCCAAAATTTCAGAGATACATCAGATACAATATCAAGCTCCTACAAAGTGAAAAAAGGTGTGTAGTTTTTCTTTTTCTTTTTCTTTTTTGCGTAAGTTTGGTTTGAAAAATTATTTTAAAGGAATTCAAGGGAATAGTTAAGCATAATTAGAATTAAATGATGCCCCAAAGAAAGAAAATTGAAACACCTAGTAAGAAACCTGAAATCTCTAGATTCACTCATGAAGAAGAGGAACAAATGCAACATGATATCTCAAAATTATGAGACCAAGTAAAATGAAATTCACTCTCACAAAAAGTAACATAAGCTAAGATGGATGGCGTGGAAGATAAGATAGACGATTTAAAGAAAGGTGTAGAAACTAAGATGAATGATGTGGAAGCTAAGATGAATGATGTGGAAGCTAAGATGGATGGCGTGGAAGCTAATATGGATGGTCTAAAGAAAGGTGTGGAATATAATATGTAAGATTTGAAGACAGATTTAATAAAGTTTCTACAAGAAATGCTTATTAATTGTGAAATGGTAGTAAAGGAAATTCATGATGAGAACAAAATAAATGTTAATCATGATTTCATAGACTCTAATGTTGGATTAAAGACACACCATGTTCCAAAGATCGATATGAGGAGTTTGATGGCAAGGATCCCCTAACATGGATACTACAGATGGAGCAATATTTTGATCTCTATAAAGTGCAAAACACACAAAAGGTATGGATTGCAACTTTATATTTGGAACCAAATCAGTTTGTATGGTATCGATGACTTTGCTCTCATAAACAAATTGTCACTTGGGCAATTTTTACAGATGAAATGATAGCACATTATGAGGATACAAAAAGCAATACTTTTTTTAGCCAATTGATAAATCTCAAACAAATGGGTTCAATGATGGAGCACATTGAGGACCTCCAAAAATTGAATATAAGGGTAAAAGATATTCCAGAGGAGCATAGGATTGATGTGTTCATAGGGACTTTAAAGGATAACATCCAACATGAGGTTCGCCTTTGGGAACCTTATTCATTGGAGAAGGCATTCAGGTTGGCAAGAAAAATGGAAAGAAAAATTATGGCAACAAGGAAGCCTACCACTCACAATTATAAAGATGGAAATGTTGTTGACCCTAGACTTCCACAACCTACAAGGTTTACACCACAACAATTGGAAGAAAAAAAAGCAAAAGGGCTTTGTTACATTTGTGATAGAAAATACACTAAAGGTCATAAGTGTACTAAGAAGAAATTATTTTACATAGGTTGGGAAGAGGAGGAAGAAAAGGAACAAGAAACGTCAAAAGAAGAGGATATACACATCGAACAAACCATAGAGAAAGAAGAAATGAATTTGACCATATCTTGTAATGCATTGGCTGGAATTACCACTCCTCAAACTATCAAGATAGAAGAACATATCAAGAAGAAAAAGGTAATAGTGTTGATTGATTCGGGCAGTACCCATAATTTTATTCATTGTAAGATAGCCAGGGAATTGAATTGCTTCCTATATCTAGCACTAGAGTGTCAAGTGATGGTTGAAATTGGAGGAACCATAAATTGCTCTGGAAAGTGCCATAATATCAAGTTATCCATGGGAGAATATGTATTGAATATCCCAATGCTTTCCATTCCAATGGGTGGTGTTGATGTTGTACTAGGAGTCCAATGACTACAATCCTTGGGTACAATAGCTTTTAATTTTCAAGAAATTTTCCTAAAATTTTCTTCAGAAGGAAAGGAAGTTAAATTGAGGAGTATCGCAGGGAAACCAGGAAAGATAATCGGCTCTAACGGAATGACAAAGCTTCTAAAGAAAGAACAATGAGGCATAATTTCACAATTATGTTCACTAGAGGTTCCCACATTGTTATAGACATTTTTGTGCCTCGCGACATGGAGCATGAAATGTCAATAATTACAGGGATCCTCAGTCCCTAAACAAGTTCTTACCCCTAAAAGAACAAGGTCATCAAACCACAGCACTTCCAATCAGTTCTCCACCTGAAAACACTCAAAAACAGGCCATTTTTGGATCATGTCAACTGCTCCACTGAGCATCTGCGCTGGAATGCAACTGCTCCTCCTTGTACCTGCGCTGGAAGTCAAATCTAATGAAGGCTACCTGCACTGGGCGAGATTGGCCAAGTGGCACAGTCATTCTGCAAGGTGTCAACTGCCCAGGAAGCTTCCAAACTGACACTTGGTTCATGAGATTCGCCCTGTGATGAGTAAGAGGTACTTGATCTCCATGTGTAAGCAAGGATCTCCAAGTGGACTCAAGAACTAAAGTTTAACTGAAGAGGAAGAGGACACAAGGCAGCTTCATGTCAGTCTCAAGCTGACTCATCCTCTCTTCTTCTCTCCTATATATAGAGCTCTTCTATGAGGTCTAAGGAGGCGGGAATTTTGTGTAAAGCAAGGAAGTGCTGGTGGTTTACAGTCAGAGCTATTGGGTGATTGCTTATATAGAGGTGAAGAGGAGACTTCTTGTTGCTGGGGAGGTGCTGCTGGATTGGAGCCATTGATGGTTGTAACCTTCTCAGAACCCTGTTACTTTTATCAATAAAGCTTTGAATGTTCTCCTATATACTTGTATTGCATCGATGTATTGTATTTACTTGTATATTTGATTCACTCTAATCCATGCATCAGTTATGAGTACATGTTTCTTGTAGTTTCCTCTCTTGTTTTGTGCAGGATCTGTGTGTAGCTGGACCGGCAAAGGGAGCAAGGAGCTGGGAACAAGAGACAAAGAGAGAGGATAAGGATCGAAAAAAGCGAAAGACACCGGTTGGTTAATCTTTTCTTCCTTCTCTCTGTACTTTCATAAAGGAAAATATCAAAGCTTTGCTTTCAGTTGTTGCTAAAGGCTGTCACCTTTAGAGTAGGGATAGGGTCATCCGAGTCGGATACTTTTCCCCACAACAAACCGGCGACTCCACTGGGGACCGTAGTATCTTGTTGGTGTTTTTAGTATCTTTGCTATTCATTTCTTGAAGAAAAGAGTACCAAATCGAAAAGCTTTTGACTATATCAAAAGCGAAGTAGAGGGGTTGTTACTCTTGCTCATTTACTGAGCAGATTCATGATTTGAATAGCTGATCTACAAAAGACTCTTTTACTCTTTGTGATAGATTTTCATCCTCTAGATCATCCCTTAGCCTGTACTTGACCTATAGCTTTTTATTTCAGCAAAAACAGTGCATTTTTGAGCTTTTTATGACCCGGAATTCCTTATAAACGCAACTCTCGTGTCTCAGTGCAGGCTGTCCACAGGCAGTCTGCATTGCAGCGCAGGTTCTCCCTTCGGGAACTGCGCTGAGAGTCAAACTGACAGACCAGAGCCTGCGTTGGTCCAGTTAGCCAGTGTCTTGCTGAGATTTCCCATTGTGTCTTAGCCCTGTTTTCACTGATTTTTTGTTGTTGCTTGCTGGTCATTGTACTTGCTGTAAACCACTTTCCTTGACATTATTCCGCCTCAGTTGTGTGATGAAACTGTGAATGTTCTTTCAGTATTTCTTGTTTCAATTACAGTTTCCCATTGTGAAAAGCGAACCAGTATAGTTGTGGCCTCTTAGATCCTGAACTGTAAAAGTGTTTGTGTGATCTTATGAGCTAGTTTTATTACTGTTCATGGCTGTTTGAGTTTGTTTGTTTTTTATTTTATGGTTTGAATTCGTATATTTTTAGTGTCAAAACAAGTACCTGTAAGGTGTCTTTTCATTTTAGACAAAACTTGTTTGTTTACGCTTCATATTGAATTCGAAAATTATACAACAGTTTCCTTTTGTCTACATCAACATTAAGGGAAAAGAAAAGAAATACATGCATCTTGCATTTGCATTTTTGATAAGTTTGCGTGATTGATCTAGGAGAAAGTGCATTAGTTTGTGCTTTGTGCTCTGTGTGGAAAGATAGTGTTTTTCTCTCCCCTCAGTAGTTAGGATTTTCAAAGCTAAAAAGATTGTAAAAGCTTGCTTATCATTTTAGCTGCATTTAGGAATTTGTACCAATACATCTCGTGGTGATCCTGAAAGACAAACTGATAAACAAGATCAACTTAAAATATATTGAATGAATCTAAAAACGCATTGTAACATAACGCTCACAATAGAGGTCTAGGTAGAGACGTGTTCCGGCGTCGTTAAACGTAGTGACTGTCGATCTCTACGAAGGTGGGTGATTCCTCCTGAGGGACGATAGCACTAATACGGACTTGTGATCCCGCGTACCGTCGCGTATATTGGGAGACCCCTATAGGCAATTATCCTTTATCCTTAGGAAGCCATGTCGGTCGCCCTACTGATCGCGATGCAGTGAACACAGCATTCACGAAGATCGACCACCCGTACCGTAAAACGTATTCTGTGGTTTCGCGAAAGGTTTGGCACACCCTCTGCCTAGATCTCCAGAGCAGTTTCTTTTGGCCCTTTTCAAACTCTATAACTGAAAAGGTCCAACCGAGCATTTGTCACTTCGGGCTCGTTAATACATCGAAGGCGACTAGAGTCATCTTTAGCTTTTTCTCGACTCTTAAAACATGAAAAAGCAAAGTTGTGTCTAAAAGCGTCTAATAAAATTCATTCAATACGGAAACATAATTCCCCCTTTTGTATTTTAGTTGATCAAGTAATCCGCAACCGTGGAGGAAAGTCAATTAAAACTCCGTCGTTCGAGGAGAATCGCGAGTCAACCGCCTTTGTCTCCGGAACCGAGAGTAGTACGGACGAAACGAACTCGCTGGACCGGGTCAAAATCTCCCATTAAATTTAGAACAACAGTTCCGACAACATCTGAGATTTCGGTCACTCCTGATATTTCTGGAATCCCTGCCTCTATTGAAGAAGTTAAACAGCAACAGAGGGACGGTTGTACTGATCCTAATCTGAATACAAGTACTTGCATAACTGAACCAGTTCCATCTGAAACCGGTCCACAGAGTCTTGTTGTTCAAACAACTGTCGCTGTCGAAGCAACCCCTTCTTCGGCACCAGAAATCTTTTACGGACCTGACGGTCTTCCTCTTCCTCCTGGTCTGATTGCAATAGAGGAAATCGTAGAGGACCAGCAAGCAAATGCTCCAACTCATTTTGGGGTAGGCACCACTCTTTTTCCTTCTGCATCAGAAGTTTGTCCATCGCCACTGGAAGTTCCTGAAGAATCGTTAGGAAGTTTATTGGATAGACTTAAAATGTCTGAACAACCGTCGACATCCAGGACTGTGCCAAATGACACAGCGACAGCAGAAGCTCCTGCTGTTACTCCAACGATGTTTGTCGGCATACCAACCGTCCCGACTAGCTCTCATCAGCTAGAAGGAGTCCACCCAGGGACTATTATGACAACTTGGTCTGTTCCAGTTTGTTCTTCCGGTATAATACCCGGTAATTCTTATGTTGAAACTAGACAAATTGATCCTTTTGGAAATCAGTTTGGACCATCCAGTCCTCAAAGGCAATCTATGCCCTTGAGCTCCGGATTATTACCGTATGGGGGGCAATATGCCCTTTCACTTCCCCTTCCGGGGGGATACCCATACGGCAGTTTTCAACCACATTCAGGTTTGACTGAAGTAACGACGAGTGGTTGGGTACCTATGTTACCCCAACAACCAAGAGTTGTATATTCCATGCAACAGTGTGTACCTATGTCTAGTATCCCGACGACGCCAGCAATTGTAACCGTGTCACAAGTTCAATCGATGCCTGTTATATGTCAACCCCAATTTGTAATGCAACAGCCCATTGACCCTGCAACACAACCACAATCGCCAACTGCCGGGACGACACAGATACAAACGGGAACCATAACCCCGCATCTTGGTCCGTCGGTTAGTGTCGCACAACAAAACATGGCTTCACAACCATGGATGGTGCAATACCAACAACCTCAGTTTCAACAGGTGTACCAGGGATCTGAGCAACAGATCTTTGCGAATAGTGGGAAACCCTATGTTCAGAACGGGTTAAACCAACCACTTTACAGTGGCCAAGCCCGCCAACCGTATCAGTCATATCAACATCAGTTGCATTATGTTGGTATGCAAAGGCCTACTGCTCAGGCAATTCCATCGTATCCTGGGTACGCCTCGCCAAACCTGAATCAGCAGTTGCCATTTGTGGCGACACTAGAATTACCAGACTTACATCGATTGACGAACGATCCAATCGCCTATGCCCATTGGTGGCCAGCGATTCCTCACAAACTTCCTTCGGACATTCCTAAATTCAATGGAAATCCTGGCGAAGACCCGTCGAATCATGTGATGACATTCCATCTGTGGTGTTCGTCGAATACCTTGAATGATGATTCAATAAGGCTTCGTCTTTTCCAGAGGACATTGACTGGTCCGGCGGCTAAATGGTATATTGAATTACCTAGAGCCTCGTTCGACAATTTTAGTTCCCTAGCCACGACTTTCTTAACGCACTTTCAGTTACCTATAAGGTACGAAACTGGAACAGAGATCTTGACAAATTTCAAGCAGACAACGGCCACACATATATCAGATCATATACATGAGTGGTGTCGTCGTCGCAGAATGGTAAAGACCTATGTTCCGGATCAGCTGTTAGCTGAGTGGTTTATAAAGTCGCTTCTTCCTGCTATAACAGAAGATGTGGCCAAGGGAGTCGTCGTAACAGAGGAGCAGGTTATTGCTCGTGCTCAATATTTGGACTTAGTATATACTCAGTCGGGCACGCTCTATGATAAGATACCCGACGCCCCCAGACCGGAATTTTCAATCCCTCCTCCTCCCGGATCGAATAGTGACTCTCATGCCGGCGATGGCGTGATTGGAACTGCAAACGCTAAGTCGACAAGGGATTCAAATAAGAAAGCCCGTAAGACTTCAAATCAAAAAGCAAATCAAGAGATTCTTGCTTCGGAGGTAAATTCTGTATCTACGGATAAAGGCAAAAACTCCAATCAACCAGGAAGCAAGAAAAATCAAAACAAAGAGAAGAAAAAACAAGGAGATTCATCTCCTCGAAAAACTTCTTTTGGAAAAGGGAAACCACCTTTTGGGTGTCAGATATGTGATGAGGATCATTGGACAAAATATTGTCTGTATAAAGCCGAGTTTAAAAAATTCTTAAAGAATTCACAAACCCCAGCTGTATTGACTGATCCGTTTCCCGATCCAAGTCAAAATCTGGTTGATAATAGAAATACTTCCCGGTGCCAGGTACTAATGGTGTCGACCTCTGAACAGCAAAATGATGCTTTGATTTCGACAAAGTGCAAAAACTGCGGGAATCCGCAGTCGTCGAACAGTAAAGGAAATGATCAACCAAGCAGTTCGACGGCAACTTCGACAGAAGTTGTGCCACCATTTACTACGGGAAGCATTCCTATGATCCATGGGAACAATTGTTCTCTCCAAAATGTCGGATTCATCTTCCTAAAAAACCCTCCGTCGATGGGAACTTTCGCCTTACCGCCTCCAAGTAATCTGGCAGAAATGGCTACAATGGAATATGAAACTTTCTGTTTCTAGTGGATCTAAAGCTCCGAGGACGGTTCTTATCTCGTGTCAACCTCGTTAAAAAATGAAACAAGGAGTCATGAGGATAGTTCTTGTACTATGTCAACCTCATTAAAAAATGAAACAAATCCCCTTTTCAAAATTCAAAGGTAAACCTTCATTCCAACCACCAAGTTGATTGCAATGAAGCTTGGGGGGCACCCTCCTTTGACATGCGTCATTATGATGTTGGGGGCATGCATAAAATAAACGCAAGATTCGAGCAGTTTTACCACAGAATTTATGCTCGTTAAAAAATAGAAAAGTGTGAGCAAAGGTTTCCACCAGAGTTCAAGCTCATTAAAAAATGAACCGGTAAATAACCTTTTGAGATCGTAAATTCATCAGCCATAAAAGCCTTGGTCGTGTTGTGTTGTCACCTCCACTGTTCATTTGGCCGATCATTCGCCTCCATTTGTGTGTTTACCTCTTTTTAGAAACAGCTGCGAAGAGTGATTTCACCTAGCCATCCTTGTGACACTGCCGTGATTGGAAAATTCCAACCTGTACCTGGAATCTGTTGCTATCCCTGTTTATCACTCGTTCCTCAAAAGACGAGTCTTCTTTGAGCTCTTTTCACTGACTCGTAAAAAATGAAAAGTTTGCCGAGTTTTGGCCTTCCAGCTCGTTAAACGACCGGAACGCTATCCCTCCTCTAGATTTTAATCTTTTTGGACCTGAGGGATTATTGCACAAAAAGATCGAGCGCTTGTCTTGTTCGGCTCGTAAAAGTACCGAACAGCCATCCCTTCTGTATTGTTTTATACTTTTTCGGACTTAAGGGATTAGCTGACGAAAAAGGAATTATGGAGTTGACTTTCTGTACCTTTTCAGACTCTCTAAAAATGAAAAGGACCGAGTTATCCTTGTCGTTAGACTCGTTAAATTCTTTAAATAGCGACAAACTTGTCTTTAGACGAGAACGAGTTTCCCTATCGCTAAGCTCGTTAAATCATAGCGATGGGCTTGCCCGAAGGGCAGGTTATAGAACAAGCATATGTTATCCTCCTCAAGCTTGACAAAAATAAAGAGGTACTGGTCAGAAATGACTGGGGAAAAATTGGGAGAACATCAAAGTTTAATGGTAGCAAGTCACTCTTGAACATGACACTTTTCCTCCGTACCACATCAGGTTGGGTTGTTTCATTCACCGGTCTCATCACCATGGTCCTCGCCAAACCATCCACATTTGTGGTAATGCTACCGATCCATCGCATCAGTGTCGTTATATGTTCAAGAGGGGTCATTCTGAAAGTGTCAACCGTGTCCCATCCACTGCCATACATTATCCTTCATCCATTCATGATCGCCACCCTGAACCATATGTCACAGTTTGTTTTTACCTCCACTAAAATCATTAGCTCCGTTCCGTGTCATTGATGTGGGATTCATTAAGGCCCTCCTTTGACGGATCGCTTCTTGTCGACTTCAGCTCATTATCCAAGAAGTTGATCTAGGAACACCCCCATCAGTACTTTGAAGCTTGCATGCCTCAATGGCGAGTTTCTCACTTCCGGCGACAGGTATACATCAATGACCTTCGACCAGAAGATTTTGCGTGGCGTTCGACGCCAAGTCCTTTATTCACGCCACGTGAATTGTACTGCAGTACCTTGAGGGTCATTATCATTATCGGTGATTCCTCTCGCGCTTGTTAACGGTTTTCATTATTGGCCGGTAATCAAGCGATGTCTTTCCATGTTCGACTTCAGCGCAATTCTCACATGGATCGACTTGTACTTAGAGTGAAGATCGAACGAGTTTGAAGACCCCGGATCTAGTTTCATCCATCCGGGCTGCGATATATATTCGGGAAATATAAAAGCATTTGTCATGTACAGCAGATGATCATCCTATTCAAAGGATGATAACCAGCAGAAAATTATCAGTCTACCATCAGACGATCGTCTGCCATATGTACCAAAATGTATTTATAAAGCCGAGCATGGGAATGCCCGCCTCAGCTAGATCATGAAAATAAAATGAAAAATAATGTATTGTATTGTATTGTATTACAGGGCGCCTCCTCAGCACTGGAATGAACTTCGGACCCTCTAGATAAAGCATTTCACCCGATAAACGGCCTCATACTTTAGGGGGCAACTGTTATAGACATTTTTGTGCCTCGCGACATGGAGCATGAAATGTCAATAATTACAGGGATCCTCAGTCCCTAAACATGTTGTTCTTACCCCTAAAAGAACAAGGTCATCAAACCACAGCACTTCCAATCAGTTCTCCACCTGAAAACACTCAAAAACAGGCCATTTTTGGATCATGTCAGCTGCTCCACTGAGCATCTGCGCTGGAATGCAACTGCTCCTCCTTGTACCTGCGCTGGAAGTCAAATCTAATGAAGGCTACCTGCGCTGGGCGAGATTGGCCAAGTGGCACAGTCATTCTGCAAGGTGTCAACTGCCCAGGAAGCTTCCAAACTGACACTTGGTTCATGAGATTCGCCCTGTGATGAGTAAGAGGTACTTGATCTCCATGTGTAAGCAAGGATCTCCAAGTGGACTCAAGAACTGAAGTTTAACTGAAGAGGGAGAGGACACAAGGCAGCTTCATGTCAGTCTCAAGCTGACTCATCCTCTCTTCTTCTCTCCTATATATAGAGCTCTTCTATGAGGTCTAAGGAGGCTGGAATTTTGTGTAAAGCAAGGAAGTGCTGGTGGTTTACAGTCAGAGCTATTGGGTGATTGCTTATATAGAGGTGAAGAGGAGACTTCTTGCTGCTGGGGAGGTGCTGCTGGATTGGAGCCATTGATGGTTGTAACCTTCTCAGAACCCTGTTACTTTTATCAATAAAGCTTTGAATGTTCTCCTATATACTTGTATTGCATTGATGTATTGTATTTACTTGTATATTTGATTCACTCTAATCCATGCATCAGTTATGAGTACATGTTTCTTGTAGTTTCCTCTCTTGTTTTGTGCAGGATCTGTGTGTAGCTGGACCGGCAAAGGGAGAAAGGAGCTGGGAACAAGAGACAAAGAGAGAGGATAAGGATTGACAAAAGCGAAAGACACCGGTTGGTTAATCTTTTCTTCCTTCTCTCTGTACTTTCATAAAGGAAAATATCAAAGCTTTGCTTTCATTTGTTGCTAAAGACTGTCACCTTTAGAGTAGGGATAGGGTCATCCGAGTCGGATACTTTTCCCCACAACACACATCGAAATCATATATTTCTCCATATCTCCAAAACGTCTTGGAAAATCATTCCAAGGTATTTGAGATTCCCAAAGGCCTCCCACCTATTCGTGATCATGATCATGCTATTCATTTAATTCTAGGAAGTGTTCCTTCAAACATCAGGCCTTACAGATATCTCTATGCCCAAAAGAGTGAAATTGAATGTATGGTTACAGAAATGCTAGAGACTGATATAATTCAACCTAGTCAAATTTCTTTCTCTACTCTAGTAGTATTGGTTCACAAGAAGGATGGATCATGGTGCACGTGTCTAGATTATAGGGAGCTCAACAAGCTCACTATTAAACATAAATTTCCCATTATTTTCATTGATGAATTATTTGATGAATTGCATGGATCAATTTACTTCACCAAGTCGGATCTTCGTTCAGGATATTATCAAATCAGAATGAAGACTGAAGACATTCTGAAAACAACATTCAGAACTCATGAGGGTCATTATGAATTTTTGGTCATGCCTTTTGGACTTACCAATGCACCTTCTACATTTCAAGGTTTGATGAATTTCATTTAAAACCCTTCCTTAGAAAAATTGTGTTAGTATTTTTTAATGATATACTAATCTACAACAAGTCTTGGAAGGATCATGTTCAACATGTTGACAGGGTACTCAAACTATTGGAGGAGAAACAATTATATGCAAAAATCTCCAAATGTTTCTTTAGAGTACAAGAGGTGGAATATCTGGGTCATATTATATCTCATGAAGGTGTTAAGGTAGACCCTAGCAAAATTAAAACCATTAAGGAATGGAAAATCCCCACATCCATAAAGCATCTGCGAGGATTTCTCGGGTTGACAAGGTATTATTGCAAGTTTGTTAAGAATTATGGGAGAATAGCAGCACCTCTAACAACATTATTGAAGAAAGATGCATTTTCATGGACTCCATAAGCAACGAAGGCCTTTAAACATCTTAAAGAGGTAATATGCCAAGCACTGGTCTTAGCTACACCGGACTTAACAAAAACCTTTATTGTGGAATGTGATGCCTTAGGAAATGGAATTGGTGTTGTTTTAATGCAAGAATAAAGGCCCATTGCTTTCGAAATTCGTCCAATCAAAGGAAAGTATTTACGCAAAGCTATTTATGAGAAGGAAATGTTGGCAATACTACATGCACTTAAGAAATGGCAACCCTACCTAATGGGAAGACACTTCAAGGTAAAAACAGATCATGATAGCCTTAAATACCTTTTAGAACAAAGATTATCTTCAGAAGAGTAGCAAAAATGGGTCACAAAGATGTTGGGCTATGACTTTGAAATCATTTATAAAAAAGGGAAGCAAAATGTTGTGGCAGATGCACTCTCAAGAAAGGATGAGGATGTGGAAGCATTTCTTTGTGCCATTTCTATTATCCAAATAGATTCGATAAATGGAGCAAGGGATGAATGGAAGAATGAAGAAGAACTGTGGGCACTCATTCAAAAGATACAACAAGATCCCAGTACATCTGATACATTTAGCTGGAAAAATGATTCGTTATGGTACAAAGACTAGTTATACCTATGTAAGAATTTCCAACTCAAACAAAAGATCCTTATGGAATTGCACACCTCTCCCTTAGGAGGGAACTCAGGATTTCTAACAACTTGCCACATGGTTAAGAAGGAATTTTTTTGGGATGGCCTTAAATCGGATATTCAAAAGTTTGTAGCAGAATGTTTGGTTTGCCAACAAGATAAAGTTAAACAATTAAGAACCCAGGTTTATTACAACCTTTATCCATTCCAAGCCAACGTTGGGAGGAGGTTTCAATGGATTTTATCACTGGTTTACCCGAGTTTGAAGGAAATTGTTATCATGGTGGTAGTTGACAGACTTACCAAGTATGCACACTTTTGTGCATTATCTCATCCATTTAAAGCGAGTACAGTTTCTACTGCATTTGTGGAAACAATTCAAAAGCTACATGGAAACCCAAAGATTATTATAAGCGACAGAGATCCCATTTTCACCGGAAAATTTTGGACATAATTATTTTCAGGTCTTAGTACTCAGTTAGCTCATAGCTCATCTTATCATTCTCAATATGATGGGAAAATTGAGATAGTAAACAAATGTTTGGAAGGATATCTCCATTGCTTTGTATCTGATAAACAAGCACAATGGATCAAATGGTTTCCTCCAGCTGAATGGTGGTATAACACTTCCTTCCATACTGCTGCAAAAATGATCCCATTTGTGGAATTTTATGGATATCATCCACTGTCCATCACATCATATTTAAGAGAAAATTCTAAGGTTCAAGCAGTGGAAGATCACATCGAGCATCAACAACAAGTTCTCCAACTCTTAAAGGATAACCTCACTTTGGCGCATAATAGAATGAAATAATAGGCAGATCAACATCACAGCAAAAGAAGTTTTGATGTAGGTGATTGGGTATTCCTACAGCTACAACCATATAAACAAATGTCCCTTAAGCACGTTAAGAAGGATAATAAATTATCACCAAAGTATTATGGTCCGTACAAGGTGTTGCAAAAGATAGGTACTATGGCATACAAATTGGAGCTTCCTGCAGCTTCCTGAGTGCATCCAATTTTCCATGTTTCATGCTTAAAGAAGGTTATAGGTGACAAGCTCCCAGTTCAAACAATATTGCCAGAACTTGATGAGGAAGGAAAAATCATATTGGAACCTGAAGCAGTCATAGAAACAAGAACTCGACAACTACAAAATCGATCAATTTCAAAGTATCTCATCAAGTGGAAGAACTTACCCATTGAAGATTCCACATGGGAGGATGAGAATTTTATAAAAAAGAATCCAGAACTACTCAAGCATTGAGGACAACACTTTTTTGAAGGAGAGGGGCATGTTAGGTCCCTATAATAATAGTGATTCCCCCATTACTATTGTCATTATAACCCTTATTGTTATTGTTGTGCCCCTATTGTCCCCATATTGTTATTATTGTGCCCCATAGAAGCCCACTATTGTTATTTTTATCCCCTTATATTATTATTGTTATGTCGACTTTGATTATATTGTGACCCCTTAGACTCCTATATATAGAAAGGAGGTTTTGTCATTTGTATCATCCAGGAATTGTTCATTTGTGTAATGTAAAGGAGGTTTCCCCCTCGAAGAGGCTGATTTCTAAGTCGTTGATCTATCTTTTCTATATTTTTATGAGTTGGTTTCATAACAAGTTTCTTCTTGGATAAATTGGGTAGGGACCACAAATTTATAAGGCTACCATGAAATCCTAAAGAAGGCTTGAGCTGAGATTTTATTCATCAACCATTGGAAACATCGAAACTCATGGGGATTGAGTTGTTGTGGTTGTCGAATGTTTTATGTTGTGTTCCTCTTGATTTTATGATTGATATTCTATTTTGACTATTGATTTGTGCATAGACATGCTACCTTCTTTATGGTTTTCTATTATGAAATTTTATTATTCTTCATTTTTCTTTCTTTTTCCTTTTATGTCTTGGGTCTTGGGAAGCTTGTTGGGTGTGGAGGTAAGATAATGAAGCTCTGGGGAAGAACTCAATGGAATCCAACAAGAAAATTAGACCCAAATGAAGCTAAGTGTATGAATGAAAGGCAATTTAAGGCAGGAAGGAGGAATATGACAAACAAGTGGGTTCGTTGGGTCCATGAGAATAAATGGACAGTGACAGGACAACCATGTGAATGGATGGAAAGGCCATTGCTGGTGTTATCACTGAAAATTCTGTTGCCAAAATTTTTTAGCCTAGCTTGAGAACAAAGCGTTTTGCAGCACATAAATCCTTTTGGTAGTTTCGCAGCGCAGCATGTTTTAGGTGATTTCGTAGCGCATAATTCATATTTTGCACTGGTTGCGCTACGAAATTGGGGATTTGTTCTAATCCATAGTAATTCTTTCGCAGCTGTCATGTTTATCAAAATCCATTGGGTTTGCATCAACAGTTGTCAGTTTATAAGGTTTTTTAGTACCCCAGCAGATGGTGTTTCACTGGGTTTATCTGGAGCACTCTTTCCTTGGAAGAAGCCTTCTGTGGTAATCAGTGGATAAACAAGGGATGAGACTGTGGATATTAAATCATTTATTTTGGCACTGTTGCAAGTGCAAGGGAAGCTCTCATGTCAGAGGTTAGAACAGGGGTTCCTTTAAAGGTTTCCTGCAAAGACTTGCATGTGAAGAAAAGAATTGGAAGTGAAAGCTTTGGTGAAGTCAAAGAGATTATCTGGATGGGAGAGAATTTTGCAATGATGCATATGTTTACCAATGTGGAAATATTTCTGCATGAGGTCTCTGCAATGTCTAAGCTTCTGCACCCAAATCTTTTGCACGCATTAAGCTCGTTTGTAGATAAAGACAGGCATATTTCTCTGTTTTAAGCAGTCATCTTCCAGGAGGTATTTAGCGCGGCTGAAATAATATTTTCGAAAACTGAAAGAGGTTTTTATTCCTAACAGATTGAACTAGAAAAACCTCCTTCAATTTCCTAAAATCCATTACGAGCTGAGAGAAATGAGTGGCTAATGGTTGCGCTACGAAACTGCTGTAGATGCAGTTTTTAATTTCCTGTTTTAAACATCTTTTTCAAAGACATATTCTGGGCAGCTGGAGAAGTGTTTTAAAAAACCAAAAGAGGTTTTTGTTAAACATGGATTGGTTTACAAAAAACTCCTTTATTTTTTCCAAATACGTTTTCTGTGAGAAGCTATGAGCTCTGTCCCGAGACCCATTTTTCAGGCAGAACAACAGTTTCGTAGCAGCTGGAGCTAAATAATTCAATCTCAAACTAGAATTGAAAACAAAAGATTCAGTGTCTGATGCATATTTGTGGACAGTACCAACCCTTAAGCAAGCAAAGATCATGATAAATCTGAACACAAGCCTAAGAGCAGAAAACAAGGCTTTGAAGAAATAGGTTAGCAGTTTGAAGAAGAAGCTAGGTAAACTAGCTCATTGATCCAAGGAGAAAGTTGCTTTTCAAGTTTTGGTAAATTTTGGTTTCCATCATTTTGAAACTTTTTAGATCCCTAAAACCTGTACAAAGTAGCTGAAGAATTCATGAGTTTAAGTTGACAGTGCTTTAGGATACATATGTTCTGTTTTGATAAAAAACAGCAGTTTCGTAGCGCGCTACGAAACTGCTGTAGATGACTGTTTTATGAGAAAAAATGAAATTGATGCTGAGGTCAGCAAATTTTGAAAAGGATGACTCGAGGCCAGGAAAGAGACCATACAAGGCTATCTAAGCATTCAGATAGTGATAAGTATGCCTTTTTGAAAAGGTGAAGCCTTTTTGAAAAGGTGAAATATTTTGTCTTTAGTGCAAACTTTCATAAAGGTACTTTATGTCCAAGTTATGGTTTAGCAGAAATGGCATACGAGGAGTATGGTTTTAGTTCATACAAGGCTATCATAGCATTCAAAGAGTAACAGGTGTGAGTTTTGAAGGAAAAGTGAAGTGTTTTGTTTTTTTTGCTAAAGTTCTCTTAAAAGGCACTTTATGACCGAAATACTAGGGTTCTGGTAGGGTTACGGAGATTTTTGGCTAGCACACCTGTTCACTCCACAAAGTGTCCAGATCATAAGGCATATTGAATCATGCGTGGTTATTAGAAGAATTAAATGGCTTGGAGCATAGTCTTTTAATGCATGAAGACTAATGGGAGGCAGAGACCGTGAAAATAGGGCACAGATCCTTATCAATTGATGAGTCATCCACATATCAAGTATCCGAAGCTGCTCATTCAGTGAATGTTCCTTCAGCATGTCTTGGCTATTACTGAAGTGGTACAAGTGTCAAAGTTCAAGAAAGCATCAATGCACACGAGGAGATAGACTTAGAGTTTCAATGGGAATGGGACTCTATGTTTTCACAGCGCAATACCTTTGTAATTAATTAGTTTGTTTAGATATGGATAAGGCAATTAATGATAGGATTTCGAGCTCCCTTCATGCTTGTTGAGGAGTCTCAAGTAGTGGTATTTTGGTTTTCCTATATATAGAAATGACTCTGATGTAAAAGAGGTTGGATATTTTATACAAAAACAGAGTTTATTTGGGCCAATGTAAAGACTTGTTACAGTAATAGTAAAACAGTGGTTGTTTCTTCTCAAGATTCTCAATGGATTATATTGTTCAAATGTGATGGTGGTGTATTCTCTTTATTTTCTTTTGCAGCCTTGTTACAACATAATCACTCAGAATTCATTCTTAATGCTCTGACTTCCTGTATGTTTGGCAAGCTGTGTTTATGTGAAATATGTTTGAACATCTAATGCAAAGAGCCTTGACTTCCATGAAATGACTGTGCTTTTGTTTATTAAATGTGTGAGACTCCATAGCCCAATGAAGACCAATTCGATATGTGTCCAACCAGCTTTATTTTCATAAGTGTGTGAAGAGTTAGCCATCTGATGTTGTGATTGATTTCTATCAAAAGTTTGTGAGAGAGCCCTCTCTGACTAGGAAGGCTAATTCCTGGTCTAAAGTCTGGTTGAAAGAGTTACATAAAATCTTACTTGGTTGCAGCCCTTAGTACTGATTTTGTGATAACAGCTGGAAAAAAATTGCTAGGATGATGCCTCTCAGGTTTGTAACTAGCAAGAATAAAGGTCTTGGATGAGAATTTCCTTAGCAAAATTTTGGGACCATTGATCCCAATCCCATGCATACCTTGTGTGGATAAAGGAGGTTCTCTTGACCTTAACCCAATTTACATATATAAATATGTGATATATTCATGGTCATGCCAATGTCTATATACATATATGAATGCCATTTTGACCGACATGTTTGTTAAGAGTCATTCTTGTGGAAGAATGATGGTTTATATTTATTTAATGCAAATGTGGATGTCATGTAAGAATCATGGATTGTGTAAGGAAATAATTGGGAAAAAGTAACCCCGGATGATCTATGATTTTAATATCATGTGAATATAACTCTTTTATTGGACTTATGTTTACATCAATAATAGGAAATTTGGAAGGCTATTACCACAGTTCTATTAGCCATAAACTGCATTCTTGGTTAAAGATGTGACACATATGCTATCATTTCTAGTACATATAGGTGGACTACCCAGAAAGGGGTTACCTGGTCCTTGATGATGTCAATCAAATATGATTTAAATTTATTGCAATTAGTTTATGATGAGTCTCATGTATAATTGTGTGCCTTAATGTAGGATGGCATTACAATTACCCAATTTGGGTTAGTAGACTTGTCTACAAGGTGAATACCAACAACTTGAAGATATCAGGGTGCATAGAAAAAGCACCAAGAAGACTGCAAAATAGCCACTGAAATATGGTCGATTTAATAGGTCTCTCTCTCTCTCTCTCTCTCTCTCTATATATATATATATATATATATGTATGTATGTATGTATGTATGTATGTATGTATGTATGTATGTATGTATATATATATATATATATGTATGTATATATATATATATATATATATATATATGTATGTATATATATGTATGTATATATATGTATGTATATATATATGTATAGATATATACATATATATATATACATATATATATAGATATATATATATATATATATATATATATATATATATATATATATATATATATATATATAGACACACACACACACACAATTGAATGTAAATGAGCTATAAATATAAAGATCACTTTCATTATGCTTGGGATAAGCATGTTTTTCTTTTGTGTTTGGGAATGAGAACACCGAGGACAATGTTCTTCTAAGGGGTTGGGGATTGTGACATCCCCCATGGGTTAATTACCCTTATAAACATTTTCCTTGTAATTATGTAACCATGAATTAAAATGGCTAAGAGTGGCACACAGATTCCATTGTATGAGGAATGAGGTCACTTTGGATTTGAAGGAAGCTTGACTTGTTTCATGAAATCCATGAATGGCTGGAAGCTATGCTCTAAATGTGGCTAACCATATCATTTGGTGGAGTTGGGAAAGAGGACAAAAGAACCATTGTTTCCCTTCGCTAAATTCACAAGGCATAAAGGACAAAAGTTAAGAGGCAACATGGGTTACACAAGCAGGGTTGAGAGCCTGAAGTCAACAAAGAATAAGTGGAAGGGGGTGTTGGCACAACATCCCCATGACCAAGTGAATATAGAACCTTCATTGCCGAGCTAGCAGTTGGAAACTTAGAATGTCTTCCCACGCAACCTAAATAGTTACAAATTGCGTAATTGAAGAGAGATCATCACACTTCACACGTCAAGAAGGAAAATTCTGCAAGTAGGAAGAAGATATAAAGATCTCAGTAAAACAAGTGGAAATAAGGGGAAACTATCAGGAAGAGGAGAGAGAATAAATTATTGCATTGTAAAGGAAGAAAAATCCATAGCACAGGAAGAAAAAGGGCATAAATCTTTATGCTACTATCAGAATGTAGGGAGTAGAGCAATGATTCCATTTAGCATTGGGAGATGGAAGAATATCTCTCAGGTGAGGACAAAAGTCTCTAGATTCCCTATAAGACTAAAGGGTGAAGATGGTTTTCTTTTCATTTTATTGACAACTTGGGTGGAGGCATGTTCCTAGGATTCCTCAGAGGAGATTTCTTTAGCCCCCTCTGCTTGTTTTCTTGGTTTTTATAGTGAGCTCTAGACTCCCTTGTTGATTTTAGGGTGGAGGTATAAGCCTCTATATTCCCTTGTTGATTTTAGGATGGAGGTATAATCCTTTGGATTCCCTTGTCGATTTTAGGGTTGAGGTATAAGTGCCTAGACTCCCTTGCTAATTTGAGGGTGGAGGTGTAAACCTCTAGATTCCCTTGTTGATTTGAGGGTGGAGTTATAAGCCTCTAGATTCCCATGTTGATTTGAGGGTAGTGGTATAAGCCTTTGGACTCCCTTGTTGATTTGAGGGTGGAGGTATAAGCCTTTGGATTCTCTTGTTAATTTGAAGGTGGAGGTATAAGACTTTGTATTCTCTTATTTATTGAGGGTGGATGTATAAGCCTTTGGATTTTCTTGCTAATTTGAGGGTGGAGGTGGTGAGCCTTTGGATTCCCTATTTCAGCCAGTGATGGTAGAGATATAGTTCATATTAAAGTAGTTGAAGGGTGGAGGTAGTAGACCTCTAGATTCCCTATGAGAAATTGACTACAAGAAATAGCGTTGGGTCGATGGTCCAGGTGGATCATTAAAAAGTACCAGTGTCATGGTAAAAAGGCTCAAAACTCAAAGTGGCAGAAACTCTATAAAATTAGCATTGGATCAAAGTTCTCGTTATCTTGATTCCAACGGTGCGAATGGAACTCAAATCCAAGTTCATATCTGAATTTAGAGCAAGTCAAAGTTTATGTTTGACTTGGGCAGGTGGCAGGAGGAGATGATGTGGCAGACACTCTCAAGGAATGGGGAAACGCCAAGTGGTAGGCCGCCATTGGTCCCGCATATCACAAATCGTAGAAGGAAGAGGTCGCAGCTTAAAGAAATTGGCCCCAAGCAAGTCATGGTTGCGATGCAAAAAATCACAATCGCACACAAAAGGGAAAGGTTAAAGAATCGACCCTCGAAGCAATCCAGGTTGCGATGCGATATATCGCAATCGCAGAATCAAGTTGTGATTTGCGATATCACAATTGCAGTTTTCAAAGGGGAAGAAATCGCATATTGTACCAACCTTGGTTCCCACCGACTGCGATTTGTGATCTGAGCTTCTAGGCCCGATATATTATATATTATGTTTAATGGTCTGTCAGGTCCACGGTTATTGCAGGGTGCTTGTTGTAAGGGCTTGGGTCTGTCTGTCGATTGGAAACACCGATAGTAAAAGTCTTCGAGTTACAATGTGTGGTTAAGGAAGTTTTTCCATGTTTTAAAGGTTTGTTGCCACATACTATATGGGACCTGAGAATCTTTGTCTTAAAACAAACTTTCCTGCTAAACTTTGTCGTTTGTTTAGAACTGCCTGGGAATTGAGGAGATTAGCCGCCAGCTTATATAAAGGATTATTCGCATTGGGAAAAGGAAACACCGACATAATAATTTAGAAGATCAGTGTGTACAATAGTAACCTAACCTGACAATAGGTTGGGACCTCACCTTGAGCAGTAGGGAGGTTCCGAGAAGGTGCAAAAGGCATGATTATCCGAATTGGTTGTTCGGATAGGTGGTTTTGCACGATTTTTTGCCAGGATTTCAGTGGTATTATCTGTTTCTGAAGCTGGGCTCTCCATTCTTCGTCCATCTTCTAGCTTTGAGGTATCTAGGTTGTAATTGAATGCTGCTTGTACTTTTATCTCTTTTTATGCCACTTAATGAAAGAAGGCCTCCCAACTATTGAGAAAGGCTCGGAGACGTAGTCTAAATTGGACACACTCGGTAATGAAATATTTTTGTCATGGTTTCTTGCTTATCGTGTTATTTTTGCATTGTTTTATGTGCTTTTAAGTTCCATGGTTAATAAGATTTATTTCATGTAATTCTGATGCATTTATAAGTAAAAGATATTAGATCAAGTTTGGTATCAGAGTAGGTCTTTGTTGTTGTAAATTGCATGAATATATGCTAACCCTGAACAAGTTTTGAAAAGGTGAAGGAATGCTTAAGTCCTTTGATTCGGAAGCAGGACATGCACAACGAAGAAGAAACAGGGAAAATGAAGAAGCTCATTGGGAAGAGGAACAAAATCTCTACAAGGTATTCTACAATATGGCAGAGAAAGTGGACAATTTGTTTTCAAAGTATGAGAAGGCACTTGGGCACAAGAAGCAAGATGTTGATGACAATAGATCAGCAAATCATGAAGGTGGTGGAGAAGAGCCTCCTCCCACTCCTTATTCAATTGATAGTTCTCATCACTCTAATCGTCATTCCAAGCATACATCTAAGAAGCCATTCTTCAAGCTAGATGTAAAGTTTGACCTGCCCATGTATAATGGAGAGTGTAGTGCAGAAAAACCTAACAATTGGATAAGAAAAATAGAGGTTTACTATCGAATCTAGTAGATCAGAAAATATGAGGCAAAGGTCCAATTAGCATCTCTTCGGTTGTGTGGCACTTCTCTCGTTTGGTGGGCGAGCAAGTTGTAGAAGGGTAGCAAAAAGTCGAGTAACATTCTTTCCTCTTGGTCCAGTTTTATTTCTGCATTGAAAGACCAATTTTACCTTTGGGTTATAAACAAAAGGCACTAATGGAATGGCAATATCTAAGACAACGTAAAGGCCAAAATGTGCAAAGCTTCACTAAAGAATTTAAGAAACAAGCATTGAATTTGGACATCTCATTAGATTCGCTCGAGACTGTAACTAAGTATGTTGGTGTGCTACATAGTTACATAGGACACTCACTGTTATTGTTCGAGCCTACTACGATTGATGCAACCAACGTAAAGGCCATTCATCTTGAAAGTCAGGGAAATAATGACAGAGATGATCAAGCTAAGAAAACATTGTTCAACCCTCAGCGTTGCAAATTTCAGAAGAAAGGCAAGGGGAAGGATAAGAAGATAGTAACAACCAAGACAGGGGACGGAGCAACGCAATCTTGCACTCGTTGCAAGAGAGAAGGTCATGACGAGGACCATTGTTGGAAGCTACATCCGAAGCTGAGACCAAAGAGATTCAACAGAAAGGGAAAGCAGAAGACAATGGCAACAGAGCAACAGGACCTTGGATCTGATTCCGACGACAAGACATTGATCACAGCCATGGGCACAAGAGGTACTCCTTCTATTAGTAATAATTATTATTCGATTGCAAGTACTAGTTCTTTGAATGAGCCTGTAAGTAATGAACGAAAGAGAATTGAATTATTCCACATTAGGGTTATAAAAACACACAAAGGTGGAAACTTTGTTCGATTCAGGTTCCCAAGAAAATTTAATCTCAGAGTCCTTAGTTAAGAAGTTAGGTCTCGAAACTAAGCCTCATCCTAGTCTATACCCGCTTGGCTGGGTAAGTGATAAAGCAAAATTACAAGTAACCAAGTAGTGTAGGACTTAGTTTGTTATTGCTTCCAAATTTGTTAATGAGGTATAGTTAGATGTTGTGCCTTTGGATATTTGTGGAATTATCTTGGGAAGTTCGTATCTATATGGCAGAAAGGCAGTTTTCTTTCGGCACGAAAACAAATACCACATCATGAAAGACGAGGTGGAATATATAGTGAGAGCTCATCACACAAAAGTTAGTGCTAGCCTTGTAAGTACATGACAGATTAAACGACTAGTTAATTCCAGTAAAGGGTGCATGCTCATGGTAGTGAGAATGAAAGAGGCCGAGATGGTTGACACTTTCAAAGTTTGTGATTCTGATCATAAGAAATAATTGTTTGAAATTATTTCTGACTATGATGGATTGTTTCGGGAACCGAGAGGATTGCCCCCAAAATATGAAATCCAACATGAGATCCATTTACAACTGGATGCTCCTTTACCGAATATTGACATGTATAGGATGGCTTCTATCAAGATGGAGGAGATCAATAAACAGGTGCAGGAATTACTAAGTCAAGGGGTCATCAGATCGAGTTCTTCTCCGTGCGGTTCACTGGTCATGTTGGTGCCAAAGAATGATAGCACATGGAGAATGTACGTAGACTACAGGGTGCTAAACAAAATTACGGTGAAGAATCGATATCATCTCCCTCGCATTGATGAAATATTAGATCAGTTGAAAAATGTTGTCTATTTTACAAAACTAGATTTTCGTATTGGATATCAAGTTGGGTTGTGTTATATTCTTTCCACGACTAGCCCACATAGTTAACCAAAGGGTTAGAAGGGCGGCAGATCCCCCGCTTCATTGTGCCAATTGCATAATGGGGGGAGTCATAAGGGTTTTGAGGGGTGCAGTTAACCCCACTCTATGGGGTCCAGGTGCAGACCTACCTATGGTTTTGTGCATGTTTTTCGCACATGGTTTTGGACGCGATGGTTTTCGGTCCATGGTTTTGGACACGATGGCTTTTTTTCCATGGTATTGGATGCTTCGGCATGTATAAATATGTATTGTAACATTGAAAGGAACATAATGAAAAATCAAGTTGGTAGTCCTGGTTTTGGGATCTAGGGGAAAATCTTTGTGTATATGTGTTTTATGTGTTATGCTCTCGCATTGTTTATTTTTGGCGTTTTAGAATTCTTATGTAGGTAATTTTTGTATGGGGTTAAAACCTACATTTGGTATCGAAGCTGTTTTGGCTTCAAGGGGACACCATTGATGCTGAGGGGTTTCGCTCGGGCCTGTGGTAGACCCTGTTAAGTGGGAGATCTGCGGGATCGATTCTGGTGGTGAAAGAAGATGGCGAGCAATGGAAAGATAGATATCGAGAAATTTAATGGTCAGATTTTTGAGTTATGGAAACTCAAGATGGAGGATCTCTTGGTGGATAAAGATCAGTGGATCACAGTAGATCCAGGTACTAAACCAACGGGAGTGTCCGACGAAGAATGGAAGAAGTTGGATCGGAAGGCAAAGAGCACAATGCAATTGTGTGTCTTAGATTCAATATTGTTGAATGTATCAGGGGAAGCTACGGTGAAGGCTTTGTGGGACAAGTTAGGGATTTTATACCAATCTAAGTCTCTAGTGAATAAATTGTTCCTACCGAAAAAGTTGTATAACCTGAGGATAAAATATGGAGACTCAGTGACAGAGTATCTGAACGCACTTAATACTATGGTAAGTCAGTTATCATCTGTTGATATAAATATTTTAGATGAAGATAAGTGCATTAGTTTGTTGTGTTCTCTACCAGATTCATGGGATAGTCTAGTTATTGCAATAGGTAGCAATGCAATTGCCTTGCAGTTTGATGAAATAGTCTCATCCTCGCTGATGGAGGAGATGAGACGGAAAAATATGGAGATCCAGAATGGTGATGCCTTATCTATACGAGGACGGTTCCAAAACATAAACAAAAACAAGTCATTGAGTGGGAGATCTAAATCTAGAGGGAGATCTAAATCTCTAGGAAAACCAATAAAGGTGGTGTGCTGGAAATGCGGAAAGGAAGAGCACTACAAAAGGGACTGTAAATCTAAAGCTCCTGATAAAGGAAAGGGATCTAATGATGCTCCTTCTGCAGAGGCGAAAACCACCTCAGATGAAGGTGGGGATGCGTACTTGGCTTCTTCAAGTACACATGTAGATCATGAGGCATGGTTGATTGACTCAGGTGCATCATTTCACTTCACTCCCTGTAAAGAGTGGTTCTGCGAGTATGATAAATACAATGGTGGTGATGTCTTCTTCGGGGATGATAAGAAGGCTAGAATCATTGGTCGCGAAAAAGTAAACTTGAAGTTGCAAGGTGGAAGGGTTAGAACACTTCCCGATGTTCTGCATATTCCTGCATTGGCTAGAAATTTGATTTATGTAAGCAAGCTAGATAATGCAGGTGTAATATCAGTGTTCAAGAAGGATACCTGCAAGATGGTTTGGGAGGAACTAGTATTGATGCAGGGAGTTCAAATTGGAACTTTGTACAAGCTACTAGGTAGCACTGTTGTTGGTGGGTACAATAGTTTTGTGGTTCCTGAAAGTGGAGCAGAAAATCTAGTGGTCTCTGGAGAGAAGACCATGTTGTGGCATCAAAGGCTTGGACATATTGGAGAGAATGGCCTTTGAATACTTCATGGCAAAGGTATGGTAGAAGGTATGAGTAATAGCTCTTTGGAATTTGATTTCTGTTAAAATTATGTATATGGGAAGCAGAATCGGGTGAGTTTCCCCTCTGGTGATAAGAGGGCGAAACAGATATTAGAGCTTGTGCACAATGATGTGTTTGGACTTGTGAAGATTCCATCATTGGGTAAGTTTGTGTACTATGTATCCTTTATAGATGACTTCTCAAGGAATACATGGATATACTTCCTTAAGAAGAAATCTGAAGTCTTTGACAGGTTTAAAGAATTTAAGGCTTTGGTGGAAAACCAGACAGAGAAGAAGATAAAGGTGTTGAGGATAGATAACGGTGGAGAGTTCTGCAGTAAGGAATTTTAAGAATTTTGTAAGAAGTGTGGTATAGCACAGCAAAAGACTACTCCATACATACCTGAGCAAAATGGAGTTGCAGAAAGAATGAACAAGACGTTGATGGAAAGGGCAAGGAGCATGCTCAGGGGTGTCGAGTTAGGACAGGAATTCTGGGTAGAGGTGGTGGAGACAGCATGTTACCTAGTCAACAGATCACCTTCATCAGCGTTGGAGGATAAGACTCCACAAGAGGTATGGACTGGTAAGAAACCCTCTCTTTCACATCAGAGGGTATTTGGATGTGATGCATATGTACATGTTCCAAAGGAGAAACGAATCAAGTTGGATAGTAAATCTGAAAAGTGCATCTTTATTGGGTATAAGGATGGTTTAAAGGGTTATAAGATTTGAAACCCAGTAAAAAGGAAGGTTGTGTACAGCTGAGATGTGGTGTTCAGAGAGGTGAAATAAGTTATTAAACATGAATTCCAACCAAAGGAACCTGAGAAGATAGAGTTTGAGCTGAAGGAGGAAGAATCAGACTCTACAACAGAGGAGGAATCAGAAGATTAAGATCCACAAACTCCGAGTGTGAGAAGATCAATTCAAGAAAGAAGGTAGCCAGAAAGGTATAGTCCATCTGCTTTTTGTTCAAATTTTGATTTATCTGTTACTAATTATGATCCCAGAACTGTGAAGGAAGCAGTAGATTTAGAGGATGGCAAACTCTGGAAAGAGGCCATGGTTGATGAAATGGCATCTTTGCACAAAAATGAGGCTTGGGATCTAGTGGAGTTGCCGGCTGGAAGGAAACCCATTGGCAGCAAATGGGTGTTCAAGAAGAAGACAAATGCAGAAGGAAAGGTGGAGAAATACAAAGCTCGATTGGTAGAAAAAGGTTATTCCCAGGTGCCGAGAATTGATTTTGGTGATATTTTTTCTCCTGTTTCCAAGGTAACTTCTATTAGATTACTTTTATCTGTTGTTGCTGCTTTTGGTTTTGAGGTAGAACAGATGGATGTGAAGACAACATTTCTTCACGAGGATCTGGAAGAGGAGATTTACATGAAGCAACCTGAAGGCTTTGCGGTGAAGCGTAAGAAAGAACTGGTTTTCAGGTTAAATAAGTCTTTGTATGGGTTAAAATAGTCACCAAGGATGTGGTATCAGAAATTTGATACATTTATACAGGGACTTGGCTTCACCAGAAGAAAAGCATATCACTGTGTGTATTTTAAATTAATTGGTGACCGTGCTATTTATCTGGTCTTGTATGTGGATGATATGTTGTTGGTTGGAAATGACAAAGAAATTATCCAGGATTCAAAGACCCATTTGTCCTCCAAATTCGACATGAAAGATCTTGGTGCTGCAAACTATATTTTGGGAATGGAAATTAAAAGAGATCGTACAAAGAGGAAGCTCTGGTTAAACCAAAGGAAGTATGTCGAGACAATATTGCAGAGGTTTAATATGCAGGATAGTAAACCGGTGAAGGTTCCTATTTCTGTAGGTGTAAAGTTATCTGCTGAACAATGTCCCAAGGCACAAGAAGAAGAAGAGGACATGTCCCATGTTCCATATGCAAGTGCAGTCGGTAGCCTGATGTATGCGATGGTCTGTACTAGACCAGACATTGCACATGCAGTGGGAGTATTGAGCAGGTTTACGTCAAAACCAGGGAAGGAGCATTGGACAACAGTGAATTGGGTTTTCAGGTATTTGCGTGGCATTAGTGATTATGGTTTGTGCTACCAAGGAAGACTAGGATTGGACAGAGTGTTGGATATTCATGGCTTTGTTGATGCAGACTGGGCTGGAGATCTGGATCAGAGAAGATCTACAAGTGGGTATGTGTTTAACCTATTTGGAGGTGTAGTCAGTTGGATGAGTAAGAAACAATCTGTAGTGGCACTATCAACTACAGAGGCAGAATACATGGTAGCCACTCATGCAAGCAAGGAAGCAATTTGGTTGCAGAGATTGTGTTCAAGTGTGGGGTTAGTACAGGGAGCTATAAGGGTAGACTGTGACAGCCAAAGCGCAATTTTCTTGGGAAAGAACCCTGCATATCATTCAAAAACAAAGCACATTGATGTTCAGTATCACTTTGTGAGGGATATGATAGAAGACAAAAAGGTGTTGCTGGTAAAGGTGGACACTTTGAAGAATCCTGCAGATGCATTGACAAAATCTGTGAGCTCTGAGAAGTTCTCTTGGTGTAGAGAAACAATGGGCGTTACAGGGATGGATAAATGACTAAGCTCTCTTGTGGCCCCCTATGGAAAGAAAACAACAAGTGGGAGAATGTTGGGTTGTGTTATATTCTTTCCACGACTAGCCCACGTAGTAAACCAGGGGGTTAGAAGGGGGGCAGAGCCCCCCCTTCGTTGCGCCAATTGCATAGCAGGGGGAGTCACAGGGCGTTTGAGGGGTGCAAGTAACCCCACTCTATGGGGTCCAGGGTAGTGCCCCGGAAAATTTCAGTTTTGGACCATATATTAGGTTGGGCAGACCTACCTATGGTTTTGTGCATGTTTTTGGCACATGGTTTTAGACGCAATGGTTTTCGGTCCATGGTTTTGGACGCGGTGGTTTTCGTTCCATGGTATTGGATGTTTCAGCATGTATAAATATGTATTCTAACATTGAAAGGAACATAATGAAAAATCAAGCTAGTAGTCCCGGTTTTGGGATCAAGGGGAAAATCTCTGTGCATATGTGTTTTATGTGTTATGCTTTCGCATTGTTTATTTTTTGTATTTTAGAATTCGTATGTAGGTAATTTCTGTATGGGGTTAAAACCTACATATCACTAGGTTATAGTTGCAGAACAAGACATTTGGAAGGATGCATTGAAAACTAAAAAATGGTTGTTCAAATGGATGGTGATGCCATTTAGACTGTGCAATGCTCCTGCCACATTTGTGAGGGTAATGAATGATCTGTTTAGACCTTTTCTTGATAATTTTGTGCTTGTATATCTGGACGATATCCTTGTTTATAGTAGGACATGGGATGAACGTGTATGTCATGTGAAGAAAGCGCTTGATGCTCTAAAAAATGAAAAATTGTATGTAAAGATGTCAAAGTGTGAGTTTGGGAATACCTCTCTGGTTTATTTAGGTCACATAGTTAGTAATGGGTAATTGAAAATAGATCCTTCTAAGGTAGATGTGATTATGAAATGACCTGAGCCCACAAATGTTACAGAGGTCCAAAGCTTTTTGGGTGCGGTATAGTATTGGAGAAGGTTCATTTCAAACTTATTTGTTATCGCAACCCCCTTACACGCATTAACAAGTATGTAGCAAACCTTTCAGTGGGGAGGAAAGCAACAAAAATCCTTCGACATGCTGAAAGGGAAGATCAACGCAGCACCAGTGCTAGCCTTACCAGACCTTCAGCAGCCTTTTGAGATTGAAACGGATGCTAGTAGATATGCCATGGCCACTATATTGATGCAGCAAAGGAAGCATGTATGTTACCATTCATAGACTTTGTCCCAAGCTGTTGTGAATTATTCCACGTACGAAAGGGAGTTGTACACCTTAGTCCAGAGTGTAAAGAAGTGGAAACACTACCTGATCAGCAAGGAAACCATCATCCATACGAATCATTAGCCCTTGTAGTACCTTCAGTCACAGATCAAGCTTCAACAAGCCCGTCATCTTAGATGGATGGGATTTCTCTAGCAGTTTCATCTAGTAATAAAATACAATAAGGGCGCCAACAACAAAGTAGCAGATATGATTTCTCGCCCTCCTATTTCTGCATCCGTAGTTTTGCAAAATGCTTCTTTATTATTAGAAATTTATGTTGAACAATATGCTAACGATAATGATTTAAAGAGATTTATGCAAAACTGACTCGTGGATCACACGTAGACAATTATTATTTGCAGGGAAAACTATTGTATCACCTTGGAAAACTGTGCATGCCCATTGATGAAAGGGTACATGTAATCCGAGAGGCTCATACCTCTCTTGTGTCTGGTCATTTTAGGGTTGAAAAAAGTTTATGTCATTACAGAGGTTTTTTTTTTGGCCTCATATGAAAAACATTGTGGCTCTCTTTGTAAAGGGTTTTGTGTTGTGTTCTGTTTTAAAGCCCTCTAATAGAAAACTTGGGCTCTACACACCACTCCCTATTCTGAGTTGACCATGGGAAAGTGTGTCCATGGATTTTGTAGGTGGTTTGCCTTTGTCTAGGAAAGGTCACAACTATTTGTATGTCCTCATGGATTGTTTTAGTAAAATGTGTGTTTTAGTGCCTTGTAAAAAGCAGGTCACTACTGATCAGGTTGCTTATCTTTTCTTTCAACGTGTTTGGGTCCATTTTGGGTTGCCCACATCTATTATGTCAGATCGAGACTCTTGCTTTCTTGGAGAATTCTGGACCAGCTTGTGGAGAATGATGGACATCGAGCTGAAAATAAGTACGGAATTTCATCCTAAGACCGATGGGCAGACAGAGGTCGTGAACCGTACCGTGGTACAATTGTTACAAGGCTATTGTGGAAAACATCCCAAGTTGTGGGATGAACAACTTCCTTATGTGCAGCATGCATACAATCGAGCATCATATTCATCCACACAGAGTTCACCGTTCGAGCCATGTTTCGATTATCTACCAAGGGATCCCTTAGACATGGTCTTTTGGAAAGATGAGGATGGAAATGGATGAGATGATAGGGACAAAGCACTGAAGTTTATTCAGCAGATACAGGTGATTCATCATGCAGTGCAGGAGCAATTGGAGAAGAGTCAGACTCAGTATAATGCTCGACATGATAAGCATCGAGTTTACCATTAGTTTCAAGTTGGGGACAAGGTATGGCTCCACATCAGCAAGGATCGAAGGAAGGGAGAAGGGAAGAAATTGAGACCCATTCGATATGGTCCCTTCACCATATTGGAAAAGATTGGAGACAACATTTTTGTCCTTGACTTTCCTGCTTATATGCGGTGTACTCAGTAGTGAATGTTGAAAACTTGAAGCTTTATGAACCTCCAATTATTATGGATACCGAAGAGGTTACACAAATTCCTAGTGGATGATTTTGCACCGAATTATCTAGACAAGTTGCCAGAAGATATCATACTCGACAGGAAAACTAGAACTTCACAAGGGGGAGATGTGGAGTACATTCGTGTTGGCTTCAAAGGAATGCATCCGAGTAAAGCTTGGTGGATGGAGAAAGAAAAAGTGAGGGAGAAATTTCCTCACTTTCAAATTGACTGAAAGGGCTTTTGGCGATCCAAAAGCTCTTAGTGGGAAGGATTGATCCAGGTGGATCTTTAAAAAGTACCAATGGCATGGTAAAATGGCTCAAAAGTCAAAATGGCAGAAACTCTATAAAATTAGCATCAGATCGAAGTGCTCGTCATCCTGATTCCAACTATGGAAACGACACTCAAACCTGAGTTCATATGAAGAAGTTAGAGCAAGTCAAAGTTTATGTTTGACTTGGACAAGTGGTAGGAGGAGATGACGTGGCAGACACTCTCAACGAAGGGGGAAGTGCCAAGTGGCAGGCCGCCATTGGTCCCGCATGTCACAAATACAAGAAGGAATAGGTTGTGGCTTAAATAAAATCTGTCACAAGCAAGTCATCGTTGTGATGCAATAAATCGCAATTGCATGCAAAAGGGAAAGGTTAAAGAATCAGCCCCTAGAGCAATCCACGTTGCAATTTGATATATCGCAATCGCAGAATCAGGTTGTGATTTGCAATATCGCAATCATAGTTTGCAAAGGGGAAGTAGTCGCATATTGTACCAACTTTGGTTCCCACCGATTGTGATTTTCAATGTGAGCTTTCGGACCCTATATATTATATATTATGTTTAGTAGCCCATCAGGTTCGCGGTTATCGCAGGGCACTTGTTGTAAGGGCTTGGGTCTATCCATCGATTATAACGCCAATAGTAAAATTTGTCGGGTTAAAATGTGTGGTTAAGGAAGTTTTTCCATTTTTCAAATGTTTGTTGCCACATACTATATGGGACCCAAGAATCTATGTCTTAAAACAAACCTGCCTGTTAAAATTTGTCGTTTGTTTAGAATTGCCCGAGAATTGATGAGATTAGCCACCAGCTTATATAAAGGACTATCTGCATCAGAAAAAGGGGAGACTGGCACAATAATTTAGAAGATCAATGTGTACAATAATAACCTGACCTGGCAGCAAGTCGGGACCTCGCCATGAGCAAAATGGAGGTTCCGAGAAGGTGCAAAAGGCCCGATTATCTAAATTGGGTGTTCGGATAGACGATTTTGTACACTTTTTCACCAGGATTTCAGTAGTATTGTCTGTTTCTGAATTTGGGATCTTCATTCTTCATCCATATTCCAACTTGGAGGTATAAGGATTGTAATTTAATGTTGCTTGTACTTTTATCTCTTTTTATGCCACTTAATGTGTTGTCACTCACTGCATTATGAGATTTCAGTTGATCAAAGTTTCCAAAGAGCAATGAAGTTTGAAGCCACCTTCCAAGCCATAGAAGCTCTCCGAGCTAAATCAAACCCTCTCCATTACATATTTCTCAAAAAGATCTTTCCAACGATATGTGGAAATCCGAAAATGGACTTTTGGATCAAAAGATAAGGCATGTTGAAGTTACCCTTTGAAATCCAGAAAACAAAGAGAAAAAGAACATAAGTAAGGGCTCATTTCAAATCACAAATCGACGGCTTTTCCGAAGTAGCAACAGGGCATGCAACGAAATCAGTGATCAGTCGATCGTCAATATCGCAAATCAGGCATATTGGCGGGACCAAGCTTATCGGCGATCGGCGGCCCCGGGAGTTCATCGCAATCTTTGAATCTGCGGACCAGTGAGGGTACCACTATAAAACCTTTTAATATCATGATTTTGTTAAATAGTGTAAAGCATCAAAAGGGTCGAGAAAAAGATTAACAAAGAAAAGTAAGGAAAAACTAAGGGAAAGCAGCCCCTTTCTCTCTCCTCTAGGGGGATCACGTGGCAGAATATGGTTGGTCCCACATATCAGAATTCTCGCAGATCGACGATCGGCGATGTTGAACAAGACTAGGATTAAATAGGCCGTGATGTGGGGAATGACGATATAATGTTAAATTGCCAAGGAAGGGAAAAAATCGTTAACAAAGAAAATCAATGCAAAAACAGGGATAGGCGAGCCTTTTTCTCTCTCCTCCAGGGGGCCACGTGGCAGAATATCATTAGTCCTTATGAATCCACATGGAAACTAACATCATCCTGATGTGGCAATACGGATCTTACGTGACGGTATGAAAGACACTTGTCACGCCGACTTGGCATTTTAGGGGTCCTATGGGGGCATTTCTAGGTAACATGTGTCACCACTCACAGGGTGACACGTGGCAATGATGACGTCACCCATCGCAAATCGCATATTAGCGATTGCAAAATTCAAGGCCCTCCTCCACCATAGTCCCTCCAGGTTTGCGATCACGATATGTGGGGGATCCTCCCGGATGCAATATTTTATTTCTCATATCTTATGAAGACTTCGCATCCAAGCAGTCGGCTTGCACTATGAAAAGAGGTGAAGGATTCTATCTCTACCATATTGCGATTGTGATGCCTTCGGTGGGCCCGACCCCACAGATTGGTGATCGCAGGGGTCAAGAGGAAATATAAAGGGAAAACATCGGAAATCGCCGAAGTGCGGGATTTCACATATGAAAGGAAAAAGGCCCCCAGAAAGGCTTTTAAAGGCACTAACGCCTTCAGGCTAAGCACTTGGATCAACCCCCTGGTCATATGAAGAAAATTATAGAAAGGGGTCGAAGTAAAGGGGGCTAAAGGGGATCAAGACTTGCATGTTTCGCAACGTTTTAAGTGATAAAGGTCAGCACTGGAAACTCCTCCATATTACACCATGAGCACATCACCAAGCATATCAGGGCACCGATAGTGTAGGATAGGACTTTAAAGGCATGATGGGTCAACAGCTGTGGCTTTTAAGAAAACAGGTGGTGCATTCAAACTCAGCACGGGTTGATCTAGAAAGGCTCATTATGACACGGAATTAGGGTCGGCACTGACAGAAGTGAAAAGGGACTTAGTAGCTTGGGAGGATTTAATTATCAAGCATGGTGTCCCATAAAGAGGGAAGACGAAGTACTGCCCAAGGGTCTCATGTTTCAATACTACTACATGAAATTGATGGCACCCACTCCCAGCTTTAAAAGGTGAATAGTTCAAGCAGTAAAGGCTAAAGCGATGGGAATCAGCTAAGTAACATAGGAGGCCAGAGCATAAGCACAATCCAACCTGAAGCAGTGGTGATCACAGGGATGGGTGCAGAGATATCTTCTTATCATGTTCATTTGATTTTGAATTATTTGTTATCATATAATGTGCCTCACTTCAATGAGGCAATTAATTTTGTAATGTTTTTAGGCCACCGAGCCATCCTCGACCGCGATATCTAGTCAACCTGATAGCTGAGACTCAGATGAAAGTATTTTTCTATAATGAATGTCCATGCCCCCCTCTCCAGATAAATAGGGGAAAGCAACACTTAACAAAGGTTCACAAATTTATAAGAAAAAACTACATGTATTTTGAGACTGTATGACTTAATAATACAGATATTTCATAATATGGAAGAAATGATGGTGATTCCCCCTTCAAGTATTACAATATGTTATCCCTCCGTTAAAACCCATTTATGTTCATGTTTCTTCTTTGTATTCATGCAATCATAGCTTCTAGAAATATGTCAAACTTCCTCACAAATTCATTTGTATTGATATGTTAATGCATGTGCATGTAATTTCATCACAGATTCATTTGTATCGACATTGTTAATGCATGTGCTTGTATGGGTCATTGAAATTATACCTTTGAAAGTTGCACTCCATGAATCATAGCATAGCCTCTCGTCTATCCATTATATCTACCTATAACTCAAACATGTATAGAAATTCGTAATGCCTCAAGATCTATGTGTTAACTGTAGAATTCTTGAAGTTTTAAGCTCTATGTGATGAGTTGTTCTTTCTCCTTATCCTCTCTCATTTTCTCTACAAAAGCTTATTAAACTGTAAGTCCTTGAACTACTCGGCCTCCATTATTTTGTGCATATATTTTTGTGAAGTGCATATATGAAGAAATACCATAAATACATATCTTATACCTTTGGATGAATGAACCAACCCTTTATATGTATATGTAAAATACATGTGAGGTCTCTGTTTCACTAAGAATCATTTAAGACACTCAAAATCCATATGTGCCGAGGCACTAGTCTTGTAAACAATCCAAGGTTGTCTCTAGAAGCTACAACAACTTTTGGCACCATTTTCGGGGAACGTATTGAAGGATTTTTTCCCTTGGGATACGACAAGTTGAGCACTCTTTGCGTAGGTGAGTGAAGTATGTTCTGATTGCATCCACATCACCTTGGCGACTCCACAACCCCCATCATCATTTATCACCCTGGCTTTAAAAAGGCCTCACACTCGCTCAAATACATCTCAGGAGAAAGCCCCATTTGTATTTGACCCAGAAAAATTAAGAGAAAACTCCCCCTACCTGTGCTACCATCCTATCGCCTTTTTCTATCTCCTCATCCATCTCTCATCTCGTTGTTGCTCCCTACTCGGGACTTACTCCTAAGACCTTAACATACCCTACTTTCAATCTAGCCACTCCTACCATTGTGTTTTTGGCCCAAGCTCCTCAGACCAACCTCAATCCCCCTCTATTAATCCAGATGGAGCTTCTGGTTTTTTTGCTAAATAATTATGCCCCTCTTAATTTACCTCAACCCCTAAGTGTTATGCCCCAAGACTACCTAAAGCTTTTGAATAGGTTCAATGTGGAGGATGACAACAATGCACAAAGGCACATTAAAACCTTCTATGCTTTTGCTGAGAACATAAACATGGAATAGTTGGATGTGGTCATGAGACTTTTTGTTCAATCTATCGATGGAGAGGCCAGAAAGTGGTTCAAAGCCCTACCCAATGCCTCCATCACTATCTGGGAGGAACTTTAAAACTCTTTCACATAGAAATGGGGTGACAAGAGAAATCATGAGTGTTTAACACCATAAAGAAGAAGCCAAAAGAGGATATATCATAATTTATAAAAAGGTTCAACAAGAAGTACAATAACCTACTAGTTGAGATAAAGCCTCCTCCAGCTGCTGCTCGAGCAGCTTTTTTGGGAATCTTTGAATATGATTTTGGCTTTACTCTAAGGGAAAGGAAGTCTCTCACTCTAGATCAACTCCAAATCGATGCACTTGAGGTGGAAGTGAATTTCACCTCAACGGGAAAGTCAAGAGGAAAGCAAGAACATATTGAGAATAAAAGGGGGAAAGAAGAGGCATCCTCCTCTGATTGAGATAGAGAATCACCAGACTCAAAGTGGGATGAACTGGACAAACTCATCAGGAATTTATCACATAAGTTTGGAAATATTTAACTTGAGAACAAGAATCTCTCCAAACATAATGCTTCAGTCAGCAATCGAGGTTATAACCCACAGTATAGAAGGCCTCCATTGTAAATACTTCCAAGGGAAAGAAAGGAAAAACTCAATCAGATCCCTCATCCTCTATATTTAGAAGAGGATCCCGATGAGAAATCATCAGATACATAGGAGATGTAGGGAAATTTGTATTCCACTTTCTCCAAAGAAGAACATGATAATATGGCTCACCAGGAGGCCAATCATGATAGAGAAGCAGCAGAAAATGAGGAAGATATCGATTTTTATTGTAAACAGTTTGCAAATTTTATGCAAACACAACCACATTGAAAATATGATTTGATATCTTCAAAGAAGAGGTCAAGAGAACCAGAACAACAAGAGAGAGTTTCTCCCCAGGTTATTCCTCTAGTACTAGATAAAGGGAAAGGTAAGCTAAATCCTGACCCTACCTAGAAGAAATCCCCCTCCCATAAGGAAAGCAATAGTTCAGAGGGACACACAGAAAAAAAGGCACGTGTTCTGCTCTAAAATGCCAGTGGTAAGGAAGAAGGAACATAGCCAAGAGGTATAGAAAAATTCCAACCCGCATTCAATCTCCAGAAGGAGCTTGAAAAGGTAAATAATATTGTCCCTCTGATCGAGATTCTAAAGAAACCTACTTATAAAGCTCAAGTCTTCCAATTCATGCATCCAGCCACCTCAGCACCAAGCCATGACAGTTTAAACCTCCAAGAGGAGAGGCCAATGGTTGTTTTTGGGCCGCATATGGAAGACCTTGATCCTTCTACTGCACCCTTCTACATGACCCTAGTAATCCATGACCTCTTACTGCATAATTGCATGTTGGATTCTGGAGCCTCACACAACCTCATGCCATTAACAGTGATGGAACAGTTGGGCTTGGATATCACTAGGCCATACAAGGACCTGTACTCCTTTGACTCTAAGAGAGTCAAGTGCTTAGGGATGATAAAGGATCTGGTGGTAAACCTGGTTCAAATCCCTGTGATGAGTGTGGTAATGGACATAGTGGTGGTCGATATTCCTCCTCGGTTCGGCATGCTCTTATCTAGATATTGGGGTTCCAAGGTGGGGGGGCTCTATCAAGTTAAATCTGACTTACGCCACTATTCCCATTTTTGGAGGTGATAAAGGAGGTTGTACAAAGAATCCAGGTTTTTAAAAACTATGAGCCCAGCTAAAGGCTCATAAAATTCCCCACTGCATGGGAAAGAAAGTGACCTTTCCTACCTGTTACTAGAAGAAGATGAGGCCTTATTAGAGGAAACATCAGTACACCTAACAAGGCAGTCAGAACACCAACATGTAAATGAAAACAAAGTATGGAAATTGTACTTTGACGGAGCAAAATCAAAAGAGGGAAATGGAGCTGGAATATTGTTGGTATCTCTAGAGGGCATCCTCATACCCCTCTCATTCATACTGGTGTTTGACGCGACCAACAATGTGGCGGAGTATGAAGCATTGCTCCTTGGGTTACAAACGACAAAAAATATGAATATTGAATGCCTAACGGTCTATGGAGACTCTAATCTGGTCATAAGGCAGATCGGGAATCAATACCAAGCCAACCACCCTAGACTAAGGACGTACCGGAATGAAGTGTGGGATCTAATTGATAATTTCTTCATGGCCTTTAATATCCAATTTTTGCCCAGGGAAGGAAACAGGATGGCTGACTCCCTTGTTGTATCTGCAAGCAGTTTCAGGCCCCCTCAAAGTCTTCTTCTCAGGTATGAGGTAGAAGTCAGATACAGAACTTCAATACCTGATAATATCAAGCACTGGTAGGTATTCGAGGATGACGGGTAGGTGAGAAGACTCATAGAAGTCATTGGGGAGTTCACCCACTCTACCATCGATCAAGAAGAAGAAGAAGCAAATCAAGAAGCCAATTCATGGAAAGAGATAGTGGCTGGGGGCAAAATTTTGCAACTAAAAGGGAATACCATCCTTCACAGACTGGTCCCACTGGAAAGGATTTTTAATAAGGATGACGTAGTCTCCAAACCAATGGTCCTAGAGATAGACGATCAAGTAGAATATTGCAACATCGGCTCATAGAAGGAACCCCAGATGATCGGGCTATCAAAAGGAATATCCTTGCAATACAGACACGGGTATTTATATCTATTCAAAATTCACAAGGATGTATTTGCTTGGTCTTATAAGGATTTGAAAGCATTTGATACTAACATCATTTAGCATATGATTCCTTTGAAGAATGGAATAAAGACATGCAAACAGAAACTCAGGCAGATAAATCCACTCTTACTCCCCTCCATTGAAAAATAGGTGAGAAAGATGCTACAGGCAAAGATCATAGTGCCTTTAAGGTACTATGGATGGGTGACCAACCTGGTCCCCATCCGGAAAAAGAGCAGAGAAATAAGTCTGTGTGTAGATATTCGAAATCTAAACAGGGCGCCCCTGAAAGAGAACTGCCCATTGCCCAATATGGATTATATATTGTAGAAGGTGGTTGGCTCAGCCAGAATATCCATGATGGACAAGTTCTCTGGATACAACAAAGTGGCAGTCCACCTTGAGGATCAGAAAAATATTGCATTCACCACCCTGTAGGGAACATTCATGTATGCTCGCATGCCTTTAGGGCTGATAAATGCAGGGGCCACATTTCAGAGAGATATGGACATAACTTTCGTAGGGGAGCAAGACAAATTCATGGTGGTCTACTTAGACAACATCACATTCTTTTCAAAGATAGATGAAGAGCACATCTTCCACTTAAAGCTCACCTTTAAGAAATGCAGGAGGTATGGTATTTCTCTTAATCCTAAGAAATCTCAGTTCGCCCTGAGTGAGGGTAAGCTACTAGGACACATAGTAGCGCAGGAGGGTGTGAAGATCGATCCTAAACAAGTCGAAGCCATAAGCCATATTCCTCTGCCCAGGAATAACAAATAGGTTCAAGCCTTTCTGGGGAGAATAAATTTCTTGAGGAGGTTCATACCCAACTACATAGAAATTGTCAAGGGTATTACGGACATGCTTAAGAAGGAAAATGAAGTCAAGTGGAGCCCTTCCCCCTGGGATTCTTTAATTAGAATTAAAGAAGATTTGGATGAAGCAACGGTACTAGTCAGCCCCAACTATTTAGTGACTTTCTACATATTTTCTTTTGCCTCTCCACATACTATTGTTGAAGTGTTGCTATAGAAAAATAGAGATGGTTACGAACAACCCATACCCTTCTTCAGCCAAGTCGTAAAGGATGTTGAGCTGAAATATAACATATTTGAGAAACAAACCTATACACCAGTCAAGGCTTTGAAGGCATTTTGTATGTATTTGCGTGGTATGTGCTGTAATTGGAAATCACAGTGTTTGTCCTAATGACAACAGTTAATGACATCCTGGTGCAAGGAGACAGCGAAGGAAAAAGGGGTAGGTGGATAGCTAAGATACAAGAATATGAGCTAGAAATAAAGCCTTCCAAGCTCATAAAAGGACAGGGGTTGGCCAAGGTTTTATCCGAATCTAATTGCCAAGCTTTAGTGATAAACTTGATCACAGAGGAAGGCAGACCAGAAGATCATCATAACAAGATTAAAACATCTTAGTAGAAAATATATGCCAAATATGAGGGATCACCCTGGTATAAGAACATCGTTCATTATCTCTTATTCCTGAGGTGCTCGTTGGGGTTGGATAAATATAAATACCGAAGTCTAAGATTGCAAGTGCAAAAATATATCATATCCAATGGTCTACTCTACTGGAAGGACTTGATGGGGGTATTGTTGTTATTTTTGGTAGAGGGCGAAACCCATAAGGTGGTTGATAATTTTCAAGGAGGATTTTGTGGAGGACACTACAGCTGGAAGACCACAGCACATAAAATCCTCAAGGAAGGATTCTACTGACCTACACTGTTTGGGAATGTTCATTCCTAGGTAAGGTCATGTCAGAAGTGCCAACTGTTTGCTAAGAGGCAAAAGCTTTCTCCTCTCCCCCTAATTCCAGTACATGTGGAAGAACCTTTCAGACAGTGGGGACTAGATTTCATAGGAGAAATAAACCCACCATCCAGTGGCCAACACAAGTGGATATTAACGGCCACAGATTATTTCACCAAGTGGGTAGAGGCCATCCCAGCCAGAAATGCTACAGACTCAGTGGTAATCAAATTTATGGAGGAGAACATACTATCTCGCTTCGGTTGTCCCTTCAAAATTATCACTGATAATTCTCAGGTCTTCAAATCTGCCAAGTTCACCAGCTTCTGCCATAAATTCAACATCATCATCGGGCACTCCACTACCTACTATCCTCAAGGTAATGGCTTGGCTAAGTCCTCAAACAAAAATGTGGTGAGGGTGTTGAAGAGGACCGTCGTCAAGAATCAAAGGAACTAGGACTCCCAACTAAAGTTTTCCCTATGGGCCAACCGAGTAACTCCTAAATGATCCACTGTGAAATCACCTTTTGAGCTAGTGTATGGTAAGGTTGCAGTCTTCTCGATCCAATTAGTGATTCCAGTGGTGAAGTTACTACAAGAAGCAGAGGAAGAGCCAAGTGCATTAACGCGAAGGATAAATCAGCTGGTAGAGCTTCATGAGAATAGAGAACAGGTGGGGGCCACATTGTCAAGTTAACAACAAAAGATGAAATCATTGTTTGACAAGAAGGCCAAGGATCGACCTCTTCAACCAGGATATTTAGTTCACCGCTAGGACATCCGAAGGGAAGATAAAGGCAAACACAGAAAATTCGATCTGCTATGGTTCGACCCTTTCAAGATTGTAGAAGAAAGAGGAAATAACACGTACATGCTTGAGAATCTAGACAATGAATCTTTGGAACTACCGGTAAATGGTTAGTTCCTCAAACTCAATTTCCAAAACTAGAGGTACATGTCTTACACTCATTGTAAATATGGTGTGTGTACTGTAATTTCTATATGAAATTTTCAATTTATGTTGAAAAGTCCATTTGCACATTGTAGTTTATTTAAAAATGAATCCATGCCCAATGGAAAGAAGGTTGTTGGTCTACAGGTTCTCAGCACCTTTCTAGCAAGGCATTGTCCCTAGTTGGAGCCAATGTTGTCACTCACTACATTATGAGTTTTCAGTTGATCAAAGTTTCCAAAGAGAAGTGCAGTTTGAATCCACCTTCAAAGCCACAAAAGTTCTTAGAGCTAAATCATACCCTCTCCATTTCATATTTCTCGGAAATAGCTTTCCAATGGTATGTGGAAGTCCGAAAATGGACTTCCGGATCAGAAGATAAGGCATGTTGAAGTTACCCTTTGAAAGCCATAAAACAAAGAGAAAAAGACCATAAGTAATGGCTGACTGCAAATCGCATATCAAAGGTCCAGGAGTTCATCGTAATCGCAAATCAGTGGCTTTTTTGAAGTAGCAACATGCCATGCAACGAAGTTAGCGATCAGTCGATCACTGATATCACAAATCAAGCATATCAGCGATCAGCGGGCCCCGGGAGTTCATCGCAATCGTAGAATCGGCGGATAAGCAGGGGTACCACTCTAAAACCTTGCAATATTGTGATAATATTGTAAAGTGCCAAAAGGGCAAAGAAAATATTAACAAAGAAAAACAAGGAAAAACCTAGGGCAGGTGGCCCCTTTCTCTCTCCTCTAGGGGGGGCACGTGGCGGAATATGGTTGGTCCCACATATCATACTTTGTTATGAAACCAGCTCAAGAAAAGATAGATCAACGCCTTAGAATTCAGCCTCTTCGAGGGGGCAACCTCCTTTACATTACATAAATGAACAATTCTTGGATGATACAAATGAAAAGACCTCCTTTCTATATATAGGAGTCTAAGGGGTTATAACATAATCAGAGCCGACATAACAATAATAATGTAAGGGCACAATAATAACAATAGTGGGCTTCTATGGGGCACAATAGTAACAATATGGGCACTACATGGGTACATCAATATAATAAGTGGGTTATACTAATAAAAATAAGGGGTTACACTAGTAGTATAGGGGCCTAACATGCCCCTCTCCTTCAAAAAACGTTGTCCTCAACGCTTGAGTAGTTCTTGATGCTTCTGTATAAAATTATTGTCCTCCCATGAGGAATATTCAGCGGGTAAGTTCTTCCACTTGATGAGATACTTTGAAATTGATCGATTTCGTAGCTGTCGGGTTCTTGTTTCTATGACTGCTCCAGGTTCCAATATGATTTTTCCTTCCTCTTCAATTTCTGGCAATATTTCTTGAATTGGGACCTTTTGCAACTTTTGAATAAGTGGCCATACTTCTTCATCCTTCTTCCATTCATCCCTTGCTTCGTTTATCCAATCTAGTTGGATAATATAAATAGCACAAAACAATGCTTCCACATCCTCATCCTTGAAGAGTCTTCCCATTCGGTAAGGTCGTCATTTTTTAAGTGCATGTAGTATTGCCAACATTTCCTTCTCATAAATAGCTTGCTTGAGATGTAGCAGTAAAAATACCCAATCACCTACATCAAAACATTTTTCACTACGATGTTGATCTACCTGTTGTTTCGTTTGATTTTGCACCGAAGTGGCGTTATCCTTTAAAAGTTGGAGAACTTGTTGTTGATGCTCGATGTAATATTTCTCTGCTTGAACCTTTTTCTTCTTGATATGTCCTTCTACCTTTTGAAGAGTGGTAATTTCTTCCAGTCCTTTACAAGATATGGTCGGATTCATTTCTTGATGCTCGATGTGATCTTTCACTTCTTGAACATTTTTCTTCTTGGTGTGTCCTTCTATCTTGATATTTTGAGGAGTGGTAATTTCGTCCATTGAATTACAAGATATGGTTGGATTCATTTCTTCTTTCTCGATGTGATCTTTCACTTCTTGCACCTTTTTCTTCTTGATATGTCCTTCTATCTTGAGAGTTTGAGGAGTGGTAATTCTTGTCAATGCTTTACAAGTTATGGTCTGATTCATTTCTTCTTTCTCTGGGGTGGTGTCCTGGCGTATATCCTCTTCTTTTGATGTTTCTTGATCCTTTTCTTCCTCCTCTTCATATTCTATGTAAAATAATTTCTTCTCAGCACACCTATGACCTTTAGTGCATTTGCTATCACAATTGTAACAAAGCCCTTTTTCTCTTTTTTCTTCCAATTGTTGTGGTGTAACCCTTGTAGGTTGTGGAAGGCTGGGAGAAACAACACTTCCATCTTTATAGTTGTGAGGGGTATGCTTCATGGTTTCCATAATTTTGCTTTCCATTATGTCACAAAGCCCTTTTACTCTTTCCAATTGTTTTGGTGTTGCTCTAAAGAAGGTGTTGCTCTTTGTATCCTCATAATGTGCTATCATTTCCTCCGTGAAAATTGACCATGTAACAAGTTTTTACGAGAACAAAGCCCTTCATACCATAAAAATTGATCTGGTTCTAAATATGAAGATGCAATACATACCTTTTGTAACAGTTGTACACCATGTAGATCAAAATATTACTCCATCTGAAGTATCCAATTTACCGGATCCTTGCCATCAAACTTCCTCATCTTGCTTTTTCTTGATTTTAGGAGCTCGACCTTGAAACGACTGTAACTCTGTACTTTCATATCTTTAAGTTCTGAAATTGTGAACTATAGTAGTCCTCTGTGTCCTCTTTCCAATGCCACCAGTCTGATCCTAATTGGATTCTCTAAGAAAGAGTTATGCACAATCTCCCAAGATGACCTCATTATAGACCTTTCTAGAAGAGCGAAATTGTATGAAGTGCCACGTGTCACTGTTTCAACCTTTGGATCTGAAAAATGCATACAAGAAACTACAATCCGCCCTCTTTCTGTACCTTCTTTATAAATTTCAATCTGATCCCCAGAGAGAAAGTTATGACGATTTTCCCCAGGTCACCTGTTTTGAATGTAATTCAGGAGTCTGCAAAAAGACCAAATTCCTCAGATCATATCTCCGCAAATATTGCGTGAAAAGCTCTGAAATTTAGACCCAAGGTTCAGCGCGATTTCATCTCAAATGGGTTTTTTTTGCGACTTCTGAAACATCACAGAAAAAAAAGTTATAGCGAAAATGCCACGATGACCTATTTGGAGCAGTGAAACCCTAGAATCCAAAGCTCTGATACCAAATGTTATGAAACCAGCTCAAGAAAAGATAGAAAAGATAGATCAACGCCTTAGAATTCAGCCTCTTCGAGGGGGCAAACTCCTTTACATTACATAAATGAACAATTCTTGGATGATACAAATTAAAAGACCTCCTTTCTATATATAGGAGTCTAAGGGGTTATAACATAATCAGAGCCGACATAACAATAATAATGTAAGGGCACAATAATAACAATAGTGGGCTTCTATGGGGCACAATAGTAACAATATGGGCATTACATGGGTACATCAATATAATAAGTGGGTTATACTAATAAAAATAATGGGTTACACTAGTAGTATAGGGGCCTAACATACTTCTCGCATATCGACGATTGGCAATGTTGAACAGGAATGGGGTTAAATAGGCCGCGATGTGGGGAAGTTTAGATATAATGTTAAATCGTCGGGGAAGGTCGAAAACCTTTAACAAAGAAAATCAACAGAAAAACAGGGGCAGGCGAGCCTCTTTCTCTCTCCTCCACGAGGGCATGTGGTGGAATATCATTGGTCCTTATGAATCCACATGGTTGTTAACATCATCCTCACGTGGCAATACGAAGCTGACGTGGTGGTATGGAAGACACATGTCATGCAGACTCAGAATTTTGGGGGTCCTATGGGGGCATTTATGGGAGACACGTGGTAGTAATGACGTCACCCATCGCAAATCACATATCGATGATCACACAATTCAAGGCCCTCCTCCATCGTAGTCCCTCTAGGCTTGCGATTGCAATATGCGAGGGATCCTCCCGGATGTGATATTTTATTTGTCATATCTTATGAAGACTTCACATCTAGACAGTCGGTCTATGCTATGAAAAGAGGTGAAGGGGTCTATATCTCTCGTAGTGCGATTGTGATGCCCTTGGTGGACCTGACCCCGTAGATCGGCAATCGCAGGTGTCAAGAGGAAATATAAAGGGAAACCATTGGAAATCACCGAAGTCCCAGATTTCACGTATTAAAGGAAAAATGCCCCCGGATAGGCTTTTAAAGGCTCTAATGCCTTCGGGCTAAGCACCTGGTTCAAGCCCCTGATCATATGAAGAAAATTACAGAAAGGGGCCGAAGTAAAGGGGGCTAAAGGGGATCGGGACTCACATGTTTCACAACGTTTTAAGTGATAAAGGCCAGCACTGGAAAGTCCTCCATATTACACCATGAGCACATCACCAGGCATATTAGGGTGTCGATAGTGCATGACAGGACTTTAAAGGCGTGATGGGTCGGCGGTTGTGGATTTTTAAGAAAACAGGTGGTGCATTCAAACCTGGCATGGGCTGATCTAGAAAGACCCATTGTGACACAGAATCAGGGTCAGCGATGGCAAGAGTGAAAAGGGACTTAGTAGCTTGGGAGGATTTAATTATCAGGCATGGTGTCCCATACAAAGGGAAGACAAAGTACTGCCTAAGGGTCTTCGTTTTAGTATTTCTACATGAAACTGATGGCGCCCACTCCCAGCTTTAAAAGATGAATAGTTCAAGCAGTAAAGGCTAAAGTGACGAGAGTCAGCTGAGTAACATAGGAGGCCAGACCGCGAGCACAATCCAACCTGAAGCAACGACAATCAAAAGGATGGGTGCAGAGATATCTTCTTATCATGTTCATTTGATTTTGACTTATTTTTTGTCCTGCAATGTGCCTCCCTTCAATGAGGCAATTAACTATGTAATGTTTTTGGGCCACAGAGCCATCCTTGACCGAGACAGCTAATCAACCTAACAACTGAGACTAGGTTGAAGGTATTTTTTTGTAATGAATGACAATGCCCCCCTCTCTAGATAAATAGGGGAAAGCAACACTTAACAAAGGTTCACAAATCTGTAAGAAAAAGCTACATGTATTTTCAGACTGTATTGTTTTTGGGAAAAGTATCCAATACGGAATGACCCTATCCCACTCTAAGGGTGATAGTACCTCAGCAACAACCGAAGCAAAGCTATCTAAGATTTCTTCTTTATGAAAGTAAAATAGGGGAGAAAGAGATCCACTAACCGATGTCTTTCGCTAATGATTAATCCAATCTTCTCTCCTTGCTGCTTGCTTCCAGCTCCTTGCTCTTTCACTGGCCCAGCTACACCAAGATCCTGCAAAATGGCAAGAGAGGGAAACTACAAGAAGCATACATTCATAATTGATTCAAGGATTAGAATAAATCAAATACACAAGCATAACAATACATCATTGAAACACATGCATATAGAAGAACCTCAAATGCTTTATTAATGGAAGAAGTAAAGTTCAAGAAGTGTTACAACCATAAGAGGCCCAATCCAGCAACACCTCCCGGAAGAAAGAAATCTCCTCTTCACCTCCTTCAAAGCAAATCAACCAATAGCTCTAAACTCAAACCAACAGCACTTCCTTACATTCACAAGATTCCAACCCCCTTAGACCTCATGAGAGAGCTCTATATATAGGAGTTTTGGAGAAAGGATGAGTCAGCTTGAGAGCTGAATAGTGTCCTCTCCCACTTCAGTTATACTTCAGTTCTTGAGTCCACTTGGAGGTTCTTGCTTCCACTTGGAGATCTAGATCCTCTTACTCATCATTAGGCGAATTCCTTGATCCAAGTGTCATTTTGGAAGCTTCCTGGGCACTGACACATTGAGGAATGAGACTTCCACATGTCAAATCTCGCTCAGCGCAGGTAGCCTTTGTTGGAGTTGACATTCAACGCAGGTACAGAGTGGAGCACTTGACATTCAGTGCAGATGCTCAGTGGAGCAGTTGACATGATCCAGAATTTGCTTGTTTTTGAGTGTTTTCAGGTGGAGAACTGATATTCAGTGTTGTGGTTTGCTGACCTTGTTCCTCTAGGGGTATGAACAACATGTTTAGGGACTTTGGATCCCTTAGATTATGGACATTTCGTGCTTCATGCTGTAAGGCACAAAAATGTCTATAACAGTTGCCCCCTAAAGTATGAGGTTGTTTATCGGGTGAAATGATTTATCAGGAGGATCCGAAGTTCATTAAATTGCTGAGAGGTGACCTGTAATAAGATACAATACAATACATTATTTTTCATTCTGCTTTCATGATCTAGCTGAGGCGGGCATTCCCATGCTCAGCTTTATAAATTCATTTTGGTACATAGAACAAACGATCGTCTGATGGTAGACTGATAATTCTCTGTTGAAATTATCATCCTTTGAGTAGGATGATCATCTGCTGCAATGATGTACATGTCAAATGTATTTATATTTCCTGAATATATATCGCAGCCCGGATGGATGAAAATAGATCCGGGGTCTTCAAATTCATTCGATCTTCACTCTAAGTACAAGTCGATCCATGTGAGAATTGCGCTGAAGTCGAACATGGAAGGACATCGCTTGATTACCGGTCAATGATGTAAACCGTTAACAAGCGCGAGATGAATCACCGATAATGATAATGACCCTCAAGGTACTGCAGTACAATTCACGTGGTGTGAATAAAGGACTTGGTGTCGAACACCACGCAAAATCTTCTGGTCGAAGGTCATTGATGTATACCTGTCGCCGAAAGTGAGAAACTTGCCATTGAGGCATGCAAGCTTCAAAGTACTGAGGGGTTTGTTCCTAGATCAACTTCTTGGATAATGAGCTGAAGTCGACAAGAAGCGATCCGTCAAAGGAGGGCCTTAATGAATCCCAAATCAGTGACACGGAACGGAGCTAACGATTTTAGTGGAGGTGAAAACAATCTGTGACATATGATTCAGGGTGGCGGTCATGAATGGATGAAGGATAATGTATGGCAGTGGATGGGACACGGTTGACTCTTTCTGAACGACATCTCTTGAACATATAACGACACTGATGCGATGGATCGGTAGCATTACCCCAAATGTGGATGGTTTGGCGAGACCATGGTGATGAGACCGGTGAATGAAACAACCCAACCCGATGTGGTACGGAGGAAAAGTGTCATGTTCAAGAGCGACCTGCTACCATTAAAGCTTTGAGGTTCTCCCAATTTTTCCCCAGTCATTTCTGACCAGTACCTCTTTATTTTTGTCAAGCTTGAGGAGGATAACATATGCTTGTTCTATAACCTGCCCTTCGGGCAAGCCCATCACTATGTTTTAACGAGCCTAGCGATAGGGAAACTCGTTCTCGTCTAAAGACAAGTTTGTCGCTATTTAATCATTTTAACGAGTCTAACGACAAGGAAAACTCGGTCCCTTTCATTTTTAGAGAGTCTGAAAAGGTACAGAAAGTTAACTCCAACATTCCTTTTTCGTCATCTAATCGCTTAAGTCCGAAAAAGTATAAAACAATACAGAAGGGATGAGTTTTCGGTACTTTTAACGAGCCGAACAAAACAAGCGCTCGATCTTTTTGTGCAATAATCCCTCAGGTCCAAAAAGATTAAAATCTAGAGGAGGGATAGCTCTTCCGGTCGTTTAACGAGCTGGAAGGCCAAAACTCGGCAAACTTTTCATATTTTACGAGTCAGATGAAAAGAGCTCAAAGAAGACTCGTATTTTGAGGAACGAGTGATGAACAGGGATAGCAGCAGATTCCAGGTACAGGTTGGAATTTTCCAATCACGGCAGTGTCTCAAGGATGGCTAGGTGAAATCACTCTTCGCAGTTGTTCCTCAAAATGGGTAAACAATCATATGGAGGTGAACGATCGGCCAAATGACAGTGGAGGTGACGGTGCAAACACGACCAAGGCTTTTTATGGCTGATGAATTTACGATCACAGAGGTTATTTACCGGTTCATTTTTTCTGAATGAGCTTGAACTCTAAGGGAAAGCCTGCTCACAATCTTATGTTTATTTTTAACGAGCATGAACTATGTGCTAAAAATGCTCGGATCTTGCGTTTATTTTTTAATGAGCATGAACTATGTGCTAAAACTGCTCGATATACCAGTCATAAGATAAGAAATGTCCCCTGTGAGATCTCTATTTTTTAAGGAGTTTCATCTCACTGAGCTCTACTCCATATCCTTTCTTTATGCAAGTTCGGAAATGGCTAATCCCAAAAAATAGATAAATAACCGCTCTTAGCTTACACTCCAAAAGGTTTGCATGCCCCCAGGTATAAAATACAATGTCAAGGCTGCCCCTCCTCTCCCCCACCTCTACTTTTCTTTGGGCGTTTCCAATTACTTGTCGTCTTGCCAGTCTAATGTTAACGATACTTGTCTTCTTGTTATTTTAAGGGGTCTTACGCGGTACTTGTCTTCCCGTCAGCCCAACTTTTAACGAACAGCTATTTGCGACAAGAGAAGAACACTACTCAAAGACAAAACATTTGTGTTATTGAGGGAGGCTTACCTCTTTCTAGTTACCCAAAGATTGTTTTGTTAACTTCTTCAAACGAAAACATTTCCTCGGCACTGTCTACCTAAATAGACAACGGTGAGTGAAAAGTAGATTATTCCACTCACATAACTTTGACAAAAGAATCCTATTCTAGAACAACCCTCTCTCCTCTTTGGACGGGGTACGGACTAGTCATATTCTCCTGCGGAAATTCTACCTTATACCCAGGGTTTTTTCTGCCCGAAGCAGAACAGGATGCATGCCCCCTGGGTTCCAGTCCTATTTTTCCGAATCACTCGCACTCATCGGGAAGAAAGACTCGGGGTGGAGACATTTCTTGATTGAATAGACCATTCATGGTTGGTATTTGACTATTTGCGATGTGTGATCCCGGAAATGAAAGTTGGTCTACGAGCTTGACCATTCTTCCTTCGTGTGGAAAACACATTACTCTAAAGAGTGAGGAGACTATTTACCCCATGCAATATATATAGTCTCGTCCAAGGAATAGGTTATAATCCCAGGGTCCTTGAATGACCATCACGTTCATTTGAACGGTCTTCCCTTTCAATGTAACAGGCACATTGGGGAGGATCCCTAATGGTCGACTGGTTCCTTTATCGAAACCCGAGAGATTTCTTATCTCAGGCAAAAGCGTCGAGGAACCTAGTGCTTTCCAAGCAATAGAGGAAAGGATACTCACAGACGCCCCTTCATCAATGATAGTGCCAGCCATTACCATTCTGTATATTTGGACAATGATTCTGAATGGTATACTGGCTGGCAACCGGGGTCTGCCTAGTTGATTCCAATCAAAGGATACAACCAGGTTGCTTGGCGGTGGGACCGAATATACGGCCGGATATGACCCTGACGATGTTCCTTCCTGCGATAAAGGAATGGGTGCATTGCCCTGATGCTCATTAGAGTCTGTGTTTATGAAAAGAATCTGGATGGTGTCATCCTTATTCTCTTCAGTGAGGGTGTCATTCGAAGATGAGTCTTCAGTGACGGTGTCATTTGAAGATGAAACTTCTGAAGGGAGAACCGGGTCAACTGTCGTTTCGACCTTTGGACTTTCGTCTGGTCTGGATTCAGTAGGTTCATTTTCAGTGACTAACGCTTCAGCCGACCACTTGAGCGGGCCAGCTGTATTCTCAACCAACGAAGGACTTGGCACAAGTTTTTTGTATCCAGGAGGAAGTCTCAACGGTGAAACCGGGCGATCTTCCAAAACTCTCTTCGCTTCGTCTAAGAAGGGACAACGGTGGATGGCGTGATCGCCTTCACACAATCTGCAGGGGAATATTACTCCCCCTCTTTGTCTTGAACCTTCACTTTCGCTGGTTGACGGTAAGCATTCAACATGGCTATCAGAGGTTGATGCTCCCGAATTGTGCAAACGAGGGGACCAGTCCCTTAGTATCCGGGGAATACAGGGACAATCTCTATGGAAGTGGTCTCCTCTACATATGACTTAGGCCCGGTCTGTGCTGTGTGTGGATTTTTGTCAGATGTCTTTTGCTTGCCCCCAGTCGCCTTATGCTCCTTCTTCTTCTTCTCTCTCTTCTTCTTCTCCTTCTTCTCCATGGGAGCTTGGCTTTTGCCGGCTCTACCTTGCGAAGACGAGGGATTGTAGGAAGAGTTATAGGAAGTAGAAGGCTGGTGGGCAGCTCTAGACTGATCTAACTGTTGACTCGACTGTTCATGAACCATGGTGTTCTGAACTACATTGGTTGAGAATAGCCAAATTGGCAGGCCAATTGTCAGTCCTGGAAGCGACAATGTGGCCATGTGGGGCGCACCAACTTCTCCCCAAGAGGAGAAAGGACTAGGATTTCCATCATGGGGAATTCCTTGGTTGGGGCGTTCCATGTTCTCAACCTACAGATCAACGCAGGAATAGGAGGTGATTATGTTCCGTTTAAAATAAATTTTATAACGACGCTTTAGACACAACTTGCTTTTTCACTTTTTAAGAGTCGAGAAAAAGCTAAAGATGACTCTACTCTCCTTCGATGTTTTAACGAGCCCAAAGTGACAAATGCTCGGATGGACTTTTTCAGTTATAGAGTTTGAAAAAGGCCAAAAGAAACTGCTCTGGAGATCTAGGCAGAGGGTGTGCCAAACCTTTCGCGAAACCACAGAATACGTTTTACGGTACGGGTGGTCGATCTTCATGAATGCTGTGTTCACTGCATCGCGATCAGTAGGGCGGCCGACACGGCTTCCTAAGGATAAAGGCTTTGTTCCTATATGGGTCTCCCAATATATACGCGACGGTACGTGGGAGCACAAGTCCGTATTGATACTTATCGCTTCACCGTGGAGGAATCACCCAACCACTCAACGCTAAGATATCACGTTTAACGACGCCGGAACACATCTCTAGCTTAGACCTCTATGTGTTTGCGTTATGTTTCAAAGCGTTGTTATGTAAATTCAATTCATTTTAAGTTGATCTTGTTTAGCAGTTTGCCTTTAAGGATCACCACGAGATGTATAATACAACTTCCTAAATACAGTCTAAGATGATAAGCAAGCTTTTCAATCTTTCAACTTTGAAAATCTTAACTACTGAGGGAAAAGAAAGACATCATCTTTTCACACAGATCATAGAGCACATACTAATGCACTTTTCCCTAAATCAACATGCAAACTGTCAAAATGCACATGCACAATGCAAGTATTTCTTTTCTCTTTCTTAATGTTGATGTATTACAAAAAGAAAGTTGTTGTATAATTTTGAATTCAATTTCAAGTGAAAGAAAACAAGCTTTGTCCAAAATCAAAAGACACCTTAAGATTTACTTGTTTCGACACTATAAATATATAAATTCAAACCATATGACGAAAGCAAAAGCTCAATCATCTATGAACAGCAAACAAACTAACTCTTAAGATCAACACGACACTTATCACAGGTCTAGATCTAAGAGGTCACAGCAAGACTAGTTCGCTTTTCGTTATGGGAAACTGTAAATGATGTAAGAAATACACAAAGAACAAACACAGTTTCTTTATACAACCGAGGTGGAATAGTGGCAAGGAAAGTTGGTTTCAGATAGGTACATTGACTTGTAACAGGCTGCAAAAACAAGGATGAAAACAGGGCAAGAAACAGCAGGGAACCCCAGTAGCACAAGGCAAGACTGGTTCAGCGCAAGTAGTACACTGTCAGTTTGACATTCAGCGCAGGTAGCCCCTTCGGGAACTGCGCTGAAATGCAGACTGCCTTCACAGTGCCTGCAATGAAAAGAGAAACTTGTGTTTCTCTTGGTTTCTGGGTCACAGATTGCTCAAAAATTCACAGTTTTTGGCCAAATCAGAAGCTATCAGTCAAGTACACACTAAAGGGTAATTAGGAGGATGAAAAGCTATCACTAAGAGATGTTCAGAGTCCTTGTGGATCAGCTCTTCAAATCATAAACATGCCCAGAAACTGAGCCAGAGTAGCTGCCCTCTACTTTGCATTTGAAAGATCCAAATGCAGTTCGATTCGGTACTCCCTGTGTTTATGAAATGAATAGCAAAAATACAAACAACCAACAAGATACGCTCCCCAGTGGAGTCGCCAATTTGTTGTTGGGAAAAGTATCCAATACGGAATGACCCTATCCCACTCTAAGGGTGATAGTACCTCAGCAACAACCGAAGCAAAGCTATCTAAGATTTCTTCTTTATGAAAGTAAAATAGGGGAGAAAGAGATCCACTAACCGATGTCTTTCGCTAATGATTGATCCAATCTTCTCTCCTTGCTGCTTGCTTCCAGCTCCTTGCTCTTTCACTGGCCCAGCTACACCAAGATCCTGCAAAATGGCAAGAGAGGGAAACTACAAGAAGCATACATTCATAATTGGTTCAAGGATTAGAATAAATCAAATACACAAGCATAACAATACATCATTGAAACACATGCATATAGAAGAACCTCAAATGCTTTATTAATGCAAGAAGTAAAGTTCAAGAAGTGTTACAACCATAAGAGGCCCAATCCAGCAACACCTCCCGGCAGAAATAAATCTCCTCTTCACCTCCTTCAAAGCAAATCACCCAATAGCTCTAAACTCAAACCAACAGCACTTCCTTACATTCACAAGATTCCAACCCCCTTAGACCTCATGAGAGAGCTTTATATATAGGAGTTTTGGAGAAAGGATGAGTCAGCTTGAGAGCTGACTAGTGTCCTCTCCCACTTCAGTTATACTTCATTTCTTGAGTCCACTTGGAGGTTCTTGCTTCCACTTGGAGATCTAGATCCTCTTACTCATCATTAGGCGAATTCCTTGATCCAAGTGTCATTTTGGAAGCTTCCTGGGCACTGACACATTGAGGAATGAGACTTCCACATGTCAAATCTCGCTCAGCGTAGGTAGCCTTTGTTGGAGTTGACATTCAATGCAGGTACAGAGTGGAGCACTTGACATTCAGCGCAGATGCTCAGTGGAGCAGTTGACATGATCTAGAATTTGCTTGTTTTTGAGTGTTTTCAGATGGAGAACTAATATTCAGTGTTGTGGTTTGCTGACCTTGTTCCTCTAGGGGTAGGAACAACATGTTTAGGGACTTTGGATCCCTTAGATTATGGACATTTCGTGCTTCATGTTGTAAGGCACAAAAATGTCTATAACATGTATGACTTAATAATATAGATCTTTCAGAATATGGAAGAAATGGTGGTGATTCCCCCTTCAAGTATTACAGTATGTTATACCTCTATTAAAGCCCATTGTGTTAATGTTTCTTCTCTGAATTCATGCAATCATAGCTACTAGAAATATTGCAAACTTCCTCACAGATTCATTTGTATTGATATGTTAATGCATGTGCATGTAACTTCATCAAAGATTCATTTGTATCGGCATTGTTAATGCATGGGCCTATATGTGTCATTGAAATTATACCTTTGAAATTGTGCTCCATGAATCATAGCACTCGTCCTCTTGTCTGTCCATTATATCTACATATAACTCAAACAAGTATAGAAATTCTTAATGCCTCAAGCTCTATGTGTTAAGTGTAGAATTATTGAAGTTTTAAGCTCTATGTGATGAGTTGCTCTTTCTCCTTATCCTCTATCATTTTCTCTACAAAAGCTTATTAAACTGTAAGTCCTTGAACTACTCAGCGTCCACTATTTTGTGCATATATTTATGTGAACTGCATATGTGAAGAAATACCAGAAATACATGTCTTATACCTTTGGATGAATGAACCAACCCTTTATATGTATATGTTAAATATATGTGAGGTCTTCGTTTCACTAAGAATCATTTGAGACATTTAAAATCTAGATGTGCCCAGGCACTGATCTTGTAAGAAATACAAGGTTGTCTCTGGGAGCTACAACATAATGAAAGAAGGCCTCCCCACCATTGAGCAGGGCCCAAAGACCTAGTCTAAATTGGACTAACTCCATAATCAAATCTTTGTCTCATGGTTTCTTGCTTATCGTGTTATTTCCACATTGTTTTATGTGCTTTTAAGTTCTAAGGTTAATAAGCTCTGTTTTATGTAATTCTGATGTATTCATAAGTAAAAGGTACTAGATCAGTGGAGGTGGATGGTCCTTTAGAGTCCCTATTTCAGATGGAAGAATTGGTTTAAACCCTTAATCACTGCTCCTCAGTCTCTAGAATCTAGCTCAAGGCCGACTACTGTAAGAAAGGATTTATTGTAGTGTGTCTAAGGTTGGGTGGAGAGTTGAAGTCCCAATCTTAGTTGTTGAGCACATTTTATAAAGATAAATGCATACTCAAGCCTTGCACCTTAAATGTTAAGCATATGTTATATGTGTTATGTTGAAAAGTGTGCAACAAGAAATGCTTGTTGAGAATGCAACAAGATGATGGAGCTTAGTGAAAAGAGTCTCCTTCACTAAGTGGGCCCGCAGGCAAATTATGGCGCAAGTTCTATTCTTGATCACAGTGTGGATGATCACAGTGTGGATGATCAAAGTGTGGGTGATCACAGTATGAGTGATCACAATGTGGGTGACCACAGTGTGAGTGATCACAGTGTGAGTGATCACAGTGTGAGTGATCAAATTCTATTTTTAGACTGGATGTCAAAAATAGAAAAGTCAAGTATTATTTTCTCATAATAATATTTGGACTATAAACTTGATCTTATTCTCTTGGAGCACTTCAAGATGAGATACGGATGTGGTACATGCAGATCCCAAAAGGAAATACGTGGTTACCTATGGGGTGACTAATATTTGCATGCAGGAATTCAGTTAGAACTCAAGTGAGTTGAGTTTAGTGGACTGGAGGTGCAGTTGATGGAGTTGTGTTCAGTTTAGCTTTGTTAAACTGGTTGTATTTAGTCTAACTGATCAATAGACTAGAGATGAGTTCGGTGAATTAGTTATTAAATAATTCACAAGTTATTAACTCATAATGCAACTATAAAATACATCAGTTAACTCAATTGCATGTCAGTGCATGTTCAGTTCAGCAGGGACAGGTGTTAGAGGATCAGATTGCTATCAGTTGTGACTATAGTTGTGCATGATGATTTGCACAATCAGAGGGATTGAGTATGCCAATGAATTGGCCAATATCAAGTATTGTAGCCTGTGCTCACGTCCAACAAAGTGTGAGTGATTATTTGTAGGTCAAATACGAGTTTGGTAAGCCATTCTCATCAATTCTTGAGCAGGTATTGAGCTAGAGAGGCAGGCAAGCAGTGGAATAGATTTGGAGATCAGATCTGAGCTGTATTGTGTGTAACAGGTGGAGCTGGTACTGGACTGCTTGTGATAAGCATTGTACTTTGTAATGTTACATGATTCAATCAATATAATATACAGATAGTGTGGGATTTTTAGCGAGATGCTTTCCCCAGGATACATATTGTGTTAATGAGTTTGATTGATGCTTCTATGTGTGCCTGTGAATGTTTCTGCTTCTGTAAATTGATGATCAACGTACAGGAGATTATGTATTATACATGTTCCGCTTATAATTGTATGATCAGGATAATCTCTGTGAATATGTGTCATATTATTCAAAATTTCTACATGGTATCGGAGCTGGTTGATTTGTAGAAAAAGTTCTACAGGATATTAAAGCGAGGATTGATCATCAGATCTATTATTCAGAAAGTGTTTACATCTTATTTCTTCAGGCAGAGTCTGTAATCGGGCTAGGTAGCCTCTGGATTCATCCTTCTTTTTGAAGGTGAGATATCTGGTGAATGCCCATACAGTCGATCTCTGTACAAGAAATACTTTTTTCTCACGAATTTTAGATCGGAAGCGGTTGAGTTTTGTGCTGGTGGAATTCGAATTTAATTCCAAAGCAAGAGCGAAACTCAGAAATATTAAGTGTGAGAATGGAGACAGTATGCCCCAGTATCTCACGAAGTTCACCAAATGCCGAGATGAGCTGGGAAGTGTGGGGGTGACTGTCGGATGAGGATGGTGATTCTAGCACTCCTTGACCTTCCTAAGAGTTGGCATAGCTACCAGGACTCGGTGAATGGAAGGGAGAAACTGCCAAATTGGGAACAACTATGGTCAGATTTGATGCAGGAGGAGATTAGACGGCACACTAGAGACGGTTCTTCATCTATGCATGATGAGGAGAGTTGTGCCTTAGCGAGTAAGGCAAAGAAGGGGAAGGGGAAGGTTTCTCTTTCTGAATCCAGTTCTTCCAATGATGGGAAGAAGGTTGACAAGTCGAAGGTGAGATGCTTTCGTTGTCATGAGATTGGTTCATGGGTCAAGAACCTGTATGCTCTTGAGGTTCAAGATGCATGAAAAGCCTTAAGCAGCGTGGCAACTGATGGAGACTTGGTGGTTGAGAGGGAGCGTATATTACCTCTCAACATGCAAAGCCAGAAGAAGTCTCAGACGATTGTGGAAGAGCCACGATTGGTGCAGCAGCTTCAGGAGGTTGTGGAGCAGCCACAACAGGGGAAGCTGAGAGGAGATCGAGTAGAGACATATACTCATGCAGAGACCTCCAATAGGGGGAAACTTTGAGCCAGGTGGGCTGAGGGATCGCATGCAGCCATACCTCCAGGTAGGAGGTGGGGTGATGTGGATTGATCGTCCCAAGGAGGAGGGGTAGGATCCTTGAGGTACCCAACCTCTTGGATGAGACCTTGCTACGGGAGCCCCAGATGTGTAGTAGAAGGAACTGATTGATTGGGTAGAGACGGATGCGGATGGAGCGACAAAGAGAGCGACAGTGCAAGGAATTCCAGGACAGCGCATAGCTAGCAGGCTGCAGCAATACGAGAGGCACAAGTGTTTTGCACAGTGCTAGGTGGCACAGAGAGGTGTGCAATGGTACGAGATGCATGGAGATGTTGCGGTAGCGCAGATGTCAGAGAGGGAGCACTTGTCAGCAGCAGGTAGAGCTTCAGGATCAGAGGTTGTTTCTATCCCAATAGGGAGGTCAGTTGGGAGGTGCAGTGCGGATGCAATGCTGGGAGATAGAACTAGCAGCAGCACAGATGCAGTCAGAGATCAAAGTGACAGAGGCTAGATTAGTCAGATACTGAAGAGCACTAATATGTAGAGTTTTCAGTCGATAGAGGCAATAGCAGTCAGAGACTTTGATGACAGAGCAAGTGGACCGGCCAGATGTGTTGCATGGAGAACATTCCAGAGTTACAGGATCGGGTTTGAGAGGAAGCCTTTCTTGTTGAGAGGGAGTGTTGAAAAGTGTACAACAAGAAATGCTTGTTGAGAATGCAACAAGATGATGGAGCTTAGTGAAAAGAGTCGCCTTCACTAAGTGGGCCCGCAGGCAAATTATGGCGCAAGTTCTATTTTTTATCAAAGTGTGGATGATCACAGTGTGGATGATCACATTGTGGGTGATCACAGTGTGAGTGATCACAGTGTGGGTGACCACAGTGTGAGTGATCACAGTGTGAGTGATCAAAGTCTATTTTTAGACTGGTTGTCAAAAATAGAAAAGTCAAATATTATTGTCTCATAATAATATTTGGACTATAAACTTGATCTTATTCTCTTGGAGCACTTCAAGATGAGCTACGGATGTGGTACATGCAGATCCCAGAAGGAAATACGTGGTTACCTATGGGATGACTAATATTTGCATGCAGGACTTCAGTTAGAACTCAAGTGAGTTGAGTTTAGTGGACTGGAGGTGCAGTTGATGGAGTTGTGTTCAGTTTAGCTTTGTTAAACTGGTTGTATTTAGTCTAATTGATCAATAGACTAGAGATGAGTTGGGTGAATTAGTTATTAATTAATTCACAAGTTATTAACTCATAATGCAACTATCGAATACATCAGTTAACTCAGTTGCATGTTAGTGCATGTTCAGTTCAGCATGGACAGGTGTTAGAGGATCGGATTGCTATCAGTTGTGACTATAGTTGTGCATGATGATTTGCACAATCATAGGGATTGAGTATGCCAATGAATTGGCCAATATCAAGTATTGTAGCCTGTGTTCACGTCCAACAGAGTGTGAGTGATTTTGCAAGTCAAATACGAGTTTGGTAAGCCATTCTCATCAGTTCTTGAGCAGGTATTGAGCTGGAGAGGTACGCAAGCAGTGGAATAGATTTTGAGATCAGATCTGAGCTGTATTGTGTGTAACAGGTGGAGCTGGTACTGGATTGCTTGTGATAAGCATTGTACTTTTTAATGTTACATGATTCAATCAATATAGTATATAGATAGTGTGGGGTTTTTAGCGAGATGCTTTCCCCAGGATACATACTGTGTTAATGAGTTTGATTGATGCTTCTATGTGTGCCTGTGAATGTTTCTGCTTCTGTAAATTGATGATCAACGTAGAGGATATTATGTATTATACATGTTCCACTTATAATTGTATGATCAAGATAATCTCTGTGAATATGTGTCATATTATTCAAAATTTCTACATGTTATCTTAAAGCCAGTTTGTGCAATTATTCAAGGCACTAGACTAATGCTTGTGATATAGTGTGGAATGTGATTTCCTGCATGCCCGAGGAATGTTGTCTTCTTATGTAAATCCTCAATAAATGAATGGAATCTTGTACATAATCATGACCTTGTTTTACTACTTATTATTAGCACAAAAGTTTTGTATACCTCTAAACTGTTATGAGCTAGAAATTGTCCAATGGACCTGTACATAAACGGATGGATAAAACTATGTTTTATTTGTTATGAAACTAAAAATTTTGGCTTTCAGACCTTATTTTATCAATGTTAATCTTAGGAGGCATATCACTCAATATATATTGAATGGGCTAGGTCGAGCCTTGTCAAAATATCATGAGTCATATCCTCATATAAATATATGTATATAAACAAGTTGGGTTAAATCCTTTGTAATCTTAGGAGGGATGGCGTTAATGCCAAATATCTGCATGCATCCTAAAAGCTTAGGAAGGATAGCTCAAATGAGCTTCACAATTTTTTGTGTGTATGTGTAGGCAAGGAAATGGGTGGGGGTTGAGCCATGAGGCATTAAGGGCCCACCCTTTGAGTTGTGATAGGCCCATGTGTGCGAGCACTGTGACCAAGCGATGAGGGTGGGAAAGGCCCAAAACATATTTTCATATGTCGTGGGGGTTGGAGTTCATTTGTTAAGGGTTAAAAGAGTAGGCTCCCTACCTTACATATGACCAAGTGCCATGACTAAGGGTGCATGAGTAGAAGATCTCTTAGCCGTGGGAGTATTAATATCATCAAATGACCCTGAAATAATTTCCCTGGAGATTTTCATTTGAGCCCATGACAACCCCACTGAGATTAAATAGTTTGGATGACGTGACAGGGTAGGGCTGGTTGTTAGGCATTTGTTGTATCAAGGAAAAGGTCTCCAAATTCAATTATAATGTGAAAATGCATTTTACCATTCAATGAAGGATTCAGTGAGACCTATGAGCAATGTGGCAGGTGATGTGGCACAGTGTGATATGGCAACCTAGGAGCAGGACACGTGTCAGTTAGATTCAGGGTTTTGTGGGTCCAAGTGGCCTTTAAACGGTTGACACGTGGCATGCGCAGTGTGGAACCATGTGGAAGGGTGATGTCACCCCGACATAAAAGGTCATTAACGTTACCCCGACCCCTCATCCCCAATGATTTCTTGTAGTGTGTGGTACAATCTGGTCGATATTATATCCCGGGGGTGAGGTGGAAAAGAGGTCCCACATGATGTATAAGTTATTAGATATATGTGCTTGTGGTTATGGAAGGTTGTGACATCGGTTATGAATGAGTCAGAAGCTGCCATGTGGTAGGTTGGGCGAGACCTAATAGGTTAGACTTTGAGTTTTGATCCTTGAGTTAGATTGAGGCAAATTCTATATCATTGGAAAGGTCTTGACGAGTCAAACACAACAATGTCATCGATTTTAAGTTTTGAGGAAATTGAAGAAAGTTGAAAAAAATAGACCCCATTTCCATAATTGAATTTTGGAGGTAAGGTCAATGTAGTAATTGTCTCCTACCCTCTGTAGGGGCTAGGGAAGGTAGGGGGTATGTTACAAAATAGTATCAGAGCTTCCAGGTTCAACACTTGGATTGGATGGACTCTATCATAGAAGAAATGTGGACAAGGGCTCAACTCTAGACCTTTGGGAATAAATTGGTGCCCTATTACAGAATTAACATAGTAGTAGGTCCAATTCTTGGACCTTCGAAGCTAGGGTGGATATCTAGCTCTAATTGCAAGTTATTTATAACATTCACTTTATGCTAGTTGCAAGGATGTTCTTGCATAATTGATTTTATTGAAAAATGCAATGTTCTTGCATAAGTGATTTTATTGAAAAATGCAATGGTATTGCATGTGTTTGCTATCAAGCATCTTGAAGGTCTGGACAGTCTATTGTTGTGACCTTGGATGCTTGTTATTTCATTAGTTTTGCAAAACTACCTGCATGGGTTGTGCATAAATGTTTGAGTGGTGTGTTCTTACACACTTGGGACGAATGTGCATGTGAATGCTTACATGATATAATGGATTTTAGGAAACCTTTTTGTTGCTTGTGTTGTATAGCATAGTCGCTTCCATTGATTATATATATATATAGAGAGAGAGAGAGAGAGAGAGAGAGAGAGAGAGAGGTGTATATACATACATATATACATACATACACACACACACACACACACACACACATATATATAGATAGATGTGGGAGGAGGGTGTTACAGTGCAATCCCAAGTTAGCATGCAACCATTCATTACACTGCTACACCCAACATTCACTTTGCATATGCAAATAATCAATATACAAGCCATGATCGTAGTGTTATAACTTGCACTTGCTTGCATAAACCAACATTTATCAAACCACTTGACCTTCTAATATAAGGTGACTCTATTAGAAGGTCAAGTGGTTTGATAATTGTTGGTTTATGCAAGCAAGTGCAAGTTATAACACTACGATCATGGCTTGTATATTGATTATTTGCATATGCAAAGTGAATGTTGGGTGTAGCAGTGTAATGAATGGTTGCATGCTAACTTGGGATTGCACTGTAACACCCTCCTCCCACGTCTACCCAAGCAACCAGCTAGCCAAGGTAAACATGCGACGAGAGGCCACTATGATATGATTCGACCTCCTAAGTCATGTTAAGGAAGTGGAATTGATAGAAACACGCCATAGAGACATTACTTATCAGCTACATCAGGAACCAATCCAATACTTTAGACAACTTGCCTTGGGGTCCCACTAAGCTTTTGGACAATTTAAGGCTCAGTCGCTCCCATGCTATAGGCATGATTGCGACCAGAAACCCAAAGTCACTCTCACAGTCTTGTCTGTCAGTGACTAGAGATCAAAACTATTAGTGCTATTCTAGTGACTCCAAGATTTTAGCCAATTTTTTCAGGCCCAGAGAACAAGTCACTGCCCAGAATTGAACCATCTCTTCAGGTCAGTAAAATAACATGAAAATGATAGTACTAAATCAAATACTTGTTCAAGACCTTGCGTGGACCCCTACTAGACATGACAGGCATTTCGTCAAACATATTTCAAATGTGTAATCTACAAGTGTAATTAACAGCTCTGAGAATAGGGGTCTCATACTTAGATAAGAATCCCTAAGAACCATTGATGCCTCAACACAACAACTACCATTCCATCCATTAGGTTATAGATACATTGATCATTCAATTACAAGTAAAAACATGATGAGAGCCATACATGGTTGTTATCATAACAACACACACATAACCAGCATAATAGGGACAAAATTAGCCATGAAATCACAACCATATACACAACATATATCCATCAAAGTGCTCATAGAAATACAAGGAGAAATAACCTTTCATTAATGATGCAAATTCCGAACCTGGGATGGGACTTCCACATTCCACCTAACCGTAGAATGGCTAAGCCAAGTCTCTATGCAGCCATTCACTCATTGTGCCATATTCCAAGCATGAATGTGGGATCTCATAGGAAACATCAATCAAAACTCATCTAAGGCTTCCAGAGGCCATCCACCTCAACCCATCAAACACTGATTCCACCTCACAGTCAAATATCACAAAACCATCCTCTAATCGGTCTATATCCCAACCATCTAGGGCTCCAGAGTGTTTTTTTGAACCAAGGCTCCAGGACTAATAATTCAACCCATAGTGGACATCAGGCTCTAGAGCGTTTGTCTAACAAAGGCTCAAGGACTAGTAACTCAACCCATGAAGGGCTATAGAGCGTTTTTCCAACCAAGGCTACGGGACTATTGTTAAAATTGGTAACCAGGGAAAAACTTCATGGGGGTCATCTTATTCATGGCTAATAATATTTTTATTAGATTCCTCTCGTCGAGAGGTGTAGGATTGATATAAATATCATCCAATTTCGATAAGTATTCATGGAGATATGAATTTATTTTGATTATGGAATTATTATCAAGCCGACCTACAACTCATGTAGGCTCAGAAGCCCAACAGTCGCATCTATTCACCCACCAACGTTGTGTATAAATATAAGAGGACTTTTCCTCATTTGGACTCACTCATCTCATCACATCTCTCTCTCTCTACTGCGCAGATGTGAGTCTCTTCTCTATTGCGCTAAAATGGGTCTCTCTCTCTCACACATGTGAAGCCGGAAGCTGTTGAATTTGAAGCTGCAACTGCAGAAGTAAAAATTGACTTGTGTGGCCTAGAAGATCTCCTCTTTGGAACTGCACTGTAGGTTCATCTGAACCTCCTTTGAAAGCCACAACTTTTGGTGGTGGAATGAAGTCAATCCGACAAACGGTTTGCAAGATATCGACTGCCCTAGTTTGAAGCCGGAAACTGTTGAAACTGAAGCTGCAACTGCAGAAGTAAAGATTGACTTGCGTGGCCTAGAAGATCTCCTCATCTGAACTACAATGTAGGTTCATCTGAATCTCCTCTGGAAGCCGAAACTTTTGGTGGTGGAATGAAGTCAATCCGACTGTCGATTTGTGAGATATGGTCTGCCCTAGTTTGATAATGAAGCCTCTAATGCTGATGCTACTGATCTAGGGTTTGCTACTGCTGATATGAATCAGATTTATTGTACTATTTCTCTCTGCTGAATTATTGAAGATAAAAGAAGATTTGATCAAAGGGTTTCCCCACACATTGTGGGGTTTGTCCTGGCTAGTCGCCACATCTTGTGTCTCTTGTCTTGGCTTGTTTTCTGTCGATCGTTTAATGTTTTATCTACACTTTACTTTATGTACATGTGATTGCTAATCGGTGGAATATAATAAGAAAAAGAAGTAAACTGTTATAAGCATAGAACATACCATGACTTAACATGGTATCGGAGCTGAGGTGAAGACAAAGCCCGAGCAAGAGAAAGAGCAATCATCGAAGAGAATATTGGCAAGGCTATCCTAAAATAACTATGGGGTCCTCAACACTCTTTCCTGCTGAAGACAAGCTCCGTGAGAAAGCTGACTATCACAGATGGAAGATGTCTATCGATCTAACCCTTGAAGATCAAGGAGTGTTGGACCATGTAAGAGGCAATATTGTTGAGCCTTCATCAAATGCATCTGTTGCTGCCTGGAACAAATGGAAAAATGGAGAAGTCAAAACAAAGAAGATCATTCGGGACTCTATCGACAAGCGCTTGGTGGCCTACATCTCTGATCTAGATACCTCCAAGGAAATCTACGACAGACTGGTGAGTTTATTTAAAGTTAATGATGCAAATCAAGTTTTGTTTCTTAGAAATAAGCTAAGGGAAATCAAGAAGGGTAAAGATGAAAGTATGCAAGCATACTTCTTAAGAATCACCGAGATCAAGAACGATCTCATATCTATTGGGAAAACCATTACTAATAGAGAAATGGCACTCACAACTCTTGAAGGATTACCATCTGAATGGGATGTGTTCAGGACTACTCTTTTGAACTATAATGTAATTCCTGGTTTCGAGGAATTAATGGCTAGATGCATTCAAGAAGAAAAGAGGGAAGAAGTGCAAGAAATTCCCATGCCTAAAGGTCCTCCTGCTGCCTTTTCTTCTCATGCAAAGAGAAGAAAGGACTCACACCGGGATGATGATCAAAATTCTTCTAATGGCAAATCAAAGGAATGAAAAATTCAACAGCAAAGGTAAGAGGAGGGCTGGAGATCGAGGAAGAGGACAACCATTCAAGAAGGCTAGAAAGTCCAGGATGTATTAAATGCCCCTGACCTCAAAAGGAACCTAGTGTCCATCTCGACAATGGAAGACAAAGGCTATAAGGTAACCTTCAGCGATGGTAAGGTACGCATATGGAAAAATAATGTTAAAGATGCTTTCACTCTTGGGTTTCGAGTTGATTCTTTATGTCAAGTCGGTGGAAGTCCGCTAGGTGTCATGTCTTGTGACACAACGCTTCAGTCCAAACTTTGGCATCAGAGGTTTTCCCACCTTCATTACAAAGCTCTACCCGATGTAACACAGATGGTAACAGGGATGCCTGAATTCCAAGTAGAGAAAGAAGGTGTATGTCCGGGATGTGCCGAAGGAAAGCTCAAAAGGGTACCATTCCCCTCAAGCCAAAACAAGACCTCCGATATATTACAATTGGTTCACTCAGGCATACCTGAGGTTGGCATTAAGAGGGAGACTACTACACCACATACTCTTGAGCATAATGGTGTGGTGGGAAGGAAGAAGCGCATGATGATGGAAGTTGTTCGGGCCATGCTACATGATCAAAGACTTTCGAAGTTTCTATGGGCTGAAGCTGCAAACACTGTCGTATATGTACAAAATCGATGCCCTCATCAAGCATTATGTTCTAAGACTCCTAAAGAAAAGTTCATCGCAAGGTGATCAATCTTCCGACTTTGAGGAGCTCTTAAGAAGCCGACACCAGGGAACTGAAAGAAAAGGATGATGAATCAATGCCTAATGTAGAAGAACCCATGGATCCGATTGATCCTCCTCCATATGAGCCTTCCTCTTCTAGGAAGAGGCCTTCGTGGCTTACGGGGTTACTTGATGATGCTGAAGGACATGCTGCACCCTGAGGAACCTTCCATCAAAGTAAGAAACTTAATAGGTATCAAGGATACCTGACCATCATGAGCACGATCATACAAAACGAGCCTTCATCATTCTCAGATGCCGTCAAGCATCAAGTATGGAAGGATGCTATGGCCGAAGAATATGAGTCTATTATGGAGAATGATGTCTGGGCATTAGTTCCCAGACCCTGGACAAGACAATTGTTACTTCAAAATGGCTTTACAAGATAAAGCATGCAGTAGATGGAAGCACGGAAAAGTATAAGGCTTGTTTTGTTGCTCGAGGTTTCTCCCAAAAGGAAGGTATAGACTATGATGAGATATTTGCACCTGTTGCCATATATACGACCATTCGCTCGATCATAGCCCTTGCCGCTTCACAAGGATGGAACCTACATCAGATGGATGTCAAGACTGCATTCTTGCATGGCTCGATCAAAGAAGAGGTCTACGTGGAGCAACCCGAAGGATTTGAGATTTATGATCGAAAAACTCATGTATGCAGGTTGAAGAAAGCTCTCTATGGGCTGAAGCAAGCACCCCGAGCATGGTATGAGAGGATCGATAGCTACTTGATGAAGTTGGGATTCACTAGGAGTGAAGCCGATCCTAACCTTTACTTTAAGGTTGAAGATGACAAGCCTCTCATACTGGTGTTGTATGTGGATGACCTCTTTCCAACAGGTGCAGAACCTCTCATTCAAAAATGTAAGAGGGAGTTGGCCTAGGAATTTGAAATGAAAGACCTAGGACTGATGCACCACTTCCTAGGACTTGAAGTGTGGCAGACGCCAAGGGAAATTTTCCTATCTCAAGGAAAATATGTGGTAAATATATTGGAAAGATTTGGTATGATGGACTACAAGCCTGTGACTACCTCGAGGATCTTAACTTTTAGAAGTTATATGGTAGTGATGTCGGACCAGACTTGGGAAATGCCTCTGAGTTTGTAAAACTCATTTGCATTGATGTTCTTGGTGAACCTCCGTCCGAACATATGTTTTGCAGTTAGCATTGTGAGCTCATATTTGTTTGAGCCTCACTGTATTGATGCCAGGAATCTTCTGAGATGTCTTCAGGACACAATCTCTCATGGATTAAGATACACTGCCGGAGATGTGAGACTACTTGGATATATTGATGTTGATTGGGCAGGTAGTGTGGTGGACCGTAAGAGCACTTCCAGGTACTGTTTCACCTTGGGATCTGCTTCGACATCCTGGATGAACATGAAGCAGAAGTCGGTGGCTTTGAGCACCCCCGAAACAGTATATATTGTTGCTAGCATAACCTCGTGTGAGGCACTCTGGTTGCGAAAGCTCTTCAGTGAGCTATTTAGATTTACATTGGATACCACTGTGATTCTCTGTAACAACCAGAGGTGTGATTCGATTATTGAGGAATCCCGTATTCGTCAATTGCTCCAGCAGATAGACATCATCTGGGATATGGTAAGTTGATGAGAAAGGAAGCTCCATCACATTAAGATGATGTACAGGTTGATACACCTTGTCAAAGCCCCGAGGAAAGATCTAATCTGTGATTTTCCGAAACGACTTGGAGTCGGAAAGAAACCTTTGTACAAGGGTCTTGCATGTTGCATACATTGAGCTCTGGGAGCTCTGAGGGCTTGCGGTTCCTACTGGAGCAACATATGACCACAAGGTGACTCACCCCCCCTGGTGGTGCACACTGGAACAAGATGATTCGCTCTCTTGTGGGACAAGATGATTCGCTCTCTTGTGGAACAGGATGATTCGCTCTCCTGTGTAGCAGGATTGATGTGTTCTCCTGTGAGGCCTGGATTGATGTGTTCTCCATGGCAGCCTGGATTGATGTGTTCTCCATGGCAATTGTAGCAGGATTGATGTGTTCTCCTGTGAGGCCTAGATTGATGTGTTCTCCATGGCAATTGTAGCAGGATTGATGTGTTCTGCTGTGAGGACAGGATTGATTAGTTCTCCTGTCGAGGCATCCTACCCATGTAGTCTGGGACTCATGGGAAGTACCTCTCATCTGATCAATGAGTAGGGAAATGAAGTTAGGGACCATAGTAGTACCGATGGACGCATCGTTGTAACTACCGTACTCCCTACGCTAGGATGACCTCCATTGATCTGGGATCAATGATACTGGTCTGGGACCAGTGGTAGGAGTTGTACCATACTATGACGCTGACTTCGGGTCGGTTGAGACTGGTCTGGGATCAGTGGTACATACTCTAAGACTGACTTTGAGTCAGTGGAGGATGATATTGTTCTGGGACCATTGGAGTTGTACTCACTATGACCCTGACTTTGGGTTGGTTGAGACTGGTCTGGGACCAGTGGTACATACTCTGAGACTGACTTTGAGTCAGTATGATACATCCTCGATCATTTCTTCTTCTTCATAATTCAGACAAAAGCAGAGTAGAACAGAACAATGCAAGAGCAGAGCAGAACAGAACAAAACAGTACAGATCAGTGCATGGCAGAACAAGACAAAGCAGAACAGGAAAAATAGAGCAGAGCAGGGCAAGGGTCAGGTTGTACAAGGCAGTGCATTTGATGGATGAATAGTAACGACCGATAGACAGATTGCAGATGAAGTTCTCCATGGTTGAGAGGGAGTGTTAAAATTGGAAACCGGGGCAAAACTTCATGTGGGTCATCTTATTCATGGCTAATAATATTTTTATTAGATTCCTCTCGTCGAGAGGTGTAGGATTGATATAAAGATCATCCAATTTCGATAAGTATTCATGGAGATATGAATTTATTTTGATTATGGAATTATTATCAAGCCGACCTACAACTCATGTAGGCTCAGAAGCCCAACAGTCGCATCTATTCACCCAACAACGTTGTGTATAAATATAAGAGGACTTTTCCTCATTTGGACTCACTCATCTCATCACATCTCTCTCTCTACTGCGCAGATATGAGTCTCTTCTCTACTGCGTTGAAATGGGTCTCTCTCTCTCACACATGTGAAGCCGGAAGCTGTTGAATTTGAAGCTGCAACTGCAGAAGTAAAAATTGACTTGCATGGCCTAGAAGATATCCTCTTTGGAACTACACTGCAGGTTCATCTGAACCTCCTTTGAAAGCCGCAACTTTTGGTGGTGGAATGAAGTCAATCCGACGAACGGTTTGCAAGATATTGACTGCCCTAGTTTGAAGCTGGAAACCGCTGAAACTGAAGCTGCAACTGCAAAAGTAAAGATTGACTTGCGTGGCCTAGAAGATCTCCTCATCTGAACTGCGCTGTAGGTTCATCTGAACCTCCTATGGAAGCCGAAACGACTATCGGTTTGTGAGATATGGTCTGCCCTAGTTTGATAATGAAGCCGCTAATGCTGATGCTACTGATCTAGGGTTTGCTACTGCTGATATGGATCAGATTTATTGTATTATTTCTCTCTGTTGAATTATTGAAGATAAAAGAAGATTTGATCAAAGGGTTTCCCCACACATTGTGGGGTTTGTCCCTGGCTAGCCGCCACATCTTGTGTCTCTTGTCTTGGCTTGTTTTCTGTCGATCATTTAATGTTCTATCTGCACTTTACTTTATGTACATGTGATTGCTAATCGGTGGAATATAATAAGAAAAAGAAGTAAACTGTTATAAGCATAGAACATACCATAACTTAACAACTACTAATTCAACCCAATTTTTTACAGGGCTCCAAAGGTTTATCCAACCAAGTCTACGAGAACTAGTATCTCAACCCAATCTAAGGAAACATGAGAACCAACCAGAAAAAACTATGAAAGTAAACCCACAATCACCATGGTTATCTAGGAAATGGGAAGGCTAGGAAATCCACTGTCAATCCAGGCAATCATCCATGCCAATGACAGATCACAACCAAGAAACCACATGCAAGTGCCATGCATGACAAAACCAGTGAAGGAAACATGCATGCAACTCAGTACCTGCAAGAAAATCTGATGTAGCTACTAATCGCAATGCCTTATTTCACTTTCTTACTCTTCCTTTTCCTTATTGCTCCAAAAATCCAAGTATGCCACACCCACCAACAGTGCTCCAAGAAAACTCTAAGTCTCCAAGAGTATGAGAAAGAGAGAGAATAACGAGAGGGCTCCAAAATTGAATCGACAAAAGGTTACCAACTGGTCCTCAAAAGCATTTTTATGAATGAGGCCTCTATTTTCTTCATTTTCCATTATTTTCCTTGAATTTCCTCCTCACATGCAACCTGTGACCTTTCACCTCCCTTTTCTTCTAATTTCTATTATTTTCATAAATAATTGTGCCAAAATGCCATTTTTTTTCCAAAGCCTTAGCAATTTCCTTTTCCAATTTCCTTAGCTATAAACAATCACAAGTGATCCCCGTTGTTATCACTTAAGAATTCTAATGCCAAAATTTCTCATACTAGCTTGATGATAAAGGTCAGTGTTAGTCTAAGTTTGATGTCGTTTTTCCTTAGAGTTTGAGTCTTAGGAGGTCTTGAGTCAAGCATGCATTTTCATCTATCACTGGTCACCCTCATTCATCACCGATCTCATAGCCATGTGTCAGTTTGGTTTAAAAATCATTATGTACCACAAGCCTTTTTAGGTGATTGCGTAGCGCATGTAACCATTCTAAAGTGTTTTCACAGCGCATTAATCCTGTTTAGCAGTTTCGCAGCACAAAAGTCCATTAGGTGATTACGCAGCGCAATAGTCCTTTAGGTGTTTTCACAGCACGTTAGGTTTTAGGTGATTTCGCAGCGCATCATTCAAAATTTACACTGATCGCACTGCGAAATTGGAGATTCGTGCATTCCGCGGCGAAACTTTCCCAACTGTCAAAGTTGTCAAGTTAATATATGGCTACGTCATTCATTGTCAGTTTATGCACTCCATATATCATCTCCAACCGCTTATCTCCATTATTGCAATCACTAGGTACATTGGTACACACGAAATACAAGTTCCAAGAAAGGCCAAGTATGTTTGGTTTTAATGATGATTGTAGGCCTTGCATGAGAAACAAATCTACTAGATTTCAATTTGAAAACATCGTCATCAAGCGAGGCAGAGTTTGGAGTTTGAGCAGCGCTAGCATTTCCAGCCTCCATTTCACTGAATCTTCATGGAGGGATCGGCAAAAAGGAAAGACCACAGATCAGGCAAATGTCTGAGAAACGAGCCTGAAGGTTTGGATATAACCTTGAAGAACAGAGAGGTCGAACAGGCATTTAAACAAGCTGGATGTTGGAATTTTTGCAAGAAGCTCCAGGGAGGTCATGCACAAGTGACTAAGGAATTTGCACTAATTTTAATAGGACTAAACTCAAAGGTGGGGATGTTGGAATTGCAGGTCTCACCAGACATGATATCCACAGTTACGGAGATTCCAAGAGGGCAAGAAAATTGGTTCAAAATTTTCAAATTTGACATGAACCCATGCAAAGAATTTCTAAAGCAAGAGTTCATTAATTCAGATTTAAGCAAGTCTGTTCCTAGAAGTTATGTCAAAGAATCTTATGCCCATTTGCTCACCTATATACAGAAGTACCTGACATGTGAAGGAAGATATAACAAAGTGTATTCATACCATTTTAAACTTCTGTTGCATTTCACAGGCAAGACATCTATTGATCTACCTTTTTATCTATTCCGCAGTTTAAGTAAAATGTGTGACAAGGTGAAACTAAGAAAATAAGCCTATGAGACTTCACTATTCCACCATGGCTTGGTTAAGTTAATGGTTTTGCATGAACTCCAGAGGGTAGGCAGAGACTGGGACACATTCATATTCATGTACGGTTTCAAGAGCAAGACCGGTCTCAGCCCTCAAGCGGCAAAATAGCCTTCAACAACAACCAGTCCTCAAGCAGAAACAAGAGCCAAGAGGGTTTCAAAGTTAAAAGCAATGAAACAAGTTGGAGAGTCTACCAAGCCACTGACTATTCAGGATACACCCCAGCAGTCAATTAAAGAAAAAACTCAGGTCAAAGAAACTGCACATGAATCAAGCACAGGTGGAGGAGTTCAAAGAAGAAGAACTAGGAGCCAGGTGGCCAAAGAAAAAGGTAAGTCAGTGAGTATTGAAGAAAGCCCTGTTTCAAAGGGAGACTTAAATGATTTATTGCAAGCAATTGACATTGAAGAGTCCCCACTAGTTCAAGCTGAGTTGATACAGTCAGGAAAAGAGGAGGCTAAGAAGGTCAAAGCCTCAAAGAAACTCAAGTTTGATGATCAAGTTGATCAATTTGTTTTTAAGCCTAGGAGACCCATAACAAGGAAGTTCAAACAAGTACAGGAGGTACCACCAAGAGCTGATGAAACAGGGGAGGTGACACGGCCTCATGAAAGAAAGGATAAAGGCAAAAAAGTTTCCACTCAAGAAGAAGGTAGTGTGGAAGACTTGAAAAGGAGATTGGAATCTGCCAACTTTGAAATTGCTAGATTGAAGAAAGCTGCTAGGAAATTTGCAGCTAAGGAGGCTTATTTCAACCAAATGCAAGCTCGGTGGGAGGACCAAACATTTCAAATTCCTGAGGTGGTTGATTTTAATGTTCAATTCTGTAGTTGGACTACTCCTGCAATAAAAGAAGCTCAATTTATCAGAAAAGTCAATACAAAACTCAGGTCTGGGATCAAAGTAATGAAGAAACAAATTGAAGACTTAAAGATACAATTGAACCAGCAAAAAGAATCTCCATAGAGAAATCTCACTTCAAGTAAGGATATGTTTCAATGTTTTGATGGTTTTGCTTGGTATAATCTTTTCAAACATTCCCATTCAGTTTTGGAAGGTCTTGAAACAGTTGAAAGAATGTTTTAACAACAAAGTGCTCAAATAGCAAAGTTTTGGGTTGAAACTGCTGAAGGTGATGACTAGAGCTCAGCAGTTTCGTAGCGCGCTACGAAACTGCTGAAGCTAAATAATCCATTAGCAATCAACCGGTTTTGAAACATAAGCGGGAAATTTGAAAGGGGAATATATACAAGGCATCATCTGAAGCTTGAACATTCAACCAGGTCAAGACAGGTGGAGAAAATATGGATTCGAATCCAACTTTAAATTTTTTGTCATAAAGTGAGCACATTTACCACCGTTCAAGATATGTCAAAACAGCTTGAAAGAGTTTTTGTCTTTACACATAAAGGAGGTGGAAACCACATCAAGGACGTGGCCATCTGTTACATTTTGGATAATCAAAGATAAAGAACATGCTTCTTTGGATTCGGAAATTGTAAGGAAAACTAAAGACCGATGAGCAAGGGTAGTTTCCTATGTTTCAGGACAATGGAGAAGATGTGGCATTGAAGACCAGCATGGAGTTTTGAACATTCATCACAGCCAAACTAAAAAGGAACCAGATGTCAAAGAACGAGAACCATTGTAATCAAGGCTATCATTAGCATAACATGGTGTTAGAATCTTACTTGATTTAGACCTCTAGAAAGTCTAGTTGAAGTTTCTTACATTAAATAGGCAGTTAAAAGTTAAACAAGTGTCATTAGAAGTAGATTTCGAGTTCTCCTAATGTTTAAGGAGGAATCTCAGTCAGGTCTATATATAGGAGAAAGGGAAATGTAATCAAGGTTGGAAGTTTATGTAAAAAAGCTCTGTTGTCAAGCTTATGTAAAGACTCTGTTTATTTTGGTAATACAGTAAATGGTTTCAGCTGCTCAAGAATCATAGTGACTTCAATCTGTGAATTCCTCTTGTTGTCTTTCATGTTGTCTACAGTATTATGAGTATTTGATTACTTAGAAATCACCTGCAGTGTTCTAATTTCCTTCATATGCTCATATATTGTTCCTTTGTATCTAATATACTTTATCTATATTGAAGTCTGAATACTTTGATTTTATTGCAAAGCCAATTCATTGTTAATGCTAAATGACGTATGACTCCATGACCCCAATGGATGCTTGTTAATTTAGATTTTACCAGCCTCATTCTTATTTGTTTCATAAAGAGTTAGCCATCTCAATTATAATCACAAACCTTAAATCCTTTGAGAGAGCCCTCTTAGGCTAAGGAGGCTAAGCCTTAGCTAAAAGATTGGTCTGAAACAGTTACTTGAAGTCTTCCTGGTCTGCAGCCTTCCAGGGCCTGATTTTGAGATAACACCTGTCACTAGGATTTTGCCCAACATTTAGCTTGGAATAAGTGTCCCATCATCTGGGGTTATTATTTTTCCTTTATTTACTTTTATTACATGGAATTTTCACCAAGGTTGTTACATGCATCCAGGTCCTATGATGCATTTTGTAAATGTGAAAAATTATAAGTATGATAGATACATGTTCTTTTCTTACTAACCCCCTTGGGATTGTAGATGTCATGATGACATGCCTTGGCAAAGAGGTTGAACATAATGGCTACTATTGACCTCAGCAAGAAGGTCGAACTCTGGAATCAATAATGTTGGCTAAAATTCTAAAAGGGTTGATATTATTTAAAAGTTTATAATCGTAATCTCGGTAATGAGGTTGACTATATTTGATGTTGATGGTTTTGGTAAATGACCAGTTTTCAAACCTATGTAGGCATGATTATAAATGAACATATATGCTCATTTGCATGAAAATTTTGATTTTCAAAATTATGATGAGATATAAGTATGCCTAATTATGTCATGGATTTTGGAACATGTGACTAATGAATAAGTTGAGATATGTGTGCAGTTGTAGGACAACTTGCTTGGTATAGCATGGCAGGGAAACAACCAATATGTATTTTGAATTAATGATGTTAGTAGTTGAATGTAAGTGGAAACGCATAATTGGTACAACAAGAAAAGAGTAGCTGGTAAGAACTCTAAGACACTTGAGACAATAGGATATAATGCTAGAAGAGAGGGGAGAAGAGAGGCATCCTCTCAAGACCCTCCAATAAGCATTGAAGGAATTCCTTTTGGGAGAAATCGGAGGGGCACCACAACTTTAAAAGGTTTCCATGAAATCTTGAAGAAGGATCATGCTACGCTTTTATTTATGATCCATTGGAAACACTGGAGCCCATGGGGATTGAGTTGAGGTGGTTGTTGAATGTTTTATGTTTTGTGTTACTTGATTGATTTTATGATTGGTTTTCCATTTTGACTATTGATTTGTGCATGGCCATGCTACCTTCTTTATGGTTTTGTATTGTTGTTATGAACTTTTATGATTCTTAATTTTTCGTTCTTTTGCCTTCTATGCCTTGGGTCTTGGGAAGATTGTTGGGTGTGGAGGTAAGATAATGGAGCTTTGGGGAAGAGCTTAGTGGAATCCAACAAGGAAATTAGACCTTAATGAAGATTAGTGTATGAACTAAAGGCAATTAAAGTTAGGAAGGAAGAAATGTTACAATCAAGTGGGTTGGTTGGGTCCATGAGAATAAATAGATAGTGACAAGACAACAATGTGAATGGCAGGAAATACCATTGCTGGAAAAATTATGCTAGGATGATGCCTCTCAAGTTTGCAATCAATAAGAATAAGGAATTGGATAACAAATTCCTTGGCCAAATTTAATGGTCCCAATCTCGTGCATATCTTTCATGGATAGAGGAGGTTCTCTTGACTTTAATTCAATTACATATGTAAATATGTGATATGTTCATGGTCATGCCAATGTTTATATACATATATGAATTCCATTATGACTGACAAGTTTGTAAGGAGTCATTCTTGTAGAAGCATTATGGCTTATATTTATTTAATGCAAATGTGGATGGCATGGAAGATTCTTGGATTATGTAAGGAATCAATTGGACAAAAGTAACCCTAGCTAATATATGATTTTAATATCATGTGAATATAACTCTTATATTGTGCCTATGTTTACATTAGGAATAGGAAATGTAGAAGGCTATGATTGTATGTCTGTTAGCCATAAATTGGACCCTAGGTTAAAGAATGTGACACATATGTTATCATTTGCAATACATATAGGTAGACCACCCAGAATGGGGGTTACCTAAGCGTGGAAGTTGTTAATGAGGTGCACTTTAAATTTATTGCAATTATTTTATGATGAGCCTCATGGAGAATTGTGTGCCTTGATGTAGCAAGGAATCGAATTGCTTGGTTTGGGTTAATGGATTTGGTTGCAATGTGAATAGTAGCACCACAAAGATATTAGACTGCACAACAAAAACACTAAGAAGATTGCAAAAGGTCCACTAAAATATATATATTCCCATTGAGCTGCTAGGAAAACAATTGTGTATGTAACAACTGAATTAAAATGAGTTGTAAATATAAAGCTCACTTTCACAATGCTTGGATAAATCATGTTTTTATTTTGTGTTTGGGAATGAGAACACGAAGGATAATATTCCTCTAAGAGGGCGTAGATTGTGACATCCCCTATGGTTTAATTCCCCTTGTAATTATGTAACCATAAAGTAAAATGGTTGAGAGAGGGACAAGGATTCCATTGTTTGAGGAAGAAGGTTGCTTGGGATTTGAAGGAAGCTTGACTTGTTTCATAAAATCCTTGAATGGTTGGAAGGTATGTTTTAAATGTGTCTAACCATATCAGTTAATGGAGTTGGGAAAGAGGACAAAAGAACCATATTGCCTTCGGTAAATTCATAAGGTACAAAGGGAAAAATTTAAGAGGTAGCATGGGCTATGCAAGCAGGGATGACAACCTGAAGTCAACAAATAATAAGTGGAATGGGGAGTTGGCACAACAACATCCCCATCACAACATGAAGATAGAACCAGTGTGATTGAGTTGGCAGGAGACGACAAAGAATGTATTCCTAAGCAACCTAAATGGTTGCAAATTGCGTAATGGAAGAGAGATCGTCGCACTTCACACACGAAGAATGACAATTTCGTAGGTAGGAAGAAACTAGAAATAGCTTAGGTGAAACAAGGAAAAAATAGGGGAAACTATTAGGAAGACAAGAGAAAATAAATGATTGCACTGTAAAGGAAGAGAAAGCCATAGCACAAGAAGAAAAATGGAAGAAAGCTATGTGGTGTTATCGCAATGCATGGAGTAAAGCAATCATTTAGTTGAGCATTGGAATGTGGAAGAATATCTCTTAGTTTAGGATAATAGTCACTGGATTCCATGTAATACTTGAGGGTGGAGATAGTTTTATTTGGATTCCCTTGGCAGCTTGGGTGGAGGCTTGTTCCTTAGATTCCTAGAATGAGAGTTCTTTAGCCCCCTCTGCTCATTTTCTTGGTTTTTATAGTGAGCTTCAGAATCCCTTGCTGATTTGAGGGTGAAGGTATAAGCCTCTGGATTCCCTCACTCATTTGAGGGTAAAGGTATAAGCCTTTGGATTCCCTTGCTCATTTGAGGGTGGAAGTATAATCCTTTGGATTCCCTTGTTGATTTGGTGGTGGAGGTATAAGCCTATGGATTCATAGTTGGTATTTTGAGGGTGGATATATAAGCCTCTAGACTCCCTTTTTTATTTAAGGGTGGAGGTATAAAATGCTGGACTCCCTTACGGATTTGAGGGTGGAGGTATAAGCCTCTAGATTCCCTTGTTATTTGAGGGAGGAGGTATAAGCCTCTATATTCCCATTTTGATTGAGGATGGAGGTATAAGCATCTAGACTCCCTTTTTTATTTGAGCATAAAGGTGGCGAGCCTTTGGATTCCATTGTTGATTTGAAGGTGGAGGTGGTGAGCATTTGGATTCCTTGTTTCATGTGGTGTGGTAGAGCTGCATTTCTTAGTAAATTAGTTGAAGGGTGGAGGTAGTGGACCTCTGGATTCCCTGTGAGAAATTGACTACTTGAAGTAGTTATTGGGTGGACGTGGATGGTCCTCTGGATTCCCTATTTCAACTGCCAGAATTGGTTTAATCCCTTAAGCACTCCTCCTCAAGCTTTGGAATCTAGCTCGGGGGTTACCACTACAAGAAAGGCTTGGCTGCAGTGTGTCTAAGATTGGATGGAGAGTTGAATTCCCAACCTCAGTTGTTGAGCACATTTTATAAAGATAAATGCATACTCAAGCCTTGTACCTTAAATGTTAAGCATATGTTAGATGTGTTGCTTTAAAACTTGTTTTGGTAATGATTCAATGCACTGTACTAATGCTTGTGATATAATGTGGAATGTGATTTCTTGCATGCCTAAGGAATGTTGATTTCCTATGTAAATCCTAAGTAAATTAATGGATTCCTATATGTTATCATGAGCTTATTTTACTACTGATTATTAGCCCAAGGAGCTTGTAGACCTATGGAATGTTATGAGCTTGAAATTATCCAATGGGACTAAGCGTAAATGAATGGATAAAACTTTGTTTATTTTTGTTATGAAACTAACAAATTTGGGTTTTAGACCTTAATTTATCAGTGCTAAGCTCAGGAGGGATATCACTCTATATATATTGAATGGGTTGGGTCAAGCTCTGTCAAAAGTTCATGAGCAATATCGTTATATAAATATGTCTATATAAAAATTTTGGGTTGAATCCTCTATAGGCTCAGGAAAGATAACTCAAATGAGCTTCACAACTGTATGCACACACACACACACACTTATTTTCATGGAAATGGGTGGGGGCTTAACCTTGAGGCATTAAGGGCCCAACCTTCGAGTTGTTATAGGCCATGTGTGCGAGTGTCATGACCAAGCATTGAGGGCAGGAAAGGCCCATAACATATTTGCATATGTCACGGGGGGTGGAATTCATTTTCCAGGGGTTAAAAGAGTGGGTTCCTTGCTTAACCATATGGGTAGGTGTCATGACCAAGGGTGCGTGAGTAGAAGAGCTTTGAACCATTGGATATTGTAGGAGTATTAATATTGTTGGATGATCCTGGAAGAATTTTCCCAAAGATTTCAATGGGAGCCCAAGACAACCCCGTTGGGATTAAATTGTTGGGACAATGTGGGAGAGTGGGCCAATTACTAGGAATTCGTCATATTAAGGCGGAGGACCCCAAAATAAATTATAATGTGAAAATGTGCTTTACCATGCAATGAAGGATTCATTGGGACCCATGACCAACATGGAAGGTGATGTGGCCACACTGCGACGTGGCAACCTTGGAGCAGGACACGTCAGTCATATTTAGGGTTTTGTGTGGTTAAATGGCATGTAAATGGGAAACATGTGGAACACCCATAATGAAACCACATGGAAGGGTGATGTCACCCCAACGGAAAGGGTTGCTGACATCAACCTAATGCCTCATCCTCGACAATTTCTTATGGTGTGTGGTGCAATCTCGTTGGGATTATATCCTCAGGGTGAGGTGGAAAAGGGAGACCACAAATTGTATAAGTTATTAGATATATGCACTTGTGGTTATGGAAGGTCACGACACTATTTATGAACAGGTTGGTAGTTGCCACATTCCAAGTTAGGTGAAACATGATAGGTTAGACTTTGATCGGCCATATCTTTTGATATGAGAATCAGATCAAGGAAAAATTTATATCGTTGGAAAGGTTTAGACGAGATGAATGCAACGATGTCATTTATTTTAAGTTTTGAGAAAATTTAAGAAGGTTGGAAAAAATTAGACCCTATTTCCATAACTGGAATTTGGAGGTCAGGTTAGTATAGTAATTGCTTCCTTCTACCCTTGGTAGGGGCTCTGGATGACAGGGGGCTCGTTACAATATCCCTTAACTCCCTTAACACTTTTGGATCTATAATATTTTATCTTAATTTAAATAGGAACGCAAAAAATTGCAGATATAACCATACACACAAAGATGCAGCGGAAATAAAACTTCATTTCATTAATATCAAAGAACTGAAATATGCTTATATACAAAATGGAAATAAACTAGTTGGGGCAATGGTAACTTATCTCTGAGAAGAGATGTGGCGGATACATGCCTCTGAACTGTGTTACAATGGGTATTGAAGGCCTATTTATTATTGAGAAATAATAGAAAACCCTAAACATCCAAAAACCTAACCTTAGGAGATGAAATGTCCAACTATGGGCCTCGTTGGGGTAAGTTGGTACATCGACTTCCTGGGGCCGTAATTTTGGCATACGATCTCTATTTGACGCACACAATACCTCATTAGAAAGATCTATCTGAGGACTACAGTTGCTGACAACAAATATTAAGCTAAATCTTCATATTCACGATCGGTGGTTTTCCAAAAAAAAAACGTTGTTTAGGGCCTCAAAACGGCTCCGAAAGTTCAAGACCCGAAAAACTGCAAAAAATAGTAAATTGTGCTACAATTAAGGAAACTGAAAGAAACAATGGTGGGGGTCCAATTCGAATATGTGGGTGGCCATCAATATCCATCTGGATCATTCCTCCCCCCTTAAGAAGCAATGGTCCCCATTGCATTGGGTTCCTCCATAAGATGAGGAAACTTCCGCTTAACTTGGTCCTTGGTGAGCCACTTTCCCTTGTGAAGGAGTTGGCCTGCTTTGACAACTCGATATAGTTGGATCCTTTGTTGTCGGGTGTTCTTGATTTGTGTGTCCATGATCTGATAAGTTGTGGCTTGTTCCATGCAGTTTGGGTTTAACTCTGTTGGTATGAGGTGTTCTGCAATGTCAGATGTGTCCAAGAATGTGGAAAGTAGAGCTGAAGGCGGTCCACATTGAACACTAGGTGCAGACCAAGGAATTGTGGAATATTAAGATCAACGGCATTGTCCCCTACTGCCTTGGTGATGGTGCATGGCCCATATCGGAGCGGGTGAATCTTGTGGTGGGGCCAAGAGAGGCACTCCTTCTACAAATGTAGCCAAACTTTGTCGCCCACCTGGAACTTGTGTGGCACCCAATGTTGATCATGTCATTGCTTGTACTTAGCATTGGCTTCGAACTGTACATGAGCCGAATCTCCCTTAGTAGTTGCAAATGGTATGGCCACATCAATGGGACATACTGGTTGGAATACAAAGCCCACTTGAAAAGGGTTTTTGCAAGTCAAGCTATGGAGAGCCTGGTTATATATGTGCTCGACATAGGGGAGGCTCTCATCCCATGTGCGTGGATGCTTTGAGTTGTACATGTACAATCATCCTGTTGACGACCTTTGTCTGACAACCAGTTTGGGGATGGAAAGTTATGGACTTAGTGAGCTTGGTGTCTAGCATCAACCAGAGACTCAACCAAAATGTACTAAGGAACCTATTGTCCCGATCTGAGATGATAAACTGTGGGATCCCAAAGTTTACCCACACTTGTTCAAAGAAGAGTTTACAGTGGCTTTTACTATGATATTTTTCGTGCAGGTCGCCATAATGGCCATCTTCAAGAATCTTTCTACGACCACAAAAACACAGTCGTTGCCATGCTTAGTAGAATGAAGGGCCAACATGTAATCCATGGATATGGATTCCCAAGGTCCACTAAGGGTAGGCAGCGGAGTATAGAGGCCTTGCTTCTTGATGGTCGGTTTGGAAATGGCACAAGCAATGCAGGATCTGATGTACTTCTTGACATCATGTCGAAGATTCATCCAATAGAAATACTTATGTAGTACTACCACTTTTTTCTCGACCCTGAAATGCCCATCAACCTGACTGTAGTGCGCTTCCCAAATCGTCTTGGCACGCTCACTTGAAGGAACACAATGGTGTCCCAGGTGGCATAATAGTGCATCCTGGAACTTTCTCACCCTCCAAGAGCGTCTAGTATGTGTGGCTGAATTTTGGGTCGCTTTTATAGAGAATTGGCCAATTAGAGGTCTCGTGCCCACAAGAGTTAAGCACAGTAGTTAATGCCATGATCGAGGGTTGGCTGAGGCAGTCTGCAACATTATTAGTGTTGCCCTTCTTGTACTTGATATTCAAATGGAACTGTTGCAGGCATGTGGACCACTTTTGATGACGACCATTCTGCAACTTCCCTTGCATATGAATGAACTGCAGGGGTCGGCGGTTTGTGTGGATGATTGTTTCCTTCCCCAAAATGTAATGCTTCCATTCTTGGGAGGCCTGCACAATGGAATACATCTCTTTGTCATCAGTGGGATACTTTTGGACTGTGTCTGAAAGTGTCTCATTATGATATGTCAGTAAATGCCCCCGTTGAGTAAGGATTGCCCAATAGCATAGCTAGAGGCATCTGCCTTGATCTCAAATGGTTGTTGTAAGTCTAGTAATGTGAGCACTGGTGCCGAGCAGAGGCCATGTTTCAACTTTGCGAACACCTTCTATTGAGATTCATACCAAAATAATTTTAATTTCTCTCCTCCCTTGGTGACTTGACTCAAGGGCCAAGTGATATGAAAGAACCCCAGCACGAACCTGCGATAGAAATTTGCAAGACCAAGAAAGTTGCAAAGTTTTTTCAGAGTCGTTGGGGCAGGCCAATACTGAATGACTTGGATCTTGGCTGGATCCACATGCACCCCCCATTCATTAATAATGTATCCCATATGGTGAACCTAGGTCATGCTAAAAGTGCATTTCTCCAAATTGGCACATAGTTTGTGTTGTCATAGTGTTTGGAGAACTTGTTGGATGTGGTGGAGGTGCTCTTCCCAACTCTAGCTGAAGATCGGGATGTTATCCAAGTATACCACTACAAATGAGTTGGTGAATGGCCACAAGATGTCATCCATCAGCCTCATGAAGGTTGCAGGATCATTCGTCAACCCAAAAGGCATAACTAGCCATTCGAAAAGGCCATCCTTGGCTTTGAAGGTAGTGTTTGATGCAGGAGCATCCAACACCCTTAATCAAAGGGAGGAATCCAAAGAAAAAAAGGAGGAAGACGTGGACCAGGGGAGCAAAACAAGGAAAAATCAGATTTAAAACAGATTTAAAGATGGAAAAAGATGGATAAAAGTCTCAAGGAGACTTATAAATATATATTCTACCATGCATGCATGTAATGAGAGCTTTGGGGCTTTTTGTTAGAGGATTAGATCGGATCCTTTCAGTGATATGATCCAACCCTTCTTTTATATATGTATACGAACCTGCGCATTCAAGAGTAGATAGAGAGTGAAATAGATAGAATACTGGGAGATTAGAGTGTTTACAATGTAGTCGAGAGAGACTCTGTGCTAAGGCTGAAATGCCTTAGCAATTGTAACTGTGTTGCGTTAATATAATATATGTCTGTTTATGTTGTAACTATGCGTTTATGCATTTGTCATGTGGATAGCTTGAATGTTTCCGCGTGCAGGTTTGGTCAACCATTGATTCTTGTAGGATCGATGGTGACCCCATGATATCAAATTACCGTTATATATATCCATGTCGCATGTGAACGCAAGTGGCAGAAAACTGTGTTTAATATATGCAGAGATTTCATCAAAATGGTGAGAATACACAGGAGTCATTTGATCTTATGGATCAACGGTCCATAACCATATCGCATCGGCAGAATTCGTTTCCAAAGGGAAGGACTCCAAAGTTCAAGGAGAGTCGATGAGCGACCATTAATGAAACAAGGACCGTTGGATCGAAAGAGGATCAACGGCAGAGGTGTGATCGACGATCGCATTTGACAAAGGTCAAGGGACAACGAAGTTGAATAGCTGACAAGTGATATGTCGACAGCTATATCACCGATAAGCCAATTAGCTATCGGAAGGATCGGAGGTGTCGGCAATCGAACGGCATCAGAACAGCACTGAGGGAAGGCAATAAGAACTGGACCCGCCAATTTTATAGTTGCCAATTTATGATATTTAAGATCCGCCTTATATGTGCTCGAGCGAGTTTCCCGTGTATTCTTTGTATTGTGTAAAGTGTTGCGGCCAAAGGGTTAAGGCTTAATGCTGATACATGTAGTGCTTTCGATTGTGGAAAAAGGCTCTGATAAGTGTTGAATGGTCCATGGTTAAAGGCTTGGTTCCTAAAGTGCGCTTCCGATAAGCTTTGTGGGCCCTAACCCACAGGCCTGAGAATCAATTTGTTAAGGGAAAGGGATTTTAGTTTATCCCCAATTTCACTTTCCATCATTTGGTATCAGAGCAGGGAAAGTTTCCTATGAGAAGGAAGAAGGAGTGTAAGTAGAGGAGAGGAGGTACAGTTGTTTAAAGCTAGAGAGTTTGTGGTCTTACTATCGCACAAAGAATGATAGCACAAGGTGAGAATATTGTAGCAATAGCCTAAGAGCAAGGAGTGCTCAAGAGAGGCTGAGAACAACTTCCAATTGCGGTTGGGTAGAAGTTGTTGAGGCAGCTCCACAGTTGCGATTGTGGGTAGATTTGTCTTAGAGATAACAATTCCGACAAAAGAAGTGTTGGGTAGAATTGTTAGTCAGCATATGGTTCCAGAGGAGAGAACCTGAAGGATGCCAAAAGATCGAGTGAGGAAGGCTTGGTGAGGTATCATGTAGCAGAATGAGACTTTTACTACAGAGGTTTGGTTGCAGCTCACAGAAGGCCATGAAGGCAGTTCCACTGAGGAAGAAATATCAGTGGGTAGAATTGCTAAGGACAAGGAGAAGAATATGGCCAGGAGGCCATAAATTTTTGTGCCTCGGGACTCTGATGCAGGAGCATCCAGCACCCTTAGTCAAAGGGAGGAATCCAAAGCGAAAAAGGAGGAAGACGTGGACCAGGGGAGAAAAACAGGGAAAAATATGTTTTAAAACAAATTTAAAGATGGAAAAAGATGGATAAAAGTCTTGAGGAGACTTATCAATATATATTCTACCATGCATGCATGTAACGAGAGCTTTGGGGATTTTTGTTAGAGGATATGATCAGATCCTTTCAGTGATCTGATCCAACACTTCGTTTATATATGTATACGAACCTACGCGTTCAAGAGTAGATAGAGAGTGAAATAGATAGAATATTGGGAGATTAGAGTGTTTACAATGTAGTCGAGAGAGACTCTGTGCTAAGGCTGAAATGCCTTAGAAATTGTAACTGTGTTGCGTTAATATAATATATGTCTATTTATGCTGTAACTATGTGTTTATGTGTTTGTCATGTGGATAGCTTGAATGTTTCCGCGTGCAGGTTTGGTCAACCATCTATTCCTGTAGGATCGATGGCGACCCCATGATATCAAATTACCATTGTATATATGCATGTCGCGTGTGAACACAGGTGGCAAAAAACTGTGTTTAGTATATGCAGAGATTCCATCAAAATGGCGAGAATACACATGAGCTGTTTGATCTCACAGATCAATGGTCTAGAACCATACCATATCGCATCGGCAGAACTCGTTTCCAAAGGGTCGGACCCCAGAGTTCAAGGAGTGCCGATGAGCGACCACTGATGAAACAAGGACCATCCAATCGAAAGACGATCAACGGCGGAGGTGTGATCAGCAATCGTATTTGACAGAGGTCAAAGGACAGCGGAGTTGAATATCCGACAAGCGATATGCCGACAACTATATCGCCGATAAGCCGATCAGTGATCGGAAGGATCGGAGGTGTCGACAGTCGGGCGACATCGGAACAATGTTGAGGGAAGGCGATAAGAACTGGACCCGCTGATTTTATAGTTGTCAATTTATGATATTTGAGATCTGCCTTATATGTGCTCGAGCGGGTTTCCTGTGTATTCTTTGTATTATGTAAAGTGTTGCGGCCGAAGGGTTAAGGCTTAATGTCGATATGTGTAATGCTTCCGATTGTGGAAAAAGGTTCTGATAAGTGTTGAATGGTCCATGGTTAAAGGCTTAGTGCCTAAAATGTGCTTCTGATAGGCTTTGTGGGCCATAACCCACAGGCCTCAAAATCAATTTGTTAAGGGAAAGGGATTTTGGTTTACCCCCAATTTCTCTTTCCATCAATATTCCATACATCGGAGGGTTCAATTGGTACTTGGTGATATCCAGACTTCAAATCGATCTTGCTTAAATATTTTTTGTCCTTGAGTTTTTCCAGAAGGTCATCAATCTATGGGATCAACTACCTATTCCGAATAGTGATCTTGTTCAACACCCGATAGTCAATACAAAGTCTCCAAGTCCCAACCTTCTTTTGTACCAACATTATCGGGCTCCCACATGTCGATGAACTCAGCTAGATGTGACCTTTATGCAGTAGCTCCTAAATTTGCCTCTTGATTTCTCCAGAAAAGAGCATCGATAGATTGGTCCATTGGGCAACAACGCACCTGAGGTCAGATGGATGGAGTGCTTGACCTGACAGTGCAGAGGCACCCTGTGTAGGGGAGGTGGAGATGTCCTCTTACTTCTCCACGAACTTGTTCATCTATTGTTGTCATGCAGAGGGGCCCTATCTAGAGGTCGTGGGCACCATCTTCTTCTTTCCCTAAGGGCGTATCATCAAGAAAACAAATTTTCTAGTTTTGGAAATGAGCTTACTACATTTTTTTCAGTAACCAAAGAGATGGAGGTAGGCAGCGCTATCTTCGGTATCCTGTACAAATTATTTCCCAAGGTAATAATAACAACGTGAGGGCTTGACTCATACACATCATGTCACTTCCACAAGTATGGTTGGCCTAATAATACATCACAAACATCAAGAGGAGCAACATCAAATAATACCTCATATGTGAAGGGCTTGATGTTGTATGGAAGGTGACACTGCTGGCTGACGCGAAGATCTCGTCCTTGGTGAAGCCACCTGATGGTGTATAGTTGTGGGTGTGTTTTGGTCGATAATCCTAGCCACTTCATGACCTTTGTTGAAATGAGGTTATTTTGTCTCCCGCTGTCAACAATGAACTATAACGAGGAACCCTTTACCCACATCTGAGAGTGGAAGAGACACTCCTCCTCCTTGAATCTTCGGGTTCCTCCTTCTCTATCTTCGTGGTGGCATCGGTGGCGTTGGTATTTGCATCAATAATCTTCTTCCCTTTGTCAATCCCCTTTTCAAGTTATGACTCAGAGTCAAAACATGAATTTGATTCAGAAGCCTTCGGCTCGGCCACCACTGACTTCTTGGCCCAACACTCACTTGTGTTGTGAGTAGAACACTTATGTAGCTCACACCACTTTTATGTGTCCTTCTTCAGCTTCGCAGTGTTATTCTTTGCTTGTGTCTTTGGTGGGTTTTCCTGGGTCACCCCGCCTTGGCTTTGTCCTTTGTTTTGCGGTTTGGGGGCACCTTTATCTTGCTTCAGATTCACAGATCCAAAGTGTCGATTTTTTTGTCTAAGCTTCTGCTCGATCTTGACATTGTATCAGTACGTCGTGCCGAGCGAGGAGATGTTTAGGAACTCCATCTCATCCTAGATGTACCTATGTAGGTAGTCGCAGTACTTGAGTACCAAATGTTTCTCAGAATTATTGATACCCAAATTTGTGCGAAGGGTATGAAAAACATTGGTAAACTTTGGCACGTCTTGGTCCCTTACCTGCCGCAACGTGGTCCACTTTATGTATTTATACTCATGGCTCCCCACAAGGTAGCACTGCTCCTTGATGGCATCCTGGAACGAAATCCAAGTGGGTGCAGCTGAAAACAGTGAGGGCATACTTTCATCCTTCTGCTTCACAGTAGGTTTCCCACTAGTCCTTGATGTGGGGGGCGACTTTGAGAATAGCAAAAGTAATCTTTTCTTGGTTGGAAAAGTCATGAATAGAAAAATATCCTTCTAGCAGATTTAACCATTTATCTACGGCGTTTGCATCTATTTGGCCCTCAAATATGAGAATGAGTGGCATCTCTAGAGTGGTTGTTGGATGTGGAGGCGCCGTCGGTGGGAAATCGTTGAAGGATCTAGACAAAGTTATCCATCATTATGTTCCTTTGTTTCTAGAGGGCCTCCTCGAGCAATATTTTGATAGGATCTTCTTCTCCCTCGTCTTTATTTTCTTCCCCCATGGGCAGTCATCGAGGTTTTCGAGGCCGATCTTGCAAAGGTTCAACCAAATCGAGCCCTAACTCCTTATACCACGACCTCGCTATTGACATGCAAAGAAGGATCGAGAAAGAGAAGACCGCTCTGATACCACCAATCTAATTTAAACATGAACGCAACAAATTACATATATAACCATACACACAGAGATGTAGCGGAAATAAAACTTCATTTCATTAATATCAAAGAACTAAAATATGCTTACATACAAAATGGAAATAAACGAGCTCGGGCTATGGTAGCTTATCTCTGAGAAGAGATGTGGCGACTATATCCCTCTGAACTGTGTTATAATGAGCCTTGAAGGCCTCTTTATTATTGAGAAACAATGGAGAACCCTAAACTTCCAAAAACCTAACCCTAGGAAATGAAACGGCAAACTATGGGCCCCGTTGGGGTAAGTTGGTACATCAACTTCCTAGGGTCGTAACTTTGGCATACGGTTGATGCACACAATACCTCATTAGAAAGATCTATCCGAGGACTACAATTACTAACAACTATCTTCATTGGTTGTTTTCCCAAAAAAAAACATCATTCAGGGCCTCAAAACGGCTCCGGAGTTCAGGACCTGAAAATTTACCAAAAATAGTAAATTGTGCTACAATTAAGGGAACTAAAAAACAGAAAGAAACAATGGTGGGGGTCTAAGTAGAATAGGCGGGTCACAACCAATATTCACCTGGATCAATGTTTCTTGGAATGCCTTTCTTTTCCACGTCTCCAGCATAACTTTACGAATTTTCTAGAAGATTTATATCTTTCTCTGGATTTAAATATCCCACTTGAGGACTTATTTCTATTTATATTTTGGGGGCATACTCTCACATATGAGTAATCTTCTATTTGACTTCCATGTTTTTCTATATCGTCTCCTATGATACCAAGGATGAGACTATTTCACCAAAACTCAAAGTAGTTGCATTATTATCTATGGCAACAACCAAAATATCCCATAAGTCTAGTAACAAACGTAAAAAAATGATATAGTTATCTTCATCTGAAACATTAATACGAACAAATAATAAATGAATCACCATAGTACTGAAGGAATTTAGATTTTATATCACATAATCTCTATCCTTTATCCTTGAGTTATACAACTTCTTCCATAATAATATTTTGTTCACTACTTAGACTGAATTAAAGCCCCTAAAATGTTCCAGAGTTCATTTCACTATAGTTTATGCTAAAACATTTAGTAATATTGAATATAAGAGACATAACCATATTGTGCTCATTTCCTTCTAATCCAACTTGGCGCAATATTTGTTGACATCCCCATTGGTGTAGTTTTGAGATCCACAACAATCCACTAATCTTTGTCCACTAAAATAACTTCCATCTTGATCTTCCTCAGCTCAAAACTCTATCCATCAAATTTATTGATCTCTATCTTTGAATTTCTCATCATTTCCTTTCACCACAAACATTGATACCATAGATCTCCTACTGTAACAAGGTTTACCACAGGGTGAGTCAAAATTGTTAGCGAGGAAGATGTCCCCTTGAAGCCAAATTCCTCTAATTTCAAATGTTGGTTTTAGCCTTACATAGTTAATTGCTTCAAATAATTTGTTAATAGAAGAAGAAAAGATTGAATGACATGCATGCGCGCCCACACACACACACACATTGGACATAGATCATTTTACCTTGAAAACACAAAACTAGGAAAGCCATAAATATTTTTAAGTATATTATATCTTTACAATGTTACAATACAATATGTATACTCTATAACATCGATAAACTCCCAATCATTAACCCTAGATTAGAATACAACTATAGTTCCTTAAATGAGATTACAAAACCTTGTGTTGAACCACCATGCACCACAACATTGCTAAAAGCCAAAACTACGTGTCAAAAACCATATAAAATGGATACAAAAAAAGCCCATTTTTTTCAAGGGTGGAAAGCCCCCTTAGAAAATGGGGGTTGTTGCTACCATGTGAACCCCCCCAGCCCACCAAATGTGCCTGGTGCATAAAAAATGCTTGTGGCGCTAATCATGTAAAGAATATAACATATACACAACACTAATCACTTTCAATATTATCTCTTCACGTCTCAAACCGTAAACTCGTTTCTTTTACTCTTGGACAATCTAAGAATCTAACATTTATTCCTTTCTAATTTTATCTACTTTGGCTCCATAATCGAAGAGTTCTGGAAATAATTTCAAAGTTGTAGAAGTTTAATTAATGTTGATTCAATCACAGAGTGTTAAGATAACCTTGAGTTGGTCATTGATGGGTTTAATTATTGGTGTTTTATGAACCCATGGTACTTAATGTTATGAATACTAGCTAAAGGCTCGAAGAACTCAATTGGCCAATGTTGGCCTAACTTGACCAATTTGGCCAAGGGTAATAGATCTTTATTAGGACTTTTTTTCTCAGTTGAGGGTTTCTAGGGTAAATATTTGGTGTTTTTATGTACATGTTTATTTTGATTCTATTACTATGCTTAATTTTAATATGTGGTGTCAAAACTTGGTTAAACTAAAATCTTTCATGGGAGTGGTATGATGCCAATTCCCATGAGTAGGCTAGTGGTAAATCTCCCTCATGAGAGTATCACTAGAATGTTGGTTTACAAGATGAGGTCATAGAGGCAAATCAACTACTTGGATGCTTGGATATACAAATATTTAGTATACATCTAATGGAATTGTTAGATTTGAACTAAACTTGTGGGAAATGTAAAGAAGAGGGAGGGATTCCTTGTTCCATTTTTCTACCTTGTGGTCTTGTTAAAATGTGGGAATTGTTAGGGAGACAATTCTCTTCTTACATAAAATATTAACATCGTTAAATGAAGGACTCTTATGACAAAAAAATCAGTTCCTATTGCAATGCAACATATATTATGGATGGCATGGTCCACAAAGCTAAGAAGAACAATTGTGCAACATTCTGGCTTTATCATTAACCCTCAATGTTGTAGGTTTTAATCTTGTACAAAAATTACCTACAAATGAATTCTTAAAAATAGAAAATATATAATGGCAAGAAACACAAAACAAATACACATAGATTTTACCCTGGATCCCAAAATTGGGACTACCAAATTGAGTTTTCATTATGTTCCTTTCAATGTTACAATACATATATATATACATGCTAAAGCATTCATAAACCCAAATCCATTAACCCTGGATTAGAACATAATAGTAGTTCCCTTGACTGGATCTACAAAATACCATGGGTAGAAAACCATCATGCCCAAACCCATGTAGAAAACCATAGGTAGGTATACCCACCTAATATAGGGTCAATAAAGTTTTTCTCGGGCTACCGCCCCTTGAAATCCCCCGACAGTGGGGGGGGGGACCTACGCACGATGCAACAAATAGGGGGAGCTTACGCGCCCCCACCCCACCCACGCGTGCTACTAGTTGTGGAAAAAATATAACACACACCCAATAAAATGTAAGGTATGATGGTATAGTGGATGCAGGACCAATATGTGGGCTCTACGCCAAGTTACATGTGAGTGTTGAATTGGATGCAATGGTGACAAGACTTGAGATTCAAATCACTACATGTTCAAATCACGGAAGAGAATATGTTATGTTTGTCATGGAAGATAAAAAGCCATGGATTTAATTACATGAGGGCCATAGGGGTTCTAAGAGTTCTAGGATTTTGAAATTGCCATCAAAGAGTGAGTTGCATTGTATACCTTCATGTAACCCACCTTTACAATTTTCATTAGCTATATTGCACTGGACAGAGATGGAAGATTGTTTGATACTATCTATAATTAATGCCAACACTATGTGTATTTGCAAACTCTAGAAACAAGCATGGAGCAAGCAACTTAGGGAAAACGAGATGGGGGTAGAGTCTACAAGAGATTAAATGGAGTACGCTGCACTAAGATGATTTGGGATGAGGACACACTTAATCTATGGTGCAAGCATTGTAAATAACGACTACTTAATTATAATGATTCAAGGGTTATTCCACTAGAAGAGTTGTGCAATTTCTCATTATAAATGAACAAGTAGCTTATGGTGGCAATGGGGGTTCAATGATAAAGGAACGGGTGATAAAAATTGTAGGTGTGTATATGAGTAGTGAAATGGTAGTGGTCACAATTCTAAATTGAAATAAGAAGGTCCTAGAAGGGCATCACCATAAGAAGATTAATGAGGGAATCCTTTGACTAGTGTGTTTCTAAGAGTGGGTCACATTTAAGAATTCACTTATACTATGTTTGGGGATAGAGGAAGAAAGTAATGATGAATAATATGCAAGCGATGGTTCATGATTTTATGAAACAGGGTCATTGGCACATAAAGAATTACATATAATGGAGCCACTCTGTTAAGGAGTGATAAATTCAGCTAATTGTATTTGGAGAAGGCTATTATATGTTAGAAATGAAACTAGATTAAGTTCAGAGGATCATATGCTTTAATATACAATTTTAATGCAGTTGGAATTTAACACATGAAAATGGGCATATGGCTATAATACCTAGTTAGGCATGCATATCCCTATTCTAATGGTTCACTGCCATAAATTCTAAACATAGACATAAGCGATGGGTGGGGGATTTGCATGGGAATATCATATTCATGAATACTTACTTTATAAAATTAATGGGTGGGTAAGTGCCTATCCCAGGTCAATTTTGATGGTGGGAATGTTGGGTTGTTCTTGACTTAGTAGTCTTGGAGTGTTAAGTTAACCTTGAATTAGTTGTCCATGGATTTTACGAGCCCATGGTTTTGGTAGCCCATGGTATTTATCCATGTAATTTAATGTGACAAAGTATATTTAAATTCTTTAAGAACTCCATTATAATATGCCTCAATTGGCCAAATTTCGTCTGACTTGAATAATTTATGCTAAGGATAATATATATCTATTAGGTGCTACTTTTCCTATTTGAGGAGTGGAAGCACATAATGGAGCACTCTGTTAAGGAGAGCTAGATACAACTAGTTGTATTTGGAGTAGAATATTATATGTTGGAAATGAAACTAGGTTATGTTTCATAACATCACATGCTTGGATATATAGTTTTAATGCAGTTGGAATATGAGAAATGAAAATGGGCTTGTGGCTATAAAAATTGTTTAGGCATGCATAATCCTCGTAGGGCTTTCCTAAGCTTTGAACAAAGAGCCTTACCATTGTTATTTTTAAAAGTTATGATAGAAATAACCACTAAAATTATAAGACCATCATGATTAATCCTCTTATTGCTAAGTGATATGGTATAAGTATACAAGAGAAGATTATACCATGACTATAAAACCATGATAAGAGAGCTCAAGGCAAAGGTTTTCTTTTGTGTTTTTTTTTTTTTTGAAGTTTTTACTCAACATTAGACTATTTAATAACTGTTAGGATTATAGTCTAAGAGTGACAAAATAATCTCCTATGTTGCTTTGTTGAGTTTAGAAAATATTTTAGATATTGCTATTTAAACTAGAATTTGGAAAAGATAAGAAGATATTGGGTTCCCTTTGAGTTGAGAATTATAGTGCTAAAGTTATATGTGAGAGTTATTTCAAGTTTAAAAGCAACAAGGGTTGCTAGAAAAAAATTAATTATAATACAGGGGTCAAGCAAAAATGTCCTTTGTTCCCTACTCATTTTGGTATTTATATAAATAGGTAAGAAAATCTCCTAAAGGAGGCAAGGTGTGCAAGCATGAACAATATAAGCCTACTTATTATCCGCTTCCTATGCATGAAATATAAATTTTAGCAAGGAACCCGTTTAACCCCAAAATGCAAATTAAGTTAAAAAAATACACTAACCTTGATATAATTATGGTCATCGAGTATATAAGTGTCACATCTTAAAATCCTTTCTACAATAACCACACCCTGGAAGAAGTGTTTTCATTTAAATATCTTGGAAGTGATATACAATTTAACTGTATTGTTAAATAAAGGATTAATGAAGGTTGGAAATATTCTTTGTCTTAAAATATTTGTAGAAAATACACTCATTATCCCATTGATTATGTATGGTTGCAAAGTCCGAGGCTATAATACTTCTAGGGAGACTGGGAGGAAAATTGAGAAAAACAAAAAGTATTTTATAATATACAATTTTGTGATTACAAGCATTACACCCTTCCCTATCCTTCTTTTAGAGGTATTATCATACAAGAATAAGTTGCATAACATGAAGAAAGAGAGCCTTCCTAGCATAACTTCAAACATGAGAAAAAGTTACTTGAGTATAAAGAGAGGATAGACTAAAGATGTTACTTCATAGCTCCATCATTGAGGGGTGGCAAAAGAAGATACCCTTCAAAATATCAATATCATTGATTGTATAGCCATAGTTACAATGAATTTAAAATAAGAAGAGCTTGGATTACTACAAAGAGCCCATTAACCCTATGTTAGAAAATCAACATTATATCCCTACTATCATTAGCATTAAGAAGAAAATAAATGTTGCAAAAATAAGAAGAAACTTCCTTAAGTTTTCTAATGAAACTAGGAGATGGATAGGAGTCAAAACACCCCAAGAAGAAAGAACTAGTAAAGTTTATAGTTTTATAAGAATATAAGATTAAAAGCATTTTCTCTTGGAGTGCACTACCTACACAAAGATCATCTCATTTTCAAAACATATGCAATACCATTGATATTCATATTGTGTTAACCCATGGAAATAACAATCAACTAATTAATCTTATTTACAAGCTATTTGATCATAGTAATAACATAATAAACAGAATCGTTAACTTTTCTTGGTGAAACTCTGACTTACCAACATTTATCTCAATAAATAGAGGCATCATCATCATCATCACCAATTTATATATGTATTTATCTTCAAATTTTAACACTTCATTTGATTTTTTTAATTCAGTGTCTCGTCGTAAACCTTAGTTTGGTTTTATGTATAATGTTATATTGATAAATACAAAATTTCAATTCATAAATTTTAAAGTTTATAGAACTCAAAATTTTGGGAAAACTTATCCGGTAAATCATAAGTACCTCGCAGTTGTAAAAAGGAGAGATTGTAGAGATTCAATATTCCCTCTATTGTTTGGATTTGTGAACATTATAAAAAAAAAGTACAAATATTAAATCTATGGTGTTTTCATGATTATGAGAAAATGTATATGGTTTCCATTATCATAATAATAATATATTATAGCATATTAGGGGTAGCTCGAGTGGTTGTCTCTCGGGGTGATAATTTCACGCACCTCAATTTGAATCCTACTAGCCTTGCTTGGTATAATTTGTGGGATATCATATTGTCCCAAGGGTTTTTTGGAGTAGATTCAACCAGATTCAACTAATTGTATTTGGAGTAGAATATTATATGTTGGAAATGAAATTAGGTTATGTTTCATAACATCACATGCTTGGATATATAGTTTTAATGCAGTTGGAATTTGACAAATGAAAATGGGCTTGTGGCTATAAAACGTGTTTAGGCATGCATACTCCTCGTAAGGTTTCCCTAAGCTTTGAAGATACTGCATTCCCTTTGAGTTGAGAGTTATAGTGCTAAAGTTATATGAGAGCGTTATTCCAAGTTTAGAAGCAACAAGGGTTGCTAGAAACAAATTAATTATAATATAGGGGCCGAGAAAGGATGTCTTTTGTTCCTTACTCATTTTGGTATTTATATAGATAGGTTAGAATATTTCCTAAAGGAAGCAAGGTGTGCGAGCATGAACTATATAAGACTACTTATACCCTCCTCCTATGCATGAAATATAAATTTTAGCAAGGAACCTGTCTAACCCCAAAATGCAACTTAAGTAAAAATAAATAAAAGAAAAAAATTCACTAACCTTTATATAATTATGAATACTAATAAAACAAATATAATTATGGTCATTGAGATTATAAGTATCACATACTAAAATTCCTTTCTACAATGAACACACCTTGGAAGAAGTTCTTTCATTTAAATATCTTAGGAGTGACATACAATTTTAGTGTATTGTTAAAGAAAGGGTTAATGAAGGTTGGAAATATTTTGTTGTCTTAACATAATTGTAGAAAATACACTCATTATCCCGTTGATTATGTATCGTTCAAAAGTCTAGGGCTATAATACTTCTAGGGAGACTCGGAGGAAAATTGAGAAAAACAAAAAGTATTTTATAATATACAATTTTGTAATTACAAGCATTACACCCTTCCCTATCCTTCTTTTAGAGGTATTACCATACAAGAATAAGTTTCGTAACGTGAAGAAAGAGAGCCTTCCTATCATAACTTAGAACATGAGAAAAAGATACTTGAGTATAAAGAGAGGATAGACTCAAGATGTTACTTCATAGCTCCATTATTGAGGGGTGGCAAAAGAAGATATCCTTCATATTATCAATATCATTGATGTATAGTTATAGCTACAATGAATTTAAGAATAAGAAAAACTTGGATTACTACAAAGAGCCCATTAACCCTATGTTAGAAAATCAACATTACATCCCTACCATCTGTCGTAGCGGCTACAACCACCCTCCAAAATTTTGCCTTATCTTAGTTTTTGAGCCTCCCTACCAACCTTTCACATCAGCATGTCTTTCCTTGTCAAGTACACAAGCTTCAGCATTTTTCTTGCAGAATGATAGCCTGTGCATCAGAGATTGTTGCATCCCCCTCACAGTCTATTTCTTCAGACTTGGTCCAACTGCAGGCTGAGCAGCTCCCTCAAGAAATTGCGCAATTCTCGAGGGTAACTAGCGTTCCCTCCAGAAATTGCGCAATTCAGGAGGGTAGCTAGCGTTCCCTCCAGAAATTGCACAATTCTGTCTGGCAACCTGCTGGGCTCCAGAATTGCGCAAATCTTCCTGTCACTGTTCACTGGAAAAATTACGCAGTTCCTCCCAACAAGGTTGCTCAGCCCAGAAATTGCGCAATCCTGAGCAGCAATCAGCTACTCTACCCAGAAATTGTGCAAATCTTCTGGGCAGCCAACCCAGCTCCCTCCCAGAAATGTGCATTTTTTCCTCTGAGTTGAGCAGACTGTTGCATGTGCAGTTAAGTTGACCAATTCCCTCCGAGACCGAGCAAAATTGATTTGCATGCATGGACTACTTCACGCAAGGCAGCATGCAGAGGCATCCCTTGATTCAGGGATCTATTTTTAGTAGATGGAGGTCACATGCAAGGACCATTTCAGAAACCTCCCACCAAGTGTCGCTTTTCCTAGATTTGTGGCATGTGCGTCACAACCTCGATTTTATCAAAACTCATCAACCAGATGCTACAAATCTCATTCCTCACATCGACCTTGCAACTTTGATATCCCACATTGCATCTAGGAGTCGTCGGCACATTCAACTCAATTGTTTTGGGTAAGACCACTTTTCATGTCTTATGTTTTGTTTCTGTCACTTTTTGTGTTTCGCTTTGTGTGAGTGTTGTCTGCTTGATTTCAGTGAGTGCTTGTGGTTGTTTTGATGTATGTTAGCTTGTTGAAGCATCGTTTCAGATTTTGTTCGCATCTCACTGCTGTCGCATGCATGACACTGTCTTGCACGGACAATCGTCGTTGTTGGGACTTGCTTCACACACATGCATGCTTTCCCATTTTCTAAATCCTGCACTTGTTGTTTGCATGAATGATCATTCACTCTTGTTTTCACTCATCTTGTCATGCATTCACAATTCTCATGTTTTCAGTCGCCCAATGGGCGGATTGGGCTGCCTTGGCCTAGACCATGCCTTGCCCGGCTAGCACTGCACATTTCCAAAAGTGAAGGCTCTACCTTCCCTCCAGAAATTGCACAAGTATAGCCAGGCACTAACCTCCAAGCTTGCATTATGCAATTCTTGGAGGCAGTGTCTTGTTTGCCCAAGAAACTCTACAACGCAGTTTGCTGGACGCATGTCATTGTTGACTGAAATTGCGCTTTGCACAATTTCAGTCCTCAGCAGGCCAGGTTGGACTGTGCATTACGCAGTTCCAACAATTAGTTAGCCTCCTAACAGCCCAGACTATGCCTTGCCCAGTTTTGGAAGTCAGTCTCTCGACCTCCCAGTGGAAATTGCGCAACCTTCATGATCAGTCACATAGGTATGTTGCAAGTCAGTTCTCAAGTTCGTTTTGGTTTTCGACTAACACATTGCTTGCCATGAGCGTTTCCATGTCTCCAGGTATTGCAGGTGTTGATCTGCCTCTTAGCAGCACAGGAACCATGGTTTCTAGGAGAGTAAAGTCAAAGACAGCGTTCAGACCACTCTTGGGGATGCAGTTGATCAAGTGATCATGAACTTGCCTACCCATGAAGACATCAAATTGTTCATAGACAAGGACATCAAGATATGATGGTAGAAGCATCATAGCAATTAGCACCATCAACAACAACTTGAAGGCAGCATATCGGATGTGATGAACACAAGAGGAAGGTTGTTGACAACACAAAGGCAGAACAAAGCTGCAAGGTCATGCAGATCCACTTGTGGTGAAACCAACTTTGGAGACTCAGTTTATGAGGTGATGGTGCGACATGAAGATCGCTTGAAAGCAGAGAACAGAACAGAGAAGGAGTTGCATGTGTTGAAGCAACAACTCAAAGAAAAACGATAGCTACATAGACGAGAGAATGAGTTGCAGCAGGAACAGGTACACTAGGGGACACAACATGCACTCACAGATGAAACTGTGCCCATACAAGTTATAGATCCATCCCAGCAGCTGGCACGAAGTAGACAAGGTGAGCAATGTTGTTGATCACATGCAAGGGAATGCAGTAGTATGCATGTCATTGTGTGCACACATATGATCCCACCCATTTGGTACACTCACCAAGGCAAATACAAGAAGCAATTCCGGCTGGAGCTGAACATGTACTCCGACAAGTTGATGCGCACAGCCACCAACACATACTTATAGAGTAGCATAGACACTATGCATCAACATGTTGTCGGTCTAGCTGCACCAAGATGACCATGCACATGCTATTAGATGAGTTGGACAAAGGAGCCATATTAGTGCACCCGGATGCAACGAAGGTAAAATTTCGCTTCAGCAAGATGTCGCCATTGAGCGCACGGACACCATCATGGACAACCAATTTTGGCATCAGCTCACCACTTTTGACCATCACAAGCATGTCAAAGAGTTGGTCTTACCACAATGGTTCGGGTGTTAGTGATGTCTTACATGGCTTGCTCAAGCCATTTTGTCTCACATGGGCACATGTGCATTTCAATGTAACGTCTTGTCAAGTGGAAGTTCAAGTGTCGATAGTTGGATGTAACAGTCATAGAGTAGATGAATAGTCATGAGGGTAGATGAACTGTAACAAAGGGGAATGTCAAGGTTCACCCCGCCCTTTGCTATAAATAGTCCCTCATAACTCTTTGTAAAGAATTTTGGTCAACCAAGCTTTGATATTACTATCTTAGAGAAAGCTTGGACAATATCGTAACGTGCCTTGGCATCTCCACTGCGTAGAGCTTGTATATCTCTTTGGAGGAGCATGCAGTTGTGGCTGTAACGTTCCACTATTGGAACTAGTGGTTGGACATGGATGTATTGTATGACTGGAACTTACACTTATTAATATAACAGAGCCAACACATTTTCATGCATATGTTGTTATTGTAGTTGGACTATTTTGGTTGTTGTAGCAATGTATGTTATTTAACTTACACATTTGTGTATGAACTATTTTGTATGCAATTATATAAATCTTGTTGCAGATGTGTTATTGGTTTAAACATCACTTTGGATTGCTCGCTATCTTGCTTTCCAACTTGTGATGCATCTTCGCTCGTGTGTTCCCTTCCAAGCCGAGTACTATTACATGTTTCCAAGGGGCGCACTCACCTCACTCTCTATGTGTTAGAACCTCTCATGCACCTTCCTTGACCCGTCACAGCTGTCACACCCTTGCTATCGACAGGGACATCTTACTTACCTCTATGAAAAACCTCTGTGCGAAACCATGGTCAAGGCATTACCGTACGACCCACTGCTGGGACTCCTTCACCAAATGGTCTGAGGTCTAATTGGGACTTCTTACCGGGGAGATCCCCTGACATGTTGGCGGGTCAAGCACCCTCAACATTTCTAGCGCTAGAAGGAGGGCCGGATGACAAGCTGAGCCCTCATCACCTGTTTTGAACCTTTGCATATCTATAATGGAGTCTTGCACTCTCCTTCCTCCAAGATGTTTTTCACACGCCAAATTTGTTACCATCACGAGGGTGTTTTTTTATCTCTTTTCCACATACACGTATGATGGTGAAGGCGAAGTGGCCTGGCCTGAGTTCTTACATGACTTTCTTTCCATGCTTCATGAGGAAGATGGATGTTCTGACGAACAAGCCAGTCTACTGCTTGCATATGCACTTCTCAAATCCCCACATCGATGGTTGTGCAGCCTATCGGCTCACAACGTGCACTACTTGAGCACTTTTGTGATCTCATTGAAGACACTTTCTATCATTTTGATGCATAAAAAAACTGTTACAACAACGGAAGGCTTCGCACGAATCGCCTATGGATTTTTGTCAACGCCTCCGTGATTTGCAGTTTGAATCTCTGAAGAGACAAATGAAATTTGTTTGTCTTTGGGACATGTTCGAGTATTGCCTTAAGAAATTTGCTCATCCCAAGAAGAAGTTTAAACTCAATCCTCGCTCAGTATTCTTCAGTGATGGAGTTGCACAATCACAGATGGATACGGTCACTGTCATAAGTGACTGTAAGTCGTCCCCTCATCAAACAGCTCCACCACTACAGAGTGATGCCATAGATCATGCTCACCCATCTATTTAGCTATCACATACTCCCAACATCACTTCGCTTAATTTTTGCGTAGATTTGGTTGTGAGTCCATCGAGTTGTCATATGCATTTTGTACCATAACCTTCGTCTTCGTACTTGGTTGTTCCCCCGAATGATACTGTCTTGTGTTCTTCCATTCCGGACTCTACACTTGTTGTGAACGAGGAACAAGCCATCGACGAAGTTGGTGTTATACAACCAACATGCGTTGTCATTCATGAAGAGTATAACCGGGAGCTTGAGCATCAACACTCAGAGAAGGATTACTCCCTTTCATCCGAACCCCCTTCATTCTTTCCTGACCTCTTTGGTGAACCTGCCATCCATGATTTAGCATGTGTATCCTCATCTACAGATGCACCCATTGTTGATCACTCACAAGACACACTGGATGAATTATTCATTGAAAATCCACTTGATTTTTCATCTGTCTTTTCTAGAAACATAGAGGATGAATTTATTTGCTTCTCATCTACCCCTCTGTTTGATTCATCAGATCACGAGGATGCCGATGAAATCATTGATTTTTCTGATCATGGCTGTCATGATCCATTTACTCCCATATTCGATCACGATCATGATTTTATCGCAATTGATTTTTCGAAGCCACCATCTATGATGACCTATCTGATGATGAAGTCGAACCCCCCTGGACTGTCGAGGCACTTTAGCCTGAGCTGATGGTTATGTCAGGCCCTCGCTCTCCTGAGGGTGGTTTCACTTCCAATCAGGAAAAATTTCAATCACCTGAGGATCCTCATCACTCATCTGTATGCATTGAAGATCAATCTCACACACAGATCATGCTTCCTCCACTCGAACTGCACAATCTCATCGCTCATGAATTGGAGGAATCTTACATTGCAAGTACACATGCATGACGCAAGTTGTCTTTGTTTCTTTCGTTTGCTTGTATGTCACAATCAAGAGTATGTGTATGCTTCAAAGCTACATGCAGTGTCGTACACCATTGTGACAAGTCCACGGACCACATGTCATGTACTTGCACACACTTATGTCCCGTGGACACTTTCAAACATGGAGTGTGTTTGCCTTCATTGTTATATCTTTCTTGTTTGCTGGTTCACACAATCGGGTTGCTCGCAGACCAAGCCTTCACCAACATGGGTCAACCAATGTGTTGGTGGCTGCATTGGAAATATCACTTTACGTGGTTAGGCCCATGCACCTATTAGCTTAGGAGTAGTAGTAGTGTTTTCTTGCATGCATGTTTGCTTCTTTCCTTGTATGTTTGTTTACTTGCTTGTTTGTTTTCTTACTCACTTTGCTTTCACGTTTGTTTCTGCTTCTTGCTTTTCTTTTTAGTTTGTTTGCTTGTTATTGTCTAGAGGTTAGTTTCACATGGACTGTGTGCGACTCTTGAAACAAGCTAGGTAAAGTACAAGAGGACTTGTACAACTATCAACAATTGGGTATCTGTTGTTCGCTCTCTTATGTAAGAACTTGTTGTCTTCAGTCCATAGCACATCAATGGAAAATGCGTATTGTTCAAAGTGAACCTTGGTGAAAACACAACGCTTGTGCGTTAACTAGTATCACCTACTCTAGTCGGTTGTTTTTGGGTTAGTCTTTGTCAGCTCAGTCAAGTAGAGTAAGGTGAGGGGGAAAACCTTAACAAGCGTGTCAGAGGTATACATAAACTACTCCTCTGAAGGAACAACCTCTTCTGCTCTCAATAAGTCGAGATCCCTCTTCTGCTTTTGAAATGAATAACTGTTATGCATAGTTATGAAAAAATGAAAAAAAATGAAAAGTGAAAAATGAAAATATAAGAAATGAATAAGGCGAAAGAAGAGAAAGGATTCCTACACAGAGAGGTGATGAAAGTAATTTCGTCAGGGTACTAACCAGGTTCGTTGGCAGCGGAGCGATGCTTGTGTTCCCGCGTGACTCCGTCGGGGTACTATCTAGGCCTGCTAGCAACGGAGCAACACTAGAGATGAAACTAAGACTCTAATGACTATATTGCCTGTGCACCAATATACCTCTCAACCCCAATCGAAACAACTGCATTGACTTGGCTTGGAATGTGTGTCAATCAACCAAGAGCTTGGCAGATGATACATCCTACAATCAGGATAGTGTGGAAACCAAGACAAACTAAGAATTGAACAATACTTTCGAAGGTGTTAGACTTGCTTTTCACGAACAAGGTCCATTCAAAGAAATGGAGTTCTACTAGTGTGTCACAAAGTGTTGTAGTGGCTACAACCACCCTCCAAAAATTTTCCTTAGCTTCATTTTGGAGCCTCCCTACCAACCTTTCACAGCAACATGTCTTGCCTTTTCAAGTACACAAGATTCAGTGTTTTTCTTGCAGAATGATAGATTGTGCATCAGAGCTTGTTGCATCTCCCTCACAGGTTGTTTCTCTGGACTTGGTCCAGCTGTAGACTGAGCAACTCCCTCAAGAATTTGTGCAATCTTGGAGGGTAACCAGCCTTCCGTCCAAAAATTGTGCAATTCTGTTTGGTAGCCTACTGGGCTCCAAAATTACGCAAATCTGCCTGTCACTGTTCACTGGAAATTTTGCACAATTACTCTTAGCAGGGCTACTCAGCCTGGAAATTGAGCAATCCTGGGCAATAGTCAACTGCTTTGCCTAGAAATTGTGCAAACATTCTGGGCAGCCAGCCCAGCTCCCTCCCAGAAATGCGCCTTTTTTTCCCATCTAAGCAAACTGTTGCATGTGCAGTTGAGTTGACCGGTTCCCTCCAGGACCGAGAAAAACTGATTTGCACGCATGGACTGCTTCTCCCAAGGCAACATGCAAAGGCATCCCTTAATTCAGGGATATATTTTTAGCAGCTATAGGTCACATGCAAGGATCATTTCAGAAACCTCCCGCCAGGTGTCGCTTTTCCTAGATTTGTGGCATGTCCGTCACAACCGAATGCTACAGAGCTCATTGCGCACATCAAACTTGTAACTCTAACATCCCACATTGCATCTAGAAGTCGTCGGCACATTCAACTCAGCTATTTTGCGGTAAGCCCGCTTTTCGTGCCTTGTGTTGCATTTCTGTCACTTTTTGTATTTCGCTTCATGTGAGTGTTGTCTGCTTGATTTCAGTGACCACTTTCTGTCGTTTTGATGTATGTTAGCTTGTTGAAGTACCATTTTATTTTTTGTTCGCATCTCATTGATGTCGCATGCATGACATTGTTTTGCACGGACAGTCACCGTTGCGACGACTCGCTTCACACACATGTATGCTTTCCCATTTTCTGAATCTTGTATTTGTTGTTTGCATGAATGATCATTCACTCTTGTTTGCACTCATCTCATCATGCATTCACATTGCTCATGTTTTTAGTCGCCTGTCGGTCGGATTAGGCTGTCTTGGCCCGGACCGTGCCTTACCCGACTAGCATTGTGCATTTCCGGAAGCGAAGGCTCTGCCTTCTCTCAAGAAATTATGAAAGTCTAGCTAGGAACTAACCTGTAGGCATGCATTGCGCAATTCTTTGAGGCAGTGTCCTGTTGGCCCTAGAAACTGCGCAATGCAGTTTGCTAGATGCGTGTCATTGTTTAATGAAATTTTTCATTGTGCAGTTTCAGTCCTCAGCAAGCCATGCTAGACTATGCATTGCATAGTTCTAGTAGTCAGTCAACCTCCTGACAGGCCGGACTGTGCCTTGTGCAGTTTTGGCAGTCAGTCTCCCGACCTCCCAGCGAAAATTGCGCAACCTTCATGATCAATCACACAGGTATGTTGTAAGTCAATTATCAAGTTCATTTGGTTTTCGACTGACAGATTGCTTGCCATGTCTCCAGGTATCGCAAATGTTCATATGCCTCTCAGTAGCATAGGTATCATGGTTTCCAGGAGAGCAGAGTTGAAGACACCATTCTGAGCACACTTGGGGATGCAGTCGATTAAGTGTCTATGGACTTGCCTACCCACGAAGACATCAAGTTGTTTATAGACAAGGACATCAAGATATGATGGAAGAAGCATCACAACAAGCAACACCATCAACAACAGTTGAAGGCAGCATATCGGATGCAATGGACGTAAGAGGAAGGTTGTTGACAACACAGAGGTGAAACAAAGCTACAAGCTCAAGCATATCCACTTATGATGAAAGCAACTTTAGAGACTAAGTTTATGAGGTGACGTTGCGACATGAAAATTGCGTGAAGGCTGAGAACGGAACAGAGAAGGAGTTACATGTGCTGAAGCAGCAACTCAAGGAAGAACATGAGCTGCATAGACGAGAGAATGAGTTACAACGAGAACAGGTACAACAGGGGGCGCAACATGCACTCACGGATGAAACTATGGTTGTACAAATTATAGATCCATCCCAACAGCTAGCACAGAGCAGACAAGGTGAGCAGTGTTGTTGATCGCATGCAAGGGAATGCAGCAGTATGCATGTCATTGTGTGCACTCATGCGATCCCACCCATTCGGTACACTCACCAAGGTGAAGACAAGAATCAAGTCCGACTGGAGTTGAACATGTACTCCGACAAGTTGATGTGCACAACCACCAACACATGCTTGGAGAGCAACGTAGACACTATGCATCAACATGTTGTCGATCCAGTCGCACCAGGATGACCATGTGCATGCTATCAAACGATTTGGATAGAGGAGCCATATCAGTGCACCCGGATGCAACGAAGGCAAGAGTTCGCTTCAACAAGATGTCACCATTGAGCGCATGGACACCATCACGGACAACCAAGCTTGGCATAAGCTCACCACCTTCGACCATCACAAGCATGTCAAAGAGTTGGTCTCACCACAACAGTCTGAGTGTCAGTGATGTCTTGCATGGCTTGCTCAAGCCATTTTGTCTCACATGGGCACATGTGCATTGTAATGTAACATCTTGTCAAGTGGAAGTTCAAGTGTCGATAGTTGGATGTAACAATCATAGAGTAGATGAAGAGTCATGAGGGTAGATGAACTGTAACAAAGGGGAATATTAAGGGCCACCCCACTCTTTGTTATAAATAGTACCTCATAACTCCTTGTAAAGGCTTTTGGTTAGCCAAGCTTCGATAGGACTATCTCAGAGAAAGCTTGGATAGTATTGTAACATGCCTTGGCTTCTCCACTACGCAGAGCTTGTATATATCTTTGCAGGAGCAGGCGGTTGTGGCTGTAACATTCCACTATTGGAACTAGTGGTTGGATATGGATGTATTGTATGGCTGGAACTTACACTTCTTAATATAAAATAGCCAACATGTTTTCATGCATATGTTGTTATTGTAGTTGGACTATTCTAGTTGTTGTAGCAATGTATGTTATTTAACTTACACATTTGTGAATGAACCATTTTGTATGCAATTGTATAAATCTTGTTGCAGATGTGTTGTTGGTTTAAACATCACTTTAGATTGATTGCTATCTTGATTTCCATCTTGTGATGCATCTTCACTCGTGTGTTCCCTTCCAAGCCGAGTACTATTACAGGTGTCCAAGGGGTGCACTCACTTCACTCTCTGTGTGTTAGAAACTCTCATGCACCTTCCTTGATTCGTCGTAACTATCACACCCTTGCTACCAATAGGGACATCTTACTTGCCTCTGTGCGAAACCGCGGTCAAAGCATTACTATATGACCCATTGTTGGGACTCCTACACCAAACAATCTGAGGTCTAATTGGGACTTCTTACTAGGGAGATCCCCTGACATGTTGGCAGGTCCATCACCATCAACACCATCGTTAGCATTAAGAAGAAAATAAATATTGCAAAAATAAGAAGAAACTTCCTTAAGCTTTCTAATGAAACTAGGAGATGGACGATATTCAAAACACCCCAAGAAGAAAGAACAAGTAAAGTTTATATATCTATAAGAATAGTAGATGAAAAGCATTTTCTCTTGGAGTGTACTACCTACACAAAGATCATATCACATTTTCAAAACATATGCAATACCATTGATATTCATATTGTGTTAACCCATGGCAATAACAATCAACTAATTAATCTTATTTACAAGCTATTTGGTCATAGTAACAACATAATGGTTAACTTTTCTTGGTGAAACTCTGACTTACCAACATTGACCTCAATAAATAGTGGCATCATCAATTTATATATGTGTTTATTTTCGAATTTTAACACTTCATTTGATTTTTATTTTTTTTAAATTCATTGTCCCATCGTAAACCTTTGTTTGGTTTTATGTATAATTTTATATTGATAAATACAAAAGTTCAATTGGGAAATTTTAAAGTTTATAGAACCCAGATTTTGGGAGAACTTATCCAGTGAATCATAAGTACCTAACAATTGTAAAAAGGAGAGAGTGTAGAGATTCAATCTTCCCTCTGTTGTTTGGATTTGTGAACATTATAAAAAAGGTACAAATATTAAATCTATGGTGTTTTCATGATTATGATAAAATGTATATGGTTTCCATAATAATAAGATATTATAGCCTATTAGGGGTAGCTCGAGTGGTTGTGACTCACGGTGATAATTTCACCCACCTAAGTTTGAATCCTACTAGCTTTACTTGGTATAATTTGCGGGCTACCATATTGTCCCAAGGGGTTTTTGGAGTAGATTAAACTAGATTCAACTAATTGTATTTGGAGTAGAATATTATATGTTGGAAATGAAACTAGGTTATGTTTCATAACATCACATGCTTGGATATATAATTTTAATGCAGTTGAAATTTGACAAATGAAAATGGGCTTGTGGTTATAAAACGTGTTTAGGCATGCATACACCTCGTAGGGTTTCCCTAAGCTTTGAACAAAGAGCCTTACTATTCCTATTTTTAAAAGTTATGATAGAAATAACCACTAAAATTATAAGACCGTCGTGATTAGTCCTCTTGTCACTAAGTGATATGGTATAAGTATAAAGAGACGATTATATCATGACTATAAAACCATGCTAAGAGAGCTCAAGGTAAAGAGGTTTTTTTTTTTTTTTCAAAATAATCCCCTATGTTCTTTGTTGATTGTTATGCTCTTAACCTGCAAAATGATACCCAAATACAGAATATGCGAAGAAAAGATACCCAGAACACAGAATAGCAATGATTTTATTATTTAGAGAGTAATGTTCACTTGTCTCTTCGAGGGGGAAACCTCCAATAGAGCAGAGCTCGATTACAAAATAAGACACAATGCTCCTCGCAGGGAGTCTCTATCCTTTATATATGACTCATACATGCAATACCACGGACCAATACCATGGGTTTTATTAATACCATCTATCTAATATTACGGCCCATTTGCAACTAACTGTGGTCCCGTCATTAATTGTGGATTAACCACTTACAATTATTAATATGGGCTTTATTGACTCTTGACTATGACGTGATCCCATTACATATATAAGGGGGTTAGGGTGGGACCCTAACATGCCCTCCCCCTAAAGACTAGCCTTGTCCTCAAGGCTGAAGCTGCGGAAACTGCTGAAGAATAGTGATTGGTTCCCAAGTTGCATCTTCCGGAGAGGTGTCTTTCCATTTGATGAGGACTTCCTTAATCATGCGGCCGCGCAGTTGCTCGTCTCGTGTGTCTAGGACCTGTTCGGGTTGAAGCCAGATGGACCCTTCTTCGTTCAATTCAGGTAGACTGGTCTGAATTCTACAATTGTTCCCAATCACTTTCTTGAGGCACGAGACATGGAAAACTAGAAGGATTTTTTGCAATAGGTGGCAAGGCCAACTTGTAAGCCACTTCTCCAATGCGGTGAAGTACTTGATATGGTCCGTAGAATTTGGGAGATAGTTTCTGACACCCCTTGTCTTTGAGTGATGTTTGCTTATATGGTTGTAGCCGTAAAAAGACTTGATCCCCTTCTTGAAATTGGCGCTCTAAGCGATGCTGGTCTACTTGTTGCTTCATGCGGTTCTGAGCTTGATGAAGATTCTCTCGAAGATGGGTGAGCATGGTTGTGTGTTGTTGTAGGAGTTGATCCACTGCTTGTACTTTTGAGCACCCCTTGAGATACGAAGTAGGTGAAGGCGGGAGTTGACCATATACTGCTTCATAGGGAGTCATTTTGGTGGTGGCATGATAGTTGGTGTTATACCACCATTCAGCCAGAGGTAACCACTGTACCCAAAGGTGTTGCTTTTCTGAAGTGAAACACCTAAGGTAGGTTTCTAGACATTTGTTGACGGCTTCGGTTTGACCATCTGTTTGCGGATGATAGGAAGTACCGAGTTTTAGTTGAGTGCCTTGTATCCTGAAGAGTTCCTGCCAAAAATTACTGGTGAAGATCAGGTCGCGGTCGAACACAATAGAAGTGGGCATGCCATGCAATTTGAAGATCTGATCCATGAAAGATTGAGCGACCAAAGTTGGTGTAAACGGGTGGGGTAGGGCGCAAAAATGAGCATACTTCGACAGTTAGTCCACAACCACCATGATGACTGACTTGTTCCCTGACTTTGGAAGACATGTAATGAAATCCATAGAAACCTCCGTCCAAATTGATGCCAGAATGGGCAATGGTTGTAATGTGCCTGGTGTGTTGATGGTTTCCCCTTTGTGGCGTTGACAGACATCGCATTCTGCTACGAAAGTAAGGATGTCCATTTTCATGCCTGTCCAAAAAAATGATCTTCTGGTGCGAGCATACGTCTTCTGAAAGCCCGAATGTTCTGCAATGGGAGATGAGTGCAATTCTGCCAAAATGCGACTTTTGGGTGGATGTTGGTGATATTACGACTCTGTCCTTGTAGCGAAGAATATCATCCTGCCACGAGTAGCCCTTGGTGGAATTTGGATCTACCTGCAATTGAGAAATGAGTTGGGAGAGCCCAGGGTGTGAAAACCATTCCCTGCGAGCCTCTTCAATCCATTCTAGAATGGGGAGGGAAATTGCTAGCAGAGTACTTTCCTCCTCAAATTGGCGAGATAATGCATCTGCTACACTATTGTCTTTCCCTTTCTTGTAAATGATCTCATAATCATATCCCAGCATTTTGGCTAGCCATTTATTTTGTTGTGGGGAGGATAGGCGTTGCTCCAAAAAATATTTAAGACTGTGATGATCTGTGCAGATTTAGAAACGTCGCCCCAATAAGTAAGGTTGCCAAGTCTCGACTGCATGTAAGATGGCCATCATTTCCTTCTCGTAGGTAGATTGGCCCAGATTCCTCCCACTTAGTTGTTGGCTTGTGAAGGCCAAAGGTCGCCCTTCCTGCATTAAGACCACCCCAATACCTGTACCTGAAGCATCACATTCAATGACAAAAGATTTGGTGAAGTCAGGTAGTGCTAAGACTGGAGTGGAACACATGGCATTTTTTAGAGTTGTAAAGGCCTGTTGTGCTTCCTCATTCCAGAAGAATGAATTTTTCTTTAGGAGTTGGGTGAGGGGCTTCGCTATGCGACCATAGTTTCGGACAAATTTACGATAATAGCCTGTGAGACCCAAAAATCCTCTCAAGCTCTTCAAGGTCTTAGGTTGAGGCCATTCCTGCATTGCCTGGATATTTTTGGGGTCCACCTTGACACCTTCACGCCCCACAATGTGGCCCAAATACTCTACTTCTGCCATGCCAAACGAACACTTGGACATCTTGACAAATAATTTATGCTTGCGGAGCAGTTGCAAGAGTAGATCTACATGCTGAAGATGTGCGGCCCAAGTGCAACTATAGATGAGGATGTCATCGAAGAAGACAAGGACAAATTTCCTGAGAAATGGTTTGAGAATGTGGTTCATAAGGCTCTGAAAAGTAGAGGGGGCATTACAAAGACCAAATGGCATGACCAAGAATTCATAATGGCCTTCATGAATTCTGAAAGCAATCTTGGGAGTGTCGACTTCCTTCATGCGAATTTGGTGGTAACCTGAGCAAAGATCCAGCTTAGTGAAGAATTGAGCCCCATTGAGTTCATCCAGCAAATCGTCAACCACCGAGATGGGAAATTTATCTTTGATTGTCAACTTATTGAGGGCCCTGAAGTCGGGACACATCCGCCACTCCCCATCTTTCTTGAGCACCATGACCACTGGGGATGAATAAGGACTAATGCTGGGACGAATGACACCTGCTTCCAAAAGTTCCTTGATTATTTTTTTTATTTCATTCTTTTGGGTGAACGGATATCTGTATGGGCGCACATTTGGGGGTTGGGCCCCTGGAACCAAGGTGATGCTATGATCATGTTCCCCTCGCGAGGGTGGAAGCTCATGAGGCTTGTCAAAGACCGACATATGGTTATTTAAAATCTGTTGCATCTCAGGATGAATTGGCAGAGGCTTGGTTTCGACTGCCTGGATGTCATTAAATTGAGCTAAAACTCCATGATTGCCCTTTATTAACAATTTTTCCATCCTATGCGAGCTGATGATAGAGGGGGCTCCCGCCTGGAGTCCACGGAGGGTATGTGTGTAGTTGTTCTGCTTAAAACTCATATATAACTCCTGGAAATCCATTGTGATTGGCCCAAGAGTGCGGAGCCATTCAGTGCCGAGGACAATGTTGCAACCCCCCATGTGTATGGCAAACATGTGGGTTTTCAACTGATAATCCCCCATTTGAAGTTTGACATTTTCATAGCGGCCTTCACATTTCATTGTGCCTCCATCGGCAATTTGAACTTGGAAGTTAGAAACTGCTCGTACAAAACAATGCACTGCTTCTGCGACTTTTTGATGGATGAAATTATGTGTACTTCCACTATCAATCAAGACTACTATTGGACGATGTTTAAGAAAACCTCTGATTTTGAGAGTTTGAGGGGAAGAAATCCCTGCCAACGCATGCAGCGAAATCACTGGTTCATCAGAGACATTGTCCTTTTGGTTGTCGTCTTCTAGCGCCTCATGTTCCTCAAGTGGTGGATCTTCCTCTGTTGAGCTATAGTCAGTGGCATCTATTTGAAAAAATTAGGGCTCCTTGCATTTATGACCTGGGGATTATTTTTCATCACAGTAGTAACATACTCCTTGCTTTCTTCTGTCGGCCATTTCCGCAGGTGACACCTTTTGGACCTTAAGTGTTTGAGTCGTGTTGTGAGCCTGTGGGGGGCGACCTTTAGCAAAGAAATTTGGGCGACTGTATTGGGTTGCTAATGCACGTTCCACGTTACGAGCTACCTTGCAAGCCTCTGTCCATGTGGGAGGGTGGTGCAGTAGTACTTGAGCTTTGATGGCTTCTTTAAGACCGCTGATAAAACATTTCGTGTAGAACACATCTGAGAGACCCCAAGTGCGGAAGGCTAAGGCTTCAAAAGCTGTAGTATATTCATCCACTGTACCAGTCTATCGAAGCTTAGTAAGACGACCCAAAAAATATGATTCCTGGTCAAAGCGGTCTCGAAGAGCTTTGGTGAATTTGGTCCAAGTCCTAAAAGGTCCAGTGCAACGTTGATGCCATTCCCACCATTGCCACCTTTCATTGTCCAAGTACATGCTCCCCAACATAAGCTGAGTCTCATCATCTAAGATGTGATTCAGTTTGAAATACTGCTCCATTTGTGCTATCCATGCCGACGGGTGAGAACCGTCAAATTTATGCATATCCAACTTGGGAGGTCGCTGACTGGGTTGTTGGTGGGTGTGCCAAACGTGAGGAGAGTGGCTAGACTCACCCTCATTGTGTCCATTGCCATTATACGCCTCCTCGTGGGCTTGCTCCTTGCCCTTCGGGATTATTTTCTCGACCATGCTACATAGTCCGCTAAGCTGAATGTGGAGGGTTTGCACTGATTCTTCAAGTTTGTCCATCCTTTCATTGGCCATCGCTTGAGCTCTAGTTTCTACCATACACCAACCTGATTTTTTTAAATTGGGACCACCTAAAAAAAAAAATTCACTAAGAAGTGAATGGTACCACCGTGCTTAGCTCATCGTCCTGATTCTGATGGGCTAGATCCTAACGGAGTTTTACTCCTTCCTTATCAATACTGCAGTCGCCAAATCCTCAAAATGTCAATGCGGCCAAAAGTCCTGCGAAAATTATACCCCAGTATAGGAACCCTTCAAAACGACTCGATCTGGTGGATCTGAGAGATCTGAATGGCGAATCTGATAGCTCTGGGCGGCGGAACAGACTGCTTCTGCGGATCTAATGGATCTAATAGATCGGAATGGCTGATCTACGAACTCGAGACTGCGGGACTGATGTCTGCTGCTGCTGCACCCCTTTGCACAAGCGGATCTGGAAGAGATGATGTGTGATCCCCCCATAGAAAAGGGAACTATGGTCTTGAGGAGTGTCAGGTGCTACAGATCGCAATATACATAAGGGTCTGGCAGTAGTACTCGGCCCAATGTTTCAGGGCTCTAACTAAGGAGGATCGACCGTACCCTTAGTCGTACAACCCGACTACCCTATTGTACGAGCGAGTAATCTCTCCGAGTGCTGTTCTCGGTGTACTGTAGCCGCAAGACGGCTGACAGTTTATCTATGGCGAGGTTTCAAGGGAGCCTAAGGGGCTTCCGATATACCCAGAGGGTACGTGGAAGACAGTCTGTGCGCGGTTCTGTCTAATGCGCTACTACTCAAAGGGGTACCCACAGGGGTTACAAGGGAGTCCAACAGACGTGACCACCTCTTGTATTTCCTGCGTGCATGCCTCCCCAAATCCGCAGGTTTATGCGCTCAACAACAGATCCTGTGGTTTAAAGACGTCGGAACACGTCTCTAGCCAAAAAAAAATTTGCTAAGAAATGGAGATCCCACCGGCCCTGGAAAGTGCTCTGATACCACTTGTTATGCTCTTAACCTGCAAAATAATACCCAAATACAGGACATGCGAAGAAAAGATACCCAGAACACAGAATAGCAATGATTTTATTATTCAAAGAGTAATGTTCACTTACCTCTTCGAGGGGGCAACCTCCAATAGAGCAGAGCTCGATTACAAAATAAGACACGATGCTCCTTGCAGGGAGTCTCTATCCTTTATATATGACTCATACATGCAATACCACGGACCAATACCATGGGTTTTATTAATACCATCTATCTAATACTACGGCCCATTTGCAACTAACTGTGGTCTCGTCATTAATTGCGGATTAACCACTTACAATTATTAATATGGGCTAAAATGACTCTTGACTATGACGTGATCCCATTACATAAATAAGGGAGTTAGGGTGGGACCCTAACATTGACTTTAGAAAATATTTTAGATATTGTTATTTAAACTAGATTTTGGAAAAGATAAGAAGATACTGGGTTCCCTTTGAGTTGAGAATTATAGTGCTAAAGTTATATGAGAGAGTTATTCCAAGTTTAGAAGCAACAAGGGTTCCTAGGAACAAATTAATTATAATATAGGGGCCAAGCAAGGATGTCCTTTGTTCCCTACACATTTTGGTATTTATATAGATAGGTTAGAAGATTTCCTAAAGGAAGCAAGATGTGTGAGCATGAACCATATAAGACTACTTATTATCCTCCTTCTATACATGAAATATAAATTTCAGCAAGGAACCTGTCTAACCCCAAAATGCAACTTAAATAAAAATAAATAAAAAATAAAATGCACTAACCTTGATATAATTATGAATACTAATAAAACAAAGGTAATTATGGTCAGCAAGTCTATAACTGTCACATACTCAAATTCCTTTCTACAATGACCACACCTTAGAAGAAGTGCTTTCATTTAAATATCTTGGAAGTGACATACAATTTATGTGTAAAGAAAGGATTAATGAAGGTTGGAAAGATTTTTTTGTCTTAAAATAATTTTAGAAAATACACACATTATCCCATTGATTATGTATTGTTGCAAAGTCCGGGGTTATAATACTTCTAGGGAGACTCGGAGGAAAATTGAGAAAAACAAAGTATTTTATAATATACAATTTTGTAATTACAAGCATTACACCCTTCCCTATCCTTCTTTTAGAGGTATTATCATACAGGAATAAGTTGCCTAACTTGAAGAAAGAGAGCCTTCCTAGCATAAATTCAAACAAGAGAAAAAGTTACTTGAGTATAAAGAGAAGATAGACTCAAGATGTTACTTCATAGCTCCATTATTGAGCGGTGGCAAAAGAAGATACCCTTCATAATATCAATATCATTGATGTATAGTTATAGCTACAATGATTTAGGAATAAGAAAAACTTGGATAGCTACAAAGAGCCCATTAACCCTATGTTAGAAAATCAACATTATATCCCTACCATCGTTAGCATTAAGAAGAAAATAAATATTGCAAAAATAAGAAGAAACTTCCTCGAGCTTTTAATGAAACTAGGAGATGGACGATATTCAAAACACCCCAAGAAGAAAGAACAAGTAAAGTTTATAGTTCTACAAGAATGGAAGATGAAAAGCATTTTCTCTTCGAGTGCACTACCTACACAAAGATCATATCTCATTTTCAAAACATATACAATACCATTGATATTCATATTTTGTTAACCCATGGCAATAACAATGAACTAATTAATCTTATTTACAAGCTATTTGATCATAGTAACAACATAATAAACATAATTGTTAACTTTTCTTGGTGAAACTCTCACTTACATCATTGATCTCAATAAATAGTGGCATCATCAACAATTTATATATGTGTTTATTTTCAAATTTTAACACTTCATTTGATTTTCTTTTTTAAATTCATTGTCCCATCATAAACCTTAGTTTGGTTTTATGTATAATTTTATATTGATAAATACAAAAGCTAAATTGGGAAATTTTAAAGTTATAGAACTCAAAATTTTGGGAAAACTTATCGAGTAAATGGTAAGTACCTAACAGGTGTAAAAAGGAGAGAGTGTAAATATTCAATCTTCGCTCAATTGTTTGGATTTGTGAACATTATAAAAAAAAGTACAAATATTAAATCTATGGTGTTTTCATGATTATGATCAAATGTATATGGTTTCCATTATTATAATAATAATATATTATAGCCTATTAGGGGTAGCTCAAGGGTTGTGACTCACGGTGATAATTTCATTTACCTAAGTTTGAATCCTACTAGCTTTACTTGGTATAATTTGCGGGCTATCATATTGTCCCAAGGGGTTTTTGGAGTAGATTCAACTAATTATATTTGGAGTAGAATATTGTATGTTGGAAATGAAACTAGGTTATGTTTCATAACATCACATGCTTGGATATATAGTTTTAATACAATTGGAATTTGACAAATGAAAATGGGCTTGTGGCTATAAAACGTGTTTAGGCGTGCATACTCCTCATAGGGTTTCCCTAAGCTTTGAACAAAGAGCCTTACTATTCCTATTTTTAAAAGTTATGATAGAAATAACCACTAAAATTATAAGACCGTCATGATTAGTCCTCTTATTGCTAAGTGATATGGTATAAGTATACAAGAGAATATTATATCTAGACTATAAAACCATGCTAAGAGAGCTCAAAGCAAAGTTTTTTTTTTTTTTTTTTTTTGAAGTCTTTACTCAACATTAGACTATTTAATAACTCGTAAGATTATAGTCTAAGAGTGTCAAAATAATCCCCTATGTTGCTTTGTTGACTTTAGAAAATATTTTAGATATTGTTATTTAAAGTAGATTTTGGAAAAGATAAGAAGATACTGGGTTCCCTTTAAGTTGAGAGTTATAGTGCTAAAGTTATATGAGAGAGTTATTCCAAGTTTAGAAGCAACAAGGGTTCCTAGGACCAAATTAATTATAATATAGGGGCCAAGCAAAGATGTCCTTTGTTCCTTACTCATTTTGGTATTTACATAGATAGGTTAGAAGATTTCCTAAAGGAAGCAAGGTGTGCGAGCATGAACCATATAAGGCTACTTATTATCCTCCTCCTATGCATGAAATATAAATTTTAGCAAGGAACTCGTCTAACCCAAAAATGCAACTTAAGTTACAAACAAAAAATGCACTAACCTTTATATTATTATGAATACTAATAAAACAAAAATGATTATGGTCATCCAAAACATAAGTGTCACATATTCAAAGTCCTATCTAGAAGAACCGCACCTTGGAATAAGTGTTTTCATTTCAATATCTTGGAAGTGATATACAATTTACTTGTATTGTTAAAGAAAGGATTAATGAAGGTTTTTTGTCTTAAAATAATTGTAGAAAATACACTCATTATCCCATTGATTATGTATGGTTGCAAAGTCCAGGGCGATAATACTTCTAGGGAGACTTGGAGGAAAATTGAGAAAAAGAAAAAGTATTTTATAATATCCAATTTTGTAATTACAAACATTACACCCTTCCCTCTCCTTCTTTTAGAGGTATTATCATACAAGAATATGTTTCCTAACATGAAGAAAGAGAGCCTTCCTAGCATAACTTCAAACATGAGAAAAAGTTACTTGAGTATAAAAAGAGGATAGACTCAAGATGTTCCTTCACAGCTCCATTATTGAGGGGTGGCAAGAGAATATACCCTTCATAATATAAATATCATTGATGGTATAGTTATAGCTACAATGAATTTAAGAATAAGAAAAAAGGTTGGATTAATACAAAGAGCCCATTAACCATGTGTTATAAAATCAACATTATATCCCTACCAACGTTAGCATTAAGAAGAAAATAAATATTGCAAAAATAAGAAGAAACTTCCTTAAGCTTTCTAATGAAACTAGGAGATGGATGATATTCAAAACACCCCAAGAAGAAAGAACAAGTAAAGTTTATCATTCTATAAGAATAGAAGATGAAAAACATTTCCCTTGGAGTGCACTACCTACACAAAGATCATATCTCATTTTCAAAACATATGCAATGCCATTGATATTCATATTGTGTAAACCCATGGAAATGACAACCAACTAATTAATCTTATTTACAAGCTATTTGATCATAGTAACAACATAATAAACATAATAGTTAACTTTTCTTGGTGAAACTCTCACTTACCGACATTGATCTCAATAAATAGTGGCATCATCATCATCAATTTATATATGTATTTATTTTCAAGTTTTAACACTTCATTTGTTGTTTTTTTTTTAAATTCATTGTCCCATCGTAAACCTTAGTTTGGTTTTATGTATAAATTTATATTGATAAATACAAAAGTTCAATTGGGAAATTTTAAAGTTTATAGAACTCAAAATTTTGCGAAAACTTATCGAGTAAATCATAAGTACCTCATAGTTGTAAAAAGGAGTGTAGAGATTCAATCTTCCCTCTATTGTTTGGATTTGTGAACATTATAAGAAAAAGTACAAATATTAAATCTATGGTGTTTTCATGATTATGATAAAATGTATATGGTTTGCATTATTATAATAATAATCTATTATAGCCTATTAGGGGTAGCTCGAGTGGTTGTGATAATTTGACCCACCTTAGTTTGAATCTTACTAGCTTTACTTGGTATAATTTGCGGGCTATCCTATTGTCCTAGGGGGTTTTTCTAGGTAGCAGTGCTATGTGATCCTTTGTGGCAGCACTGCTTGCATGTTTTAGTTACTTCGTGTGTGTGTGTGTGTGTATAATTCACTTTATATTATAATCTAGGAAATTTACATATTAATAAAAAAATAAAAAGGGGAAGTCATTCTTTTGTGATTTTCAAACCCCTTAGAGCATAGATCATTTGGAAAAGCATGTTATGTAAAGATTATGAGGTTCTTGGTTCAAACCCCAACTTACTTGTGTCTATGTTAGGGGCAGACGTGGTGTGTGTGTGTGTGTGTGTGTACGTATGTATGTATATAATTGGCTTTATATTATAATCTAGGAAATTTACATATTAATAAAAAATAAAAAAGGAGAAGTCATTCATTTGTGATTTTCAAATACCCTAGGGCATAGATCACTTGGAAAAGCAAGTTATGTAAAGATTATGAGGTTCTTGGTTCAAACCCCAACTTACTTGTGTCTATGTTAAGGGCAGATGTCGAAAAGTGTGCAACAAGAAATGCTTGTTGAGAATGCAACAAGATGATGGAGCTTAGTGGAAAGGAGTCGCCTTCACTAAGTGGGCCCGCAGAAAATTATGGCGCAAGTTCTATTTTTGGATCCTAGCAGGGATGATCACAGCAGGAGTGACCACAGCAGGGATGATCACAGCAGGAGTGACCACAGCAGGGATGATCATAGCAGGAGTGACCACAGCAGGAGTGACCACAACAGGAGTGATCACAGCAGGAGTGATCAAAGTCTATTTTTAGACTGGCTGTCAAAAATAGAAAAATCAAATATTATTGTCTCATAATAATATTTGGACTATAAACTTGATCTTATTCTCTTGGAGCACTTCAGTTTGAGCTATAGATGTGGCACATGCAGCTGTCAGAAGGAAGTACGCTTTCTTTGTGGGTCAGTTGAGTTGTTGCATGCATGACTTCAGTTAGAACTCAATCAGTTGAGTTTGGTGGAGTTGATTGTAGAGTTAATGAAGTTGTGTTCAGTTTGACTTGGTTAAACTAGTTGTAATTAGTCTAACTGCAAATAGACTAATGATGAGTTGTTAAACTAATTATTAACTCATAATGCAACTATAGAATACATCAGTTAACTCAGTTGCATGTCAGTGCACGTTCAGTTCAGCACGGACAGGTGTTAGAGGATCAGATTGCTATCAGTTGTGACTATAGTTGTGCATGACGATTTGCACAATCAAAGGGATTGAGTATGCCAATGAATTGGCCAATACCAAGTATTATAGCCTCTGCTCACGTATTTCCCAGTGTGAGTGATTCTTTGGAGGTTAAATACGAGTTTGGTAAACCATTCTCATTCATTCTTGAGCAGGTATTGAGCTGTGGATGCAGGCAAGCAGTGGAATAGATTTAGAGATCAGATCTTAGCTGTATTGTGTGGAACAGGTGGAGCTGGTACTGGATTGCTTGTGATAAGCATTGTACTTTGTAATGTTACATGATTCAATCAATATAATATACTGTTAGTTGGGGTTTTTAGCTAGATGCTTTCCCCGGGATACATACTGTGTTAATGAGTTTGATTGATGCTTCTATGTGCGCCTGTGAATGTTTCTGCTTCTGTATATTGATGATCAACGTAGAGGAGCTTATGTATTGTGTATGTATTCCGCAATAGTACATGATCAGGATAATATCCATTGAATATGTGTTTATTATTCAAAATTTCTACATGGTATTGGAGCCAAGTTGATTTGTAAAAGAGATTTCTACAGGATATCAAAGCGAGTATTGATCATCAGATCTATTATTTAGAAAGTGTTTACATTTTATTTCTTCAGGCAGAGTCTGTAATCGGGCCAAGTAGCCTCTAGATTCATCCTTCTTTTGGAAGGTGAGATATCCGGTGAATGCCCATACAGTCGATCTTTGTACAAGAAATACTTTGTTCTCACGAATTTTAGATCCGAAGCAGTTGAGTTTTGAGCTGGTGGAATTCGTTTATTCCAAAGCAAGAGCGACTAGAGGAAGTTGGCACTCAAGGATAAACTCAGAAACATTAAGTGTGAGAATGGAGACAGTATGCCCAGGTATCTCACGAGGTTCACCCAAATGCTGGGATGAGCTGGGAAGTGTGGGGGTGACTATCAGATGAGGATATGGTGAGTCTAGCACTCCTTGACCTTCCTAAGAGTTGGCATAGCTACCAGGACTCGGTGAATGGAAGGGAGAAACTACCAAATTGGAACAACCATGGTCGCATTTGATGTAGGAGGAGATCAGACGGCGCACTAGAGACAATTCTTCATCTATGCATGATGAGGAGAACTGTGCCTTAGCGAGTAAGGCGAAGAAGGGAAAGAAGAAGGTTTCTCTTTCCGAATCTAATTCTTCCAATGATGGGAAGAAGGTTGACAAGTCGAAGGTGAGATGCTTTCGTTGTCATGAGGAGGGTTCACGGGTCAAGAACCTATATGCTCTTGAGGTTAAAGATGCATGCAAAGCCTTGCGCAGCGAGGCGACTGATGGAGACTTGGTGGTTGAGAGGGAGGGTATATTACCTCTCAACATCAGAGCCAGAAGAAGTCTCAGACGATTGTGGAGGAGCCATGATTGGTGCAGCAGCTTCAGGAGGTTATGGAGGAGCCACAACAAGGGAAGCTGAGAGGAGATCGAGTAGAGACATCTACTCATGCAGAGACCTCCAGTAGGGGGAAACTTTGAGCCAGGTGGGCTGAGGGATCGCATGCAGCCATACCTCCAGGTAGGAGGTGGGGTGATGTGGATTGATCGTCCCAAGGAGGAGGGCATGATCCTTGAGGTACCTAACCTCTTAGATGAGACCTTGCTACGGAAGCCCCGATGTGTAGTAGCAGGAACTGACTGATTGGGTAGAGACAGATGCGGATGGAGCGGCAGAGAGAGCGACAGTGCAGGGAATCCCAGGACAGCGCATAGCTAGCAAGCTGCAGCAATGCGAGAGGCACAAGCGTTTTGCACAGTGCTAGGTGGCACAGAGAGGTGTGCAATGGTGCGAGATGCATGGAGATGTTGCAGTAGTGCAAATGTTAGAGAGGGAGCACTTGTCAGCAGTAGGTAGAGCTTCAGCATCAGAGGGTGTTTCTAGCCCAACAGGGACGTCATTTGGGAGGTGCAGTGCAGATGCAATGCTGGGAGATAGAACTAGCAGCAGCACAGATGCAGTCAGAGATCAAAGTGACAGAGCTAGAGCAGTCAGATACTGAAGAGCACAGAGATGCAGAGTTTTCAGTCGACAAAGGCAATAGCAGTCAGAGACTTTGATGACAGAGCAAGTGGACCGGCCAGATGTGTTGCATGGAGAACATTCCAGAGTTATAGAATCAGGTTTGAGAGGAAGCCTTTCTTGTTGAGAGGGAGTGTTGAAAAGTGTGCAACAAGAAATTCTTGTTGAAAATGCAATAAGATGATGGAGCTTAGTGGAAAGGAGTCACCTTCATTAAGTGGGCCCGCAGGCAAATTATGGCGCAAGTTCTATTTTTGGATCCCAGCAGGGATGATCACAGCAGGAGTGACCACAGCAGGGATGATCACACCAGGAGTGACCACAGCAGGAGTGATCACAGCAGGAGTGATCAAAGTCTATTTTTAGACTGGCTGTCAAAAATAGAAAAGTCAAATATTATTGTCTCATAATAATATTTGGACTATAAACTTGACCTTATTCTCTTGGAGCACTTCAGTTTGAGCTACAGATGTGGCACATGCAGCTGTCAGAAGGAAGTACGCTTTCTTTGTGGGTTAGTTGAGTTGTTGCATGCATGACTTCAGTTAGAACTCAATCAGTTGAGTTTGGTGGAGTTGATTGTAGAGTTAATGAAGTTGTGTTCAGTTTGACTTGGTTAAACTAGTTGTAATTAGTCTAACTGCAAATAGACTAATGATGAGTTGTTAAGCTAATTATTAACTCATAATGCAACTATAAAATACATCAGTTAACTCAGTTGTATGTCAGTGCATGTTCAGTTCAGCATGGACAGGTGTTAGAGGATCAAATTGCTATCAGTTGTGACTATAATTGTGCATGATGATTTGCACAATCAAAGGGATTGAGTATGCCAATGAATTGGCCAATACCAAGTATTATAGCCTCTGCTCACATCTTCCCAGTGTGAGTGATTCTTTGGAGGTTAAATACGAGTTTGGTAAACCATTCTCATTCATTCTTGAGCAGGTATTGAGCTGTGGAGGCAGGCAAGCAGTGGAATAGATTTGGAGATTAGATCTTAGCTGTATTGTGTGTAACAGGTGGAGCTGGTACTGGATTGCTCGTGATAAGCATTGTACTTTGTAATGTTACATGATTCAATCAATATAATATACAGATAGTTGGGATTTTTAGCGAGATACTTTCCCCGGGATACATACTGTGTTAATGAGTTTGATTGATGCTTCTATGTGCGCCTGTGAATGTTTCTGCTTCTGTATATTGATGATCAACGTAGAGGAACTTATGTATTGTGTATGTATTCCGCAATAGTACATGATCAAGATAATCTCCATTGAATATGTGTTTATTATTCAAAATTTCTACAACTGCCCTAGTTGCCAATTCCACTAGTGCAAAAAAAAGCTATGATTTTTTAGCTTCACAGCTAGGAAAAATGCCTAGGTAACTCCCCTCATCACACCTTTGTTTCTACATCACAACAATGTCTCTTCTTCTAATGTAGTAGCACTCTACACCCTCTCTATGATCACTCTCTAATTTCTACCTAGCCCTATAGGATCAAGTGCCATTGAAGCTAGCCACCACCCCCAAATTTGTTGGAATACAAGTGAAATTTCAATTGAAGCTACCAATGGTTCCTCATCAACCATTAGCAACCAAGAAATACCCTAGCTAGTCTAAGAAGCTTGGCTTTCAAGATTGAATGTAACACAAACTTCAACATCTCCTCATAAGCTTCACATAATCTAATAGGCCCTTGTGCAGACCATAGAGATAAATGATGATACTCACATGAAGGCCTTTGCTAACATGGGTTAATAAAAAAAATTAATGGGGTATAGTTAAAACTTGCACATCTTCATTAATTGTTTTATGCAATTTGGAAGTTGGAAATCCAAGAGGAAGGCTTCATATATCCCTACATAAAGGGGTTCTTTGTTCTTGAGTTATATTCATTGAAATATTATGAACTCATAGTTAACATAGGCTCTTAATTTTGTGGTGATGCTAATCTCTACTTGAAATTCTAGATTTCAACTTCTCATGTAGCTATATATCCCCTCTCATTATCATCAATTTGGGTAAAGCTTCCTAACCTTCAACTTCAATTATAGGGTTTTGCTCTTTGAAAGAGATAGGAAATTTTCACTTTAGGAGTAAATAAATGTAGAAACATATTATGACTTTTACTATTGTATACATGAAAATGGACTTCTCTAAGAATTATAAATGGATGCATTGTATGGATTATGAGTAGGTGATGTTTCCATACAAAGTTTACTTTAGTCTTTGACACATTTCCACCCATTATCTATAGGTAACCAACAACAATAGAAAACAATGACAAAAACTACCTAGTGGGTGGGGGTCCCAAACAACACCACCTGATAAGGAAATTAAACCCCACTTCTGGCCCTCAACCACAAATCTTAGAAGCTACAACAATAGGGTTGGCAATAGGTATAAAGGAGAGGCCCTCCTCTTGGAAAAAGAGCCACTCAAGAAACAACCTAAAGATTGTTAAAGACACCTTGCTCAAGCTAAAGTGGATTTCCCTATCAAGCACCCTACTCCATGTAGAGCTTGATCAATTCTTACTCTTCTTAGAACCTACATGAAGGCCCAACCAACAACCTAGTTGAGCAAATGAAGTAGATGCATAGTAAGCTCAATGCAAATCACCTAAGGAGGAATCCAAACAAACACCAAAAGCAAAGCAAGACCAAGTATAGAACATGGAATAAAGCATAATAGAATTAGAGGATGAGGAGTTGTAAGTACCAATGAATGTCAAAATATATGACAACGTTGTAACCTTAATTTATTTTAGTATTTATATGTGTTCCTCTTGCAAATTAATTTTTGACCAATTTATAAGGATCTACCCCAACACCACAAAGATTACAAAAACTATAAGAGGGAAATGGAAAATCACCATTGAGGTTACTGCAACCCCATCATGGGTGGGCCAAGATCCAACGAATAATCATTTATTTAAAATAGGGGAGCACCTAATTGTATTTTTAGTCATTGCAATGAATGAAATAGGTTTGTACAAGCAATAATCTTTTGTAACCTCCTAATTAAGAGGATTAGTGTCTAAAAAGGGGGAAAGTCCTAAAGGTCATTATTATTGAGACAATGACTTTATTATTGTATCTACAACTAATGGCCTTGAACAATATCATGTGTCAATTAAGCCCAATATTAAACCTTAAATGACTTGGTGATCATGGTACCAATTCTTTTGGTGTAGCAACTTAATAAGGTTTTGTAAGGGTTCGTGACCATGCTAGCACTAGAGAGACCTCATTGAATGAATTTAACATGTTGTGAGCAGTCAATGGTTCAAATTATCTCCTATTGTAATCATCATTGATTATTGGCTTAATGATATAGATTTTCATCAAGAGAACACAAAAGATTTACTTAGAGAATGTGGTCATGTCTGTCAATGGTTTCAACTATGGGTACCTATAATACATAATTTAATCATAACAACAACATTATAGAGTTTGTGGGAATCATAAATAACAACGCTCAATCAACTCACCCAACTCATTGTCCAACATCTACCATAGCATATTGTTTTTAAGACCAATATTCAATGTTATATAATTGATGTTATAAAGATAAAATTTCATAAGCAAGTTTTGGTCACTTTCAAGGATAAAGCTTAGTAGATAAGTAATGCAACATTTCTCAACTTGGTACACAACCAACCATGATAAAGTATTGCACATATATGTCTTAACAATCAACCATGCGCATTAGCAAATGGTCTTGAACCATTAAGTTACAAAGATGTTTTTTCTCCAAATATTGCTAGGCCAACAATGCACCAACTTAATTACCTTGCAATTTGTTCCAAAATATCATGAAATTTGCTTGCATTCACATATTGAAAGATATTTGGGCCCTAATTTCGAAGATTGCCAACAATTTAGCCTCATGCACTAGACTTATGCAAAACTTATTTGTTCTTTTTCATTTTACATCAACTTCTTATGTGTGCAATTCCAATTTTATAATCTCACTGTTAGTTTATACCATCCATGGAAACTTTTAAGATCTTTTAGTTCTAATTTGTATCATAATTTCATTACCACCACTTCAACTATTCTTTACTTTAGAGCTAAATATTTGACACATGCTTTGGGTTTAGTCATCTTTTTTAGGATAAATACAGTTGAGGTATGGTTAGCTCTTGAGCTAACAACCCACCATGCTCCCTGATCTATGCATATTTTAAGCTCGATAAAGTAATTAGTTAAATTAACATGCATGTTCTATGAGCTAGTGATTCTTGAGTTTGTTGTATTAGCACACATCTAGGAGCTAACATGTGGACCCAAATGGTGCATTTGTTAAGAGTTTGAGCATGTATTAATAGGCTACAATTTCAAAGGAAAAGGCAATTAAATGAGAGCTTATATCATATTGTATACTAAACTATAATAACAATGTATATCAACTCTTTTATAACAAGTGATGTATGTTTGTTGTGTGAATGTTGTTCTAATATTTACTTAATAAAAGTTATTGTGGACATTATCTCATCATTATAACTTAGCACATATATCTATCAATTATTTGTGGTTGAAATTATGTAATCTATGGTCATAGCCTAAAGAAAGTGATATTTTGAGATGCATTAGCTCTCAGTTCAATAATAAGAGTATAAGACAGAATAGAAGGATTGCACCATGCCTAACACCAACTCAACATTTCAAGGTCTAAAAGTATAACATAAGTCTACCAACACACTAACAAAAGTAATAATTTTTGTCTACTTTTTATTTCTAAAATAAACTCTATGAACATTGGCTAAAGTAGATGTTCACTTGTTGGGTACACCACTCATTGTTTTCGATTTGAACAATATTGCCTTGTCATAGTTCATGGAGAACTTGGTCCATTCTTGAAGCTTGAGAAGTATATTGTATAAGTAGGAATACATCATGAAATGGTACACAAGTACATCAAACAAATTGGTCGATACATCTAACAAAGATGATCAATTCATCCTCCCTACAACACCACCCCTTAGTTTATGGATAACTAATGTTATTAGACATAAAAATTTATAATGTGCACCATCTAAACATGACCATTGGTAGGAATTGGTATTTAAGAGAGATTCTAGTGTATGTAGGATGTGTGATGTTTATTATTTGCACTTGAGCACTTTCGTGTAATTCTCCATTCTAAATTAGGGTTTTTGCCATGATAATCACCTACGTGACATTCTACATTGAATTTCTAAACTCCTGATTAAGAAGAATCCATAGTATAAAAGCCTCTTGAACCATAATTTCCACAAATCTACATGCTAAAAGAAGAAGAAAAATAAGTTTCATATGCTACCACTACCACATAGACATGACTCGCAATATTTCACTACTTTGCAAGGATCTTTATACTTATGACTTCCAACCTCTCACATATGTAATCATAAACAATTGTAGTTGTAATAGCAAGTGAAAACACTAGGTTCAAGTATGCATTCCGTTCCTCTATCCACTTTTGTGTGTCATGTTTTCACATGCCTTGTCAACCTTATTGATTGAGCTCTGTTGATTCCACATCCATCTCCTGAAGGACACACTTATTTTCACACCTTGTAATCCTTTTAACCATCCCTTTGTCTCATTCCACCATCACAACTCAAACTAGCAATGACATATGACATTCCCCAACCTTTTCCATTTAGGAGAAACCTTAATCCTTTATTCCTCCAATGGCCATATTAGTGCCTAGATTTACCTCAGGTTGAGGAAGGTAGGATCCAGGGCCAACATCAAACCACGCTTAACTTGGTAGCTAGCCCTACCAGGTCGGGAGAGGGCTCTCTCCGGGTCAATCTCAGCAAATTATGATCAATGAGGGCTTGAGATGACTGATAGAAATATTGATCTTAGGCTAGGTATATGTGTGAAAGAGTTTGATTGAATGAAATGATGTTTTTGTTGGCTCTAATGGAAAGGCAGATTTTGGGTGTGGAAATGAGGCTCAATCTTGTAGAGATCTCAATGGGGCAAGGTAGGCAATTGTTTTTGGCACTTAAAATTGAATGAGATGGAAGGATTAGACAGGTGAGGAGCTGAAGAGGGCAAGAAAACTCATGGATCCTCTCCAAATAGCTGAAAACATCAAAGACTAAAGCAAACCTCAAGTAGAGCACTACAATTTCAATGGATTCTACTTACACTCTTGTTTGATTTAGCTGAGAAGAAATAAGAGAGATAATGGAGTACAATCACATAAATAAATTCACAATTACAAAGGAAAGCACTGTACCAAGACAAATTGCCACATGGTTCCCAAAGAGTGCTGCAAACCCTGGTCTCAATTCCTTAGCCAAATGTTGATATAAGTGTACAATGAAGCTCAAGGCTTTCTCAAAAGTCCAACCATGCTAATGACTGAAAAACAACATAATATAGACAAACCATAGCTCATCCTAGCCTCTAGGGGTCGAACTCACATTTTTAGGAGCTATTTCAACTAATTCTAAACCGAGAACTAGAAATCAGGCAACAAAACAACATGCCTCTAGAAACAAGGGAACTAATTCATTCAGTTTCAAACAACTTTTTAACAGATGAATCTAGCTCCATAAGTGAAAATTTGACATATTTACATCATGATACATCGATTTGTATTAAATTACATTAAAAATTTGACACTAAGCATGTGAAAAAGTCAAACTGGCAAAATCTGGGCGAAAAACAGAGCATTCCTGGTCAAATTGGGCCAAATTTCCTCTATGCGTCGCGCATGATTCTTTATGCATAGTGCCTTTTTGGACTCACTTTTGGAGGCCTTCCCGGTGTCCAAATTCGCTCTAAGTGTACTTGTTGGAAAGATCTTCCTGTCTACGTTCCAACCTAAGTGCAATTTTTCAATTTGGAGTTCATTTTCCCTGTCAAAAATCAAATCTCCCAAGACTGGGCAAAATGTGCCAAATGAGGCTGCCTCAAGGCAGAGTGTTGTTTCAGTCAACATTTGAAGGTCTTCCTCAACTCAAAATTGAGCTCATCATAGCTCATTGGAAACATCTTTGTGTCTAGTTATCATTTGACTCATCAAGAAAGTCATTTGGCCAACCAAGTCATGATAAATCTTGATTTTCCTAAAGTCACTTCAGAGGTGCATCAATTCTCCTGAGTCAACTGTATGTTTGACATTTATCTAAAACCATGACACCTGTGTAAAATGTGAAGGAGGTTTTTCTTCCTTGGCCTATTTTGGACAAAAACCTCTCTCAGTTTTCCCATATTCATTTTTTCTTGCTCAAAAACATCATTGGAATAAAACCTATCTCGATGTGTGGAACAAGGGATTTGTCGAAATGAAGCGAAATGAAGGGGATAAGGGGCTTCTAAATTCTTGAGAAAATTTTTGGAAGTAGGGAGGCATGTTAGGAAGCAGGGGAAAGTGAAATTTCAAATATTGAGTGAGGGTAAGGGGTCCAAAAGGGCTTAACACAGGACCAACCTAGAAAATTGTCAAGTTATAGCAAGAAACTAGGGTTTGTGGAAAAATGAGGAATTTGGGGGATCTCAATGATGGGAAGTGTTTAATAAGGTCCATTAAGGATAGGGAAAGGTGTATGAACATTAGGATACAATTTTTTCTAATGATTTGACCATCCAAGAGAAATTACCTTCAAAACCCTAGGAGAGGAAATGAACCTTACCTAGGCACAACTAAAGCATGAACAAGGTGTAAAATGACCCATTGGAACCTAACATGATGATGAAAACCCTCTGAATGATGGTACACTCAACTGAATGGTGATATGAAGCTCTTGGGACAACAATTAGGGTTTGGGAATTTTTAACTAGGGTTTGGGATAGTTAGGACTAGGGATTTGGGATTAATAATTTAAGGATATGGGGTTGATGAAAATGTAATGAGAAGGAGAAAATGAATGAGGGAATGAAGGAGTGAGGGAGTGAAAAAATGAAGGAGTGGAAGAATAAACTTGGCAGCAAAATAACAAGTACAAACCCTAGGCAATGGCTTTTGAGAAATTGCAAGGTATTAGGGTTTGAATTTTCTTTTACGCAACCACCATAAATTTTAAGAAAAACCCCTTTACTAGCAAGGAAAGGATCTTGACTTACTTGCACACTAGAAGATTTGAGCAATTTTGGCAATTTGAGGGAGTTTATGATGAAACCGGGCTTGGCAGCTCTATGCGCCGCGCCACAAACCCAACGCATCGCGCCTCCTGTATGTGCCGCGCCAATATAAATTTAACACTATGGAGGGCGGCCCAATGCGTCACGCCACTTGTATGCGCCGCGCCTCTCACCCAATGCGCCGCACCTCCAAAACTGGAACTTTTTGCTGCGATTTTGCTTCCTTTCTCCAACACGACTTTCACTTTGCTCAATCTGTCTTCTTTGAGTGCCAATGAGCTTTTTGAATTGTAAAGATGATTTATATACAAGAGCTTTTGATTTTTCCTTCATAAAACCCACTTTTACAATGTTTGCAACGTGACTTACTTTTCAAACTATGTTTTTGGGCAGTTTGCTTTATTTTTTCCTGTGATGAACTAGATGCTTTGATTTTTCATTTGCCTTGCAGGTGATGGAGATCTTGAAGCTTGGCTAGGTGACTAGGGTTGCCACTGAAGTTATTACAGATGGAAAATATGAAATTACATCAAATTTATACAATAAAAACCTGAAATACTTTGTTTTTCCTCAAAACAGAGTTTTGAGGAAAAATACATTTATAAGTGAAATTTATTGGTACTGGAACTTTATTCAACCACCTCATGCGCCTGTTGACTGTTATTGGACATTTTGGAGACCTTTTTGATGAAACCCTAGACCTAATGAAACTGAAACCCTAGAAAATACTTTTGCAAATTTAAAGACAAAAGGTGATTGTATACAATTTTTGATGAATAAACATGAGCCAGTAGGTAAATGACATGAGCGAGACTGTAGAAGAAGCCAATATCGTTAGATGATCCATGCTCCTAATGGAATGCAACTGACTGGGCAGGACACCTAATATGCAATGCAACAAGAGAATTTGATCTGTGACAGAGGGATGAAGATACCAACACTAACATTGGCTCCAATGGGGATGGTAGCTCCTTGGAGGTGCCAAGAACTACATATCTCTGGGAAAGCAGGCAGTTCCTTCGTCCATTGGGCTATGGAGTCAATAATTTCGACAAACCGAAACCAAACTCTTGACTCAATGACTTAATTTCAAGACTGAATGTGACTCAAAATTGACTCATTTTCAAGACTGAAATTGACTGAAAGACATGACTCTATCAAACCAAACCAAAACTGGAATCAAACCTCAGCTTTATAGCCTTCACCTCGGGCCCCAAACTGAAGGATGAAAATAGTACACACTTGCAATGGAATTTAAACAAACCGACATATACAATGATGGGTAGGACAATAGAAAACATTTCACAAATAATACCGTTTGAGGAGCCGATCGTTGACCGGCCCAGCAGGATAGTCTTCACCATTCAGCTCTTGCAAAAGGAAAGCATTCTAGCCTCGATGTGTAGCAATCTTGTACGGTCCTTTCCAAAGATTTTCAAATTTGCCGTGCTTACCTTTCTCTTCATTCGTTGCATCCCATTTCAGCACTATGTCTTTGATTTCAAACCTGTCCGCCTTTGCTTTTCGGTCATATATCCTCTTAATTCTTTCCTGCAGCTTGGAAAGTGTTCTGAAATACCTCTGCTCTAGTTTGCTGCAAATGAATCATTTGATTGATCCTTCGCTGCAAACTATCATCTCCGTTGCCGGCTTCTTGCAAAAGTTTGACCATCGGGACTGCCAAAGAGGTCAGGAAGACTGTGTCCACACCGTACACAAGCTCAAAAGGAGACATGCCTATAGATTTCTTTTGACTTACCCTGTCTGCCCAAAGTGCATTGACCAACTTTTTGTGCCAACTTTTCTTGTTAGTTTCCAGCAGCTTTTTGATAATGTTGACAAGAGATTTATTTGAGTATTCCATCAATCCATTACCTTGAGGGTAATAGGCAGTCGAGTGCCCCAAAGTGATTTGATACTTATGACAAAATTCAATCATTCTTTTTTATTTAAAGGCTGTTGCATTGTCAGTGATCAACTTATTTGGACAGCCAAAACGAGACAAAATGTTGTTTTCAAGAAATGAGATAATTACCGAATCAGTAGCCTGCCTTGTAGGAATCGCCTCAATCCATTTGGTGAAATAATCCATCGCTGTGAGGATCCACTTATGCTACGCTGAAGAAGAAGGATGGATCTCACCAATGAAATCCAAACCCCACTGCTGAATTGGAGCACTTACTTCAATGGTCTTGAGTGGTAAAGGTTGCAACTTCCTCTTACCTTGTAAAATCTGACATTCATGGCGGCTGGCCACTATTTTGTACACATCAGCAAAAAGAGTTGGCCAATAATAGCCCGCTCTCAAGATTTTATTGGCTGTTGTTTTCCATAAAAGATGGCCTTCGCAATCTCCCTTGTGAAAATATTCCATAACATGTTTTGCCTCTTCTTCTACTAAACAATTCAGCAAGACACCACCGGGATATTTCTAATAAAGTGCACCATTAATAATACAAAATTTTGCAGCCTTCAATTTCAATGTCCTACTTTTGTTCTTAGCCATTTCGGGTGGTGATGACAGATTTTCAAGTACATAAACAATGTCCGAATACCAAGGAGAAAGAAGGAAAATTTCTGATACCTGAGAGGGCAAATTCTCTTCATCTTCCTCAGACATAGCAACAATTAGATTAATGTTTAAGACATGCAAATTTGATTCAGCGATTAGTTTAGCCAGCCCCTGTCCTTTAATGAGCTTTTTCGGTTTGATTTCCACGTCATACTCCAGCAAGGTAGCAATCCATTTGCCTCTTCTCCCCTCGGATCTGTTTGCACTAGGACATCCTTAACATCAGCATTAGGGACATAAGCGAGGATGTGAGAATGCAAAATATAAACCCGAAAATCTTTCAATGCTTTTACCAAAGCAAGGGCCTGTTTTTCAATTATATTGTACTTCAATGCTGCATCCCTTATGGTTCTGCTAAAAAATGCAATTGGCTTCTCAAGCTGGTCTCTTTTCTGCATCAAGACCGCTGCCATAGTATGATCTGAGGCAAACGAAAACAAAATAAAATCCTGAGTATAGTCTGGGCTGATCAACACCAGAGCTTAAGAGAGAGCTACTCTCACCAAATTGAAAGACTTAACTTCTTCCTCGGTCCACCTTACTGCATTATCTTTTTTGAGTATGTTTGGGATTTCTCTTAAATGTTCTGCGAGATTGGGCACAAAGCGACGTAGAGAAATTTATCTTACCATTGAAGGATTGGATTTCTTTCTTACTTCGTGGGAAATCAATCTTTTGAATGGCCTCCACCCGAGCTGGATCAATGCGGATGCCCTCCTTTGAGATAATATGCCCGAGAAGCTTGCCTTCATCCATGGCAAACAAACTTTTCTTTGGATTGAGTGAGATGCCATACTTCCTACACCACTGAAAAACAATCTTCAAATGATAGAGGTGATCTTCATCTGAATTAGAAAAAACTGTTAAGTCATCAAGATAAACAACTAGAAAGACATCTTTTTCATTAGCAAATGCTATATCCATCGCCCGCTGAAAGGTTGCACCAACATTTTTCAATCCAAACGACATATTTACATAATGAAAAGTTCCCCACGGAGTGGTGAACGTTGTTTTGTCTCTATTATCCTCATGGACCAGAATTTGGTTATAACCCGAATAACCATTGAGTAGCGACATCCAGGATGCTCCAACTACTCTCTGAAGTATGTGATCCATCTTGGGCAATGGATAGTTGTCCTTCAAGGAAACTTTGTTCAGATTTCTAAAATCAATGCATAACCGGATCTCACCTGTCTTCTTGCGGACGGGCACCAAGTTTGAAATCCAATCTGAAAATCGTATTGGGACTATGATACCAACTTTATACAACCGATTCACTTCCTTCTCGATTGAGGGCAACAACTTCGGATTTATTCTTCTTAGCTTCTGACGAAAAGGCTTTTGATTTGGCTTGATCAGAATGACATGCTAAATTATGGTCATATGCCTTAAAATCTTAATAATCCCAATCAAATACATTAGTAAAAGAGGATAACAAACTAATATACTTTGCTTTTACCTATGGAGGCAATGCTTTTGATAATTTCACCATCTTAGGGTTTTTAGCTCATCCAATGTTCACATCCTCAACTCCTTTTTCGGTTGGAAGCAAACTCGGTTTTCGGGCCACATCATCCTGATCAAACAACTCCTCTAAAGGTATTAGACCCTTAGGAATGATGTTGTCTTTAAGCTACAAAACTTCCATTTGATTGACTTCTATATCCGCTTCACCATCATCGTACTCCACATCAATAGAAGTGTCTTTGAACTTACCTTTATTTTGCAGAAATTCATCGATCTCATCATCATCTTGAAACACTTGCCAATACCTTTGATTGTCGGGGACAGCTGGGCGATGCTTCACGTGAATCTCAAACTTGTTGTTTGAATTCATCGGAATTTTCAAATTACTTGCTGCTGTTGCAAGTGAATCTGCAATGACATTCTGAGCACGGGGAACACAGGTTATAGTATAATCAGAAAATACTTTCAAGATATCCAACACTGCATTGCGGTAGGCCCGCATTCGAGGATGCTTAGCTTGGTATTCCCCTTTCACCTACTTGATAACTAACTCGGAGTCGCCATACACTGAAATCCTTTTAGCATTCAATTTTCTAAGAACTTTCAAACCGACAATTAAAGCTTCATATTCAACCTCATTGTTTGAACATTCAAAAACTAGTTTATAAGAACAGACCCTTACATTGCTTGGCACTTTGTTTGGGGCGAAAACAGGGCTGCGTATCCAAATACCAATTCCAGCACCTTCCCTTCCTACTGCGCCATCAAAGTCCATGCTCCACAGGCCTGTTTCATCCTCTTCCAAATGCTGAAATTCTGTTTCTTTTCCTTGTTGTCCATTAATATGTTGCTGTTGTCAGGAGGTTGTTTGCTTAGCGGTACTATCAAGTCTTTGCCTTTCTTGTTTTAAGACTTCTCTGAAATTTTTAGTGATCTCGAGAATGTCTTCTACTTCAACTACTTGGCTATTTACATCATTAAAGCTATCTGAATACAAAACAAATGATTCTAGATCAGTATGTACATAGTTGATTGGATGATTTACCAGTTTCTCCTTGCTAGTGATCATGTACTTCATCTTTTGTTCCCGGTATAGTTTCCTCATCTGACTGAACAAAGGAATGGTAGCATAGAGAAATCAAGTTGCATTGTCCCTTTAATCTTTGCTCCCCAAGATCTGGAAAGAAGCATGCCAAATCTAGGAGGCATATCTGCCACCACCATGTCCATCAAAACATTTTTAGCCGGAATTTGATCCAAACTGACAACCAAATCCTCAATTTGGAGTTGACGAAGACCTTTAAAAGTTGATTGCAACAGCACTTTGCCTTGAGGCAGCCTCATTTGACACATTTTGACCAGTCTTGAAAGATTTGATTTTTGATAGGGCAAATTAACTCCAAATTGAAAAATTCCACTTGGATTGGAAAGTAGACAGGCAAACCTTTCCAACAAGCACACTTGGAGCGAATTTGGACACCGGAAAGGCCTCCAAAAGTGAGTCCAAACAGGCGCTACACATAGAGAATTAGGCGCGGCGCATAGAGGAAATTTGGCCCAGTTTGACCAGGAATGCTCTGTTTTTCGCCCAGCTTTTGCTAGTTTGACTTTTTCACATGCTTAGTGTCAAATTTTTAATGTAATTTAATATACATTGATGGATCATGATGTAAATATGTCAGATTTTCACTTATGGAGCTAGATTCATTTGTTAAAAAGTTGTTTGAAATTGAATGAATTAGTTCCCTTGTTTCTAGAGGCATGTTGTTCTGTTGCCTGATTTCTAGTTCTTAGTTTAGAATTAGTTGAAACAACTCCTAAACATGTGAGCTCGACCCCTAGAGGCTAGGATGAGCTATGGTTTGTCTATATTATGTTGTTTTTCAGTCATTAGCATGGTTGGACTTTTGAGAAAGCCTTGAGCTTCATTGTACACTTATATCAACATTTTGGCTAAGGAATTGAGACCAGGGTTTGCAACACTCTTTGGGATCCATGTGGCGATTTGTCTTGGTACAGTGCTTTCCTTTGTAATTATGAATTTATTTATGTGATTGTACTCCATTACCTCTCTTATTTCTTCTCAGCTAAATCAAACAAGAGTGTAAGTAGAATCCATTGAAATTGCAGTGCTCTACTTGAGGTTTGCTTTAGTCTTTGATGTTTTCAGCTGTTTAGAGAGGATCCATGAGTTTTCTTGCCCTCTTCAGCTCCTCACCTGTCTAATCCTTCCATCTCATTCAATTTTAAATGCCAAAAACAATTGCCTACCTTGCCCCGTTGAGATCTTTGCAAGACTGAGCCTCATTCCCCACACCCAAAATCTGCCTTTCCATCAGAGCCAACAAAAACATCATTTCATTCAATCAAACTCTTTCACACATATATCTAGCCTAGGACCAGTATTTCTATCAGTCATCTCAAGCCCTCATTGATCATAATCTGCTGAGATTGACCCAGAGAGCGCCCTCTCCCGACCTGGTAGGGCTAGCTACCAGGTTAAGCGTGGTTTGATGTTGGCCCTGGATCCTACCTTCCTCAGCCTGAGGTAAATCTAGGCACTAACAGGCCACAATATAGTGTGCTCCACTAGAACACATACATTCAAACCACTTTACATTACTTATCCAACCATCACAACATAACCACTCTAGAGCTCGACGATGCTACTACCCTCAAAACACTTTGATCCTCTTTTTTCCATTGGGATCACAAAATGCTTTACTCTAGACCAACCACTCCTTAATGATAGTATCATCTTTCCTCACTGGCTAAGATATAACATTACACCTAGCCCTCTCCCCACTATCCCACAACCATTAGCCTTATGTATAGAAATTGATTCCAACATCACATTGTAGTACCATCCAAATGTTTTAACACCAAATATGACACCAAAATCTTCTCAACATAGAACACTTGGAAGATGACACAATGTTGTTCTCCTGTGGATGTCCTTCACTAGTCATAATTGAAGCATTGCATAAAGACATACGAAGATTCTAGATGTATGTGCAATAGTAGGAAATGAAGAGCATGAAGATGAAGTTTTTGATGATTCTTTGGATGCCTTGTGAAGATTAGAGGAGTCTTGATGAAGATGCCATTTACGAAGATAACAAAGTTATTTGATACACATGTTAGATTAGAAGAAGAGAATACAACCTTTGAGGAAATAATTAATATAATCTTAGATATCGCTCACAACAACATAATGCCATGTCGACACATATAAAGTTTTTCAAGCTACAAATCTAAGTTAGAGATTGAATTAATGCCAAAGGAGAAAGAAGCATTACATAAGGATGTCCCATGATTTCTCTCCAAGACCGGGGTTAATAATCTTGTTACACACTTAAAGAATGTAAAAGAATAATTTTATGGGCAATAGAGCATGGAAAGGATATGAAGATTCCAAGGAGAAGGTGTGTAAAACCCCAATGTTAAGTTTACCAACTCTAAAACTTCTTTTTAAGATTGAAGTTGATGCCTCTTGCAACGCCATGAGAATGATGTTGTTGCAACCATGTAGGCTAATTACCTATCACTCACAAACTTTTGCAAGGGTCTACTCAATATATGACAAGGAGCGGAATGCAATCAAACATTTAAGACATTATTTGCTCAATAAGGAGAATGATACACTCTAAACATCAACTGTTGTAATATTGATAACTAGTCAAAATTACAACAAAGTTTGCACTTCAAGTGGATATCGTAGTTACAACAATCAATCTAGACATCTGGTACAAGAAATGTGCCTAAAATCATACAACTAGGGTGCCTAAAATAAGATTACATACTTTATATTGAGACTTTTAAATGGTGTCATTATTATTTTAACACATGCTTAACATATCTAAAGCTCAAGATTTCATGGTTGTATATGTTAATGATCTTGAATTCCATTCACCCTTAGAAGCAAAAGGGGTTGTTAATGCAACTATAAGGTGTTGAACTGTGAACTAAGGGAATATGTGGAAGGTGGTATAATTTATCAATATGTGTATATTTGTGTTCCTAAACAAGTACACTAACAAAGAAATCACATGATCTGGGGGTTGCAAGACATTTTGACATGTATAAGATTGTAGCTAACTTATATCAATCATTTTAGTTACTATATATGTAAATATATATAAAAAAGATTATCAAAATAAATGTGCTTTATATAACAATTATTTATACTAATACTAATAATAACCATGGCGATGAAATAATAGAGTTGCATTTTACCTTTTTTTTTTCCAAGGATAGAAATTAACCTCCCACGAATCGGGAGGACTAGAGTGAGGTTGTTGGTACTAGGCTAGAGTGAGGTTGCTAGTATTAGGCCAACCCACATGGATACTCACTTAAGGCTCAAAGCCAATACAACAATATTCATTAAGACATTATAGCTCACCACGTCACTAGCTGGAATTTGAACCTAGGTGGGGAAGATAACAACATTCCACTCAACCACCCGAGACAACCCCTATTGACAAAGTTACAATTTACCTATATCCTTGATTAATAACATCTCTTTTAACATGCACATATATTGACATAGTTATTTGAGGCTATACCTAAATCCTATGTTATTAATAAAAAGTACATTCATTTCCAAAACACTATGTGCAATGCATTTAATGAAATTGGGTAATTAATTGCAATTGGCAAGTGTTTTTATCATTAGTTTTTTCACCAAAGTGAAAACTTCAAAATCTCACAATCAATGGGATGGTTGCATTAAAAATGGGTAGATATTTGTACAAGAGCCCTATGACCACATCACATTACAAGCGTGACACCGCAGGGTTTATTAAAAAATATGGAAATTGAACTATTCATTAAAACTCAAATGTTTTGGTTGGTTGTTATGGTGGAATAAGATTTTGACATGGGAAAAATTATGCAGACATGGTTTATCTGGACCAGGGAGGTGTGTCACCTGTGCCTTTGCCAATGAAGATGTGGTTCATCTTTTTTTACAATGCCCACTTGCAAATACCATCTCGTTGGGCGTTTTGGATATTTGAATGTTGAAGACAACTTGGAACATTGTTTCCATTACTACTTGCATGCAAAATTGGCCCGAGGAATACAAGGAGTGGTGTTCTTGACCTTTGTTGATTTTTTGGGGAATTTAACGCTATAGGAATGTTCATATTTTTGAGGATTCTAGTTTGGATATTCAACAATGATGTTATTCCATTGTTGCATATTTCAATGAGTATGTCCCAATGGCTAATCAGAAGCATGAGAGACGTATTCATCTCATTAACATATGGGACAGATTCCCTGTTGGTTTTTTTGACGGGGCGACCAATAGTGGGAATTGTGGGTGCGGGGTATATATAGTTATCAATCCAAAACTTTATTTTAATTTTATGTGGAATTGTGGTCAGGGTACTAACATTCGTGCGGAGGTCATTGCTCTATGGGGAGTACTATTCTACACAAAATGGCTCTCCATCGACAAACTAGTGTATTTGGAGATTCAAAAGTGGCCATAAATTGGGTTTTGGGTCAAACAACTTTTGGACACAACAAGCTCATAAACTGGATGAAGTATATCAAAAGGATTCAAGAGTATTTCCTAGAATTGACTTTCTCCCATCTATATCGTGAGTAGAACATTGTCGCTTATAAACTATCCAAAAAATGTCTACAACAATGTCCAAGGAATATATTTTACAATGCTTTTTCCAAAAATAAAATGAGGGAATATGACTACATACAAATAAATTAAAGAATATTATATAAACATAAAGTATTTGTTATTAACTTTTCTATTATGTTTTTTTTATTTGACTAAAACATATTTTTTAGATTAGAGATTATAGTGTGATACTATACAAAGATTTAAACATGCTATAGAGCAATTTGTTTTATGATCTACAACTATAGGTAATCTGTACAAATTATATTAGGTTATAGAACTAAATTCTAGTATAGATATTGATGCTTTTATATAAACCATAACTATGCCAAAATTTTATATTTTTGTTAGTTAAATATGCATAATGCGCATGATTAAATAAAATCATAATTTGATAATATTAAATTTTTTCATATTAAGAGAAAATTGTTTTTTTTTTCAAAAATAAATAAATAAGTAAGTAAGTTGTTTAATTATTATTAATATTTTTTTTTTTCACACTTTTAAAATCTCCTGCGCTGCCTTCTTTTATAAACATCTATAAGCTTTCCCTCTTTGGACAATTACAGACCATGGGTCTTTTATAAACATCTATAAGCTTTCCCTCTTTGGACAATTACAGACCATGGGCAGAAATGAGTTCTCTGCGATCTGAACCTGGGTTGGGGTTGAATATTCCGATGAGAATATGACATGCAAACTGGTACCTACAGGTTGCCATTGACAGGGTGAGGGCGAGGATTAGAGTTTTTGTAATATGAGAAATCTATTGAAGTATGCTTCGTCGGCCACCAGGCAAATTTTATGCCATCGCAGGTGTGGCAGCGGCCCTAGGGTTTCATTGTATGCTCGGTCTTTCTATAGCAGCGGCCCTAGTGTTTCATTTTATGCTCGGCCCTTTTATAGCAGCGCCCCAAGGGTTTCATTTTATGCTCGGCCCTTCTGTAGCAGCAATGGCGGCAGCAGCAGCAGCAATGGAGATGGAGAGGCCTCTTCCGAGTTGACGGAAGTAGAAGAAGGTTTAAAGAAATTATCTTCAAGCAGCAATGTCGGCAGCAGCAGCAGCAATGAAGATGGAGAGGCCTCTTCCGAGTTGACGGAAGTAGAAGAAGATTTAAAGAAATTATCTTCAGCGTTAGTAGAAGACGTTGAGACCATTGGTAAGTGTAAGGGCTATAAGGATGTTGGGTTTTAAGATTTTTGTTTCTGTGGTTGAACAGAGCTTAGTTTTGAAGTTCTCCAGTAACGTGATTTGCAGAAATTTTAAAGGAGCTGAGAAAGTACTATGGCGACAAGGATGATAATTTGGAGGCGATTGCGGAACTTGTAATGAAAAGAGCGCTCTCAAGAAAACACGATCAGAGCGACGAGGAGTTGATGGATGAACTGCAAATGGATGTTGTGGAGGATGTTCATGATTCCGAATTCGAATCAGATTTCGAGGAAGCCTATGAGACCGATCACGAGATTGAGAATCTTTACAATGCTACTGAATATACAGAGGATAAATTGCTTGCCGATGGACCAGTGGAGATGGATGCTGAGACGTATGATGAGATAGTCAAAGAGATGCAGGAGAAGGGGCATGTCATAGATCAGCAGAGTCTCGAGGAACTTGTCGAGGATATGACCAACTGGGATAAGCTTCTTCCAGGTATGCCACCCTTTTTATGCCTGTATTGGGGTTGCGTTTGTCATTCTTATGTCGTTTGTCGTTGGTCACTGGCAAGGCGCATTTGTTGTTATTTGATCGTCTGAAACTTCACTTCACTTCTACTCCACAAAGCCGAAACATGTAACTTATAAATTAGGCAGTGGCAATTACAAACGGCAAACCATTCTTCAGCAAGCATGCAAATAAGGCTTCATTAAATTACTGGTACATATATTAAAAGGCTGATTTATCCTCTATGGCTATCCAGACGCACGCCCTATTCTACTCACTCCCAACCAGGGTCCTTTATATTTACGCAGAAATTTGCTGAAACTCCTGCACCTAACCCTTCTACTCTCTCCTACCACTCTTTTATTAACCTTGTAGCATTTACAGGAATTGAGGCGTCGTAAATTCTGGAATTTGTCCCCACATTAAGTTTTGTGATCAGCTGTCCACTTGTGTTTCTCGAGGCAGTTCCAAAAGAACTAAACACAAAGGGTCGTGTTCTAGAATTAAGCCTATTTTCAGGGGCCACTGTCCTCAAACGGTAGACAAATTTACAAATCCAAAGATAGGCAGCAATAACCCTAAATCAAAGTTTCAATAGCATCATTGTTTACACCTTGGGTTTGGAGCCTGCCGTGCTGGTTGCATGATGACCTACCAAGTCTTTATTGCGCAAAATAAGGTTTGTCAGGTTTATTATCGAATTATTATGATAGCTATCGAGGGCCAAAGTGTTGAGATTGTTCTAGCTTATGCTTGAAGGACGTGCAATCTTATGTCATTAAAGTTATCAATGCCACTATTTGTGGTTGTAAGAGTGCCATTCATTTTGGACAATTGCCACTTATGACTTTGTAGTGCAAAATGTTATAGCAGTCCTTATAAGCACTTTTAAGGACATGCTGATATTAGTGGGTTCAGATGTGTCAATCATGGCAATGAAAATGTGCTCTGATCTGTTGAACTTTTCCGTGGATCACTAGGAAGCTAGTAAATGATTTCCATTAACCACAAAAATGTTACTATAGTCACTGGAATCTGTCCAAGAAACAATTTTATAGTTCTACAAGGGTTCGTAGTTGGAGTCATGTAATATTCCCTATGGATTAATGGCCTAAGGGAGGATGGAATAGCCTATCCAACCCCGTAGGCTACACTCATTGATAAGGGAAACCCATTATCTAATGTTTTGGGGCAACATTTTGTAAATTTGGGGTAGCTGGGGCTAAAAGTCTAAATTGGGGGCTATAGCTGTAACTTCTCACATTAGATTAAAGAAGAAAGACCCCCATGAGGAATCTATAAATAAAGGAGAGATATAATAATTTGATCGTCATTGATTTGGATTGGAATATCTTTGTTTTCTTTGAGTTGAGGCTCTAAGGGTTTTAAGACCCCTTTTTCCTTTGTCTAGTTTCGGTGGAGGTGATCCCTTTTTGTGCTATTTATCTCGTCAACGAGTTCCCTTCAAGGGCAACATAGTTCATTCTTTGAAGGTCTGGTTGCAAGAAGTGTTTTGGGTAGCGAGATACTCTTTATGTGATTGTGCATAGTGAACTAGGTTCGAGTTGTTGGCAAGGCTACAAAGAGGTTTGCTATGAGACATCGAAGGCTAACAAGAACAATGGCCCGAATTCCAGACTGAACGCAACAATCCTAGAGATGTTATTGCGACTAATAAGTAGGATCTGATTGGTAAGGTAAGCCTCGAGCCAACCTAAGACTTGCAGATTGATTACCTGAGGAAAGTCTCTTAATCATTGAGCTATTTCTAGATGAACCTTTGGCAACGACCCCCTTCTGGGCAATGGCCTCCTTGCACAGGTCTCTATGGTGGAGACAGAGAAGGCCCCCTCTATGACAGTTAGGGTCCTGTGCCAAGCTACGAAAGAAGTGAGTTGACTCTGTTGGATTGAGGGTTATTCCTAGGCAACAAAAGAAGAACCGGATAACAAGGGTTCCTAATCGATCGCAGTAGTTGAAGCTGCTATAGAAGATGATAGAAATAGGCAACTTTAACAGGGTAACTGAAGTAGTAAGGATTTTGGTCAACTGTCCTAAATCCTAGATAGTCTTGTAAGTTGATCATTAAAATAGTTGAATTGATTAGGGTTTGATTGTGGTTGTTACTATATTATCATTCTTGAATGGACTGACACCGTTGGGGTGTAAGAAACCTAGAAACAATTGTTAAAAGTGGAATCAATATAAGCTATTGAAGTTTTTTATATTGCTTATGTATCATATTGAGGTTACTTGTCTAGTCACTGTTGCATTTTAATGGTCATTGGGGAAAAGTTGTAAATGATTTTGTGTAATTAGTGCAATATACTCCTTGCTTTAAAACTTTGAGGACAAAAAAATTCCTTAGGGACATTACAAGTCTATGCCATATTGATACCATGAAATGTCCATTCCTCATAATTTAGGAAAGAGTCTTGAAATGACATTACTTCAAAAGTTGGCAAGGAATCTTGCCTTAAATTTCAAGTTATTGAAACTAGTATGATGTTGATGTTTGTAGCTCGGCCAACTACTTTTGCACATGCCTAAGTGTATTGGTATGTGAAAGTTGCCGAGTACACCCTTAATCTTAGCAATTACTTTAGTGATCAAAGTAATTCATTTTATAAGACAAGTCACAAAAGTGAGTTAATCTAATGAAATGGAAAGGTTATTTGCATTATTAAATTAGATGAATCGCAACTATCGATCTCAAGTGATGTTGAGATCTAATCTCAACCATCAATCACTTTGGAGATTAGGGTTGTGGATTTGTTCAACAACTCAAGATTATAAAAGAAAGGTTAGGCCAAGGGAGAAGACACATTAAGTGAGCACAAGACATTGAGAGAAGGGCATCTTAGTGATTGGGTGGAGGATTTCCATCTAGGTGTGTTGGGTTCGAGGAAGGTGCAAGGGGCAACAAGGGAGAACTAGATCAACCAAGAAGATCGAAGGATAGATCTAGATTCTAGGGTTTGATTAGTTGGATTAGATTCAAGTTCTTGTTGTACGCATTTTCATTAGTGGGCCATTATTCGAGGAAGGGATCCCATGTAAGTTTTGAGTTATTAATGAAGAATTGATTTGAAGGGTAGAAATCTTTGTGCATGTGATTGGTGTATTTATTTTGCTTCCACTTATTATTTTGTTTATGTTAAAACTATGGCGGTGTTATTGTTCAATAGATCTACGAAATTTGCTAGGAAGTAATTAACCAGGTGCTATAGTTAGAAATTAACATTGTATCAGATTGCAACCTTTGAAAATCGATCTTCAAAGTTTTGCAAACAGGCTATATTCCTACATATGTTGCAATGGGCCAGGTTTGGCCAACGATCATACGAGATAGCGATAAAATTTGCAGCCACGAGTTAATTTTTGTACGAATTTGTACGTGGAAAGGGACCAATGCATAATTTTTTTTGTGTTGAAAACATGGGGGCTGAGTTAATTTTTTTTTTTACAGGAAAGCACTGACAACTAGTGGCCGCCAGGGAAAGTCATAAAAAATAAATTAAAAAAGGTACCACTAGCATGGCTAGTGCCAGGGCCATGCGAACTAGCTGCCGCTAAGGGAAGTGAACAAGGCATGTAGAAATTGGTAGGAGACAACCAGGCCAACCAATATGTAATGTCCCAAGGGGATTTTTGCCCTTAGGGTTGTAAATTCACAAGATAAACTCTACTAATTTCATATTATTCTTTCAATTTCAAGCAGAGATAGTATAAAAAACAGAACAATGTAGTCGATAATAGATTTCACACTACACCAATAGTTCAGCTCAGTTTCAATTTAGCGATCACTTCCAGAGCTATTACACCAATAGGCTTGATGACATAATAGTGCTAGTCCCTTTAGTATAACCCTATTAAATATGTGATTGCAACAATAATCAAACCCCTAATCAACATTTTTGATTCATAATCACTTACAAGATTGTTTGTGGCCTATGTAACAACTTAGCCTGATTTCTATCTATTTTGTTATTCTAGTGATACATAGTTAGTTGCCCCTAACCTTAATGTTGGTACCAAAACTGGATCCTTGATCCTTGTTGTCCAATGCTGCACCCTAACTTGCCCCTTGGTGCCTTAGAAGCATTTTGTGCTTCAACACATGCATAGAGGTAGTTGCAGTCTCCCTAAATTCTTTCATAGTTACAGTTGTAGCCCTCGTTGCCCATAGGGGAATACGTTGCCAATTCCACGTTCAACTCCATGTGCTATTGATTGGAATATGGTCATTAATCAGGGATTTACTCTTATTGATCTATGGTGCAGGGATTCTTGTTGTAGCCGCTGGCTGGGAGTGAGAGTAAAACCTCGCTACTCTATGATTGATGTTGTGATGCAATTGTAGAGTACCCTAACCATCCACAGGGGTATTAACCTTAGAACTCTTGATCCAGATATGACCCTCGCTTGCCCTTAATCAAACTTTTCTTGCCCTAATTAGCTACTAGTTGTGTTGAGGTGCCTCAAGCAAAGGTTAGAATGAGAAACTTTGCTGCCAATCGGGTCTGGATATGGTTTGTTGTTCCTTTAGCTACCCTTAATTGTCTTTCCGCCTTAAGTTTATGCCACAAAAGACCATGTGATTTTTCAAGCCAATGTCTCACAAAATACTTCCTTCGCTTGCTAAAAAATAGATGAAAGTACTTCAAAAAATTATGCTAGACATGTGAGAGAAAGAGAGGGGATTAGCTAGGGTAGGATCATCACCACTGAAGCCAATCAAGGAAAAGGGATCTTAAAACTCTTAGGGCCTTAGCTCACAAAACAAAAATATCTAATCCACAATGATGCTAAAGTGATTTCTTCGCTCTCTTATTTATAGATTCCTTATGGGGTCTCTTATCCTTAATTTAATGTGAGGGGGTTACAAGTTTCCCTCCACATAGCCCTAATTTGGGCTTCTTCCACAAGCTTTGCCCCAATTACCCTAAATTTGCTCAATGTTGTCCCAAATCATTGGATAATGGGTTTCTCCCTTTATCATTAACTATAGCCCATGGGGTTGGATAGGCTACTTCCTTCTCCCTTGGACAAAGCTGTAGCCATTGAGGGTTAACAGTAGATAACCGCCATGATAATGTTGTAGTCGAGTCGTGGGAGGTGACACTGGCAAGTTTACCATTGCATGGGTGTTGCGAACAACTGAGCCATGGGGAGACTTAGCCACTGTAAAAGTGTTCCACGTGGTTAGAAAAAGGGCTAGTAATGTTAGAACTCTCAGCCTAGTTGCAACAACTTATAGCAAGTAGTTGCAGATAGGAGTTGGGTTGTACAAGGCCGTACAGGTAGAGCAAGTGACAAAAAGGGACATGTAGAACAGTTATTTTGGCTAGCAATTGTACAATGGGTATAGAAGGCATGGTCAACATGATTGGCAAAGGTCAACCTTCAAAGAGAGAGTGGGAGACCATACTAATTTGATTTTTTTTTCAAGGTGTATCAAAGGACTGAGAAACATATTGATGAAGAGATCCTAACAGATCTATAAACTAGCTTTATTCTTGTGGGTGCTAGAAGGACTCAGTAGAAGGCTAATTATTAGATCAAAGATATGGTAGCAACGAGTCTTAAATTCGAATGTTGGTTGGATGGAGCATCAAATTTACTGCTGAAAGAGAATGACCTTTGCGAAATTGTGGATATGGATGTCCAATGGCCAACAAATCTAGTATAGTTGGTCGCCCATGAAAAGGACGCCAGAGCCCAATGTATCATCATCAATGCTATGAAGGATCACTTGATTCCTCACTTGGTAGAAAAGAAGATAGCTAGGGAGATGTTCAAAGCTCTAGTGGATCTGTTCCAAAGCAACAATATAAATAGGAAGATGACTTTGAGAAACTATTCTAATCCATTCAGATGTCAAAGTCATATAATCTTACCAGTTACTTCATGAGGATCAACCACACATGGGATCAACTTATAGCCATTGGGGAGAAAGAGTAGGATGCAAAGCTCGTGAATGTGGCACTGAATGGTCTTCCCAAGTCATGTGAACCATTTGTTAAAGGAATCTGAGCCTAGGTTTAGGGATGATTACATCTAGGAAGAGACTTGAGAGGAGTCTAAGGCCAACAAGCAGGAAGATGAAGAGAACCAGCTTTTTGGCCAGTATGGCCAAGAATGGAAAAGGAAGAGGTTCCAAAGGTAATAGTGAGGGGCAACCTCTCAACTAAGAATGAAGGATTTGAGTAAAATCAAGTGCTTCAGTGGCCACAAGTGTGGGCACTATGCATCACAATATCCATAAAAGAATAAGGTGAAGGAGAAATCACAATAAATAGTAGCTTCAATGGAGGTTTAGCTTGATGAGTTTGTAGTGAAGTTCAAGGAGGACTTCTCATTTGTCTTTTGTCTATCTACCAACACCGTCACAAGGAGTGGCTAGTACCTAGATAGTGGTGCATCGTGCCATATGAAAGAGGCAAGAGAGCTGTTGAGCAGTCTGACAGAGACAGACTTAGATTTACATATGAAGCTTGGTGATGATGCCAAATATGCAGTGAGGGGTGTTGGAACCATTAAGTTCCAACTAGAGTAAGGAGGGATGTTGGATGCCAAGGATGTGCTATTCATATTAGGATGGAATAAGAACTTGTCCATAGTATCAATTGTGGAGAACATAGGATTTGTAGTCATGTTCCAGAATGGGCAGATGCTCATTCCTCGAGAGTAGTCTAGCACATACATAGTGGTGGCCATTGGGGTTAAAGTGAGCAACTTATATAGGTTTATGGGCAAACCTATTTAGATATTAAGGGATGGTTAGGAGCATGTGGAGGGTTGTAGGAGGACATTCAGGGAGAGCAAGCCTCTGAAGGACATTGTGCTAGTACTAGAGGGGCAACTTGTTACAAGTGGCTCTTTAAGAAGTGCCTCTCTTGCTAAGAGGAAGTGTTGATGTTTATAGTCTAGGTAAGTACTTCTGCATAGGTCCAAGTGTCTAAGCATGCGAAAGTTGCCTAATACACTCTTAATATTAGCAATTACTTTGGTGATTAAAGTAATTTCTTTTATAAAACAAAAGTGAGTTAATCTAATAAAATGTAAAGGATTTTTGCATTAGTGAACTACATGAATCTCAATCGTCAAACTTAGGTGATGTTGAGATCTAATCTCAATCATCAATCACTTTGGAGATTAGGGTTGTGGATTTAGTCGACGACCTATGCTCATAAAAAAAAGGTTAGGCTAAGAGAGAAGACACATTGAGTGAGCACAAGACATTGAGAGGACATCTTAGTGATTGGGTAGGGAAGAACCAAATGTGTTGGGTTCGAGGAATGTGCAAGGGGCAGCAAGGGAGATCCATATTAGCCAAGAAAATCAAAGGACATATCTATGGTTTAATTCGCTGGATTAGATCCAAGTTCTTGTTTTATGTGTTTTCCTCAATGGGCCATTATCCCAGGAAGGAAGCCCATGTAAGTTCTAAGTTATTAATGAAGAACCAATTTGAAGGAAAAAAATTGTGTGCATGTGATTGTGTGATTTGTTAGTTTGTGTATCTTGGACATATTTTATATTCTCAGGTGTTGTCTATGAGGCTAGAAACACAGATGGATTAGTTATGTCCAATACTCAGAAAAAGTTTCTAAGGAAAATTATCTGAATTAGATTTAAGTAGTCAGTTTAATTATTTTCCTAAGTCTAACTTAGGAAAAGTGGTTAATTAATCGGGATTAATTGAGACAAATCGATTTCTCTCTAGTGACTTCTAGAAAAGTGATTTTTAGAAGTTAAGATGATCTTATCCATTGATTGTGAATAGATCGCGGCCATTGATTGGTCAACGAGAGATTATAAGAGGAGATCGATGGGCATTTGGAGAACACATTCGTGAGAGAGATTTGCGGTGATAGCATGAGAGACACTAACAGTGGGATTTCAGTAGGAGAAATTGAGGAGAGGATTTTCGGAGAAATTCTTCACAGTGATTTTAGTTATCCGAGAGAAGGAAGGAGGCCGAATTATTCTGCAAGAGGGAGGTCGATTTAGCTAGTGTGAATTGACAATTTATCCAATGTGAGTTGCTGGGGGCTCGTTTTTTATTGACAATTACCAAATCAATTTTTTGTAGACAGTGCGAGTGGGTTTCTAGAGCTGCTAGAGGCAGAGAAATTCGCTGAGTTGATTTTCTCGAGCAAATGCGAGCTTCAAGAAGAGCCAATGTGCATTTTTAGTGGGGTAGTGCGAGCTACTGGAGGAAGTGCAAGTTGCACAGAGAGGACCGAGTTGGTTCGCAAAAGGAAATCGTGGATTGTCTAGTTTGATTTTTCTAGTAGAAGTGAAGGAAAAATATTTCTGGAGCTTTGCCAGTAAGAGGCAAGCAATTTATGTAACCTTTGATTTGTTGAAGAATAATAAAAACCCGTCATATGTAGTGTTGAAAGTTGTAACTAGTTTCGGTCTTCATAATTGTATTCGTATCATGAATTGGTGTAATTATTGTACTCAAGAAAAAGGAGAAAGACAAATATTTTGTAAAAGAAAATTATTTGTAAATGGGTTTCTTGCCCATGATTATTTGTCCTAGGTTAAAACACCCATTGAGTCCTCCAGGAGTTGAGTCTTGAGTCAAGTCAAAGTCATGATGAAAAGACCCTTTAAGGGCTCATGTATCAAGAAAATAAAATTATTATTGATGTAAAGAATTATCTAGAAGCTACCAAGAGTCAGGTCGGCCAGCCCCTAAAGTCGGCCTAAATGAGGCCCATGCACCCACAAGAAAGACTATAAAAAGAGGAGCATTCGTCCTCCATAAGAACACACTTGAGCATCGATCTTCTGGAACAATCTGAGGCAAGATAAGAAGTGTGAAAGTCTAGAAAGAATGTAGTGAAGTATCTCTCTCTGATTTTGGTCTTGGACTATCTTTCTTTGGCAGCTGAGTTTTTGTGGAAGATCAGATCCGAATCTTTGCTCGAAGAAACAACAAGTCTTACATCATCTTGGGTGGCTGGCCTGATCTTGGTGTGTTGTCTAGGGTCTGTGGTCTTGGAAGTCTCCTTGAATTGATTCTATAAGAAGAGAGTTCTCTGGGTTTTCCCCTGTTGAGGGGTTTTGCCCTGGCATGGAGCCTATCTCTGGTGTCTTTTATTGTTTGCATTGTGATCTTCTTGTTTGGCACTTATCTTTATGATGAACAAAACATGATAATGATAATGATGAATTAATATAATATCATAAGAAAGTGTCAAGGTAACAGAGAAATCAATTAATAAAATCCTATCTACAATTTGCCCTTGATTTCTAACATGTAGAATTGGTTTTCCGTTAGGGTTTTTTCCAGGGACAATTTGTCTGAAAATATCAACCTATATTATTTTGTGTGCAATATTTTCTCAGTACCTATGATTTAATTTTGGTGAAATTGTAGTAGTGTTTTATTTAGTATTTGCTATATATAATTTATAGAAAACAAATAATCTCTTAACGATAGGTGAATAATAACTAGATTAACTGCAACAATTTTTAAAAATTTCACATGATTGGTGTATTTTAATTTTCTTCTGGTGTATTATTTTGTTTATGTTAAGACTCTAGCTGTGCTTTTTTTTTTTCACCGCAGCAAATCAGGGTAGGTCCACCAAAAGGGACCACACCCCCCAGACAAACTAATCAGAGCCTAACCTTGAAGGTGGCACCTCGATCAATTGAGCTAACACTCAGGGCTAGATATATATATATATATATATATATATATATAGAGAGAGAGAGAGAGAGAGAGAGAGAGAGAGAGAGGCTTGACTCACAAGGGATTGAACCTTGAATTGACTCTAGCTGTGTTATTATTCAGTAGATCTACATAATTTGCTAAGTAGTAATTAACCGGGTGCTAGGGTTAGAAATTAACATTTGAATGCTAAACAAATTCTAGAACATGTTAAGGTTATTGTAGATTTCTTGCTTCACAAGAAGCCATTGAATTCATACTCAGTGGATTAAAAAACAATACTTTTATGTCCTTGATGATTGGTGATGACCAAGCAAAAGAAGAATCTATGGAGGATCTTTGGATTGCAGATTTGGGAATTGGATACGAATATTGTATGAATGAAAGTCCCATTCAAGCCTACAAGGATGAACATCATAAAATGGGGCTTCTCATTCAAGAAAGGGCGCTTCACCCGAAACATTGGACAAACCAAATTCACAAACACAGTTCTTTTCCAAAAATTAATCTTACAATATGAATAACTGTGAAAATATGCATAAGATTAATGCAAGGGTTTCACCCATTTCCTTAATCTTAGATGGAGGAGCATTGTCACATCCTTCTATGATTCCCTATACTTTAGCTGCACTTGGTGATGTTGTCAAATGTGTCATAGATGGGGGTGGACAACCATTACTGACTCTAAGTGCACTTGGGAGGTCTGACAAGGGAAGTGTAGAGGAGTGTGCACATGTATGTTCCCCTCCCCATTCATTGTGTAGAAAGCTTAGGAGAGGGAAGTCTAGAGGTATGGGTGGAGAAGGAATTGAGGGGCGAAGTTTAGGTGAGGGACTCGCTTCTTAAAACAGTGAAATAATAATAAAAAAATAAAATAATGCTAGTTAGGGCTGGTGTGTGTTAGAGGAATCTCAAGGCTCAAGAAACAATATGCACATGAATCGTAATTTGAACATTGTTGGTAGTTGGGGTTGTTGAGAAACAATTGAATGTTTTTTGGTAATAAAGGGAGAAAGCATAAGAGCAGAAGGATTATGCCTTCATAGTTGATTCACAAGGAAGCCTAAGAGGAATATAGATAACAATAACAACTAAAGAGAGCTTAGGGAGCTTGGGAAAGAAGAAAGGAAGCTTGAGAGGAAAAGTTGGCAACTTCCATGCCTTGTAAACACAAAAGAGCCCATTGAGGCATGCTTGTAATATTGTGAATCTTTGAAGTTTAAATTAATAGACTAGCATTGTTGGTGTTGGGAATTTGCATCGACTATTATGTCGTGTAAGTGTTTGCTTCCAATTTATATGCTATTTGCTCCAAGTAGTTTGAATTACAACCCTTGTAGCTAATTGGGGGCTTGCATTAGTTTGGTATGAGAGTGTGTTTCAATGCATGCATTCGAGTGATAAGCATTCTAGTAAAAATAATTTATTCAGTGGAATCATTGAGGGAAGGAAAACACAGTTCTAGTGGAGAATTGTTGGGTAGAACTGTGACTTTGTGAGAAGGGAAGATTACACAAGCAAACAACAAGATGGCACATGATTATGATGATGATGATGATGATAGTGGTTAACGTCCACTGAGACCAAATTGGTCTATCAGACCTATAATTTTCTTAGTTTTTAATTGTCTGGCTCCTCGTCTTTCTTGGCAAGATTGATGCTGTAGCTTTCTTTTTTTTCTCTACGGTCTTCCAACTTCCTGTATCTTGCATCTCCTTCATCTCTTCTGGTTCATGGGACATTGGTGTCTTAGCTTCGCGATCTATTGTGTTCGTCCTCTTGAAGATAGACGGAGAAGAAGTTTGGTCATAGAGGAATATCATTTTAGGGTCCAGGAATCAGGACAATAAATTGATGCTTTTTATGAGTTTACTGAGTTGTTGAGATCAGTGATTGCTAGGATGAATGCGATCCAAGCAACACAGGGGAAGAGTTGAAGTGGATCTCCATGATGCCAGTGATTATGAGTGGGAACTAGGAATTCCACAGGATGAAGCTAAAGAAAAGCCCAAGCTTTATAGGAGAGGTTTGTAAAGGCTCTAATAATTTGAGGGGTAGACCCAAAATGGAAATCCTTACCTTTTTAGGAAGCTTAAACCCAGAAGAATTAATTGATTAGATTGGGGAATATAATAAAATAATATATGATAAGTATATTAATGCCCAACAAATGACCAAAAATAAGTCGTTATAACTATTTAGTACATAAGTGATGATACATAGTTAGTGATGATACATAGTTGGAGTGTGGAGGCCACAACTATAAAAGTAAAAAGCAAAGATAATCTAGGAAATATGAGCTCCATTAGTGCAAGGCAAAGTAGAATACAATGCTCTGGACTCTGGAGGACTGTACAAGGAAAGGAACCTTAGGGCATTGGAGGCTTGTTGTGGGAAGAAGGAAAAGGGAGAGGTTGTCTTGCTTTGTATTGTCCACTACTAAATGTATGACTCTCCTACAGTCTAAGGTCAAAGAAAAGAATCTTTGGATAGAGAATTGGTTAGAAGAGCTGGATTTGACTTTGGGCTGTCTCTTTGGCCAGAAGGGGTGGCCTACTGTTGGGAATTAAAGGAGGCTTGGAGAAATTCTTCAAATTTGAGCAAATTGAAGACTCCAAGAGAGTGAAAATTGTGTGCACCAAGTTGAAAGATCGCGCATTCTTGGCGTAGGATGGATAAGTAGGGAAGGGGCTGTAGAAAAATTATGATCTGCACCCTTACCCCAGTTTACAAGTTTGCATGTGTTTATTTGGCCCAACCCACAGGTTTTGTCACGCTGATATAAATTTCAGAATGCGTTAATTGTAAACATCCAAAGAGTACTTTTACTATTTTTTACTTTTCCTATCAGCTGAAATTAATACAAAATTTAGGCAAGCATTCAAGCATGTGGGACACTTATTTTTGGTCAAGGCAATGTTACTTGGGAGCGGGAGCGGGAGCGGGAGCGACCATTTTCAGAAGCTCCCGGTTTGGGAGCGAATCGGGGAGCGATTTTTTAAAAATATATATATTTTTTATATTTTTTAATTTTTGATACATATATGTCAACAAAAACATGTAGAATGATGAAATAGACATAAAAAACATAAAAAAACATAGATTGAACCATATAACAACAATCATCTAGAAGTTATAATCTTCATCAACCACGTCCGCAAGTTAGTAACATAGTAACATACAACATATTGAGTCTCATGATTCATCAATCTTAAAGTTTCAAGCTTTTAAAATTCAATATATAACATTTATCATCATTGATCACCAAAGTTGTACTTGTAAGCTAAGTGTAACCATTACAACAAATAATATCTAACATGAAATGAAATGTTATAAAATGAAATGAAATGAAACAACTTTCAACTTTCATGAAGCATCATATTCATAATTCATTACTAATGAGTTATAATTGCCAACTTCAAACTTAAATTGTCATATATTCTTTAAAAAAATATCATAATAAATATGAAAGAGTCAATAGTTATAAAAGCTACTAGAAACTAGAAAAGAGAAGTAAATCTATTATCTATTTCTTATGCTTGGGCCTCTTGCCACCACGAGAAATGTCTAATTTTTTAGTCTTGTTGCAAAATCAGGATCTTTGTCATTAATATCACCCTCCAAGCATTAATATCCAGAGGTATCTTTGTCATTACCTTTGTATCTGTATAGGGATCTTTGTCATTAATATCACCCTCTAAGCATTAACATAAGATAGAAAAAGCATAGCATGTCAAGTCAAGATTTTGTTTGAGTGATGCGTACATTTTTAGAAGGGTCATGATAGAGGAGTTCGACAACCAATGTCACTAACATCAAGGTACATAGAGGGATTGGTACTCTTGATTAAATATGAGTTCCATACCCTAATACATGACAAAATTCAATGGAAACATTGCAATCCCCCAATCCTGAAATCCTGAAAAACTGATAAGTCTGCTGGATTTTGAATGAAATCTAAAATTCTACTTTCTCCATATGAAATCCAATGAGGACGAAACCACTCTCAAACATCCTGAGTCATTTCATGGTAATGTTAAAAATTTAAGTAAAAGGATGAAAATGAAAATTAAAGAAAATGTCACTTTTACTTTAAGAATTTAACATTACCATGAATAGCATATCAATACTAGGGCCTAGACTTGATCATTAAGTTGCCCCACTCAAAAACTATTTGTTTCTTTCAAAAAAAATTGCATTTCGAACATTACTACAAAAAAAAAAATGCAAAATAGGCAAAACGCTCCCGAAAAGGCAGGGAGCGAAATTTTTTTTAGGGAGCGCGACCCGCTCCCGAGTCGCTCCCGCCCGGAGCGCGGATCGGGAGCGGGAGCGAGGGGGGGGGGGGCGCTCCCCCGCAACACTGGGTCAAGGTGACCCTGGAAAAACCCCACAGCATCTTGGGGAAAACCAGTCTTCAAAGGAGGATTTTATTGCTTGAGAAATTAGTAAGTATATCAAATTAAACACAGTACTTATCCCCTTCCACTGAAGCATTAAATGCAAATCTGGAAATTTGTGCCCACTGATAATTTTCAGATTTTACAAATTTTTCATGTCCATAATTTTATGCACTTTCCTGCAGCTCAGCTCCTCGATCTTTGTGCCCAGAAATCTGCCTTGAAATCTGTGCCGAAGCAGCCTCAATTTCTGTGCCAAAACAACCTTGATTTCTATGCCAAATTTGCCTTGAAATTCGTGCTGAAGCAGCCTTGAATTCTGCGTTGGAAGTGACTGTAAAAACCTTGAAATTTGTGCCATGTGACATCAGAGACCCTCCTCGAAAATCATGCTGAACAGTCCCTCAAATGCATGCCACATCCCTCGAAATTTGTGCTCCCTAGCCTTGATTTCTGTGTTGCTGTTTGCCTCAATATCTGTGCTGACTGTCTCCTTGATTTTTGTGCTCCTCTCCTTGGAATTTGTGCCTCCTATGGCTGCCTTCCTCCTAGAAAATCGAACCCTCCTTTTCTAGCTGCAAATTCTCCTTGAAGTCCCCTGCTCCTCTTCTCATGCTCTCTCAAGTGAAGTGCAGAATGAACCTCTCTTTTCTCCTTTTGTCTCTTAGAAAAGATTGAATCCCTAAACTTAGGATCCAATGGATGAGATTTAATCTCCAAATTTCAAGATGTGTGGTTGAAATTAACTCTCCCAATTGACCCCCTTCACACATTGGCCTCATTACTTAAAAGCCTCCTAGTACCTTTTTCTATTTTTCTCTTAAAGTGATTTTTCAACTCACTTTAATATTATAAAAGTACACTTATAAAGTCACTTACTTTACACATAAAGTCACTTTATAAAGTACAAGTGACTTTAATATTAGTAAAGTACATGGTACAACACTTTTAAGTACCTTTTTCCACCCATGACATTAATATATCTCATAAATGTCACCAAGACAAAAGTCATTAATGTTTCTACTAGGCTAAAAGGGATAAATGCCTAGTAACACCTCTCCTTGGTACTATTTCCAACACTCCCTCATACCGAGGAAGGTGTTGCCATCCTGTGTATGAAGAAAACATGCTTGCCTCTTGGCAAGGACTTGGTGAGAATCTCCGCTACTTGCTCAGCAGAGGATATATACTCAAGCTTCACTGCCCCTCACTGAACCCAGTCTTTGCTGAAGTGGTATCTGATCTCTATATGCTTTGACCGATCGTGAAATACTGGATTCTCAAAGAGTTTAATACAACTCTGATTGTCACAATAAATCATAGTTGGTCTCAACATTTGAACAAATAGATCATGAAGCATCTTGCGAAGACATAATGCCTCGCACCCTGCTTGACTAGCTGCCATGTACTCTGTCTTTGCGTTGCTTAATGACACTGACTTCTGTTTCCTGCTGAACCATGACACAACTGCTGAGCCCAATGAGAAACAACATGTGGAAGTGCTCTTTCGGTCATTGACACTGCTAGCCCAATCTGAGTCCATGCAACCAATAAATCTGACCCCATCACATCTGACCAATATACCTTGCAAGTATCTCAACACATGTTTTGTAACCGCCTATTGTACTCTCCTGGGTTCCATCACAAAACTGACTCAATGTATTGACTGCAAAACAAATATCCGTTCTAGTGTTGACCAGATACATCAATGACCCTATTGGCGTTCGATACAAAGTGGGTTCCACCAACTCGGAATCAACATCATGCAACTTCTTCTAGTTGGTGATTGTTGTACCTATGTAGATAATTCTAGGTTAAGGAATTATGCCAAAGCATCTAAAGTGTTTTGTTTGTTTTGAGTTTTTGGATGACCAATGTTCTAAACTATCTAAACAGATGTAGTTTCTTAATTAATTTAGATGTATTAAAAGGGTTGACTCTTCACCTCTAGCAGAATTTAGCTTTTGAAGAGATATGTCAGGTTGAACTTAAGAAAATATATGATTAATTAAATCATCAAACAAATGATTTAACTTAGTCATATACAGATGAATGTGTGTAAAATGCTTTTACAACCAACATAATATATTTAATACTTAAGGGGAAGTGACAATTGAAAGATGTAGAGGAGTTAATTAAAACAAATAGTCTAATTAACTAATCTCTGTAATTGATAATAAGTTCGTAGGGGTTTTCAGATTATTTGAAACTCAATATTATAATACCCAGAATTCCCATTAATTTCAAATATATGCAGATTTAAACAAAGTGAAAATATAATAGCAAAGAAGTACTCACAGGGACACAATTGTTTCAAGATAAATCCAGGATCCTTCTATTTCTTTCAGCAAATAATTCAGATGATTGCAAGTCTTCTCAAGAGTCTATCACAATGGTTCAACCCTTTATACTTTGATTTACAAAGTATTTATTCAACTTTCTCTAAAAATATCTTGATTTAAATATCAATATTTATTTACAAAATATCTCAAAACCGTTTATAAAATAGATCTATAATATAGGAAAATAAATTTGCTTAGGAGTTTTGGCACTAAATTCGAGGCTTCTTGTGATGATTGGGCTGAAAGGCTGCTGTTTTGTTGCTCTTGAAAATCTGCATCTTGTTGCAAAAAACCTGTTGTCTGTTGCTAGAAATCTGTGTCTGTTTATTCGAGAAGTTGGCATATCTTGTCCCATCTTTCTTCACTTGGAGTGGAATATTTAATTAACTTTCTAAATGTTTCATCCACTTCAGTGTATTTTTGAAAAGTGGGCTTAATTACAAACAAATGATTGGTCTCATGCTTAATTAATAAATCAAAACTTAAACCTTCAATGAAGGCTTTTCCTGTAATAGTTCCGCTGATCTTGGCAAATTTGGATTTGTTTGTAGCAATAGCATGCAACTTGCGTTGATATTCTTCAAGGGGAATGAGTTTGTCTGCCATTCCTCTTAACCCTGTAAGTCCTTTTTGAGGCAAAATATTGAACTTGTGAAATTTCTGAATGCAGGCTTCTAGATTATGACATTTATTTTCACGCTACAACATAAGATTTCTCTTTGTGAGAATCCTTCTCACTTCCAAGATTGTTTCAGTTCTATCCTCTATTTCAAATTCTTCCAGTTCTTCCCTTGTCTTTGAATTTAGAATTCTAATTAATGCTGTAGCCTCTCGTCGTTTTTTACCCAGGTCTTTAATTACCTCTGCAATCACTTCTTTCGATCTTTCCAATAGCTCCTCATGTTCAAAAATAATTTCAATAGAAGGCCACAATTTGGTCATAGACTCATTAATATCTACCCATATGTTTTCCTTGGCCCGTGCAATGATCTGAGCAATAGCAGTCTCATTTTCTAGAGACTCTATTCTTTGAGTTAGCCTATGAGTTTTCTGAAGCTGTACTAAGTAAACATTATCAATCTTTAACTTTTTCTCTTGGAGATTGTTGAGTTGAGCCTTCAACTTCTCAATCTCTTGATCAAATCTCCCGTTGCTTTGGTTAAGTCAATTGCTGCTTCTGTGGACTGTGATTCCATTGCTATAGCTGATGTAATAGAAGTCCCTGCAATTGGAGCTGTTGAGGTACCTGCAATAGAAGCTGCTGCTATAGGAATAACTGCTGCCACATCTGCTTGTTGCTTTTTTCCCCTTAAATAAACCTTCTAGTTCAGTCTCCATCCTCTGAATCTGTAAGTTCTGTTCAACAATGATTTTGAACATGTTCTCCTTTTCCTTTTCCAACTCACCTACTTCTTTGGTCTGAGGATCTTCAGTAGTAGGGAGTTTCAACTGTTTTCTTAATGCTTGTATATCAACATTTTTTCTCTTAATCATCTCCTCAACAACTTTAACATTACTGGGATCATATCCCAGTTTAATCACTATATCCTCTAAAGATTTTATTTTAGTATCTTTGGCAAGTGATGAGATCTTTTCAAGTTTTAACTGAGATTGAATGTTATTCACTGAAACCTGCAACCTGGATGCTGCCATGGTTGAACTGGTCAAGGTGGAGTAAATCATTTCTCTAGCTTGTTTGTGCAGATCAATTTGGTCAATAGGATGGATCTGCTTAGTGTCAAAGGAAAAAACAAATTCTTTGTAATCTACTGCAATTTTTGGAAAAGGAACCTTAGGCTCTAAGAGTGCCATCTGAAACTGTCCCTTCTGAGTATCTAATGCTGAGAGAAGCCTGTGTTGGGAAGCTGAAGTTTGCTTCCAAAAGTCTAAATAAGTAGTGGCCTTGAGTGCCTCATTCTTCTTCTTAATTTCCCTGTACCTAGCAAATATACTCTATTCTGAAGTAGTGTGAGCTAGCTGTAGGAATTTACAGGGTAAGTTCCTCAGAGAGAACACCAAAAGGACACCGCTCACAACCAGATCACAGATCAATACACCAGTATTTTTGACGTGGTTAAAACCCTCAAAGAGGGAAACAGTCCACGGCCTGAGCCAACGTGGCCACTTCAGGCAATTTATTAATCAAATAATGAAAATTTACATAAGCTTCTCTCATGCACGGATTACCCTACAAATGACCCTCCATGCGCTTTAAATAGAATTCATGGACCAATCGGGTGTCAAGCCACGGATCAAGTGTCGGTAATACCGAGGAGAGAATGAACCGTCGGATCACTACATATCGTGACTGTCGGATTGTAAGTTACAAAATGTACAACGGTAAAGAAATACACTTTACCTAACTCTATACCTAACTCTATACTAGACCAAGTTGTACTTAACTATTTCCTATATGTCGGAATATCCTAACAACTAGATCACAGATCAATACACTAGTGTTTTTGACGTGGTTAAAACCCTCAAAGAGGGAAACAGTCCACGGCCTGAGCCAACGCGGCCACTTCAGGCAATTTATTAATCAAAGAATGAAAATTTACATAAGCTTCTCCCATGCACGGATTACCCTACAAATGACCCTCCATGCGCTTTAAATAGAATTCATGGACCAATCGGGTGTCAAGCCACGGATCAAGTGTTGGTAATACCGAGGAGAGAATGAACCGTCGGATCACTACATATCGTGACCGTCGGATTGTAAGTTACAAAATGTACAACGGTAAAGAAACACACTTTACCTAACTCTATACTAGACCAAGTTGTACTTAACTATTTCCTATGTGTCGGAATATCCTAACACTAGCTCTCTTGTTTGAACTGATTTTAATGGATCCCGAGTGATCGAAGATACATGAGAGCTTGAGAAAATTTCTTCAACTCTTGGGAATGTTGCAGCATAAGAACCTGATAAAACTAATGTAGTCTGTTCCTGTGAACTCTCTTCTTGAGATGGCTCTTCAAGAGGGTTCTTTTTCTTCTTTTTATACATTATGAATTTAGATTGTTGAATTTCTAAAACAAGAGGGGAAATACTTTCCCTTGCCCTTTTTGCATGTTTTTCCTGTGGTGTTGGAGTTTGTGCTGTTGTAGAAATGAAAACTTGCTCCTCTGCTTCCTGCAATGTGTTCTCCTGCCACTCCTCTTGGTTCATGTATTGTTCGATCTCTGGTCTAGGAGTGTGTGCATAAGGAGTAGTTTTCTGTTCTACCCTTAGTTTATAAATAATCCCCAAGGGATCATAAGACCAGGTAAAACTCAATTTAAATTTCATTTGCTTCAAGAGGAGGTCTGCTTCTTTTGCTGCTACTCTAGTGTTACAAATAAAAGGTCCAATTTGAGCCTTTAATTTAAACTAAGATTTCTTCTTAGCTGACACAAAGTGCAACTCATCCATGTTCATCATCTGCCTAATATATTCAAGTGCAAAAATCCTAATTGGTACAAACTTAGGTAGTTTATATGGAGGCAACTCACATCCATATACTCTAATCTCTATATAATTTTGGTACAAGTACCAATCTCCAGTCTTAGTTTGCTCGCTGAGATGTAGAATTCTCTTGATTTCAGGGGAAATCCTAAGAACAACCTCACTGTTAAGCAAACAGGAGACCATGTATAAAAACTGATTGGTGTAATCACTAAAGGAAAATTCATTGGTATTCTTCCTTACCAAGGAAGTCCAATGAATCACAGATTGAGGATTACCCTGCTCATCTAATTTCTGCAACTGAAATTGGAATTTATCTGCTTGATGGAATAAGAACAAGTATACAAGAACTGACTGATATTTGAAAGATCCTTCTGTTGAAAACTTTAGGAATTGATCATGTATTGCTTCAAACAAAAACTCACTGTAATTGAAGATCATGGAGGGTTTTTCACTTGCTGAAAATACTGATAGAAATCCTAAAATAATCTCATCTACCCACTGATCAGTTGGATAACCTAACAAACAAGAAACTACTGAGATAACTTGTCTGGTCATTTCTGGGAACATGGAAGAGGGGTATGGAGGATTTGTCCTAGGAAATTCTGCATTTTTAGGTAGGAATATTTTAGCTCTTTGAGGAAAGGTGAGCTTTTTATATAATTCCATGAGGGAATCCACAGAGAAAGGGTGCAGAGGGGCTGAAGGTTTTACTTGAAGCATTTGGCATATCAATTCAGGAGATATAGTAAACAAAACATCATTATTTTGAGCGATAATGGCTCTCTGGCTCGGGATGTATCTGAAATGGCACCAAGTCACAAATTCAGGGAAGAAATGGGTCTGAGGAAGGATGAATTGAGGCAGGAAGGAGTCCCACATGCTCAATTCATCACTGGCATCAAGGAATTTCTGCTTGGCCCAAGTGTGGAGTTCATACAGGTCGAACTCACATTGGGTTTCGACTATTTTGTATTCTTGGTCAACAAGGGCTAGTCTGTCTAAATCTATGACATGGGGAATCATTGGGCTTTCCTCTATCATTATGGATTTTCCTTTTGAAGACATATTGAAGGTATACAAGGCAAGGGTGATGATTACCAGGAAATTAGCAGATTGTTGTGTGTTGAAGAAGTGGTCTGATGCTGGTCGGGTTATGTAGTCGCACTGAGCCTGGATGTACAATTTTGCAGAACATAATGGCTGTGTAGATGGTTGCTTTGACATTTGTATAGGTTCCCTTGGTATTGGTATTACCATGGTATTCACACGTGGTATTTTGGCTTATTTCTTTGACAGTTGTAAAGGTTCCCTTTTGAAGACATATTAAAGGCATAGAAGACAAGGGTAATGATTGCCAGGAAATTAGCAGATTGTTGTGTGTTGAAGAAGTGGTCTGATGCAGGTCGGGTTGTCTAGTTGCACTGAGCCTTGATGTACAGTTTTGCAGAACATAATGGATAAAGGAAATAATGGCGAAAAGCATTTTTATTTATAAAGTGGGAGGATTTACCGTTTCAGAATACCTGTTATGGGAGCGGGTCATTTATTATGGCAACGGTCGAGGGAATGAACAGGTGAATAATGGTAAATGAGTTGACGAATGAGTGGAGGTGAGATGACTGTTAGATTTTGGCGGGAGTGAGAGATGGCAGTTTTTAGGCGTTTCGGGGGCTCTGAAATAGATTAGGTGCAGACACATAACAAAAGTGGGTTTTAAGAAACGACTTTTCAGTCCCCCCTGGTTAAATGTCGGAGGGGCCGAGGGGTCTGAAGTACATCTCCGCCATTGATCTGGATGGGCGAGATCACGATGGTTGATTGATGTGTTTGTGTTTACATAAACGACAAAAACATCAAATCAAATTGACTTTATTACAAAGTTTAATTAATTGCTTAATTAAGCTTAAACTAATTAAAACAATTAATAAACTATCATATGCGACATTTAAATTAGTGCGCAATTTTTCTCGGGATTGTTCATTTTTTGCAATTTTTTTTCTTTAATCCCTTTCATTTTTTCATTTTTTTAACAAGTAAATGTAAAATACAGGGTAAGTTACAATATGAGCTCTATCTGGGGACCGCTTCTCCCTATAGATGTAGAGAACATGGAAATCCATGTGCCTTCTCCTCGGGCTATGGAGTCTTTGTTGTGAAAATTACACTTTGACAGTGAAATGTAAATAACATCGGTAATGTACAATGAACTATAATGTAACAACTTCAATACTGAATATAGTGCTTAAGATATTGTCCATTGACAGGCAATGAAGAATATCTTCCTTCCAGATTCTACAGGATAAAAGTATTATTTCCCTTGACTTTTGCAATGCTGAATGGTCCTAACCAGAGATTGTCAAATTTACCATGTTTTCCTCTTTCCTCTCTACGGGCATCCCATTTTAAGACTAGATCTCCTTGCCTAAAGTCTCTTTCCCTAGCTTTTCTGTCAAACAAGCTTTTCATCTTATTTTGATATTGGCGGAGCTTGTACTGAACTTCATCTCTGTCTTGATTTAATTCAATAATCTGATTGATTCTTCTTGAAAAATCATCAGGCTCTTCATATATTTCCTGCAAAAACTTCATAACAGGAAAAGCTAGTTGTGTAGGAAAAATGGCCTCAGTGCCATAGACAAGCTGAAAAGGGGATTTACCTGTAGATCTCTTAGGTGACTCTGTTAGCCCAAACTGCAAACTTGAGATGACTGTCCCAATTTCTCTTATGATTTGAGAGTACCTTCTTAATGACTTTGACCAAACTCTTATTTGATGACTTTGCCAACCCATTTCCCTGAGGGTAATATGGGGTAGAATGATGCAATAAAATCTGATACTTCTGGCAAAATTCTATCATTTTAACATTGCTGAATGCCTGTGCATTATCAATGACTATCTGTTGAGGACATCCAAACCTGGATAATATATTTTCTTCAATGAATTTGATGACAAAAGTTCTGTTGCATTCTTGACAAGGATGGCTTCTACCCACTTTGTGAAGTAGTCGGTAGCAGTTAGGATCCACCTGTGCTGATTACTGGATGCTGGAAAAATCTCTCCTATGAAATCTAGTCCCCACTGTAGAAAGGGTGCTTCAATTAATATTGGAACAAGAGGGAGTGCTGCTAACCTTTGCTTTCCAGCAAAAATCTGACATGGAATACAACTTTTGACTTTTGCTCCTACTTGTGAAAACAACTTCGGCCAATAGAAACTTGCTCTTAGAATTTTATATGTTGTTGCTCTCCAAGCATAATGCCCTCCACATATGCCTTCATGAAATTGATCTATAACTCCTTCTGTTTCACTCTCTGTTAGACATAATAGAAGGATGTTTAATGGATCTTTCCAATACATGTTAGCATTGATGATACAATATTTCATAGCCTTTAATTTGAGGGTTCTGCATTGATTCTTTGTGAATCCAAGAGGATACTCAAAATCACGAAGAAAATGTACAATATCAGCATACCATTCAGATAATAGGAACTTTTCATCAATATGAAGTGGAAGAGGAGTTGAATCTGTAGAAGAGGAAGGTTCTTGTGGATTCTTCTCTCTTGAACTTTGAGAAGGTTCTTGTGTATTCTTCTCTCCTGATACTTGCATGATAGAGTTTATCCCCAAAACTTTACAATTTGATTCAGCCAAAAGTTTGGCTAAACCTTGTCCCTTCACTAACTTGGTAGATTTGATATCTAAATCAAATTCTAGAATTTTTGCAATCCATCTTCCTCTCCTACCATCTGTATCAGGTTGGGTCAAGACAGCCTTGACAACATTATTTGGGACATAGGCAGTAATAGGAGAATGGAGGACATAAGTTCTGAAAGCTTTTAAGGCTTGCACAAGGGCATAGGCTTGTTTTTCAATGATATCATATTTCAACTCAGCATCTCTCATAACTTTGCTGAAAAAGGCAATAGGTTGGTCATCTTCATTATCATTCTTTTGCAATAAGACAACAACTAAGGTAGTATCAGAGGCAAAAGAGAAAATGCTAAAAGGCTTTGAATAATCAGGACTGGCTAGTATTGGGGCTTCATAAATAGCCTTCTTGATTTGTGTAAAAGCATACCTTGCCTGCACTGTCCATTTAACTTCATGATCCTTCTTTAGCATATCAGTGATATCCTTGACTATCTCAGCATAGTTTGGTATAAATCTCCTTAAAAAATTAATCTTTCCTAGAAAAGTGAATTTCTTTTTTATTTAAGGTAAGTTAATTACCTCAATCGCTGAGACTCGTTTTGGATCAATCACAACTCCTTTTGAAATGATATGGCCAAGTAACTTTCCCTCCTTTATAGCAAACATAGATTTCTTTGGATTGAGCGAAATTCTGTATTTCCTGCACCTATCAAAAACCTTTCTCAAGTGCTTTAAATGTTTTTCATCAGAATTTGAAAATACAGTTAGATCATCCAGATAAATAACAACAAACTTATTAACTTTACCAACAAAAGCTAGGTCCATTGCTCTTTGAAAGGTAGCTCCTGCATTGGTTAGGCCAAATGGCATTCTAGCATACATAAATGTACCCCAAGGAGTTGTGAATGTTGTTTTTTCCCTATCTTCTGGACTTACCATGATCTGATTGTATCCAGAAAAACCATCCAGCATGGAAATTCTATTAGAGCCTGAAACCTTTTGAAGTAATTGATCCATCTTGGGCAATGGATAATTGTCTTTTAAAGATAGTTTGTTTAGGTTTCTAAAGTCTACACACAATCTTATCTCACCATTTTTCTTTCTGACCGGAACCAGATTTTCTATCCAATCAGAGTATCTTAGAGGAACAATAATTTTGGCATCCAACAATTTTTTAAGTTCTTTTTCAATAGTTGGAAGCAAAATTGGATTTATTCTCCTCAATTTTTATTTGAAAGGTTTAGCTTCTGGTTTGAGAGGAATTTTATGTTCAATAAGTGTTGTGTCATAGGTTTTGAGCTCCTCATATGACCAGGCAAAGACATCTTTGTAATGTTTGAGAAGATTTAGATATTTCTCCTTTGTTTCCTTAGGTAATGATGCAGAAATTTTTACATTTCTGATTTCTTCATGGGTTCCAATATTACATTCTTCAATATCCTCTTGTTGTGAACTTGATAATGAAGTTTTGGAAACATCATTATTATCAAAAAGTTTTTCAAGAGGAATTAAACCCTTTGGTATGTAATTATTGGGCAACTGAATGATATTATGATCAACTATCTTGTGATTTAATTGTGAAGTTTCCTTTTCATTATTGGACTTACGATCAATGATTTGTTCTTCTTCGATTTGTAAAGCTGAGAATTCATCAATTGCTTGTAAGAAAATCTTCAATTTCTCATCATCTTCGAACACTTGCCAATGCTTAAGGTTGTCAGGGATTGAAGGCCTATACTTTACTTGAATTTGGTATTGTAACTGCATTGGATCAGGAATTTTAAAAGAGTTGGCCGAGACAACTAATGAATCTGCATAAATGTTTTCATTTCTAGGGATTGCTGTAATATTAAAAGATTGAAAGAAATTATCCACAGAATCCCATACCTCATTTTGATAAGATCTAAGCCTAGGATGTTTTGCTTGGCATAGATTTCTTACTTGATTCACAATGAGTTCTGAATCACTGAATACACTTAAGTTTTGAACTTTCAGACTTTTAGCTAACTCAAGTCCTAAAAGTAAGGCTTCATACTCTGCTACATTATTTGTAACATCAAAGTCCAACTTAAAAGATTGAGTTATATTTTCTCTATCTGGAGAAATAAGTACAATGCCAGCTCCAACTCCATCTTTGGAAAAGGCCCCATCAAAGTATAACTTCCAAACATTAGTTTTTATACATTTAGGTTTATTCACAATCTGTTCAATGCTAAGCTGAGAATTTTGGAGATCATTAGATGATAAGGTAAAACACCCAAAATCCTGATCAACAACATAAATAGGATGATTTATTGCTTGATCAGCTTTACAAATAGTATTAATAAATCTTACGTCTCTGTATAATCTAAGGTGTTCTCCCCCATAAACATGAATTGTAGCAAAAGACATATCCATTTGCAGACTTCCCCCTAACTTGGCACAACAAGATCTGGATAATAACATTCTAAATTTTGGGGGAATATTTGTAACAACAATATCTAAAACTACACTTTTAACAGGGATCTGTGCTAGAGTTACAACTAGATATTTGATTAGTCCAAGACAAGGTACTTTCTTTGAATCAAAAGTGTATAAATCATGATAAGGTCTTGTGATTTGTAATTGAAGCTGATCCATGATTACTTTAGGCATTAGATTGTGAGAGGCCCCAAAATCTAACATACAATTATATAATAGAAAATCAGGAACCTTCAAATTAACATAAAAGGGAGAAACATTTTCATTGATCATATCAGAACTAGGACCAAAAAGCACTGAAGGTTTTTCATCCTGTAGAATGATTACATCTCCCTCAACATCAATACTTGAGGGCATAATCCATTTTGACACTTGATTTTTGTAACCTGGGTTTTTGTAGAGTTTAGATAATGGAATAGGTATTTTGACTCTCTATAATTCTCTCTCAACATTAAAATCTGTTGGAACAATTTTTTCAAAAGTGTTCTGTTCATTTGATTGGTTTAATGGTTGAACCACTGTTGTTTGTGTTTCAGTTGTTTTGACTGGTGGTTCATTAACAATGACAGTTTTAGGTGGTCTACTAGGTCCTGGTCTGGGTCTTAAATCATATCTTTTGTTTAATTATGCAATCAGAAACTCAGAAAAGGCCTGATATTTTGAAACCTGAGAGGCTTCTTGACTTTGAAGTGAAGGTTGATCATGAGAAACTAGAATTATAGCATTTTGATTTGATGGATTATCAAAATAATTAATATCATCTGTAACCAAAGGACCAGCTTCTTCGGGTTCCTGATCATCAATCATTAATGGGGGTTGAATTTGTTGATCAGTATTAGGTCTTTGCAAGATTTGGGGTTGAAAAGGTCTTTTATATTGAACTTGAGGTCTGTTTGATGTTTGTTGAACAACTCTAGGTTGTGCTTCTATTTTTGAGATTCTATTTGAAAGATTTCTATGTAAGGAAGTAATTTCATCTATTTTATGATCCTCTTACTTTTAGAGGAAGAAGTTCCTTCCTCCCTAGCTTTCATTTTTCTTTCAGCCTTTTCTGCCTTTGCCTTAAGTTTAGCTGATGTTGATCTATTAGCCTCAACTTCAATGGCATTGGTCTGCATGTCTGCTAGGGTGACAAATGTTCTTTCTCTAAGCATAACAACAAAATCATCATCAAAACCTTTGGAGAATCTAACTTTAGCAGCCACCATTGGTGGTTTACAGTGTGGTGGCATTTTATTATAAATTTTGTTAAATTGTTTTATAAAATTAGCCACAGGTTCACCAGGATTTATTTTTAGGTCATCAAACTCAGTGAAATAGTAAACTGGATCCTTTTTAACTCCCCATTGGTTTTTAAAGATGGTAATTAATTCATTCTAGGAAGGGATAGAGTTAGCTCGCAATTGTCTAAACCAAATCCTAACATTGCCTTCAAGAGATTGAACAAACAATCTCATGTAGACATCTTCATGCTTTATATTCATATTATCAGCAAAGTCTAAGAAAGTAGCCAGATGAATCTAGGTAGGTGCTTTAGATATCCATCTAGAAAATTATTTAGCTGATTAGGAAGGACTAATGCTGCATAACGGGCCTGAATAATAGGTTGAAAACCAGCCATTTGATTAGATGAAGATGAGGAGGATGAAGATGAATTTTGAGAAGATGAAGATGGTGAAGGGGATGAGGATGAGCTTTTAGGAGTTGTAGGGGGTGAAGATGAGTTGGAAGAATTTCTAGAAGTTTTTATTCATGGTGTTTGTATTACTAACTTTTGTACTTTTGGGCCAAGCTTTCCTTCACTATCAAACAAAGGATTTGTATACATAGAAAAGCTTTCTTCAGGATTAGTAGAAGTAGATGGGTATGTATGAATGACAGAGGAAATAAAATCACTAGGTTTTAGTTCAGGTAATTGTAAACCTAATTCTGCTTTTGATTTAGGAGATTCTGAAAGAGGTTTAGGAATCTGATAAGATTCTAATTGATAAACAAGGAGAGCTGACTGCAAATCAACCCCTCTAGATAAAATTTCTAACACTTTTGGTGGTAGATCTGATAGTTTAGGAGGAATTGGAATAGGTCTAAAAGGATCAGTTTTTGAAACAATTTCAGGTGGAAATGATACAAGAGCAGAGGTAGAGGCTTCTAATATTTGTCTTAAAGAAGCAACTCTCACCAGTCTCTTAGGATCTGATAATGGAGAATAGAGTTGAGGGTTTGAGAGAGACCTAGTGTGCCTTCGAGAAGCCAGCTTTGTTTTGTGGAATCGCCAGGTGAAATTTTTTAACCTACTAACCTTTTATTCACCATAAAAGGAAAGCCTAATTGTTGTGCCAGGAAAAGATAATTCAAAAATTTTCACTCCCCGGCAGCGGCGCCAGTCTGATGTTGTACCTTTGTAGATAATTCTAGGTTAAGGAATTATGCCAGAGCATCTAAAATGTTTTGTTTGTTTTGAGTTTTTGGATGACCAATGTTCTAAACTGTCTAAATAGGTGTAGTTTCTTAATTACTTAAGATGTATTAAAAGGGCTGACTCTTCACCTCTAGCAGAATTTACCTTTTGAAGAGATATGTCAGGTTGAACTTAAGAAAATATATGATTAATTAAATCATCAAACAAATTATTTAACTTAGTCATATACAGATGAATGCGTGTAAAATGCTTTTACAACCAACAAAATATATTTAATACTTAAGGGGAAGTGACAATTTAAAGATGTAGAGGAGTTAATTAAAACATATAGTCTAATTAACTAATCTCTGTAATTGATAATAACTTCGTTTTCAGATAAATTGAAACTCAATATTATCATACCCAAAATTCCCATTAATTTCAAATACATGCAGATTTATACAAAGTGAAAATATAATAACAAAGAAGTACTCACAGGGACACAATTGTTTCAAGATAAATCCAGAATCCTTCTATTACTTTCAGCAAATAATTCAGATGATTACAAGTCTGCTCAAGAGTCTATCACAATGGTTCAACCCTTTATACTTTGATTTACAAAGTATTTATACAACTTTCTCTAAAAATATCTTGATTTAAATATCAAGATTTATTTACAAAATATCTCAAAACTGTTTACAAAAATAGATCTATAATATAGGAAAATAAAACTGCTTAGGCATTTTGACACTGAATTCGAGGCTTCTGGTGATGACTGAGCGGAAAAGACTGCTGTTTTGTTGCTCATAAAAATCTTCATCCTATTGCAAAAAACCTGCTGTCTGTTGCTAGAAATCTGTGTCTGTTTATTCGAGAAGTTGGCATATCTTGTCCCATCTTTCTTCATCTAGAGTGGAATATTTAATTAACTTTTTGAATGTTTCATCCACTTCAGTGTATTTCTGAAAAGTGGGCTTAATTACAAACAGATGATTGATCTCATGCTTAATTAATAAATCAAAACTTAAACCTTTAATGAAGGCTTTTCCTGTAATAGTTCCCCTGACCTTGGCAAATTTGGATTTGTATGTAGCAATAACATGCAGCCTACGTTGGTATTCTTCAAGGGGAATGAGTTTGTCTACCATTCCTCTTAAGCCTGGAAGTCCTTTTTGATGCAGAATATTGAACTTCTTGTGAAATTTCTGAATGCTGGCTTCTATATTATGACATTTATTTTCCAGTTGCAGCATAAGATTTAATCAATGAATAAATTGAATTGATTTACAATGAGCAATAAAGCTCAATAAATAATACAAACGTATTTACAGAAACAACAAGTTTCTACTAAGAAATAGAAACAACAAGTTTCTAATAAGAAACTGCTAATAAGATCACAAACGATCTTATCTATATAAATGAGCATTAAACACTAAAATAGCATTATTCTAATACCCTCCCTTAATGCTCAATCTATTTACAACACCTACAGACCCTATGAATTTTACAAACTTATCAGGACCAAGGGGCTTGGTGAAGATGTCTGCTGGCTGCTCCGTGGTGGGAACATATAGCAATTGAATGGATCCGTCTTCAACATGCTGTCGAATGTAGTGACAATGGGTTTCCACATGCTTTGTTCGTTCATGGAAGACTGGATTCTTGGCGAGTTTGAGCACTCCCTGATTATCACAGAACAAGGGAGTAGGACCTGCCTGGGAAACATGCATATCCGCAAGCATACGTCGAAGCCAAACTGTCTCACAAGATGCCTTAACTGCTCCCCAATACTCTGCTTCTGTTGAGGAGAGAGCCACTGCCTGCTGCTTCTTACTAGTCCATGTGACAAAACCGGATCCCAGACTAAACACATACCCAACTGTAGATTTACGGTTATCAACCGAACCTGTCTAGTCGGAATCTGTGTAACCAATGAGTGTAGGATCTGAACTCCGAGTGTACAAAAGTCCATAATCAGGAGTGCCACTCACATAACGCAGCACATGCTTCTCTGCTATCCAATGATCAACCTTAGGAGTTGTCATGAAGCGTGAAATGTAGCTCACTGCAAAACTGATATCAGGTCTAGTGGCAGTAAGGTACATGAGGCTGCCCACTAATTGCCTGAATAAAGATTCATCCACAAGTGGTGAGGATGACTGAGCTGAAAGTTTGAGCCCTGGTTCCATAGGAGTCGTGGCAGGTTTTGCAATCCTGCATTTTGAGCTTGTCCATAAGACTTTTGGCATACTTGGACTGAGAGAGAAAGATATCATTCTCAGTCTGCCAGACTTCAACCCCCAAACAGTAATGAAGAAGTCCCAAATCTGTTGTATCAAAAGTGCTGCACAAATCCTGTTTGATCCCATGGATCAAATGTGTTGAACTGCCAGTAATGATAAGGTCATCCACATAGACAACCACAAACAGAATATCATCACCAGTATGTTTGATATACAGGTTTGCATCAGATGGACTCCGCTGAAAGCCATGATCTGTTAGGTACTTATCAATTTTCATGTACCAAGCCCGAGGGGCTTGTTTCAAACCATAGAGTGCTTTGACTAATCTACAAACTTTTTGTTCTTGACCGACAACCTTGAATCTTGGAGGCTGCGTCATGTAGACTTCTTCCTGTAAGTCACCATTCAAAAAAGCACTCTTTACATCCATCTGATGGACTTTCCAACTGAACTGAGCTGCTAAGGCAAGGACGAGCCGTATGGTACTCATCTTGGTTGTAGGAGCAAAGGTCTCCTCATAGTCTATGCCTTCCTTCTGTGAGAACCCTCGAGCAACAAGGCAAGCCTTATACTTGTCTAGGGTTCCGTCAGCTTTGTATTTCACTTTATACACCCATTTGCAGCTAATGGGCTTCTTCCCTGCAGGAAGATCAGAAAGGGTCCAAGTGTGATTCTTCTGAAGACTCTGGAATTCAGCTTCCATAGCTTGTTCCCACTCAGGTATACCCTTAGCCTCTGAATAGGTTTGAGGCTCAAAAACACTGTGTAGGTTAGCCATAAGAGCAAAATTTACTGTAGGCTGCTGTTTGCTCTTATTTCTGGAAGTTCTACCTTCAAGGAGCTCATTATCCCGGAGATCACCAATAGTTTTAGCCCACCATTTAGGCCGGAGAGTAGAAGAACCAATATCTGGAGTAGGTGGAGGAGGCTCAGGAACAACAGGAGCAGCGAGAGGAGGATTATTTTCCGGAGGGAACTCAGGTAGTGCATCATCAAATACTAATGCTGCATCATCCCTCCCATCAGGTGGACCTAACGGAAGAACACTGTGAGGCTGATCCTTAGAACACTGCTCAGAAGGAGGAGACTGAAAGAACCCTCTGTCATCAAATACTACGTCCCGACTGAAGAAAAGATGATTAGTGTTTATATCTACCAGCCTATAGGCCTTGTGGTGATCACTGTACCCTGTCATCATGAGTTTCTGGCTTTTGGAATCCAACTTAGAGCGCTTAGCAGCTGGAATCCAAACATATGCAACCGAGCCAAACACAGACCAAACCACTTCTGGAGTCTTCCCCTTAACAACCTGAGTAGGTGATCGATTAAGAAGATAGACAACAGTAAACACTGCTTCAACCCAAAATTTGTTCGGAACACTCATGTGTTGTAACATGGAACGAGCCATTTCAACAACCGTACGGTTGTGACGTTTGACAACACTATTCTGCTGAGGAATGTAGGGTGTAGTTAATTGGTGTTTGATGCCATGGGTATCACAGAAGTTGGAGAAAGCAGAAGAACAAAATTCCCCCCCATTATCTGTCCTAAGAGTTATGATATTACAACCATACTCTTTTTCAACTAAGGACTTAAACTTCTGAAACATACTAAATACATCGGATTTATGTTTTAGAAAGTACACCCACATCTTTCTACTGAAATCATCTACAATAAGCAAAAAATATTTGCAATCAGTAACTGAAGATGTATTTATAGGACCACAAATATCGGCATGAATTAACTGGAGTACCTTAGATGTGTGCTAAGATTCTCCATCCTTGAATGAAGACCGATGTTGCTTGCCAGCTTGATAGGCGCCGCACACTCCCAAATGCTGAATCTGAATATCAGGTAACCCTGACACAAGTCCCTCCCGAGATAGCTGAGAGAGGTACTGAATGTTTAGATGCCCATATCTCTGATGCCACAGAGTGCTGATTGGAGAAACACTAGCTGCTAGAGCCAATTCTAGAGAATCACCAATGTCAAGAAGCCTGTATTGACCATGATCCTCTAGGCCAACAGCAACTGTAAGACGAGTTTTCCTGTCAATAATGGAGCACTTGTGCGCACTAAACACCACATCGAGCTGCGGAGAGTTCCTCATAATCTGGCTGACAGACAACAGAGTAATTTCCATACCAGGAACATAGTACACATTCAGGAAGATGAGTGTGTGCCCATCAGACTGGATCTGAACTGTAACTCTGCCAACCAATGTGTACTCCTCACCTCCGCTGAATACCACAGAATCAATGAAAGATGAGAAGTCAGTAAACCAGTCACTCTTGTGAGAGAAATGATGTGATGCACCAAAGTCAATGTACCACGTAGAAGACGGGGCATGATCTGAGGACCTCTTAGCCATAAAGGCATAAAAGGTAGATTCCTTCTGTTCGGAATGTTCTGCAACATTCGCTTTCTGATGAGACCCTCCTTGGTTCTTCTGTTCAGAAGCAATCCTCTGTCAGCAATCTTTCTTCATGTGGCTGAGCTTGTGACAATAATTACACTGCACATTTTTCTTCTTAGTAGGATCAGAAGGCTGAGAAGAACCTTTCTGTTTCAAGGACTGAGAGGACGGATATTTGGCAGCAAAAGCATTTTTTGAGAAGGCTGATGAAGCACCACTACCAAACTGTTGTTTCCAACGATCTTGTTGCAGGAGTTTGGTGCATAACTCTGGAAACTTCAGATCAACATTAGTGGAGGTAATGTTGAGTGTTTATATGAAGTGCTCATAAGGTTTTGGTAGACTTTTCAGAGTGATGACTACCATATCTTCTTCCTCCATGGTCCGATCAATGGCTTCGAGCTGATCTCGAATGTATTTAATCTTGTTAAGATGTTCCTGTAAAGACATACGTTTGTCCATCATGATGGAGAACAACTCTTTCTTTAGAAAGAAAGCTCTGCTCTTGTCGGATGTCTTGTGCAATTCCTTCAAATGTTGCCAGATTTTGGCAACTGTCTTGTCGAAAGGAATCTGTGGTAACTGATCATTAGTCACAGAGAGTTTGAGAAGCATAATAGCTTCTCGATTTCGATCATCAAACTTATCTTGATCTGCACCAGGTGTACTAGGACTGAGCTCTTTTCCCAAAACGAGTTGGTCAAGACGCCTCTATTAAAAAATGGTCAACATTCTCTGTTTCCAGATGTTATAATTGGTGCCATTAAAGCGTTGACTGCCTTCCAACATCAGATTGGTTAGCGAGGCCATCTGCATGTTTCCCAAGACACAAAAAACAACAAAGGAGTGCGGCACAGATTTCAATGCGGATGCCAGCTGATCCGGACATATTATGACAGGTGCTAGTGCAATATGAAATAGAACCAGAATGAAAACTCGACCCTGCCAAGTAAACAATTAATTTCGCCTTCAACAATATGTTCTCGTCTCCTCAGCAATGCTTTGCATCATAAATCGTGTTTCACACATTCAGGAATCTGAACGCACGTGTTTCACGCACAGGCTTATAAAATCCACCCTCCGCACTGTCAATTCTTCGTGCTGCGTGTAACAAGAACTCGTCGTCCTCTGCGTGCTTGGCATGCGCTGCAAAAATAAACTCATTCAGAAAATCAATGATTTTCTGAATGTAATTTACGCCGAAATTTCTCCAGATAATTGTTATGGATCACAGAAGCCTCAATTCAACCAAAAATAAACTCAGCAGAGGCAGCCACGATTCCAGTGAACCGGTGTCAGTGCTGCTATGCAGAGAAAATCGTCCCAGTCAGTTATAACTCCGCTCGAATTTTGGAAAGTAGCTAGTCAACATTTGAACGTGATGTGGTGCAATTGCCTCGATCAATCAATGGGCAGGATTTTCTACAGACTCGACAGTGTTTCCAAAGTCGACTTTGACCAATAGATGAGCTCAACCACGCAGGACCCGCCCTTGTCGGTCCACTGGCAATGAGTAGATGACGTCAATCCCTTCTGCGGCAGAATTAGGGATAGCCAATTACGGCTCCCACAACTTAGCCTTGGCTGAACTCGACCGCTTGGCTTGACGACTCTAAAGAGAATGAGCCATCGACCCTAGCAAGAAGCACAAATTTCTGAGGGGTGACAGGTCAGATTAATTGTGCGTACCCCGGGCAATTTCGTTATCCGTGTCCACAAAAAAAAACCCGAAGCCGATCTTTACACGAAGAGCATTTCACGGCCGAAGAACTTCAAGGCAAGTTATCTTTCAACGAATTTGTGCAAGCTGTACCTTCAAACCCTTGCGGTGGCCACTCCTGAAGCATCTGTTTCAGCAATGTCAAAACCCTCTGCGAAGGAAAAGGTCGAGGAATTTTGAGCAAAGACGGAAGAGTTTTACGTCGGTAACTTGAAAACCCTCAGAAGGCTCCCGTGGTGTTTGCCAAGGCCTGTCGAACTCCAGCGGAAAACAAATGCGACGCCCAATTAAAAAAACTGCGGCTCAGAAATTGTGACGCCTAGTAAATTTTTTTTTCAGACTCATAGAGAGCAATTTCGAAATGAAACACAATATTTTTCAAACAATGAAAAATTATTTCGAAAAAAATACCCGAGCTTTGATACCATAATCAATGAATGAATTGAATTGATTTACAATGAGCAATGAAGCTCAATAAATAGTACAAATGTATTTACAAAAACAACAAGTTTCTACTAAGAAATAGAAACAACAAGTTTCTAATAAGAAACTGCTAATAAGATCACAGAGGATCTTATCTATATAAATGAGCGTTAAACACTAAAATAACATTATTCTAATAAGATTTCTCTTATTGAGAATCCTTCTCACTTCCAAGATTGTTTCAGTTTTGTCCTCTATTTCAAATTCTTGCAGTTCTTCCTTTGTCTTTGAATTTAGAATTCTAATTAATGCTATAGCCTCTCCTGGTTTTTGACCCAGGTCTTTCTTTACCTCTGCAATCACTTCCTTCGATCTTTCCAATAGCTCCTCCCGTTTAAAAATAATTTCAATATAAGGCCATGATTTGGTCATAGACTCATTAATATCTACCCATATGTTTTCCTTGGCTTGTGCAATGGTTTGAGCAATAGCAGTGTCATTTTCTAGAGACTCTATTCTTTGAGTTAGCATATGAGTTTTCTGAAGCTCTGCCAAGTAAATATTATCAATCTTTAACTTATGCTCTTGGAGATTGTTTAGTTTAGCCTTCAACTTCTTAATCTCTTGATCTTTGATGGACAATTCTCCCATTGTTTTGGCTAAGTCAATTACTGAGTCTGTGGACTGTGTTTCCACACCTATAGCTGCTGCAATAGAAGTCTCTGCAATTGGCGCTGTTGAAGTACTTGCAATAGAAGCTGTCGCTATAGGAATAGACGCTGCCACACCTGCTTGCTGTATTTTTTCCTTCAATAAACCTTCTAGTTCAGTCTCGATCCGCTGAATCTGTAAGTTTTGTTCAACAATGATTTGAACATGTCTCCTTTTCCTTTTCCAACTCACCTACTTCTTTGGTCTGAGGATCTTCAGTAGTAGGAAGTTTCAACTGTTTTCTCAATGCTTGTATATCAACATTTTTTCTCTTAATCATCTCCTCAACAACTTTAACATTACTTGGATCATATCCCAGTTTAATCACTAGATCCTCCAAAGATTTTAGTTTAGTATCTTTGGCAAGTGATGAGATCTTTTCAAGTTTCAACTATGATTGAATGTTATTCACTGAATCCTGCAACCTGGACACTGCCATGGCTGAACTCGTCAAGGTGGAGTAAATCATTTCTCCAACTTGTTTGTGTAGATCAATTTGGTCAATAGGATGGATCCCCTTATTGTCAAAGGCAAAAACAGATTCTTTGTAATTTGCTGTAATTTTTGGAAAAGGAACCTTAGACTCTAAGATTGCCATCTAAAACTGTCCCTTCTGAGTATCTAATGCTGAGAGAAACCTGTGTTGGGACGCTGAAGTTTGCTTCCAAAACTCTGAATAAGTAGTGGCCTTGAGTGCCTCATTCTTCTTCTTAATTTCCCTGTACCTAGCAAATATACTTTGTTTTGAAGTAGTGTGAGCTAGCTCTCCTGTCTGAATTGATTCTAATGGATCCTGAGTGATTGAAGATACATGAGAGCTTGAGAAAATTTCTTCAACTCTTGGGAATGTTGCAACGTAACGCTGATAAAACTAATGTAGTCTGTTCCTGTGAACTTTCTTCTTGAGATGGCTCTTCAAGAGGGTTCTTTTTCTTCTTTTTATACATTATGAATTCAGACTACTGAATTTTTGAAACAAGAGGGGAAATACTTTCCCTTGTCCTTTTTGCATGTTTTTCCTGTGGTGTTGGAGGTTGTGTTGTTGTAGAAATGAAAACTTGCTCCTCTGCTTCCTGCAATGTGTTCTCTTGCCACTCCTCTTGGTTCATGTACTGTTCGATCTTTGGTCTAGGAGTGTGTGCATAAGGAGTAGTTTTCTGTTCTACCCTTAGTTTAGAAATAGTCCCCATGGTATCATAAGACCAGGTAAATCTTAATTTAAATTTCATTTGCTTTAAGAGGAGGTCTGCTTCTTTTGCTGCTGCTCTAGCGTTACAAATAAAAGGTCCAATTTGAGCTTTTAATTTAAACTGAGATTTCTTTTTAGCTGACACAAAGTGCAGCTCATCCATGTTCATCATCTGCGTAATATATTCAAGTGCAAAAATCTTAATTGGTACAAACTTAGGTACATCCATATACTCTAATCTCTTTATAATTTTGGTACAAGTACCAATCTCCAGTCTTAGTTTGCTCGCTGAGATGTAGAATTCTCTTGATTTCAGGGGAAATCCTAGGAACAACATCACTGTTAAGCAAACATGAGACCATGTATAAAAACTGATTGGTGTAATCACTAAAGGAAAATTCATTGGTATTCTTCCTTACTAAGGAACTCCAATGAATCATTGATTGAGGATTACCCTGCTCATCTAATTGCTGCTACTGAAACTGGAATTTATCTGCTTGACGAAATAAGAATAGGTATACAAGAATTGACTGGTATTTGAAAGATCCTTCTATTGAAAACTTTAGGAATTGACATGTATTGCTTCAGACAAAAACTCACTGTGATTGAAGATTATGGAGGGTTTTTCACCTGTTGAAAATACAGAGGGAAATCCTAAAATAATCTCATCCACCCACTGATCAGTTGGATAACCTAACGAACAAGAAACTACCGAGATAACTTGTCTGGTCATTTCTGGGAACATGGAACAGGGGTATGGAGGATTTGTCCTAGGCACTTCTACATTTTCAGTTAGGAATATTTCAAAAATTTTAGCTATTTGAGGAAGGGTGATCTTTTTATATTATTCCATGAGGGAATCCACAGAGAAAGGGTGCAGAGGCGCTGAAGGTTTTCCTTGAAGCATTTGGCATATCGATTCAGGAGATATAGTAAACAAAACATCATTATTTTGAGAGATAATGGCTTTTTGGCTCGGGATGTATCTAAAATGGCACCAGGTCGAACTCACATTGGGTTTCAATTATTTTGTATTCCTGGTCAACAAGGGCTAGTTTGCCTAAATCTATAACAGGGGGAATGATTGGGCTTTCGTCTATCATTATGGATTTTCCTTTTGAAGACATGTTAAAGGTATACAAGGCAAGGGTGATGATTACTAGGAAATTAGCAGATTGTTGTGTGGTCTAGTTGTCTAGTCGCACTGAGCCTGGATGTACAGTTTTGCAGAACAAAATGGATAAAAGAAAACAGTGGCGAAAAACATTTTTATTTATAAAGCGGGAGGAATTAACGGTTCAGAATACTTGTTATGGGAGCGGGTCATTATTATGGCAAAGATCGAGGGAATGAACGGGTGGACAGCGGTAAATGAGTTGACGAATGAGCGGAGGATAGTTGGCGGAGGCGGGATGGCCGTTAGATTTTGGCGGGAGCGGGAAATGGTGGTTTTCCGGGGGGGGTGGGGGAATGGTAAGTGGTAAACAGGGGGGGGGATGGTGAGTGGTAAACAGGGGGGTCCAAAATAGATTAGGTGTATACACGTAGCAAAAGCGGGTTTTAAGAGTTAAATGTCGGAGGGGCCGGGGGGGGTCCAAAGTACATCTCCGTCGTTGATTTGGGCGGGGGAGATCACAACGGTTGATTGATGCGCCTATGTTTATATAAATGACAAAAACATCAAATCAATTTGACTCTATCACAAATTTTGCTTAATTGCTTAATTAAGCTTAAACTAATTAAAACAATTTATCAACTATGATATGCGACATTTAAATTAGCGTGCAATTTTTCTCGGGATTATTCATTTTTTGCAATATATAATATATATATATATATATATATATATATATATATATTTTTTTTTTTCCTCTCTTTTTTTATATCCCTTTCATTTTTTCTTTCATTTTTTAACAAGTGAATGTAAAATACAGGGTAAGTTACAACAATGATCATAGGAGTAGCCATAGGCCTGCAACCATCCATACAAAATATCCTCAAGATATCTCTTGCATACTTGCCTTGGCCCACAAAGATGTGCCCATCCTCCTGCGAAACCTCCAACCCCAAAGAGTAATGCATCAACCCCATATCAATCATATCAAACTCTGAAGCATGATCTCTCTTGCAGTGCTGGATGAGACTGTCCTCTCCTGTAATAAACAAGTCATCCACATACATACCAGAATGAGTGGATCGTCACTTACATGAATAAAGTATAGGTTCCGATATGCATCACTCTTCTGGAAACCCATTTGCTGCAAGTAGGCATCTATCGTCTCGTACCATTCCCTCGGTGCCTGTTTCAGTCCATACAAGGCTTTCTTTAGCCTACATACATGAGACTCCCTCCCATGCAACTCAAAGCCCTTAGGCTGCTCAATATACACCTCTTCTTGTATAACACCATTGAGAAAGGCGATCTTTACATCCATCTGGTGAATCCTCCATCCCAACTCAGCTGCTATAGATATCACTACTCTAATGGAAGTATAATGAGCAACTGGTGCAAAGGTCTCCTCATAGTCAAGTCCCTCTACATGTGAGAACACTCGCACCACAAACCGAGCTTTGAACTTCTCAATGCTACCATCTGCAACATGTTTGACCTTGTAGAGCCACCTGGAAGTCACAATTGACTTCCCATCAGGTCGTGGCACTACCTCCCAGACATCATTCTTCATGATAGAGGCATACTCCTCCAACATGGCATCCCTCCAAATCTGCTGTCTAGCGGCCTCCTCAAAACTAGCTGGCTCTGTCTCCACAACATCTACCATGAAGCCACCCAACCTCTTTGGCGGTCTACCCTCCCTCACTGACCACTTGGGTCTCCCCACTACCTCCTGAGCCTCCTTCAAGGTCTCCCTCAGCCATCTTGGCTCCCTCCTCCCTATAGTAGTCTCCTCTGAACCTGTCAACCCCTGAAGAAGGTGAACTTCCTGATCCTGATGTACCACCTGATGCACCTGAAACCTGTGGTGTGGCCCCTTGTTGAGGAGCCTGCCGCTCTACTTGATCAACCTCCTAAGACCACCTTAAAGCCCTCTCCTCCTCAAATGTCACATCCCTCCTCAGGGCAGTGTTCCTTTATGCAAGAAGATATTATGGTAGGCTCTGTTGGTCTCGTTGTAACCATTAGGATACCCCTCTCTGCTATGGGTTCCAACTTTGTCCTCTTCTCCTCAGGGACGTGCGAATATGTAAGGCAACCAAATATCCTAATGTGCCCAGCTTTCGGCTTCTTGCCGGTATATATCTTTTCAGGAGTCTTGCTCCCCAAAACTTTGTGTGGGCTCTTGTTTTGCAAGTAAACAACAGTGTTACACGCCTTGGCCCATAAGAAGAAAGGTAAACTCTAATCATGCAACATAGCTCTAGCTTCACCCACAATGGTCGTGTTCTTCCTCTTTGCCATCCCATTCTGCTGAGGGTTATAAGGCACAATGAGCTCCCTCTTGATGCCAATGCTCCCACCAAAATCTCTCATCTCTGTTGAAGTGTACGCACCCCCATTGTATGATCTCAACACCCTGATCTTTCTCCCTGTCGGGTTCTCCACAAGAGCCTTAAACTCTTGGAATCACCGGAAGACCTCATCCTTGGTCTCCAGGAAGTAAATCCAGGTCCTCTTGGAGTGGTCATCAATGAATGTCACATAGTACTCATATCCACTCAATGGGACATGGGACATAGGAACACATACATTAGAATGAATCAAATCAAGAATACTTGCAGCACTGCCGTCACTGCTTTGGAAAGGTGTCTTGGTGTACTTTCCCAAAGCACACCCCCTGCACCCCTCATGATGCTCAGTGCTGAAATTTGACAACTCAGTAACCATCTCCCTCAACATCCTGAAATCTCCATGGTGCAAGTGGGCCATCCTCTTGTGTCACGACTCACATAAATCATTGCTACTGGTCTGTGCTACCATTGCTCGAAGAGGTTGAAACATGAGTCTGTATAGTCTCCCATTGCGAGCTCCAATCACACGAGTAGACTCGATACTGGATCCTCGAGGATATATCAACACCTGTCCTTTTTGGAACAGTTCCTCATACCCCCTGCCCTCCAAGATGGAAACTGATATCAAACTCTTCTTCAACCCTAGAACATAAAGAACATCTCTCACCTTCAGAGGATTTGATGACGCCCTTTGAAATGAAACTGTCCCCATACCTGCCGCCTTGACTTTGGAGTTGTCGCCAAGCACAACCTCCAAGTCAATGTCATTCTCCAAAAGGCTCGTGAAGTGCTCTCTAACTCCGGTCATATGGCAGGATGCTCCACTGTCTATGAACCATGCATGGGAAGATGTGACATGAGTGGTTAAACTCACCACCAAAGCACACTTTGAATCAAACATAGCCGCAAAATCATCCACATTTGTTGAAGCTGCAACTCCTTGTTTCTTCTTACCCTTCTTGTTGGGACACTGAACAACATAGTGACCCATCTTCCCACAAGCAAAGCATTTCACTTTGCTCATGTCCTTCTCCTTAGCCTTCTGCTTCTCCTTATCTTGCTTTGCTCCACTAGAAGATCCCTTCTTGATCTTCTTTACCTTCTTGCCCTTTTCCGCAAGAGCAACATTCTCCTCTTCACCTACCCCACCACTCTTGCTGCCACTTTTCATACTCCTCTTGATCTCCTCTTGGAGGAAATCGTCCCACATCCTCCTCCAACCAAGAAAGTGCTCTCTGGCCACCAAGTTGTGGATAAAACTATCCCACTTCTCGGTGAACCCCTCTAAAGCAATCTGAACCAACTGCTCCTCTGGAACAGTCTCTCCAATAGCAGCTAACTCATCCTTCCCCTGTGAGACTCTGGTGAGGAAAGATGTCGCATTGTCAGTCTTGGTCATCTTGGTGTTGCGTAGTTTTTGTGTCCACCATTTTCCTGTGCTCATTAGAACTCTGGTGCAAATAGACCAAGGATTCCCACATCTGATATGCATATCTCATCCCTGAAACACGAGGGAATAAATGGTCCTTGATGGTATCTAGAAGGATCCTCTTTGCCTTCACATTCTTCTTGTTGAACTCGACCAACTGAGCTGGATCAGTGGGTGCTTGCACAACTGCTTCAACAACATCCCACACTTCCACCTCCTCTAGTAAAAGCATGATCCTCTCCTTCCATGGGCCAAAGTTTTCAGCCCCCATCAATCTGTCCTCTACTCTCAACCCAGTAGCCATGACCCCACAACCAACAAAATGAAGCAAATCTGGAAGCTAGAACCAACCTCTCTGTGAACTGCTGAAGTCTTTGGGTTTCTGACAAAGTTTCAGAGGTATGGTTCACTATTTGAAGACTTTAGTAGCTTGCTTCCCTCTTTATCAACTGACTGAAAATGAAGATTTAGGCCTCAACTTGGGTCAACTTGGCTCTGATACCATGTAGAAAATTATGATCTGCACCCTTACTCCAATTTACAAGTTGCATGTGTTTATTTGGCCCAACCCACTTGTTTTGTCACGCTGATATAAATTTCAGAATGCATTAATTGTAAACATTCAAAGAGTATTTCTACTATTTTTTACTTTTCCTATCAGCTGAAATTAATACAAAATTTAGGCAAGCATTCAAGCATGTGAGACACTTATTTTTGGTCAAGGTGACCTTGGAAAAACACCACAGCCTCTTGGGGAAAACCAGTCTTCAAAGGAGGATTTTATTGCTTGAGAAATTAGTTTAAGTACATAAAATTAAACAGAATACTTATTTTCCTTCAGCTGAAGCATTAAATGCAAATCCGGAAATTTGTGCCCATTGATAATTTTCAGATTTTACAAATTTTTCATGCCCAGAATTTTCTGCACTTTTCCACAGCTCAGCTCTTCGATTTTTGTTCCCAGAAATCTGCCTCGAAATTTGTGCTGAAGCAGCGTTGGTTTCTGTGCTAAAACAGCCTCGATTACTGTGCCAAATTTGCCTAGAAATTTGTGCTGAAGCGGCCTTGAATTGTGTTGGAAGTGACTGTAAAAACCTTGAAATTTGTGCCAGGTGACAGCAGAGACCCTACCCGAAAATCATGCTGAACAGTCCCTCAAAATGCGTGCCACAGCCCTGGAAATTCATGCTCCGTAGCCTTGATTTCTGTGTTGCTGTTTGCCTCGATTTCTGCACTGACTGTCTCCTTGATTTTTGTGCTCCTCTCCTTGGAATTTGTGCCTCCAATGGCTGCCTCCCTCCTAGAAAATCAAATACTCCTTCTCTAGCTGCAAATTCTCCTTGAAGTTCTTCTGTCTCCTTTTCCTCATGCTCTCTCAAGTGTGAAGTGAAGAATGAACCTCCCTTTTCTACTTTTGTCTCTTAGAAAAGATTGAATCCTTAAACCTAGGATTCAATGGATGAGATTTAATTTTCAAATCTCAAGATGTGTGGTTGATATTAACTCTCCCAATTGACCCCCCTCACACATTGGCCCCATTACTTAAAAGCCTCTTAGTACCTTTTTCTATTTTTCTCATAAAGTGATTTTTCAACTCACTTTAAAAGTGTATTAGAAAAATACACTTAGTACTTTATATCAATGTTACTTGGGAGCGGGAGCGACATTTTCAGAAGCTCCTGGTTTGGGAGCGAATCACGGAACGTTTTTTATATAATATATATATATATATATATATATATATATATTTATATTTTTTATATTTTGATACATATATGTCAACAAAAACATGTAGAATAATGAATTAGATATAAAAAACATAAAAAAACATAGATTAAACCATTCAACAACAATCATCTAGAAGTTATAATCTTCATCAACCACGTCTACAAGTTAGTAACATAGTAACATACAACATATTGAGTCTCATGATTCGTCAATCTTAAAGTTTCAAACTTTCAAAATTCAATATATAACATTTATCATCATTGATCACCAAAGTTGTACTTGTAAACTAAGTGTAACCATTACAACAAATAATATCTAACATGAAATGAAATGTTATAAAATGAAATGAGCTATTGAGAGGGTTTAAGGAAGTCATATACTGATCTTTGCTTCTTGCTGAACTAAGAAACAACTATTGATCCCACATTGAATGCACAACCTGAAGTGCTCTCTCTATCTGTTGGACTCCCTGCCCAATTTGCATTTGCAAAGCTTGTCAGCTTCACTTCATCTACTCTCCTGTACAACAACCCAAAGTCAACTGTGCCCCTGAGATACCTTAATACATGCTTAGCAACTACACAATGCACTCTTGTGGGTCTACCATAAACTGTTATGTAAAAAATTAGTTAGTTTTAGGTTTATTATTTAATGTTAGGTTAAATTAGACGAAAGGGCACGATCATAAGATCATGCCCTTTCCCCAAAGGTTGCCCATGGTGATATATAAGCCAAGAACCCCAATGTAAACAATCATCATCTGTCAATTAATTATTAATAAACATTTGTATATATATTCTTCTGTGTATCAGAAGTTTTTCACTTCATCTGGAATCAGAGCCATTTCGGTCCTTTGGCTAGGAAAAAAACTGTTATACAGTTTTCGTCCTCTTCGTTGTCTCTACGTAAGGTCTGTAGCTTATCTATTGTCTCTTGAAACGCCGCCCCTGTGCAAACACCACACCGTTGTCATTTGTTGCCTGTTGTTGTTCACCGCTCTCTTTATTGTTCACATCCACAATATTTCCACAGTTCGTGCCCTCGCGTCCACAATTGCTCCACTGTCGGTCATTTCTCTCTATCTCGGTGTGTTGTTCTCTCTGTGGTAACCTGCGGTAATACGCTAAACCCACATCATTTTTTTACCTGCGGCAAGGTCTGTGGTTCCGTGTGGGTGGACCTGCGGTTAGTCGGAATAATTGCTGCGGTGATATTCGCTTGGGGGTTTTACTTTTGAACTATCAAACGAAAGGTGACCTACCAACAGTCGTAACTATCCGTACGATATATATATATATATTTATAATACATATAATTTAATTAATTAAAGTTATATATATAAAAGTTAATTTAATTAATTAAATTTATTTTAATTATTTAAAAAAATAAAAATTAAGGTGGCAGATAAATACACACCCCCACAAACTCGCTCAATGTCGACAATGACAATGGCGGATTTCCAAAAAAAATTATTGGACGCGGAGCATAGGATAAATAACAACCACGACAAGGTCATTAAAAGATTAGATGATTTCAAGATCAAGCTTAAGGAGCAGGCTAACAGTATCAAAAATCAGGCTGACAATATCAAAAATCTTCAGGATACGACAAATCGAATAGAAATAAAGATGGAAAATCAACATGCCCAAACAGAAGCAGATCTCAGAGAGTCCTTAACATCGCTGAAACTTCTGTGTAAAAAGATGGATTGTACACCCGCACAACTACTACGAGAAAATGAAGAGAATCAAGAGCACAACTCATCAGATTCAACAAAGTCAACATACTCTCATGAAAAAGCTGAATCCCTAAAAAAATCAGCGACACCCCACCAAGAAGGGAGTAATGCGACTCTGGGATACCTTTACCAATCAACACCCCTTTTCCGCTCAACCATTAGCGACATACCAGCGAAGGGCAAAAGTCGAGATGCCTAAATTCGATGGAAACGAAAAAAAAATGTTGCATGGATAAATAAAGCAGAAGAATACTTTGAGATATATGACATCAATGATGATGATGAAAAGCTCAGGCACGCATCCATGAAAATGGAAGGGAAGCATATAATTGGTATATGTGGTGGAAAAAGACAACACACATCATTATAGCTGGAGAAAATTTAAGGATGCATTCTTTAAAAGATTCCAAGGTGTAAAGGAAGAAGAGTTCTTTTCAAAACTCATCAAATTACGACAAAAAGGAAGTGTGGACGAATACACTCAAGAATGGGAGACCTTAGTAACACAAGTACCTGGGTTATAAGAATCTCGTCTAATTCAGTCATACGTCTCGAGACTCAAAACCCATTTACAAGCAGAACTTGAGATACATGACATTACATCAATAGAAGTAGCAAGACGAAAAGCAAAAACAACCGAAAAGAAATTTGAACCAATATTTTGGTCAAAAGCGGAAAAAACATATTCGAGACGAAGGATACCCCAGTATGTGGACTCAAATAATACAAGATATGTTCCACCACATCGTTGTGAAGATGAAAAATCTAATGTGGAAATGCAAAGGATAAAAGAGGGTAAATGTAAACGCTGTGGTGAGAAGTGGGACCCCAAACATAGATGTGCTAAAGGAAAAGAACCAAAGAACCTATATAATTGTGAAGCAACTAATGATTCAAACAATGAAGATTATGACATAGAAGAAACAAAAGATGCCCCAAAATGCTCACCAGAATTAGATGATGGAAGTATTCTGCTAGTGTCATTATCAACTATGACAGGGATCACAACCTCAGACTTTAAAGTTAAAAGGACACATAAAGAAGAACAATGTAGTGGTTCTCATCGACTTGGGTAGCACACACAATTTTTTAGATGCAATTGTGGCAAAGAGACTCAATATTTTTCATTTCCCTTACCAAACATGAAAGTGATGGTAGCTAATGGTAAGAAGATTGAAAAGGTGGGGAAATGCCATAAGGTCAATTTGCAGATTCAAGACTTTAATTTAGAGTCTCTGTTCTTCACGTTACCGTTAGGAGGAGTAGATGTAGTCTTAGGTATCCAATGGCTACGAACTTTAGGTACTTATGCCGCCAACCATCAAGTACAATTTATAAAATTCAAATGGGGAGGTCAGAAGTACAAACTACACAGATTCCAAGCACCAGAAAATCAAGTTGTATCATCATCTCAGATGATGATGCTGAGTGGAAAAGGAGCACCCGCTTATGTAGTACAATGTCACCAATTAGAAATGTTATCTGCAAATATGATTAGTGAAGAGTCACCAGAGATACAAGATCTAATTTGGAAGCATGAAAAAGTATTTCAAGACCTACTTATGAAGATGCCGCCTAATAGGGAAATTGAGCATACAATAGAAGTCAAGGCAGGGTCAGACCCCGTCAATATCAAGCCATACCGATATCCACATCACCAAAAAACGGAAATTGCGAGATTAATCCAAGACCTTTTAAAGTGTGGGACCTTGATCATCTTGGAATATCTGATCAAGTGGAAGGACTTACTCGAAGAAGACGCTTCTTGGGAGAATGAAGCATTTTGTCAACAACATCCGTCATTACGTATGCTTTGAGGACAAAGCATTCTTTCAAGAGGAAGGCAATGTTATGTAAAAAATTAGTTAGTTTTAGGTTTATTATTTAATTTTAGGTTAAATTAGACGAAAGGGCATGATCATAAGATCATGCCCTTTCCCCAAAGGGTGCCCATGGCGATATATAAGCCAGGAACCCCAATGTAAACAATCATCATCTGTCAATTAATTATTAATAAACATTTGTATATATATTCTTCTGCGTATCAGAAGTTTTTCACTTCATAAATTGACTAAGTTGGTTTACTGCAAAGCAAATATCTAGATGTGCGTTCACTAGATACATCAATGAACCCATCGATTGCTTGTAGAGTGTAGCATCCACACGTTCTGTCCTGCTGGCATTTATATTCCTCTAGTTTGTCACTAAAGGAGTGGCCATAGGCCTGCAATCTCGCATCCTGAGTTTCTTGAGAATCTCCAGAGCATACTTACCCTATCCCAAGAAAATATGCCCATTACCATGCCAAACCTCCAATCCAAGGAAATGGTGCATAGGCCCTACATCCTTCATGTCAAACTCTGATGCAAGATCACTCCTGCATTCCCTGATGAGCTTCTTGTCCCCTGTCAAGATGAGATCATCAACGTATATACAAGAATGAGAGGCTGCCCCCCAACCACAATAAAGTACAAGTTAGGGTCAACTTCACTCTTGTTGAAGTCCAGTCCAAGAAGATAATTGTCAATATGCGAATACCACGCTCTTGGGGCCTGCTTGAGCCCATAGAGAGCTCGCTTGAGCTTGCACACGTGCGACTCCCTGTTGTGTGTCTCACAACCCTTCGGCTGTTTATGGTAAATTTCCTCCTCAACTTCTCCATTGAGAAAGGCTATTTTAACGTACATTTGGTGGATTCCAACCCGTCTGCGCTGCTAAGGCAATAATAGTCCTGATGGATGAGTAGCAGGCAACTGGAGCAAATGTTTCATCATAGTATATACCCTCTACCTGGGAGAAGCCTTTGGCCACAAAGGTAGCCGTGTACTTCTCTACGCTCCCATTTGCTCCACGCCTAATCCTAGACCCATTTGGATCCAATCACTGTCTTGTGCTCCGGTCTTGGCACAACTTCCCAAACACCATTTTGCATAATGGAGTTATACTCCTTAGCCATAACATCTCTCCAGACTTGCTGTGACTTAACCTCTCTGATGCTAGAAGGCTCGGAGTCAACTTGCTCTTTAATAAGTGCCGTGTAACCAGAGTACCTCTATGGCTATTTGCTCTCCCTGAAGCTAGAGTTGGGTGCCCCAACCCTCTTCTGGGCTTCCTGAATCGACTTCTTGGCCCACTTGTCCTTCTTCTCCCTGTATTGGGAGACATTGGCCAAGTGGCTGCCTCCACTCTCTCATCTCTCTCCTCCTTGTCTTGCACTGTCTCCTTGTCACCTTTCTGTACGGCTTGTCCACCCATTCACTGTGACTGCAACTGAGAAGCTGGCTGAGCTTCCTGCTTGGGAGCCTGCTGCTTCTCCTCCTGCTTTGCACACGGCTCATGCTCCAGGGACTTCCTGAGAGCCCTTACCTCCTCAAATTTCACATCACGTCTAATCACTGTTTTTCTCAGTGTTGGAATGTATAACCTGTACGCCTGAGATGACTCGCTATAGCCCACGAAAATACCTTTTTCAGCTGTGGGCTCCAACTTCTTCCTGCTATCTTAGGGCACATGGCAATACACCAAGCTGCCAAAGATGCGAAAGTGAGATAAATCAGGCCTTTTGCTTGTGAATGCCTCCTTGGTGTAAATCGTCCCAAAGCTTTATGTGGACTCCTATTTAGTAGGAACACTATTGTGTTGCATGCCTATGCCCACAGAAACATAGGCAACCCCTAGTCATGCAGCATGGCTTTGGTGGCTCCAAGAATACTGCGGTTCTTCTGTTTAGCTACCCCATTTTGCTAAGGATTATAGGAGCTGTGAGTTCTCTCCTGATTCCCTTCTTGGCACAAAGGTCTTTGAAGGAATTCGAGATATACTCTCCACTATTGTCACTTCTCAAGGCCTTGATCTTTTTGCCCGACTGGTTTGCAACTAGGGCCTTCAATTCTACAAACTGTGAGAAGACTTCCTCCTTGTTCTTCATGAAAAATATCTAATTTTTTCTATGCCAAAGTTCCCCAGCGTCCCTGTTTTTCTCACTTCCAGCCTTGCTATTCAATGTTGCTGCTGTGTCAAACTGCAATTTATAGAGCCTCTTCACCCTTACTGCAATTTACTTGGCTTCTCTTGTTGAGTTAGAGGGTTTCAAGAAGGCTTTTCCTTTGCTGAAAATGACATCATACCCCTTTGTCATCAAGTGCTGAAAGCCTGAAACTGAAACAAGGTGTTTCTTCAACCTTGGTACATAGGGGACATCCTTGAGAAGGAGGGCACTGCTTGACTCCCTCTCAAATTTTACAGTACTCACACCCATGGCTGAGTACTTGCCATCAACATCGAGCTCTATGGTGATTCTCTGGTCCTTTTCAGAAAGTTGGCTGAAAAAATATTTACACCCGGTCATATGACGTGAAGCCCCATTGTTTATGAACCATACACTGCTGGATGCTGAACTTGCCTTGCATGCAATGAGAGAAATTTCCTTCTCAAATCTGGAATTGAACTCATCTATTTTAGCAGTAGCTGCTACTTGGTCCTTCTTGGACCCTTTCTTTCTCTGTGGACATTTAGTAGCATAGTGTCCAAATTGATGACACTGGAAACACTTTATTTTGGACAGGTCTTTCTTCCCCTATAGTCCTTTGGAGCTGGACTCGGCTGGTCCTGCATGTTTCTTGTCTTTTGGCAGCTAGGGAAACGTTCTCTTCGTCCTCCTGCTTGGTGTGAGTCCCTGACCTTGTCTACCTTCTGATTTCTTCCTGCATGCAGTCACTCCACAACCGCTCCCAGTCTGGAAGCTTTTCTCTCCCTGTGACTGCATCATGGAAGTTATCCCATGACTTGTGAAGCCCTAATAACACAAGGCTCACTAGGTCACTGTCTGAAACAATCTCATTCACCCCAGCAAGCTCATCCCGAACTTGGGTAAACTTGGTCAAGTAGGACGCAATGGACTCTCCCTTTGCCATGCGAATTGCCCTGTGTTGTCCTTTAATACCGGCTTCTCCGCTTCACTAGAACCCTAATACAGATTTAAGATTGCCCGTTGACATCTCATTCGCTATTTTCTTGCCTGCTATGAGAGGAATAATATGGTCATTGACCCCTCGGAGAATTGTTCTCCTTGCCCTAGCATCCCTCTTGTTATGCTGAGCTAACTGCTGAGGGTCTTGTGGCTGAGCCATGAGATTTTCTGCAAACTCCTTGACCCCTTGGTCCTCCAACACCACAAGCATCCTGTCTCTCCAGGCATAGAAGTTGGGGGCTCTCTCCAAACTAGGTTCCGGTCTCAAACCCTGAGGGCCTGATATGCCATCTTCTTGGTAAACTTCTGCTCAAATCTTGACGCTGGTTTGACTGACTAAATGCACTTTCTGGTGGCTGGAAGTTCAGAACAACACCCTAAACCCTAGCGCTGCTCCCTCTTCCACGCTGCTCTTTCCCTGGTGACTGGGCTTTATACAGATCCTTGCTTTGATACCATGTGAGTTTCCATAAAATTCAACTATTCTAACTTCTGAAAATTTCAAGTAAATAACTGAATTGAAATTTAACTTCTTTTACAAAAGTATGCCGAGTTTTCCTAACATGCATGCAGCGGAAAATAACAATACTACCCAGAAATAAAAACATAGTCACCCCACCATAAAAACACACGATTTTACCCAGGAAACCCAACACGGGAAAACTTGCTTGTTTGGTGGCTTCTATTAGGGAGACCTCAAATATTTATCAGAAATTTCTTACAAAATGAAGGAAGACCTTCCTTATGATATTAAAAAAACCCAGAAATTCAACTCGACCTAGCTGGAAATTGTCCCAATGTACGGCCCTCTGCACAGGCAACTCTATACTAAATCTGTACATGCCGTACAACCCTCTCTATGTGCCTGTTCTATGTGTTTCTGGGTGGCTGAGTACTGTAGCTACATCCTGCAGCTGATGTACTCCTTCCTCTGAAGCCCTTTCGTCTTTGCTGAAGCCCTGGCTTGCTGTTTTGCGTTGCTCCTCTTGCTGAAAGCTTTTTCTCCAAACAAACCCTATGCATGATGATTCCCTTCAGTGTCTTTCCCCCCTTCTAAGTCGACTTGGGCCCACTAGCGAGATATATGTCTGAGATGCTAATAATCCAAGGGTTGGGACCAACTCAGATTTTACTCTGAGGAAATTTGAATATTTCCAAAGTTAACTTTAGAGAAAGAATATTAAAAACTGTGCCTTAGTGGAATGTGGCCCCCCTGCCAAGTTTAGTGCACCTCTAAACTTAGCTAGACCGCTTTTCTGTCTAACTTCAACACAAGGCACCTCATAGGTTGACCTCAGTTGAAAGTGAGGAGATAAATAGTCAAGTTCAAGTGCAAATGCATGGATGATATCAATGAAATCCTGAATCTGTGAACCACCCACTATACTATCATCACATAAATGAAGAGAGTGGAGGATGTGCATCGATTCAAAGGCCTCAGTTGAAAGTGACGAGATAAATAGGCAAGTCCAAGAACAATTGCACTAACAATAAGGAAATCTTGAATTTGTGAATTGCCACTATATTATCATCACATAAAGGAAGAGAGTGGAGGGTGTGCATCAATTCAAAGGCCATTAGCAAGATAACCATCAAATATTGATTTCCATTAACAAGGATGGGTGATTTGATGCATTGCTGGTGTGGAGCAAAGTACTTTACCGAGATTGATCTGAAGAGTGGGTATCACCAAATCCCAATTTATGAAGGTGATGAGTAGAAAACAACATTGAAGATGAAGGAAGGGCTGTATGAATGCTTGGTAATGCCGCTTGGGTTGAAAGTGCCTATAGTTTGAGGTCGACGAATTAGGTCTTAAAAGTTTGAAACCATACTTTGGCAAGTTCGTGGTTGTGTATTTGGATGATATACTAATTTCTAGCAAGGAGAAAAAGAGCACATGGTGCATTTGAAGCAAGTTTTAGAATGATCAATGTGAGAGAAGCTTTTAATAAATTTGCAAAAAATGTTATTTCATTGAAGAACTTGTGCACTTGGGATCGTGATATCTCATTACTTACTAAAAATGGATTTGGAGAAGAGGAGAGACATTGTGAGATGGCTTACATTGAGAACCACATTTAAGCTTTCATGGATTAGTGAACTTATATTAAAAAATTATTAGCAACATGCAAGAGAAAGGGAGAGTTCCAATAGAACGCAACAACACAATTGTTTTTTAGGTTCTTGAAGAAGAAGTAATTCAGAAGGTTGTGTTGGATTTGCTAGATTTTTCCAGTGTTCCACATGGACTGTGATGCCATCGGAACGATAATTGGAGTAGTGCTTAGCAAGAAGGCAAGTTGTTTGCATTATTCAATGGAAACTAAATGATGCAAAGGAGAAATACTTAGTATATGATCAATAATTTTACGTAATTATTCAAGCATTGAAGAAGTGGAGGCACTACTTTTTTCCAAGAAATTATTTTGTACATTGATCATTAAGTGTTGGAATACATAAACAATGAAGGAGAGTTGAGTCAATGACACATGAAATAGGTAAAATTCTTGTAGAGCTATTGGTTTGTGTCGAAGCATGGACTCAAAAGATTAAATAGAGTTGATGAATATGACAACATCGTTGACTACCATGATTGCAGGTTGTGGTGAAGAACATGTATGAGACAAATGTTGATTTTGCTAAAGTGTAAAGCCCACAAAGAGTGATGGTTCAGACTCCAAACTTGGTTTTCTTCATTCAAAAAGGTTTCTAATAAAAAACCAACAATTGTGCATTCCAAGTGGGTTAATGGTGGCTCAAGTGAATGCTTTTATATGGATTATGCTCGAGTATTAGTTGAAGATTGCTTTTATGGTTCAAGAATTGCTAAGAACATGAGGAAATGGGTTGAGAATTGCAAAATTTTCCATCATGCAAAGGGGAATAGCTAGAAAACTACATTGCACAAATCATTCCTAGTTCCAACAGTAGTGCCATGGGAAGATATCGTTGTATCACTAGTGATGCAATGAACAAAGCTAATTTATTCTCTAAAGAAGTAGCTTGTTTGCATGGTGTTTTAGGAAGCATAATTTTAGTTAGAGACAATGATTTTATTGGTTATTTTTGGAGGACCTTGTGGAAGAAGCTAGGTATGGAATTGTCGTTCAGTTCGACATATTATCCATAAATTGATGGGCAAACCAAGATAGTTAATAGAAGCCTTGGAAATTTGTTGAGATGTTTGGTCAGGGAAAAGCTGGGATAGTCAAATGTGGTGTTGTTGGCACTAGTGATGTAGTGTACGTAGCTGATTTATGCTTTAGCGAAGTAGCTTGTTTGCATGGTGTTCTAAGAAGCATAACTTTAGAAAGAGCCAACAATTTTATCAGTCACTTTTGGAGGACCCTGTAAAAGAAGCTAGATATGGGGTTGTTGTTTAGTTTTGCATGTCATCCATAAATTGATAGGTAGACCAAGGTAGTTAATAGAAGCCTTGGAAATTGATACATGTTTGACTGGAGAAAAGTGAGGATAGTAGGATTTGGTTTTGGTGCAAAAAGAGTTTGCATACAACATTTTTGTGAATAGGTTTACGTGAACGAGTCCTTTTGAAATTGTGAATGATCAGCACAAGGAGCAATAAATTTGGCAAGCATGCCTGAAACAAGCAAGAGGAGTGCAAATGTAGAGTCATTTGCGAAGCATATGAAGGAAGTGCATGATTAGGTAAAGCAGTAGGTACAATAGAGCACTTTAGGATAAGCAAAAGGTTGATAAAAAAGAATGGAAAAGAAATTTGAAGTAGGTGATTTATGGAAGGAGAAGTTCCCAAGATGAATGTATAACAAACTGAAGATGAAGAAGGTAGGACGTTGTAAGAGTTTGAAGAAAAAATTCATTAATGCGTTGTAAGAGTTTGAAGAAAAAAATCATTAATGCTAATGTGTTGGAATTGATGGAAAGCTTTGGTATCTTGCCTACATTCAACGTGGTAGATTTGTATGAGTAGTTAGTACCATGAGGGTGTTGTGGATGATAGTGAGCATGTTGTTACTTAAAAGGAACAAATTCTAGAGCAAGAATGAGAAGACACTTTAAGGATATTAGTGGAGAGATTTGTAGGTAAACTAGGAACCAAAAGACCAATGAATATCTTGTTTAGTGGAAAGGTCAAGGGTTAGAGGAAGCCACATAAATTTCAAAGAAAGAGTTGGACGGAGTCACTTGGCCAATGCATGAATATTCGACCAATATGATGAGCAAGAGCTCACTATTCTTTTCACTTGTGAGGTTTAATATAGGAGCACCATTGCATCCTTTTGCAAGTTCCACATACGTAGATCATCCTTTGTGATTTTCATGGAACTCATTTGTTGTGCTATCCATGTCAAAGAGGAGTTGACAAGGGGTAGCAGAGTTGGATGTTGTTAGATGTGTTAGGGATGGGGTGGCCAATCATCAAATCACTTTATGATCGATGGAGTGCACAGTTGTGAGGGTTGATGAGGGGAGTGTCTAACGAAGATGCATATGCCATCTATTCTCCTTCCCATGAATGTTATGAAAAGCGTGGGGGAGTGAAGCTGAAAGGTATGGGCAGAGAAGGGATTAAGGGGCCCATGAGTGTGGAGGTGAGGGACCTACTTCTTAAACCAGTGAAATAATAATAGGAAAAATATTTTATATAAAATAATGCTAGTGAATATGATGTGTGGCAAAGGAACCCAAAGAGTTAGAAAATGGTAGGCACACAAATCATTGTTAAAAAGTTTTAATGGTTGGTGGTTGGACCATTGAGAAATAATTGAATGTTTTTCACTAAAGAAGGGGGGAAAACAAAGGAGCAGGAAGATTATTCTCCCATAATTGATTCACATAAAAGCCTAAGAGGAAGAATGCTAGCAACTTCAAGAGTGGAGAGCTAAGTAAGCCTAAGGAAGAAGAAAGGAAGCTTAAGAGGAAAACTTGGTACTTTTCTTGTTTTGTAAAACCAACTGAGACTCGAATCAATGACCAATTTCAATATTTTGGCACAGGGATAAACCCAATTTTGTAAAAATTGTGAAGAGCCCATTGAGGCATGCTTGTATATTTTGAAGCTTTGAAGTTTAAGTTAATGGATTGCTATTGTTGGGGTTGTGAATTTGTATTCATTATTGTGCTATGCAATCCAATTTATATGTTATGTGCCCAAAGTAGTTTGAATTGCAGCCCTTGTAGGTAGTTGGGGCTTGCACCATGCTGTCAATTTCTAAGGAAGCTATTTTTATTGATGGTGTTCATGGGCGAATACAGTGTCTCAGTTTCCTCAACAAAGAACCATACCACTCTTATTGGATATTATACCTCCTTTTACATATTCTAGTTGTGTTTGAACTGAACTTTCTCCAATCTCTAGCTTAACCATGGATCTTCTCTTTATGGCATGATGGTGCAAAATATTACATCAGTGCTTTAAGTATTGAAAATACTGCATTAATATTATTGGCTCCAGTTGTGTCAATCATGGGAATGAAAATGTACTTTGACCCTTTGAATTTTTGTTTTGTTCGCTAGGAAGCTGGTGAACGATTTCGATTGATTGCAAAGAGGATGATAGATTTAGTTGAATCAGTTCAAGAAAGACTTCTATAGTTGTACCTATGAAGGGTTTTTGGCTAGGCCATATTGACATCATGAAATGCCTATTCATCATAAGTTAGGAAAGAATCTTGAAATAGTGATTCTTCATAAGTCGACAAGGAATCTTGCCTCATGTTCTAAGTTGAATTTTTTTTTTTTGAATCATTAACAGATTATTTTATATGGTAGGGTGACTTAGATTTCTCGTATGTTATGATCCTGATTGCTAATCTCAACTGTCACGGAAATCTGATATGGATCTGTTATCATTTTGGGTTTTGATACCTCTGGTATGAGCCAGCCTATGATTTTGCTATTGTCACTGAAATATGAAAATTATGAAATTAAAATGTGGAATTATGTAATGTTCCCGAGTAATTAATCGCTCAAGGAACGAACTAGCCTATATATCCCCGTAGGTTATAGTCCTCAATAAAGGGGAAAACTCCAAAATACCCAATGTCTGGGCGAGTTTTGGGACAGTTGGGCAAAGAAACCCAGTTTACTCAATAAATTAAGAAGATACCCCTCTGGGAGATCTATAAATATGAGAGGGATGAATTCATTTTGGAGCATCATTGGATTGGATCCTTTATCCCTATTTTCTTGAGCCTAAGGCTTTTAGGGTTTTAGGACCCTTTTCCTCCTATCAATTTCGGTGGTGAAAGATTCCACCCTAGTTGATAAAATAATTTTCTTTGTTCTTCCTATTTTCTAACTGTTCTGGCACATGATTTCTGAGGGAAATTTCTTGTCTAAGGATATGTGTTAAGCCAGGCAGATTCATTCTAAGGCAAATCCATCTGTACGAATTCACTTCTGGGCCATGCGAGTCCACCTGGAGAATAATGGAATTCTGGACAGACTAACATTGTTGCAGACGCATTATTTATTTCTGACGCAGATCGAAATTAACATTTACACAGACACATTGTTTTTTTTTTCCACTGGAAAAATCCGTAATTTTCATTATTTTAAGAAAATTACATATAGTAGATGCAGTTGGCATATGCTGTAGTGTTCATACAAAATCCACCACGCAGGGTGATTTTTCTGAGTATAAACACAAATATGAGATAGGTCATATATGAGTTTGGCTGTATAGCCTGTTCGAGATCACGCAGGATCTATTTGCAAAAAGTATGCTATCCATATCTATGTACAGTTATTCAACAAAGACAAAAATACTATATTACTGCCGGCTACCGGGACTGTTGTCCCGCTGTTCTCTCTGATCTATGTATGGCCTATGGAAAAATCTGAATTCTTCAGTCCCCTGCTGCTCCACAATTAGCCATTCTCCTCTGGGAAGTATCGCGGCCTCTTTGGATAATTTGTCAGCCTCGCTGTTATGTTCTCTGTAAATGTGTAGACAGGAGAAATGATTAAATGCTGCCTTGAGTGTATGAGCATCATATAATATATTGCTGAGAGTGTGTGTATGACATATAGTGGCATTATTGATCCAATTAACAACAGTCATTGAGTCCCCGAAAATATTAAGATTTGTATACTGATGTGTCAAAGAGTAATGCATTAGATTTCGAATGGCCAAGAGCTCTGCATAATTATTTGATCCTCTGCCGAATCCCATTTTCACAAAGTATCTATGGTGTTCATTGATATGCAGAACAAATCCACCCCCACAGCCAGTTTGATTTGCAGCCCCGTCGAAAAAGGCCCAAGGGGTCGATTTATCGATAATGGGCTGTGGCTGTATCGTCCTGGTTCGAGTGGGTGGGGGGTCAGGTAGTTCTTGATACGCGGCAATGATGTTTGCTTCTGTACGGGGCCAACACACAGCCTGTTCCTCGAATATATATCGATTCCGCGCTAACCAAATGTGCCAGGTTGCCACGAGGGGAAGGTTAAGGAGCTTGGAGCCCGGGTGGCGGCGATTCCAGGCTGACCACGCTCCAGTAATGTCATCCCCATTCCAGTTCCCTGTAATGCCAAAATGAGTGAAGATGTTGTTCCATAGTGCGCGAATTGCTGAGCAATGAAGGAAAAGGTGGACCGAAGTCTCTGATGCCGCTTTGCAGAAAGAACACCAAGATGGTCCGTAGATGGATCTGTGAGTAAGGTGTTCGCCCGTGGGAATGATATCTTTGAGGACACACCAGCAAAATAATCTGGTGCGTGGGGGGGCATTCAGCTTCCAAATGTCACGCCACCACGATGGCGATGGTTCAGGTATTCTGTGTGTAATAAGAGCGCTGTACCCAATCTTAGGTGCGTAGATACCATTGTCCGCCTTACACCAAATAAGTTCGTCCGGTCCTTGTTTGATGCGGATATGGGATTCGTTTAATGCAAGAACATAGTCACGCCATTCCTGATGCCACTGCGGTGGAAGGTCAAGTTGTTGAGCCGATTTCCAAGCTTGAGTGAAAATGTCTGTACGCTGTTGATCAGCAATATGTGCAAAATTCCGGATGTCACGGTCATGAAGAAATGAAATGAGTTCTCTGTTGAGGATGTGTCTGCCCCCACTATCAATCCATGGATCCAGGCCAATCCTGCCCATCGATCCATCGTTTATTCTCCAGACTAGATTATCTCGGATGAGGGGAAGGGAGTGTATCAGAGCCTTCCATATTGATGAACATCCCTTCGTTGTCCAGGATGGTAATCTAGCCCAATCCAAAATATTCTGAGGCCAAATGTATTTGTGATAGGATACTTGTGCCCATAGGTTTTGACTGGTTAATAGCGTCCAACCCATCTTAGCAGCACAGACACATTATTTATTTCTGAAGGAGATCAAAATTAAGGTACAACTGGGTACACGTCTGGCCATGCGAAGTTCTGCTAAACTGCTATTGACGTCTGGCCATGCAAATTCTGAAAAACTACTACTGACGTCTGGCCATGCGAGTCTTTGATAATCCACTACTGAAGCATGCAAAGTAACTTATGATTATTTATGGCAGATTAGGGTATTGAGATCGAGTGAGGACGAATTCAGGGTCCCTGTGGCATACCGGAATTGTTGACAAGCTCCTGTAGTGATTTCACTGGTGAAGTAAGTCTCCCTGTGATTGAGCGAGCCTCTCTGTGATTGTTTCGAGGAGTCCTGAAATAAAGCGGCCACTTGCTGTGACAGTCATATGATTCTGCTGTGAAGGACAGATCCTGTAACAGGGTTCTGCGTCCAGCAATTATAGAGCAAAAGAACGGATTCAGTATCAGAGTAAGGAAATTCGGTCCCTGAACAAAAGGCTCCTGAGGACATACAATTCCGAAGTGCAGTAGCCGAAATCAGTTGAGAAGGTTCAGGATATTGAAGCGAGCAGTTGATCCCGCAGATAATACGGAATTAGATACTAGAAATAAGTGTGGACTTAAGGCAATTTTGGAAATTTACCAGACAGAATTTTGCATAGGATTTATCAATTGTGGATTAGGGAATCTCTGGTTAGGCCACTGTTGAACTGTCAAATTTATTATGATTTATTGGAACCATACCTTTGAACTTGGATCTGTTGAATAGTAGCATTATACTATTGGGTTGTATTGCATCGTTGAGAAAGCCAGCACTGTGTATTGAAGGATATATGTTATTTATTAAATTTAACTGTTGAAGAATTTTTTGTTAAAACCCTAGTGCCCTAAGAAACTATAGGGCAAAATCACTGTTGTATATTACATTTACAAATTAGATCTGAAAAATCTGAGAACTAAAAAGAAACCCAAAATTTCAAACCAACAAGGCAAAAATTGTAGCAAAGTGGTGTAAATTTTGTGAAAAAGGCAATCTTCATCAATAAATCCAATCTTTACCCAATTCAAAAATTTCACCTCACATCAATGAAGTCACACATTTATCACATAGAACTATCAGTCTTAGGGATAAACTGTAATATTCAAAAATATACCTCCAAACTCTCAACTCTGACCACCACTAGTCTAGGCATGTTCAAGTATATAAACATTGCAAAATTGAAAATATTTCAACTCTAGATCAATACAACAGCCCTTAGGGCATGATTTAATCAAGATTGCAGGTCTGAAAATTACATATATTAACAGCAGACATATAACAGCACGTTTCAGATCTGAAGTTTCATTTAAGGCATGCCAATTCACTCAACATTTCAGTCTTGATAGCCCAATAAATTAACATGTTGAAATGGGCATGGAAGTTGCTCAATCACATGATAATCATATTTGCAATAAGAGAATATAGGACAGCAATGGTGCATCTCCTTTATTATCACAACATAAAGATAAAGTAAAATACCTTAGCACACAGGCTGGTACAATGAGTTATTTCAGCTCATCCCAGGCAAGGACTCCTGCAAAGCTTCCAAAACCCTAGCTAGGGCATTGGCAATCACTGCAAATTGAAATTAGCAATAACAAGGTGTAGTAAGGCATCTCACCAAGCTATACAGCCTCTTTAAGGAGCTCAAGAACAAGCTAGCATTACACTTACTGTCCAACTGCAAGCACTTGCGTCACATAAGCTTCACACACTCTTCACTTGCATTTTACAAGCTAAGGAACCCTAGTGCATGCATCCCATAAGCACTATCCTTGTTACAATAGTAAATACATGTTCTTCCAATATCCTTCACATAGTTAGCATCACAACAACTTACAATCTCCAAGACCCTAAGAGTGATTCATTCCAGAGACACTTTCCATCCTTTATCTATGATTAGGTGAGATAGGCCTATGATAATACATGAATCAATTCCAAAATGAAACCCTATAGTGAGTCAATAACAAAGCCCCGAGTGGATCTCTTCACTAAGCATGAATACTACATGGCACAATAGGCTTTGTACAACCCCCAAGGTGGTGTGTCCTCTAAGTCTAGGTTTCAACATGTCAAGTGCTCCTCTAAGAAAGATGGTTTGTCCTCCAATGACAACTCTAAAGTGTTCCCCCCCCAACATATGTGCAAGGTGGCTTCAATGCTGCTAGGGCTCTGTGCTCAACCTCCAAGTGCATAGCACCCTCCTCCAAGGTGGCTACTCCACATGTCCTAAATGCCCATCCTCCTTAACAAGTGTGCTCTGATAGAAGATATCAAACCACCACATGTTTGCGAACTAGCACATCAAGAGGTGCACCTCCCTAGCTCCGACCCCAAGGTAAGCATACACCCACTAAGATCTCTAAATGTAAATCAACCAAGATACATCAAAAGCTATGTGGCACGAAACTTCTAAGAACCCGACGTTTCGGGACATACCCGTACCCAAAACTCCGAAACTCGACCATTATGTAATCATCTATGAGAGTTAATATAGACTTGGTTTTCCTTTTAAATTGTCATCTATGGGTCTTATTCTCTTTTTTCTTGCAAGATAATGTGTTATTCACTTATTTATAAATTTCTTTTTAGATATATATAAACATATATGGCGTTTCAGCCAATGTTTCCATTTTTGGAAGGCGATGTTTCTAAACGTACCTGTTTTGGAAACTGCGAAACGTTTCGGCGTTTCGTGCAACTTAGATCAAAAGGGCTAGGGGACCACAAGCCCAACAGCTCACATGAAGTGTTCCCTTAGATGCAGTCAACTACAATGCTCAATAACACCTGCTATGATGCTGAAACTAATAACCTGTGATGTGATCCAACCCAGATATATCTTTTATGTAACCTTCATTGTTTAGTCCAAATTCTTTGCACTTGATTGATTCTATATGGTCCATTCTGCATGTATACATTTTTATTCTTTGGGATGCTTTTATAAGGAGATAAAGTGAGATGCTTGAATATTTCTTGCACATCTTACAGATGACAATTAGAATCTAGAAGAACTTCTCCAGGATTTTGACTTGCTCTTATAATTTTGTATCTTGAGATGCTTAAACTATCTAATGATTCTAATAAATTTTTGGGGCAGATTCATGAATCATCATCTATTTCATTGCTGTACAATAAGGAAGACATCGAGAATCATAAATTATCAAGCTTGGCTATGAATATACAGACTGTGCTTCCCTTTATATAATGGAGGAGGAGCATATTTGTCTTGTCTCCAATGTCAGGGGTTTATATCTTTTCTTAAAATGCCAATTCTGGCTTAAATATATCCTACCAATTCAAATCTAAAGCCTGTGATTCACCCAGATGAAAAAGGATAGCAGTATCCCCATTAAAAGTTGTGTGACATTTTTTTGTCCAAAAAAAAAGAGATGCCTGTCAGTTTGATGACATCCCTAATATTTAACTGTCTGACCATTGATATCTCCCCAGAGACAATCTCTTTCCAACGAAGGGGATGTGGTGACAAAGAGAATGTTGAAGCAATCCACTCACAAAATGCTCCGGTAATATTGCGGCTCCAAAATACTTGTTTAACCTTATCTGTTTGTGACAAATCATACAGCAACCATTTCTTAGTCCTAGCTTTTTATATCTTTGTTATTTTCATCTATATGTATAATAAAGAGGATGTCTGCTTCCCAATATGTATACTTAGTACTACTATGAAATTGAAAAATTGCTGTTAAGCAGTTATGCAACAGGATTACTGGTATTATTTAAGTGAACTTTCTTATGTTTATTATAGTGCTAGTTAACCCTTGTATCCTTAGATCTCTGTGCTTTCATATGTTCCTTATAGAAGCGGGCTTTACATACTGCTCCAAACTTGCAGGCCTTGCATATGTTGCTCTTTTCTAGATAGTGTGGATTGGATGTCTTAAGACTAACCTTGTGATCATTTGGATTCAGAGGATCTAAAGCAAAAAATTGAGGCAAAATTCAATGAGCTTGGTGATATGTGTGAGCGGGGTGAATTAGAACCTGAGGAAGCATATGGTTTATTCAAGGAATTTGAAGACACAGTGGTAGAGGAATATGCACAAAAATTGCCATCTGAGGAAATTCCACAGGATATTGAAAGTAAAAACAAGGGTGGTGGCTATGACAAAGATCCTCCTGGTGAGGGGCCAATTTTGAGATGGGAGACTCGTATGGTGTTGTCTCCTGGAGGAGATTCATGGCACCCTGCTAACAGGAAAGTGAAAGTGTCTGTCTTTGTAAAGGAGCTTGGCCTTTCAAAATATGCATTTATGCGATTGAGAGAATTAGTAGGCAAACGGTATGATGCTGGCAAAGGCGAGCTTACTATTGTTAGCGAAAGGTATAATTGAAAGGCGTGATTATGAAAAATACTCCATTTCTTATTTTTAAATGACTGGTTGCAGTTTGTGTTGAAACACTTGGAATTTTCTTTCACTAATTAGTATTGGGTAATTGATCCTATATCTGTGACGTTAAGCTCTTCAATGTGATATTGTTTTACTGCTGTAGCCTGTTTAAACTGTATTGTATGGGTTAATCGCAGGTTGGAAATATTGAAGTTGAGTTGACAATTATTTACCTGACATGTGTTCCTCTGATCACTCTATCCATCTTAAATGCAGATTTGCACACCGTGAGGAGAATCGTAAAGATTGTTTGAGGACATTAATTGCCCTTATTGAAGAAGCAGAAAAAGCAGACACCTATGTTGCTGAGGTTCGTACTGCGTATACCAAGGAGCAATTGAAAGCGAATCCAAAGTTCCAAGAAAGACTGAGGGCTCACTATGCCACTAAAATAGAATCCCAGGAACCGAGCCCTGCATAAAGAGAGCTGCATACCATGGGTATTGAAAACTATGTTTCTCAATGTTTCTAGAAACTGATGTTACCTTTAGGGATTTAACCCACTGGGCAAGTGACTTATTTTGCCTCTGTTGATTCAATAAGTTCATCCTATTCCCAACGGGTACAGTATCCAAGTAACAGGGGCAAAATGATTTTATTATGGAATGAAAAGTACAATCACTTGGAAAAGCTTGAATCAAGAAAAATTGCAGTGTATGCATGCTGACTGGCCTGGTGCATGCTTTATTTGTATTCATTGTGCACTCTTGGGAAGATGGCTGTTTTAAAGTATTTGCATTTTTCCAAAGTAATCAACAGGGAAAATTTTAGGGGCTTAATTTCGCCCATGCGCTAATTTTTCTTTTTATTCTTCCAAAAAAGATTTGCCAATTTTTTTTTCTTCCTAAAATGATTTTCCCAAATTCTAAAGTACTTTTATTGTTGTCGTTTTAAGAATTTACTTTTTGAAAAAGTTATATTTACAGAAAAATATTTACAAAAAAGAAAACTAAAAAGTGGAAAGTGGAAAGGTATATACGATGAACTTCATAACCTATTCCAAGGAGCTACTATGGCAGAAATAAAAGTATAGAATATTCAGTGCGATCCAAACATTGAGCATCTTGGATCAACAAGACTCCTTTCTCCAAAAAGTGACGATGAATCTTATCCTTCCAGATTGAGCCGAAGGAAAGCAAGGAGCTAAGCTCATGATAAAAAGTAGGTTTACACCACAACCTTCTTAAAACAAGAAGCACCACTATCCTCAGTGGCTGCAACACTAAAACAAATAAAAGGGAGTATGAACAAAAGCTCAGCCATCATGAAGCATTGCTGCCCGCCAGTGAACCCTGCCGTGAAGAAGCTTTGAATATTGATCCTCAAACCAATTCTAGTGATGTTTGGGAACCCACAACGTGAGAAAATGTGGCTAACTATCTCTGGGTGTTGACAAATAAGATAGAGGCCATCCGATAGACTAGTGTTGGCCAACCTAGCCTTTGATGGAAGCCCTTGATAAATGAAAAACCATACAAACACTCTTAAGACAACCGCATAGTCCAAACACTAGTCTATCGGATGGCCCGTTGCATGTTAGGAATTGGGGAGAGGGGATGTCTTGAATGTATCATTGAATCCAAGGGGTGGGAATCATACAGCAGCAGCAACAATTGACCAAAACTGCAATGCCAATCTCTTGAAAAGGGAGTCATCTATGAGGGTGGAGGAATTGCCCAGACAACCAAAAGTGGCCGGAATCTTGGCAAAAAGAATTCAAAAAATCTTGAAGAGACAGTGTTTGAATCATGTTTTTGATGGTGGAAATGGAGTCACCAACATCAAAAACTTCTAGCGCACCTAAAATTATGAATTTTGACAACTTTTACTTGGATTTACAAAAATCCCTGCCGGATTTTTTGAATACATGGCCGGAATTTCCGTAACTTTCAGGGCAAAAAAGCATAATTGTTAGATTACGACCTTGAAAAGTGCCTATGCATACAAGCATTTGTCTTAAATAATTCGGACTCTGGAATAAGGGCACACAACTCCTTGATTGAGAGTTTGTAAGAAGAAAGAACCTCGTGCTCCTCAACAAAAGGTCTCCACCCCTTCCAGGTCTGAGCACTTGGAACCCCATAGATCACTTCAGAAAAATGTGCCTTTTTGGCTCAGTCCGTGCACTTGAAAGCATGGCTTCTTCACAATGCACATCCCTTGCTCTCTATGGCTCCAAATTGGTTGGCAGGCCAAGTCCCACCCTACTCGGCTACCCTCCTAGTGCCATTGAATCAACCTTGCTATGGCTCTTTAAGAAAATTATATGCCTGTGAAAATGAGCAAGCTTGAAACTTGAAAGAGGTGCGGAGTGGAAATAATTTCACATATAGATGAAAAGAACCTTGAACTCTTTCCAAGATGTTGCACTAACCTCACATAGTGTTGAAAAAGAACCTACGATGGCACTTATCGCTTGAACCACTGCATCACCCACTTAGCCGCAAAGAGAGACAACATCAACTATACCTAGACCCACCCCATTCATCCTTGGGTATAATGAAAACACACCAACGCATCAGAGGCCAACCATGCTCCCCACCATAGTTCAACCACAAATATGTCCTTAGGAACTACTCAAGTTGCTAGAATTTGATCTTGTTGGGGCATTAGCAAGAAACATAATACACATGCAAGCCCTGAAAGATGCGACCAACCAAGTCAACTTGTAAAGGGAATTGCCTTATAATGCTAAATATTTAACTTTGTAGTGTTTGTAGGCACTGGTCACATGTAGCAATTGGAGACAATCGAATCCCAAAGGGGATACCCAGATAGTTGGCTGTAACTATTGGACAATTATGGGACTAGGTCGTGGGAATGCAATTAGGAGGGGAATCCAAACCAAGAATTAAGTAAAATAAATTTTGTGCATTGACCATAGCTCTTGAGGTAGTGGGAAAAGTGTCCAAGCAAGAAAGAACTCCATCAGTAGACTCTTGATCAATTCAAACAAAGAGGAGAGAATATTTTGTGAAATGGTTATTGACCATCTTTGAGCCATCCGAGAGAAAAATACCTATAACTTGTCTTCTAATATGTGCTACCTTCAACATATATCCCAAGGCATATGCAAAGAACACACATAAATAAGGCGCTAAAGGGCATCCTTGTTGAATAGATTGATGAGGAGCAATACACAAGGACAAAGAGGTGTTAACTAAAGCACATGATAAAGCATTGGTAAAGAGGGTATTCACCATGGAAACACATTAAGAACCAAACCCCAGGCAAGGCATCTATGAAATAAAGGAGCAATCAACCTTGTCATAGGCCTTGCAGAAGTCAATCTTCGACATAAGGCATTGTTGACTAATCTCTTGGGCCTAGTCCATAGTCGCCTCCCAAGTTGAAACCATAGTTATCTAGAATGAACCTCCCCCTAGACAAAATCTCTCTATTTTGGTCAAAACACATATCGAGTAATCAATTATATCCTCAAATCCAAGGTCTTAGCCATTATTTTATAAGTGACCATGAGTAGGGTAATTAGTCACTGAACTCCAGTGTTATATCTTCATTCTTGGGAATGAGCTTAATGCTAAAGTATAGAAATCGTCACCTATTGAATCCCACATAGCCTTGCTTCTTCATAGAGAATAGAGAAGCAAAAATCTCATCCCTCGAGATGGCTCTATCCAATCTATCTTGGTTACCTCCAGGGATTTTGTGTGGGACCACTTTGCAATAAGCATCTCAAGTAGCAAGCACACCATCCAATCATAAGGAGCAAAAATAGGCTAGAAACAGGGACTCAACATACCTTAAATCTTTGATGGGTCCTAGATAGGGAAACATTTGGTTAGCGAAGACCAAGCCTTTTATTCATGACCACTTTCTATTTAAGTTCAAATATTATTTGGACCACTCATCCCCCTCCTATTCCATTGGAGGTGAGAATGAGTCTTGGCACTTCGAGCTATATAGTCCTCTGCTTTGGTCACCCCCATCTCTAATTTTGTAGCCTTCTCTTGACAAGTGAGAGTGACATAATGAATGTTCTCCAAAATGATACAAACCTTCAACTTTTGTCAAGCCCCTTGCAACTCCTTCCTCCTCCTGTTAGCCATAATCCTATGCCAACCTCTCATGAACTTGATAGTGTGAAAATTTGTAGCCTCCCACCAAAGTATCCACCCTTGTACACCTATTGATCATGGAAGAAGGTTCCAAACCCAACGAACAAGGTCTCAAATATCTCGCAACACATTTAATTGAAGATGGTGACACATCAACATAGTGACCTATTGAAAGCAGTGTATGTATTAGGATATGATTTATGTCAATCACATACGTTGGGTGTAATTTGCTAGAAAAAGCCATCTCCTCATTGAGGGCCATATAAGTGGTCCAACCATGGTTGAACTTTATCGTGTCCCTGTTTTTAGTTAGTTCAAGTGAATTGGTCTCCATAGTCAAGACCCCTTTGTTTTTAGTTTGGATATTTTTTTTTTTCAAAGTTGCGTTGCATAGACAACAAGCTTGCTTCTTGAAACCATTGCTCGTTGAACCTTTGCCTCCACTTCAATTTCCATCACATTGATCATTGAGTCTCTACCTTCCTTCCCATTCCCATCCCACTCTTAACATATTAAAATCCTTGCCCAAAATCCACTATATCACTAGAAGAGAGGTAGTCATCCAATGTCAAAGGCAACCCCTCTCAAAGTTGAGACTAAGGGCATACATTTGATAAAAACCAAAACGTAATCATGTATCAAAAAGTGACCCATGGACATTAATCCTTAGGATATGATGTAAACGCAATCACAAAACTCTACAAGGATGAAGGAAGGGAATTGTCACCTCTTCAGTCCATTGACAATGGTTGGAACCCCAAAAAGGCCCATTCCAACAATAGTTCATTCGATTTCGTAGCTTGAATCTAACTGATTTATTGCTTGTAAAAAGGACCACATATGACCAAAGCCTTTACAACACACCTTTGACAAATTGCTTGTGACTGGGAATTGTCATGCTTGTCACCTTCCAAGATAAGGGGGAGAGTTTCATTCCAATGGGTGATGAAGTCCTAAACCATTGTATCAGTTAGCCATCTCAAAGCCTTTAAACATTCAACTATCCAGTGAATGAATCATCACATCCTTGTAAGATTTTGTTCATTGATGTGGACTCAAATCACTGGCCAAATTGTTCAATGAGAAAAAGAGGAAATCCCTTTTGCTTTTAGCACTTATCTTGCCAACCCTCCTCAATCCCCACCAACTTTACGGACAAAAGCTTGAGGCGCACTTAGCTGCCCTATATCTGAGGAAGTATTAGGAGTTGGCGGCTAAACCCCCTAACCAGACCATTAGCCAACATTGATATTAACAATGGGTGAACCACTTGCACTTGCACTCAAACCACCACAACCTCCACTGTCAAGACCTCCACTTGGACCACTTGCCACAATGCTCCTTGCTCTTGAACTTGTATGATCATTTGAGGAACCACCTCCTCTTGCACTTGAACCCCCTAAAGGGCCACAAACACTAGGCGTTGAAGCCATATAGGACACCTTTGCCTTTGCACTAGCACTTGTAAACTCCTTAAGCTTGGGAATGCAAAGGGGGCTGTCCAGAATTAAATGATTCTTGAGTTAGGCAAGCAAAGCAAGCATTTAAAAAATTGAGATATTGAACTCTCTGTTGCTTAACTCCATCAATATTGCATGTTAAAATATATGGGGGGAGCTTATGCTCCAGGCCTACCTAGACACACACCTACGGGTTAGTGTATATCATACAAACAAATCAACAAAGGGTTAGTGTATATCAATCGAACGACGACAAAGATGGATAATCGACATAACCACGATCCTTTAGATGAAAATCGACTTGACATGACTGAACATAGGCAAAGGAACCAACAATGTTCCATGTACCATACTACAACATTTGGCAGATCATTGAAGTCGAGTTAAACAAAACAAGTCGAGTTAAACAAAACACTTACATATTTTGAACAAAGCCCCAACAGGAGTTCACGGAAATGCTCTTAACCTCTTAGTTCAACATACACCTTCGTTTGAATGTCTTTTCATCCAACATGTGGTGTACAAAAAGCAAAATGACTCCTAGAGTCTCCAAATGCATACGCCCCTCGAAATAGTCCTTGTTGCCAGTTAGGAAAAGGTTGAAATCATCAGGTCTTAGAAGGGGTAAAACATCAACTATTATGACATGTTGAGAGGGGATCTTGGTACCCTCAAGCACAGGCTCTACATAAATTTGATTTAAATTTGTATTAGAAGAGGACATCTCTTCCCTTATCACTAAGCCTTGATCTGTCGATGCCATAGTCCTATATCTAGGTAGTACTACAAACTCACAACCCTCTGTCTGCACATACATCCTTTCTAATAAAAAAGGCTCCTCCATAGGCATCGAGCTTACCATAGTTTGTGAGTCTGTGACTTTGCACTCTCACTAATCACAAGCTTGCCACCCATGGAATGTGTTGTCTTCAACAGAGAGGAATCCTTCTCAACACCAAAAAAATTGGCATTCAAGATTGAATTGTTGAAAGTAATACTAATGAGAGGTGTTACTAGGCATTTATCTCTTTTAGCGTAGTAGACACATTAATGAATTTTATCTTGGTGACATTTATGAGTTATATTAATGTCATGAATGGAATAGATACTTAAAAAGTGGTGTACCATGTACTTTTCTAATATTAAAGTCACTTGCATTTTATAAAATGATTTTATGTGTAAAGTACTAAGTGTACTTTTTCTACTATTAAAGTCACTTGCACTTTATAAAGTGGATTTTTGTGTAAAGTACTAGGTTCACTTTTTCTAATATTAAAGTGAGTTGAGAAAATCACTTTATGAGAAAATATAAAAATGTACACAACTTGAAAAAGGTACTAGAGGCTTTTAAGTAATGTGGCCAATGTGCGAGGGGGGTCATTTGGGAAAGTTAATTTCAACCACACATCTTGAGATTTGGAGATCAAATCTCATCCATTGAATCCTAGGTTTAGGGATTCAATCTTTTCTAAGAGATAAAAGAAAAAGGAAGAACGTGTTCTTATTATTCACTCGTGAGATTATTGAGAGACAAGAGGATTGGAGAAAATGAGATCTTCAAGGAGGGTCTGTAGCGAGAGAGGTGGCATGAATTTCTAGGAGACAACCATTGAGAAGCACAATTTTCAAGGAGGCAAGCATAAAAATAGAGGGGACAATCAACATGTAGTTTGAGGAAGAATCAACACAGAAATTGAGGGTAGAGGCACGAGTTCTGAGGCTGCTGTGCACAAAATTCGAGTACTGTTCGTCCATTGTGTGGGTCCAAATTTGAAGGCAGAAATCTTGGGTTTGCTGCTACAGGCAATGCAAATTACGAGGTGTTTTCCAGGAACGAAAATTGAGGGACAACAATGACCTCCAACATAGAAATCAAGGCATCTTCAGGGATGGATTTTGAGGCATCTACAACACAAATTTCAAGGCTGAATTTGCACATAGAACAAAGCAGATTTGGCACTGATATCAAGGCAATATTTCTGGGCATGAAATTTGTAAATCTGGGAATTATTTTTAGTGGGCACAAATTTCCTGAAATTGAATTAAATGCTTCAGTTGAAGGAGATAAGTATTGTGGTTAATTTTTATGTACTTAGACTAATTTTCTCAAGCAATAAAATTGCCCTTTGAAGACCGGTTTTCCCCAAAAGGCTGTGGGGTTTTTCTGGGTCACCTTGACAAAAAATAAGTGTCTCTCATGTTTGAATGCTTGCATAAATTTAGCATTAATTACAGGTGATAGGAAATGTGTTAAATAGTAGAAGTGCTCTTTGAATGTTTACAAATACTGCATTTTGAAATTTATATCAGCGTGACAAAACATGTGGGTTGGGTCAAATGAACACACAAAATTGTAAACTGGGGTTAGGGTGCAGATCATTAATTTTCTACATGGTATCAAAGCTTCGTTGAGCCAATTTGAGGCTCATATCTACATTTTCAGTCAGTTGATAAAGAGGGCAACAAGCTACCAAAGTCTTCAAACAATGAACCATACCTTTGAAACTTCGCCAAGAACACAAAGATTTCAACAGTTCAGAGGGTGAGTGGTTCTAGCTTCCAGATTTTCTTCATTTCGTTGGTTGTGGAGTCATGACTACTGGGTTGAGAGTAGAGGACAAATTGGTGGGGGTTGAAAACTTTGGCCCATGGAAGGAGAGGATTATGCTTTTACTAGAGGAGGTGGAAGTGTGGGATATTGTACAAGAAGTTGTACCGCTGCCCACTGGTCCAGCTCAGTTTGGTAGAGTTCACTAAGAAAAATGTGTAGGCAAAGAGGATCCTTTTAGATTCCATCAAGGATCATTTGTTCCCTCATGTTTCAAGAATGATATATGCATATCAGATGTGGGAGTCTTTGGTCTCTTTGCACCAGAGTTCTAATGAGAACAGGAAGATGGGGTTGAGACAAAAATTACGCAACACCAAGATTACCAACACTGACAATGTTACATCTTTCATCACCAGAGTCTCACAGGTGAAAGATGAGTTGGCTGCTATTGGAGAGACTATTCCAGAGGAGTAGTTGGTTGATATTGCTTTAGAGGGGTTCATCGAGAAGTGGGATAGTTTTATCCACAACTTGGTGGCTAGAGAGCATTTTCCTGGATGGAGGAGGATGTGGGATGATTTCCTTCAAGAGGAGATCAGGAGAAGCATGCACAGTGGCAACAAGAGTGGTGGGGGTGATGAAGAGGAGATTGTTGCTCTCGCGGAAAAGGGCAAGAGGAAAAAGAAGATCAAGAAGTGGTCTTCTAGTGGAGCAAAGCTAGATAAGGGGAAGCAGAAGGCTAAGGAGAAGGGCATGAGCAAAGTGAAATGCTTTGCTTGTGGGAAGATGGGTCACTATGCCATACAGTGTCCCAACAAGATGGGTGAGAAGAAACACAGAGTTGTTGCTACAACGGATGTGGATGAGTTTGCAACTATGTTTGACTCAGAGTATTCTTTGGTGGTGAGTTTAGCCACTCATGTCACATCTTCACGTGCATGGTTCATAGACAATGGAGCATCTTGCCATATGACCGGAGTTGGAGAGCACTTCACGAGCCTTTTGGAGGATGACATTGACTTGGAGGTTGTGCTTGGAGGCAACTCCAAATTCAAGGCGACATGTATGGGGACAATATCATTTCAAAGGGAGTCATTACCTCCTTTGAAGGTGACAAATGTTCTTTATGTTCCAGGGTTGAAGAAGAGTTTGATATTAGTTTCCATCTTGGATGAGAGGGGGTAAGAGGTATTGTTCCGAAAGGGACAAGTACTGTTGTATCCTAGAGGACCTAGTATCGAGTCTGCTCATGTGATTGGAGCTCACAGTGGGAGACTATACAGACTCATGTTTCAACCTCTTCGAGCTATGGTGGCTCAGGCCAATAGTAGTGGTTTATGTGAGTTGTGGCACATGAGGATGGCCCACTTGCACCATGGAGCTTTCAGGATGTTGATGGAGATGGTTACCGGGTTTCCAGAGTTCAACACTGATCATCATGATGTGCAGGGGGTGTGCTTTGGGAAAGTACACCAAGACACCTTTCTAGAGTAGTGACAACAGAGCGACAGGTGTCCTTGATTTGGTTCATTATGATGGATGTGGTCCTATGTCCCATGTCTCATTGAGCAGATATGAGTACTATGTAATGTTCATTGATGAACACTCTAGAAGGACATGTGTTTACTTTATGAAGACCAAGGATGAGGTCTTCCAACAATTTCAAGAGTTTAAGGCTCTTGTGGAAACCAGATAAGGAGGAAGATCAGGGTGTTGAGATTCGACAATGGGGCTGAGTACACTTCAGCAGAGATGAGAGACTTTTGTGGGAGTGTCGACATAAAGAGGGAGCTCATTGTGCCTTATAACCCTCAACAGAATGGGGTAGTAGAGAGGAAGAACAAGACCATTGTGGGTGCAGCTAAAGCGACGCTGTATGATCAAAGTTTACCTTTCTTCTTGTGGGACGAGATGGTTAACACTATTGTTTATTTGTAGAACCGGGGCCCACACAAAGTCTTGGGGAGCAATACTCCTGAGGAGATATATACTGGCAAGAAGCCAGAAGTTGGGCACATCAGGATATTTGGGCACCTTACATATTCACACGTCCATGAGGAGAAGAGGACAAAGTTGGAACCCACAATAGAGAGAGGTATATAGATGGGTTATAGTGAGACCAATAGAGCCTAAAATATATACCTTCCTGCAAAGAGGAAGATTGTCTTGAGGCGAGATGTGAGATTTGAGGAGGAGACGGCTTTGAGGAGGTCTCGGGAGATTGATCAGGTAGAGCAGCAGGTTCCTCAACAAGGGGCCACACCACAGGTTTAAGGAGCATCAGGTGGTACACTACGATCAAGAGGTTCAGCTTCTTCAAGGGTGACAGGTTCTTAGAGCATAACTTTTCCTGGTACCAATCACCTAGTGCAGGTTCATTGGGCACAATATCTCAGAGTTCAGGATCTCCTTTGGTTATTTTAGAGCGTTCCTCGCTAGGAGGTGAGGCACCAGATGAGGATTTTCCCATACCTCCACAAGAGACTACTGCAGGGAAGAGGAAGCCAAGATGGCTTTGGGAGACCTTGAAGGAGGCTCATAAGGCAGTGGGGAGAGCCACGTGGTTAGTGAGGGAGAGTAGACCGCCAGAGATGTTGGGTGGCTTCGTGATAGATGTTGTAGAGACATAGCCAACTAGTTTTGAGGAGGCCACTCGATAACAGATTTGGAGGGATGCAATGGTAGAGGAATATTCATCTATCATGAAGAATGTTGTCTGGGAGGTAGTGCCACGTCCTGATGGGAAGTCAATTGTGACTTCCAGGTGGCTCTACAAGATTAAGCATGCTGCAGATCACAACGTTGAGAAGTTCAAAGCTCGGTTTGTGGCGTGGGGGTTCTCACAGGTAGAGGGAGTTGACTATGGGGAGACCTTTGCGCCGGTTGCTCGTTATACTTCCATTAGAGCAGTGATATCTATAGTAGCTGAGATGGGATGGATGATTTACCAGATGGATGTGAAGACCACCTTTCTAAATGGTGTTATATAGGAGGAGGTGTACATTGAGCAACGTGAGGGCTTTGAGTTGCATGGGAGTGAGTCGCATGTGTGTAGGCTGAAGAAAGCATTGTATGGACTGAAGTAGGCACTGAGGGCATGGTACGAGAGGATATATGCCTACTTGCAACAATTGGGTTTCCAGAAGAGTGATGCAGATATGAACCTATACTTTATTTTGGTAGGTGACGATCCACTCATTCTGGTACTGTATGTGGATGACTTGTTTATTACAGGGGAGGATAGTCTCATCCAACATTGCAAGAGAGATATTGCTTTAGAGTTTGATATGACTGATATGGGGTTGATGCATTACTTCTTGGGGATGGAGGTTTGGCAGGAGGATGGGCACATCTTTGTGGGCTAGGGTAGGTATGCAATACATATTTTGAGGATATTTCATATGGATGGTTGCAGGCTTATGGCTACTCCTATGATCACCAATTGGAAGAAGCTGCATGAGGCTGATTCTGAGTTGGTGGATCCCACCTTGTATCTTCAGTTGATCGATTCATTGATGTATTTGGTCAACACTAGACCAGATATTTGCTTTGCAATCAATACATTGAGTCAATTTATGATGGAACCCAGGAGAGTACATTGGGTGGGTTCAAAACATGTGTTGAGATAATTGTAGGTTACCGTGGATTATGAGTTGGACTATGTTAGATGTGATGGGGTCAATTTGATTGGTTGCACGGACTCAGATTGGGTTGGCAGTGTTAGTGACCGGAAAAGCACTTCTGAATGTTGTTTCTCATTGGTCTCGACAATTGTGTCATGGTTCAACAACAAACGTAAGTTAGTGGTGTTGAACAACATAGAGGCATAGTACATTGCAACTATTCAGGGAGGATACGAGGCATTATGGCTTCGCAAGAGGCTTAGTGGACTATTTGGTCAAATGGTGAGACCAACTACGATTTACCCAGACAATCAGAGTTTTATTAAACTCTCTGGGAATCTAGTATTTCACAATCGGTCAAAGCATATAGAGATCATATACCACTTCATCATAGGCTGGGTTCAGCGAGGGGTTGTGAAGCTTGAGTATATATCTACTGATGAGCAGGTAGCAGACATTCTCACCAAGAGGCAAGTATGTCTTTTTCAGAGATAGGATGGGAGTGGTGAGCAACACCTTCATCGGTAAGAGGGAGTGTTGAAAATAATACCAAGGAGAGGTGTTACTAGACATTTATCCCTTTTAGCCTAGTAGACACATTAAAGATTTTTATCTTGGTGACATTTAAGAGTTATATTTTTTTCATGGATGGAAGAGATACTTAAAAGTGGTGTACCATGTACTTTTCTAATATTAAAGTCACTTTCACTTTATAAAGTGATTTTATGTGTAAAGTACTAAGTGGAGATTAAATCTCATCCATTGAATCCTAGGTTTAGGGATTCAATCTTTTCTAAGAGATAAAAGGAAAAGGGAGAGCTCATTCTTATTATTCATTCATGAGATTATTGCGAGAGCAAGAGGAGAAGAGAAAATGATATATTCAAGGAGGGTTTGCAGCGAGAGAAAGGAGGCATGAATTTCTAGGAGGAGGTAGCGATTGAGAATCATGATTTTCAAGGAGGCAAGCACATAAATCAAGGGGACAATCATCACATAGTTCGAGGAAGCAACAACATATAAATCGAGGGCAGAGGCATGAGTTTTGAGATTGTTGTGCACATAATTCGAGGACTGCTCCTCCATTGTTCGGCCCAAATTTCAAGGCAAAATTCTCGGGTTTGCTGCTATAGGCAACACAAATTCCAAGGTGTTTTCCAGCCACGAAAATCGAGGGATAACAATCACCTCCAACATAGAAATCAAGGCATCTTTAGGCACAAATTTTGAGGCATCTACAACACCAATTTCAAGGCTGAATTTGCACAGAAAACAAGGTAGATTTGGAGCTTATATCAAGGCAACATTTATGGGCATAAATTTGTAAATTATTTTTAGTGGGCACAAATTTATAGAAATTGAATTAAATGCTTCAGTTGAAGGAGATAAGTAATGTGGTTAATTTTTTTTATACCTAGGCTAATTTCCCCAAAAGGCTATGGGGTTTTTCCGGGTCACCTTGACACAAAATAAGTCTCTCATGCTTGAATGTTTACATAAATTTAGCATTAATTACAATTGATAGGGAATGTGTTAAATAGTAGAAGTACTCTTTGAATGCTCACAAATAATGCGTTCTGAAATTTATATCAGTATGAACACATGAGCACATGAACACATGCAAAATTGGGTCAAATGAACACTTGCAAAATTGTAAACTGGGTGAGGGTGCAGGTCATTAATTTTCTACATGAATCACTACTTGGACTCTGTCCTCAGACTCAGTGGAATTCAAAGGAATGTAATCAATGGAAAAATCTCTCTTCAATGGCTTCAAAATTGGTACACATGATCAAATCTAAGAATTCTTGTGCACCTATGGCGTGTAATCTCCTCTTCCCCATTGATATTCGAAACCCTTACCGTGTTAATTGTTGAGAAATGGCAACAAGAAATTCCAGTTTCAATTTGTCCTTGAATTTAAACTGAGAATTAAAATAGAATTCTATTCTCATAGCAACTTGTAAATAGTTAATTAAGTTTAATTAGCTTAATTAACTTAGGAATTTCGAGTTCGAAGTCTTTTCGAAGTAATGTAAGTGTTCTCCCTAAATTTTAGGGGTCCAATATGAGTTTAGATTGAGTTGTAATTAGATAACTTAGTTTATTGAGTTATAGACAGTTATACAGTTCTAACTGTTTGTTCAACGAGTAGAGGATTAGCAGTGAGTTAGTGCACTGGTGCATCCATAGATGCTACTCCAGATAATTGAATATTCTCTCATCGGAAACTCATGCATGTCAGTTTTGAGAAAGACCCAGTTGAGACTAGAGTGCAGGGACAATGTACTATCAGTTGTATGATTTATTGAGTTGTATAGATCATGCATGCAATAAGGAAGAGGACCTAGATTGGATTGCACAGTTTTGGAAGCACTGAATTCCCATTAATATGAGCTATTTAACCTAGGACTTGAACGAGGAAATAGGGGCTTGGAAGGCAGTGGAAATTGGCTAAGTGTTAGCTAAGAACAGGGTTGTGAGGCAGAGAATGGAGCATACTTGTGCGGAATTGTTCTAGTGAGAACAAACTTTGTATCTTCACTCATATTTCTGATTAATGGAATACAGATAGGCGGGGTTTTGAGCTGTGGCTTTCCCCATAAAATTTGATTGTGTTATGTGCGATTGATTTGTCTTCTTGTTCATATTGTTTTCATCGATCTATTGGCTTCCGCTAGTTGAAAGTAGAAGTAGATTCTTGTCTCTTGTTTTAGTAGATTACCTGAGCTTGTGAATCTACAGGAAAATCTACATGATATCAAAGCTAAAGACAATATACTAGAGGAGATTTCAAATTTCTGACTTTTGGGTTACATGTGAAATTCAAATTTGCAATACATACTTCATGATTAAGAGATGGAATTCTACGGTTTGCGGCTCGAGCATGCCTTGGAAGACAACTCAAATTATATAGCCTGGAAGGAAAGAATGGAGGTTGTGCTGGAGGATAATGACTTGAAGGAATTCATTAATCAAAACATTCTTAAGCCAACAACATCGGATGCGCAAAATCTAGCCGAATGGAAGAAGTGTGTGGCGAAGGCAAGGCAGATAATCCTTGAGGGAGTTCAAGACCACATTGTCTCGAGTCTCCATGAACAGAAACTCCATATGCTATGTGGAATACATTGACAGAATTGTATCAGAACATCAGTGACCAAAGGAAATTGGCACTGAAGGACAAACTGCGAAATATCAAAATGGAGAAAGGCGAGACTGTTCCAAAATACTTGACCACGTTCACTTAATGTCGTGATGAACTTGGGAGTGTTGGAATCACGGTTGCAGATGATGATATGGCGAGCCTTGCTCTTCTGGTACTCCCAAAGAGTTTGCATAGTTATCGGGACCCTGTCAATGGTTGGGAAAAGCTGCCAGATTGGGAAAAAATGTGGTCGAGTTTGATGCAAGAGGAGGTCAGGAGGAACACTAGGGACGACTCTTCATCAAAGACTAATGATGAAGAAAAATGTGCCTTAATGATTAAGGCGAAGAAGGGGAAAGAGAAAGCTTCCCATTCCAAATCGGATTCTTGTCATGGAGGCAAGAAGAAAGACATGGCGAAAATGAAATGCTTTCATTGTCATGAGTTCAGAGACTTTGCTACAAATTGTCCGCTCAATAAGTCCAAGAAGAAGTCCTCAGGAGGAGCGGTGAGTGAGGCTTTGACCTTCAATTCGAATTGGAATTTTCCCTCATTGCATGCATGGTGTCATCAATGATGGGAAGTGTATGGTACTTAGATAATGGAGCTTCATTCCACATGACTGACGACAAGGAGTTATTCAATGACATGGAGGAGAAAGATCTCCATATGAATATCGAGATGGGTGACGACAGGAGGTATAGTGCTACTGGATTGGGCACAGTTACTTTTCAGAGGGAGCGTGGGGCACCTCTCACCTTGAGGGATGTTATGTACATGCCCAAGTTGAAGAAGAACTTAGTATCGGTCGCCATGCTTGAGGATAAAGGCTATGATGTGATCTTCTCAAAAGGAAAGGCGTTCCTTCGACACATAACCACATGTCAAGTAAAGAAGATAGGGATTCAAGTTAAGAATCTCTATAAGATGGAGGTAGAGGATTGTGTTTCTTTGAGCACGAAAACAGAGATGGTGCAAAACCAAGACGTTGGCGAGTTGTGGCACAAGCGATTGGGCTACTTGCATCATGGGGCTTTGAAAATCATGCAACATATATCTACTGGCCTTCCCAAAGGCACTCTAGAGAAATTTGATACATGCAAGGGGTGTACTTTGGGAAAATACACCAAGGTTTCCTTTCAGGATAGAGACAATCAAGCAGAGGTTATTCTAGAGTGAGTCCATTTAGATGTGTTTGGACCGTTCTCGACATCATCCACGATCAAACACAAGTATTATGTTATATTTGTTGATGACTTTTCTCGAAAATGATGGATATTTTTCATGTAGAAAAAATGATCAAACCTTCACAAAGTTTTGTGAGTTTAAAGAATTAGTGGAGAAAGAGTCGGGCAAGAAGGTTAAAGCTCTACAGAGTGATAATGGTGGTATGTCTCAAACGAGTTTAAGAACTTTTGTGCAGCGGAAGGGATTAAATAGGAGTTGACTACTCCCTTGTTGAAGAAAGTGTATCTAGGTTCGGTCTTCATAAATGTACTTTTGATATTTGTATTTATTCAAGAAAAGAAATATATTTTTGTTATATTTATCAATGAGTTTCTTGCTCATTGAAATAGGTCTAGCACATGTTAGAGTGATATAGATGAGTCAAAGAGCCAAAAGAAAGTTTGAAGATCCTTAAGGGCATGTTACACAATGTATATATTTGTATAAGAGCCAAAGAATATCCCTCCAAGCAAAGACAAGTCCTCTCCATGCAACGACATCATCAAAGGAACAAAAGTGATGAAGGAAACTCAAGTCGGCTTATAGCCATCATGTCAACCTCAAGTCGGCCTAAAGGAGGGATAATCCTCTATATATAGAGTTTGTCCACTCCCTCAAACGACAAGCAATCTACCTATGAAATCAACGAGCAAGGAAGACTGAGAAAAGAGTGAAAAAGGATGAGTATAAGGAGTCTCTAGTGCATAGAAGAAGGAGAAGTCATCACCAAAGGTTGGAGGACCGTTTCTAGGGTAAAACATAGTCACACGTGTGAGAAAAGGAGGCATCTCTGCGATCATAATAACAACAACGTAACAATATCATACTTCTCATTATTTGGGCTTGAAACTTAGGCCTATAATGCCTCCCACTAGAGCGAAGAAGAGACTCTCCCAATTGATGAAGAAAGGAACCAAATACTCAAGGAAACCTCCGACACGTGCAATAATTTAGGGCTACAGGACAACCATATCAAGTCTGCAACTACACCTTGAAGAAGGAGCTCGGTTGGTCAAGAGGAAGGAAGGGATCATCACAAGTAAAGGGTCTCACTAAAGATCAAGGATAAGTGTCTCTTCTAGAGCAAGTACAATAAGGACTATCAATATTGTAAGAAGAACGAAGTGCTGAAAGGAGGAGGAAAAAGTTCCAGGTAACGAAGTGCAGGAAGGAGGAAGGACTTGACTTATGCTTGGAGGATATTCTTGTTAATGGTCTAGGGTTTGGCATTGATCAATAGAAGCTTCAATAAGAGAAATTTATGAAAGGGTTTTCCTCTCTAAGAGAGAGAGGTTTTGCCTTGGCAGAGAGCCAACATCTTTTGTTCTTGTTCTTATGTTTCTGGTAGCAGTTTGATGAAGTAAACACACATGCATTAATAAGAAGAAGAAGAATATTAAGCTAACAAGATAAATTGCAAAAGAGCTTCAAAAAGTGTTATCAACTAAAGAAGAATCCTACTATACCCCATTTCCCTAGTTTCTTCAACATGGTATCAGAGCTTAGGTGACACATCTAGGAAAGGGCATCTCAAGAACACTCATCAAGGAAGGACATCTACGAAAGTTGAAGCATCAAGCCAAAAAGTCTCAATCTCATCAAGGACAAGAAAGGACTACAAGAAGACTACAAAGCAAAAGGAGAATCCTTTTGTATAAAGACACCTACAAGAAGAGAAAATCAAGGAGGGACCTACATCAAGCCACACCATCTTCAAAAGGAAAAGAACTACAAGCCAAGTCATCAAGCAATCAATCAAGTCCATTTGAAGAAATCAACTTGAAGAACATCAAGATCTAAGGAAGGAAACCCATCAAGTCTTCAAGAAGAAATCAAGTCCACTACATCTCAAACTCTATCAAATAAGTATATGTCCCCTTTTGATTATACATCAATGTCTTTTTGCAAGGAAAACAAAAAATTGGTTGGGACCACTAACATCCTTGCATGGAAGAAGAGGATTGGTTTACTTCTCAAGGAGAATGAACTTCTAGAACACATCAAAGGGAATATCACTATCCCTGCTAAGGAACAAACTCAAGCCTTAGCCAAGTACAATAAAGATGAGACAAGAGCTCAAGGGATTCTAATAGAATCCATCAAAGACTCTCTCATTCCTTATGTCTCCAAACTTGAAATATCAAAAGAAATCTGAGACAAGCTAATAGAGATATTCTCGGTAAGCACAATTGGAGAAGTGATATCTCTCCGAAATGACTTGTATAAGATGAAGATATCAAAGGAAGGAACAGTTCCATAGTTCATGAAGATCTCTGAGATGAGGGATCAACTTCAAGAGCTTGGAGAAGTCATGTCTGACAGAAAAACGACAATCGTAGTCGTCAATGCTCTACCTAAGGATTGGGCCAACTTCACATCAAGCATATATGCCAAGAAGGAAGCTACCCCACTAATTGAATTATGGTCTCTATGCAAGATAGAGGAAACTAGACTCAAAGAAAAAAAGGATGTGGGATCAAAGGAGCAAGCATTTGCAACCATGACCAAGAAAAGGGAAAATTTGGCAAATTTGGTCCATGAAGAACAAACAATAGAGATATGTCCAAAATCCAATGTTTTGGATGCCAAGAATATGGACACTACAAAAGGAATTGTCCAAAACTTAAGAAAGACAACAACAACAAAAGAAAAAGGGAAGATGCTCACATGACTCAAGAGGTGAAAGAAGAAGACAAGAAGCAAAAGAAGGAAGATCCTCCAGATCTCTACTATGAATATGTCTACTTCTTTACTTAAAGTCTTCTTTCAAAGTTTTGAGTAGTATAGGAGCATGTAGGAATATAATAAAAATGCATGGCTAGAAACATCTTCTAGAATCTAGAAGCATGATGTACATAGAATTCAAAGTACTCATGTAGAAGGAGCATTTAGAAATAGATCAAAATGCATGGCTATAAATTTCTTCTAGAATATAGGAGCACAATGTACATATATCTCAAGATATTCATATAGAAGGAGCATACTTATTATAAGACCTCATCCATGATAAAAGAATAAGTGATCTTGATTGAAAATCCTAGAAGGTCACCATCATCAAAGGAAAGAGACATTTGCAGGATGAGGATCTACAAGATCCTATGACAAGAATCTTCAAAAGAAGGTTCATAAACAAGAACATATGTGTCAACAAGAATTCCATTCATGGAATACAAGGAAGAATGATGTACATGCAAGAATGGATGAAGCAAAGAAGGGCTACATCAATCAAGAAGGACCATCAAATGAAGCTGATATGATCAAAGCAGAATCAAGATGAGGTATGTATGCACTAAAAGGTAAATTCATGTCATCTTATATATTATTAAAGTCATGGGAATAGATATAAGACATGATCAAGTACAAAAAGATCTCTTTCATCGAAGACTCACTCAAGAGCATGTACAAGTCAACAAGAGAGGTGCTCACATAAGGAGCATAAGGTTGTCGACTACTCCATGAAGCAAGTGAAGAAGAAAATACTCTTCTAAGGGGTATATGATTGCTAACTAAAAGACATGTGAAGAAGAAATTTTGACTAGTTCAAGTAAGCAGTAAAAGAAGAAAATGCTCTCATGGGGGAGTATAAGGTTGTTATCTAAACAAATCAAGAAGAAGCAAATGAAGAATTAGATCAAGCATGTGAAGAAAACCATGGTCATAAGGAATCACTATCTGTCAAGATCCATTAAAGACATCTCCCGAAAGAAGGCATGACACCTACGAAGGCCTTGGAGATATTAAGGTGCAGATAGTTGATTCAACTCTATGAAGATGTCACGATGAAGAGGCCATCCAACAAAATCATTATGTAATGTTGAAGAAAGTCAGGATGAAGTCATGAAGGCCTACCAAATCGAAGCATGGAAACAAGCAAGTACAACTAAGCATCTATGTGATAAGTATTCTAAAAGCATAAACATATGAAAAAGAAGTAGCCAGATGATGAAAGAACCTGCCACACATCTAGGACACTTTCCACGAAGAAGAAATGACATGATAAGCCAAGAAGGAAAGTGATCGATGGCCGGTGCCCTACCAAGAAGAAGTTAGAACAAAGAATTCATGACATCAAAGAAGGAGATTAAGCAACTGAATGACCCACGAAGAAGAAGTTGTTGATGAATGGGCAAGTCCCTAGCTAAGAGGGAGTTATAACAGGCTCCCAATTACAAAGGAACTTGGAAAAGTACCTTGTTAGAGGATACTTGGGCATATATTCCTCAATTGAGAGGAAGAGATAGACACAACATTCTTGTCTTCACTTGGGAAGAAAGAATGGGAGGATAGAGTAATCATCTGACACCCGAGACTCTTTGAGGATGTGTAGGGCATCCAAGACAAGAGTAGGCAAGAGGACTGATATTTTTTGAGGGTTGGGAACCCAAGACAAGAATAGTCCTAGAAGATCATACTCAGTGAAGACCCGGGTGGGTATGTACCTTGAGAGATAATGACTAAGGTGTCTATAAGTCATTGGTCTCACCAACATTGTTCTCTGATCTAATGAGAGATATAGCTGTTAGTCAAGGCCTTGCTATGAACAATGTTGGTTACTATGATTCTATAACAGATGGATTTCCAATCCGGTTTCTCTTATGTGAATTCTTCAAGATTGAAAAATATCCAAAAACCTTGTAATGATTTATGAATACCTCCCCTAGTTAAGAGGGAGTGTTGAAGAAATTGAACTAGGTTCGGTCTTCATATATGTACTTTTGATATTTGTATTTATTCAAGAAAAGAAATATTATTTTTGTTATATTTATTAATGAGTTTCTTGCTCATTGAAATAGGTCTAGCACATGTTAAAGTGCTATAGGTGAGTCAAAGAGTCAAAAGAAATTTTGAAGACCCTTAAGGGCATGTTACACCATTTATATATTTGTATAAGAGTAAAAGAATATCCCTCTAAGCAAAGACAAGTCCTCTCAAAGGAGCAAAAATGATAAATGAAACTCAAGTTGGCCTACAGTCATCATGTCTGCCTCAAGTCAGCCTAAAGGAGGGACAATCCTCTATATATAGAGGTTGTCCACTCTCTCAAACGACAAGCAATCCACCTTTGAAATCAACGAGCAAGGAAGACCGAGAAAAGGGTGAAAACTGACGAGTATAAAGAGCCTCTAGTGCAGCGAAGAAGGAGAAGTCATCACCAAAGGTTGAAGGACTATTTCTAGGGTAAAACACAGTGGCACGTGCGAGAAAATGAGCCATCTCTGCGGTCATAACACCAACAACGTAAAAATATCATACTTCTCATTGTTTGGGCTTGAAACTTAGGCCTATAAGACTTCCCACTAGAGCGAAGAAGAGACTCTCCCAATCGAAGAAGAAAGGAACCAAATACTGAAGGAAACCTCCCACATGTGCGAGAATTTAGGGCTGCAAGACAGTCATATCAAGTCTGCAACTACACCTTGAAGAAGGAACTCAGTTGGTCAAGCAGAAGGAAGGGATCATCACAAGTAAAGGGTCTCACTAAAGATCAAGGACAAGTATCTCTTCTAGAGAAAGTGCAACAAGGACTATCAATAGTTGTAAGAAGAACGAATTGCCGAAAGGAGGACGAAGTGCCGGGGAACAAAGTGCAGGAAGGAGGAAGGACTTGACTTATGCTTGGAGGATATTCTTATCAAGGGTCTAGGGTTTGAAATTTATCAATAGAAGCTTCAATGAGAGAAATTTATGAAAGGGTTTTCCTCTCTAAGAGAGAGAGGTTTTGCCATGGTAGAGAGCCAACATCTTGTGTTCTTCTTCTTATGTTTTTGGTAGCAGTTTGATGAAGTAGACGCAGATGCATTAATAAGAAGAAGAAGAAGAAGATTAAGCTAACAAGATAAATTGTAAAAGAGATTCAAAAACTGTTATCAAGTAAAGAAGAATCCTACTATACCCCATTGCCCTAGATTCTTCAACAACCCCATAACTCACAACAGAATGGGGTGGCCGAGAGGAAGAATAGAAGCATTCTAGGGGCATAATTGTAGATGTTGCATGATCAAGGCCTACCACTACACTTGTGGGCTGAGGCATGCAATACAAAGGTTTATGTTCAGAACCGTAGCCTCCATTAGATACTTGGGATGAAGACACCAGAGGAGGCTTATTCCAGTAAGTGGCCAAATGTTGGTGACTTCAGGATCTTTGGGTCATTGATATATTTCCATGTGACAAAAGATGCACCGAAGAAGTTGGATCCAACAACAGAGTTGGGGATATTTGTGGGGTACACTGATACACTCCACAACTATTAGATGTACTTGCCGACCAACAGGATGACAGTGGTCCACAAAGATCTTAGATTTGATGAGGAGAAGGCCATGCGATGTTTCCTTGAGAGGGAGCTTTAGCTACATGTGGTTGAGGAGATTTTAGCTCCTAAGGAGGAGGAGCCGTAGATTGATGTGGAGCAGCCACATGCAGAGGATCCGAGAGTGGAGACATCCACTAAGGTAGAGTCATCCAGAGATGGGAGAAAGTGCAGCAGAGAGGCGGATAGATTGCTTTCAGATGCTAGAGAGAATGTGGGAGCACCCACATCACAGTTACACTAGATACATTGCTCTTATGAGCGGATGTGTTGTGACAAAGCCATCTTCCTTTGAGGAAGTAGTGCACCAACCGGTTTGGGTTGATGCGATGGTGGAGGAGTATGACTCCGTAGTTCGCAACAATGTTTGGGATGTGGTCCCAAGACCGAAGGATAAGTTCGTGGTGAGCTCCCATTGGATTTACAAGGTAAAGAAAGGTGCAGATGGTAGTGTGGAGAAGCATAAGGCTAGATTTGTGGCTCGTGGCTTTTCACATGTATAGGGGATTGACTATGATGAGACCTTTGCTCCTGTTGCATGGTACTCATTGGTCAGATCTATATTGACACTATTAGTGCAGATGGGTTGGAAAATACATAAGATGGATGTGAAGACAACCTTCCTTAATGGCACAATTGAGGAAGAGGTGTACATAGAGCAGCCTGAAGGTTTTGAAACCTCAACTGTGAGTCGCATGTGTGTCAGCTCAAGAGAGCATTGTATGGGCTGAAGCAAGCACCTCATGCTTGGTACACCAGGATAGATAGCTACTTCACGGGTTGGGCTTCACGAAGAGTGAAGCGGATGTGAACTTGTACCACATAGTGGTGGAAGGTAAATGGTTGATCATTGTACTTTTTGTTGATGATCTCATATTGACAGGGGATGATCAACTGATCAAATCTTGCAAGGAGGACCTTGCGAGATAGTTTGAGATGAAGGACTTGGGGCTCATGCATTACTTTCTGGGCATGGAAGTATGTAGGTTGATGGGGAGTTGTTTGTGTCTCAAGGAAAGTATGCCAACGAGATACTCAGGAGGTTCCGCATGGAGAGCTGCAAGCCTATGGCGACTCCTCTAGCTGGTAATTGGAGGAAGGAGGATGTTATTTGGGAGAGGTAGTGGAAGCTACTGTTTACAAGAATCTTGTGGGTTCACCCATGTACTTGGTGAACACATGACCAAATTCATGCTATGTAGTTAACCAATTGAGTCAAGCGATGGCTAGGCCTACCAATCTATATTGGAAGGCGACAAAGCATGTATTGAGATACCTCAGGGGCACTACTCAATACAGATTATGGTATAGACGGACAAAGGGAGTGAAGCTTCAAGGTTTCACGGATGCAGATTGGGCGAGGAGTCCATCCCACTGGAAAAACACATCAGGAGGGATTTTCAGTATTGGGTCAGCGACAGTTTCCTGGTACAACAGGAAACAAAGATTGGGTGCACTCAGTTTGGCAGAGGCATAGTACATTGCTGCAAGTCAGGTAGCATGTGAGGCCATCTAGATGAGGAAGATCATGTTTGGTCTATTTGGTCAGCAGATGGATCCGACAGTGATTTATTGCGATAATCAAAGTTGTAACAAACTCTCTGAAAGTCCATTTTTTCATGATAGGTCTAAGCACATCGATATCCGATATCATCATCTACGAGATTGTGTATTGAGGCGGATCATGTTGTTAGAGTACACTCCCAAGGAGGAGCAAGATGCTAACATTTTGACAAATGCATTGTCAAGATGTAAATTCGAGTTTCACAAATATAGGATCGGGGTAGCATATAATCCCTTTCTTGTTGAGAGAGAGTGTTCAGAAATGGCAACTAGAAATTCCTGTTTAAATTTGTCCTTGAATTTAAACTGATAATTAAAATAAAATTCTATTCTCATAGCAACTTGTAAATAGTTAATTAAGTTTAATTGGCTTAATTAGCTTAGGAATTTCGAGTTGGAAGTCTTTTGGAAGTCATGTAAGTGTTCTCCCTACATTTTAGGGGTCCAGTATGAGTTTAGATTGAGTTGTAATTTGATAACTCAGTGTATTGAGTTAAAGACAATTAAACTAGTTCTAACTATTTGTTGAACTAGTAGAGGATTAGCAGTCAGTTAGTGCATTGGTGCATACAGATGTGCTACTCCAGATAACTGAATATTCTCTCATCGGAAACTCATGCATGTTAGTTCTGGGAAAGACCCAGTTGAGACTAGTGTGCAGGTACAATGTACGATCAATTATATGATCTACTAAGTTATATAGATTATGCATGCAATAAGGAAGAGGACCTAGATTGGATTGCATAGTTTTGGAAGCACTGGATTCCCATTAATATGGGCTATTCAACCTAGGAATTACACAAGGAAATAGGGGCTTGGCAGGTAGTGGAAATTGGCTAAGTGTTGGCTAATAGCAGGCTTGTGAGGCAGAGAGTTGAGCATACTTGTGTGAATTGTTCTAGTGAGAACAAGCTTTGTATCTTCACTCATAGTTCTAATTAATGCAATACAGATAGGCGGGGTTTTGAGCAGTGGCTTTCCCTAGAAAAACTTATTGTGTTATGTGCCATTGATTTGTCTTCTTCTTGTTCATATTGTTTTCATCGATCTATTGACTTTCGCTAGTTGAAAGTAGAAGTAGATTCTTGTCTCTTGTTTTAGCAGATTACGTGAGCTTGTGAATCTATAGGAAAATCTACATTAACAACACGTTCTACCACATGTTTTGGCTTATTGTTGAATATGTACCTATAGAGAACGCATCTATATGATGTAGTTGTGGTTTACCTCCAATATTCAACCCGTTCTCTACCTCCCACGTTGTTCTTTTAGTCAAACAAGGTGAATTTTTGGCTTTTGGGGGGTATATTTTTTGTGCAATTTTGCTCAAAATCTAGTTAGAAATTGTGGTTTTAAGTTGTTAAAATCTGAATTATCCAAATGCCCGAGGACTTTCTAGGATGTTGAATCCATTTTGACATTGAAAATGGTAATTTAAATGGCGGAACAATATGATCTCACCAAAAATAGCTTTAACATATTTCAGCGAAAAATGCCAATAAGTCACCTCTTTAGACTACACCTAAAATTTACCTACAAAATGTGAACCAAATCCCTTCCTCCATTCCCTGTAGGTGTACTTTCTTCTACAATTGACATATAACTCTCATGCATGCTTGTACGACCCACCAAATTGTTGCAAGTTGTATGATTACTACTCCTTGCAATCCTCATTCGCTGCTGACTCCCTTTATGATACAATACAACAAATTATCTAGGTCACTTGATCACAATTGGGTGCTTTGATCTTCAATATGTGTTATTGGGTCTCTATCACACCCTTTAATTCAATTGTTTGTAAAAAAATGGAACATTTCTCAAAACTTATCCAATCTTAACAAGAGCTAGACTTTATAATCCATGGTGCTCTTTTGAACTTAGATGTCTAGTTTGATGTCCCATACCTCTAACATTTTAATAATTAGTAATATCCTTAAAGTTTTTCTTGGTTATTAAAAAATATTGAAATTGATTAAATATGTTGAAATATGGTTGGCATCATAGTGTCCCTACCTTGGCAATCAACCATGAGATCAATGTTAATAAACTGTATTCTCCCTATTTTTAAGAACTCATTTGGTGACATTTTTTCTAACACTGTTTTAAATTAGTATTTCTACCTGATGTCCAATGCTATTTCAATTTGATAATATTGACTATGAAAAAAATGGAAAAAAGAGTGAGTTGTGTATCCAAACTCCACGGACATCTCAAAAAATGACGTAATCATGCATAGGGGATAGCCAATACACATAAGTAACAAAGTCAAAAATGGGTTGGCTTATGTGAAAATACTCATAGAGTAGAAAAATGGCCACCCTTGACAGAGCAAAAGACATAGTAGCATAAAATAACAACAATTAACATTAATCCCAATGGCATGGTGGGGATAGTTGTTAGTCATGATTTTCTAGGGTTGGGCCCCATCTAGTAGCAGGGAGGTCAATCACCATGTGTTGAATAATGTCTCAGTTATGAGTAGTAAGTTGGGGTCTAGTCCTCTTCGAGATTGCAAGGGCTACAGCCGGGAAAGCCTCATTCAAGTGTTAGTGCAGGTTTGTTGAGAGACTATGCACACATTCTCAAGCTTCTTGAACAAGTTCGCTAACTTGATGTCAAGGTTGGCTAGTTGAAGTCCTTGTGGAGGTAGGTCAAGGAGGAGCACAATAGTAGTGTCTAGGCTAGGAGGCACACATTTCATTGTAGAACGGGCCTCATGCCAGTAATCCATAGATAATTGTAGGTGCTCCATCTCCAAATACAGCTTGTGGATTTGCATTTCTATTTTTAAGGATAAGTTGAAATAAATCACATTGCCATTTTAGTAAGAGAAGCTTGACGTGACGACAAAATTAGATAGAGCATCATTTTTTTTCTAGATTGCAATCCCTCTTTTCCCATTAGCATGGATAAAGACAAGTACTTGGTTCTTGGCCAAATAATAGATAGGGTTTTGCATAGCATAAATCCATTTACTTTGACTTCTTGCCAAAAAAGCACATCTACACAACCAAAGGAAGTTAATAGTTGGTGGAAAGTAAAATTCATGCTAGGGCCATTAATGCCTTGAACATTCCATGAGCTCACTTGCATCATAAACCTAGCATGTCTTCTCTCTTCCCTCATTTTATATGAGGCTCCAAAGTTCTCCAAAATAATTAGCACCATTAAAGAAATCCCCATTTCTTTGGCCTCCTCACCATTTGCATTGACCAAGTTATTCTAGTATGATAGGGATTTAAAAGGTGACCCCACTACCCAATGGAGATGGAATAAGTAGGCTCTTACTACGACCGATCATTGTAGTGTTAAATTCTTTAAGAGTAGATTTGATTTACTTTACTTAAACAATTTATTAAAACTCCAAAAAATATTTATCTCAAATATTTTTAAATTTGTTGATAAAACAAATACACTGGTATATTAACTTAGAAAATAAAATGTAGTGGATGTTAATCTAGGTTGTCATTGATGTCAATAGTTGATCAATGATATAGCAGTAATTGTATGACAAATATTCTTGAGATGCTACAATGTCATTGATGAAGATGTCAAGTCACTAATGAAGAAGTGCCAAGTGCCATTCATGTACCTTGATGAACTAGGAGCCTTGATGAAGAAACCAAACAAAAGTAAGCTCATCCATGAGAAGCCCATCCATGAAAAAATGTTGTTGTCCTATATTTCTGCACTAAATAACGACCAGTCACATTAAAAATTATTTTTCACCTCCTTAGAGGCAGAATCTCATCATGAGACCTTCACCATCTTGAAGAGCATAATTTTTCCTTTCCAATGAGCTATTACATAGCCCGAAACTCCAAGCGGTTTGAAAGTTATGAATTTTTGAAGTTAAATTATTAAATTTGGACATGGAGCCGACCTGAGCAGCATACACAAGTCGGCCTCCAAAGAAGGACGTGTCCTTTCATTTTGTTGTACGAAAACCACTATTTATAAGGTTTCAGAGCTCATTCTTTTGTCATCAATTCAGTGCAAATTTCAGAGAACATTTTTGACTGAGGAAGAAGATAGATGCACAGTTTGAAGAGTGTTTTTTTTTTTTGAATCAAAGAAGGAAAAACTTGCACATCTGTGGAAGGAATGAAAATAGGATATAGAAAGCACTCATCTCAGCTTAGACCTGTGTTTTAGACATGTTCCTAGAATTTCGGATCTGTGCCTAAAATTTCGGAATTGTTCCTAAAATTTCGGACTTGTGCCATCTAAATGCTTGGACCTGTGGCAGAGGATCTGTGACATGTAAACCTTGAAACAATGACAAATTCAGACATGTGTGAAGTGACAAATCAACTTGTGCTTGTAAAAAGACTTCTGGTAGCTTTTTAAGCATTGTTTGAAGCAACCTAGTGATAGATCTGAAGGGCCCTCTTAGCTATTTTTGGCATCATTTGAGGACAACGTTGGAGCAGAAATAAAAAGTATCGAAGAGTAGATCTAGAGGAGTTTTTGATCCATTTGTAGGGTTGTTGAAGAAGACATTATAGTGACATATTTTGAAATAGTCCTACAATCATTTTAGAGCAGCCTAACGACATCTTTTGGAGCACCCACTGACATCTTTAGAGCAGACTAAAGACATTTTTTGGAGCAATCTAAAGACATTTGTTGAAGACATCTTACAGCAATGTTGAATTCATATTATGGACCTGTTTTAAAGGCATCTTGTAAAGAAATCATTGAAGAATTTTTGTGTTGACTTGAAGACTGTGTTGGAGCAGATTTATTGAAAACTTATTGAGCTGATATAGCGCAGGCACCTTTGTCCACATTTGGAACAATATTGGAGGCAGTCTTGCAAGCATTATTGGAGTTAATTTGGAAGCAACTTGGAGCATTAGTAAAGGGCATTTTGGAAGAACTATCGAAGATATCCTTGGAGTCAATCTCTTGGACTTTTGAGCATTCTTAAATACTTGGAGACACCCTTGGAGACCATGATGCACTAGCCATCATGAGGTGACCTTGGAGAAATTGTTTGGGTACGATGAAGAGCAATGGTGACACCTTCTAAGAGAACAAGGTTGTCATTGATGACGAGACGTGGAGACTAAAGTGAAGGCATTGCTGAAGATTGACAGGGCTCGTTGAAGAAGATATTGGGAGCCGTGAAGTATAACCAAATACATACCTTGACAAAGTGAAGCGATAGGGTTGGAGCACTTAGCGTTGGTGCCTCAGAATTGGAAAGTCCAAGTTGGTGCTTGGCAAATATAGGATTGGTGTCCTTGGAGTTGGTGCTCCTAAACTCAAGGTTGGTGCCTTGGATAAGATAGGGTTGGAGCCCTAGAGGATCAGAGTCCTCAAGAACCAGGTCGGAACCTGTACCAAAGAAGGGTTGGTGCCCTAGGGGTTGGAGCCTCTAAACGCAAGGTTGATACCTTGAGAAGATAGGGTTGGTGCCCTAGAGTTTGGAGCCTCACAAAAGTCCGAGTTGGTGCTTGGCAATAGGTTGGAGCCTCGGAGATTGAAGATTGGTGTCTTCATCTAAGGTTGGAGCCCTATATATATTGTACTTGATTCATTGTAAAGATTATATTAATAAAAGCATTTATTCCTATTGTTCATTTTGTGTTCTAAATATAAGTGATTTAACTGGTAAAAGTAACAATTGAAAAGGAACACTGATTCACCCCCCCTCTTAGTATTTCCAACAGTGGAAATAAAATTTAGGAAATAAATCACATTACAACAAAAAATTTATGTCCAACACAATATTCCTTCATACTAAATTTACCAAACAAATTTGGGCCTATACTTGCAGAGAATATACAAAAAAATACAACTATTGTGAACCAATTTTTAGCCCCACTGGAAAAATCAACACCACTGAAGCACCTTGACCTCTAGAAATATTTAGCCTCCCTCACTAGTAATTTGACCCATCTCTTTTCCCTTGTACAACCCTTGCACACTTGATAAATTCGACCTCTAGATATTTTGTCCCTTCTCTTCAACTGACTTGGCCTCTCTGTTTCTTAGCTTTGGCTTCCTTGAAATTTCTCCCGAAATTCCCTACTGTAATTCTTTTCAGTCTAATCGAGCCTCTCACTCTTGAGAAAATCGCTTCCTCAACAATTGTGTGTCTTCACGTCTCCCTTAGGATTAATTTATAATTTCATTAAGCCAAAATCCATAATCATAATCTTCTAAGTATTAATTGCTAGGATTAAATCCTTGGCCTCACTTGAGGTCAATGGTTGATATTATATCTTGGTCACTTAAATAATTTTATTATTTATCCTTAGAAATTTGGCTTAATAGTCCACAATAATTAATTAAATTAATTATTGTACCTTTTAAAGCTAAACTTAAGAAAGAAATCATAATTTCACGTAATCCACTAAGCAAGCACCTAAAGAGGCAATCAAATATGTTCTACATGCTAAGACACAAAGCTAATGTGGAAGACCTTCCAAGGTTCCGAATCAACACTCCCTCCTAGCAAGGAAGGGATTCTCAATCACCCCTAGATTGTCTTTGTCAAGCACAAACTTCCTCTTCAAGAGGATTGGTGAGAATATCTATTATCTTCTCCTCTATGAGATGTACTACAATATCATAGCACCTCTCTGGACCTTGTATTTGATGAAGTGGTATCTGATCTATATATGCTTGGACCTATCATGAAATATTGGATTCTCAGATAGCTTATTGTACTTTGATTGTCACAATGAATCATAGTGGGCCCCATCTCAAGACCAAATAATCCCGTGAACATCTTGCAAAGCCATATGGCCTCACAACACGCCAAACTCATTGTTATGTACTCATCCTCTACTAATTTAAGTTCCACTAAGTGTTACTTCCTGCTATACCATGAGATTATATTTGATCCCAAGCTAAAACAACAACTTGAAGTACTCTTCTTGTCCATTGCACTCCTTGCGTAATATTAAAATGTGTTGCCCTGCAACTCCACTCCACCAACTCTAAGATACTTAAATCCATACTCCATGGTACCATAAAGATACCTTATCCCTACTTTGTTGCCACCCAATGAACCCTCCTTAGTTCCACCATGAATTGGTAGTGTGTGTTCACAAAAAAACAAATATTTGTCCTAGTGTTGACTAGATACATCAAGGACCCAATCATTTGCTTATACAATGTGTTGAAGAAAATGTAACTAGGTTCGGTCTTCATAATGACACGATCTTTGTAAATGATGAAATGAAAGAAATAAAATTTATTTTGTATGCCTTGCTGCATGGGTTTCATGAGCAAGAGGTTTATTTGTTATTGGCACCCATTGAGAGCCTTAGGATTTAGTATTGAGTCAAAAGAGTCAATGTCATGTATGAAGATCTCTTCTTCAGCACATGAAAAATATATATGAGTCAACCTAGTGTCTAGAAAAGCCCTCCAAAAAGACAAGCACAATCCTCTTTATGTGTGCCATCAAAATGAATTAAATACAGTCATGCCGACTCACCTATGGAGACATGCCCATTCAACATGACACGTTAGCTCATTTATGGAGATGAAACTACTATAAATACCTTGCTGAGATTTTCGTATAAGTTTAGTTTAGGATCTCAGATGTCTCTGAAATTTTCAGTGGTAATTACAGTGGATACAATGAGGTACATGAACTTGGATTTTATGAATTCTTCGGATGGGTACATGTCTGAAATCCGCGTTACGGGAGGGCATAAAAGCTTGGATCTCTGTAATTGTTGACACCTAATCCTCAACGGATGGGTGAACTGGAACGCGATCAGTCATCAAGAAGATGAACTGGAACGCGATCCGTCCTATTTTTGTATATAAATGATAGTTAGCTAATGAATTAATGCAATCAATTTTTCTTCCGCTCATTCTGGAGTTACCCTGGCCTGACATGGTATCAGAGCACAGGTCCCAGGTTCTTAAAATAGCCGTAACTCCTTCATTTCTGCTGTTGTCCTCTGCCCTGAGCACTGCCAACGCATCTGTCCATAATGTTCTCTGGCGCACCAGCGCTGCCTCTGTCTTGACATTAAACGTTGGTCTGACATGCTCCTCTCTGCTTCCGTTTGATCTCTCATTTGCCCAGCTTGGCTCACATTTCACCTGTTCTCTGCGCATCCGTTTTGAACGCCCGGCTCCAATTTCTTCATTGAATTTCAGAACTTTTGCTTCGAGATTATTTTGATCAGAAATCACTGCTCTACAGTACAGTTGCTCCTCAGAGATCGCTTTCTTGATTCTTTCCTTGGCTTCCTCTAAATCTTCTGAAGCATGAGAAACGACATCCTTGAATTCGATTCCCATTAGAGCCATCCCCTGCTTGAAAGGCATGGTGGTATTTTTTTTAGTCTGCTCCATTGATAACTATTCCGACCCGGCCGGAACCGCCACTGTGACAATGCCGCTATGATGTTGCTGATCATCCGGAGTATTGGCATCGAAGGTTCGAATCTCCCCGGGGGAAGAGTTACCGTCTTCACTAACGGATTGAACCCGGAGGAAACCGGCAGCGGTGTCGTGTAGCTTCGGCTCATCCTTCAGCTTAGAGTTAACAGTGGCCTTGCAGCTACCATTGCCATTGCCTGGAAAGAGCATGAGATTCTCTCCATGAATATCGAGAGCCTTGACCCGTAACTGTCACCATACATACTCCTTTTGGTTTCTCTTCCTATCGAAGCAATCGTAGGCGCATTTAAAGCAGCAACACCTCCAGATATGGAATACGAGATGTTAAACCTCCCTGGCACGAGATGTTAAACCTCCGTAGCTTCAATGTGGGAGCTTCTGTTCAAATGGTATCCTGTGCAGCCGTATGCAGTTTATGTGATTACGCAGTTTATGTGATGGTATGATAGCAGTTTTTGTATAGTGTTGAGATCGAATAGTGTTGCGCAGTTATACATCATTCAAAACATTTTATATATCAAAGCATTTGTGGAGGTGATATAGTGATATTGCACAGTTTTTTATTTTTGGTAATGCTGTATTGAAGCATAAAGTGATATAATATTTCAATGAAATTCTGATGCCTTCTGTCACACATTAGAGGGATTTGTAGAAAATATAGTGCATAAGGCTGTAAGGAAGTTTTTTTTTTCAAGCAGAAGTAATTTTTTACAGAATGCATTCAATCATTTCTATGGTAGGAATAGTTCTCACTGGCAAGGAGAACTATTCTGAATGGACTCGGATGGTAAAACACACCCTCATCTACAATGAGTTGTGGAAAGGAGTGTGTGTCGGAGAAGAAGACAAAGACCCTGTGCAGCCCACATCAGATAAAGAAATTGTCATTTGGGAAAACAAGAACATCAAAGCCTATGCATTGATCGCAGCATCTGTAAATGAAGAAGTAAGTCGTCATATTTCATCCTATTCCACTGCCTTTGAAGCTTTACAAAAGCTGAAAGAACTCTGATTCACATTCTGCACTTGAAGTTGTTCAGCTCATGATTAAACTCTTCACTCTTGAACTGAAAAATAATGATCCTCTTGCTCTTGCATCTGAAATAAAGTCTATAATGCATGATATTAAATCCACTAAGGTTGAGCTGGATATCTCTCTTATTGCCTTTCTCAAAGCACTCTATCCTACCTACTCCAATTATCTTGAGTATTTACAAGCAAATGGAAATCTTAAAGACATAACCTTTGAGTCTCTTGTGAAAAAGTTTGCTGAAAGAGAGAAAGCCTTTGGAAAGAATACAGTCCCTAAATCTTCTGAAGAGACTGTTTGCCTTGCTCATAAAGAAAAGCATCCTGCTCAAGATTCTACAAGAGGAAGAGGTGGACGAAGAGGAAGAGGAAGATACTTCAGAGGCAGGGGGGGCAGACATTCTCAAGCAGAAAAGGAAGATCTACATTGCATTCGCTGCAAACGAAATGGATCACATGATGCTTCTACATGCAAGCTACCATGGGACAAAATTGAGCAGAGAAGAAACCAGTAGAAAGGTAAAACTGATGACATAGACAAAGGTAAAGCACCTAAATCCACTCACTATATTGAGGCACAATGTAACATTGGAGTAAATGAAGATTTGTTTAATGCTTCACTTGCTTCTTCGAAAAATGACTGGTTGCTTGATTCAGGAGCAACCTGTAATATGACTCATAGGAAAGATTTTTTTGAAGATTTCACTGACAATGTTGATGGAGCAGTATACTTTGCAGATCAGTCAAAAATCAAGCCATCAGGGCTTGGCACAATCAGGCTTAAACTGCCTGGTCTTCCAGACTTTCATCTGGACTGTTAACACCCAGGTTGTTCCCTATGACTCCCAAGGGAATACGACCGGGGTAACCACTAACCAATCTTTGGATCACAGTTTCTAGCCAAACTGTAATCAGAGAGGGCTCTCTCTTTATGATTTGTCTCTGTTATGATGGTGTTTTAGGCTAGCTATTATGCTCAGGTTTTGGTTTATGTTTTGGTTGTAGGATTTCCTTCAGGGCTTAAGATGTAGTGTTTAGAGAGTAATATATCATTGGGCAATGGAGTCTGGAGTTGTGAAATGTTCTGAAATGCAGGATTGGTGGTGTTCAAACTGCAGGGCCAATTGTGTATCTCAGACAAACAAATTTAACTTGAATGGTGATGCATGTCAGCCAACAGAAAGCAATTAAGAATTTTCTATTAAGCTGGTGAGGTGAAAGTGAAACACGTTGCACAGGAGCAAACTTGAATTCCTGTGACAAAGGTCACTGTGTAAGATGTATTCTGAAAGTGCAGCAATTATGAATTACACTCATCAAGATTACAGCTGAAGAAAACATTCATTAACAACACAGATTGAACTCAGGGTATTCATTGAATAAATCCTGAAAGTTATCCTTTTTCCTCGTTGCTAAATATTCAAAGTTAGAAAACATATATGGATCTTAACAAATCAAAAATACATAACAGAGAGAGTTACAGTGACTTATTGTATGGTGCAATACACAGGAATCCAACAGTTTTCAACAGACACCAGAACGCATTCAACACTTCAGAAATCCGAGAAATTCCATCACTTTCTTTATTAAACTTCTGAAAGGATTACAGCATAAGAACTTCTTCAGGAGAAATCCACAACAACCCTTGCAAACTCATGCGAAGGGGACTTTATAGGAATGCTTATACAAAATATCTCAGGCATTGAGTCATCTGAGAGAGAAATATCTTCATAACTTCGTACAGAAAGTAGAAAAGAAGTTATTACAACTTTGAATGCAGCATAAATGCTCTTTAAGTCCGTCAGAGGATAATTTGACCTTTGGAGGTCATTGAGTCGGTTGAACCGCTTTGCTTTAATGCTGGATAATGTGTCTTTACTTTTTGCTGCGCTGTATCTTCTCGGCTCTGCCAGCTGTGGTTTCCTATTCTTGCTTTGTTGGCCAAAATTTTTGCTGAGTTGGCTCAGCTTTAATCTTTGATGCATGCTGATTTTGTTAAACTGTGCTTTGCATAACAATTGATATTTTTTAAAAAACAAAATTTGGTGAATGGCTCACTGTTTATAAAATTTTCTGTATTGTATTTGTCCACCAGTCTTGTGTAGGGAGTTGATGCCTGAGAATTGCATCCATAGTCTCCTCTGCCTCTGTATACTTGTAAAAATTGGGTGCCACATCAAACAGGTGATTGATCTCATTCATTATAAAAAATAGATTTTCTACCTTGTTGTAGATAGTCTGTCCTGTGGCTGGCCCTGTTTCTTCTGAGCTGCTGGGCTTCTCATGGATTTCATTTGTGGCAAATGCATTCACTCTTTTGGCATACTGCTCATGAATGAGCAGTCTCCCTGCGCTGTTTAGTAAGCTAGGGAGTCCTCTGTTTTGCAGCACCAGGAATTTATCCATGAATCTTTTTACCTCGGTCTGCATGTCCTAGGTTATTCTCTCCAATGTCTGCACCAAATTTCTCAATGTGAGAACCCTTTTGATCAACTGAATGGCCTCAGTTCTATTGGGAATTCCCATGTTTGCCAGCTGAGTACTTGTTCTATTATTCAGCACATTGATCATTCTGGTGGCAATTTCAGGCATGTTGCCTAGAGCAGCCCTTGACTTGTGAATTTCAGCTTGTGCTTTTGGGATGAGCTCTACTTGCTCATGGATTGTCTCTATATACTGCCATTGGTCAGTAATAGACTGGCCAATGTTGGCCCATAGCATTGCCTTAAGCCCAACTATAACTTTATCTAATTTGAGCTCATTTTCCAGCTCTTTTATCTTGTCTTTGAGGGCTTTGATTTCCCTGCCCTTTTCTGCCACTTCTCTCTTTGATTTATCATGTCTGTCATTGACTTTGGCTAATTTTTCCCTGGTCTCATTTAACTCGGTCATTTGAGCTTCCAGGATTTGAATTTCGTTCTTCAGCTTTTGCATATCCAGGCTTTGGGCCTGCTCTGTGGTTGTTGGTGTTGCTGAAGTAGATGTTGCTGTTTGTTCAGTCTGTTGAGGAGGAGGAGCAGTGATAGGAGCAGTTTCCTCAAGATTGATGACCAGAGGAGGCTGAGAGGTCTGACCCTCTTCTCTTTGTTTCAATGTTGTTTGCAATGCTGCTTGTGCGGCCTCTGATTCTCCCAACTTTTCTTGTGCTTGAATCAGCTGCTTATAAAGGGAAATCATCAAGGCTGTGGCATCCTGCTCATGTCTTTTCTAAGCTACTTCATCTGTTTGAGGGTGAATGGTAGCTGGGAGTTTGATCTTTTTCCTTAAGGCAGCCATGTCAGCATCCCTCAACTTCAATATCTCTTGTATTCCTTTGATGTCTTTGGGATCATGCCCAATCTCAATGATTATGTCTTCCAAGGACCTTATTCTGTTGTCCTTTGCCTGGGATGATGCCCTCTCCAACTCCAGTTGAGAGGCTGTATTATTGAGGCTGCTTTCTAGCTTGTAATTTTCTAATGTTTTGTCTGCCAAGGCGGCATACACCATCTCACCAGTCTGTTTGTGCAGTTCAATTTTATCCATTGGGTGTATGTCCTTGGCCAGGACCTCCAGATTGGTTTTGAGGTAATCTGAGGTAGATTGGGGCTGCAGTGCTGTTGGCATAAAATGGCTCATGATCATTTTGCCTTCCTGTACATCAAATGCAGACATCAGTCTTTGTTGATTGGTGGGAGCCATTTTCAATAAATGGTTGTACAACTGTATCTTGATAGGGTCACTCCTTTTGATGTCTATAAACTGCTGCTTGATACTCCTTTCTCCTTCTCTTTGCTGGCTGGAGGAGCTGACCTCTCCTCCCATAGTTCTGTCCTGTTCCTGCTGGAAGGAACTGGCTGAAGCTTCTCTGCTGGGTGGACCCATGCCCACTGCTTGCCTTATTGCTATGTCATCCTCAAAAAAGTCATTCAACCTTTGCCTTTTCTCTCCCTGGTTTATAGATGATGTCAGGGGAGTTTCTCTATCCCTTTTTCTGTTTATGTCCTCTTTCTGTGGAGTTTGGAGGACCGAGGCATCGAAGATAGTTTCTGGCCTAGGAGGCACTATGTTTTGAGCCTGTTGCTCAGTGGAAGTTGGAGTATCAACTACTCTTTCTTGCTATAAGGGCTGCTGTTCCTCATGTGGCCCTTCTTCTTGATGCAGTTCCTGTTGTTGTTGTTGTTGCTCTGCCTGCTGCTGCATTTCTTTATCTGCCTGCTCTTGAGTCACTGGAGGTGGCTGCTCCTTGCCATGGAGTGATTGTTCTATCTCCATTTCCTTTTCTTTGCCTTTGCTAGATATATTTTCAGTGGCCTTGGTAGTTTGCTGTTTGGCAGTTGAGGAGGATGCAGCTGCTCCCACTTGTGTGCTCGGAAGTGTGAATACCTGTGAACAAAGTTCAAGGTCAGCCATCTTCCTTAGATTCCTTAGTGCTCTCTGATTTAGCTCTTCTTGTGATATGGGCTCTTCTAAGGTCCCTCTCCTCCATTTGTCTTGGTTTGCATATTTTTCAATGTGAGGGATACTATAATGATCATAGGCAGACAACTTATATTTGAGCCTCCTCATAGTTATAAAATGATTAGGGTCATAGGGTTTCCATAGGAAACTGGTTTGAAGGCCAAGGGACTCAAGCATTCTATCTGCTTCCTTCCATCCTTGCTCCCTCTGGTTATAGATAAAATGGCCAAGTTGGCTTTTCACCTTCAACTGTGCTTTTTTGCCTTTTCCTGAAAAGTGAAGCACATCAACCCGGCCAAATTGCCTAAAGTACTCTAGGGCAAATAGCCTCATAGGCACATACTTAGGTAATCTGAATGGAGGCAAGTCACACCCATATATCCTGATGACGGTGTGGTTTTGGTAGAAGTACCAATCCCCAATGCTGTAAGATTTGGATAGCTGAAGAATTCTCTGCATGTCATCAGTGAGTCTCGGAGGAGGTGAGCTCATCAGCATTGCCATAGCTGGATGGACGAACAGATCTATGAATTCACAGTGAGTGTATGGAGAATCTGGTGTAGTGTGGAAGACAAAGGACCAATAGACCACTGATATGGGATTGCCTTGGGCATCCACTCTTTTGATTGAAAAATGAAATTTCTCATGTTGATGGTACAAGATCAAATGGTAAATGTAGGAGGTGTATCTGAACATCTTTTCTCTGGATAAATTCATTAGCTGCTCATGCATTTTGTCGGAGATGTAGGTGGCATAATCATAGCAAACTGGAGGTCTGCCCGGAGTGAACATCAGCATCATTACCAGTACAGTTTGGTCTACCAATTCTATTGAGCTATAGCCCAAAATCGGACTAATCATATCTACTAAGTCCCTGCCCAACTGGTTAAGGTATACTTGATTCAGAGGAGGATATTGCACAGAATCAGAGTCAATGTATAACTGATTTAGCTTAGTGATTTGGGCATCTGTCAATCTAGCCCCTTGTTTTATCAAGTCTACTAGTGACAAGGGGACCAATTTTCTTTGAGTTTTGAAGCAGAGCATGTTCCTGATGGCTTCAGGAGTGATGTAAAAGAGAGCAGCACCAGAAGGATCCAACACAGCCCTCTGAGTAGGGTCATAATATTCAGCACAAAGATGGATCAAATCAGGGAATTGATTGACTTGAGGCAACTTAAAAATAGGAAGAAAAGAATCCCATATACCCAACACATCTGCTCCAGTTTCATGTTTGGCCTTAAGTTCATTGAGCAGGTGGATATGGAACTTGGTTCTCATCAACATCTCTTCTGAAATCTGATAATCCATATCTGCCAAGGGTTGCCATTCCAAGTTCCTTTGAGGGGAATTCAGAGGCTGAACATTTAGTACTACAGGTGTCTCCATTGCAAAAGAGGTTTCTGAATTAAGTGTAAAGTGGTTTCAATTGAGCAGGACAGTATAGAGGAGTGTCTCTTTACCAGGGAGGTGAATTTATAAGGAACAAAGAGTAGTTCTAATAAACAACAATTGAAATACTGTTTAAAGTTTAAATAAGACCAATGCCTGGCCTTACTCTGTCTTTCTCAGCAGGTAAATTCAGTCTAAATGAGTCTTTCGCGAATGCGCGAACAGAGTATGGTTTTTAGTGAAAATGCGGGAAAACAAAGCTCAGCTAGTGTTTTTCGAGTTCACAATTGTAAATGGGGCCAGGCGCAAGTATTTCTGCCGGTCAATTATATGTTTTTTCACAAATTTAATCGTCCTTGGCAATTTACAGACAAAACCAGGCGAAGGAAGGATTTTCAAGGATAAATACCTGGTTTTCAGAGAGCAATGGAGAGGAATGCAGGTGAAAATGGTGCGCTGGCGGTCTCCTGGTCGAGTTCTGCAGGTTGGTGCACTGTTGGACGTGGAAAAATCATGCAGGAGCAACAAACGTTTTTGTAGAAAAGTGCCAAAAAAAAAAACGCGAAATTTGGCTATAATATTGATTTTTCGGACTTTTGGCGCGCTTTTCTGGTGACGTTAGCATGACGTCATCGGTGGGGTCAGGGCCGGGTGACGTCAGCATGACGTCATCAGGTGAGGTGGCAGGCTCTGAGTGGTCCACGGGGATGATGAAGTGGCAAGACACATTGGCAGAAGGTCGCGCGCAGCGGTTGACGCGATGGCAGGTGGCAATGACGTGGGATGACGTGGGAGTGACGTTGGACAAGCGAGATGACCGAAACCGGAAGCGGTTAGCGATTTTATATCGCACCACTTATGATACGGACGAGGTATTTGTCAGGCGTACCTCCGATGCGCTGTGGGGAAGACGCGTGGCGACCGAATGACGTAACCTTCTGACAGATATCGGAAGGTATCTGTCAGCCATCAAAGCCGCTCCGATATCAATGAGGGCCGTCGGATCTCATGGGCCCGATCCGACGGTTGACGGGGGGGTAAGGTGCTCGACCGGTACGGGGTAATTTGCGGACGTCGGAGCCGCTCCGACATGGATGAGAGCCGTTGGATTAGAGGCTCTCAATCGGACGGCTGTCGGATCAATGAAATGATCGGCCGATACGGAAGGGGCGGGGTTATTTTAATATTTATTTCGGGATCTGTGCTTGGCGGAGGACCATTGGGGTATGGAGGGTTTCAATGGTTTTTCCATGTATTTTCAAATAAATCAATGTAGCGCCCGAACCATTGGATAATCACAAAAATGGGTTTTTGTGTATTATTTGGCAATTTAGAGCGGGTAAGGGTAAAGCAAGGTTTTTTACAAGGTTTATGTTTGCAAATGGGGTGTAATGGGTTAAAAATGGATTCAGAAAGGGGGAGGAGGGTTAGAGTTAGGTTTATCAAGATGACCAGGTGTCATTTGATCCCTGATATAGAACTTATTGGCTATAATGCCAAGGGGAGGGGATACTTGTACAAAATTTGGGGTTTATACACCATGGTGTTAATAATATTAGGGGAAAGGTAATATAAGGGATTTACATAGTAGAGTTAGAGTTAATATGGATGAGGGGAGTGAATGAAGGGAGAAAATACTAAGCTTATTTGTGAAACACTTAGCTTAAAGAGTAGATCAAAATGAAAAGAATTTTTACACAGGAAATGTGGCTTCTAAAGATTAGAAATCAATCATAACACCACAATTAGTTTCATGAATCTCAACTCAGAAGGGAATGTTAGTAAATGACATGAAAAGGGGAAGAAGGGAGGTTAGACATGCTTCCTGCTTGCTGCAACTTGATGAAGAAGAACACCTTCTCAATTGATTGACTTTGCTTTGGTAAACAAAGTTAACACACCTGCAATGGTAAAGATAACCTTTCTGCAACCCCAACTACTTACCCAGCTACTTTGCCTAGCATTTTTTTACTTCTTCTCAGAGGGTGTACTTAGGCTTGCAGACCCTTACCTGCCTTTTCTTTTCTTTGGCTTTTTCTCTTGTTTTTTCTATCTACTTCTACCCTTATTTCTTCCAAGGTCCCAGATTAAGCTGTTGGGAGCCTTTTTTTCTCTACCTGAACTATTTGTCTGCCAAGATTAAACAGTTTGGACAGACTCCTTTCTCTATTCTACAACTGCAAATTTAAACCATGGGATGATCCAGATTAGACTGTTGGACCATCCATCAAAATTTAAGTTCATACCAAGCTATAAGCACAGATTGGATTCTCTTGGAAATATGTGATCTTTGAATCAATTAAAAGCAAATACAACACAAAGACACACAACTTCATTAATTCAATTGCTTAATTACATCACACTTATATAGGAAAACTTATGCAACCAATTCCTAACCACTCACAACTAATTCTTGTTCAACTGCTCATAACTAATTCTGTTCAACTGCTTCATAACTAAATCTATTTCTGCGTTATTTTCACATCCTCCCTTAATGGAGAAATGGATTCTCTACAATACCTAACTGACTTCTAAAAACTTCAAATTTGATTTTACCAAGGGGCTTAGTAAATATATCAGCCACATTATCCTTGGTGTTACAAAATATCAATCCAATTTCATTTGACTCAATTTTCTCACGGACAAAGTGGTACTGTAACTCAACGTGTTTTGTTCTAGCATGGTAAACTGGATTATGTGCTAATTTGATAGCACTATGATTATCACAATTGATACATGTTGCACCACTTTGCGTTTCTTCAAGATCTGCAAGAATTCTTCGCAACCAAATGGCTTCACAGGTGGCATTGGTCAAAGCTTTGTACTCTGATTCTGTTGATGATAAAGAAACAGTTGGTTGTTTCTTACTACTCCAAGATACGACTCCTGATCCAATATGAAATGCATAGCCAGAGGTAGATCGTCTGTCATCTGGATTTCCTGCCCAATCTGAATCAGAAAAACCTGTCAGTGCAACATAATACCAAGATTCATTGTTCCCTTTAAGTATCGGAGAACTTTCTTTGCAGCAATCCAGTGATTTCCTGAAGGCTTAGCCATGAATTGACTAAGGATACTGACTGTGTATGCAATGTCTGGTCTGGTAGTGGTGAGATAGTTCAAACTTCCCACTAACTGACGATATAATGTTCCATCTGCCTCTTTCGATCCATCTTCTTTGTACAACTTTGCATTCTGTTCTAAGGGAGTTGACATAGCTTTGCAATCTGTCATATTGAACTTTTTAAGAATCTCCTTTGTATATTTGCTTTGAGTGATCAAAGTTTTACCAGGTTCTCTCCATACCTCAACTCCTAAGCAGTAATGCATTTCACCCAAATCTTTCATTTCAAAAACCTGTGACAACTGAACTTTAATTTCTTCAATTAATTTGTGAGCACTGCCTGTTATAATGAGATCATCCACATATAAAGATATTAAAGCAACATTTCCTTTTTCATCTTTCTTAAAATACAAGTTAGGATCATTTTTGCTTTTCACAAATCCATTCTGAAGAAAGAAGGTATCAATCTTTACATACCATGATCTTGGTGCCTGTTTCAAACCATACAATGCCTTTCTTAACCTGCAAACCATACAATGCCTTTCTTAACCTGCAAACCAGATGCTCCTGTCCCTGTTTGACAAACCCTTCAGGTTGAACCAAATAAACTTCTTCCTTTAAATCACCATTGAGAAAAGCAGATTTGACATCCAATTGATGTATATTCCAATTATGTTTTGTGGCTAAGGCAATCAGTAATCTAATTGTATTCAACTTAGCTACTGGTGCAAAAGTGTCTTCATAATCAATTCCCTCCTGTTGAACATATCCTTTTGCTACTAATCTTGCCTTAAATTTATCAATTGTACCATCTGCTTTAAATTTCGTTTTGTACAACCATTTGCTTCCAATTGGAACTTTATTTTCAGGAAGTTCCACTAATTCCCATGTTTGATTTTTCATAATAGAAGCATACTCATCATTCATAGCATTAATCCATGGTTCATGTTGTTTAGCCTGCTCATAATCAATTGGTTCTTCAACATTCATTATATTAGACATTAAGGCATAGTCTCTATACCTTTCAGGAGGCCGAGTCTGTCGGGACGACCTTCTTGGTGTGGGTGTTCCATCCATGATTCGTCGGCTTTGAGGTGTATCACCCCCGTGTGATGACTCACTGCTGCTAGATGTGCTCGTACTGCTGCTATCATCCTGATCCTGTACCTGTACCTGGACCTGTTCCTGTTCCTGCTTAATCAAAGTATCAAGCTTGATATGTGCATCATTAGAAATATGCCATGTATCATTCTTTGTATTACTTTTATCAGTCTGCTCATGAAACAATACATCACGACTTGCAAATAGTTTATGGGAACTTGGATCAAACAATTTATAGGCTTTCTGATCCGTACAATATCCAATGAAAATACACTTGATGGACTTGGCATCAAGTTTTCTTCTGTTAGCTTCAGGAATATGAGCAAAAGCAGTACATCCAAAGACTTTGAAATGACTCACATCAGGTTTATAACCATAAAGAACCTCAAAAGGAGTTTGAAAAACTAATTTCTTAGTGGGACATCGATTCTTCAGATAAACAGCAGTTTTAATGGCTTCTGCCCAGAAACCATTAGAGATGTTCTTACCTTGCAGCATACTACGAGCAGATTCCACCAAGGTTCTATTCCATCGCTCAGCAACACCATTTTGCTGAGGGGTATGTGGCACTGTGAGCTGTTGTTGAATTCCATTAGATTTACAATAGGTGTTAAATGCTTTTGATTTATATTCACCCCCTTGATCAGATCTGAGTATTTTAATGCACTTTCCTGTTTGTTTTTCAACCATATTTCGAAACTCTTTAAAATACTCAAATATATCACTTTTCCTTCTAATGAAATAGACCCAGGTATATGTAGATCTATCATCAATAAAAATAACAAAGTATGAAGCACCACCAAGAGACCTAGTTTGCATAGGTCCGCATACATCAGTGTGAATTAATTCAAGAATATCATACTTCCGTTTCTCAGTATGAACAGGAAACTCTTCTCTATGCTGCTTACCAAGTGCACAAGCTTCACATGGTAAATGTTCACACTTCATAACAGGAAGACCTTCAACCATTGATTTCCTTTGTAACAACGATAAATCATTGTAATTTAGGTGCCCATACCTGTGATGCCATAATTCTGCTGTCGATGTCTCTTGGGATGTCAATGCAACATGGCGCTTGACTGTCACATCCAATCTGTATAATCCTCCAACCCTGGTACCTGTAGAAACAACCTTGTAGTGGTCCTGAACATCTTTCACTATACACCCCAATTTACCAAATTCTACTTTTAAATGATTATCAGTGATAGTGGAAACAGATAGCAAATTCTTTTTAAGAGCAGGTACATACATCACATTATGAATCTGTCGCATTTGTCCATTAGGTAAGTACACATTTATTATGCCATAGCCTTGAACTTTAAGTGACCTATCATCTCCTAGGTAAATGTGTGTACCATCAGATTTCTCATAATATTTATCATACCATTCTTTATTACAAGTCATGTGTGCCGATGCACCAGAATCTATAAACCAAGCATTCTCATCATCAGTTTCAGCAGACAATGCAGCATCAGAAAGAAATAACTTAAGATTTTTAAATCCATCATTCATTGAGGTGTCTCTGTTTATGTAATTTCCATTATGCCTGCTATGTCTTTGATTTGATTCATTATTCTTTCTCCTATAGCAATCTTTAGCCAGATGTCCAGGGTTTCCACAATAATGACATTCAATGTTCCTTTTAACATAAGAATCAGGAGGTGCCATACCTTTCTGCTTTGCTTGAAAACGACCTCTGTTTCTGTCCCATGGTCTCCCTCGGAATGGTTTTTGGCCTCTTGCAGTCAAAGCCAAATTAGAACCATTTGAATCTAGTTCAAAAGTTTTCATGCGCTCTTCTTCTTGAAGAAGAATTCCAGCCAATTCTTCAAATGTAGGGGGTGTCGGTCTAGCTGAGAGAGCTGAAATAAAGACTTTATAGTCTGGGACTAACCCCTTTAACGTAACAGTTACCAAGTCTGTACTAGAAACCTTTTCACCAATATCACCAAGCTTATCACTAAAGTCTTTAATTCGGGAAACAAAGTTGCTAATGCTTTCATTGGTATCCATTTTGATAGATAGCAGCTTTGTTTTTAAAAATAAAATACGGTTTTCATTAGAAGTCTCATACAAACCTTTGAGAGTGTCCCATGTCGCCTTCGAAGTTTCACAGTCCCGAATGTGAGGAATAATATTGTCCTTCACTGACATGCGTAGCAGCACCCTTGCTTTCACTTCACGCTTCTCCCAATCTTGAGTGTTAGTAGGAGGTGGAGGCTTGGTCTCGTCACCTTTGACAATCGGCCAGAGATTGTATGCCTCCAGTACTGTGATGATCTTAAATTTCCAATTTACATAGTTTTCTCCATCAAGTTTTGAAGACTCATTTAAATATGAATCTGCAAGAGGATTAGCCATCTCTCCACCAATGACCAAATTCAAACAAAAATCGCAAGCTTCTTAAACAATAATACCGCAGGCCTCACTGCCTGAGAAATTTACTAAATAAAACTCTGCGTATACACTTGGATCAAATCTTGACTGCTTTCTGGAAACAATTTCTGAGGCAAAACAGCTTTAAAGTTTCCTGAGACAAAAAATTAAAAAATACCCGAGTTCTGGCAGCACACAAGCACGCACAACGGTGCCCGTTCTCGACAGCACCAACAACAGTTCTCGACCGCACCAACAACAGTTCTCGACAGCACCAACAACAGTTCTCGACCGCACCAACAACAGTTCTCGACAGCACTCCTCACTGTCTCGCGTCCACCAGCAAGCGGTTCCGAGTTCTGGCAGACAAGGCTTCTCAACGGTCTTCGACAGCACCGGGTTCTGGACAGGGCCAACCTCGACGCACTCCACACAGCACTCCACGCAGCCTTTCTTGCGGTCAACAGTTTAAAAACCTCCACGCAGCCGTCTTGAGGTCTCTTCACGCACACTCTAATGGCAGAGTCACTCCCTGCCCACGAAGAGAAGAGAGGCGCAAACAAAAGAGCTCTGTGCTCTGATACCAAATTAAAAACAAATACAACACAAAGACACACAACTTCATTAATTCAATTGCTTAATTACATCACACTTATATAGGAAAACTTATGCAACCAATTCCTAACCACTCACAACTAATTCTTGTTCAACTGCTCATAACTAATTCTGTTCAACTGCTTCATAACTAAATCTATTTCTGCATTATTTTCACAGAATCATCAAAGCAGAGCATATTTGGACCTTTCATAGCCAATCATGAAATATGAAACCTATTGGTATAGGTAGCTAACATGGACCATGTTCTATATCTCCCACAGCTCAAGAGAAACTTGTTGTCCCTGGTCCACATCCGCCAGCAAGGTCACTCCATTCATATGTTTGATGGAAAGCTTGAGGTAAGAAAGGCATCTAACCACTCACTTGTCATGAGGGGTATAGAAGAAGAAAGACTTCTTAAACTGCAAGGAACTTCTGCTCATGCACAACATTTCTCATCATGAAGAAGGTACACTTCCATCAAGTTTATTATGGCATGCTAGATTTGGACATTTAAACTATGACAGTCTCCGCTTATTAAAGAAAAATGGTGTTGCTCGTTTGCCTACAATTCCTAGAAAACATAAGCAATGTGATGCTTGCATTCTAGGAAAGCATAGCAAGCAGTCTTTTCATGATTCACATTCAAGAGCACATAGGAAGCTTGAACTCATTCATTCAGATTTATGTGGTCCAATGCCTGTTCCTTCTGCAAATGGAAATAAATATATCATGACATTTATTGATGATTACACCAGAATTTTTTGGGTTTATTTATTGAAGAACAAATCTGATGCTTTTCAAACATTCAAGAATTTTCATAAGTGGATTGAAAATGATGCACAATCTCATATTGGGTCTATTCGCACTGATAATGGAAAAGAATATACATCAAATGAATTTGAAAACTATCTTCGCCAACATGGGATCAAACATCAAACAACTGTACCTTATAATCCCCAACAGAATGGTGTAGCAGAAAGAATGAATAGAACAATCTTGAATATGGTACGATCCATGCTTTTCTTCAAAAATGTAAAGACAATTTTTTGGGCTGATGTTGTTCTATGTGTTGCATATATAAAGAATAGATGTCCATCTAGTGCTATAAGAAACAAGACTCCTTATGAATTGTGGTATGGACATGTTCCTTCGTTTAAACATCTCAGGATTTTTGGTTCCACCTGTTATGCTTTAACACCAAAGGTACATAGAAACAAACTTGGTGCTAGAAGTCGTAAGTGTATCTTCCTGGGGTATTCAAACACCTCTAAAGCATACCGTCTATATGATGAAGTAAATAAAAAGTTTGTTATATCTAGAGATGTCATTTTTCTTGAATCATCCAAATCTGACAGTGTTGTTGAGCGGCAACTTGATCGCTTGGATAGATTCACAAAACCGAAATCATTTCAAGAGTTTGATAATCAGATTCCACATCTTGAAGGGGGGATTCCTATACTAGATCAACATGTGGAATCTTCTTCTGAAGAACAATCTCCCCTGCATGACACTCCAACAATGGATGATGCTTTAAGTGATGTAATTGATAGAATTGGGAGATTTAATCTTGATTCAGTCCCAACTCAATCAACAGAGCAGCCTGGACCATATCAGAAAGGTCCCCCAAAGTGGCTGACAAAGACACTTGAAAGTGTTCATCCTGATGAAACTGGAAAAACAGGAACCATAAATACAAACCGACAAGATGGAGGTGATGTAGATAACTCTAATTGACCTGTTGATATGGATGTTACTTATGATTGTGAATTGAACTTGTCTACAGATTTTGAACCAACTTCCTTCAAAGAAGCTGCTTCTCATGATGAATGGAAAGAAGCGATGCAGAAGGAGTATGATGCCCTCATAAAGAATGGCAGTTGGAAGTTGGTTGATCCTCCATTTGGAACCAAACCAATTGGCTGCAAGTGGGTCTACAAGAACAAGTACAAAGCTGATGGCTCACTTGACAAGCACAAAGCTAGGCTTGTGGCAAAAGGTTTTGCATAGAAAGAAGGGGTCGATTATGAGGAAACTTTTGCCCCCACAGCAAAATGGGCCACCATCCGGACACTCTTTGCACTAGCTGCTCAGAACGGTTGGAAAGTCCATCAAATGGATGTAAAAACTGCATTCTTGAATGGAGATCTAAAAGAGAATGTTTTTATGTCCCATCCTGAAGGATTTGCTGTGAAAGGACATGAACACAAAGTATGCAAACTTGTGAAGTCCTTGTATGGCCTCAAACAAGCACCACGAGCCTGGTATGAAAAACTAACTGAGCATCTTCTGAAACTCAACTTCAAACATTTTGATCTTGATGATGCAACTTTATTTGTCAAGAAAGTTGGCAAAACAGTTGTATATCTTGTGGTATATGTAGATGATCTTTTAATGACAGGGAACAATGAAAGCTATATTGCATCCATAAAGAAAGAATTAGGAAAAAGTTTTGAAATGACTGATTTGGGCTATGTTCATTACTATCTTGGCATTGAAGTAAACCAACATCCAAAATCCATATTTCTTTCTCAAAAGAAATACATTGGAGATTTGTTAAACAGATTTGGCATGACAGAGTGCAATCCTCTTTCTACTCCAATGGAACAAAACTTGAAGCTCACATCTATTGAAGGAAAGGAATTTGAGGATGCAACAAAGTATAGACAGCTTGTAGGAAGTCTCATCTACCTCACTACTACCAGACCAGACATTTCATTTGTTGTTGGAATCCTCTCCAGGTTTATGCAAAAGCCTTGTGAGGGACATTGGTCTGCTGCAAAAAGAGCTCTAAGGTACTTGAAGGGAACTCAAGACCTTGGAATCAAGTATACATAGGTGGACGACTTCAACTTGATTGGATACTCTGATTCAGACTGCGATGGAGACAAAGAAACTGGGGTATCTACTTCAGGATATGCTATGAGTCTAGGATCAGGAGCTGTCTCCTGGAGATCACGCAAACAATCAGTACCAGCAGATTCCACAACAGAAGCAGAATACGTGGCAGCAGCTGAAGCAACGAAAGAAATTGTGTGGCTCAGGAAAATTCTTGAAGATTTGCAGGTAAAACAAATACAATCAACTCCACTCATGATTGAAAATACCTCTGCAATAAATTTGGCCAAGAACCCAAAGTTCCATGATTGAACAAAGCACATCAATACTAAATATCATGTGATTCGACATCATGTTGAGGCCAAAACAATCCATCTCTGTCATTGTTCCACAAATGAGCAAATTGCAGACATCTTCACCAAAGCGCTTAGAAGAGAAAAGCTTGAACGATTCAGAATGATGCTTGGACTCACCAACATCCCTTCAGATTAAGGGGGGGAATGTTGACACCTAATCCTTGTGATTGGGTAAATATATGTAAATAAATAAATGAGAAATATGAACAGTCATCGGGAGATGAATTGAACAGTCTCTCCCTCATGTATATAATAGACCTATCTGATGGAATAGAAGATACAAATCAGTTTTTGCTTAATGGAGTTACTGCCTGGCCTGATAGATATTATGGACCAATTGGGTGTTCAACCATGAATCAAGTGTTGCTAATATCGAGGAGAGAATGAACCGTCGGATTGTAAGTTATAAAAGTACATAGTAAAGAAATACACTTTACCTAACTCTACACTAGACCAAGTTATACTTAATTATTTCCTATGTGTCAGAATATCCTAACATTTAAGGGTTTTCCATTGTTTCTCAACAATAAATAGGCCTTCAAGCCTCATTGTAGCAGAGTTTGGAGGCATGTAGCCGCCACATCTCTTCTTAGAGATAAGCTACCATCACCCTAGCTAGTTTATTTCCATTGCTATTTGTAAGCATATTTCAGTGTTTTACAATAATGAAATGAAATATTATTTCTGTTGCATCTCTGTGTTTTGTTATCTCTATAATTTGTTGTGTTCCTATTTAAATCCAGATCAATGGAAATAGTATGTCCCTTCTCCATATTGATTCTTCGAAGCTTATCCTTGAGCGCCAATTTCCTCTGGTCGCTCTTGTTCTAGTAGAAGTCCATCAATGTCTTCCACATTGAAAATGGAGTATCTGTTAAGTTATGGTATGTTCTATGCTTATAAAAGTTTACTTCTTTTTCTTATTATATTCCACCGATAAGCAATCACATGTACATAAAGTAAAGTGTAGATAGAACATTAAACGATCGACAGAAAACAAGCCAAGACAAGAGACACAAGATGTGGCGGCTAGCCAGGGACAAACCCCACAATGTGTGGGGAAACCCTTTGAACAAATCTTTTTTTATCTTCAATAATTCAGCAGAGAGAAATAATACAATAAATCTGATTCATATCAGCAGTAGCAAACCCTAGATCAGTAGCATCAGCATTAGCAGCTTCATTATCAAACTAGGGCAAACCATATCTCACAAACCGACAGTCGGATTGACTTCATTCCACCACCAAACGTTTCGGCTTCCAGAGGAGGTTCAGATGAACCTATAGCGCAGTTTAGATGAGGAGATCTTCTAGGCCACGCAAGTCAATCTTTACTTCTGCAGTTGCAGCTTTAGTTTCAGCAGTTTTCGGCTTCAAACTAGGGCAGTCGATATCTTGCAAACCGTTCGTCGGATTGACTTCATTCCACCACCAAAAGTTGCGGCTTTCAAAGGAGGTTCATATGAACCTACAGTGTAGTTCCAAAGAGGAGATCTTCTAGGCCACGCAAGTCAATCTTTACTTCTGCAGTTGCAGCTTCAGTTTCAGCTGTTTCCGACTTCAAACTAGGGCAGTCGATATCTTGCAAACCGTTCGTCAGATTGACATTCCACCACCAAAAGTTGCGGCTTTCAAATGAGGTTCAGATGAACCTACAACGCAATTCCAAAGAGGAGATCTTCTAGGCCACGCAAGTCAATCTTTACTTCTGCAGTTGCAGCTTCAAATTCAACAGCTTCCGGCTTCACATGTGTGAGAGAGAGACCCATTTCAGCGTAGTAGAGAAGAGACTCATATCTGCGCAGTAGAGAGAGAGAGATGTGATGAGATGAGTGAGTCCAAATGAGGAAAATTCATCTTATATTTATACACAACGTTGGTGGGTGAATAGATGCGACTGTTGGGCTTCTAAGCCTACATGAGTTGTAGGTCGGCTTGATAATAATTCCATAATCAAAATAAATTCATATCTCCATGAATACTTATCGGAATTGGATGATCTTTATATCAATCCTACACCTCTCGACGAGAGGAATCTAATAAAAATATTATTAGCCATGAATAAGATGACCCACATGAAGTTTTTCCCTGGTTGCCAATTTTAACACTCCCTCTCAACCATGGAGAACTTCATCTGCAATCTGTCTAAACAATGTAAACTATGAAACGGGAACTATAAACTCAAAACGGGAACTCTGGCCAAAAAACCCCAAAAAAACATCAAAAACAGTGCTAAAAACGAAAAGTGTGTATACTAGAACGATGTTTTTATTTTTTAGGCGTTAATTTTGAACATGTTTTAAAAATGGCAGTAACTACGAACTTTACTATGAAATTTTCGTGCAAAATATAGCTTCAAAATGAAAGTGATGATACTGGAATAATGATTTATTTTTTTTAGGGTCAATTTTCAACATTTTTAAAAAATGCTAATAAAACCAAATTTTTATGTGTCAAACAAAGTTGTTTATGAGGAAAAAAAACACATTAATGTTTTTGGTAGAATATCATTTTTCTTTCCTAAGTATAAATTTAACATGTTTTCAACCATAACATGCTAGGGTGGGCGCCACAGCGCGACTCGTCCCCTACCTCTAACCCCCCTCTCGACACCCTTACTACCTTCACCCACAACCCACACCCCTGGCCCCTTTAATCCCTACTAACCCAACCCAACGCCTGCCCGAGCGCCCTCACCCTTCCCCCTGCCCGGCCTGGGCGCCCCCCCAACCCTCCCAACCCCCCACCCCCCCGCCGGCCGAGGCGCCTTGCAACCTTCCCCGCCCGGGCGCCCACACAACCCCCCGTGCCCAATCCCTCTCCATGCCCCCCTCCCTTGGCCCGGGCGCCCTCACCCGCCCCCCGGCCCTGGTGCCCTCACCCACCCTCACCCGCCAACCCACCCGGCCCAGGCACCCTGCCAACCCCCCCCCGCCCGGGCGCCCACACAACCGCCCGCGCCCCAACCCTCTCAACCCCCCCTCCCACCAGCCCGGGCGCCCACAACCGCCCCCCCACCCGGCCCCGGCGCCCTCACCCACCCCTAGGCCCGGGCGCCCTCACCCACCTTCACCCGCCTACCCGCCCGGCGCCCTTACCCGCCTCACCCGCCCGTGCCCTCGCCTGCCCGACACCCTCACCCGCCTCACGCGCCCGTGCCCTCACCCGCCCGGCGGGTGAGGCGGGTGAGGGCGCCGGGCGGGCGAGGGCACGGGCGGGCGGGCGGGTGAGGGCGCCCAGGTGATTCCGGGAATCGCACGGGCGCCCTCACCCCCCCGCCCGCCGGGCGCCCTCGCCCGCCGGGCGCCATCACCCGCCCGCCCGCCGGGCGGGTGAGGCGGGTGAGGGCGCCGGTCGGACGAGGGCACAGGCGGGCGGGCGGGTGAGGGCACGGGCGGGCGGGCGGGTGAGGCGGGTGAGGGCGCCGGGCGGGCGGGCGGGTGAGGGCGCCCGGGCGATTCCCGGAATCGCCTGGGTGCCCTCACCCGCCCGCCTGCCCGTGCCCTCGTCCGCCCGGCGCCCTCACCCGCCTCACCCGCCTGGCGGGCGGGCGGGTGAGGGCGACGGGCGGGCAAGCGGGCGAGGGCGCCGGGCCGGCGGGCGGGTGAGGGCGCTCGGGCGATTCCGGGCGCCCTCGACCGCCTGCCCGGCGCCCTCACCCGCCTCACCCGCCCGTGCCCTCGCCCGCCCGGCGCCCTCGCCCGCCCGGCGCCCTCACCCGCTCGTGCCCTCGCCCGCCCGGCGGGTGAGGCGGGTGAGGGCGCCGGGCGGACGGGCGGGTGAGGGCGCCCGGGCAATTCCGGGAATCGCCCGGGTGCCCTCACCCAGCCGCCCGCCCGGCGCCCTCGCCCACCCGGAGCCCTCGCCCGCCCGGCGCCCTCACCCGCCCGCCCACCCGCCGGGCGGGTGAGGCGGGTGAGGGCGCCAGGTAGACGAGGGCGCCGGGCAGGCGGCCGGGTGAGGGCGCCCGGGCGATTCCCGGAATCGCCCGGGCGCCCTCACCCGCCCTGTGACGCCCTTGGGGCTCGGGCAGGCGTGCACGATGGGCGGGCGCCCTCGTGCACGACGGAGAGCGCGTGTTGGCACGAGCGGGCGGACAAATTGGACGACGGTCGGGTGGTGAGCTGGGTGAAAGCGCGCCCACCCGCCGGGCAGACGTTGTGACGCCCTAGCGTCTCGGGCAGGGCGTGCACGATGGTTGACACGGATGTGGAAGGAGCGCGGGTGGACCGGGCGAGGAATCGTGCACGGTGACCGGGCGGTTGAACGTAAAATAGGTGGGCGGCGAGCCGGGCAGAGGCGCGCCCACCGTCGTGCAGAGGCGCGCCCAGGAGTGAACGGCGGGTCGGGCAGACGACCGTCGTGCGAAGGCGCGCCCAGGCGTGAACGGCGGGTCGGGTAGACAGCGTCGTGCAGAAACGCGCCCGGGTGAACGGCGGGTCGGGCGGGCGACCGTCGTGCAGAGGCGCGCCCGGGTGTAACAGCGAACGAGCGTGCAGAGCGGGCGACGCGCCGGGTGAAGGCGCGCCCGCCGGGCAGGAATAGGAGTCGTGCAGAGGCGCGCCCGGGTAGAAACGGCAAACAAGTGAAGGAGCGGGCGGCGAGTCGGGCAAGGCGCGCCCGCCCGAAACAGAAACGAAACAAAGGAGAAACGGCGAGCTGGGCAGGGAGCGCCCGCGCGCCGGGTAAACAAAGGCACAGGGCGACGTGCGAACCGGTTGGCAAACCGGCGAGTCGACCCGAGGGCGCCCAGCACCAACCGGGCGGGCGACCCAAGGGCGAACTCGCCCAGGCGCAAGTGACGAAGTACGACAGCGGGCAGAACATGGCGATGTGGCAGCGAGCTGGGCGGAGGTCGGCACAGAAGCGCGGGCAACAAGACACAGGCACGAAGAATAAGGAGTAATTGGACCGAAGATTTATAAGGCGTGGTCGGCCTTGCCTTAAAGCAAGGGCCGACCCGCCCATCAAGGAGTTTCGGGGTTTCTTAAAACAAAAGCATGGGCGTCGGCCGAAAAGTGAAGAAGCTCCTAGAGGACGAAGGAGGAACTATAAAAGGCGAGCTCATTGTGGCATGGAGGATCATCGAAGTCTTGGCGTTCTCTCTATACGCAGAAGACTGAAATAAAAGATGCGCACTCTCTTGTAGTGCGAGGTTGAAAGGGAATGCGAGTTGGGTTATTGTGGAGGCCGAACAAGATTGAAAAGGAGGATTGCCTTAGCCACCAGCAGCAAGGCGTCCAAGCCGAGTAGACAGGGAGGTCGAAACAGTAACAGCACTTGGTTCGAATAAACAGTCATTGGGCGCAGATCGGGTAGAAGGCAGAACTCGGGCGAGTTTGCCTTAGGTAGATCGGCGTGCAGAGGCAGCATTGTTACACAGTCAGGCGGCGAGTTCTAACTCGGCCGCAGTCCAGAACACATAGGCGCGGCCTGTGGTAATTCGGGCGAACCGTAAACGGCGTGCCGGGCAAAGGTTGCCACGGCGGAACAGCAGAACCGGGCAAGGACCGGGTAAGGCGAAACGACGAGTTTGGGCGGAGGGCCAACTCGGGCGTGATTGCGGGTAGGCGCACACGAGCCGGCGAGCTGTGGTTGGGTGAACCAGCTCGGCCGTGTCGTGCGGTGGTAACCGGCGGACAGTGTGAACAACAGCGCGGGTCGGTCGTGCAGCGACGCCCGGCGGACAGTAAACGAAGAGCGCGGGTCGGTCGTGCAGCGACGCCCGGCGGACAGCAAACGAAGAGCGCGGGTCGGTCGTGCAGCGACGCCCGGCGGACAGTAAACGAAGGCGCGGTTGGTCGTGCAGCGACAACCGGCGGGCAGAGGTAAACGACCGAGTGGTGGTCGTGTGGGAGTAACCGGCCAGCGGTGGATCGGGTGGACAAGTGAACGTTCGTGCAGCAGCTGAACGACGTGCGGGCGGTGCCCGAGTTGGATTCTGTAAACGACGGACGGGAGTTACCCGACGTCCATTGTATTTGTCAAGAGTGCGGCCGAGACTTAAGACCGGCGCACGGATTGTATTTTGGCTATAATATAATTGGTTGGGCAGACTTTTGGGAGTTGCCCCTCCCACATATGGTTGTGTGATTATTATTGTGGCATGTTTTATGTTGAATGTTGATTTAATGTTTAACAGAGTTTAAGTGCATAATAATAAGTTGAAGTTTAAGTGGAAGGCGTAGTCCATAGGCGCACACTTGGGAAAAGTGGGCGCCCGTTGGTGCCGCGCGCTGCCCAATTAACAAAAAAAATATTGGGGGCGTGACAGGTGGTATCAGAGCCCGAACGGACCCGGGCGTTGTAGCAGTTAACGGTTGACAGGTGAAGATACGGTCATGGCAAACGATCAAAGTTTTGTAACCGTGAAAATCTGTGGCAGGGATGTCCAGGCATTGGTAGAAACAGACGAAAGATATAACTTCATGTCTTTGCGGTTAGCCAAGGAAGTGGGGCTGATATCTACCGGGGAGAGCTGGAACATACCCATAATTCAAGACGTGCCTATACAGTTCAAAGGATGTAGAGGGCAGCTGAATTTCGTGATGGTCAATATCGATGATATTGATGTAGTACTTAGGCAAGAGAGACTTCTTCAGATTGTTCAGACAACCGAACCGGATGGAGTTGCAGACCAAGAAGAAGAGGTCACCGAGGATGTAGAAGACTTGAATATGATGGAGGATTGGCTTGGGGATAATCAAGCTGAGTCCGAGTCGTGCGATTTGGGGACATGGATGGACCCTTATGATGATGAACCGATGGAGGCAGCACTTGAAGATGTTCAAGACGAACCAGGATCGGGTGGCTTATCAGCATGGAATAGTGAGGACACTCACGTGGAAAGAAAAGTACAAGGTATGGCGGGTCTTGAAGATCGTAAGGAGAACCTCTTGGGCATCTTATACAGGTTGGAAAGGATGAAAGGAGGGCATCTCCGAATTCAGGATACACTTGAGGCCTTGGAAAAAAGTGTTAGAAGGGAGCTTCTTCAACTCGGTTGGGCAAACCCGGAAGAAGAAGCCGTGATGAACGATGTTGTTGCAAACATGATGGAGGATGGATTTGAAGCTGTTCAAATCGACCCAGGATCGTGTACATGGATGGAGGAACCTCATATTGGTGAAGTAAGTATGGGTGCTTGCTTTTCATTTGATCATTTGACAGATGGAGTATGTGTAGGAGATGGCAAGACCAGCTTGCCTGTGCATGAAGACTTCTTGACATGGATAATTATGGAGCCTTGCATGGAGAAGCAAGGGTCGTTAGTTGATGGAGGACTTGTCGAGGATCCTTGCTACCTTGAGATGGAAAGGGCAAGACCTCCGGACAAGGGTGGAACTTGAGGATTATTGCAGGTGATGGTAGTCATGCTTTAGCCCCATGGCTAAAGTGCCCGGCATGACTCAGGGACAGGCTGGAAGGGCACACCTTTGGGGGTAGACTTATCATGACCACTCGGTGGAGGAGCATGATGAAAGGAACCCGTGATGATGACTTCTCGTGGCCGAGATCCAGAGATAGTCATGATGGACACCTTGGTGGAGTGTCGTGAAGTATGATGATGCGGTTGGTGATCGAGTTCACTAAGCCGAGAATGCAGTTTTGGGAGAAAGATACTAAGATAACATGTTGTCGAGGTCGACAACGACTTCGGGTGGAGGAGAATGTGACGCCCTTGGGGCTCGGGCAGGCGTGCACGATGGGCGGGCGCCCTCGTGCACGACGGAGAGCGCGTGTTGGCACGAGCGGGCGGACAAATTGGACGACGGTCGGGTGGCGAGCTGGGTGAAAGCGCGCCCACCCGCCGGGCAGACGTTGTGACGCCCTAGCGTCTCGGGCAGGGCGTGCACGATGGTTGACACGGATGTGGAAGGAGTGCGGGTGGACCGGGCGGTTGAACGTAAAATAGGTGGGCGGCGAGCCGGGCAGAGGCGCGCCCACCGTCGTGCAGAGGCGTGCCCAGGAGTGAACGGCGGGTCGGGCAGACGACCGTCGTGCGAAGGCACGCCCAAGCGTGAACGGCGGGTCGGGTAGACAGCGTCGTGCAGAAACGCGCCCGGGTGAACGGCGGGTCGGGCGGGCGACTGTCGTGCAGAGGCGCGCCCGGGTGTAACAGCGAACGAGCGTGCAGAGCGGGCGACGCGCCGGGTGAAGGCGCGCCCGCCGGGCAGGAACAGGAGTCGTGCAGAGGCGCGCCCGGGTAGAAACGGCAAACAAGTGAAGGAGCGGGCGGCGAGTCGGGCAAGGCGCGCCCGCCCGAAACAGAAACAAAACAAAGGAGAAATGGCGAGCTGGGCAGGGAGCGCCCGCGCGCCGGGTAAACAAAGGCACAGGGCGACGTGCGAACCGGTTGGCAAACCGGCGAGTCGACCCGAGGGCGCCCAGCACCAACCGGGCGGGCGACCCAAGGGCGAACTCGCCCAGGCGCAAGTGACGAAGTACGACAGCGGGCAGAACATGGCGATGTGGCAGCGAGCTGGGCGGAGGTTGGCACAGAAGCGCGGGCAACAAGACACAGGCACGAAGAATAAGGAGTAATTGGACCGAAGATTTATAAGGCGTGGTCGGCCTTGCCTTAAAGCAAGGGCCGACCCGCCCATCAAGGAGTTTCGGGGTTTCTTAAAACAAAAGCATGGGCGTCGGCCGAAAAGTGAAGAAGCTCCTAGAGGACGAAGGAGGAACTATAAAAGGCGAGCTCATTGTGGCATGGAGGATCATCGAAGTCTTGGCGTTCTCTCTATACGCAGAAGACTGAAATAAAAGATGCGCACTCTCTTGTAGTGCGAGGTTGAAAGGGAATGCGAGTTGGGTTATTGTGGAGGCCGAACAAGATTGAAAAGGAGGATTGCCTTAGCCACCAGCAGCAAGGCGTCCAAGCCGAGTAGACAGGGAGGTCGAAACAGTAACAGCACTTGGTTCGAATAAACAGTCATTGGGCGCAGATCGGGTAGAAGGCAGAACTCGGGCGAGTTTGCCTTAGGTAGATCGGCGTGCAGAGGCAGCATTGTTACACAGTCAGGCGGCGAGTTCTAACTCGGCCGCAGTCCAGAATACATAGGCGCGGCCTGTGGTAATTCGGGCGAACCGTAAACGGCGTGCCGGGCAAAGGTTGCTACGGCAGAACAGCAGAACCGGGCAAGGACCGGGTAAGGCGAAACGACGAGTTTGGGCGGAGGGCCAACTCGGGAGTGATTGCGGGTAGGCGCACACGAGCCGGCGAGCTGTGGTTGGGTGAACCAGCTCGGCCGTGTCGTGTGGTGGTAACCGGCGGACAGTGTGAACAACAGTGCGGGTCGGTCGTGCAGCGACGCCCGGCGGACAGTAAACGAAGGCGCGGGTCGGTCGTGCAGCGACGCCCGGCGGATAGTAAACGAAGAGCGCGGGTCGATCGTGCAGCGACGCCCGGCAGCAAACGAAGGCGCGGTTGGTCGTGCAGCGACAACCGGCGGGCAGAGGTAAACGACCGAGTGGTGGTCGTGTGGGAGTAACCGGCCAGCGGTGGATCGGGTGGACAAGTGAACGTTCGTGCAGCAGCTGAACGACGTGCGGGCGGTGCCCGAGTTGGATTCTGTAAACGACGGACGGGAGTTACCCGACGTCCATTGTATTTGTCAAGAGTGCGGCCGAGACTTAAGACCGGCGCACGGATTGTATATTGGCTATAATATAATTGGTTGGGCAGACTTTTGGGAGTTGCCCCTCCCGCATATGGTTGTGTGATTATTATTGTGGCATGTTTTATGTTGAATGTTGATTTAATGTTTAACAGAGTTTAAGTGAATAATAATAAGTTGAAGTTTAAGTGGAAGGCGTAGTCCATAGGCGCACACTTGGGAAAAGTGGGCGCCCGTTGGTGCCGCGCGCTGCCCAATTAACAAAAAAAATATTGGGGGCGTGACACGCCCGCCCGCCCGTGCCCTCGCCCGCCCGGCGCCCTCACCGGCCCACCCGCCCGGCGCCCTCGCCCGCCCGGCGCCCTCACCCGCCTCACCCGCCCGTGCCCTCGCCTGCCCGGCGGGTGAGGGCGGCGGGCGGGCGGGCGGGTGAGGGCGCTCGGGCGATTCCGGGAATCGCCCGGGTGCCCTCACCCGCCCACCCGCCTGGCGCCCTCGCCCGCCAGGCGCCCTCACCCGCCACCCCGCCCGCCGGGCGGGTGAGGGCGCCGGGCGGACGAGGGCACGGGCGGGCGGGCGGGTGAGGGCGCCGGACGGGCGAGGGCGCCGGGCGGGCGGGCAGGTGAGGGCGCCCGGAATCGCCCGGGCGCCCTCAGCCGCCCGCCCGCCCGGCGCCCTCTCCCGCCTCACCCGCCCGGTGGGCAGGCAGGTGAGGGCGCTGGGCCGGCGAGGGCGCCGGGCGGGCGGGCTGGTGAGGGCGCCCGGGTGATTCCCGGAATCGCCCGAGCGCCCTCACCTGCCCGCCCGCCCGGCGGGTGAGGCGGGCGAGGGCGCCGGGCGGACGGGCGGGTGAGGCCGGTGAGGGCGCCGGGCGGACGAGGGCACGGGCGGGCGGGCGGGTTAGGGCGCCCGGGCGATTCCCAAAATCGCCCGGGCGCCCTCACCCGCCCGCCCGCGCGTGCCCTCGTCTGCCCGGCGCCCTCACCCGCCTCACCCGCCCGGTGGGCGGGCGGGTGAGGGCGCCGAGCGGGCGACGGCGCCGGGCGGGCGGGCGGGTGAGGGCGCCCGGGCGCCCTCACCCGCCCGCCCGCCCGTGCCCTCGTCCGCCCGGCGCCCTCACCCGCCTCACCCGCCCGGTGGGCGGGCGGGTGAGGGCGTCGGGTGGGCGGGTGGGTGATGGTTCCCGGGCGATTCCGGGAATCGCCCGGGCACTCTCACCCGCCCGCCCGCCCGTGCCCTCGTGTGCCCGGCGCCCTCACCCGCCTCACCCGCCCGGTGGGCAGGCGGGTGAGGGCGCCGGGCGGGCGGGCGGGTGAGGGCGCCCGGGCGATTCCCGTAATCGCCCGGGCGCCCTCACCCGCCTCACCCGCCCGCCCGCCCGGCGCCCTTACCTGCCTCACCCGCCCGCCGGCCCGGCGTCGTCGCCCGCTCGGCGCCCCGACCCGCCTCACCCGCCCGTGCCCTCGCCCGCTCGGCGGGTGAGGCGGGTGAGGGCGCCGGGCGGACGGGCGGGTGAGGCGGGTGAGGGCGCCGGGCTGACGGGCGGGTGAGGCGGGTGAGGGCGCCGGGCGGACGAGGGCACGGGCGGGCGGGCGGGTGAGGGCGCTGGGCAGGCGGGTGAGGGCGCCGGGCGGGCGAGGGCGCCGGGCGGGCGGGCGGGTGAGGGCGCACGGGCGATTCTCGGAATCGCCCGGGCTCCCTCACCCGCCCGCCCGCCCCGCGCCCTCACCCGCCTCACCCGCTCGTGCCCTCGCCCGCCCGGCGGGTAAGGCGGGTGAGGGCGCCGTGCGGTAGTGCGGGTGAGGGCGCCCGGGCGATTCCCGGGCCCGCCCGGCGGGTAAGGCGGGTGAGGGCGCCGTGCGGTAGTGCGGGTGAGGGCGCCGTGCGGTAGTGCGGGTGAGGGCGCCCTGGCGATTCTGGGAATCGCCCGGGCGCCCTCACCCGCCCGCCCGCCCGGCGCCCTCGCCCGCCCGACCCCCTCAGCCGCCCGCCCGCCCGCCAGGCGGGTGAGGCGGGTGAGGGCACCGGGCGGACGAGGGCACTGGCGGGCGGGCGGGTGAGGGCGCCCGGGCGATTCCCGGAATCGCCCGGGCGCCCTCACCCGCCCGCCCGCCCGTGCCCTCGCCCGCTCGGCGCCCTCGACCGCCCGGCGCCCTCACCCGCCTCACCCGCCCGGGCGCCCTCACCCGCCCGCCCACCCGGCGCCCTCACCCGCCCGCCCACCCGGCGCCCTCGCCCGCCCGGCGCCCTCACCCGCCCGGCGCCCTCGCCCGCCCGGCACCCTCACCCGCCTCACCCGCCGGGCGGGCGAGGGCACGGGCAGGTGAGGCAGGTGAGGGTGCCGGGGGGGCGAGGGCATGGGCGGGCGGGCGGGTGAGGGCGCCCGGGCGCCCTCACCCGCCCGCCCGCCCGGCGCCCTCACCCGCCTCACCTGCCGGGCGGGCGAGGGCACGGGCGGGTGAGGCGAATGAGGGCGCCGGGGGGCGAGGGCACGGGCGGGTGGGACGGTGAGGTCGCCCGGGCGATTCCGGGAATCGCCCGGGCGCCCTCACCCACCAGCCCGGCGCCCTCGCCCGCCCGGCGCCCTCACCCGCCCGCCCGCCGGGCGGGTGAGGCGGGTGAGGGCGCCGGGCGGACGAGGGCACAGGCGGGCGGGCGGGTGAGGGCGCCCGGGCGATTTCGCCCGGGCGCCCTCACCCGCCCGCCCGCCCGGCGCCCTCCCGGCGCCCTCACCCGCCCGCCCGCCGGGCGTGTGAGGCGGGTGAGGGCGCCGGGTGGGCGATGGCGCCGGGTGGGCGGGCGGGTGAGGGCGCCCGGGCGGCAGGGCGATTCCCGGAATCGCCCGGGCGCCCTCACCCGCCCACCCGCCCGGCGCCCTCGCCCGCCCGGCGCCCTCACCCGCCCGCCCGCACAGCACCCTCCCTCGCCCGGCGCCCTCACCCGCCCGGGCGCCCTCGCCCGCCCGCCCGGCACCCTCACCCACCTCACCCGCCCGGGCGCCCTCGCCCGCCTGCCCGCTCGGCGCCCTCACCCTCCTCACCCGCCCTCGCCCGCCCGGCCCTCGCCCGCCCTCCCCGCCCAGCGCCCTCGCCCGCCCGCCCGGCACCCTCACCCGCCTCACCCGCCCGTGTGCCCTCGCCCGCCCGCCCGCCCGGTACCCTCACTCGCCTCACCCGCCCTCGCCCGCCCGCCTCGCCCGCCCGCCCTCGCCTGCCCGGCGCCCTCGCCCGCCCGCCCTCACCCACCCTCGCCCGCCCGCCCTCGCCTGCCCGCCCGCCGTCGTTACTCGCCACTCCCGCCTGCCCGGCGCCCTCACCAGCCTCGCCCGCCCGCCCGCCCCGACGCCCTTACCCGCCCACCCAGCGCCCTCACCGGCTTGCCCGCCAGGTGCCCTGACCCGCCCGCCCCCCCGCACGGGCGCCCTGACCCGCCGGCCCCCCCGGCCACCCTCACCCACCCTGCCTCGGCCGCACCCCCCCCCCCGGCAGGCGGCAGGGCGATTCCGGCAATCGCCCGGGTGGCCCTCACCCGCCCGCCCGCCTGGCGCCCTCACCCGCCTTGCCCCCCCTGGCGCCGTCGTCCGCCCGCCCGTCCGACGCCCTTGCACGCCCGACACCCTCACCCGCCCGGGCGCCCTCGCCCGCCCGCCTACCCGGCACCCTCACCCGCCTCACCTGCCCGCTCGCCCTCGCTCGCCCGCCCGCCCCGCGCCCTCACCCGCCCAGGCGCCCTCACCCGCCCGCCCGACGCCCTCACCCGCGTCACCCGCCCGGGCGCCCCCTTCCGCCCGACGCCCTCACCCGCCTCACCCGCCCGGGCGCCCCCGCCCGCCCGCCTCGGCGCCCTCACCCAGCTGCCCGCTCGCCCGGCGGCCTCACCCACCTCGCCCGCTCGGCGCCCTGACCCGCCCGCCCCCCTGCCCGGGCGCCCTGACCCACCCTCCCCCCCCCCCGGGGCGCCCTCACCCACCCTGCCTCATCTGCGCCACCCGTGTGGCCCCCGCCCCGGCCCGGCAAGCGGCAGGGCGATTCTGGTAATCGCCCTGCCGCCCGGGTGGCGCCTGCCTCGCCCGCGCCCCCGCCTGGTGAATCACGTGTGGCAAAAAAGGCAAAGGAACCCCAACCACCATTACATGGAATGTTTGGAAAGACATACATTGGGAGTTTCGCAGACATCAAAGACCCATTAGAAGAGGAAAATGAGCAAAATGAAACAGAAAATATTGTGGGAGAGGACAATGATGAAACTCTAAAGGACGAAGAGTTTGGATTACGTGACATTGTTGATTAAATTTAAGTTATGCTTGTAAATCAAGCTTTGCAATGTTTTGACTTTGACATTTTATGAGAAGAATAAACACTCAATTATGGTTGTTATACGTTCAATATTGGTAATATGTGATTTTTTCATTGATTTTTAAGTTAATCATTATTTTTTGAAAAAAAAAGTGATTTTTATTATTTTTTTGACATGAAATTCATAGAAAAAACTATTATTTAACCATTTTTAGTTAAAATTATCGTATAAAAATTGTGATTTTGACATGTCAATTCTAACAAAAAATTATCAAAACGTGTAGTTTTTTAGTTATATTTATGTTAAAAATGGTTATTTTTATGTCCATTGTTAAAAAATATTGTTTTTTAGAAACAATTATTTCATGTCGATTGAAAAATTAATTAAGGATGTATAAATATGTAGAATATCGAAAAGTCTAAATATCGACCTTCTAATTTAAAAATGCAAAACAGTAAAAACCTCACGAATTTTTTTTTTTAAATTATAATAAAAAACAAGGAAATGTGAAGAAAACGACCACTTCAAAAATTATCAAATTTACTAAATAATTATTTACATTTTATACATTAAAAAATTTAAAGCCAAAAAACAGGGCTTTTAAGAAAGGAGTGTGATGCAGAATGCTCACTTTTTAAAATCAGCATGAAAATCACTACCATTCTAAAACGTGATGTACATAAAAAAAACTAAAGTGCCAAAAACTATGCTCTAGAAAAAACATGTGCGTTCTGCATCACCCATTTTCAAAATCAGGTCACTTTTTAGCTATCTCTACGAAACGGGTAACAGTATCAGTTCCCGTTTCATAGTTTACATTGTTTCTATCGGTCGTTACTATTCATCCATCAAATGCACTACCCTGTACAGCCTGACCCTTGCCCTGCTCTGCTCTATTCTGCCTGTTCTGCCCTGCACTGATCTATACTGTTTTGCTATGTTCTGCTCTGCTCTTGCATTGTTTTGTTCTGCTCTGCTTTTGTCCGAATTATGAAGAAGAAGAAATGATCAAGGATGTATCATACTGACTCAAAGTCAGTCTCAGAGTATGTACCACTGGTCCCAGACCAGTCTCAACCAACCCATAGTCAACGTCATAGTCAGCGTCATAGTGAGTATAGTTGTGATGATGAAGATGTAGGTGATCTCTCTGTTATACACTCTTGGCACAATCACAGTCTTGGCATAATACACTCTCGGCATACCAGACACAGTCATGATCTCGGCATAGTGGAAACCATGATCTTGGTCATAATCTTGATGAAGACAAGGTCATGATGAAGATCTCAATATATATGTACATATCTCAATATATAGATCTCATTGACATGGTGATGATTTCAGTGAGAGTGCAACAATGATCTAGGAGAAGGTACAACAATGATGCAACTGTAATGCAATAATGATTACCTCGGTGAAGCAACAATGATGATGATGAACTCAACAATGACAAAGAAGAGGATTGGTGTCTTGGTCTTGGAGTGGCCTAATAGGTCAAGGGTCATGGTCTTGGTATTTGTCAATTGGAATCTCTATAAGAAGAATTTTGTGTGGGTTTTCCTCTCAAAGAGCGAGAGGTTTTGGCCATGGAAGAAAACCAACATCTTGTGCCCTTGTCTCTTTTGTTTTGGTAACTATTTGATGAATTGAGAAGACACAGTCTAATTATAACAAGTGAAGAATTTTGCTAATAAGAAAAATTAAAAACACCTCACAAATAGTTATCATGACTAGAAGAATCTCATTAACCTACATTGCCCTGTATTCTTCAACATGGTATCGGAGCTAAGGTGCTGAAGTCAAAGGAAGGGAAACAAAGAGACATTAAATATTTCAAGAAAGGCATCAAAGAAAGTTGAAGGGCTTTGTGTTTCAAAACCTATATCAAAATTAAAAGATCAGTCTACAAGAACAATCTACAACAACAAGGGATTTTGTCTATATAATTAAGAAAACAACCTACAACAACAAGACAATTTAGTCCTACAGTAAGACTGATTTGGATCCTTATTTGAAGATGATTTCATAGTCTCATACTACCCATAGTGACGGTGCTATGCTATTGACATCTCGATGCCACAATATGATTAAGTAATCACAATCAAAAGAAGAGAAGGCAATTTTTGGTGCTAATTTAGTCTTGAAATAACCACGGTGCTAGCCACAAATTTGGTGCCACTACAATCTTTTTTATACCACAGTGATCTAAATAACTTATAGTCTGGAGAAGTTTCAGTGCTTGGTGTTGGACAGTGCAAGAGGGTATCAAAAGAGATCTTTGAAAAAGGATTTTAGTTGTTCAACTCAAGCAAGGATCTACAATAAAATCACATCAACTCGAAGATCACCTGGAGGAAGCATCAGTGCATCTTCAACATGATCAAGGTGAATTTTTTATCTTCACATGTCAAGTAAGTATTCTCATTAATCAATTTGGTAAAATGACTTCATGATTGCAAGGAGATCTATAGGTTGGATGGGTCATCAAAGGTCCTTGCATGGAATAAGGAGGAATGTCATAGTCCTCATAGGAAAGAGAATTCATTGATATCTATGCAAAAGTATCTGAAGGTCAAGCATCATTTGAATGCATGGAAAAGGATCAAGGGACTCATAGGATTCTTATAAAATCAGCCAAAGGTCCTCTCATCCCTATGTAGCAGGAGAGGAGACATAAAAGAGATATATGAAATGATGATGCAGTGAAGAAGGTCATATCACTTAGATCTGATTGAAGGTATCAAAGAATGAAGGAATATCTTCATGAGATCTCAATTGAGAGATCTGAGAGAGATGATAAGAAGATAATCATCATTGTTCTAATTGATAAGCAAGGTAACAAATGTCCATGAACAAGAAGGTTACCTCATTCGACAACTTGTGGTCTCTATGCTAGATAGAAAAAGACAAGTTGAGGGAAAAAGTGTTGAAGGTTAAAGGACTCAAACATTTGCATAAAGGAAACGGAAGTTTACTCTTAAAAAAAGACAGAACAATGCTATGGAAATATTATAAAATGGGATCTCATATCATCAGAAATATGGAGGAGGCTGAAGAAAGGGAAAAAGTAAAGAGGGAGTAACAAATATTTACTATGACTGAGATGGTATCCCCCACAAAAGGGTCCTATCATAAGCTCCTAAATATTTAGTTACATATATGACCATGATAATAAGATGCATCGTGGCGTCGTGGAAGCATTAGAAACAAGAGCTCGGGACATCACCATGGGAATCATGGAGGACAAAATCCATGGCATACAAACATGAAGGATATAGTTCTTGGGAACCTCATTGGACATTGAAGAAAAAGATGAAGTCATCTAGGACAAAGCTCATAATACAAAAAGGAAACATCTGCCAAATGGGGATATACAAGATCCTCAAGATTCTCTGTAGGAATCCTCATTAGAGGGTTCACTGATCTAGAGAGGAAGCAAGTGTTTCATTAGGAAATCCGACTTATGGAATTCATAAGATAATGGTATGATGACATGAGAAATGAAGCAGATCAAGGGATTGGAGATCTTTTCAATCAAGGAAGTTTTTGGAAGAAACCTAGATGACCTAAAGGTGAAATGAGGTATGTATGCTTGTGTTTAATATTATAATTTCATGTCATATGGTTGCAGGTAACATGGACCATTACTTCTATCGTGAGAAGCATGATTAAGAGAAAAAGGATCTTCTCCTCTGAAAGGATGCAGAAAGGCATAAGTCACACTAGTTGAAATCAACATAATATGTCCTCATATGAAGTATGAGGTGGTTGACCACAATGAAGAAACTCTGATTGAAAGCTCCTGGGAATGGAATGTGTGAGGAAGGAAGAGATCATGAGATATGCAACCTTGATGAAGGTGACCAACATCCAAAAGACCAAGAAGATTTGACTAGGAAATCTCCTGGAAAGATTTAGACTCTGATGGGAGTATGTAAAAGATGGAGACCCTTGACTATGGATATCTTTGGGAGATGTGTTAACATGTATGCAGGATGTTGATACCTACAAAAATATGTCATGATGAAGAGCCATCTCGAAAGGTACAATTTGATTTAATGTTATGTTTTGATTTCTTGAATAATATCTGGATGAGTTCATGCAGGGCCACTAGCACAAGAGTTGTAAGTACAAGTTCATCTATCATTCATGTGGAGGATGGAAATTCCTGAAAGAAACATGATAAGGAAGAAGTAGCCATATGACGAAGGTTCCAGATATGTATCAAGAAGGCCAATTTCCATGAAGAAATTAATGACATGACGATCCAATAAGGAAAATGATCGATGGCTAATGCCCTACAAGGAATAAGCTCGAATGAATTTCATGACATCAAGGAAATTGATCAAGACGCTGAAGGACCCACGAAGAAGAAGATGTTGATGAAAAAGAGAGTCCCTAGTTAAGAGGGAGCTCTGACAAGTCCCTAATTGAGAAGGAGCTTGGGCAAGTTCCCGGTCAGAGGGAACTTGGGTACATTCCTTTATAGGAATGGGCATATCCTCCCTCGTTAATAGGGAGAGATAGACACAACATTCTTGCCTTCATTTGGGAAGAAAGAATGGAAGGATTGGGTAATCATCTGGCGTTTGATGCTCTTTGAGGATGTGTAGGGCATCCAAGTTAAGAGTCGGCAAGAGGACCGATAGCCTTTGAGGGCTGGGAACCCAAGATAAGAATAGTCCTAGAAGGTCATCCTCAGTGAACACCCGGGTGGGTATGTACCTTGAGAGACAATGATGAAGGTGTCTATAGTCATTGGTCTCGCCAACATTGTGTTTTGATATGATGAGAGATAGAGATGTCAGTCAAGGCCTTCCTGTGGAAACAATTTTGGTTACTATGATGCTATACAGATGGGTTACCAATCTTATTCTTCTTATGAGAAATTCTTCAGATTGAGAATGACCAAGTTGTTGGAAAATACTGAGAGGGGGGGTGAATCAGTATTCCTTAGCAGGTAACACTTTTAAATATTTTCAGAGCGTTAGTTAATCTTCAATTATTAATAATGTTTATGCAATAATAACAGTAAATAAAAGAACAAAGTAGGCACAAAAATTTTAGGTGGAAAACCCCCCTCCGGGTCAAAAACCACCGAACACTTTTCTAATAAATTCTTTAATCTCCAGCCCCAACTAAAATGAAAGTTACAACTTCCTAGAATTTTAGAAAAGCATTCTTCTCCAACTCCCACTGGAAGGACGCCCCAACACCCTGGTTTCTTCAGTAGTCAACCTGTAGGCGACTTCATGCACTTGCCTAGCACCTCCCTGCCACCCTATAATGATTGAAATGAGACAAGAGTGTGGATTCCCGTACCAGGGACAATGATCCACGATACAATGATTTACAATAAATGATCAACAATACTAGGACCTACCCTTATCCCGATAAACTTAGACACTTGACTCAAAAAAATTGCCCTCTTCAACTCTAGGCAATGGCACAAACTCTTTATAAATGTGGGCTCCCTTACAAGGGATAATGGCCCATTTACAATGATATATAATATTTGACAAATGACACTGACTCTTGGACAGAATTTTTACAAGACAATATATATAGATGTGTATACTGTTGAATTGCTTTTTCTCTTGGTCACTTGATTGCTTGTCCTTTCACTCCTTGATCTCTTCTTCAATTTTCACAATTTTGTTGCTTGTGGCTAGCATCCTTATTTGCTATCACTGTTCTTGCATCAGTGTTTGAACTATGTTGAAACTCTGCCTCATTTAGGTGCACTGTTGTTGCTTCATACCTTCACTGCTCTAGTGCATAATGTATGAAGATGTTACTGAATGATACTATTGTTGCTTGCCATGACTTGCAGTTCCTTTTAACCTTGCTGCCATAAATTGTTCAAGTCTTCCACCTGCAAAAATCAAATGTGCCCATACCAATCCCAAAAGAGTATCCAGGAGAACCCTTGACTTGACTGAGTATGATTTGATCCAGTAGACCTATACCTGAAATATGCATTCTTCCACCTGTAATAAAAGACATACAGTGAGTTTAAAAACTAAGAACAAACAAAACACATGACTTACCTTGACTTGGATATTTTCTCAATAAAAATCTTCAGATTTGATCTCCTTTACCAAACCTTTCACGTTGCGTTGTGTGAGCCACCTCCACCACAGATCCGAAGTAGAATACTTGCTACAGGTCTATATGACAGGGCTGAAAGGTACAACAAAGCTTGATTTTTTTTTGTGTGTGCCAATACTCTATATATACTTCCACATAACCTTCGCTTTTCTTTAATAGGCAGACCTGCACTAAATCAAATCATCAAACCCAAACAAAACCAAATGATCGTCACTCTCTTCTAATTGTTACCACACATATCTGCAATTAGGATTCAGATCTACAATTAGGACTACGAATCCTTCACAAGAGTGTGCCTAAATAAACCCTCGTTGGCCCTGCACAAACTTGAATAATGACGAAGCACCTTGTCCAAACTATTATCAAACAAAATTCTGACCAAAACCTAGCCCTTTGATTTCTGCGTTGACTTCCACAGGCTGGCCGAAACAATTTAGAGAGTATATCATTCAAGATAATAATTTTCTTGCAATACTTGTGAGGGATATTAGGTTTGTAGAATTTTTCTACAAATCAGCTAGCTCTGATACCATGTAGAACTTTTTCTACAAATCAGCTAGCTCCGATACCATGTGGAAATTCCCACCTGTAGATTACCTGGTAATGCAATGTACTAAAGCAAAACACTTGATCTACTTCTACAAACAATTTAGCGGAAGCTTAAACAACCATGAGAAACATCAATAAGAACACATATAACTGATAAGAAGGAATCAATCACACATAACACAGAAGAATTTACCTGGGGAAAGCACCTGCCTAAAACCCCATCTATGTATTATCATACAAGTGGAAATATAGTCTGGATTACACAAAGCCTTAGCTCGGAAGCTATCCAGCTCTTAGTACAATCCCTATGCTGCTCATAGACAGTGAAAGGCTTCTCGCAAACCTTCTCCTCTGCCCTTCAAGCCTCCTATTTCTATGCACAGTTTTCCTGGGTCCTCCAGCTGCAACCTTTGTGATTCTCACTTCACACACAACACTGACCTATGAAATAACTGCAAAAACTTGAAGGAGATAAATCCTCATCATGGATGAGCTTCCTTTATAGGAAAACTATTCATCCAACTTATAGTACACTATCCCTTTTCTGATCTCAACTGGGTCTCTGACAGAACAGACATGCATCAGTTATCCATGAATGAATACACAATTATCTGAAAATAATAGTTGTCACATGCATGCAAGCATCAATAAATTATATCTCATTAATTTAACAACTTGTTAAATTAATCTAACTGAACTTGACTAAGTTAAACTAAGTCAACTGATCCTCTCAATATAGAACTCATCCTTAATTCCTCAATCAGTGGAGTAATTCAAGGACACATTCACTAATTAGTGGAGAAATAATTGTGTGTTCTCACAAAGACTTCAATTTGCTTTTCTATAACTAATTATCTCATGGAGAATTAATTAATTAATATTTTAAACTGTTGTTAAAACCAAATTTGTTTTTACTTCCTATAGTTACACCAGGGACTGCTAAAAATAGGAAGGGACCCAAAAATGCTATTTTTAGAAGTTTCTATTTTTAGCAGTTGCACCTCTCACCCAAGGTGGCCAAAATGCTCATTGGCCAAACTGCTATTTTTAGAATTGCTATTTTTAGCAGTTCTATTTTTAGCACTTCCTAACTTTAGCATTTCTTGTTGCACACTTTTTAACAAGGTCTATATTTATAGACATAAGTTTAACTTTGGACCAACTTCAATAAGTTGAACGTTGGAGGTTAGGAGGGCTTTATGTGGTAGACGTTAGTTTGGAATTAAGGAGATATAACATCAAAAAATTAAATGTATTTGTTGCAATTATGTTAAGGGAGGACGTGAGCTAGATAGGGAGAGAGATTGGTCAATAAGATACGAGGGATACTTCTTATTTAATATGTTTCCTAAAATGATGTTTTTTTTATTTAACATTTGTTTTAAGGATCTTGCCTAGAAATGTTTGTAATTTCACTAGAATTTGAAGTCAATGATTGGCTTAGTAAAGTCAATGATTGGTTTACTATCTTTGGATTTTCAATTTATTCAACTTATACGAGGTGAGATTACGGTGAGAATCTCTGTCATATATTGACAATCGTTGGGGAATAAGGTGATGTCTCAACCCCTGGGGATTTAGCCCACTAATGGGGGTTTCCGACTTCAAACATAGATAGCTCTCAAACCGTGAAGCACTGCGAGGCGTAACATATATCAACGGAAACATCTCGACGAGTAGAATCCATTGACAAGATCTTTAACGCAAAATAATATGAGTTGGCAAGTCAAAATGGCCATGCAAGATCAGGGTAACCCCTGGTGCTGCTTGGGTTGACATCAATGACAACCATTGATCAACACAAATACCATTATGAATACCTACCTAGTTAAGAGGGAGTGTTGAAAAAAATGTAACTAGGTTCAGTCTTCATAATGACATGATCTTTGTAAATGACGAAATGAAAGAAATAAAATTATTTTTGTATGCCTTGCTGCATGGGTTTCATGAGAAAGAGGTTTATTTGTTAGTGGCTCCCATTGAGAGCCTTAGGATTTATTATTGAGTCAAAAGAGTCAATGTCATGTATGAAGATCTCTTCTTCAGCACATGAAAAATATATATGAGTCAACCTAGTGTCTAGAAAAGCCCTCCAAAAAGACAAGCAGAATCCTCTTTATGTCTGCCATCAAAATGAATTAAATACAGTGATGTCGGCTCACCTATGGAGACATGCCCATTCAACATGACACGTCAGCTCATTTATGGAGATGAAACTACTATAAATACCTTGCTGAGATTTTCGTATAAGTTCAGTTCAGGATCTCGGATGTCTCTGAAATCTTTGGTGGTAATTACAGTGGATATAGTGAGGTACATGAACTTGGATTCTCTGAATTCTTCGGATGGGTACAGGTCTGAAATCCGCATTACAGGAGGACATAAAAGCTCGGATGCCTGTAATTATAGTCTCAACCTTCTCAGCATAATTGTGATGATGAAGACCTCAGTGCAGGGAAAGAACACAGTCACAATCTCGGTATAGTTGTGATGATGAAGATGTAGGTGATCTCTTTGTTATACACTCTTGGCACAGTCACAGTCTTGGCATAATACACTCTTGGCATACTAGACACAGTCATGATCTCGGCATAGTGGCAACCATGATCTCGGTCATAATCTTGATGAAGACAAGGTCATGATGAAGATCTCAATATATACATACATATCTCAGTATAGAGACCTTGTTGACATGGTGATGATCTCAGTGAGAGTGCAATAATGATCTAGGAGAAGGTACAACAATGATGCAACTGTAATGCAATAATGATTACCTCGGTGAAGCAGTAGTGATGATGATGAACTCAACAATGACAAAGAAGAGGATTGGTGTCTTGGTCTTGGAGTGGCCTAATTGGTCAAGGGTAATGGTCTTGGTATTCGTCAATTGGAATATATATAAGAAGAATTTTGTGTGGGTTTTCCTCTCAAAGAGTGAGAGGTTTTGGCCCTGACAAAAAGCCAACATCTTGTGTCCCTGTCTCTTTTGTTTTGGTATCTATTTGGAATTGAGAAGACACACTCTAATTAGAACAAGTGAAGAATTGTGCTAATAAGAAAAATTAAAAACACATCTTATATAGTTATCATGACTAGAATAATCTCATTAACCTACATTTCCCTAGATACTTCCACAAGGTGGGATCCATCGGCTCACCCTTAGAAGCACTTAGCTTCCTCAAATTGGCGATCATAGGTGTATACATCATAGTGCAATCCTCAATCTTGAATGTCCTCAGAGTTTCAATTACATACTTGCCTTGCCAAAGGGAGATCTCTCCTGGCTACTGCCACACCTCTAATCTCAAGAAGTAATGCATCAAACGAATGTCCTTCATCTTGAACTCTGAATCAAGGTCTTTTTTGCACATCCCCATGAGATTCTTTGATCGTGTTGGAAAGAGATCAACATATAGTACCAAGATAAATGAATCACCATAAAAAAGTACATAATACAAGTTAGAGTCTTCCTCACTCTCGATGAAGCCTAATCCAAGTATGTACCCATCAAAATTTGATTACCATGCACGAGGTGTTGTAAAATGTAACTAGTTGGTCTTCACAATGAAACAAAATGTAATTTTTATCATCAATTATATTTATGATTATTATTTTATTTCTATTCAAATCATTTTCTTCATGCTTATAGGTCCATTTGAGTCATAAGATATTTATTTGAGTCAAGTCCCATTTGGATGTTTTGTAAAATATGAAAATAATTTTTTGTTTTGAGTCAAAGAGTTAAAATGTCAACCCAAATACCAAGTTGGCCCTCCTTGGATAAGTCAACCTTAAGGGAAACCATTTGAACCTCCTGGACATTTATAAATACAAGTCAAATCGACCACTTGGAGATCCATTCATCACTCATCGTCATCACATCTATTTTCTTGCCAAGATATGAAGAAAATCCAACGAAGTGCAAAGAGAGATGTCAAGCCAGGAGGTAACTCCTCAAATCAATTGTGTTTATTCATTTAGATTGTTCATAGTTATATAAATTAGGGAGTGACTCTTGGGTTTCACATCCCGACGACTCTTCCTTTTCCATTATTTATTATTTACATTATTTACAAATGTTCACCCAATCCCCATGATTAGGTGTCAACATTCCCCCCCTTAATCTGAAGGGATGTTGCTGAGTCCAAGCATTGTTTTGAATCTTTCAAGATTTTCTCTTCCAAACGCTTTGGTGAAGATGTATGCAATATGCTCATTAGTGGAACAATGGCATAAATGGATTGTCTTAGCCTCAACATGATGTCGAATCAGATGGTATTTTGTATTGATGTGCTTTGTTTGATCATGGAGCTTTGGGTTCTTGGACAACTTTATAGCAGAGGTGTTGTCAATCATGAGTGGAGTTGAATGTACTTGTTTTATCTGCAAATCTTTCATAATTTTCCTGAGGCATACAATTTCTTTTGTTGCCTCAGTTGCTGCCACATATTATGCCTATGTTGTGGAATTTGCTAGAACTGATTGTTTGCGTGATCTCTAGGGGACAACTCCTAATCCAAGACTCATAACATAACCAGAAGTAGATACCCTAGTTTCTTTGTCTCCATCGAAGTCTGAATCAGAGTATCCAATCAAGCTGAAGTCGCCCACCTGTGTATACTTAAGTCCAAAGTCTTGAGTTCCCTTCAAGTACTTCAGAACTCTACTTGCATCAGACCAATGTCCCTCACAAGGCTTTTTCATAAACCTGGAGAGGATTCCAACATCAAACGAAATATTTGGTCTGGTAGTAGTCAGGTGGTTGAGACTTCCTACAAGATGTCTATATTTTGTTGCATCCTCAAATTCTTTTCCTTCAGCGGATGTGAGCTTCAAGTTTTGTTCCATCGGAGTAGTTAAAGGATTGCACTCATCCATGCCAAAATTGTTCAACAGATCTCCAATGTACTTCTTTTGAGAAAGGAATATAGACTTCGGATGTTGAGTTACTTCAATACCAAGATAGTAATGAACATAGCCCAAATTAGTCATTAAAAAACCTTAACTCAATTCCTTCTTTGTGGATGCAATGTAGCTCTCATTGTTCCCTCTTATCAAAAGATCATCTACATATACCACAATATATACAACTATTTTGCCAATTGACAAACAAAGTTGCATCATCAAGATCATAATGTTTGAAATTGAGTTTCAGAAGATGCTCAGTTAACTTTTCATACCAGGCTCGCGGTGCTTGCTTGAGGCCATATAAGGATTTCACAAGTTTTCATACTTTATGTTCATGTCCCTTCACAACAAATCCTTTGGTTTGGGACATAAAAACATTCTCTTTCATATCTCCATTCAAGAAATCAGTTTTTACATCCATTTGATGGACTTTCCAACCATTCTGAGCTACTAGGGAAAAGAGTGTCCGGATGGTAGCCCATTTTGCTATGGGGGAAAAGTCTCCTCATAATCGACCGCTTCCATCTGTGCAAAACCTTTTGCCACAAGCTTGGCTTTGTGCTTGTCAAGTGAGCCATCAACCTTATACTTTTTCTTATAGACCCACTTGCAGCCAATTGGTTTGGTTCCCAATGGAGGATCAACCAGCTTCCAAGTGCCATTCCTTATCAAGGCACCATACTCATTTTGCATCGCTTCTTTCCATTCATCATGAGAAGCAACTTCTTTGAGGTAAGTTGGTTCAAAACATGTAGAAAAATTCAGTTCACAATCATAAGAAACATCCATATCAACAGGTGAATCAAAATCATCTAAGTTGCCTCCATTTTGCCTGGTTGAATTTCTTGTTCCTGTCTTTCCAACTTCATCAAAATGAACACTTTCAAGTGTCTTTGTCAGCCACTTTGGGGGACCTTTCTAAGATGGTCTAGGCTTCTTAGTTGATTGAGTTGGGACTGAATCAAGATTGAGTCTCCCAATTCTGTCAATCACATCACTCAAAGTATCATCAATGGTTGGAGTTTCATGTGGGGGAGACAGTGCTTCAGAAGAAGATTCCACAGATTGATCCAGTATGGGAATCCCCCCTTCAAGATGTGGAATATGATTATCAAATTCTTGAAATGATTTTGCATTTGCGAATCTATCCAAGCGATCAAGTTGTCGCTCAACAACATTGTCAGCTTTCGAAGATTCAAGAAAGATTACATCTCTGGATACAACAAACTTTTTATTAACTTCATCATAGAGACGGTATGCTTTGGAGGTATTTGAATCGCCCAAGAAGATACACTTACGACTTCTTGCACCAAGTTTATTGCTATGTACTTTTGGTATCAAGGCATAGCAGGTGGAACCAAATATCCTGAGATGCTTTACCGAAGGAATGTGGCCTTACCACATTTCATAAGGAGTCTTGTTTCTAATAGCATTAGATGGACATTTATTCTTTACATATACAACACATAGAACTGCATCAGCCCAAAACATCAATTTTACATTCTTGAAAAACATGGAACGTACCATATTTAAGATTGTCCTATCCATTCTTTCAACTACTCCGTTCTGTTGGGGATTATAAGGCACAATTGTTTGATGTTTGATCCCATGTTGGCGAAGATAGTTTTCAAATTTATTTGAAGTGTATTCTTTTCCATTATCAGTGCGAATAGAGCCAATATGAGATTGCGCATCATTTTCAATCCATGTATGAAAGTTATTGAATGTTTGAAAAGCATCAGATTTGTTCTTCAATAAATAAACCCAACACATTCTGGTGTAGCCATTAATAAATGTCATCATATATTTATTTCCATTTGCAGAAGGAACAGGCATTAGACCACATAAATCTGAATGAATGAGTTCAAGTTTTCTATGTGCTCTGGAATGTGAATCATGAAAAGGTTGTTTGCTATGCTTTCCTAGAATGCAAGCATCACATTGCTTAAGTTTACTAGGAATTGTAGGCAAACCAGTAACACCATTTTCCTTCAACAAGTGAAGGTTTTCATAGTTCAAGTGTCCAAATCTAGCATGCCATAATAGACTTGATGGGAATGTACCTTCATCATAATGACAATTATATGAAAAATTTTGTGCACGAGCAGAGGTACCTTGGAGCTTGAGAAGCATTTCTTCTTCTATCGCCGTCATGACAAGTGAGTGATCTGATGCTTTTCTCACGTCAACCTTGCCATCAAACATATGAATGGAGTGTACTCACTGGTGGATGTGGAACAAGGACAACAAGTTTCTCCTCAGCTATGGGAGATATAAAACATCATGTAGAAGAAAGTCTGGAAGACCAGGCAATTTGAGCCCGATTGTGCCAATCCCTGATGGCTTGAGTTTTGATTTCTCTGCAAAGTATACTGCTCCATCAACATTATCAGTAAATTCTTCAAAAAAATCTCTTCTAAAATTCATGTGGCAAGTTTCTCCTTAATCAAGCAACCAATCATTTTTCCAAGAAGCAAGTGAAGCATCAAACAAGTTTTCATTTACTCCAATAGTACAATGTGCCACAACATAGTGAGCAGATTCAGGGGCTTTAACCTTCTCTTTGTCATTATTTTTACCTTTGGGTTGATTTCTTTCTTGCTCAATTTTGTCCCAAGGCAACTTGCATGTGGATGCATCATGTGATCCATCTCTATTGCAACGTATGCAATGCAAATCAGACTTTTCTCCTTGAGAGAGTCTACCCCCACTGCCTCTGAAATTTCTTCTTCCTCTTCCTCTTCAACCACCTCTTCCTTTGGAAGAATCTTGAGCATGATTCTTCTCTCTATGTGCAAGACATACAACTTCTTCAGAAGACTGAGGAGCTGTCTTTTTCCCAAAATATTTTTCTCTCTCAGTAAATTTATTCACAAGGGAGTCAAAGGTAATTTCTTTGAGGTTTCCATTTGCTTGCAATGACTCAAGATAATTTGAATAAGTGGGATAAAGTGCCTTGAAAAAAGCTATCAGAGGAATGTCTAGTTCAACATTAGTGACTTTGATATCATCATAATATATTTTACTTGAGATGCAAGAGCAAGAGGATCAACATTTTGTAATTCAAGGCTAAACAATTTAATCACGAGTTGAAAAACTTCAAGTGCAGAGTGTAAGTCAGAGAGTTCTTGAAATATGGTGACTCACCTCTTGATTTACAGAGGCTGCAATCAAGGCATAGGCCTTGTTATTCTTGTTTTCCCAAATGGTGAATTCCTTGGCCGAGATAGGCTTTTCTGGTTCTTTGTCTCCTTCTCCAAGACAAACTCCTTTCCACAGTTCATTAAAAATGAGAGTGTGTTTGATCTTTCAAGACCACTCAGGATAGTTCTCTTTTCCGGTGAGAACCACTCCCACAGTAGATATCAATGAATGCATTTTAAAATTTGTGTACTGTAAAAATACTTCTGCTGCCAATGTGTAAAATTTGCACCTCTAGTGTTAAAAAAATGTTGCTCTAGTGTAAAAAAAATTACAATGTGGGGAGGTATTACTGTGGGGAGGTGTTATATGTGGGGGAGGTATTAACGTAATTCCCCAATGTAATGGAGGGGATGTATGGAGACAACGTTGTATGAGTTGAGTGTGCAACGACAATGAAACCGACAATGGGACAACGTTACTTATATGGAGGAGGGGTGGTATAATGGTATGGTGGCATGAGGGGCTTTTGTATGGAGACAACATTGTATATGGAGGGGCTGTATGAGCCAACTATGCAGGAGTTAACGTAGAGCGCTATTACCATTACTATAGTTTATATAAAAAAATGCTACCAAAGTTATAAAACGCATACCATTCCGCTACCATTCCACATACCATTCCATACACTATTCTGTTGTGCCACCCTCCACTGTGATATGGAGGCCTGCTGGAGGCACTACTCATGGATTCTTTCTGTGTGTGGAGTTGGACGATGGAGGGCACTGCTCGCGACTTCGGCTTTGTGGTCTTCACGGACCCCAATGTGGATGACAGAGTCTTGTTGGAGCCACTATGAAGGCATAAATTGTGAGGAGGGTATAAATCATGAATCAGAGCCAAGGGATCGAGGTTGAACGCAGTCAAAGTGTGGTAAAGAGGAGTGTTGGATTGTGTAACACAGAGGTGTGTCCGAGGAAGGGTTCTAGAGTGAAGGAGTTTGGAGGAGAGAATCGAACCCAGGGTTAATGATATTGAAGCTTCACTGGTGAGGGGAATAGGCGATAGTAGTCCGGGAAGGTCGAGACTCTGGCTGCCATGGTGTGGCTTGTCGTAGGCAGAGTAACAGGAGCTTGCAAGGCAGTGCTGGCTTGGGCAGGTAGGGGGTTTCAGAGTAGTGTCGAGAATGCAATAGAAATGGAGAGGGGGTATTCAAACATTCAACTGAAATAATTGTAGCATACCATGTCAGGAAAACAAAGTGGAATAATATTACTCTAGGAAAAAGAATATGGCAGACTGTAGAAATGGTAGAAGGGAGTTACAAGAGGAGGAAACTAAAAAAGGGTTGGATCTGATACCATGTTAGGCCAGGAGGTAATTCCTCAAATAAACTGTGTTTATTCATTTAGATTGTTCATAGTTATATACATGAGGGAGTGACTCTTGGGTTTCACCTCCCGATGACTCTTCCTTTTCCATTATTTATTATTTACATTATTTACAAATGTTCACCCAATCCCCATGATTAGGTGTCAACAAGAGAGAAGAGAAGTCAAAGGAGAGAGATAATTCAGGTTTCTAGCTTGTTTTCGTTCACATGTGCGAAGGTACTAGGGAAACTCTACAAAAAATTATAGGTTCAAACTTCAAATCCAAACTACAGGTGCGAAATTTCTAATCTTGATTTGAGAAGGTTTGACTAGTGTTGAATTTCATTGACTTTGACTTGGCTGGAGGAGACTTGGAGGAGGGTTGACTTGGGTCTTTGTGGCAATATTGGTCTTGGTCTTTGGTCTTGGATATCTCATCTTTGATTTTATTTTATAAGAGGATTTTTGTGTTTACCCCCTGTGGGGTTTTGCCTTTGCTTGGAGCCTAATTTCTAGTGTTGTTTGTTATTTGTGATGTTTATGTTTTGGCAATTGATTGATGAATAGAAAATAATATTTAATAAGAAGCCAACAGACATTCACAAGTAATTATCAAGTTAATAGAAATCATCATTATCTACTTGCATTTGGTTTTAAACATGAGGTGTCTGCTTAATTCCGTATAAGGCCTTCTTCAATTTACATAAATGGGGCTCCCTCCCATGCACCTTAAAGCCTCAAGGCTTCTTAATGTACACCTCTTCCCGAATCATCCCATTGAGGAAGGAAATATTCACATCCATCTGATGTATCCTCCACTCGATCTTTGAAGTAATAAAAATAACCACCTTAATAGATGCATATCTGGCGACATGTGCAAATGTATCCTTGTAGTCTACTCCCTTCTTCTGGGGGAACCCTCTCTCCACGAACCTCGCTTTGTACTTTTCCACACTGTCATTTGTTGCATGATTGATCTCATAGATCCATCAATAAGTGAGTAATGAATCCCCCTTAAGCCTCGACATTATCTCCCAAATGTCATTCCTCATGATGGAACTATATTATTCCATCATAACATCCCTCCAAACTTGTTGGTCTGCTACCTGCTCAAAGGTAGAAATCTTGGACTCAATGATGTTGTTTTTCAAGACCATATAATTGGAAAATTTGGCTAGTGGTATACTCACCTTGAAAGTTCTACTAGAAGCCTCCACATGCTCCTCAAAATCTCTCAATGTGTGCTCAACTCATATCAGTGTCCTTTCGATAGAGCTCAAAGGAAGACCTCACTCCTCCTTCTGATTTGAAGGTTGTGCCCCTACTACTAGTGTTGTTGGTCCTTGATCAACCATTGGAGCCTCTTGTTGCTAATTCTCTTCCATTGCTAGATTTGTTCCTAAGAGAATTAGGAAGAGAATTAGCAACAAGACATTTGTTCCTAGATTTGTTCCCTCCTGACCACTATATTCCTATGTCCTGGAATGTAGAACCTATACGTGTTTTAAGTCTCTATGTATAATAAAAAAATTGCCCCTCTTTGACGAGGGCTCCAATTTAGTCCTCTCCTTGAAGGAATGTGGACATACACTAGAATACCGAAGATGTGCAGGTGACTCACTTCTTGTTTCACTCTTGTAACATCCTCTTTAGGAGTCATGCCCTCCACTTCCCTGTGATGACTCCTCTTCTATAGGTACACTACTATGTTACAAGCTTCTTCTCACAAGAGCTTAGGTAGATCTTGATCATGGATCATGACCTTGGCTGCTCCGACTATATTCTTGTTCTTCCTCTCTACCACTTATTTTCGTTGCATATTGTAGGGCATTGTCAGTGCTTTCTTGATTCCTTCTTCCCCAAAGAAATCCTTAAAAGTCATTGCAAATATACTTTCTCCCATTGTTTGATCTCAAGGCTATGATATACTTCCTAGTTTGGTTCTCCACAAGAGATTTGAACTCTTCAAACCAACTGAAGACCTCATCCTTGGACTTTAGGAAGTAATTCCATGTCCTCCTAGAATAGTTATTTAGGAATGTCACAAAATAATTGCACCTCAAAATTAAATCCATTGACATGGGACCATAGATGTCAAAATGCGACAAATCCAACACACCATTAGATCTAGTCTCCTTATTAGGAAATGTTTCCTTGGCTTGCTTTCTAAGAACACATCCCTTACATCATCATACTCTATATTCAACTTTGAAAAAATAGTGACCATTTCCCATAACAGTGGTAGAGCCTTGTAGTGTAGATGTCCCATCCTCTTGTGCCAAATCTCACTTTGGTTGTCACTATTATGTTTAAAGTATTTCATTGATTGTCCCCTCAACAAATACATGTTATTATGCCTCAAGTCCTCTATCCTTCATAACTGAAAGTGAGTAAATTCTTTTCCAACCCAGGTATGTATATTATCTCTTTAACCTCCATAAGGTTCCCTGAGTCTAGTTGGAATTGTATGTTGTCAATGCCCTCCATTGCATACTTAGTGTTTGTCACCAAGCTCCACATGTAGATATATATGCTCCTTGGTCATACTGGTGAAGATATCATGAAATCCAATCATGTGATGAGATGCTCCACTGTCCACAAACCACACCCTTCTTGTGATGGTTCTAGAAAGATAGAATACTAGAGAAAATACTTTCTCGAATTTTTTCATCAAGTCATCCATTTGTGTAGATGCAACTGTCATTGTCTTCCCCTTGTCTTTCTTCTTGTTTGTACATTGTTCAACATAATGACCAAACTTATGACGTGCAAAGCACATGAGTTTGCTCATGTCTTTCTTCCCTTATGAAGGTGCTCCTCCACTCTAGTTCTGCTGGGCTTCACCCTTGCGCTACTTTGCTTGCCTAAGAAAATCAAGGTTCTCCTCATCTCGACCTTTGTGTTGTCCACTAGTTATGGATTCCTCCTAAATCTCCTTTTGGATGAATCGTCCCATAATTTAGGTCAATCAAGAAGTTTATCTTGAGTAAGGTTACGTGTTACAAATGTACACCATTTTAGTGCTACTTTTACAAGAGTCATCTCATCCACCCCTTCCCCAACAACTAGAATTTCATCGTGTTGAATCCTTATGAATTATGAGGCTATAATCTTAGATATATTCATCTTAATGCTATTTGGCTTCTCCCTTAGCACCATATTTTTGTTCTAGTTATCACTATAGTACAACTTTCTCTATGTCGTCCACATTTGATATGTTGAATCCTTTTTATTACATGAGGGATTATGTCACATGATCCAAAATGATGCCTCTGGCTCTTATATCTTTTATCTTATGTTCAACTACTTGGGTAGCATCATGAACAACTCAAATCTCTTGGCTTGCAATTTCCACAAACTGTTTGCAAATAAAATAAGAGTGATTCACTCTTTCTATGGACTAAAGTTTACAACCTCCTCCAACTTGTCTTCATATCTCAAACTTGATGATTCCATATTACTAGATCGACTTTAGCCATAAAACCCTCATTGTAAAATAAATTTTTGCTGCAAAAACTAATTCGATGTCATAAAACCCTTGTGATATATGATCTCCCCCAAAAAGTTTCTATTGCTCTTATACCATGTTAAATTCAATAATTTATTAAAAATCCATAAAATATTTATGAAATTGTTGATAAATAAAGACATTGGTATATTAACTCAGAAAAGAAAATACAACCAAAATAAAAACTAGGAAATTAATCATACAATACCAAATTTGTGCCAAATATTTATGAAATTGTTGATAAATAAAGACATTGGTATATTAATTCAGAAAAGAAAATACAACCAAAATAAAAACTAGGAAATTAATCATACAATAGCAAATTTGTGCCCAACAAAATCTTCCTTCATATTAAATATCTCAAGAAAATTTGGATCTAGACCCATAGAGAATACACAAAAACATACAGTTGTTTGGAACTTGGAGCTTGACCCCACTGAAAAAATTGGCCTTAAGGAATTTGACCCTAGAAATCGATACTATTGAAGCAACTCGGCCTTTGAAAAAATTTGGCCTCCCTCACCAACAACGTGACCCCTCTCTTTTCCCTTGTTGTTAAGTTATGGTATGTTCTATGCTTATAACAATTTACTTCTTTTTCTTATAATATTCCACCGATTAGCAATCACATGTACATAAAGTAAAGTGCAGATAGAACATTAAACGATCGACAGAAAACAAGCCAAGACAAGAGACACAAGATGTGGTGGCTAGCCAGGGACAAACCCCACAATGTGTGGGGAAACCCTTTGATCAAATCTTCTTTTATCTTCAATAATTCACCAGAGAGAAATAGTACAATAAATATGATTCATATCAGCAGTAGCAAATCCTAGATCAGTAGCATCAGCATTAGCGGCTTCATTATCAAACTAGGGCAGACCATATCTCACAAACCGACAGTCGGATTGACTTCATTCCACCACCAAAATTTTCGGCTTCCAGAGGAGGTTCAGATGAACCTACAACGTAGTTCAGATGAGGAGATCTTCTAGGCCACACAATTCAATCTTTACTTCTGCAGTTGCAGCTTTAGTTTCAGCAGTTTCCGGCTTCAAACTAGGGCAGTCGATATCTTGCAAACCGTTCGTCAGATTGACTTCATTCCACCACCAAAAGTTGTCGCTTTCAAAGGAGGTTCAGATGAACCTACAGCACAGTTCAGATGAGGAGATCTTCTAGGCCATGCAAGTCAATCTTTACTTCTGCAGTTGCAGCTTCAGTTTCAGCAGTTTCCGGCTTCAAACTAGGGCAGTCGATATCTTGCAAACCGTTCGTCGGATTGACTTCATTCCACCACCAAAAGTTGAGGCTTTCAAAGGAGTTTCAGATGAACCTATAGCGCAGTTCCAAAGAGGAGATCTTCTAGGCCACGCAAGTCAATCTTTACTTCTGCAGTTGCAGCTTCAAATTCAACAGCTTCCGGCTTCACATGTGTGAGAGAGAGAGACCCATTTCAGCGCAGTAGAGAAGAGACTCATATCTGCACAGTAGAGAGAGAGAGATGTGATGAGATGAGTGAGTCCAAATAAGGAAAAGTCCTCTTATATTTATACACAACATTGGTGGGTGAATAGATGCGATTGTTGGGCTTCTGAGCCTACATGAGTTGTAGGTCGGCTTGATAATAATTCCATAATCAAAATAAATTCATATCTTCATGAATACTTATCGGAATTGGATGATCTTTATATCAATCCTACACCTCTCGACGAGAGGAATCTAATAAAAATATTATTAGCCATGAATAAGATGACCCACATGAAGTTTTTCCCTGGTTGCCAATTTTAACACTTGTACACCACTTGTGCACTTGAGGAATTCCTCCAGTAATCGACCCTTCTCTTCAACTAACTTAGCCTCTCTCTTTCCTAGCTTCGACTTCCCTAAAATTTATCCCAAATTTACTTGTTGGAATTATCCTCACTTCTCTTCAGTTTAATCAAGCCTCTCGCTCTTGAGAAAAATCGCTTCCTCAATAATTATAAGTCTTGTCCTCTCCCTTAGGCTTGTTTTATAATTTCATTAAGCCAAAATTCCTAATAACACTAATCTCCCAAGTGATCAATGATTAGGATTAAATCTTAAGCCTCACTTGAGATTAATGGTTGAGATTATATCTAAGTTACTTAAATACTATTATTATTTATCCATATAACTTTCGCCTAATAGTCCATAATAATTAATTAAATTAATTATTATACTTATCCTAAGTTAACTTAAGGAAATAAATCATAACACCACTTACTCCACCAAGAAAGCACCTAAAGAGGCAATCAAATATCTCCTACATGCTAAGACACCAAGCCATTGTACAAGACCATCCAAGTCTACAAAATCAACATGTAGGTTTTGACAAACCAACCATTGTGGTATAAAATTTTCAAGCCGAGGTGAATGTTCTATCATTATATTAAACAAAAATTATTTACTAATATAAAATTATTTTTTTGAACATTGCATTGATCACATTATAGATGAAAAATAAACCTGAGATGAAATAAAACACATACATAGGGATTTCTCCTTCTAACCAACTTCCATTTATTTTGATTCTTGTAAGGTGACCTTTGTAGCCTACTTATAACAATAAATGTACGATCAATACAATTACCTCAATTAGTAGTGCATGACTTGTGTAGAAGAATCTATAACTACAATAATATCTTAAGATCTATTTTTACATTTTCTAGATAGCAAATCACTCCTCCTCTCCTCTCAACATTGAAGCAACCATAGAAGATTATGTATGGTCAATTATGAAGGTGTATGGCCTATTCATAAAGAAAACATGTCTATGATCCAATTTGGATCATTATATTATTTTTCATCCATCTTGATGCTTACATAGTGGAAAAAGTGGACGAATCATCTCACATGACCATTTTTATTGACAGGACCCAATTTGGAAAATTGGGGCTTGAAAACTTTCAAAAGAAGTTTCAGGCACAAAATGGTGTTTTTTGGGGGGTAAAACATTTTTTCTTATGTGGCATCATTTTTTTCTATTCCACTATTAGATACCTTTCCAACGGTGCAAAAATTGCCTCAATCAAAGTTTGTATGCGAAAGTTATGCCACTCGGAAGTTGACCTTCCTGCTTTGACCACCATAATTTGATAGGATGCCACGTCAGCCCTCATTATTCATGGAAATGGGGCTAAGAACGTGATCAAGGTGAAAAAGACTAAAGGGTTCCATATTTTAGCTTGTTGCATTCAAACTTAACCACTAGTAAGTAAGTCGTGTTATAATTGGGTGACTATGAGGAAAATGAGTTCCATTCTATTTGAGTGCATTTTTGTTCCAGAGATGAGTAGAGTAGTAAAGAGTGGATAGGCAGAGAAATTAGAGAGGATTTGTGGACTGTACTAGCCCATGGGCCATAGGATTTAATTCTTTGTAATTGCATCCATTTTCCATTCAAAGAAAGAGAGCAAAGTGACTTCTCCTTCATGTTGGGTTTTCCTCTGAAAGAATTTTCAGGTCATATCTTGTGTTAATTTGTGGTTTATGAGTTTTATTTCATTGTGTTAGATTTTGTATGTCATACATGTGTTATAGTTTCAAATGGTGTCTATGAGGCTAGGAAAATAAGTGAGTTAATTTTCTCGAATACCTAGAAAAAGTTTCTAAGTTAAATTGTCTTAATTAAATTTAATTAACCAGTTTAATTATTTCCCTAAGACTAACTTGGGGAAATGGGTTAATTAATCGAGTTTGATTCAGACATATCAATTTTGCTCTAGTTACTTCTAGAAAAGTGATTTGAGGAAGTCAATATGATCTTATCCATCGATTGTGGTTAGATCGTCTTTGTCGATTCGTCGACGAGAGATTATAAGAGGAAATCGATGGGGCCTTTGAAGATCATTCGAACAAGAAGATTTGTAGTGATAGCATGGGAGACACCGGTGAGGGATTCAAAAATAGTGATTGAGGAAGAGTTCTCCTAAGATAATTCTTCACAGTTGCTTCCAGTTTTTGAGAGCCAGAAGGACGCTAATTTAATTTTGTAGAGGGAGGCCAAATTTCCGAAGTGAGTAGCGAGTTTATCTAGTGTGAGTTGCCGACATATTGAATTACCAGAAGGCAGTGAAAATTCACTGAGGTGGTGCAAGTGGCTTCAGTGAGTTATTAGAGGCATTTTATCTTGTTGGAATAATTTCCCAGAGACATTGCACATTTCCAAAAGGCAGTGCGAGTTGGTTGAAGTAGTGTGAGTAGCCAATGTGAGGCAGTGCGAATTGCTAGAGTTGCGATAAGTTGGTTCCAGAGGGTCAATTTAACTTGCAGAAGTGAATAAATAATTTTGTTGGGGTTTCTCTAGTGAGAGCAAAGCATATTGTATTTCTTCATTACAGATTTATTGCATAATATATTAATAATAAAGCTCTCATTTGAAAATTGGTTTTCCCTTCAAGGCTTTTCTAGGGACAATCTTGTCCAAAAATATCAGTGTCCAATTTTTATGTGTGTTATTTTCTCAGTTCCTATGATTAATTTTTGGTGAAATTGCAGCTGTGTTTTTATTTAGTATTTTCCTTGAATTAATTTCCAAAAGATAAATAACCTGTAAGGATAGAAGAATAATAACTGATAAATGAAATAGAATTTCACATGGTATTATAGAAACTCAGTGAAGCACACATTTGAGCGCAAAAGAGGCTCAACACATGACACATGAAGAGAAATCGAGAGTTTATAAAACCTAGTTCAAGCTTCTTCAAATTTATTTGGGTTTTGTCTATTTTGCAAGGGTTTTCATAAATAACTTCAACTAGATTGAGAGATCGAGATGTATTGGGTGGAGCTTCTAACTTTGGTGTTTGGAAAGCCAATTTTTTTTGTTGCTGGAAGGGAATGGTATCAAAGAATATTTGACCAGTGTTGTAGCTATATCGACATATTCAACATAGCTCATATCATAAAACAAGGAATATGCCAAGGCCAGGAGAATAATCTTTTGACAGATTTAAGGATCACATTGTTCCACATATCGCAAATTTAAATACAAAAAAGAAGATGTGGGATGCCATTCTAAAAATGTTCTAGGACACTGCCATTAGTGGGAAGTTGATTCTCAAAGAGAAGCTGAGAAATACCAGTATGAATAAGGGAAAAAATGTTGTTAGTTACCTCACTGCAATTCGACTTGTCAAGGATAAGTTGGTAGCTATCATAGATCAATCAATTATTGATGAGATTGTGAGAATGACCTGAAATTGGTTCTCAAAGCAATGGGATGTCTTAGTTTAGGTGATCAATGCATGAGATACACTACCAAGTTGGGATAGTTTGTGGAGTGATTTCACTCAGGAGGAGCTTAGATTGAGTCTTGTTAGTAGAAATAGTAGTAGTAAGACCCAAAAACATGAGGATGACGACAACATGGTTCTAGAAAGATAAGGAAAATCCAATAAGGGCTTTAACAAAGGGTCCAAGGGAGAGAAGAAGAAAAAGGACTTGAGTAAAATCAAGTAATTTGGATGTGGTCAACAAGGACATTATGTCAATCAATGTCTGAATAGGAATAAGGGTGACAAGAAGAAATGGAAGCTACAAACAACAACTTCAACTAATGTTGATGAGCTATCTTTGAGACTAGATGATGAGTTCACTCTTGTAGCTTACTTCTCTAGCTCTACCTCCATAGGTGTTTGGTATATTGATAGCGTTTGGTATACTGGTAGATAATAATTTTCCTGTTATTAGGAAGAGGAGATATGTTTCTAGATTCATATGGGAATTAAGTCCAGTGCACTCTAGTTGGGAGAGGAACAATCACTTTTTAGAGGGAGTCATGCAAGAATACTCATGTTACAGGTATGGTGAATGTGCCAGGTTTAGGAATGAACTTGAATTCAATTTCATCTCTTTAGGATAAGGGATATAATGTCTACTTTCGAGGGCCAAAGGTGTATATAAGGCACCGAGATTGGGAGTTGGTTAAACATATCGAGGCGAGAAGAAACAAGTTATGTAAGTTGCAGTTGGATGATCTGAAGGCACTAGTGAGTAGCAATAGTAGTAGAGACATGGGAGAGTTATGGCATAGGATGATGGGAAATATCCATCATGGAGCACTCAAACTACTCAGCGAGACCGTGACAAGAATTCCATAAATTAGGATGGAACATGATGATGTGTGGGGGGGGTGCGTTCTTGGAAGTTTGTGAAAACCACATTTCCAAGGAGTGACAATAGAGCCAAGGGTGTGCTGAACTTGATATATTTTGATATATTTGGCACATTTTTTACAAAATATCTCAGGGGTTATGAGAATTTCAAGACCTTTATCAATGACTTCTCTAGGAAGACTTGGATATAATTCTTGAAGAGAAGGGACGGAGTATTCAGTCGCTTCCAAGAGTTTAAGGCTCTTGTGGAGAACATGAAAAGGATGAAGATAAAGGCTCTTTAGGAAGATAATGGAGGTGAGTACATAGAGAAAATATTCAAATATTTTCGTGCAAAGGAAGGCATCAAGAGAGTGTACAACTCCATACAACCTACCGAAAAATGGGGTTGCAGAAAGGAAGAACAAGATGATAGTTGGAGCAGCATGGGCGATGTTATATGAGTAGGACATGCCTAGATTTCTTTGGGCTGAGGCATGTAGTACAAAAATATACATTCAAAATAGGGTCCCTCACAAGGCATTGGGGAAGATGACACCCAAGGAGGAGTTCATAGGAAAGAAGCCAGAAGTCAGACACTTCAAAATTTCTGGCAACATAGCCTATTTTCATGTTCTAGATGACAAACGAACCAAGTTAGATTTGACTACAGAGAAGGGATATTTTGTTGGCTACGATAAAATGTCTAAGACATACATGATATACATTCCAGGTAGTACGGATATTATCATGAGACAAGATGTGAAGTTCTAGGAGGAAAAAGCCTTTAGGATATCTTGCGAGTTGCCAATAGTTGATTAGAGTGAACCAATGGAAGCTCCAAGGTATGAACATGGATCTCAGGTTCAAGGCACTAGTATGGGTACAATGAATAGTATAGGCACAAGTATAGGTTCATAGGAGAGTTCATGATAGGTGGAGCAACAAAAACTGGATGACAAGCATGAACCTCCACCCACCACTAGTGGGAGAAGAAATAGAGAGGTGTTTCAGATGCTAAGAGATGCATAAGAGTTCGTTAGAGCTCCTAGATCGAGCTCCAGGGACATGAGATACCAAAAAGGTATTTAGGGTATAAGACGTTGATGACTGTAAACAAACACCCTCCTAACCCTAGAATCCATCCAATGGTAGAAGGATGTGGTTACTCTAATGACCCAGCTCCCAAGATACAGTTTTGCGAGCATGATTTAAATTTTTTGACTTTTTTTTTAACTTTTCCATAATTTCAAATGAACAACATCCATGAATTCCTTTCATCAAGATGATCCAACATTATAAATTTCATCTCAATTCGACTTACAGATCAAAATTTACAACCCTTTAAAGATAGACCAATCCCAACCCACCATGTCATCATGACCTCCACGTGGCAACCTCAAATAGGTCCACATGGTAGATGATGGGTCCATACCCCACTATGGTGGACCCACGTGGAAGCTGATGCATGGCTACCGTCAACAATTCCACGTGGAAGACACATATCCCAAGGGAAGTTGGGGTCATCCCTCCTTCCACGTAGATTCATTTTAATTTTAAGTAGTCAAGTCCAACCCTTGACCTCCGACCTAAGTTAGGGTGAGCCTGGATCCACTTAGCACCCTAACGCAATGGGTCAGGGTTGTCCCAACTCTTGACCTGGCCGACCTCCCAACCTCAACCAATCTCCAATCAACGGGTCACAAAGAGCTAGGTCGACTTGCCTTAGTTCAGGGCAAAGTTCACCGGAGGTCCAACTGTTTTGACTGACAACCCGTCCCTGACATGAGCGACTTGCTAACAAATTTTTTAAATTTAACTTCAATTCTTTTCTAGTTTCCATCCCTTTAACATAGTGGTAATTTTTCTATCTTTTCAAACTTTTCAAGCACTGCTTCTAGCACCTGATGACCATTAAATTCATGATAAATCTATGCAAAAATTTGATAAACAGTCAATCATAATAAAAATAGAAAATCTATAGTACTTTCAAGTTCATTTTCTTTCAAAAATATAGATATCTATAACAACTCATTAAAATAGCAGAAAGTATACTCTCTTTTGCCCAACAAACTTATGAACTGAGCATATAGGTGAACAAGATGTAGCTTCTCATGCGTACTTAGTCAAATGACATAATATAACTACCAAAAATGGAATCAAAACCTCCTTCCCTTCAATCATTCATGTACCAATTAGCATGCAACAAGTTTTCCATAACTTATACAATAATTTAAACATGTAATCAACACAATATTACCAATCATTCCACAATGCCCATTGACACTACTAAGTAGTAACTTTTAACAGTGCAACCCAACACCATTATAATGAAATAATCCTTGCATCCAAGATGTTAGTGTAAGACCATGCCTCTCATGCAATCATGCTTTCACATCTTCATGTAGCTTGTAATAGGAAATTTACACACAGTAAACATGCACAGTGTTGGTAAGAGCTTGTGATAGACAAAATCATATCATTGCAATAAGAAAATATTTCCTTTCTAGTTATTGCATGAACATAACCATCACAACCACATGTTGTTTCGGTACCTTCAAAACAATGACAACAACACATTTATCAATCATATAGACAATGAATTCATAAACCATGACATCAAGAACATAATTTTTAGACCAACAATATAAATAGGCACGCACACAGTCACACATACACATACATATTCCTAATTTCATGAGAACGTGAAAAATAATTATATAAAAACTAATGAGCAACTAATTCTGGAACAATTATTCTCCACCCAATTGTAGACCATTGTAGCCAAGTCTCACTTGCAACTGTCACCACTGAGTCAAATTCTAGAGGATGAGGGATCATTTGCTTTAGGGACTTAAAAAAACAATCAGTTGAACAAAGGACTCTAGAGATTCATCCACCTCCACCCACCAACTAAGTTGAAATCAACAAGGTGCATAAGGAGTCTAGAGACCAACTATCTCCACCCTTCAAAACTCAATGTTGTGGTTCCACTCAATTTTAAGGGTTCCAAAACTCACAATAAAACCAAAATACAAAAAGGAAACATCCATAAATCCTCTAGGAATTTTCCAAGACTAATTCCTCCACCCCAACCCTCAAGGATCTTTGATAAACATCATCTCCACCCTCCCAGCCAATGAGGAATCGAGAGGTAATTAATTCCTCACCTGGTGACTCTCTCCCTTGCCAACTGAAATCCTCATTCCTTTTGTTGTTCAACCTTCTCTTGGCTTTTTATTTTTCTCTCTCTTCTTGTTTCCTATGCTCTCCTCTTTTCCCCCTTATAACTCCACTCTTTCCTCTGTGTTTTTCTTCCTCTTTCTACTCCTATTTCTTGCCCGACAATTTGAATTCCTCTTCTTATGTTGCACCGTCCTCTTGACTGTTCAAATCCCTTGCCAAGCTACCTTATTTCTAGTAGTTCAATTTTTCTCTTTCTCTTGCCTCCTATTGACGGTAACTCCTGCCCACAAGATCTTGTCATCCAATGCAAATATGCCCCCTGTCCAACTATTCCCTAGGTTGTTTAAATGCAATTTTTGTTTGTTTAATGCAAGTGAGAGGCCAACACATCTTGTCAGCTGGCAGCATGCCATCCTTTATTTTAAATTTCTTGTACCTTAATATTATTTCCAGCAAGCAACCACCCCAGAATTTGGAATCCATGTCTTATTACTCAACCCATTTTTTTTTCTCAAAATGTTAACATTTCATACGTAAGTGTAATTTAATTAGGGTTGTCACACACCCCTCCCCCTTGGGGGAACATCGTCCTTGGTGTTCTTTGTTCATATGCAACACAAAAGACATGTTTAATTACCAAACATATACTATCTATGGAGCTTTATATACAAATCTTTGTACAATATTTACAATTTATATACAGCGTCTTCAAGCAACAAATGAAAAGGGATATGTTGCCCTCATTGAATCATCCATTTCCCAAGGGGCTTCCTCGATCCCAAAGTGCCTCCACTTCACTTTGACTTGCTCTATTGCTCTGTTTTAGAGTGTGAGCTACCTCCAATCCAAGATGCTAGTGGCTCTGGCTGGAACTCTCCCTCTGGTTCCACTTGTAGCATATACCAATCAATCATATGATTAGAATATTGTATTAATATTTTAAGCAAATAAGCATGGAAATAATCATGGGTTTTAACTTATGGAGGTAAGGCTAGCTTATATGCCATTGGTATTATCCTTTCAAGTATCTCGAAAGGCCCACAAAACCTTGGTGCTAACTTGGCATATGACCCAATCTTCAAGGAACTCTTATTGGGTTTAATTATCAAGTATACATGTTACCCAACTTGGAATTCCTTGTACACCCTATGAGGATTCACATGGCTCTTTTGCCTTTAATGTGTGACCTTTAAATTCTACTTAATGATCTGCATTTACTGCTCCATCTCTTTTAGCATATTGGGCCTAATAATGACCTTGTTCACTGGATCATTCTAGTTGATACGAGTATTACAACTTCCATACAATGCCTCAAATGGGTTCATCTTTAGAGACTATTGGTTCCCATTATTGTATGCAAACTCTACAAGTGGAAGATACTCTTCTCACTTATTTTGTTGGTGCACCACATACATCCTCAACATGTCTTTGAGGATTATATTTGTCCTCTCAATTTTCCCATACATTTGTGGATGATAGGATGTACTGAAGGCAATTTATGTCCCCAATCCTGCAAACAGTTCCTTCAAAGCCTTGAAGTAAACTTGGCATTTTATTTTGAAATGATTTTCTTGGGAACTCCATGCAACCTCACAGTATCCTTTATGAAAATTTGAGCCACCTCACTAGCTAAATTGGTGGATTTGAATTATACAAAATGAGACATCTTACTCAACTTGTTGATCACCACCATAATTACATCATTTTTCTTGGAGGTTCTTGGAAAATTGGTGATGAAATACATGGATATCACTTCCCACTTCCATTTTGGAATGGGAATGGGATGCAATAAGCCTATTGGATGTTTACATTCGTCTTTCACCTGTTAGCATTCTATGCATTTAGAAACAAAACCAATCACTTCATTTTTCAAATTAGGTCAATAATAAAAATTCTTGATGGCTATGAGACTATTTTGGTATCCCAGGTGACTAGAATATGGTTTAGCATGAAACTTTCTCATTATAAGCCTCTTCAAATAATCATTATCTGGTACATAGATTTTGTTCTTGAATCTAATAAGATCGTCATTTGTGAGATGATACCCCTCATCATCACCTTTTTTTGTAGCTTTTCCTTCACTTGTTGATATTTATCATCATGTTATCCTACATGATTGATCCGTTCTACTAGGTCCATTCCATATGAACTTATGGCTACCATGTGATTCAATTGAATTATTCCATTGAGTGCATCAACAACCTTGTTCTCCTTGCCTTTGATGTACTTGATATCAAAGTTGAACTTGCTAAGTATAGTTAGCCACCTACCTTGTCTTGCATTTAACTTAGGATGGTCAAACAAATATTTGAGTCCACCATGATCTGTAATAAGAGTGAACCTTATTGTCGAGGAGGTAATGCCTCCACATCTTCAATGCATGAATAATGTCAGCTAAGTCTAGGTCATGAGTCACATAGTTTGTCTCATGGTCATTTAATTTTCATGACTCATAAAAAGCTATATGTCCTTCTTGCAAGAAGACTCCATTGAGCCCTTCCTTACAGGAATTTCAATCCTCAACACAAGTGCATTAGTGAGCAACTTCTTCAATTGCTCAAATCTTGCTGCACATTCAATTGTCCACTCAAACTTCTTTCCTTTCCTCTTTAATGATGTGATAGGGTGGCATATCTTGGAGAAGTTTCTGATGAACCTCCTATAGTAGCCTTCCAATCCCATGAATGATATAATCTCATTTACATTTTTCGGTGTTGCGTACTCCATGATGGGCTTGAAATTTTCTGGATCAACTAATATCCCCTCCTTGGAGACAATGTGCCCAAATATTGTATCTGTGACTGGAAGAAATCATACTCGTTGAGTTTTGCACAAAGCTCGTGTTCCCTTAGGAACTGTAGTACTACAGCCATGTGCTTTTCATGCTCTTCTTTATTCTTTGGGTATACCGATATTACTCTTTATTCTTTGCGCACTGCAGACCCATCCATGCTCAATGATGGAATCTGGACGTTATATTACAACATGTCCAAGAATCACGATGGAGCTGGAGCAGGTTGTGTCTTGGTAGATCCCAAAAGGAACAAATTTTTGATTTCTTGCAGGTTAGAGTTCTAATGCACCAATAACACTACAGAGTATGAGCCATTAATCCTTGGCCTCAAGAAATCCATAGATCTAAAGGTAGAGTGTTTGAAGGTAATCGAGGATTCTAAAATTATTACAAGACAGGTACGCAACACGATTCATTGTTTGTCACCTCACCTCAAAAATTACCAGCAAGAGGTATGGCACTTGATAAACTCGTTTAAAGCTTTTAACATTATTTCTGTTCCTAGATTTAATAATGCCATTGTTGATACTCTGGCCAATGCAACAACCAGATTTACACCCCTTAGGGATGGGTTTTCAATTGAAATTGTTTATAAACCGACTGTTCTTGATAACATAACTAATGCATTTTCAATGATGACCAACAGATACTGGAGTTCATGACGAATGCAGAAGTGTTTAAAGACACAACCATCGAGGAGGAGGAGCATGAAAGGTCCTTGCAGGAAGAAGCAGACTCATGTAAGGGAAACCCTATACCTAAATGAGTGGTCATGTTAGAAAAATTGTTTGATTTACAGAATCATTTTTGAGGCTTGTCGAACACCAAGACCCAAAGTTCCACCCTCTCGCATGAGAAAATCAACCTTGGAACCGAGTCTGACCCCAAATGTGTCAACATAGGACTAGGATGCTCCCCCGAAGAAATACAAGCCCTTGTCAGCCTGTTTAAGAACTACCATGACATTTTTGCTTGGACATATGGCGACCTGAAAACATAAAATACGTGGATCATCCAACATGTTATCGAAAGAAGGGGCCAAACCATTTCAACAAAAGTTGAGGAAAGTGCATCCCGCATTAGAACCCCTTATCTAGAAGGAACTCAAGAAGTTGTTGGATGCCCGCATTATCTTCAAGGTTAGACACTCTACTTGGGTATCCAATCTGGTTCCAGTATGGAAGAAATTTGGAGAGATCTATTTATGCGTCAATTTCCGGAACCTCAATCGAGCATCAGACAAAGACAACTACCTGATTCCCTCCATGGAGCAGATTCTCCAAACCATCTCAGGATCGGAAATATTCTCCTTGCTTGATGGCTTCTCCGACTACAATCAAGTCCTAGTAGTTGAACCAAACTAGATTAAAACAACCTTCAGAACAAAGTGGGGAACGTTCACATTTCTTCGTATGCCATTCAGACTTATTAATGCTAGGGAAACATTCCAAAGAGCAATGGATATCATGTTTCAGGGTTTAATGGGCCAGAGTGTGGTGGTCTACCTTGACGATGTCACTATTTTTTCAAAGAAGAGGTTTGATCACCTTCACCATTTGAAGCAGATTTTCGAACAGTGCCAAAAATATGGAATTTCGCTCAACCCTAAAAAAAGCATATTCACGGTTTTCGAGGGCAATCTCCTCAGACATATCATCACTAAAGATGGAATCACTGTCGATCTCAATCGTGTAAAATCTATAGCATAGATCCCTCCATCGAGCAACAAAAAAGGTATGCAGTCCTTCCTTGGTAAAATCAATTTTCTCCGCAAATTTATTTCAAATTTTGCGCAAATTGTTAAGCCTTTGCAGAATATGATAAAGAAAGATCGATCTTCAAATGGAATCAAGAAGAAAAGGATTCTTTTGATCGCATCAAGAGAGAAATTGTTGAGGCCCCTTCCCTTTTCAACCTGGACTTCAGTAGGGATTTCATCTTATACACTTTCACCTCAGATTCATCCTTAGCCACAGTCCTCATGCAAAAGGATAACAACAATGATGAACGTCCTATATCCTTCATGAGCACAGGGCTGCAAGGTGAAAAACTCAATTACCCCAACATTGATAAGTAGGCGTACGCGGTCTACAAAGCAGTGAAACACTTCAGACCATACATTCTCAAAAACCACATCACAGTAATGGTCCCGCACCCAGCCGTCAGATCACTCTTCGTCCAACAAGAGCTGGGTGAGAGGAGAACCAACTAGATGAATTCTCTACAGGAGTATGATTTGGAGTTCAAACCCTCACATACGGTGAAAGGGCATGGGCTTTGTAAACTAACCGTCGAGGCTACAGATCAATAGGGTTTGGAGGCAGAAGGTTGGGAGCATGAGATCGAAATGTACTAGAATGAGCTACTCAGCTCACATGATCCCTCATCATGGTACTCTGACCTGAAACAATACCTAGTGCAAGGGGCCCTACTACATACTTTGTCCGCCAAGTAGAAGAGAGCCATCAGACTCAAGGTTGCCTCGTATCAAATGGTCTAGGGAAACCTATTCAGAAAGCACCACCTTGGCGTGCTACTAAGATGTTTGGAATATGACGAAGCTCAGCGAGTGTTGAAGGAATTGCATGATGGACCCATGGGAGGCCACTATGCGGGCGACACCACTGCCCACAAGATCATGTGGGTAGGTTTCTACTGGCCCACACTCTTCAAGGATGTGCATGCTTATGCTCGAAAGTGTCCCATCTGTCAGAAGCATGCAGGAAGATAGGCTCAGTCATCTGCCCCGCTCCAACCCATAGCGGTAGAAGAGCCTTTCCAACAATGGGGGTTGGATGTCATTGGAGAGATCGTGCCAAACTCATCAAAACAACACAGGTATATACTCACAGCCACCGACTATTTCACCAGGTGGGTGGAGGCAATCCCGTTATGGAAAATCAACGACGATGAGGTAATATCTTTCATCAATCAATACATCATGGCTAGGTTTGGTGTCCCAACCTCACTTGTCTTTGATAATGCTACATATTTTTCGTCCTTAAAGTTGTATGATTTTGCTTTGGAGAACAGTATTGTTTTGAAACATTCAGCCAACTATTACCCGCAAGGGAATGGCCTAGCAGAATCTACCAATAAAAACCTCATCCGCATCTTTAAGAAACCCTTGATCTCCCACCAAAGAAATTGACATAGTGCACTCAGCAACGCCCTGTGGGCTGATCAGGTCACTCCCAAACCATCCCTCAATACATCCCCTTACTTCTTGGTTTATGGGAAAGAATCCATACTGGGTTATCATACTAGGTTCTAAGACTAGTAGGGATTCTTTCCCATAAACAAAGAAGTAAGGGGATGTACTGAGGGATGGTTTGGGCGTGACCTGATCAACCCACAGGGCATTGCTGAGTGCATTATGTCAGTTTCTTTGGTGGGAGATCAAGGTTTTCTTAAAGATGTGAATGAGGTTTTTATTGGTAGATTCTGCTAGGCTATTCCCTTGCGGGTAATAGTTGGTTGAATGTTTCAAAACAATATTGTTCTCCAAAGCAAAATCATACAACTTTAAGGAAGAAAAATATGTAGCATTATCAAAGACAAGTGAGTTTGGGACACCAAACCTGGCCAATATGTATTGATTGATGAAAGATATTACCTCATCGTCGTTGATTTTCTTGGTTTATGGGAAAGAATCCATTCCCAATGAGAAACATAAAGCCTTAGAACCTAAGAGTGAAAAATGTAATTTTGTTAGATATTCTGAAGATGTCAAAGGATATAAACTTCTTCCACCTAATTCCAAAAATGTTATCATTAGAAGAGATGTAAAGTTTGTTGAAAATATATCGGCCTATGAGCCTAGTTCGATGGATGTGCCACCTTTCTCTATCCCTTCTACTTCTAAAAATATTTCTTCTTTAGATGATGACAGTGAGGATGACAATCCTCCCCCACATTCTCGAGATCCTCCTTCAGCTCCTCAGCTTCCAAAATGGGTCCATGCTACTCGGGATGCAGCAGGTGCTCTTGCAGGTGATCCTACAGATAAGTGACGTACATGTTCTCAGTTTGATAGAGCCTCTTCTTTACTGGCTCAACCTTAGCGAATTATGATCCTAGCACCTTTGCAGAAGCTTCAGTCCATCCAGATTGGAACGTAGCTATGAATGAAGAATATCATTCATTATTGGCAAATGATACATGGGATCTTGTTCCTCTTCCAAAGGGATGAAACTTGTTAGATGCAAATGGGTTTACAAAACCAAGTTTGGACTAGATGGAAAAAGTCGATAAACATAAAGTTCATCTTGTTTCTAAGGGTTTTTCACAAGTTGAAGGCATTGACTATACTGAAACCTTCTCCCCTGTTGCCAAAATGAACTCTATCTACCTTGTTCTTTCCATTACTGCCTCTTTCAAATGGGAAGTCCATCAGATAGATGTTAATTCTGCCTTCTTGCATGGGGACTTGCATGAAGAAATCTATATGTAACAACTTCATGGCTTTATACAAATATACTCCAGCCTTGTATGTTGGCTTAAGAAATCCCTTTATAGTCTTAAGCAAGCCCCTCGGGCTTGGTATGCCAAAATGGATAGCTTTCTTTTAGACACTGTCTTTTCTAGGTGTCATTCTGACAATATTGTCTTCACCAAGAAAGTGGGTAAGTCTCTTATCATTCTTGTTCTTTATGTTGATGATCTTATCCTTACTAGTGGTGGTCCCAACCTTATAAACCATGTGAAGTCCAGCGTTAAAAAGAAGTTTGAAATGACAAACTTAGGGCACTTGCATTATTCTCTTGGTCTTCAAGTCTTACAATCCAAGGAAGGTATTTTCCTTTCCCAATCCAACTATGCCTGTGATCTTCTACGCCACTTTCACATGGAAGACTATAAGCCTGCCCCTTCTCCCTTTCAGTTTGGAGCCAAATTTCCAGTCACTTGTACTTCCCCTGAAGTTGATGCTACCTTATACTGTCATCTTGTAGGAAAAATTTTGTATCTGACCCATACTTGTCCTGACCTTTCCTTTGTTGTTGGCCTTATTGCTCGGTTTATGAAAAACCCACATGAAATTCATTGGAAATTAGCTAAAAGAATACTTCATTATGTTCATGGTACAATACAGTTTAGGATTCATTACAGTGCAGAAGCATCTCCTCTATTGGTTGGTTCACTGATTCCGATTGGGCTAGTGACCCTGATGATCAGAAGTCTACTGCAGGTTATATATTCACTCTTGGTTCTGGACCTATTACAAGGGCTTGCAAGAAACAAAGTGCCATTTCTCTTTCTTCAGCAGAAGCAGAGTATCGTGGCGTTGTAGAAGCTAGTAAGGAAGCCCTGTGGCTTCATTAGATCCTGTCAGAGTTTGGATTTCAGCAACAGCATTCAACCACACTTTGGTGTGATAATCAAAGTGCAATTCAACTATACAAAGATCCAGTCCAACATCAGTGCAGTAAACACATTGAACTACACATGCACTTCATCATAAAGCTCATTCATGACCATGTTCTTGAAGTGCAATATTGTTCAACACATTGAATTACACATGCACTTCATCATAAAGCTCATTCATGACCATGTCCTTGAAGTGCAATATTGTTCAACCGATGATCAAGTTGCAAACATCTTTACAAAGGCTCTCACAGAGGCAAAGTTTACTAAACTTCGATTTATGGTTGGAGTTCAGGAAGTTGTCACTAAGGGGGGATAGGCTCTAATGCCTCCTTCCTTCTCCTATTGTGTCATATTTGTACATCCTTCAATCCTATCCCAAGTTGTTCTTAAGGGGGGATGTTAGGATATTCTGACACATAGGAAATAGTTAAGTATAACTTGGTCTAGTGTAGAGTTAAGTAAAGTGTGTTTCTTTACTATGTACTTTTGTAACTTACAATCTGACGGTCACAATATGTTCTAGAATTTAAGTGATCCAACGATTCATTCTCTCCTTGGTATTAAGGACACTTGATCCGTAGCTTAATACCCAATTGGTCCATGATCTCTATTTAAATAGCATGGAGGGTCATTTGTAAGGTGACCGTTCATGAGAGAAGCTTGTAAATTTTCTTTCTTTTACATTAATAAATTGCCTGAAGTGGTCGCGTTGGCTCAGGCCATGGATTGTTTTCCTCTTTGAGGGTTTTAACCACATCAAGAGTACTGGTGTATTTATCTGTTATATGTTTGTGAGCGGTGTCCTTTGGTTTTCTATCTAAGGAACTTACATTTGAATTTTGTCTTATTTGAAATAAAAGTTCGGGATGTCAGGTAGAGGTTGGAACGACCCTACACTTTGGCTCCCGCAGGTGCTCTATGGAACCATTTATTGAATAAACCTTAAGTCGCGACCAAAACAGAGTGTTCAAAATTGATAGTAGTGGGGAACTTGATGGCACACACGGTCCCTTTTTTCACGCATCGGATTATCCCAATTGCTTACTTGGCCTGGATTTTGTGTTGTTCTAGCCCACCCGTTGTTTTGGGAACGAAAGGAAACTAAGGAAACCTTTTTTAGCACACGCACATTTCAGGAAAACAATAAGGTCTCTGAAAAACCAAAAGCAACCTCTTTGCAAGTCAAATAAGTCGGGATACCTCGTCCACCCAGGCTTACATAGCCACCTCAAATAAGAGCAAACAAGCACAGACAATTAAGTGCCAATGAGCACAGCCATTTATTAATAATAAGGGCTAAAGGACTCAGAAAGGCTTCATGCGCAAAGAAGTGAAGCAACAACTCTGACATGGTATTGACCAGGCTCGTTGGCAATGGAGAAACATTTGTGATTTCTAGGTAGTGACTCTGCCGGGGTATTGTCAGACCAGGAGGTAACTCCTCAAATGTAATTGTTATTCATTTAGGTGGTTCATTATTATATACAAGAGGGAGTGACTATTCAGTTCATCTCCCGATGACTCTCCATTTCCTCTATTATTTATTTACACTAATTACAATTGTTCACCCAATCCCTATGATTAGGTGTCAACATTCCCCCCCTTAATCTGAAGGGATGTTGGTGAGTCCAAGCATCGTTCTGAATCTTTCAATCTTTTATCTTCCAAGCACTTTGGTGAAGATGTATGCAATCTGTTCATTAGTGGAACAATGGCGAAGATGGATTGTTTTGGCCTCAACATGATGTCGAATCAGATGATATTTTGTATTGATGTGCTTCGTTCGATCATGGAACTTTGGGTTCTTGGCCAAGTTTATTGTCGAGGTATTGTCAATCATGAGTGGAGTCGATTGTACTTGTTTTACCTGCAAATATTCAAGAATTTTCCTAAGCCACACAATTTATTTTGTTGCCTCAGTTGCTGCCACATATTAGGCCTCTGTTGTGGAATCTGTTGGAACTGATTGTTTGCGTGATCTCCAGGAGAAATTCCTAATCCAAGACTCATAGCATAACCTGAAGTAGTTACCCCAGTTTCTTTGTCTCCATCGAAGTATGAATCAGAGTATCCAATGAAGCTGAAGTCGTCCACATGTGTATACTTGATTCCAAAGTCTTGAGTTCCCTTCAAGTACTTTAGAACTCTTTTTGCAGCAGACCAATGTCCATCACAAGGATTTTGCATAAACCTAGAGAGGATTCCAACAACAAACTAAATGTTTGGTCTGGTAGTAGTTAGGTAGTTGAGACTTCCTACAAGTTGTCTATACGTTGTTGCATCCTCAAATTCTTTTCCCTCAATGGATGTGAGCTTTAAGTTTTGTTCCATTGGAGTAGTCAGAGGATTGCATTCAGTCATGCCAAATCTGTTTAACAAATCTCCAATGTACTTCTTTTGAGAAAGGAATATGGACTTTGGATGTTGAGTTACTTCAATACCAAGATAGTAATGAACATAGCCCAAATCAGTCATTTCAAAACCTTTCCTCAATTCCTTCTTTATGGATGCAATGTAGCTCTCATTGTTCCTTGTCATCAAAAGATCATCTACATATACCACAAGATATACAACTGTTTTTCCAACCTTCTTGACAAACAAAGTTGCATCATCAAGATCATAATGTTTGAAATTGAGTTTCAGAAGATGCTCAGTTAGTTTTTCATACCAGGCTCGCGGTGCTTGTTTGAGGCCATACAAGGATTTCACAAGTTTGCATACTTTATGTTCATGTCCTTTTACAGCAAATACTTCAGGCTGGGACATAAAAACATTCTCTTTTAGATCTTCATTCAAGAAATAAGTTTTTACATCCATTTGATAGACTTTCCAACCGTTCTGAGCTACTAGGGCAAAGAGTGTCCGGATGGTAGCCCATTTTGATGTGGGGGAAAAAGTATCCTCATAATCGACCCCTTCCTTTTGTGCAAAACCTTTTTCCACAAGCTTGGCTTTGTGCTTGTCAAGTGAACCATCAGCTTTATACTTGTTCTTGTAGACCCACTTGCAGCCAATTGGTTTGGTTCCCAATGGAGGATCAACCAGCTTCCAAGTGCCATTCCTTATTAAGGCATCATACTCTTTTTGCATTGCTTCTTTCCATTCATCATGAGAAGCAGCTTCTTTAAAGGAATTTGGTTCAAAATTTGTAGACAAATTCAATTCACAATCATTAGAAACATCCATATCAACAGGTGAATCAGAGTCATCTACATCACCTCTATTTTGTCGGTTTGAATTTCTAGTTCATGTCTTTCCAACCTCATCAAGATGAACACTTTCAAGTGTCTTTGTCAGCCACTTTGGGGGACCTTTCTCAGATGGTCCAGGCTGCTCCGTTGATTGAGTTGGGATTGAATCAAGATTGAGTCTCCCAATTCTGTCAATCACATCACTCAAAGTATCATCCATTTTTGAAGTTTCCTGCGGGGGAGAGAGTGCTTCAGAAGAAGATTCCATAGGTTGATCTAGTATAGGAATCCCCCCTTCAAGATGTGGAATATGATTATCAAATTCTTGAAATGATTTTGCATTTGCGAATCTATCCAAGCGATCAAGTTTCCGCTCAAAAACATTGTCATTTTTGGATGATTCAAGAAAGATTACATCTCTAGATACAACAAACTTTTTATTGACTTCATTATAGAGACGGTATGCTTTGGAGGTGTTTGAATACCCCAGGAAGATACACTTACGACTTCTTGCACCAAGTTTGTTTCTATGTACCTTTGGTATCAAGGCATAACATGTGGAACCAAAGACCTTGATATGCTTTACCGAAGGAATGTGCCCATACCACATTTCATAAGGAGTCTTGTTTCTAATAGCATTAGATGGACATCTATTCTTTACATATACATCACATAGAACTGCATCAACCCAAAAAATCAATTTTACATTTTTGAAAAACATCATGGAGCGCACCATATTTAAGATTGTCCTATTCATTCTTTCAGCTACTCCATTCTGTTGGGGATTATAAGACACAGTTGTTTGATGTTTGATCCCATGTTAGCGAAGATAGTTTTCAAATTCATTTGAAGTGTATTCTTTTCCATAATTCATTTGAAGTGTATTCTTTTCCATTATTAGTGTGAATAGAGCCAATATGAGATTGTGCATCATGTTCAATCCATGTATGAAAGTTCTTGAATGTTTGAAAAGCATCAGATTTGTTCTTCAATAAATAAACCCAACACATTCTGGTGTAGTCATCAATAAATGTCATCATATATTTATTTCCATTTGCAGAAGGAATAGGCATTGGACCACATAAATCTGAATGAATGAGTTCAGGTTTTCTATGTGCTCTTGAATGTGAATCATGAAAATATTGTTTGCTATGCTTTTCTAGAATGCAAGCATCACATTGCTTAAGTTTCCTAGGAATTGTAGGCAAACCAGTAACACCATTTTTCTTCAACAAGTGGAGGCTTTCATAGTTCAAGTGTCCAAATCTAGCATGCCATAATAAACTTGATGGAAATGTACCTTCTTCATAATGAGAATTGTATGAGAAATTGTGTACACGAGCAGAGGTACCCTACAGCTTGAGAAGTCTTTCGTCTTCTATCCCCGTCATGACAAGTGAGTGGTCTGATGCTTTTCTCACCTCAAGCTTGCAATCAAACATATTAATGGAGTGTCCTTGCTGGCAGATGCGGACCAAGGACAGCAAGTTTATCCTCATCTGTGGGAGATATAGAACATGATGCAGAAGAAAGTCTAGAAGACCAGGCAATTTAAGCATTATTGTGCCAAGCCCTGATGGCTTGAGTTTTGGTTTGTCTGCAAAGTATACTGCTCCATCAACATTGTCAGTAAATTCTTCAAAAAAATCTCTTCTAAAAGTCATGTGGCAAGTTGCTCCTGAATCAAGCAACCAATCATTTTTCCAAGAAGCAAGTGAAGCATTAAGTAAGTCTTCATTTACTCCAATATTACAGTGTGCCACAACATAGTGAGTGGATTCAGGTGCTTTACCTTTCTCTTTGTCATTAGTTTTACCTTTGGGTTGGTTTCTTTCCTGCTCAATTCCGTCCCAAGGCAACTTGCATGTGGATGCATCATGTGATCCATATCTTTTGCAGTGTATGCAGTGCAAATCTGACTTTTCTCCTTGAGAGTGTCTGCCCCCCTTGCCTCTGAAATTTCTTCCTCTTCCTCTTCGACCACCTCTTCCTCTAGAAGACTCTTGAGCAAGATTATTTTTCTATGTGAAAGACACATATCCTCTTCAGAAGACTGAGGAGTTGTCTTCTTCCCAAAATATTTCTCTCTTTCAGCAAATTTTTTCACAAGGGAGTCAAAGGTAATATCTTTGAGGATTCCATTTGCTTGCAATGACTCAAGATAATTTGAGTACGTGGGATAAAGTGCCTTGAGAAAAGCTATCAGAGGAATATCCAGTTCAACATTAGTGACTTTGATATCATGCATAATAAATTTTACTTTTGATGCAAGGGCAAGAGGATCATCATTTTGTAATTCAAGGGTGAACACTTTAATCATGAGTTGAACAACTTCAAGTGCAGAGTGTGAGTCATAGAGTTCCTTCAGTTTTTGTAAGGCTTCGAAAGCATTTGAAAATGGCGAAACATGGTGACTCACCTCTTCATTTACTAATGTTGCAATCAATGCATAAGCCTTGTTCTTCTTATTTTCCCAAATGGCGAATTCCTTGTCTGAGGTAGGTTTTTCTGGCTCTTTGTCTCCATTTCCAACACACACTCCTTTCCACAACTCATTAAAAATGAGATTGTGTTTGATTTTCCGCGACCATTCTGTATAGTTATCCTTTCCAGTGAGAACCACTCCCACAATAGATATCAGTGAATGCATTGTAAAACCTGTGTATTTTAAAAAAAATTGTTGGTGGCAAAAAAAATGCAATTCTGGTGGCTAAAATTGCACTTCTGGTGTAAAAAATGAAATTTGATATTTTAGGACAAAGGTATTATGTGTGGTAGGGTTATATGGGGAAGGGAGTATATGGGGAGGTATTAATGGGGAAGGGTATTTGATGTAGGGAGCGAATGTATAAGGAGGAGCAATGGCGCCAACGCTTATGGAGGAGCGCTTATGGAGCAACAGTTATGAAGGAGCGGTATGGAGGAGTGTTTATGGAGGAGCAGTGGAAACGTCGGGCAGCAAGGCGGAGGAGCCGCTCTTATATGACAGTGTATGGAGCAGCGACTGTAGTGGAACGGTTCATTGGATCCAAAGAGTAGGAGGGAGCGCTGAAGCTGAGGGGTGACTTCACCTTTGTATTCAAGAAATTTGCTCTCGCTCTGATAAGATGATAAGGACGAAAGCTATCAGATCCTTCAGAATCTGCTAGGGCCGACTATATAGAATCTGCTAAATAGCCTGATAAAATAGGGACAGCTTTGATACAGCATATATATGAAAAAATAACACATTCTACCAAGAGAAGAGCCACTAAAATTTTGGACAGAGGAACACAGACCAAGGATATTCAATCTTTCTTTCAAATCTTTCCACTTTTCCTATTCAAACTGCATGCTCTAGAATTCTTAGCTTTTGATTTAATCCTCCATTCTCATCGCACAGTCTCCATAGTCACTGTTATGCAAGGCTAGCAATGGCAGGAAAAATAGGACAGATTTTCTATCAAAGGAGAATAATGGCAAACAATGATAGGAGTTACAAGTAATTTTGGGATCTGGCTTTGATACCATCTCAGACCTGGAGATAACTCCTCAAATGTAATTGTTATTCATTCAGGTGGTTCATTATTATATACAAGAGGGAGTGACTATTCAATGCATCTCCCGATGACTCTCCATTTCCACTATTATTTATTTACACTAATTATAGTTGTTCACCCAATCCCTATGATTAGGTGTCAACAGGTATTGTTCAGACTCATTGGTAATGGAGCAACACCATAGTACCGTGACTATTATACCGAAAATAATTAAAGATCATATCATTACTTCAACTTCCTTTCCCTTCCCAAACCAACATGAATTGATGTCCTATTCCATGTGTTAAAGGTCGGGTTTTCGAAGATTGGGGGTAGTCGACCAATGTAAAGGAAAGACCTAGGTACCATCAGTGGGACCCACAACTCTATGGAAACAACACTCATTGAGGTCCCCCTGAAGCTAGGCCATAAAATTTCTCGAGATCCTAGAGTTCTCCTAGTGAATCACCAATTGTTGTAGCTATTGCAACAACCCCTCCAAAATTCCCAGCTCTTCAAAATTTAGGAGCCCCTTTTACCTTACAAGAGTTTTCGTCATCCTATGAAGTTTTTCAAGAGCTCGAGAGACCAGAAAAGTACATATGTGATTTCTATGCATAAATGAAAAATGTTTATGAGTTTATGATGTGAAACTGTTAGCTAGTGACTATTATGGATATCATAACCTTATTTCTTTTTGAGTTGATATGTCGTGAAGTTATATCATTCTAATCTGGATTGATTGTGCAAACAATATAGCCTCCCTTGAGATACATTAAGGTATGAGCTTGCTTATGTCATCTACTTTGTGCTTGAATGTTTGATTATGTCATTTAATTGGTGTTTGAGTGTTGGTGTCTATTATGTTGCCTATATGTTGTCTGAATGTTTGATTACTTGCATGATATGAGTATGTGTCTGTAAGATTGCCTAAATGAACAATCTTGTTTTAAGATGATTGTACTAACACATATGTGTTGAGATAACTGACATGTACTTGAGTGTAATAGGTGACAGTTGTAGTATTATGTCTAATGACTATGAGTTGACTATGAATTATGACATGATTGCTAGTCTTGGTAAAGGTTGATTTCAAATTGATAGATATGATTGTCTTGATATTTGGAACATGTGTTTGACATGTGTAAACAGTGCAGGAAACATGATTGGTATTAGCATGACAAGGTAATAGTTGATATGTTTATATAACTAACATTTGGGTGATGTGCCAATGCATAGTAACACTCAATTGCAGCAAGGAAAAGGTTAAAGAAAGGAGTTGGGCAAGAATTATTTTGGCTATGTTTGGAAACCGTAATTCCAAACGAATGAGTGCTTTGCATATAGGAAGTCTTCTTAACCTTAATCTTGTTTGACATTATGTGGATTTGTGTTATATCCATGAACTTGTATTTGATAGGTATATTAGCTAGTTGTTGATCTAAAGATGATCTGAGGTTGTCATTGATGTCAACCCAAGCAGCACCAAGGGCTACCCTGATCTTGCAAGGGAATTTTGACTTGAAAACTTACTTTGTTTTGAGTCAAGGATCTTCTAGATAGATTCTACTCGTCGAGATGTTTCCGTTGATATATAGCATGCCAAGTAATTCGTCACGGTTTGAGAGATATTCATGTTTGAAGTTAGTAACCCCAGTTATTGGGCTAAAACCCTATGGGGTTGTGGCATGGCACTCATAATTGGTTTTGTTCATTGAATAGTCATTAGTCAATTATTTTTTAAGCTCCTAAAATACCTCCATAATTCTCTATAGAAGCCCCTCTCAACTCTATAAAAAGAAATCTCATATATCCTCCAAATGAAGTGATCGTGGCATTTTCGTTATAACTTCATTTCTGAAATGAAAACCCATTTAATTCGCAATTCTGATGAACTTCGTGACCGAATTTTAGATCTTGGTTCACTATATTTTCGGAGATATGTTGTGGAAGTTAGGGTTTTTGCAGGCTCCCGAATTTTAGCTCAAAGAAGTGACCTTGGGAAAATCGTCATCTCTCTCTAAGAAGAGGATTGGAATTTTGTAAAAAGTGGTGGATAGTGCACGGACTGTAGTTTTTTGTACATCAATTTCAGAGCCAAAGGAGGAAACAGTGACACGTGGTACGCCATACAAGTTCACTCTATTGAACTAGTCCATAATTAGGTCATTGTGAGAGATTGGGCATAACTTTGTCTTGAAGAGTCCAAATCGGGTCAGACATGTGGCATTGGAAAGAAGACTCAGAGGGATACTACAAGACTAAAGATCACATATTGGGGATCTGAAATCACAGAGATACATTAGATTAAATATCGTGCTCCTAGAAGGCAAGAAAAACTAGATCAAGTGTTGTCAAGGGGTGCAAAGGACCAGACTTTCTAGGGCAGAAAAGAGCAAGGTGCAGCAAAATGATGCAGCAGAGGTAAGCTATAGGTAAGTATCTTCTATATATGCATGTTCATTTCTTAATTGCATTAGGTTCTTTGTATTCTAATTTGTTGTTTTTGTTTAACACTGACATATGCTCTGCAGGATGAGGTAAGTTTTGTTATTATCATGTCATGGGTATTTCCTTGAAGACTTTTTGCAGGTATTATATATTCATCAAGAGAAGACTCAATGCATAATCTAATGTTCTGAAGAGTGAGAAAGGGTAGCATGACAAGAGCAGCAATCAAGGTGCAAAACAACAGCAAGAAGTTCACCATATGAAGTCTTCAAGTGGGAAGCACTGCATACAATCATTGTAAAAGTATCATTATACAGAGTCATTGTAAAAGTTGTACAAGTGTCTATCTGCCAAGAGTTGAAGAGGTAGTGTTGGGAGGTCTAGGATCATCATTAGGTGGTTGTGTCATAGTTGGGGTTATGGTCTAGTGTGTCTGCTTCTTCTACATCATTCTATGTCATTGTAAAGTAGACCATTTTCCCTCGTACGGGAGTCCATTCTTCTTTTATTCTTCTATAGGGTGGTAGGGTGGTGCTAGGCTGGTGCATGAAGTCACCAACAGGTTCAATCCTATGAAAACTTCAGGGTGGTAGGGTGGTGGTAGGGTCATTTGTAGCTCATTGGGTGTTGGGGCATCTGTTCAATTGATTACTGAAGAATCTCGGGCGTTGGAGCGTCCATCCAGTGGGAGCTGGAGAATAATGCTTTTCTAGAATTCTAGGAAGTTGTTGCTTTCATTTCAGTTGGGGCTGAAGATTAAAGAGTTTATTAGAAAAGTGTTCGGTGGTTTTTGACCCGGAGGGGGTTTTCCACCTAAAATCTTTGTGCCTCCTGGGTTCTTTTATTTACTATCATTACTGCATAAACGTTAATAATAATTGAAGATTAACTAATGCTCTGAAAAGATTTAAAAGTGTTAATTTCTAAGGAATACTGATTCAACCCCCCCCCCCTCCTCCCCTCAATATTTTCCAACACTAGTCTCTAGTTACATGTGGATCTGTCAAGGGAATTGGAGTCCCTTGAGAGATGGCGTGGATGTGTTCAATTGCAAGCAACGTTCTTGGCACAACAAGGTAAGGTAACCAGTGTATTCTTACTTTTATTTAAGCACTGACAGTTATGTGTTAATGGCAGTATGATGCAAGGGATTTCATGGAAAAGAAATTGCCATGGAATCTTGAAGAAGGCTTAGGTTGAGCTTTCCCTTGGAAGCACTGGGACCCATGGGGATTGAGTCATGGAATTTGTTGTTAGAATTTTTCTTTTGGTATTTTGGTGATTTTTTGTGCTTGATTGCGGTATTTTTTGCATATTGTGCATGGCCATGCCACTTTGGTTGTGGTGTCGTATTGTTGTTGGTTGGCCATGGTTTTCTTCTTATTTGTTTCTTATCTTGACTTTTATGTTTGGGTTTTGGGTAATTGGTTGCGAAAGAGGAAAGTTAATGGAGCTCAGGGAGAGCTTAATGAAACCCAACAGGTGATGTAAGGCTTGGATGAAGCCAAGTGCATATATAAGGGAAACTAAAGGCAAGCGTATAACAACTAGTTGGATTGGTTGGGTCCATTGGTGTAAACGGATGATGTCGGGACAACCATGAGAAAAGTAATCAGGAAAGTTAAACTAAATATATTTGAGGATTCATATGCCTTAGCTACATTGGGAATTGTTGTTCTCGATGTTGTACATGCGTTGCACGGATAAAGAAAGTTCTCTTAACCTTGACCTTATGATATATGATAATTGTGTTGTGATCATGATTGTGTCGACGTATATATATGTATACATGTATGTATGTAGGTATATAGTTTTCTGATGAGATCATGACTGTTTTGTGCTAATGTTATATATATGTATGTATCTATGTATCTATGTCACTGTCTGATATGGTCATCAAGAATCGTTCTTGTGGAGGAATGATTTCTTATGTAGGTGAATGACATGAAGAGATTCATGGTTTATGAGGAATCAAGTGGGGAGAGTAGCCTAACAGATCTCTGAGGTCAGTGTCATTTGGATATGAATTGATATTATGTGATTATACTATCTATTTTTATGTTATGGATAGGCTAATGCTGATAGATACATCAGTGAAATGAAAATAACATGATGCGTGGTATACTAGGATAAGCATGGATGTCAGAGTGACACTGGAAGCAAGGTTGCTTGGTAGAGACAATGTGGTCTAGATGTGTGGTACTACTATTGTGCATATATTGTATATGTTGTATATGTTGCATCTGTAATGTTGGGAGCATGTGGTGTTGTGTATATACAGTGTGTGTACATGTTGTTATGCAATGTTATGTACATGGTGGTACTGATAGTGTTGTGTGAATATTGCATATGCAGTGTTGGGCATATATGGTGCTATGTACATGTTGGATATGCAACGTTGTGTGCATATGGTGTTGTGCGCATGTTCAATATGCAGTGCTTTGTACAAATGATGATATGTACATGTTGGATATGCAGTGCTATGTACATGTGGTGTTGCGTGCATGTTGTACATTTGGTGCTATGTACATATGGTGATGTGTGCATGGTTATAAAAGTAGTGCTATGAGAATGTGGTGTTGTGTACATGTTTTACATATGGTGTTGTGTGCAAGTGGTGTTATGTACATGTCGTGCATATGGTACTGTGTACATGTGGTGTTGTGTATGTCTAGCATTGTGTATATGTTGTACAAGCGGTACAATGTACATGTGGCGTTGTGTACACGTTGTACAGGTGGTGCCATGTACATATGATGTTGTGTACACGTTATGCAGGTGGTGTTGTGTATAGGTGGTACTGTGTACATGTTGTACATGCAGTATTATGTGCATGTTATACATGTTGTGTTGTGTACATTCAGTATTATGTATGTGCATGGTGTAGTCGTGGTATCACGACATGTGTATTTGTTGTGTTGTACTCTGTGTATGTATATGTATTGTGTTGTACATCGGGTGTAGGTGTATGTATTGTGTTGTGGTATACACCGGATGTAGGTGTATGTATGTGATGTGTTGTACACTGGGTATAGATGTATGTGTGGTATGTTAGGTGTAGGTGCATGTATTGCATGGTGTTGTATGTCATGTGTGGTTGTATGTGCGTGGTGTACACTATGTGTATGTGCACATGGTTGAGGAGAAGGCACTGGGTGTTTGTCGGGTGTGGCAACCGATACAGAGTGTGTATGGAATAAAGCCAAAGGTAGAAGCTAAATATTGATTAAATATAAGTATCAATATTTTATTTTAGTTTTATTATGCATTTGATTTATGATTCTGGTATATGATGATTACATGTGATCTATGATTCTAGTTAATGATGGTTACACGTGATTTATGATTTTGATCTATGATGGTTGTGTTTTGAGCTAAACTGATGTGATACGTTTATACATGATGATTTGGTCAAAGATGCTAGTTTGACTTATTGTGAGAGAAGTAAACAAGCTTGCAAGTGTACCTTATTGATGAGCTACCAATGAGGTATGATGTGAATTTATTTCAATTTATTTTAAATCTAATGGAAGTTGTGTGCTTGATACAAGAAGGATGGAAATGCCCGGTTGGGTGGTTGAAATCGACTGCAAGATTAGCAACAACGACAAAAGGAATTGAAACAGGAAGCAATATGTTGGTAAAACACTTCAGGAGCAGGGCCATTGTGGGACACTGGTATCTAATAGTGTCTATTGATTTCCATGAGCATGTTATGACCGATATGATGGTTTTCAGGTAGGTATATCCCTTGGTTTTGTATCTTCTGATGCGAGGAAGCCTTGCCAAGGGATGGATCACCGAGGATAGGGGATGTCGGGGAACTTGGAAGGTGAGTGACTGCACAGAAGGGGGTGGCCAGATTACTAGAGGGACTGTGTAGCAGAGAAGGGAAGGCTGAGGATATATTTGTTTTGGTCATTAGCATTTCCAGATGGAATCAGATGCACATTGGGAGTGCACCCTAGAATAATGAGTTGGTAACTATTCATTGAGGGGACAAGTGGCGCAGGATTATAGCGCTAAACATTGGATGTAGTTTGACTATGGCAGTGGATTTTGGAATTCTTGGGAAGGAGGTGAATCCTGATATTACTTTGGGGGTGGAGGTGTGAGCCTTTGGATTCCCTTGTTGCGGATGTAGGCATCGTATCCTTTTATTTGTTGGTTTAGCAAATGTGCATATGTGTATATGTGGTTATTGTAAATACCATAATGAGCTGTGTTATAAATCTCCAGTAAGCAGTATTGTTGAGAAGGTAAATCCCCTCTACGGATAAAGGCGATCCCTACTAGCCCAACAGGGGTCTAGCAACAATCACACAATGCTGCCACGCATGTTCCTAGTTACAATTAGACAAGAAGTAAAGAGCACCTACTTGGATTCCTGCGCTGTCGTTTGTCGAGGGGATGTTTCCCTTGCTCCTTCGCTTCAGCTGGTCATAGTCTTCCGCGATCCCCGCGAACGGACACCTGCACACACGAAGGGAAAGCAAACGCAAGCGTGAAATCTAGTAAAAGTAACTATATGCCAGTCAGAAAAGACATAATTCACATTTATCCATTGCATAAACAAACGAGAATGGAACAATAATAGCAGTCATCTATTATTAATCAGAATAGAGAAGAGTACAACCAAATGTTCTGACGTCGATAAACTTCTCAGGAGGGATCAGTCAGCATGTATCTCAAGCATTCACCTTTGAGGATGGTTCTCCCAAGACAAACTAGTCTCTCTCTCTCACACAAATGTCACAAACAAACTTCCCAAAGCAATCAATCACTTCCACTCCTAACACACCACACCTATAGCAGCAATCTGAGCACTACAAGCTCTTGTATAATCCAAGCTAAGTCTAGCTATTTTCTAACCAGCTGCTCATGGTAATGGTGGAAGTTTATATAGGAGAAGGAGTCTCCTAAAAAGGTGGAAGGATGAGCTTATCTTCAAGGGGAGTAGTTGCAAAAGGTCGAAAAGACATGCCATAGAAGGGAGTCGACATTCACAAAGCTAACAACCAAGCCTGGAGAGATCTGGAAGGCTGGTTGTTTGAACAAATTCGCCCAAACTGGATCAGCGCGGATTATATGGAGACTGCCGCGCTGTCAGCACATGACAACAACTGAACAAGCCATGTCAGCGCGGAAGGACACGTGAAAGCCGCGCTGTGCGTCATCGCGGAAAAGTGATGTTCTTCCGCGATGGCAGCGCACGAAATAGACTGTGGGGCGCTGGTCATCGCGGTTATTTTAGGAACAGACGCGCTGATGCACAAAACTTTGGAAAAATGGGTTTTTAGCCAGTTCAGGGAGCAAACATTTAGTGATTGTGACTTCTTGGACACAGCAGGGTGACTGACAGGAAGGCAGTGATAAATTACTGTGTAACAGATGCCCCCTAAAGCATGAAGACCGAGAGAGTGGGAGGGGTGAAATGCTTTACAACACACGCCGAACTGGAACACCACCAGGAAGTACCGAAAAATCTCTGACAATCATGTACACGCAGTCTAGGTATGGGCGCAGCCATCCAAAAGACATGCAAGACTGGTCTATGGTATGGACGCAGCCACCCAGCTAAAGAGACCATAACAAAGACAAGGTATGGTCGCAGCCATCCATGAAGACTCAGGTATGGGCGCAGCCATCCATCGATGAGTCATGTAATGATTATCCACAAAATCGCAGCCTGGACCACAGTGAGCAAGGATCCAGGGTCTTGCGCTCCATCTCGACCCGAACAGAGTACAGGTCCACACATGTGAATACAGGGGTTGGAGTCGAACATGTATGAACATCGCCTGATTACCGGTCAATGATGAGAACCGTTAACAGACGCGAGAGGTACCACCAATAATGACAATGGCCCTCAAGGTACTATAGGTACAATCCGTAGCGTGTGAATCAATGAGTTGGTGTCGAACACCCACGGAATCATTCGATCGTAGGTCAACGATGTAAACCTTGCGTCGAACACGAGGAACCTGCCATTGAGGCATGCGGGCTCCAAGGCACCTGGAAGGAGTCTCTAAGTCACTTTCTCGGATAATGAGTTGAAGTCGACGAGAAGTGGCCTTGATCGAAGGTGGGCCATAATGTTTCCCACATCAGCGACATGAGACAGAGGTATAATAATTTGTGATGAGATAGCGAACGAGGTTGCTTTGTGGCAGAGGACAACTTCTCTTGAACACATAACGGCACTATAACGGATTTGGCAGTACTTGACATCAAATGAGCAGCGGGTAGGATGATGATGGCAATAAACAGACGAGAGGTCAAATAGGATGTCCCAAACCCATGGAGGTTAGTGAAAACGAGATGAGATGACCCCACCCAGACACGAAACAGCGGAGTGCCGTGTTCAAGAGCGACGTACTGCCGAGACGACTGTAATCAAAGTTCCATTTTCCCCACCTTTGCAGGCAGGTACCCCGATTATTTTTGGATGACAAGCTTGACGGGGGTAACATATGCTTGATGTGTGTCATGTTGACAATATCCGATGTCATTGAGTGTTTAACGAGCCTGACAAAGGAAAAACTCGGCTTCTTTTCTTGTTTCGAGAGTCTGAAAAGAATGCGGAAAAGGAGGCTCCAGGGGGGTCCTTTTTCGTACAGTTGTGTCTCTCGAGCCCGAAAAAGTATAAAACTGTGCTCGAAAGAACCGCCCGGTCATTACAACCGAGGAGTACTTTTCATAAATAGTGTCGCCGACCGGAAAAAGTAAAAAAGTGGTCGAAGACACGTCGTTTTAGAGCCAATATCGAGTGCGAAACGACAAGCACCCGGCGATCTTTTTGGTTTAACGGTCGGAAAAAGAGCTTAAAAACGACCGCCCTTCGTTCCCTTTAACGAGCTGAAAGGGAGCTCGGCCATCTTCTCTTGTTTAACGTCGGAGAAGAGCTTAGAGACGACACTTTGGGAATCACATGAATCGTGGACTGTCATGACCAAGCTGCGATACCTGTACCTGCACAAGGGCACTACCCGCATAAATCCATTCGATATACGTAAAAAACATATTGAAACATGCTTGAAAACAGAACCAAGGCTAGTTTTATGGCAAAAAATGGTAAAAACCCAAAAAATATGGTAATTTAGGAGTTTTTACTATAAATAGGGGGGGGTAATAAGTCATTTTTACCATTTTACTATTTGGAGTGCGAAGAACGTGGAGAAGCCAAAAAGTTGACGGAGCGATTTCCAGCCCATCCGGAGACCATTTTCAGATCTGCTTCTTCCAGGTAGGTTCCCATTCCTTTGCCCTGCATTCTGGTTCATTTTAGGAGTTTTTTAACGGTCGAATAGGCCCAATTGGGCATTTTTTATTTGCATGGGTGCGCCCTCGGTCAGCGCGGAAATTGCCCACGGGGTCGCGCTGATCGAAAAATAGGCAATGTAACCAACTTCGGGTCAGCGCGGAAAAGGCGTGTTCTTCCGCGCTGACCTCGCATTTTTAACAAAGAGCTGCCATTGTCAGCGCGGCTGTTTCTAAAACAGTCGCGCTGGCGCGGAAAAATTTTGTGTTTTTGAGAATGAACGTGAATTTTTACCTGGAAGCTCTTCTGATCGGTTTTATTGTTCATGCAGGACATCATGGCTTTTCAATGGCAAGAGAGAGTTCACGATGTGGAGGATGTGGCTGCTTGGGGAGACGTAAATTGTTGCAACGCCATGCGGGCGTGTGGATTCATGAAATTCTTCCTGACGCCGCGTCTAAGGGCCCAACATGATTTGTTGGAGCTGCTGATCAGGGCATGGAACCCGGTGGACCAAAAATTCACCATCCGCGGTCACGACATCGAGTTCGATCATATGGACATCTTCTTCTTGACTGGGCTGTCGCGCCGAGGTGGGAGGCCCATCTTAGAGGGGCAGCGACCTAGCGGTGGTACCCTGGATGACTTAATGGCTGAGGTTTGCCCAGGGGCAGTAAAGACGCGGAGTGGGAAGTGCTCGATCCCCACAGTGAGAGACATAGTGTTGCGCACCATCCTGTTCATGGTGACCCGGGCAGCGGGCAGCATGGCGAACCATGAGGCGTCCAAGACTCATCTCCTACTAGCCCTCGAGTGTCTCGAGCCTACCGTGTTCGACTGGTGCACCGCAGTGTGCAACAATATGAAAAGGCAGTTGAGCAACTGCCGTCGCGGAGAGACGAAACAGTTCGGGTATGGATCGATCCTGGTCCCGCTTATTCTGGAGCGAGTACCAGCCATGCGGCTGCAGTCTATGGCTGTGGATGCCCCCAGAGATCCTCGAGAGACGAGGGCCACTCGATGGGCTCGGATTATGCCACGTGGGGGTGGCGGCCGACCACATAGCTGGGGGGTATATTTCAGAGACTGGTTGGACCAACAGGAGATCTTCGTACAGGATTGGCCATATGCAGGGATGGATTTCCGCAATGATCCTGACTTGGTGCTGCCTCCGGGTGAACAGTGGGATGATGCAGGTATGACACTTTTTGTCTTTTTGAGTTTTGTATATTTTTTTTTTTATTATGTACATGTCCTAATAAATGTCTTGTCACGCAGATGTAGGGCCTACTAGACCGATTGGCCTGGCTGTCACGGCACGGAGAGAGGGCCCAGGAGCCGGAGCTTTGGCCTTAGCCCCTCCAGAGGCCAACACGCCAGAGGTTGTGGCTCGCAACCTTGAGGGGTTGCTGGAGGGGGTACCGGATTTCCAGGGGGTTGAGGAGGTCGCTGTGGAGCATCAGATCCACACAGTGGGTGTGGAACCCAGAGTGCACCGCCTTCTGAGGCGGGTAGCACGAGCGGCCGTGTACTACAGAGAGCACCACCCAGCCGATTAGTCACCTAGGTTTTATTTCCACTGTTTATTTTGAGACATTATGACTCGGATGTACTGAAATTTTTGGACACGTACTTCTATTTTTGAGCGCCTCAGTGCGCCACACGATATATATATATATACATACCGGTTTTTGGATGAGTCGTTGTTACATGTGATGATGTGTTATCTTGTGTTATGCGTTTGTTCAGTACAATTTGTGATCTTATGTATGGATTTGCATGACACTTGACTCATGGATTTTATATATTTAATGCAAGCTTAAAAACACACGTGCAAACTATGCTTGGAATGATTTATTTACATATGCTTATGGTCTTACTATGCTGTTCTTTCCTTCCTTGCATGATGTTTATCTGTTTCGCAAATGTCTGTCTAATACACGATTTGCCAATGCATCAGTCAACGTATTTAATCGTCTTGGAATATGCTGATAAGTAATGAAATCAAAACTCCGTTCTAACAATCTCACACGTAGGTATAACCTTAATATGCGCTGGTCTCTGACGGAATATTGCCTGTTTAGTTGATGGACCACCAACTGGGAGTCCAGGTTTACCACTAGCTCTCGGATGCCGAGGTCAACTGCTTCGGCAAGCAATTCTATTACAGCACTGTACTCGGCAACATTGTTAGTGGTACGACCTAGGCACACACCCTGTAGGTTTATCAACTCCCCGTGAGGATCGTAGATCACCCACGCTGCCGAAGACAAATTACAAGTACTACGGCAGGCACCATCAGCGAAACCAACATAAGGAGTACAAGACATCTGCGCAGGAAAGAGAAAGCATAATAAGGGGCAAAAACACGCCTTCACACCAAAGCAAAAGAAACTCATGCAGTAAAAACTCAAAACACACGTATATACAAAGTGACTGTGAGCAGTTATGCATAGTACTTTTTCAGATAGAGCCCATTTCGGGGCTTGTCAAGAGGATTCCCTTCATAATCAATCAACTCATATGCGCCCTTTTGTAAAACACGTTTCACGATGTAGGGGCCTAACCACATGGATTCGAGTTTTCCTGCCCCCAGCTTATCCTTAGCTTGATCGTAGAGCAGTACTAAATCTCCCTCAACAAAGGAACGAGGATGAATATTCTGATCGAAGTGAGCCTTGACTCTCTTCTTCTGCGCTTCGATAGCCAGAGAGGCCAAACGACGAGTTTCGTCTAACCGTTCTAGGTAAAGAAGTCGTTCCTCCACCGAAGTGGTGTTGGGAAGCAACTCGACAGCTAATTTTAATGAAGGAATTTCACATTCGACGGGAAGGGTAGCCTCCAGTCCATAGACCAGTTGAAACGAGGTGAAACCGGTGGCATCCTTCACAGAAGTCCGGTAGGCCCACAAGGCTGGGAAAAGCATTAGATGCCAGTTCGACTTGTGCGTATTGACGGTGCGTTGAAGCATGGTGATCAAAACTTTGTTCACAGCTTCAACTTGACCGTTAGATTGAGGATAGTAGGGTGACGAACTATCTTGACGCAAGCCTAACTGGTTTGTTAACTCTGTCATCATATGATTTCGGAAATGCTTTCCGTGATCTGTAACGATAGCCTGAGGGACTCCGAAGCGAGTGATGATATGATTGAATAGAAACTGCGCCGCTGTGTGACCGTCTTCGTTTAATGTAGGCATTGCTTCGGCCCACTTGGTGAAATAATCCACGGCAACGATAATGTACCCATGCCCCCCGGCCGAACGAGGGTTACAGGACGTATAATCGATGCCCCATTTGGCAAATGGACCTACGGTTACAACAGGGTGCAGTGGTGCAACAGGTGCACGCATCTTCCGGTGGTAAACCTGGCATTCATGGCATGCGCGTACAGCAAGGATACAATCCTTGAATATAGAAGGCCAGAAATAACCAGCGCGGAGGATCTTTTGAGCGGTAGCGTATCCGGACATGTGGCCACCACAAGCGCCGGAGTGGCAGTCATTCATGACTCGCTCAGCTTCCTCGAGAGTTAAGCATCGGCGAAGAAGGGAATCGACGCCGAGGCGGTACAGGGTGTCGCCTAAAATGCGATACGGTTGAGCCTGATGACGTATCCGTCGTCGGGCTTCTTTTGATGTATTAGGACGAAACGAAGACGTTTGTAAATATACAATGATGTCCCCGTACCATGGGTCGAGAGTGCTGATGAGAAAGAGTGTTTCATCCGGAATTTGCTCCTCTAAGTGAGATGGTGCAGATTGAGATGGTAAGGAACAGAGCAGTTCAGCAAAGACCAGGGATTTCTTGGACTTGGCGGCAGTAAATTCCAAGTCGAACTCTTGGAGGATTACAATCCACTTCGAGTATTTGCCCCCCAGCAACTGACGTGATAAAATATAGGTCATGGGGTTGCAGTCAGAGATCACGGTCGTTGTGCGCAACAGGATGTAATGACGGAAACGTTGGACGGCACATACAGCAGCCAATGCCAACTTTTCGACATATGCATAGCGAGTCTCCGTATCAAGGAGGTTGCGACTAAGATAGTATACAACGTGCTCTGAGCCATCGTCATCATCTTGCACTAAAACCATGCCGATAGTGGTATCGGCGGCGGCCAGATAAAGGGTGTAGTCACGGTGGTAATTTGGAGGTCTTAGGAGCGGAGCTGAGACCAGAAGGTCTTTAAGATGCTCAAAAGATTGCTGAGCGATAGCGTCCCAATGAAAGGGCGTGTCTCGCTTTAGTAATCGCGTGAAACCCTTGGCCACCTCGGCATAATTTGGGATGAATCGTCTGAGAAAATTGGCTTTTCCCTGCAAGCTTTGTAATTGCTGTAGAGTGGCAGGGGGAGGAAGATTCACAATGGCCTCGACTTTAAGGGGATCCAAACGGATGCCTTCTCGGGAGACGATAAACCCGAGTAGTCGGCCAGATTCCACGCAGAAGACACACTTATGCGGATTGAGTCGAATACGGTAGTGTCGACAGCGAAGGAAGATTTCGCGTAAATGAGATGGATGGTCTTGACGTTTAGCTGAATGAGCGGGTAGATCATCCAGGTAAGGTTGTACGATGTTTCGGATATCATGAAAAGCATACGACATCGCACGCTGGAAAGTGGCACCGGCATTTTTAAGACCGAAAGGTAGCTTCTTGTAAGCGAAGGTGCCCCAAGGACAAATGAAAGCGGTCTTGTGCTGGTCTGCGGGGGCTATGTTGATCTGGTTGTAACCAGAAAAGCCGTCCATGAACGAATAAATTTCGCTTCCTGCGCAATCATCGATAAGCTGATCAATAAAGGGCGTAGGAAAGTTATCTTTTGGACAGGCGCGATTGATATCGCGATAGTCAACACAAACCCGAATAGTGCCCTGTTTTTTATTGACAGGAACTATATTAGATACCCATTCCGTGAGGGGAATGGCATAAATGAAACCAGCTCGAAAAAGCTTTTCAACTTCGGCCTTGATGGCTGCAGCCTTTCGAGGGTGCACCGGGCGTAAACGCTGACGAACAGGCTTAGCCCCAGGATAGGTAGGGATTTCGTGCTCCACGATACTGGGGTCAATGCCGGGCATTTCTTCGTAAGACCATGCGAAAACATCACGAAATTCACGAAATAGATCTGTGTAGATTTGAATTTCCTCGGGAGTACATGTGACTCCAATATGAATATTTTCGACAACTCCTGTTTTGACGGAGATGTCGATAGCCAAAGTTTGTGTAATGTTACCCATGTTCCCTTCCGAGGACACTTGATATAACTGGATAGGTGTTTGGAGAGGGATATGTGGGAGACATGAAGCAAACTTTCCGAGACACGTGGCCATTTCCGAATAAGGAGGGAGGAACGAAGAGCGATGGTGGTGATCAAACCAAGGGAGCTCTTCGGGAGACATAGTCTCGATAATAGCCTCGTCGGATGGGAATGATTCTTTCAGGGGGTCCGAGGTGGCCTTCTCTCCCAACCAGGGGAAGGTTTGAGGTGAATCGGGAACGCTGCTTGGAAAAGCAGGTCCGGAGGTTGAAGCCGATGCAGCAACTATTTCGATGTAGTTGAGCTCGGCTGGGCTCAACGACATCATCTCGCCCCATGAGTCTTCTTGATTCACGGGAGGGAGAACCCAAGGATCAGAATGCGTCCTGATCATGTTAACGGAGGCGAGATTTGGAGGTGGGAGGGGAAAGACTCCCATCAAGGAGGGATCTTTAAATAATCCGGCACCCACACTCTCGAGCGATTTGAAGGTATGCTCCACGAATGGTACATTCCCTTCAGAAGAGGAAGCAAAAAAGGACAGCTGGTCCACCGTGACGATTTTTCCTTGATGGGGAAAGCGAACGACACGGAATAAAGAGGAAGCCACGGCCTGCATGGCATAAGTCCAGCTTCGTCCTAGAAGGAGGTTGTAAGTGAGATTAGCGTCAACGACTTCAACCTCGACTTCTACAGTTTTCCCTTCTAAAGAGATAGGTAAACGCGGGAGGATACCAAGTGGACGAGATTCTCTTCCATCGAACGCCTCTAGGGTGGTGGGAGACTGGCTCAGAGCAGGCGAACCAAGAGCCTTCCAACAAGCAATCGACATGATGCAGGTTGAGGCTCCTTCATCAATGACCGTACGGTGAATCGTCTTGCCTTTGATGAGAACTTGTATAAGGAAGGCCACCTGATGAGGTAATCTCTGCGTGAAACCTTCGAGGTCGAAAGAAATGAGATCCGAATCTGCCGGGTCGATGCCACCAATTGCTGATAGCAGGGACTTCCTCTGGGAGGGGCAGCTCTGGAGGACTTCTAACGCGGACATAGCAGACGGAGCCTGAGCTAAGTCCTCGACAATGCTATAATGTTGTGCGGCACGAGCATTGGGGTTATAAGATGACTTCCTGAGTACACCTTTGGGAGGGGGTCGGGGGATCGTCTCGGTGCTGGGCCGTTCAATGTGAAGAGGGCCAGAACTAGACGCGGGAGCGCTGGAGGGGACCTCCGGCTCCTTCCCGGCTGAAGATGGATATTCTTTCGTTCGAGTCGTGACGTGGACGGGGATGGTTCCTGCCATGAATACTTGAGAACCGAACGAGGAAGAGGATTGAGAAGGGTCTGCCACCTGATGCGTCTGCTGGGATGGGAAAGGCTCTTTAAGCACGGCGGGGGACCCTGAAGCACCTTTTAAAAGCCGACTAACCTCGGACCGCCTAGGGCAGTCCTTGGTGTAGTGATCCTCCTCGCAAATGAGGCAGGGATACTTAGGCTTCCGCTTGGCTCCGTCCTCGGTGGGAGGTTTAGGAGAATTTTGCTTAGGTTGTCCGGATTTTTCTTTGGCCTTTCCTTTCTTTTTGCCTTTCGAGGATTTGTCTGCCGCGGTGGACTGAACGGCATTTACCTCGGAGGTATTCCCAGGAATAGATGGGCTCTGAGAAGCATTCTCGTTAGAGGCGTTTTGTTTCTGCTTCCCAGAGTTTGCGGTTGATTTCTTACTTGGTGAATTCACGGAGCCAATAACTCCATCCACAGACGGTTTCGGTGGAGCTTTGGTTTGTCCGTGCCTCGGGGCATCTGGCAAATAGTCATACAAAGTACCTGACTGAGAATATACTAAGTCAAGGTATTGAGCTCGCGCAATCGCTTGCTCTTCAGTTACACACGCCCCCATTGCAATATCTTTGGCAATTTTAGGAACAAAGGACGTGGTAAACCAGTCGGTCAGGAGTTGATCGGGAATCCAAAATTTAATCAAACGACGGCGCCTTCTCCATTCATGTATATGATCAGAGATGTGCGTTGCCGTATCCTGTTTTAGAGACGTGAGCAAATGGGTCCCAGTCTCGTACCGAATGGGTAACTGAAAATGAGTAAGAAAGGCCATAGCCAACGAGTTAAAGTCTGAAAACATACCGCGATGAAGTTCGATGTACCATTTTGCGGCTGAACCAGTGAGGGTCCTCTGGAAGAGGCGCAGTCGGATAGAATCATCAAGCCATGAGTTAGATGAACACCAAAGGTGATAGGTCATTACGTGGGCTTGAGGATCCTCTCCGGCTTTGCCGTCGAACTTTGGACAGTCACCTGGTATTTTGGTCGGAACCGGTGGCCACCATGAGTTATGCAAAATAGGATCATTTGTTAACTTGGACACATCGGGTAGTTCTAACGTAGCCAAAAATGGTAGCTGCGGGTTGAAGGACATCTGTGGCTGAGGGTTCGAGGCGATATTAGGGTTCCACCCAGATTGGGGTTGCCCCCACGAACTTTGTCCAGACGGACCTGGCCCGAAAGGACCGGCCGCATAGGAATTTTGTCCCGATGGACCTGGTCCGAAAGGACCTGGCACATAGGGAGTTTGTCCGTAGGAGTTTTGTCCGTGTGCGGACGACTGTCCCTGTGTTTGCCCCCCAGCTCCCCATGAATTAGCAGCTTGCCCGCCAGGTTGACCATATTGATAATTTTGATAGGGAGTGACCTGTGGTCGCTGATAATTTTGGTAAGGAGTATACTGATTTTGCCCCTGGGGTTGCTGGTAGCCATGTGACTGCTGGGTCGCATACGGAGCCTGGTAGGCAGGCTGCGTTTGATATGGAGGTTGATAACCTGTTTGAGTCTGAGGCCCAGAGTATTGTCCTTGAACCGGTTGAGGTTGGACTACACGTCCCGAAGGTTGACTTGGCCGGATTCGAGATGGGCCTGGTTGGCCAGCAGGATAGCCTTGCTGAACGCCAGTTGGCCCATGTGCCACCAAGGGTTGTCTTCGCGGAACGGGTGGTCGAATGGGTTGGATAGCTGGTTGACGCTGAGGCTGGCCAGCTTGTCCAGGTTGACGGTGAGGGTAGGCCCCGGGTTGATTTGGCTGTATAGACGGTTGGCCCGTTTGTCCCCCACCGTAACCGGGTTGGGAAGAGGGTTGGGCTTGCTGTACGGCAGGCTGCCCTCTTTGGTATATAGGCTGGGCAGAGGGTTGCCCCCCTTGCCCAGAAGGGTTTGCGTTTCGAGGGGTAGGTGGGCCCTGTTGAATATAGGGTTGTCCACCCTGGCCATAAGGATACCCTTGCTGGATGGCTGGTTGATTGGAGGGATTGTAAACTGAGCCAGTTGGTCCAGAGGGGTACCCTGGCTGGAAACCAAGCTGGTCTTGAAAAGACGGTTGCTCTGGCTGCCCAGTAGGTTGATTCTGATATGGGTACGGCGGACCTCCCATGTCCATAGGTTGTTCCTGGTAAGGTTGACCTTGTGGGTGCCCAGATTGTCCTGGGTCAGGCAGGCCATATAATGGTTGCCCTTGAGGGGGCTGCACGTAGAATGACGGGTCCTGATTGGGTGGTCCTATGGGCTGCCGAGGAGGGTCTCGGTTTCCAAAGTACTTAGTAGTGTGGTCATACCTGACATTCAAAGATTCCTCGTTCTCTTCGAAGGGGTGACGAGGGAGACCTGAGATTTCCTCAAGGAACTCACCATTTGCATCGAAGAAGAAAACAGGACCATCGTAATCTGGGTCTGTTATAGGTTCCCCATAAGCATCATACGGTCCTGATCCTGGAATGCCTCCAACAAAAGAACCAGCTTGAGGAACTTCAGACGAGGGAAACGGCGCAGCACTGACGACCGGAGTCGAACGTGCTACACAAACAGTAGGTTGAGCGGGAACTGAGGTGACGATCGGGTTGAGTTCTGAGGTGAGGGGTGGGAAAAGAGGCTGTGAAACAAAAGGGCCAATCGAGGCCGCGAGAGAAGGATCCCATATGGTGGTAGAAGTTGTTCTAGCATCATACCTATCCCTTAGCGATTGATATCGTGGAGGGAGGGGAGATGAAGACGGGATCGGGGTCTCAATGTCTGTGACCGCGGGTGTCTCGATGTCTGTGACTGCGGGTGTCTCACCCGTGCTGGAAGCTGCCCCCTCCATCGGAGATGACATACCTAAAGGGGTACGGGGGGTTTGGGGGGTATCCCAATCTTCTTCCCAGACGGGATTCCAATCCTCCAAGTAATCTGGGTTGCTGGGGGACCGTACGTTAATAGGCTGGATACTCGGTACAATGGGAAGAGTACCGCCTTCAACTGGTACCTCGGGAGCAACAGAGGATTGAGAACCTTGGTCACTTATACCGGGAGGTGATGGGTCAGCCAGGATGACCAGACCCCTTAGAACTCTTAAAGGAAACTATCGATAAAAGCCTACTCAAAACTATCGCACACAAGACCTAAAAAGGAGATGTTATCGTGGCCAAATTAATTTTTTAAGACGCAAGGACCAAACTTGACCTTTTCATATTTCAGGAGTCGAGAAAAGGACAAAGATGACTCCAGTCTCCTTCGAATGTTTAATGAGCACGAAGTGACAAGACGCTCACAGGCACCTTTTCGTTTAGGGAGTCCGAAAAGGATCAAAAGTGACTGCTCTGGAACTTCTAGGTAGAGGGTGTGCCAAACTCTTCGCAAAACCACAGAATACTTTTTAGGGTACGGGTGGTCAATCTTCGTGAATGCTGTGTTCACTGCATTGCGAATTGTAGGGCGGCCGACTCGGCTTCCTATGGATAAAGGATAAAAGCCTAGTGGGGTCTCCCTATATACTCGACGGTACGTGGGAGCGTAGTCCGTATTAGACCACTATCGAGTCACAGAAGGAGGAATCACCCAACCCAATGTGAAACAACAGTGACTATGTTTTAAGACGCCGGAACACGTCTCTAACCTAGACCTCTAAATATTTGCGTTTAGTTCCAATGCGTTTTTAGATTCATTTGGTTCATTTTATAGTTGATCTTGAGATTAAGTTTCGATTTCAAGCTCTATCGTATGTTCGCTCCCCAGCGGAGTCGCCAAATTGTTGAGAAGGTAAATCCCCTCTACGGATAGAGGCGATCCCTACTAGCCCAACAGGGGTCTAGCAACAATCACACAATGCTGCCACGCATGTTCCTAGTTACAATTAGACAAGAAGTAAAGAGCACCTACTTGGATTCCTGCGCTGTCGTTTGTCGAGGGGATGTTTCCCTTGCTCCTTCGCTTCAGCTGGTCATAGTCTTCCGCGATCCCCGCGAACGGACACCTGCACACACGAAGGGAAAGCAAACGCAAGCGTGAAATCTAGTAAAAGTAACTATATGCCAGTCAGAAAAGACATAATTCACATTTATCCATTGCATAAACAAACGAGAATGGAACAATAATAGCAGTCATCTATTATTAATCAGAATAGAGAAGAGTACAACCAAATGTTCTGACGTCGATAAACTTCTCAGGAGGGATCAGTCAGCATGTATCTCAAGCATTCACCTTTGAGGATGGTTCTCCCAAGACAAACTAGTCTCTCTCTCTCACACAAATGTCACAAACAAACTTCCCAAAGCAATCAATCACTTCCACTCCTAACACACCACACCTATAGCAGCAATCTGAGCACTACAAGCTCTTGTATAATCCAAGCTAAGTCTAGCTATTTTCTAACCAGCTGCTCATGGTAATGGTGGAAGTTTATATAGGAGAAGGAGTCTCCTAAAAAGGTGGAAGGATGAGCTTATCTTCAAGGGGAGTAGTTGCAAAAGGTCGAACAGACATGCCATAGAAGGGAGTCGACATTCACAAAGCTAACAACCAAGCCTGGAGAGATCTGGAAGGCTGGTTGTTTGAACAAATTCGCCCAAACTGGATCAGCGCGGATTATATGGAGACTGCCGCGCTGTCAGCACATGACAACAACTGAACAAGCCATGTCAGCGCGGAAGGACACGTGAAAGCCGCGCTGTGCGTCATCGCGGAAAAGTGATGTTCTTCCGCGATGGCAGCGCACGAAATAGACTGTGGGGCGCTGGTCATCGCGGTTATTTTAGGAACAGACGCGCTGATGCACAAAACTTTGGAAAAATGGGTTTTTAGCCAGTTCAGGGAGCAAACATTTAGTGATTGTGACTTCTTGGACACAGCAGGGTGACTGACAGGAAGGCAGTGATAAATTACTGTGTAACAAGTATGGTTGTTATCTAGTCATGTTGTCATGATGATTTGCTTTTGAGGAGGTCTTTCATTGTAAATACTGCAACGACCTAAGTTATAAAGCTCCATGGGCAGTATGTTTGATTTTCAGTAATTTTGTTGAGGTCTTGTTGTGGTTTAACACCGAGGACGGTGTTTCCCAAAGGGGGTGGGTTCTTTAACAGTGCTGGTGAAAATTTCATGTAATAAAAGTTAATAAAGGAAAAATTAGACCACGATTAAGGGACATGTATTCCAAGCTGAATGTTGGGCAAATATATCTTAGTGGGCATCACTGGATGTGTTTATGGCTAAAGGAAATTGGTAAAGGAAAAGGCATTAAAAAGGCCAAAAGGCATTTTTGGCACATTTATTTATGAAAATAAAGGAAAATAGGAGAAAATTAAGGTGAAAGGTCACATGTTGCATGTGAGGAGGAAAATGAAGGAAACTAATAGAAATTGAAGAAAATAGAGGCCTCATTGATAAAAAGGCCTTTGAGGATCAAGGTTATTTTTTTGTCAGTGTAAGGCTTGGTCAGTTCGGTTTTGGAGCTCTCTCATTATTCTCTCTCTCTCTCTAACTATTGGACACTTAGAGTTTTCTTGTAGCACTCTATCTTTGAAACTAGGAAGGAAAAAGAAGAAAAAGGGAAGGAAGGAAAGAAAGGAGCAAGCAAGGAAGAGAAGGATCAAGCAACTTCAACAAGAATACTTGTATGTAACATATTGCATGTGTGATTTCCTAGCTGGTTTTGACATGCATGACTTTGCATGTTGGTGTATGGTTCTCTTACTGTCGATGGCATGTTTTTACCGGGTTATGAAGCCTAGCCTTACCTTTTTCCGGATGCCATGGTGTGTTGGGATGTTCATCTCGGGTTTGAGCTTTGGATTGCCAGATGGATTTCAGAATTTCGGGCAGAGGTGGTCTCAAGATTCATTCCCAAAGGCCTAGGAATCTCTTGATCGGTTTTGGAGGGATACACGGTAAAGCCTGAGGTAGGTGTCTTATTTTAGGGCATAGTGATCTGGGATTGGATTTTGGTAAAGCCTGAGAGACAAGGAGAGGAAAATTTCCTCAAGGATAGTGACGAATTCTGGATGGAATTCCAAGTTCGATTCGGTTTTGTGATCGAAGCACCGGTTTTGGTGTGATCACGATTTGGTGAGGGTGGAGGTGGTTTAACCTCTTGATTCCCTTGGTTGTTTTTGGATTGGTTTATCCATGAGATTCCACATTCATGATTGGAATATGGAACGGGGGTGATTGGATGAAAGAAAGATTTGGTTTAGTCATGTCTACGGTTAAGTGGTACGTGGAAGTCTCGAACCTGCTCAAATTTTCCAATGTTTAATAAAAGCTAAGTTCTCTTGCTTTTGTACTTGTTTATATGTGGATTTAATGGTTGTTATCTCATTGTTATTTCCATAGCTTTATGTTTGTTATAAGCATGATTAATTGACTGGTTCATGTCATGGTTATTTCATGTGTCTTGTAATTGTTAAAATGATGGATGCAAGACCTAATTGATGTCATAACAATTCAGGAGCAGGTTGTGATCCTTCTTGTCATGTCTCATAAGAGTTTTCAATCATTCATGCTATGTCTTGTATCCTAGACCTGTAGATTGCATTGATGCCAAGTGTTTGAAAGAATGTCAGTCTCGGTTGGGGATGGTCAGGCCTAGTCCTAGAGTTATTTTTTGGTCTATTAGTCTTTCCATCATGTGTTTAATGGATTCCGGAAGTTACAACAAGTTTCGGGAAGTGGCCGGAATTTTGGGCTTGAAAAGTTCCTTAAATCTTACAGACTCTAGCATATGTCTACTAGAAATAGTCCCTAGACGCAGGCATACAGGCTTGTGGGAGCGTCCAGATCTCTCAGGATGCTAGCATGCCCATAGAATGGGAGCATCCAGAGGTTTAATAGCTTAAAAATGTAGTGGGACCCAGGGGCATAATACCTGTGTGGTTGGGATGGCTCATGGGAGTGTTGTTGTTGATGTGGAAGGTATGCTTGATAGGTTTTCATCGATTCCACTTCCCTAAGGATACCTAGGAGGCTGAATCATATCACAGTAGTCTCTCGTCACATGTTTACCCTGGTTGGTCAGTTACTTGGGTAGATATGGGAGGAGGGTGTTACAAAAGGAAAAATCTTTTCTCAAAAGTTCGTTGTATTTTACAGGGGCCTAAGGTCTATTTCAGAACAATTATTTTTCAAATGATAAACATTGAGTTCATTCATATTGTTGACACCTAATCATCAGGATTGGGTGAACAACTGTAATTGATGTAAATAAATAATAGAAAAGATGAAGAGTCACCGGGAGATGAAATGAACAGTCTCTCCCTCATGTATATAATAAAGACCAACCTGAATGAATATCATGAATTGTTTTGAGGAGTTACCTCCTGGTCTGACATGGTATCAGAGCCAACACCATTTTTGGCTTCCAGCTCCATTTTGTAACTCCCTTCTGCCATTTCTTCATAACTTTGTCCTGCATTTTCCTGCCAATTTTCCTGGTGGTCTAACTTTGTCCCTCTACCAATTTTCCTGGTAAAGTCTCCCGCGCTCCTCCACTTTCATGCTCTGCCACATTCTTCTCTTTGAATATTCCTCCACTTACATGCTCTGCTGCATTCTTTTCTCCCATACCTCTCCCTCAACATAAATTTGAATGGACCGGATACGAGTCTCCTGGTCAGGCTTCTTGAGGATGGTAAGAGTGAGAACACCATTCTCCATCTTTGACTTCACCTCCTCATGAAGCCTAGCATTATTGGGAAGCAAGAAAGGACGCGAAAAACTACCGTGCGGTCTTTCAAAATGGTGCACCTTGTTCTCTTCATCCACTGGTTCCTCCAATACACGTTCACTGCTTATCTGCAATACACGTTGGCCTTCGTCCACCTGAATTTTGACATCCTGTTTACTAAGACCAAGAATGTCAGCCTCGAAGATATGAGCCTCAGGGGTCTCTTTCCAATCCACTGCAATGTTGTTTTCATATAGACGATATCCCATATATAACACGTTGTTGGGATCCCATAATGTTGTTTTCATAACATTGTTTTCAAAGTGGCTAACATAGTTAACGCTCCTGCGTTTGACTATGTTTAATATATTTTTTGTAAATACCACGGCTCTAATACCTCTATCAGAATCTTTTTTCTAGTAGCAGAAGTTTTTTTTCTCCACAAAAGCACATTTTTTTTGCGAGCAGAAGTATTTTTACAGCACTCAGATTTTACAATGCATTCAATCATATCTATTGTGGGAGTAGTTCTCACTGGCAAGGAGAAATATCCTAAGTGGTCCCGGAAGATAAAACACACCCTCATTTTCAATGAGTTGTGGAAAGAAGTGTGTGTTGGAGACAGAGAAGAGCCATAACAGCCTACCTCAGACAAGGAGTTCGTCATTTGGGAAAATAAGAACAGCAAAGCCTATGTATTAATTGCAACATCTGTAAGTGAAGAGGTGAGTCGACATATTTCGCCATTTTCAAATGATTTTGAAGCCTTACAAAAGCTTAAAGAACTCTATGACTCACACTCTGCACTTGAAGTTGTTCAACTCATGATTAAACTCTTCACTCTTGAATTACAAAATAATGATCCTCTTGCTCTTGCATCCGAAGTAAAACCTATAATGCATGATATCAAAGCCAGTAAGATTGAATTGGATATTCCTCTTATCGCTTTTCTCAAGGCACTTTATCCTACTTACTCCAATTATCTTGAGTCATTGCAAGCAAATGGAAATCTCAAAGATATTACCTTCAACTCTCTTGTGAAAAAATTTGTTGAAAGAGAGAAATATTTTGGAAAAAAGACAGCCCCTGAATCTTCTGAAGAGGTTGTGTGCCTTGCTCATAAAGAAAATAATCTTGCCCAAGATTCTTCCAGAGGAAGAGGTGGTCGAAGAGGAAGAGGAAGATATTTCAGAGGCAGGGGGGGTAGACACTCGTAAGGAGAAAATTCAGATTTGCGCTGCATACACTGCAAAAGAAATGTATCACATGATGCCTCCACATGCAAGTTACCTTGGGACAAAATTGAGTAGCAAAGAAACCAACTCAAAGGTAAAACTAATGACACAGACAAAAGTAAAGCACCTGAATCCGCTCATTATGTTTTGTCACAATGTAACATTGGAGTAAATGAAGACTTATTTAATGCTTCACTTGCTTCTTGGAAAAATGATTGGTTGCTTGATTCAGGAGCAACTTGCCACATGACTCATAGAAAATATTTTTTTGAAGAATTTACTGACAATGTTGATGGAGCAGTATACTTTACAGACCAATCAAAACTCAAGCTATCAGGGCTTGGCACAATCAGGCTTAAATTGCGTGGTCTTCCAGACTTTCTTCTGCAGCATGTTCTATATTTTCCACAGTTGAAGAGAAACTTGTTGTCCTTGGTCCACATCCGTCAGCAAGGTCAATCCATTCCTATGTTTGATGGCAAGCTTGAGGTGAGAAAAGCATCTGACCACTCACTTGTCATGAGGGGGATAGAAGAAGAAAGGCTTCTCAAGCTGCAGGGTACCTCTACTCGTGCACAACATTTCTCACACAACTCTCATTATGAGGAAGGTACACTTCCATCAAGTTTATTATGGCATGCTAGATTTGGACATTTTAATTATGACAGCCTCCACTTGTTGAAGAAAAATGGTGTTACTGGTTTGCCTACAATTCCTAGGAAACTTAAGCAATGTGATGCTTTCATTCTAGCAAACAGTCTTTTCATGATTCACATTCAAGAGCACATAAAAAACTTGAACTCATTCATTCAGATTTATGTGGTTCAATGCTTGTTCCTTCTGCAAATGGAAATAAATATATGATTACATTTATTGATGACTACACCAGAATGTGTTGGGTTTATTTATTGAAGAACAAATCTGATGCTTTTCAAACATTCAAGAACTTTCATACATGGATTGAAAATGATGCACAATCTCATATTGGCTCTATTCGCACTGATAATGGAAAAGAATACACTTCAAATGAATTTGAAAACTATCTTCGCCAACATGGGATCAAACATCATACAATTGTGCCTTATAATCCCCAACAGAACGATGCAACTGAAAGAATGAATAGGACAATCTTAAATATGGTGCGCTCCACGATGTTTTTCAAAAATGTAAAATTGATGTTTTGGGCTGACGCAATTCTATGTGTTGTATATATAAAGAATAGATGTCCATCTAATGCTATCAGAAACAAGACTCCCTATGAAATGCAGTATGGGCACATTCCTTCGGTAAAGCATCTCAGGGTCTTTGGTTCCATCTGTTATGCCTTGATACCAAAGGTACATAGAAACAAACTTGGTGCAAGAAGTCGTAAGTGTATCTTCCTAGGGTATTCAAACACCTCCAAAGCATACCGTCTCTATGATGAAGTCAATAAAAAGTTTGTTGTATCTAGAGATGTAATCTTTCTTGAATCATCCAAAACTGACAATGTTGTTGAGCGGCAACTTGATCCCTTGGATAAATTCGCAAATACAAAATCATTTCAATAATTTGATAATCAGATTCCACATCTTGAAGGGGGGATTCCTATACTAGATCAACCTGTGGAATCTTCTTCTGAAGCACTCTCTCCACCGCATGAAACTCCAACAACGGATGATACTTTAAGTGATGTGATTGATAGAATTGGGAGACTCAATCTTGATTCAGACCCAAATCAATCAATGGAGTAGCCTGGACCATCTAAGAAAGGTCCCCAAAAGTGGTTGACAAAGACACTTGAAAGTGTTCATCTTGATGAGGTTGGAAAGATAGGAACTAGAAATTCAAACCAGCAAAATGGAGGTGATGTAGATGACTCTGATTCACCTGTTGATATGAATGTTTCTTATGATTGTGAATTGAATTTGTCTGCAGATTTTGAACCAACTTCGTTCAAAGAAGTTTCTTCTCATGATGAATGGAAATAAGCGATGCAAAAGGAATATGATGCCCTCATAAAGAATGGCACTTGGAAGCTGGTTGATCCTCCATTAGGAACCAAACCAATTGGCTACAAGTGGGTCTACAAGAACAAGTATAAAGCTGATGGTTCACTTGACAAGCACAAAGCCAAGCTTGTGGCAAAAGGTTTTGCACAGAAGGAAGGGGTTGATTATGAGGAGACTTTTGCTCCCACAGCAAAATGGGCTACCATCCAGACACTCTTTGCCCTAGTAGCTCAGAACGGTTGGAAAGTCCATCAAATGGATGTAAAAACTACTTTTTTGAATGGAGATCTAAAAGAGAATGTTTTTATGTCCCAGCCTGAAGGATTCGCTGTGAAAGGACATGAACATAAAGTATGCAAACTTGTGAAATCCTTGTATGGCCCCAAACAAGCACCGCGAGCCTGGTATGAAAAACTAACTTAGCATCTTCTGAAACTCAATTTCAAACATTATGATCTTGATGATGCAAGTTTGTTTGTCAAGAAGGTTGGAAAAATAGTTGTATATCTTGTGGTATATGTAGATATCTTTCGATGACAGGGAACAATGAAAGCTACATTGCATCCATAAAGAAGGAATTGAGGAAAGGTTTTGAAATGACTGATTTGGGCTATGTTCATTATTATCTTGGTATTGAAGTAACTCAACATCTGAAGTCCATATTCCTTTCTCAAAAGAAGTACATTGGAGATCTATTGAACAGGTTTGGCATGACAGAATGCAATCCTCTTACTACTCCAATGGAAAAAAACTTAAAGCTCACATCCATTGAAGGAAATGAATTTGAGGATGCAACAAAGTATAGACAGCTTGTAGGAAGTCTCAACTGCCTAACTACTACCAGACCAGACATTTTGTTTGTTGTTGGAATCCTCTCCAAGTTTATGCAAAAGCCTTGTGATGGACATTGGTTGCTGCAAAAAGAGTTCCAAGGTACTTGAAGGGAACTTAAGACTTTGGAATCAAGTATACACAGGTGGGCAACTTCAGCTTGATTGGATACTTTGATTTAGACTTCGATGGAGACAAAGAAACTGGGGCATCTACTTCAGGTTATGCTATGAGTCTTGGATCAGGAGCTATCTCCTGGAGATCATGCAAACAATCAGTTCCAACAGATTCCAAAATAGAGGCAGAATATGTGGCAGTAGCTGAGGCAACAAAAGAAATTGTGTGGCTTAGGAAAATTCTTGAATATTTGCAGGTAAAACAAGTACAATCGACTTCACTCATGATTGACAATACCTCGGCAATAAAGTTGGCCAAGAACCCAAAGTTCCATGATCAAACAAAGCACATCAATACTAAATATCATCTGATTCTACATCATGTTAAGGCCAAAACAATCCATCTTCGTCATTGTTCCACTAATGAGAAAATTGCAGACATCTTCACCAAAGCGCTTGGAAGAGAAAAGCTTGAAAGATTCAGAATGATGCTTGGACTCACCAACATCCCTTCATATTAAGGGGGGGGGATGTTGACACCTAATCATGAGGATTGGGTGAACAACTATAATTGATGGAAATAAATAATAGAAAAGATGAAGAGTCACCGAGAGATGAAATGAACAGTCTCTCCCTCATGTATATAATAAAGACTAACCTGAATGAGTATCATGAATTGTTTTGAGGAGTTACCTCCTGGCCTGACACATTTGCTTGGAGGTGAATATGAGATGTTCTTTTATAAATTTTAAAAGGGATTCTAAAGATAATTTTTGGAATACATTTAGGAGGGAAGGTATATTCAAGATTTAATTTTTCATTCTAAAATAAATTCCTTTCTAAATAAAAACCATAAAAGAGAATGCTTATGGAGCTTGGGTTTAAGATTTGATTTTGATGAGGGACATTGCTTGTAGATATGAACATATGTTGAAATCTTTAATATAATGGTTAATCCTTAACCTTAGATAAGAAAGCCTTAATTTGATAAATTGACCAATGATGAATTTCCATGTTATTGTTCCTCTGGGTTTTGACCCATTGACTAGGATCTTCAATTTCAAACATGAATATATCTCAAACTAAGGAGTCCTCTTAGGGTGTGCCACATACCACTGGAGTCGGCTCGACGAGGAGAATCCATCAGTGAGGATATCCATGATAAATTTCATGGTTTTCTTCTTCAAAAACCCTCGACAAGTGCGGGGTATGTCCTTAGTCAAGGGAACCCAAACCATAGAACTAGGGTTTTCAACCATCCAATAGTGGAGCTTCCAACTTGATATAATCTAGAAAAATATGAGAGCATTTGTTAAAAATTTGAAATTAATGACTATTGTTTTAGTCAAAGGCTAACCTCAGGGTTTACATTGATGACAACATTGTCCAATAATATCTAGGACAGTTACTTTACTTGTTAGGTAAGCTATGTGTTCCTAAAGGTGATCAACATTGCAACTAATTAGAGAGGTTCATACCGCCAAGGTTGTAGGGAACTTTGGTGTATGGAAGGCATTGGTCGACTTGCAGAGGTATGTGTATTTACCCAAGATGCAAGAATAAGTAACTAGGTTCACAAGAAGTAAATCAAATTGAGAAGAATGAAACATGGGAACTTGTTCTAAGGACCATGAACAAAAATTGATTGGTACAAAATGGGTCTTCAAAAAAAAAAAAATGAAGATGGAAAGGTCTCCATAAAAAAAGCAAGGCTAGTGTGCAAAGGATATGCCCATGTTGAAGGGATAGACTTGAAGAAACTTTTGCTCCAATAGCAAGAATTCAAGCAATCATAATGATATTGGCCTATGCATGCTCCAAAATAATCAAAGTGCATCAGATGGATGTAATTCAACCTTTCTTAATGAGGATCTAGAAGAAGAAGTTTACATAGAAAAACCAAAAAGATTCCTATTATGAAAATATAAATATTGTGTTTGTATATATAAGAAAGCCTTGTATGCACTTTCAGTAAGATCCTAGAGCTTGGTACTCACGATTGGACAACTATTTGCAGTGGCAATGATTCAAAAAGGGAAATGCAGACAATAATATTTACATAAAGGAAGATAAGGATAATATGATCATCATTGAAGTATATGTTGATGATATCATCTTTGAAAGTAATGATAATATATTAAGTTAGAACTTTACAAAAGATATGCAAATTGAATTTGAAATATCTTTGCTTGGGGAGTTGAATTTATTTTTGCGACTCCATATATCTAAACTAAATGGAGGCATTTTCATCTCTCAAACCAAGTACATGAAGAAATGTTGAAGAAGTTCAAAATGGAAGACTGTAACTCGTGAGCACTCCTATGGTCACCAGTTGCAAGTTGAGCAAAGAAGATGAATCCAAGGGAGTGGATCAAAGAATTTATAGATCAATGCTTGGTAACCTACCCTATGTGAAAAATTCAAGGCCATATGTAATGCAAACAGCTAGACTGTTATAGCATCATTCAACACTCATGTAGTTCTGATGCTCTTATATGGCCTTGGGCAACCCTTTCCCATTCATACTTGATAATTTATTAAAAAATAAATTTACAATTTCATACATGACTCAACCCTTTAAAAAGCATGTACACACGTGGGTACCATAATATAGAACCTGCATTCATAATTTAAAATATGAAAAAATAAAAATATTTCCTATTTCTTAGGCAGGGTTTACAAGTTTCACCAAAATCCCACCTACAGGAGCCCATGGCTTAACTGAATAAACTGATTTCTAGTGGTATTTATACACCTCATGGGAAGGCCTAAATGATAGAAGGAGATAGGATATCGACATTATAGTCCTTTTTTCCTCTAGATCATGTTTGATTTTCCCTGTAACTCCTACACTCCCAATCATAGGAAACCCTTGTTTCCGTGCAGAGATGTTCACCTTCCATTATATGACATCCTTTTTGACATGTTTGAGCGGTGATATTTGAGACTTGGGCTAGACAGATCTAGAGGAAGGTTTCATTGGTGTCGTGGTTGGATCAAGTATGATCAGTTTGGAGGAAGTAGAGGGTTTGGACACTACGGGATCAACATCAAACGTAGGACCTACGGGTACTCCTCTCAAACCCAAATTTAGTAGTTTACATAGTTTGCTTGCTGGAATGTATGCTTCTTATTAATAGTCTGCCTTCGATCTGTTGAGGTTGTCAACCCTTACCTTAGGGAATTTTTTCCCACCAACAGAATTGGCGACTCCTCTAGGGAATACAATCTCGTATTTCCTAGAAGGGTTTGTTTTTCCTTGATCTGGTTTTTTCTATCCTTTTTCTTGATTTTTCCAGTATTATTGATTCATTTTCAGTCTAGGAAATTAGTCTGATCTTCTGGATCAGGCCTGTATTTTTTATTTTTTCCCTATATTTTTGCATATACACATTTTTTCTTGTATACAGTAGCATACACACATTGTTTCTTCCAACGAAACCCGCATATACATTTGTTTCTTCATAAACAATCACGTATAGATGCAACTCTTCTTATACATAGTCATGTATATTTGGGAAAATTTGATTTTTTTCAATTTTTTTCCCTTAGTTGGGGGAGTAGCTTGGTTTTCCTGCTCTTTTAGAGTCATTTGTAGTCTGGAATGGTCTTGTTTCTTGTTGGTGTCAGTTTCTTTGTCTCTTTTTGCAAAAAGATTTTGTCAACCTAGGGTTTGCAATTTTTTAAGGTTTTGCATTCTTAGTTTGGATTTCAGACCTTTTGGTAAAGTGTCTGACTGTTCTATGCTTCTGGAATAGTGAGTTGATTTTCAACTTGCCTTATAATCCAATCTTTTCAATACTTTACTTTGCATTCTTGATGTTGGATCATTTAGTTTCTTTTTGGCTATTTGAGAAAGGTCTTTGCAATTTTGGTTCAGTGAAGGATTTTGGTTCTCTGAAATCTTTCTGTTTTTTGAATATTTTATGTGTCCTTCAGGTCAAGTTGTTCAAGTGTTTTTGATCTCTTATTCACTTTGGTCTTATCATCTTGGTGATTGTTTATGGCTTCTGAATTTTGGAGTCTTTTCGCTTGATTTTGATCTCGGGGTGATTGACTGCTTTGCCTTCTTGAAACTTTTATTTGACGTCCTTAAAAAGAAAAAGAAAAAAACATTTGTTTTTGCCTTTTCTTTCTTTGGGTTTTTATCTTTTGGTTTATCAATAAGTGTGTGAATCTTTGCTTGAAGTTGAAATTTGCTTCGCTTGGGAGATATTTTCTTGGATATTTGTTTCTCCTTGTTTGGTTAAATTTTGACTTTAGGATATTAAAATAATACATTTTTCTGTTTAGAGCATTCCATAGGATCTTGCATTTAGGCATTCTATTATGCATTAAGGTAGTTTGAATTTTAGGCCATTTTAGTATCTTTCGATAAATGTTGAATGTGTGAGCGTGTTTAAAAGAAAAATAAAATAGTTCTTTTCTTTCATAGATTTTTTGTAGAACCTTGTATATATCACTTTTCATCAAAGAAAAAGAAGTTGCATTTGCATGTAGCCTAGTTTTCTATTGGTTTCTTTTCGTGTCAAAACATCATAAGTTTCACTTCCACTACCCGTGACCTAAATCACAGCCAATAAAATCAAGCTCTTAATCTAAAATGAACTAGAATTTTATTTTTGTCATAGATACATCAATTAGTCCAGGGAATTTAGGGCCTTGGAATAGGTGTGTGGAGAGTAAAATCTCCAAGGCCACGCTAAATTGAAACATAGAAGTTGATTAAAGAGTGAAAGTCTAGTCTCGCTAAGTTGTCCGGGAAAGCTCTTCTAACACATGAGTTAAGCATGAGGACGAGTGAAGACAGAGAAAGAGAGATACCCCCTCTCCTACTTGTTGGATTCGCGCATGTGACTATTCCACCCGACTTCTAATTACGAACTGGTGACCTTAGTTGTCTATTTTAGGGACCACACATGTGATTGCGGGGGGAAATGCTCATGGTACCTGAGATAGACATTGCATCACTTTCATAGTACTTTTGGAGGGTGCCCTTGCGAAGCTTGGGGTCTTGCACCAACAAAGGCTATTATCTAGAGGTCAACATAACTATAAATGATACCTTCAATGGTAGGCTTGGGTTGTAATTATGCCAAACTATCTTCAAAAGGTCCTTATCTTTGCTTTCTTGTATTTTGGTGTCCGGTCCTAATCACCCGGAGCGGAAATACCTGAAATATGCTTGTTTGGTTGTATCTTTAAGGACTTTTTATTGAGTGCTCTTTGCTAGTATATTGTCATAAGTTGTTATTTTTTGAGTCTTTAAAAGTACTCTTAATATTTAAATGTGGTTGATCGAATGGTTCATCGGTCTAGGAGGCTTCATGGGCTTTCACCTGCAAGTGCCGAGCCTTCATCTAGAAGGCGTAGGAGTAGTTATGTTGGTGATTTTCAACCAGTAGTAGCTGACGCATTGAAAATTAATCCTACTTTAGGGGCTCCATTTCACAAGGTGGACCTAGTACAATTCATAATTTTGACGGAAATGATTCGGTCCTTGCTAGGGTGCTCTTCCAATTGGAATATGAGATTGATATTGAGGACATCCCTGAGTCCCCCATGACTCCTTTGACATCTCTTCCTTCTCACCTTCCATATGTTGTATCATACGTGGGTACCCCAACTCACAGGCCGACAAGCCTTGTTCACTCTCCTTCTTTTTTCCATATGGCCAATGTTAGTGGCATAAGTATGGCTACTAATACTTCTGGTGTGCAGACCCCTCCTTCAGTTGCAAGAGGGGGTACTATTGCTATCTCTACTATTACATCTAGTACATTAGCTATTGGCTATACCTCCATTCTGGGTTCGAGTGGGCTCACCCAATCTTCTACTCCTTTCACTGGTGCCTATCCTTTATGGATGCCATTCAGTGGGATTCCCCCAGTTCCTTCAACCTTCCCATTTGTTGTTTCCACATCTATGAATTCTATGCCAAGTGGTTCAACATATTTTCAAGGTTTTTCTTTTGGAAGTGGTCATATCCCTCCTTTTAATACATCTTTGAACTTAGGACGGGCTTTGAATGTTAATCCTTTCCAAGGAGGTCAAGGATGGCTAAATCCTTCCATGGTTTAAGGGTTGGGAACTTATCCCATCTGCTAGCTAGTGCATGGAATCCTTATCAAGGATTATCCCCTTCTTTCAATGTTGTAGGTTTTAACCCTGTACAGAAATTACCTGCATACGAATTCTTAAACAAAGAAAATAAACAATGCAAGAGCATAACCCATAAAACACATACGCACATAGATTTTTCCCTGGATCCCAAAACCGGGACTACCAGCTTGATTTTTCATTATTTTCCTTTCAATGTTACAATACATATTTATACATGCCGAAGCATCCAATACCATGGACCGAAAACCATCGCGTCCAATACCATGGACCGAAAACCATCGCGTTCAAAAAACATGTGCGAAAATCATGCACAAAACCATAGGTGGGTCCACCCAACGTAACATATGGTCCAAAACCAAAATTTTCCGGGGCGCTACCCCGGACCCCATAAAGTGGGGTTACGGGTGCCCTTCAAACCCCCTATTAACTATGTGGAAAGAATATAACACAACCCAACAAATGTTCTACTAGGAGGAAACTATCCCATGTATGGTAACCCTGCGGTAGGGGGTGGATACCCTCCAAATACTTCTGGGCCAAAAGGATTTCCCTATGGTTGAGGTCCTTCTGTGAGTAACCTATGGCAACCTAGTGCCTCTCCAAATTCAGGATACTCTTTTCCTAATGTCGGAAATTATGCTCTTGGTGGGTGGAATTCTCCTGCTCATTCGCGCTTATCATTCTTGGAAACTTTAAACTTGCCAGATCTTTTGAAGTTGAAAAACGATCTGATTCGATACAATCTGGCTTGGCCTCCGGTTCCCACCAAACTTCCTTATGATATTCCTAAATTTGAAGGGAAGTCTGGGGAGGATCCGATTGATCATATAACCACATTCCATTTGTGGTGCTCATCTAACTCCTTGATCAATGATTCAATCAGGTTGAGATTATTCCAACACACCCTAACTGGAGACACTGCAAAATGGTATGTTGAGCTTAGAGGGGGTACCTTTGTTGTGTTTGGCGAACTGGCTACTATGTCTTTAAACCATTTTCATTTGCATGTCCAATATGATGTTGGAACTGAGCTTCTAGCCAGTTTTGTAAAAGACAAAGCAACTCATATTTCTGACCACATCCAAGAGTGGCGCAAAAGGAAGAGACTCATTAAGGCCTATATCCCTGATGAGTTCCTTCTCGAATGGTTTTTGAAATATTTGTAGCTAGAAATTTCTAAGGATGTGTCACTCTCTAGAGTGTTCACTGAAGAACATGCCATATTTAGATCCCAATAATTAGAACTCATATATTCTCAGTCTGGAGTCCTTTATAAGATTCTGCTTGATGCTCCTTGATCGAAGATCGATTTAGCCAAACCTAAGCCAGGACCTCATGCTGACAGAATTGTAGGGTCGATTGATAGTAGTATGGCTAACTTGTTGAATCAATTGCAGTAGTTGTCTTTACAATCTGCTTCTCTAGTGCAGGTTTCACTGTCAGTGGCTATGCCTTCCCAACTTTTAGCAATTAATGTTGTCCAATCCTCAAAACCCAAAGGGGAACAAGAATCTGATGGGAAGAAGAAGGGGCGTGGTAAGAAGAAAGATAAGGTTGGGAAAGGGAATGTGAACAAGTCCAGTAATGGTACTTGAGAGGGAAAGAAGGAATCAAAAAAGAAAGTAAAGTTCCCATGCAAGTTATGCAATAGGGATCATCTTACCCATCTTTGCCCTAATATTCAGGTTTCTCAAGGCTTGTTAGCTCAACAGGGTTCTTCAGGTTCCCATGCTATGTTGACTAACCCTTTTCCCCAAGGGAAATAAATGCTTGTTGGCGCTAATGCTGGTATTGGAACCCCCAGATGGGGCAACCAGGAAGGAGAATCTACATCGAATGTCTATATGGTGAGGTCTCATGTTGATGTTGCTACAATATCACATGATTATGTCGAGTCGAAACCTTCTAAGTATAAGGTTGCTTCCAATATCCCAGAGCCGCTCCATATTGAGAAGACCATAGTTGAGCCTATACCTCAGATGCTGAAAGGATCTACAAAATGTTTGACTGTTAATCCCAATGCTAGGTCTGCTAAGAGTTATTCTATTGTCGAAGATCTAGGTCAGAGCCTTTGTGCGATGTCAGTGTTAGAGGTACTCCAATCATGTCTTGCACAAAGGAGTGCATTGCTCACTACGATCGGAGCAGTAGATCCAAAGAAATCTCTTGTTATTACATTTAATATGTCAAGTGCTAAGAAGAGACTCCCTCATCACATGGTTTTCCAGATTAAATCTACATATCGGAAAATGAATATATTTCGAATTATAGTTGATGAAGGGGCTTCCACATGTGTCATGTCAATGCTATGTTGGAAGGCTATAGGGTCTCTGGAAGATGTTCCTTTCCCTACTCTACTTACTGCATTCGATGGTCATTCCAACCTTTCTCGTATGTGTTGGGGGAAAGGTTGTCAATTTCGAGGTAGAGATAGTTGATGCCAACCTTGATTATAATCTTTTGTTGGGTCAGAATTGGGTTTATGCAATGGATGCCATTGTTTCATCGTTTTTTTGCATCCTATGCTTCCCCCATGAAGGGAGAATTTTTACAATTGACCAAATGACTTATTCTCCTAATGATCCCAATGTATCTTCTGACTCTACCGTCCCCTTGGTGAAGAATACCAAGCAACATGTTGAGAATGTGGGAGTTGGAATGTATTTCTCATTGATGGGTACTTTTGATCTTCCTTATCCTATTTCTCATGTTAATGCCATTTCGTCTTCCAAGGTCACTCCTCGAAGAGGTTCGTTCATAACTCATTATTTTTCTGATCCTTGGCCCTTACCCCCCTCTACTACCACATTAGACTAGGGGCAAGTAGGTAGAATGGGATACCCTATATCTGTAGTAGAAATCACATACCAATCTATAGTGAATTCTATAGATTTTGATCCCATTCCTCTCCCATCAGAGGATTTGGATGGTGATGTGGCTCCGGTCTAGACTCTTGACTCTACTTTGGCTATGGATTTCCTTGACATAGTCTTACCATCCGAAGAGGCAATCCTAGAAGCAATGATTGGTGCAGAATTACCATGGGATGATTCACATCATCGGTCATATTTTCTCCCTGATTTGCATCAAGATGAGTCAAATTTGTCTAGTCCTTCTTCAACTAGAAGTGTTCATAAAATTCTAAATCCTTTGGCCCCAACAAATTTTTGTCGAAGCTAACATGTCCAATATATCAGAAACTATTCCATTGAACATTTCCAGGAATCCCAATATTATTGAGAATATCTTCATTGGAGCATGTTCCCCTCAAGAAATCAAGATTTATACTGACCTTTTTAAGGAATTTCGAAGTGTTTTCTTGGTCTTATGAAGAAATGTCTGGAATCGATCCAACGATAGTTTAGCGTGAGATCAAGACATACGGAAATGCTAAGCATGTACGATAAAAATACCTCATTCCTCTAAATGAGTGGGTGTTGAATCGAGTCTTTTTTTATAAAAAGCAAGGAACAATCCAGGTATGCATTGAATTTAGGGATTTGAATAAGGCTTTTTCTAAAGTTAATTTCCCCACTCCGTTTATCGATCAAATTATTAATGAGTGTGTTGTAAATGAGGTGTTCTCCTTCATGGACGTTTTTTCATAATATAATCAAATAACTATATGTCCAGAAGATCAACACAAAACAACATTTACTTGCCCCTGGGGTATATTTGCGTACAAAAAGATGCCTTTTGGCCTCAAAAATGTTGGAGCCACTTTTCAGTGGGTCATGTTTTATGCTTTCCACGACATCAAACACATAATAGAAGCATATTTGGATGACATAGCTGCTCGTTGTCGAAAGCGAATTGATCATCCACATCACCTTCATTTGGTTTTTGAACGATGTTGTCACTATAAGATCCGGTTGAATCTTAATAAATGCATTTTCGCTGTCACATCCGGTCGATTATTGGGATTCATTGTGTCCAATGAAGGGATTCATGTTGATCCCTTCAAGGTTGGGACAATACTTTAGTTGCCTCCCCCATCAACAGATCGTCAACTTCAGAGTCTCCAAGGTAAAGCCAATTTCTTAAGGAGATTTATTGTAAATTATGTTGAAATTACGCAAAGGATTTATGCGATTACTAAAGAAAAGAGTTCTATTTGTTTGGGATGATTTCACTCAACGCTCAGGTTGGGTAATTTAATTGATTATTAAATTACTTGGATTTATATGTCAATCCGGGTACGTGAGCTTACGAAGTACACTACACTGTATGTGCTAGGAGATTAGCTTTCAATATTTATGAAAAACTGAAATGAATTAGAAACTTCAAAAGGAAATTAGATTCATTAGATTCTTTAATATAAAATATGAAAGTACTAAGTTTTTGGAAAGGAAATTAATGTTAAAAAAAAAACACACACACACACACACACACACAGATTATAGATGCAAGAAAACATGAGATTTTATCCTATGAAAGCATGGAGATTTTGTTCTAAAACTTACAAACTTTAATCTATGGAATCATTAATATTTTTAATCTAAGAAAGCATAAACATTTAATCTATGGAAAACATGAGTTTTTAATCTATGATAAGCATAAACAGTTAGTCTATGTAAAACAAATCATTCATGAGAATATGAAAGAAATGGAAAGCATCTATACTATTCTCACAAAGCTCTAGGGGGCCTCCTGAGGACTACAAAGTGTTGAAAAATCAAATCATGAGAAGAGATTTAAATCACCAATTTCAATCAGAATTGCACCATATTAAAAAAATTACATTCAATGGAAAAAAATAGAGTTTTTCTCCTTCAATCAACATCAACAATTATAGATTATGATCATCCTTGACATCTTTGATCATCCCTCTCATCAGAGAGACTGCAATTTATAGAATTTTGAGACAATTAACAAACTCATAATTTTCTTGCTAGAGTTTTGGTCATGAGATCAAATAAAATAAAATTTCATGGATTTTTGGATCAAAGATTAGCCCAAATCTGATCAAAATTATCTCTATGCTACAAATTTTCTAAAGAACAGCTCATTCAAGCCTTCTTGTTGACTGTGCATTAAATGAAAAATTGGAAAACCGTATGTCCACATAATCTGCAAAATAAGGCTCCAAAGAACTTCGAAACTATCTCAAATGGTAAATAATTTGAGAAAACTAGTCATGGAGAACTTAATTGAGCCTATTCTAAACAAAACTCATGTTTTCGTTTCCAAAATTCGCTTTCATTTTCTTAGAAAACACGTTTGAAGTTGACTGGTAAAAAATGTTGCATTTTTCCCTTAATCTTTTACTAGAGGTCCACATGTGCAAGTTGGGTGGAATTTGACCAATACAAATCCATATTGGAGCTTCTAGAAATAATGTCCATGTGTCGAATTTCCTTCTAGGGTGTTGCTACTACCTCGACCATGGAGATACCTATGGCAAAATTGCAACAACTTGAACTTGCTAAACTGTCATTAGTAAAACCATGCAAAATTCTTCTTAATTCATTAAAAATAATGGAAATAATAATAATAAACCATGTAAACATGTATGCAAGAATTTGGTGCATTTATGAAGAAATATGGTTAAAAATGATGACAGTGGGTGAATGGAATGATGTGAAAATGGATGGTTTCATCAACAAAATTATGACAAATTGGAAGCCCAAAATTTCCCCACACCGAAGATTTTGCATGTCCTCATGCAAATAAAACATTGCAAAGTTCCATAATCCAACCAGTTCCTTGCGTTCCTTTATTCTATCCATTCAACTACATCCTTAACCAAAGCTCCAAGAACGCAATATTGAACTTCTATCTCTATAAGATGCACTTTTCTCTCTCAGTTTTTCAAGATTACAGATTGATGAGCCCCAATTTTGGTACAATTTGGGCTCATTTTGGCCTATTTCGCTTGCTCAAACCATTCATTTTTATTGTTTATGCATACACGTCTTAGTTTATTCATGTTGTTTGTAGGAGAAAGGATAGGCACTTTATCTACGTAGCTAATGCATTGTGATTCCAGGTTTTGGCATTAAAAGGGAGCAAAAGACAACGAAAAGGTGGCAAGGAGACAACGAGTTGGCATTGCTGACGTAAGGAGAAGTTGTCCACGGTCTTGGGGGACATTCCTCGGGATCCTCACCAAGAACTCCGAGCCCCACTCCATCCTCCCTCCGAGCTTAATACACGGCCAGCTGTTCTACAGGAACAGCAGTTCAAAACTGCTCTACAGGAAACAGCATTTATGATCATCCTACAGGATCAACAGTTAAACTATAGATTGAACAGTCGAGCTCCTAGAATCATGGATACTTGTTGGAGCATCGTTTTGTATAAGTATAGAGGCCTTAGCCTTGGTTAGGTTGTTGAACCTCTCGTATTGCTATTGTAATTTTGGAGCACAGTTCAGTTTTCGTTCCTTTTTGTAAGCCAATTTGGCATGATATCAGTTATGAATAAAGAAGACAGTTTGTGATCTAGTTCTGAGTTTCTTAAGGAGACTATAGCTCTCAGGTTAGGGCCCAACCTGAGAGCCATAGATCCCCTCTGTTGTAGTGTTGTTCCCATTTCATTTCCAGCACTTTGAGCTTTTCATTTGTACATGCAATTCGAATTACAGGTTGTTGAGTTGGTCTTTTTTCATGAGTAGATAGGATTTGCTTATGGTGAGTTTGTTTACAGTCGTTTAGTGTAGCAGAGGATAGATAGAGTCCATTGGAGCTCCAACAAAAAGGCTGTTAGGACTCACTGCCATCTTTCTTGAAGATTGGGGTGCAGCCCATAGCTAGCCACCAAAAACACGCATTTCTTCACTTGATGATTGCTGCAATACAGTCACTGTTACGTTAGATGCTTCCTTGTCATCCACTCATGCACTACACTTCCTTACCACAGCTTCATGCACGTTATCTTTCACATTTCGATTGCTGCTCATTGAATTTACAAGCACAAGTAGTTTAGGTTGATGCATTTTTGGTTAAGTAACAGTCATAATCATTTGTTTCACTTACACTGCTCTCTCTCTCTCGTTCCATCACTTTGTCCTCCATCTTGATCACACATGCTGACGTCTCTTTGACCCCTGCTCCGCTCTGTTACCTCACCAAGTCTTTCATTCCTCACGTGTCTCCATTCTCTAGCCTTTCGTTGACATAACCCTTCACCTTCCATCCTCCTTCCTACACTCACCTCCCATCCTAATATTTCACTTCTAAGGCCATCACCAACCTCATCCCTACCTTCCACATCTCCCTCTACCATTTCACCATCCCTCCATCACTCCAAACACTCATGGTAGGTCATCCTGTAGCCATTTCTAGACATCCTGTAGAAAACAAAGTATCCTGTAGGATTCTCCACAGCCATCCTGTAGGAGGCCACTCTCTCGGTTGCTGAGCATCTGAATGCGAGGAACCTCTGTGGATGGGTGCTAAGGATCCCTAGGGACCTCTCCTAGCCTCCCCAACCTATCCCACGCTTTCCTTCCTTCTCCATCCCATCTGCACAACCAAACCCTAGTTAGCTCAAGATCACCATCATCCCACACACACTCACAAGAAAATACAAAAACATAACTTTCATGATGCAAGTAGTTTAGAATGATGCATTTTCATTTATCAGAGGTAGTGACAACATTGGTAGAAGTTGCATTCACATTCCATGCATTGTAGAGGTCAGACTAGTTGAATTAGGGTTTCCTAGGTTTACATGCTTTGATTTGCTCTCAGTTCATTTTTGTCAAGTAGAATAGCTTTCCTTTGAGATTAGCTTTCGTCCATCAATTAGCAAGCTTCTTCTGAGAGCCTATAGAAGTTGGCTTGAGCCCTAGCGGACTTGTGCCAGCTGACCAAGTGATAGCTGCGACAAGAGCTAGTACTTGTGCATACAGCACCGTCGCTTCCAAGTTTGTACGAACTACCGGGTTGATAAAATGAGAGACAGGAAGCCCCAGGAGTTGTAGCATTATTGCTACAATACTGGAGCTCACCATCTTTTTGGCGCCGTTGCCGGGGAAGCGTCAGAGTATTAGTAATTGTTGCTTTTCTTCTACTTTCGTACTCTTACTTCTGCTTAGTAGTTTATTTCATTTCCCTTCTGCAAAAGTAGCTTAGCATTTCCTGCTTTCATAGCTTAGCATTTCCTGCTTTCATAGATTAGCATTTCCTGCTTTCATAGCTTAGCATTTCCTGCTTTCATAGATTAGCATTTCCTGCTTTCATAGCTTAGCATTTCCTGCTTTCATAGATTAGACTTTCGATTCTGCAAGTGTAGATTAGAATTTCAAATTTTGCAATCAATCTGTTTCATTTTTGCAGGTGCACAGAGAAAAACAAAAGCAATCAAAAAAGAGAATTCTTTTCCATTTCATGCCTCGTAGGAACCGAGATAGATCAGGCAAATTCCTACCAAACACCCCCACCACATCACTTAGTCACCCTTCACTCTTCGGTGGTGACAGTGATTCAGAGGAAACTATAGGTGAACATCCCAAGACATACCGAAATCCTATAGAAGAAGAAGAGTTAGAGACCACTCCACCTAAAGCTATGGCTGACAATAGAGAGGATGAGAGGATAGAAGGAGCTTTCCCCATCCGAGAGACCAATGGTGAGATGAAAATGAAAAACATTAGCCCCTCTGCTTTGCCTCACTTCCATGGAATGACCACTGAGGATCCTGACACCTTCCTATTTGAGTTTGTTGTCCTCTGTAGAACCTATGACTATACTGAGGATGAACAAAAGCTAAAACTTTTCCCTTCTACTCTCAAGGATGCAGCACTACGCTGGTTCATGGGTTTGCCTGGGAATAGTATCACCACATGGGCTCAGATGCAGCAAGCCTTCAACACCAAGTACCGGGATTATTGTAGGTCCAAGGAAACAAAGGGGGAAATCTTTCGGATGACCATGGGAAACGATGAATCTTTAGAGGACTATGAGGAAAGGTTCCAACTTAGTTACAAGCGGGCCAGGTGCACACTTGACCCTGAATCCCTTAAGTTGGTTCTGCTCCGAGGAGTACTTGAAGATCTCTTAGATACCCTTCACATGTTAGCTGGGGGGGACATTTACCAACTGCCTTATGAGGACATCAAGACTGTGTTTCGAAATCATTCCAGGGCAGCTAGAAAACGAGGTAGAGGAAACCTCCTCTCCACCGGTGTCCCTTTCTCCAAACATGAGCTTACAAACCAATTAGAAGATCTTAAGAGTGAGGTGAGACATACCATTGCCATGCAGCTGGACACATTCAGGATCCAGCAAAAGAAAGAGGAAGCTGAGAGAGCCTTGGCTGTCTTCTGTCCTAGGTGCACCAGAAGACACCCTAAGAACGAATGTTCATTGCATTCGGTTGAAGTGTGTTTCGTTTGTGAGGAGGACCACCCAACAAATCAGTGTCCAACCTTGCCTAGGTTTAAGGCCATGTACCAAGGAACTGAAGCCCCCACTGAACCTCTCTACTTCATCAACCAAAGGAGGCCTCAAGGATCTAGACCTTATCAGCAGGGGATGCAAGGGGCATCTCAAGCTTATTACAACCCCAACCACTTGACTCCCATGCCTTCCTGGGGTCCCCCTGCTCATCCTTCCTGGTCCATGCCTCCTCCATGGTCTTATCCACCTCAGTACCCTACTCAACCTACTGCTCATCCATATCACTCACATACCCAGTCGCAGCCTCAATGGAGTGCACCTCAGTCGGGGTGGAGGCCTCAATACAATAATCCTCCCGCCATTCTGCCTCCACCTCCAGTTCAGCCACAACCATTACCTCCTGCTCCTCCAAGGCAACCTCAAATGCCTGCTCAACCGAACCCGAACCCCAACAATAGACAAGCCCAGCAGGTATATACTGGGGAGACCTCATGCCCTACCTATGCTGTGGAGATCCAGGAGATCAATCTTAGATCTGGAAAGACTCTTCCAGATCGGCAACCTCCTTCCCCAGAGGAGGAGGAAGACCATCAGGAAAGTGAACCAAAGCCTATTCCACCCTTTCCTGAGAGACTTACAACCACCACACAACCCAACCCGGAGGAAGATGAGCTTCTGGGAGAGCTCAAGCAGTTGTGTGTGAAGATACCCCTTCTCCAGGCCATCAAGGATGTGCCAATCTATAACAAGCTGGTTAAGGAGAAGTGTTTCAAACATCCAGGCAGACGGAAGAAAGATGCTTCAACTATCAATGTCATAGGACAACTGTCTGACCTTATGCTAGGACAAGTCATCTGCCCAAAGTACTTAGATCCTGGAAGTCCTATAGTAGATGTCCACATCAATGGCACCATCATACCCCACACCCTGATTGATCTGGGGGCTGCCATTAATGTAATGACCAGGGATACCATGTGCAAGCTCAATCTTCAAGGTTCCTTGAGGAAGACCTCGACAGTACTGCAATTAGCAGATCGCTCCACTGTGACTCCCGAAGGAATTGTGGAGGATGTCTTGGTCTCTATTGACTCTTGGGAGTATCCTGCAGACTTCCTGGTTCTGCAACCAAAGGCAAAGCTTACTGGATATCCCCTCATTTTGGGAAGGCCTTGGTTAGCCACTGCAGATGCCTATATCAGTTGTCGTGCCGGAAATATGACCATCAAAAATGGTCCTATGTCCAAGCAACTTGTCCTATACCCTCCTGCCCAACCCTCTTTAGAGCATGACTTACCACTCTGGTTGGAAGAAGGAGAAGAAGACGAGGTGTATTCAGCACCTCTATGTACCATAGAAACCAATAGAAGAAATCCCCCAACCGAGGATGATTTGATCGAGAACTTGATCCAAAACCCACCTACCAGTGCACTACCTTTAGAAAAATTGGTGGAGGATGCCCAAGCCAGCACCTTAGTGGATCTTCGTACAACCAACCCTGTCACTCCCAGAGTTAAGAATGTGGAGTTCGGCCCTGAGAGAGCATTGAAAATCAGCTCCTCCCTATCTCCTTCTCAGGAAAAGGAGCTGTGCAACCTGTTGGCCAGCCACTTAGATGCTTTTGCTTGGAGCTATAAGGAGATGAAAGGAGTCCATCCCTCGGTCTGTACTCATCATATATACATCAAAGAGGACTGTAAACCGGTTAGGCAACCGCAGAGGAGAATGAATCCAGCCCTTAAAGACATTGTCAAGGAAGAATTGCAAAAACTGTTAGATGCCGGATTCATCTACCCCATCTCAGATAGTGAATGGGTGTCCCCTCTAGTGTTGGTTCCCAAAGAATGGGAAGTGGAGGATCTGTGTAGATTATCGGGAGCTGAACAAAGCTACCAAGAAAGACCATTTCCCTCTACCTTTCATAGATCAAGTGTTGGATGGACTGGCAGGAAAGAAGTTCTTCTCTTTCCTGGATGGGTTCAGCGGGTACAATCAAATCCAAATCAGCCCGGAAGACCAAGATAAGACCACCTTCACTTGTCCTTGGGGTACCTTTGCCTACCGAGTCCTTCCCTTTGGGCTATGCAATGCTCCTGCTACTTTTTAGAGAGCTGTCTTGAGCATCTTCTCGGAGTTGGTCCATGATGCAGTGGAAATCTACATGGATGACTTTACCCCTTATGGGGCCAACTTCCAGGAAGCATTGTCCAACTTGGGAAAGGTCCTAACCAAGTGCATCGAGATGAACTTGTCCCTTAGCCCTGAGAAATGTGAATTCCTAATGACTGAAGGGATAGTGTTAGGCCATACCATTTCTTCCCAAGGATTGCAGGTGGATCCTAACAAAATTGCTCTCATCAAGAGGGTTCCACCTCCTCAAAAAGTAAGGGATGTCCGGAGTTTCTTGGGATTAGCAGGATACTACCGAAGATTCATTAAGGACTTCAGCAAGTTAGCCTCACCATTGTTTGGTCTGTTGGCAAAAGATGTGGAGTTTAAGTGGACTGACGATTGTCAGAAGAGTTTGAATGAGATAAAGGACAAGTTGGTGTCTGCACCAATCTTGAGAGGTCCAAACTGGGCCCTACCTTTCCACATCCACACTGATGCCTCAAACAAAGCCATAGGTGCAGCCTTAGGACAAGTTGAGGAAAAACTCCCATATTCCATTTACTTCGTTAGCAAAAACTTGTCCAAGGCCGAGCTGAACTACACTGTAACCGAGAAGGAATTCTTAGCTGTGGTCCATGCACTGAACAAGTTCCGTCATTATATTACAGGTTACCAGACTTTTGTACATACTGACCGTGCTGCTATTAGATACTTGATGAATAAACCAGATGTGAATGCTCGTATTATTAGATGGTTAGTTTTATTGCAGCAGTTTGATCTAACCATTGTTGATAAACCAGGAAGAGAAAATGTTGTTGCTGATTTTTTATCTAGATTGGATTTGTCTGCAGGTGAAGATGAGACGGTGGATGACCAGATGCCTGATGAGCATCTATTTGCTATTTCAGTACTCTCTCCATGGTTTGCTGATATAGCAAACTACCTTGTTTCAGCTCAGTTCCCTCCGCACCTCTCTTCAAAGGAGAAGAGCAAAATCATCAGAAAAAGTGCCTCATTCACTTGGATCGGGGGCAACCTGTTCAAGCTTGGCCCTGATCAGATCTTAAGGCGTTGTGTAAGGGAGGAGGAAGTCTTTGACATTCTCCTCACCTGTCATGATGGGCCTTGTGGAGGACATTTTGCAGCAAAGAGAACTGCCTTCAAGATCCTGCAGGCAGGCTACTATTGGCCCACACTTCATCAAGATGTCAGAAGATATGTCAGCCAGTGTGACCAATGCCAAAGAATGGGGAAACCTACCCAAAGGGATGAGATGCCTCTCCAACCTCAAGTGACTCTTGAGCCGTTTGAGAAGTGGGGCATGGACTTTGTGGGTCCAATCAATCCCTCTTCGAGGCAAAGATCCTACATCATTGTATGCACCGACTACCTAACGAAGTGGGCAGAGACCAAAGCCATCAAAGCAGCAACAGAAGAAAAAGTGGCCGAGTTCTTGAGAGAGAACATCTTCTATAAGTTTGGCTATCCAAGAGAGCTGGTCACCGATCAAGGGAGCCAGTTCACCTCCCACTTGGTTGAAGATCTCCTAGCTCATCACAAGATCAAGCATAGAACCTCCACTCCCTATCATCCTCAAGCAAATGGGCAGGTGGAGGTCACCAATAGAGCATTAGAAGGGATCTTGACCAAAGTGGTGAGCAGCAGCAGAAAGGACTGGGCAGATCGCCTGGTTGAAGCCACCTGGGCTTACAATACCACTTGGAAGACCACCACCGGCTTCACACCTTATGAGCTGGTCTATGGGAAGAAAGCTTTGTTGTCCATTGAGTTTGAGTATAACACTTTGAGGATGGCAGCTTAGCTGGACTTAGATCTCAGCCATGCACAGCAAGAAAGGTTGTTGCAGCTGAATGGACTGGATGAGCACCGCATGCAGGCCCTCCTTCACTCAGAAGTGGTTCAACTTCAGAGGAAGGTGTGGCATGACCAACATCTCCATGACAAGCAATTTCAGCCGGGAGATTGGGCTTTGTTGTATGACTCCAGATTCAAAGATTTCAAGGGGAAGTTGAGAACCAGATGGCTAGGGCCATATGTAGTGGAGCAGTGCCATGACAATGGATCTGTCCTCATTCGAACCATTGATGAGGAAGCCATTCCCATGCTTGTCAATGGGCACCGATTGAAGATCTACAGGAAGCCTCCCTCAAGACAAGAGTTTATCAGCACTATGGAGAAGTCTGTTTTGGTCATCGAGAAGGGTTCTGCCTCCATTTTGGGCATGCCCTGAAAGAAGAAAAAAAAAAAAAAAAAAAAAAAAAAAAAAGGGAAAAAATTAATAAAGATCCTTGGGTGAAAACCTCTCTGAGGCGCCCAAGGCAGGCAGTGGGAGTGAAAACCTCATTGAGGCGCTCCTATTGTCTTTCAAAAAAAAAAAAAAAAAAGTTTAAAAAAAAAAAAAAAAGATCCTTGAGTGAAAACCTCCCTGAGGCGCTCGGGGCAGGTAGCAAGGGTGAAAACCTCTCTGGGGCGCCCCTGCTATCTTTTCAAAAAAAAAAGAAAAAAAAAAAAAAACAATAAGCACAATAAAAGTTTTGCATGCAGATGTTCTATGGAGGAGAAGAAGCCTCTCCACTCCAAGCCAGGGGCCTTCATCATGCTATCAAAGGATGTCATCAACACCTCCTCCAAGAATAACAATGTTTTCCAAGGTACGTGCAATTTTCATCATGATTTGGATCTTCTACAGGAAGATACAGTTTTCTACAGGAACAGACAGTCTTCCTACAGGAAGACGCAGATCTTCTACAGGAAAGTGCAAAGTTTCTACAGGAAGCTCTGTGTTCTACAGGAAACTTCCTGTAGAAGGTTGCGACGGCCGAAATGTGTTTTAAATGAAGATCTAGTGACTGAGGAATGGATTGAATGCTTGCATGCCACTGATGGCACCCCTGAACATTGCTATTATCTTGCTCGACCATCCTCGTCGCCATGCAAACAAGATCCCTGCAGCAGCACAACAAAGCAATGAGTTCTCGTGAAAAAACATTTGTCAAAGAAAAAAAAACAAGCACCGAGAGCCATACCACATCCACGTTGTGCATCAGAAGCGCTGGGGTCGTGATCGAGAAGCCAGAACCGCCAGCATGCAGCATGCACCCCAGGAGGTGAGACTGTTGCAAGGCTCCCGCGGGAATCCTGTAGCAGTCAAACCTGCAGGAGTGGATGCCATTCATCGCCCAGCCATCTGCAAGCAAAGCGCGGGCGCATGCGACCAGAACGTCCACCACAGCACCAGCATCCCGTGACCACGAGCCTCCGGACTGTGTAAGCTACATGCAGCAGGTAGATCCGTCGTCCAAAAACCTGAAAATCATATGCAGACGCGCGCAGGTAAGTGTTCTAATCCTTCTCTCCATCAAACTGCATGATTATTACTTCGATTTGTTTTGCATGGCATAAAGGTGAATGGTTGAGCGGCCTAAAGGCCAGTGATTGGCCACGTCGGTTAGTAAAGGGATAGTCAGAGGACGAGGTGGCAGCCACGACGAAAGAAACACGCAGCAAGCACGTGAAGATCAATCCCGTCAACCGAGAAGTGAAGTTTAACCGAAAAGGGCGGCGGCAGATCTGTGCGAATGAATGCGGCAACAAACGAATGTGCAGGCAGATGATGGGTGACGTCACCCAACGGTCCGGCGGGGACAGCTCACCCCCGCGCCACGAGCTGCGCCGATTCAAAATCTAATCGGCTCGATTAAGCGTGTATCTCCATCAACCTCACTTCAAAACTCGAGTCGATCCTCTGCTTACCTCTGCATGTTGATACGCCGAGCTCTCGGCTACCTGAACGCTGGTAAAGCACCTCTCGACCGCCAGCCAACTAAAGCTCTTCCCGAAGCCTGCGCACTACTCCTACAGGAACAGTTTCTACAGGAACGCCGTCCTACAGGAAGCAGTTTCTACAGGAACGCGGCTCTACAGGAAGGTGAAGTCTTCACGTAAAAAAAGGTGGCAGAAAAGAGGTAACCCTGCAACTCCTTCCGCAATTGTTTTCCAAAGGTGGCAAAGTCATTTTTTCACCAGCTGGTCATAAAAAAATTGGATTGCCGTGCCTATACTATCGCTCCTACAGGATAGCTGTATAATCAACTGTGGTCTGAAAATTCATTGCATGTTCTGTCTTTAAGACCGAATTTCCTGTGTATCCACCACCTCTGGTATAAACCACTGTGTTCATCATGCCTGGCGGGTTTATCAGGCGAGAGCCCACTAATTCAAATGCATTAAGGAGAAACCTGGCAGTGGTTGAGCTCTTCACTAGAGCGCAATGGATGCCTTTCTGTGATAAACTACAGGGCTACGATGATGAAGTAGCCGAGGAATTTTTGCAGGCTCTGCAGCCTAAATCACAGACATTGGCCACGGTAACCTTCAGAGGTCTCAGCCTCGAACTCACCCCAGAGCATATCAGTCGGATTACAGAGCTGCCCATGGTTCTGCCGTGGGACAAAGAAGAGTGGAAGATGAGCCAGCAAGCAAAGAAGGAGTTCTTCCCACCGGAAGAGTCATTCACCGAAGACAAAAATGGAGTCAAAAGGGCAAGCCTGTTGCCGCCATGGAACGAAGTCAGTTTACAAATTATGAAATATATCACCTGTGAGGGTCGATATAGCATTGTATATGCGTATCACTTCAGGCTGCTTAACGAACTAAGACACCAGATTGACCTCCCTGCAGCACAGAGGTTGAGCATTCCTTACTTTCTACTACAGTCCTTAATGGAGTGTTCCACCAAGCTCAAGGACGGAATTCCGGACCAGATAGCCCACCATGGGCTAGTCAAGCTCCTCGTGGAGGATGCTCTCCGCTCATATAAAGTCCCCCTCGCTTGGGAATCATTTAGGAACTTATCCAGAACGGGGAACATAAAAATGTTGCTTGAAGAAGCGGAATCCTCTAACGGAGAAGAAGAAGAGCCAGCAGCCGGGAGTAAGAAAGGAAAAAGCCAAAAAGTTCCGGCTCCAGCACAGAAAAAGGAACGAAAGAAGAAGGAGGAGGGAAAAGATGACAAAGTCAAAGAGGACACCCCCATCCTATCAGCAAGGGAACAGAGGTTGAAAAGCAGGGCAGTCAAAACTGAGGTGGCCCCTGCCGGCCCAAGCACCTCGTCAGCTCCTGCAGGCAAAGCCAAAAGCAAAATCCATGCAGCCAAGAAAGAAAAGGTGGCGGAAGTTGCATCTACAGGAACGCAAGCACAGGCTTCTACAGGAAGCCCGAAAACACAAAAACAGGCTTCTACAGGAAGCCCAAGAGCAACAACCAAGGCTTCTACAGGAAGCCCGAAAATCATTGGAGGACAGGCTTCTACAGGAGGCCCAAAAACAGAGAAAGAGGCTTCTACAGGAAGCCCGAAAGTGCAACCCCGGGTTTCTACAAGAAGCCCGAAGACAGAGACAGGGGCTTCTACAAGAAGCCCAAGATTGGAAAGAGGGGCTTCTACAAGAGGCCCGAAGGACATTGAGAAACAGCCTCCTATAGAGAGTCCGAAGACAAAGAAAGAGTCTTCTACAGGAAGCCCGGAAGCAGGCAAAGCAGGGTCTTCCACAAGAAGCCCGAAATCTAAAAAGGAGAGGCCTTCTACAAGGAGCTCCGAGAGGGCAAATCGCAAGAAAGAGAAGGCTGGCATTCTTGAGAAGGAGGCAGCAGTGGCACTGGCTGCCCTCAGCACACCTCCAAAACCGAAAGAGAAAAGGGAGAGGGAGACCCCTCTACCACCTGAAGTCAGGAGGAGCAAAAGGATGACCACGGGCAAGCCACAGCCTCCACCCAGCAGCCAAACCACTTCAGGGGATGTACCTACTTCACCCAGTCCAAGGACCCCCTTTAAAACATCAGCCACCCCAGAAAAGGGGAGCTCAAAAATAACCTCCTGGACTCGAAAGATAGGCCAGTCACCTTCTGAAGCCCGACTCAAAGAAATAGAAAAAGGGAAGGAAGCATCACCCTCATCACCATCAGGGGCAGAAAAGGCAGGGCCATCAAAAGCAGAAAAGAAACAGCCTATTCCGGTCCCGAGTCCTCGGCCAAGGACGAGGAGCAGGGACAAGGTTGCTCAAGGATGAGCAAATGGTTCAGCTGGGGGGTGATGATGAGCCCCAATTTTGGTACAATTTGGGCTCATTTTGGCCTATTTCGCTTGCTCAAACCATTCATTTTTATTGTTTATGCATACACGTCTTAGTTTATTCATGTTGTTTGTAGGAGAAAGGATAGGCACTTTATCTACGTAGCTAATGCATTGTGATTCCAGGTTTTGGCATTAAAAGGGAGCAAAAGACAACGAAAAGGTGGCAAGGAGACAACGAGTTGGCATTGCTGACGTAAGGAGAAGTTGTCCACGGTCTTGGGGGACATTCCTCGGGATCCTCACCAAGAACTCCGAGCCCCACTCCATCCTCCCTCCGAGCTTAATACACGGCCAGCTGTTCTACAGGAACAGCAGTTCAAAACTGCTCTACAGGAAACAGCATTTATGATCATCCTACATGATCAACAGTTAAACTATAGATTGAACAGTCGAGCTCCTAGAATCATGGATACTTGTTGGAGCATCGTTTTGTATAAGTATAGAGGCCTTAGCCTTGGTTAGGTTGTTGAACCTCTCGTATTGCTATTGTAATTTTGGAGCACAGTTCAGTTTTCGTTCCTTTTTGTAAGCCAATTTGGCATGATATCAGTTATGAATAAAGAAGACAGTTTGTGATCTAGTTCTGAGTTTCTTAAGGAGACTATAGCTCTCAGGTTAGGGCCCAACCTGAGAGCCATAGATCCCCTCTGCTGTAGTGATGTTCCCATTTCATTTCCAGCACTTTGAGCTTTTCATTTGTACATGCAATTCGAATTACAGGTTGTTGAGTTGGTCTTTTTTCATGAGTAGATAGGATTTGCTTATGGTGAGTTTGTTTACAGTCGTTTAGTGTAGCAGAGGATAGATAGAGTCCATTGGAGCTCCAACAAAAAGGCTGTTAGGACTCACTGCCATCTTTCTTGAAGATTGGGGTGCAGCCCATAGCTAGCCACCAAAAACACGCATTTCTTCACTTGATGATTGCTGCAATACAGTCACTGTTATGTTAGATGCTTCCTTGTCATCCACTCATGCACTACACTTCCTTACCACAGCTTCATGCACGTTCTCTTTCACATTTCGATTGCTGCTCATTGAATTTACAAGCACAAGTAGTTTAGGTTGATGCATTTTTGGTTAAGTAACAGTCATAATCATTTGTTTCACTTACACTGCTCTCTCTCTCTCGTTCCATCACTTTGTCCTCCATCTTGATCACACATGCCGACGTCTCTTTGACCCCTGCTCCGCTCTGTTACGTCACCAAGTCTTTCATTCCTCACGTGTCTCCATTCTCTAGCCTTTCGTTGACATAGCCCTTCACCTTCCATCCTCCTTCCTACACTCACCTCCCATCCTAATCTTTCACTTCTAAGGCCATCACCAACCTCATCCCTACCTTCCACATCTCCCTCTACCATTTCACCATCCCTCCATCACTCCAAACACTCACGGTAGGTCATCCTGTAGCCATTTCTAGACATCCTGTAGAAAACAGAGTATCCTGTAGGATTCTCCACAGCCATCCTGTAGGAGGCCACTCTCTCGGTTGCTGAGCATCTGAATGCGAGGAACCTCTGTGGATGGGTGCTAAGGATCCCTAGGGACCTCTCCTAGCCTCCCCAACCTATCCCACGCTTTCCTTCCTTCTCCATCCCATCTGCACAACCAAACCCTAGTTAGCTCAAGATCACCATCATCCCACACACACTCACAAGAAAATACAAAAACATAACTTTCATGATGCAAGTAGTTTAGAATGATGCATTTTCATTTATCAGAGGTAGTGACAGCATTGGTAGAAGTTGCATTCACATTCCATGCATTGTAGAGGTCAGACTAGTTGAATTAGGGTTTCCTAGGTTTACATGCTTTGATTTGCTCTCAGTTCATTTTTGTCAAGTAGAATAGCTTTCCTTTGAGATTAGCTTTCGTCCATCAATTAGCAAGCTTCTTCTGAGAGCCTATAGAAGTTGGCTTGAGCCCTAGCGGACTTGTGCCAGCTGACCAAGTGACAGCTGCGACAAGAGCTAGTACTTGTGCATACAGCACCGTCGCTTCCAAGTTTGTACGAACTACCGGGTTGATAAAATGAGAGACAGGAAGCCCCAGGAGTTGTAGCATTATTGCTACAATACTGGAGCTCACCACAGATCTGATAGCATAACTCTTTGTTTCCACATTTGCTTGTTGTGTCATAAGAAAGAAGAGTTACCCATCCTCCTTTGAAATTCAAATAAGTTGAAGTCTTCACATACTAGGTTGCTCATGGATGCTATAAAGGTAGAAGCAATGCCTGCTGATTTGTTCTTCTCCAATAAAACAAACATCCATGCATTACTTATTAGCTCCTTGCACATTATCATATACAACTTGTGTGAAGGGCAAGGGTGCCCACAAAGTAGCACATCCAAGTACTTTTTCATTGTTGTCAAAGCCTTTGCAAATTCATGTTTTTTTTTTTAAATATAACTCTTTCAATAACTTGGAAACTATTTATGAGGTTCTTGTCACTACTTAGTTATGCACAATTTGTTCAATCCTTGGTAGAATGCCATATTGTGAAGAACACATCAAGACTCTTACTACATCCATATAATGTGCTTTCCATCCTTGTGAAATTCATCCCATTAGCATGGTTGGAAATGATCATAAATTGCAACCCATAATGCTTGTCTTCTTATCATCCATGCATAGAAACCATTTTTTATAGCAACCAATCCTACTTCAACAATGTTATCAAATAGTTTCTTCAAGAACTCACAAACTAATGAAATAAGAAGACTTCCCAATGTGAAGCTTTAACAAAAGAGTTGTAGGTGAGGGTTGTACAATTTATCAAAGCCTAAAATATACTTCCAAGCGATTTCAAGAGTGCGAACAATATTTGTTGCATCATTCTTCTTCTTGTGGCTTTGTACTCATCATTTCTTGGCTTCCATTAGAAATCTGAAGATGAACAATATGACACATAATCCAAATGCCCTGCGTACTTTTTGATCATGTGTTACAACCATGTACTATGATGGTTCATTAAGAAAATCATCTCCATATTTTGAATTAGTCTCATATGAAGGCCAAAAAGCTCAAATTGTTCATCAAAGAGGTATGAATCAATTTATATTGCAGCAAGAAGAGAAAGTTTAAACATGAGAATGGTGGGAGTTAACATTGTTACTAGGGCAAACATAAGACCTTATGAAGGAAAATATTATGCAATCCTAGGATGGGGTTCAATCATAACAAGGTTTGTAGAGTATACAATAAGGTATGAAGGCTGGAAACAATTATTGGGATTAATTATGAATGCAAAGTAGAATATGAATGAAGGATTGAGAAAATGGTTAGAAGAATGTGTATATGATAGGGTAAAATACATAGATCACATGTTTTACAATAGCTTTCTTATTACAATTTCCAAAATTTTTAACAAATTAAAAAGTTTAACGATAGTTTTACCTCAAGTTTGCTTGTTGGATTTGAAGAAGGGAACACGACTTGATCGTTGATTTGGATGTGGTACATTGCTCCATCACTTTGACCTTGCTCCACAAAATGTACCATTTTCACATAGCAAACTTGTTTTTGTAATATCTCTCAAATGGTAAATCTGATTTTCTTGAAATTTTATGATATTGTTACCATTAATATTGTGCACCTTCCCACAAAAAATCTAGGCCAATGGGTGCACGGATTTCAAGAAAATTGAGAAATGGTTGTACGTGAAAGTGACGATTTTTTTTTTTAAATACACACTAGAATTTCTTGAAATTTTGTGTATTTATTTACCCTACCTCAATGCATTTACCATAAAAATTTCAGGACCAATGGATGCACGGTTTGCAAGATATGGTCAAATCAATTTCTGCCTTGTTTCACTCTTCATGTTGCCCAATGTTGCAACAAAAACATATGCCACAAACTCATTTTAAGGCCAAATTGAGTGCTTCAAAAGGGAAACAATGTATTTTTACCTTTTTTACCGCCACATGCCTTCAGAATCCACTTTTGATGATGAAAATAAGTTGTTGTGCAAAAATACCAAATTTTGTCCTAATTTGTGCATAGTGATAAAAATTGAAAATCTGCCTTAAAAACCCACTGAAAAGTCCTAGAAAATTGCACTTTTTTGGAATTCTGCCCGCATCTTACTCAATTTACCATATTCTAAGAAAACACAAAAGCTCATATTTTTTTTTTAATTTCTGCTCCAATCTCTTGCAATATTTGTGCCAAAATCGCCTCTGGAACAAGCTGCTACAACAAAAACAGGTTGTTACAACAATAGCTGCAGAAACTGCAACTTTCTGTAGTTGTTGCAAAAAATGTCAATTTTTTAAAAAAGTTGTTTTCTCCAAGTTTGAATTGTTGATTTAGATTGTGCACTACATGCTGAAGTAGAAATCATGAAACATAATGCATATTAACTGAAATGCACCCAATTTTGTTGTTTTGCTTGAAAATGAAATGAATGAAAAAGCATTGTAATGGTGTCATCATGATGTTGTTGAATGACAAAAAGATGAACATGTTGATATAAGAAACCAATACACTGTTGCAAGTTGTTGTTGATTCCATAAAACCATATAGTCTTCATCCAAAACAAAATTCATGGTACAATTCTTACCATGCGAATGAATGTGCCGAAGTCGAGAATGGAAATAAATCATTGGATTACCAATCACTGATGAAAATTGTTAACCAATGCGAGACAACTCATCAATAATGTAAATGAGTGTCAAGGTATATGAGTGCATCTTGACAGGGACGAATGAATATGTTGAAGTCGAGTCACCTGCAAGATTTGACAATCAAGTGACGTTGTTGTATTCCATTGTTGTCAACGAGGAGGCTTTGCATTGATGTATGCAAGTTCGAAGGCACTTCAAATAATCTCTGATATTGATCCTAGATAAGGTGTTGAGGTCGATGGGACAAGATCTCTTGGAATGTGGGCCTTAAGGAATCCCACATCAGCCAACTCGAGCATAGAACCAAAAAGGATTTGAATAACAATAATAAAACATTGAAACCATCATAAAATTGCAGAACTTATTGTGAACTTTGCTCGCCAATTGCATGGTTTTCAAGCAAAGTTCATGTCCAATTGTGCCAACAAGCTGGTTTTCACAATAAGACTTATTTTTCTCTTTACTTTATTTTTTATTTTGTATATGTCCTACTCTACTTGAAAAATAAATCGCGTTCAAGTATATGAATACTTCCAATGGAACCATGTGTGTAACAAGATGATAGATAAACTCATATGAAAGTTTGAAATATACTCTTTGATATGTACCAGTATATGAGAGACCAACTGCCTTGATTGAGATGATGGCATAAGATACTGAAGAATGAAGTACTAAGATCCAATGATTGTCTTGAACCAAGATTCAATGTAATATTGTCTTCCTTTACTTCCTATTATCATATCATGCAAGTCTTCAGAGATGTGATCTCCATTCATAGAATCTGGTGATAGGCGTGCATGAAAATTTTCAATCTCAGGTTCCAACAACCGCTCTTTATCGACAAGCATCCATGATTCTTGGACCTTATCTGAATCTTCTTCTGGTTGTTGTTCTTCAATGGCAACTAGATAATCATTTTGCAATACCTCAAAATTGTAAGTGGATTGAGGTGTTTTATTGTTGGGGATTTGAAATGGTTATGCAGGTAGTGGAGTGGGAATGGATCTTTGGGGTGTTTGTGTGGGTGGTAATGGGAAAGGTTGAATTGAGTTCAACTGAGGGTGAAACTGATATAGTGGTGGAGGTGAGTGGTATGGATAACATTGATATTGTTATTGAGGATAGTGAGGGAAATATTAAAGATATGGTGGATTTCTTCTGTAAGGCCCTTGCCAACCTTGTTGCCAAGATTAGTTTTGAGGTTGGGATTGAGATTTCCAAGGTTGCAAAGGCAGGGGTGTTTGCCAATTACTTTGTGATTTTTGTGCATAACGTGAATTAAGATCTTGCATCAACTAGGTTGATGAGGCCACCATAGTCTTCTTGGAGCTCCATAACAAGATTGTTCCAGTGTTTGATTTACTCCTTGGTAAACTACCTTTAACCCTAGTAATGATGGACAATATTTAGTAGTATGTGATCATGCACAGATTTCACAAATTTTAATGTTATCAAGTGGGCATTCATGAAAATCATGTTTCTTTCTACATTTAGGGCAAAATATAAATAAAACAACAATCTCAACTTTTTGCTTGTTTTGCATTGTTAGCATATCAATTTGTTCATTTAAATTACCAAGAATGTCTAGCAAATTGTTAACTTCAGTTTGACTTACCAATCCTAATGTCGATTTACTTACTCTTGCCATAAATGGATCTTGAGGGGATCTTACATACTTTTATTTTCCTCTTGATATGTTCTTGCACAATTCACAAATCTCTTGAAATGAAAATTGAGAGACATCTCCTTTTCCCACCAGGTTAAGAAGATCAATCCATTCATCCCTTATAGAATTTAGTAGGAGAGTTTTTAATGTGTCTGATCCTAAATTATGCAATTTAGATCTTTTGATATTATAAGTAAATCTCTCCACTAAATATTCTAGGTTTTCATCCTCTTTTTGGTTCATCTTAAATACTTCATTTCTAAGGTCATGGTGTATGCAATAATCTTTATATTTTTCCAAAAATACTCTTTTCATATCATCCCATGTCCTTATAGAATTTGTTCCTAAAGGCATAAACCATTTAAGAGCTCTATCCTTCAATGTTGTTGGAAATAGATTCAATTTTTGAATGTGTAATGAGTAGCCATAAGATCTAAAAATATATCAAATTAAAAAAGAAAGCTTTCCAAGTCTTCTGATCTCGTACCTTTGAAGTTAGGAAGTACGAATGGAGGGATGTTCTTCATATGAGCATTGCCATTAGTTTCTTGAATGGGAAATCCAAAAGGGTATTCCTCATTGTCATCATCTCCAACCATTTATTCAACCTCTTTTTCTACATACAAAAATAAGAATTCATGGTGCAGAAGATGATGCGGCTCTTACTGCACCACGTGATATAGTGGGGCTGTTACGTCCCTATAATACTAAGTGATTCCCTCATTACTATTGTCATTGTATCCCTTATTGTTATTGTTGTCCCCTATTGTCCCCATATTGTTATTATAGTGCCCCATAGAAGCCCACTATTGTTATTGTTATGCCCTTATATTATTATTGTTATGTCTGCTTTGATTATATTGTGACCCCTTAGACTCCTATATATAGAAAGGAGGTTTTGTCATTTGTATCATCCAATAATTATTCATTTGTGTAATGTACATGGAGGTTGCCCCCTCGAAGAGGCTGATTTTGATGTCGTTGATTTATCTTTTCTTCTATTTTGTGAGCTGGTTACATAACATTTGGTATCAAAGCTTTGGATTCTAGGGTTTCGCTACCCCAAATAGGTCATCGTGAAATTTTCGCTATAACTTTTTTTCTAAGACGTTTCAGAAGTGGAAATTAAAACCCATTTGATCTGAAATCTCGATGAACCTCGGGTCCGCATTTCAGATCTTTTCTCACTATATTTTCGGAGATAGGATACAAGGAAGTTATGGTTTTTGCAGGTTCCCGAATTATATCTCAAACATGTGACCTAGGGAAAATAGTCATAACTGTCTCACTGAGCACCAGATTGAAATTTCGTCAAAATTTAGAAAAAGAGGACGGTCTATAGTTTTCTGTGTATAGGTTTCAGGTCTGAAGGCCGAAATAGTGACATGTGGCACTTCGTACAAGTTCGCTAAACTGAACTAGTCTATAATGAGGTCATCGTGGGAGATTTGGCATAACTATTCCTTGGAGAATCCAATCTTGATTAGACTTTCAGAGTTAGAAAGAGGACTCAGAGGGCTACCGCAGGATGTAATTTCAAAACTTGGAGATCCGAAATTACCGAGATACAACAGATTCAATATCAATCTCCTACAAAGTGAAAAAAAGTGTGTAGTTTTTTTCTAAATTTTGCATAAGTTTTGGTTTGAAAAATTAGTTTGAAGGAATTCAAAGGGCATAGTGAAGCATTATTATCATTAACTGATGCCCAAAAAAAGAAAGTGGAAACACCTAGTAAGAAACCTGAAAGCTCTAGCATGACTCATGAAGAAGAGGAAGAAATACATGATATATCAAAATTAAGATACCAAGTGCAACAAAATTCACTCTCAAAAAAAGTAACAGAAGCTAAGTTGGATAGTTTAAAGAAAGGCATAGAAGCTAACATGGATGGTTTAAAGGAAGGCGTGGAAGCTAAGATGGATGGTATAGAAGAAAAACTTAAAGGCAACATGGAATATTTGAAGACAAACGTGGAAGCTAAGATGGATGGTATAGAAGAAAAACTTAAAGGCGACATGGAAGATTTGAAGACAGATTTGACAAATTTGCTACAAGAAATGCTTACTAATGGTGAAATGGTAGTAAAGGAAACTCATGAGGAGAACAAAATAAATGTTAGTCATGATTTCATATACTCTAACGGTGGATTGAAGACCCACGATGTTCCAAGTATCGATATGAGCAATTTTGATCCAGGTGGATGTTGGTGGCCACCCACCAACCCATTTGGACCCCCACAACTGTCTCTTTCAGTCTTTTCAGTTTCCTTAATTGTAGCACAACTTACTATTTTTAGCAGTTTTTCGGGTCCTGAACTTCCGGAGCCGTTTTGAGGCCCTAAACGACGTTTTTTGGGGAATCTGGGGGCAACATGGGTCTATAGATCGATGTTGCCCTTCCCAAAGTGGTAGTGCTCGGATAGATCTTTCTAACGAGCTATTGTACGCGTCAAACGGAGATCGTATGCCAAAGTTACGACCCCGGGAAATTGATGTACCAATTTACCCAAACGGGGCCCACAATTTGGTGTTTCATCTTCTAGGGTTAGGTTTCGGGATGTGAAGGGTTTTCCATTGTTTCTCAACAATAAATAGGCCTTCGAGCCTCATTGTAATACAGTTCGGAACAGTTCAGAGGCATGTAGCCGCACATCTCTTCTCAGAGATAAGCTACCATCGCCCTAGCTGGTTTATTTCCATTTCTGGTTGTAAGCATATTTCAGTATTTTCCATTAATGAAATAAAGCATAATTTCCGCTGCATCTCTGTGTTTATGGTTATTACATCTTTGTATTTATGGTTATCTCTATAATCTATTGCGTTCGTGTTTAAATCCGGATCAGTGGTATCAGAGCGGTCTGCCTTTTTATCTGTTTTTCTTTGCATGTCCCCAACGAGGTCGAGATATAAGGAGTTAGGGCTTGAACTGGTCGAACCTTTGCAAGACCAGCCTCGCAAATCCCGACGGCCTCCCATGGCGGATGAGAAGAAAGACGAGGGGGCAGGAGATCCTATCAAAATCTTGCTCGAAGAAGCACTCGAGCGGCAAAGGAACGCGATGATGGATAGCTTTGCGCAGATCCTTCAGCGGCTACCTAGAGGCGACGCATCGGCTTCCAACAGCGACTCTGGAAATGCCACACCATTCAAGGTACAAGTTAATTTTGAAATCCCCATCTTCGAGGGTCAAATAGACGCAGATGCCGTAGATAAATGGTTAAATCTGCTAGATGGGTATTTTTCTGTTCATGAATTTTCAAGTCGGGAAAAGATTGCTTTTGCTCTTCTCAAAGCAGCCCCCCACGTCAAGGATTGGTGGGAAACCTACTGCGAGCAGAAGGATGAAAGTACAGGCTCACTATTTTCAGCCGCACCCACTTGGAATGACTTTCGGGATGCCATCAAGGAGCAGTACTACCCTGTCGGAAGCTATGAGGACAAATACATCAAATGGACCACACTGCGGCAGGGACGAGACCAAGATGTGCCAGAGTTCACAAACATTTTTCATACCCTTCGCACACAGTTGGGTATCAAAGATTCTGAGCTGCATTTGGTACTCAAATACCGTGGCTACCTGCACAGATACATCCAGGAAGAGATGGTGTTCTTGAACATCCCCTCACTCGGCACAGCATACCGATACGCTGTCAAAATCGAGCAAAAGTTCAAACAGAAGAAGCGAGACTTTGGATCTGCAAATCCGAAGCCCAAAGGACAAAGCCAAGGCGGGGTGACCCAGGACAACCCGTCAAAGCCGCAAGAAAAGAACAACACCACGAAGCCGAAGAAGGACACAGGGAAATGGTGTGAGTTCCACAAGAGTCCCACTCATAACACAAGTGAGTGCCGGACCAAGCAGTCGCTGGTGGGCGAGTTGAAGGCTTCCGAATCAGATGCATGTTCCGACCCTGAGCCAGAACCCGACAAGGGGAATGGTAAAGGGAAGTAGATCCTTGATGCGGACCCCAGCGCCACTGTTGCCACCGCCAAGATCCAGAAAGATGAGCCCGAAAATCCAGAGGAAGGGGAGCGTCTTTTCCACTCACAGATGTGGGTGAAGGGTTCGCCGCTGCAATTCATTGTCGACAGTGGCAGCCAAAAGAACCTCATTTCAGCAGAGGTCGTGAAGCGGTTGGGCCTACCAACTACACCTCACCCACAGCCGTACAGTATCGGGTGGCTTCATGAAGGACGAGATCTCAAAGTTCGCCAGCAGTGCCGCCTTCCCTACAGCATCAAACCATTCACAGACGAGGTATTGTGTGATGTTACACCTCTGGATGTTTGTGATGTATTGTTAGGCCAGCCATACTTGTGGAGGCGACATGCTGTGTATGAGTCCAGGCCTCGCACTGTCATTGTTTCTTTGAATAATTCATTATACAGAATACCAGAGGTAGCCCCACCTACTGCCACATCTTTGATCACTACCAAAAAAGGCAGCAAGCTCATCTCACAGACCAGGAAATTCATCTGTCTGGTTCACTCCAAAAGTAAGGGGAAGATTGTTGCTACATCCATGACCCCTGCAAAGGGTTCCTCTACGCAGCGGCAGCAACAAAGGGATACGGTCATGACAAAACATAGGAACAACTTCTCCTCACCCACAAGGGTACCACATAAGCTTCAAGTGGGCAACAAATTCTGGTTGCATCTGCAAAGAGAACGCCTTACCAGAACCCATCAGAAGCTCAGACCACTCCGACATGGTCCTTACAGCAGTACCAAGGCTATGGGGAACAATGCTTTGGAGCACATCATTCCTCCATTCCTTCACCTGCACCAAATGTTCAATGTGGACCATCGTCGACCATGCTTCCCACCATCACTGGACACATCAGAGATTGCAGGACAAGTTCAGCAGATGGAGGAACTCAACGCAATGGGGACCATTGCTTCCTAAGGGGGGAGGAATGATCCAGGTGGATGTTGGTGGCCACCCACCAACCCATTTGGACCCCCACAACTGTCTCTTTCAGTCTTTTCAGTTTCCTTAATTGTAGCACAACTTACTATTTTTAGCAGTTTTTCGGGTCCTGAACTTCCGGAGCCGTTTTGAGGCCCTAAACGACGTTTTTTTGGGAATCTGGGGGCAACATGGGTCTGTAGACCCATGTTGCCCTTCCCAAAGTGGTAGTGCTCGGATAGATCTTTCTAACGAGCTATTGTACGCGTCAAACGGGGATCGTATGCCAAAGTTACGACCCCGGGAAATTGATGTACCAATTTACCCAAACGGGGCCCACAATTTGGCGTTTCATCTTCTAGGGTTAGGTTTCGGGATGTGAAGGGTTTTCCATTGTTTCTCAACAATAAATAGGCCTTCGAGCCTCATTGTAATACAGTTCGGAACAGTTCAGAGGCATGTAGCCGCACATCTCTTCTCAGAGATAAGCTACCATCGCCCTAGCTGGTTTATTTCCATTTCTGGTTGTAAGCATATTTCAGTATTTTCCATTAATGAAATAAAGCATTATTTCCGCTGCATCTCTGTGTTTATGGTTATTACATCTTTGTATTTATGGTTATCTCTATAATCTATTGTGTTCCTGTTTAAATCCGGATCAAATTTTGATGGCAAGGATCCCGTAACATGGATACTACAGATGGAGCAATATTTCGATATCGATAATGTGCAAAACACACAAAAGGTACGCATTGCAACTTTATATTTGGAACCAAATCAGTTTGTATGGTATCGATGGCTTTTCTCTCGTAAACAAATTGTCACTTGGGCAATTTTTACGGAAGAAATGATAACACATTATGAGGATACAAAAAGCAACACTTTTTTTAGCCAATTGACAAATCTCAAACAAAAGGGTTCAATGATGGAGCACATTGAGGACTTACAGAAATTGAATGTAAAGGTAAAAGATATTCCAAAGGATCATAAGATTGATGTGTTCATAGGGACTTTAAAGGATAACATCCAACCTGAGGTTCGCCTTTGGGAACCTGATTCATTGGAGAAGGTATTCAGGTTGGCAAGAAAAATTGAAAGAAAAATTATGGCAACAAGGAAGCCTACCACTCACAAATATAAAGATGGAAGTGTTGTTTCCCCTAGCCTTCCACAACCTACAAGATTGACACCACAAAAATTGAAAGAAAAACGAGCAAAAGGGCTTTGTTACAGTTGTGATACCAAATACACTAAAGGTCAGAAGTGTGCTAAGAAGAAATTATTTTACATAGATTGTGAAGAGGAGGAAGAAAAGGAACAAGAAACATCAAAAGAAGAGGATATACACCAAGAACAAACCATAGAGAAAGAAGAAATGAATCCGACCATATCTTGTAATCCATTGGCCAGAATTACCACTCCTCAAATTATCAAGGTAGAAGGACATATCAAGAAGAAAAAGGTAATAGTGTTGATTGATTTAGGAAGTACCCATAATTTTATTGATTGTAAGATAGCCAAGGAATTGAATTGTTTCCTATATCCAACACCAAAGTTTCAAGTGATGGTTGCAAGTGGAGGAACCATAAATTGCTTTTGAAAGTGCCATAATATCAAGCTATCCATGGGAGAATGTGTATTGAATAGCCCGATGCTTTCCATTCCAATGGGTGGTACTGATGTTGTACTAGGAGTCCAATGGCTGCAATCCTTGGGTACAATAGCTTTTAATTTTCAAAAGCTTTTCATGAAATTTTCTTCGGAAGGAAAGGAAGTTGAATTAAGGGGTATCACAGGGAAACTGGGAAAGATAATCAGCTCTAACGGAATGACAAAACTTCTAAAGAAAGAACAACAAGGCGTAATTGCACAATTATGTTCGCTAGAGGTTCCCACATCGAAATCATCTATTTCTCCAGATCCCTAAAAGGCCTTGGACAATCATTCCAAGGTATTTGAGACTCCCAAATGCATCCCACCTATTTGTGGTCATGATCATGCTATTCATTTGATTCCAGGAAATGTTCCTCCAAACATAAGGCCTTACAGATATCCCAATGCCCAAAAGAGTGAAATTGAACGTATGGTTGCATAAATTCTAGAGGTTGGTATAAGCCAATCTAGTCAAAGTTCTTTCTCTGCTATAGTAGTATTGGTGCACAAGAAGGATGGGTCATGGCGCATGTGTCCAGATTATAGGGAGCTCAACAAGCTCACTATTAAAGATAAATTTCCAATTCCTGTCATTGATGAATTATTGGATGAATTGCATGGATCAATTTATTTCACCAAGTTGGATCTTTGTTCAGGATATCATCAAATCAGAATGAAGACTGAAGACATTCCAAAAACAACATTTAGAACTCATGAGGGTCTTTATGAATTTTTGGTCATGCCTTTTGGCCTTACCAATGCACCTTCTACATTTCAAGGTTTGATGAATTCCATTTTCAAACCCTTCCTTAGAAAATTTGTGTTAGTGATTTTTGATGATATACTAATCTACAACAAGTCTTAGAAGGATCATGTTCAACATGTTGAAAGGGTGCTCAAACTATTGGAGGAGAAACAATTATATTCAAAAAGCTCCAAATGTTTCTTCAGAGTATAAGAGGTGGAATATATGGGTCATATTGTATCTCATGAAGGTGTGAAGGTAGACCCTAGCAAAATTAAAGCCATTAAGGAATGGAAAATCCCCACATCTATACAGCATCTGCAAGGATTTCTCGGGTTGAGAGGGTATTATTGCAAATTTTTTAAGGATTATGGATGAATAGCAACACCTCTAACAACATTATTGAAGAAAGATGCATTTTCATGGGCTTTAGAAGCAACAAAGGCCTTTGAACATCTTAAAGCGGCAGTGTGCCAAGCACTAGTCTTAGCTACGTCGGACTTCACAAAAACCTTTATTGTGGAATCTGATGCTTCGGGAAATGGAATTGGTGTTGTTTTGATGTAAGAAGAAAGACCCATTGCTTTCGAAAGTCCTCCAATCAAAGGAATCAACCTTTAAGACCCATTGCTTTCGAAAGTCGTCCATTCAAATCAAATCAAATTTCATGGATTTTTGGATCAAAGATCTTCCCATATTTGATCAAACTTATCTCTATGCCATGAATTTGCTAAAGAACAACACTTTCAAGCCCTTTTTTTGAATGTGCATTAAATGAAAAATTGAAAAACCATATATCCACGTAATCTGGAAAATAAGGATCCAAAGAACTTCAAATATCTCTCAAATGATAAAGAATTTGAGAAAGATGCTAATGTCAAACTTAATTGGGCCCGTTTTAAACAAAACCACTATTTTTGTTTTCCAAAATTCGCTTGTATTTGCTCAGGAAACGTGTTAGAAGTTGACTAGTCAAAATTGCCACGTTTTTCCCTTGATCTTTTGCTGGAGGTCCAAATGTGCAAGCTGGGTGGAATTTGACTAATACAAATCCATATTGGGGCTTCTAGAAATAATTTCCATGTGTCGGATTTCCTTCTAGAGTGGTGCTACTACCTCAACCATGGAGATAGCTATAGAAATTTGACAACAATGCAGCAACTTGAACTTGCTAAATTTTCATTAGTAAAACCATGCAAAATTATTCTTAATTCATTAAAAATAATGGAAATAATAATAATAAACCATGTATGCAGGAATTTGGTGCATTTATGAAGAAATATGGTTAAAAATGATGATAATGGGTGAAAGGAATGATGTGAAAATGGATGGTTTCATCAACAAAATTATGACAAATTGGAAGCCCAATAACTCCTTCGATAGTTTGAAAAATTCATTCACACTTTGTATCGTCGTGGGATTGACTCAATCTTTAGGCGTTGTTTAACCTTAGAGGAAGTTGAGTCTGTTCTTAATGGTTGCCACAATGGAGCTTGTGGAGGTCAGCTATGTGGGTTTGTTACAACCCAAAAAATCTTGCGTACAGGCTATTTTTGGCCCTTGATTCTTAAAGATTGCATGGAAGTAGACAATAAGTGTCATCCTTGTTAGGTATTTACTCAGAAATTGCGCGCTCCTCTAGTTCTGATTTTCCCCGTCATCACTATCAGTCCTTTCACAAAGTGGGATATTAATTTTACGACTTGTAACCCGGCTTCAGCTAAGGGTCACATGTACGTTATCGTAGCAGTGGAATAATTTACAAAGTGGGTCGAAGCTATGCCTACTTTAAAAAATGATAGTGAGACAACAAATCTTTTCCTATTCAACCAAATCATTTCATGTTTCAGTATTCCAAGGGAGATTTTCACTGATCATGGCAGTGATTTTCAGAATAATATGATGTTTGAGTTAGCTTTAAAGTTGGGATTTCAGCAGGACCATTTGTCTCCATGCTATCCTCAAGCTAATGATCAGGTTGAAGCCGTGAACAAATCCCTCAAAACTATCCTGCAAAGGACAATCAATAATGCTAGATCCAACTGGCACACCATGTTATATCCAGCACTTTGGGAATACCATATGTTTGTTAAGACCGCCACAGTTTTTACTCCTTTTCAACTAGTTTACTATTTGGAATCAATCCTCCCTGTGGAATGTGAGATCCCATCTCTTAAATTAGTAGTTGAACTTCTTCCAGACACATCTAGTCTTGAAGAATGCCTTATTCATTTCGAACATCTTGATGATCAGCGTCGAGATGCATCCACAATAAATGAGGCTCATAAAAAAAGAGTAAATACCTAATATGACAATGTTGTGTGTCCTAGGGTTTTCTCTGAAGGTGACCTTGTCTTGGTCTATGACCAAGATAAGGACACCTTGGGGGTAGACAAGTTCAAATCCATGTGGTATGGTCCTTTTATCTTTGAAAAGGTCTTGAAAAAAGGTGCATATGAGTTAGTTGACTTTGATGCCTAGGTTGTTGCCTAGCATTTTCCTTGTTTTGTAGATATTGTACATAGTTGTTTATTTCTGTCTATGGGTCTCGTGGTGATGTTGGTATTTTTGATCTGCTTTGGCAGGTTTCGATGGGTGATCAGGTGTATTTAGGATTCACCGATGGTACTAGTAGATATACTTGGAACTTAGCTTCTGTCACTTGGGTAATATACTATCCATCTAGTCAATTGTTAGTCTCAAGAGGCATATGTATCGATCCTGCATCCAAAAATATGGTTGAATATAGTGTTGTCATTAATTTACTATCTGAAGCAATATCTTTTGGTATTGAATCGTTAGTGGTTTATTTGGATTCACAATTGGTGGTGTCTCAATTAAATAACATATATCATGTGAGAGATCCTTTATTACATTGCCAATTTCTGAGAGTGAGATTATTACAAAGATCATTTAATTTTATTACTTTTATTCATATTCCACGATTAGAAAATTCATTTGTTGATTCTATAACTAATCAAGCATTAGATTGGCACATTAATCATTCATCACGGTAAAATAAAAATATCATAAAATCATCTGTATATATGATCAAACCATCGCAAAACTGTTTGTATATAGATAAGAATAATATGTCCAAAATATTACAAAATGTGGACAAATGTCCTACAAAATTAGGGCTTCGGCATGATCATGTCCATAAAAGATCAACCATCTAAATCTAAGTCTGTGGGCCCTACTTTGGATGAGCATCACAGAAGAAGACGATGGCATTTTCCACCCACTTGAAGAGCCGCACTCACTCTCATGTTACTCTGACCACTCGCCTCTGAATGGCCTCAGGGAGATCCTCTTGGCTACCATGGGAACCTGACGATTCAAACTCTCCAAGTTCCTCTGAACTGTATGAAGGACTCTCTCGGTCTCAGCTGTTGCTCTCTCCACATCTCTCCCACAATGCCTATGCCTAGGTAGACCCTCAGGTCTCACTGTTCTGACATATTCATCATGATCAAATAATCTTGTAAGATTCTTGTTTCACGAAAAAAGAATTTTAACTTCTTAAGATCATATTCAAAATCCAAAAATAAATAAATCAAATAACATAAAAATCTTTAAAAAAATTACCCATCTCGCCCCATGTTGTGCCCTCGAGAAGTGTCAGATTTGGGTCCTCTCGGTAGTCTATGCCTACATAGGGGTAGTCATTTATATTTATGACTTGTTCCTCCCACCAAAGGCAGAACTCATCATCAAATGCTTCTCAGGTAACTTCGCCCCCGCCTAGTCGTCTTATCATGTTTGCCCATCTGGCCATCCTCAGATCCCTAGGACTACTGATGGTGGTAGACACTCTAGGTCGGAGTGTTGGTACTATCTCAAAGGAAAAGGAACAAATTATGCTACCATATCCGAAATGCTTCAATTTCCCTCGTCTCACTAAAGACAAATGCTTCTTCATACAGGTTAAGAGCCATGTACATCAATTAAAGAATTTCCGACAAAGGCACTCTACTGCCAAGAACATGGCTGGTGAAGAGGCTTGATGTAGAGCTGTCGAGCCTGCCACTCTGACAATGGTAAAGAGGATAATTTTTATTAGAAGGCTTCTCACATTCTTGATCGGAATTTGAGATCCAGCCTTGTATGTCCCTGGTGTGCAGTAGATATCTATATAATCAGAGACATTTAGGCCTCCCAGGACCTTCTCTTTCAGATCAAGGACATCCCCTTTTAAGGAAAGTCCTGTAATGAAGTAAATATATTATACATCAATTTGTAAAGGCATTTGATCTATCATGAAAACCTCCTGCTCTGGATCCTAGTAATGGACAAGCATATCTAGCAACCAAGTTTGGGTTTTCATATTTGACATCATGAAAAATTTGAGTAATCCAAATCTGTTTAATGCATCCAATGCCATTGGATCCTCTAAAACATCATTGTCAACTTCACTATGCTCCCTCTCCTTCCAAACAATTTTCATCCTGCAAATTTAAGAAGATTCATCCATTAAAATTCAAAAATTTCAATTTTTTTGTGTGTACGCAACTTCCTTAAATTATAGTCTCATGTACACACATCTTTGCTTTTGAAAACCCATGTGTAGGGATTTCTATACATGATTTTCAAACAGATGACCTGCGTACACTGATATGAAAATCACCCTTGAGTGACCTCAATTAATTAATTAATGAATGAAGGTATTACAGACTCATGTGCTGGTGTGTGTCTATGTCATTTTAGGCAACGGATCGATCAGATTGCAAAATACACAAACACTGGAAATATGGAAAATAGCAGAGAAACACAGTAAGCAAATACAAGAACACAACAATTAATAAGGAGTTCACCCTATCCTCCAGGACTATGTCTCCGGTCCAACTTTCAGAGAATTACAATGAGGAGCTCAACCTGAGTCTCCTAAAACAGAATTGCTTAGCAGGGTGGTTCTTGAATTCCCCAAGCCACTAGAGTGCACAAACTCTTTTCCTTACCAGCTCTTAACCTCTCTGGTCTTTAATGGGAGGAGCCCAATGTGGTGCTTAGTTCCCTGACAGATCCTCTCAGGGATGGCTCGATGTTGCCTTATGCTGCAGGTAAGCTCGGATATCATCCTCTCAGGGATGGCTCGATGCTGCCTTATGCTGCAGGTCAGCTCGGCTCTCTGTCTTTCTGCTCTTTTCTTCACTGTCTTCTCGTTCTCTGTCTTCGTCTTCTTCTTTCTCTGGTTCTTCCTCTCGGTGTCCTCTCTCTCTCTTTTGTTCTTTGTTCAAGGATTTAAAGCCAGTGGCTCTCATGACTGCTCGTTTCCTCTTCTGCCCCCATCAGATCGCATGTTGCTGCTTGCTTGGAGTTCCCTGTCTCGTCGTCATCATCAATGGCTCACAGGGAGTGGCCACTTGTCCTCCTACGAACTGCGCCAACTTTTCATCGTCGGTTCGGTTCTTTGGTTATGTCGGGAAATGACTCGTCTGCCACCTCAGCGGTCAAATCAGACCTCAAATCCTTATACGTCGCGGATCAATCCCCTGTCAAATCCGGTTCTTTCATCGGGCGCGTTCTCAGCCGTTAGATCTAGAGCCCCCAGATCTGACATCATTCGCTCATTTCACGTGGTTGACTTGCTTGACCGTTAGCGTGCGATGAGTGGCGATTTTCTCTCTCCTCCACCTGCCACGCATCGGGCGCTGAATGAAATCACTAGGTTTTAGCCAAATCCACTTACTGCCCAAGGGTGCCCAGATATACTGTCGGTTTTGGAGCGCGGGTCCCGCCTTCAGCCTTTAGCATTTTCCCCACGGTTTTCGCGACTTTCATGCGACCGAGTGCTCGGAACCTCTCCTTCTCGAGGGGTTTTGCCTAGCGATGCGCTATTAGCGCTAAGCGCGCATCAGAAACTGCCTCCTTTTCTTGATCCGAGCTTCCCAGGTGCTAGTTTTGCCTCCTGCGTGATCTCCATGGGCCTCGGTCAGCGCGCTTTGACCGAGGTCCTCATCGTTCCTTGCTGGCTGCCAACTGCCACTGTTCAGAGGTCTTCCCGATCGCTCTGTGCTCATAATTCTTTGAAGTTTGTCTTGTTTTGGTACAGCCATGGTGTTTGGATTATTCTTCATGGATCCAATTTGGATCACGGCCTTCCCACTGAAAAAGCTTTTGGACCACCAAAAGTCGGTTTTCAAGCATCGACTAAGTGAGGGTACAATTTTCTCACTTGTCCAATCTCTATCCACTTTGCACTGCTCGACTTTGAACCCTTGAGTCCAATTTTGAGGCACTCAACATCTCCCCTGCGCGTCATCCTCACCTTCCTGTCTAAAAATGTGTCTTTCTGCAATTCATTAAGATATTCAGGTAGCAGGTCATCAATAGAAGGTAATTGACTCTGCTCTTCAAGATCCCCAATTAGAAAGGGTTTAAACAATCTCAAGCAATCTGCATTTACGACTGAGTAGATGTGCATGTAAGTTGGTAGATCAAGGCGAAAAGTATTCTCAACAATCTTCTCAAGTATCCCAAAAGGTCCATACCTTATAGGCTTTAGCTTCTTACCTTCACCTTGCATTCTGTCTTTGCTGATATACATCCAGACTTGGTCACCAACCTGAAAACTATGCTCCATCCAATGCTTGTCATGCCTAGCCTTGTATTTGGCTTGGCTCTTTTCGAGCTGTTACTGTACTGCCTGGTGGATCTCCTAGATTTGTTCAATGAACCTAGTTGCCTTGTCCACGTCACTGTGTCCCTCAACTGTGGTATCTTTACCAAAGACAAAATCCAAAGGAGACCTTGGGGTGAAACCAAAATAGGTCTCAAAAGGAGATCTATGGGTAGAAGAATGTTTTGCTCTATTGTAAGCATGTTGCACATAACACAAACGTTCATCCCAAAGCTTAGGATGTTTGCTGCAATATCCTCTGAGTAACTGGATCACTGTCCTGTTAACTACTTCTGTCTGGCCATCAGTTTGTGGATGAAAAGTTGTGCTTTTCTTCGGTTTGGTGTCCATCAGTTCCCACAGACTTGACCAGAACTTTCCCACAAATCGGGTGTCTCGATCAGATACAATGGAAGTGGGTAGTCCAAAATGAACCCATACATGTTCAAAGAATAGTTTTGCAGTTTGTTGAGTTGTAACCTGTTTATTACAAGGTATCAAAATACACATTTTGTTGAACCTATCCACAACAACATATAGATAATCATGACCTTTCCTAGATTTAGGCAGTCCTCCAACAAAATCCATGGAAACGCTTTCCCAAGGGTGAGAAGGAACTGGTAGTGGAGTGTACAAGCCTAGTTTTCTATTGTTGGGCTTGCTTTTAGCACACATAGTACACCCTCTTGCATATCTAGAAACTGTCTCGTTCATTTTTGGCCAATAACAAAATATTTGCAGCTATGCAACTGTTTTACTTACCCTAAAGTGACCTGATATTAGAGAAGTGTGTGCTTCTCTAATTATCTTTACTCTCTCGGTTTGTGGAATGCAGAGTTTCCCACAATGGTATAAGAGTCGGTCCTTCACATGATAGTCCAATTCTTCTACTCTTCTACCCTGACTTAAAGTTGCATATACATCTTTAAAGTCTATATCTTGAGCATATTGTTCAATGTAGCTTTCATGTAACACAGAATTATGCTTAAGTATAGTAGATGCATTTATAATGGGTCTTGATAACATGTCTGCAACTTTATTATGTATGCCCTTTTTATATCTGATGACTAAATGAAACTGTTGTAGAAAACCCATCCATCTGTAGTGTCTTGATTGCTGCAACTTAGTTTGGGAGTGTAGATATTAAAGTGGTTGATGATCAGTATGTATTACTGTCTCTTTGCCCATTAAGTAATGTTTCCACTTTTTCACACTCTGAACCAATGCATACAATTCTTTATCATATGTAGGATAGTTAACTACTACAGGATTAAAAGTCTAAGAATGATAACATATGGGTTTACCGTGTTGTGTCAACATTGCTCCCATGTCATAGTCACCGGCATCTGTTTGGATCTCAAATGGTCTTTGTAGATCAGGCAGTGCTAGTACAAGTGTTGTATTAATCTTTTCTTTCAAGGTGTCGAAGGCTTTCTGATGTTTTCCTCCCCACTGAAACACCTTGTTTAATCCTGTTAAAGCATGTAAGGGAGCTGCAATTGAGGAAAAGTTAGAAATGAACTTCCTCCAATATAGTGCTGCCCCTATGAAGCTTCTCACTTCTGTAGCAGACTTGGGTTTAGGCCAGTTTATAATGGCTGCCACTTTAGAGGGATCTATTTTCAATTCACCACCCCCTACTATATGACCCAAATAATTTAGAGATGTTTTGCCAAATTCATATTTTGAGAGTATGAAGGTTTTCTATTTTCAAAACATCTAATGTCTGCTTAACATGCTTTAAGTGTTCTTCCCATGTTTTACTAAATATCAGAATGTCATCTAGATACACAATAACAAAATCATCAAGAAAAGGTCTGAGTACATCATTCATTAATCTCATGAAAGTAGCAGGAGCATTAATTAAGCCAAAAGGCATAACCAGCCACTCATACAATCCCTGCTTTATCTTGAAAGAAGTCTTCCATGCATCTTTTTCTGCAACCCTGACCTGATGGTATCCACTGTGCAAGTCTAGCTTGGTGAAATAAACAACTTCTTTCAATTGATCCAAAAGATCATCTATGCGAGGAAGGGGATAACGATTTTTTATTGTTATCTTATTCAGTGCTCGGTAGTCAATTCACATTCTCCACAAAGCCATCTTTCTTTCTCACCAAAACGATTGGTGACCCACATGGTGATGTGCTAGGCCTGATGAACCCCTTCTCAAGCAACTCCTGCACCTGCTTCTTGATTTCAGCATTATCTATAGCAGACAACCTGTACATTCCAATGTTAGGCAATGGAGCATCTTGCTGCAAGATAATATCATGTACTATTTCCTTTTTGGGTGGCAGACTTTTAGGTTCTTGAAACAAGATATCATACTCTAAAACAACCTTTTCTAAATCAGCTTGATGTTTAGCATTACAGCCCTCAAATACATGGGTTTTTTCAGGTTTCTTTTCCTTTACAACCATCAATAAGAATTGTTTGCATGAATTTATCATTCTTTTCATCTGCCCTGAGGTTATGAGAGTATAATTATTCTTGAGCTTATGAGCTCTTACAAAGTATTCGATTCCATCTTTGACAAGCAAATACTTGTTCTCAGCTCCATAGAAAATAACTTTTCTATCATACAAGTAAGGACTCCCTAAAACAATTCCACATATATCCAAAGGAATTATGTCTAACTCAACCTCATCTACAAATGTTGACCCAAAAGAAAACTTGAGTTTGCACTGTCTAGTCACTTGTAGTTGTGCTTTATCATTCAACCAACCTAATGGGTATGGTTTCTTGTGAGGTGTAGTTGCTAATCCCAATTTCTTTACAATTGCTTCAGAAATTAGATTTACTTGTGAGCCACTATCAAACAAAGTATCAATCTTTTGATGTTTCCTCGAACTTCTTAGGTCTCAGCTCTGGATGCAGAATCCAACAATGCTCATCATCATGCCCATCCTTTTTACAGTGAGTGCATGAAGCTTTGCTCTTCTGTGCGGTGTTAGCCTTCCTTGCTTTCCACTTCTGCTTTCTTTTCTCCTTGCTCTTGCTTGCAGTGGGTTGGGATGGTCCCCCAACTTCTGGATTTCCATTCTTTCCTCTAGCTTCTAGATGAGTAGCTTTTACAGATACCTCATCTATACTAGTGGGATTAAACATGAGGATGGTGTGCCTCATGTAGTTGTGTATACCACCAATGTACTTCAAAAGAGTTTCAGGTGATTCTAATGAGATTCCTAGAATCAATGCTCTCTTTCTAAATTCTTGAGTGTGCCCTTGCACACTTTTCCCTTTCAACTGCTGAAGAGTTTGCTAACTCATCATGGATTGTTGCATGTAGGGCAATGGATAACTGCTTTTTTATTGCAGAAACAAATTCACTCTAGACAGAGATAGTCTTACCATGTCTCTTCATGTCAGCTTAGGTTCTGCCTTCCCACCAAACCAAGGCAGTGCCTCCTAGGCGTAGGCTTGCCAGCTGAATCTTGCTCTTGTCTAAGTCGATGTTCTGTACTTTGCAATAAACATCAATTTGTCTAATCCAATTGTCCAACTTTTCTGCATTTAACTCTCCATCATATATAGGCAAATCAAATTTAACATCCAGTTTGATCAAAGATGCTTTCTTGTTATGCACAGGGCTATTAGGAGGTGTGAGGAAGCTTTCCTCTTTCCCTTTTCCTTTGGAGTGGTCATGGAAGTGAGACTCATCTTCTTCTTTGTCTTGTTTAGAGCCTGATGAGTCTTCATCCTTATGTTTTCTAAAGTCCCTATACATTTCTTCTACCATGGACTTTATGGCTAGGAAACTTTCTATGAATTGAGGGTCTGGCCCCATAGAACCTTCCTCTGACATTGTCTTCCGAGGATAGACTCTCCCAATTTCAGGATTAGTTTCGACCAACTCTCCTTCTCCTAATTTGAGCTTTGATCTAGTTAGCATTCAATAGCTAAACCAACACAAGCTTGTCTAACCTTAACAACCTAGAGCTATGATACCACTTGATCTGAAAATCACCCTTGAGTGACCTCAGTTAATTAATTAATTAATGAAGGTATTACAGACTCATGTGCTGGTGTGTGTCTATGTCATTTTAGGCAACAGATCGATCAGATTGCAAAATACACAGACACTGGAAATATGGAAAACAGCAGAGAAACACAGTAAGCAAATACAAGAACACAACAATTAATAAGGAGTTCACCCTATCCTCTAGGGCTACGTCTCCGGTCCAGCTTTCAGTGGTGGCCTTCTTTTATTGTGTGTTTAGGGCAGAGAATTACAATGAGGAGCTCAACCTGAGTCTCCTGAAATAGAATTGCTTGGCAGGGTGGTTCTTGGATTCCCCAAGCCACTAGAGTGCACAGACTATTTTTCTTAGCAGCTCTTGACCTCTCTGGTCTTTAATGGGAGGAGCCCAATGTGGTGCTCAATTCCCCGACAGATCCTCTCAGGGATGGCTCGATGCTACCTTATGCTGCAATTCAGCTCGACTCTCTGCCTTTTTGCTTTTTGCTTCACTGCCTCTTGGTTCTCTGTCTTCATCTTCTTCTTTCTCTGGTTCTTCCTCTTGGTGTCCTCTCTCTCTCTTTTGTTCTCTGTTCATGGCTTTAAAGCTAGTCGCTCTCATGACTGCTCGTTTCCTCTTTCGCCCCCATCGGATTGCCTGCTGCTGCTCGCTTAGAGTTCCCTGTCTCAGTGTCATCATCAATGGCTCACAGGGAGTGACCACTTGTCCTCCTACGAACAACGCTAGCTTTTCCTCGTCGGTTCGGTTCTTTGGTTACGACGGGAAATGACTCATCTGCCACCTCAGCGGTCAAATCGAACCTCAAATCCTTATACATCACGGCTCAATCCCCTGTCAAATCCGGTTCTTTCATCGGGCGCATTCTTAGCTGTTAGATCTAGAGCCCCTAGATCCGACGTCATTCGCTCATTTCGCGCGATTGACTTGCTCGACCGTTAGCGTGTGATGAGCGGCGGTTTTCTCTCTCCTTCGCCTGCCATGCGTCAGGCACTGAATGGAATCGTTAGGTTTCATCCAAATCCGCTTACCGCCCAAGGGTGCCCCCAATATATCGTCGGTTTTGGAGCGTGGGTCCTGCCTTCAGCCTTTAGCATTTTCCCCACTATTTTCTCGACTTTCATGCAACCGAGCGCTCGAGGCCTCTCCTTCTCGAGGGGTTTTGCCCAACGATGCGCTAATCGCACATCAGAAACTGCCTCCTTTTCCCGATCCAGGCTTCCCAGGTGCTAGTTTCGCCTCCTGCGCGGTCTCCATGGGCCTCGGTCAACGCGCTTTGAGTGAGGTCCTCGTCGTTCCTCGCTGGTTGCCAACTGCCACTGTTCAGAGGTCTTCTTGATCGCTCTGTGCTCATAATTCTTTGAAGTTTGTCCTGTTTTGGTACAGCCATGGTGTTTGGATTATTCTTCATGGATACAATTTGGATCATACACGTAGATACAAATTCAAAATAAAAATCCTACAGTGAAAAATCGATTGAATCTATTCAAAATGCATAAATTAGATGACATTAAGGATTTAGAATTACCTAGAAGCCTTCAGTTAATGAATTGGTTAAGGAAATCGTGAATTGGAGCCCAATTTTTTTTCCCAAACTCTCAAGCTCTCAATACTTGCAAGTTAAAATGAATTTTGGTGAGTTGAAATGTCTTTTTATATTAAAACTTTAAAAACCCACTTTTATAAAGTTCATAATTTTTAAATTTTATTATTTCACAAACTTTTTAACTTTTGGCTTGAAGTGTTGGGGGAGGTTATTTTCCAGGGTAAATGAAGACTTTGAGACATTTTTTGAAACACATCGACTCCACGATCGTAGACCCATCGTGGCAGGTATTTTTTTTCATTAGCATACAAGTTAGGACATATCACTTTTTCCATTGCATTATGCATCTTAACCTCATACTGCGATATTTTTCCATATGGTTGACCCCATTATGTTGTAGTTTTCAAACCACTTTCACTCGACGTCTTATAAAACTGTAACATAATGGTAGAGCCATTCCTTACATGGACTTCCTAGTTAGATCCTCGGTAGCATATGGTACCTATGCTGCAAGAATTGATTAAGCTCGGGAGAACTCTTTAGCCCCGCCATGACTTTGTGACGAAGCCTCATTTTATCTTCTTCTTCGACATTATTTTGGCTTTAATACCCTAGAGGCTCCTATGTGTTAAGTTGTATTGCTACATTTCATATTGACTACTTGTACCTTTTTGGCCTTAAGACGACTTCGGACTCATGTATAAGCCACTTTTGACCATGAATTTTCTGCAAGTTCAAACCATGCATTTATTAGCCTCTACGACTTGACACCTTTGATCCATGGAAAGAAAATTTCTTTGAGTGTTGATGACCAATTTTTGCCACTTTGCATTGAGCATAGGAATGTTCCAGTCCCAGGAACTAGTGCACCTGCCTTTAACACTCATTCTTTCCACTGTACTATAAGCATTCTTTTATTCTTTTTCAAAAGTTAAATATGAAAAAGACAAAAATATTATATATTCCAAAAAAAAGCGGGAACGAGACATTTACTTCCATATTTGATGGCAACAAGAGTCATTTATGCCTCCCCTGAACAAAGCACTCAAAATAAGTCTTTCCTCGATCGGGATAGGACTTAGTTAGACTTTAGGAGAGTCATAACCTTGTTCTTGAGTCAGTCCTCCTCCAGTTGGTTATCTCTTCCAATAATATGGAGAGTTTGTTAATTCCTTCTACATTGCAAACTTATATAAAGTTATTTTATGTTGCCATAGAGTCACATATGAGTCATGCTTTTGTTTAAGGGAACTCAACCAGTGTCTGCGATTCTACGGTGTCTCTTAACTCATTTTCAGTCGACCATACCCATTCTGTCAAGTTATCTTCATTATCACATCAGTTATTTGATCCTTTTCTCATGTTGGTTAAGAAGGTCTCCATCGACTTCTTGCTGGTGGGTCTACTCTTATTGAATCCGACAAATTGCTCTAAGAGTAGGCCTAGAGTGGCACCCTGACCCTATTTACATTATTGATAAGTGACCTTGTGCTCAACATCGATCAATATCATGGATCTTTGACTGAGTGGTTTCCCTTGTGTTCGACGCCAATTTACATTATCACACATTGGGATTTGTGCAATACCTTGGTTTCCATTTGACCTTATTAGTGTATTCCTCGCCTACGTGTCATCTCTCATTATTGGTTGGTTCAAAGGGTTTCTATTGTGCATTAGCGACATCTTGTGTACGCTATAAATGTACTTCATAATGGTTACTTCATCTCTTTTCATCTGAGTTCTTCCAAATTATTGGCCCGCGAGTTACACTCATGCTAGTTGATGTGGGATGCCTTAATGCCTTCCTTCTAGCAGATCTTTTCCCATCGACTCTAACTCATTTCTCTGGGAACAAGATCTAGAGTCCTTTGTTAGGATATTCCGACACATAGGAAATAGTTAAGTATAACTTGGTCTAGTATAGAGTTAGGTAAAGTGTGTTTCTTTACTATGTACATTTTGTAACTTACAATCCGACGGTCACGATATGTAGTGATCTGACGGTTCATTCTCTCCTTGGTATTATCGACACTTGATCCGTGGCTTAACACCCGATTGGTCCATGATCTCTATTTAAAGAGCATGGAGGGTCATTTGTAGGTTAACCATTCATGAAAGAAGCTTATCTAAATTTTCATTCTTTTATTAATAAATTGCCTGAAGTGGCCGCGTTGGCTCAGGCCGTGGACTGTTTCCCTCTTTGAGGGTTTTAACCACGTCAAAAGTACTGGTGTATTGATCTACGATCTGTTTGTGAGCGGTGTCCTTTGGTGTTCTATCTGAGGAACTTACCCTGTAAATTCCTACATGGTATCAGAACTATTTGAGGGCCGCGTCCGTTGGTGATCCAAATCTAAAGTCGGTAGAACTGCATCCGACTGCCATTTCCTAGATCTACTGTTTCTGACTGCTTTCGAGCTGAGAGGACTGCTCTGTTGTGTTGGGAGCATCTGTTCCAGTGAGGAACCCCTTTCGTTTCACGCGAAAAGGTTTCTGGTAGCCCTAACTACGTCATTTTTAAGATCTAGAGGTATACAGTGTTTATTTGCAGTTTACAGTTATTTTCTCTCTGTTTATTTCGGTTTCGGTTTATTTAGAATTTTTTATTACCAGATCTATACGTTTCATTTTTGTGTATGCTCTTTTCCTCGCAACTTTGTGCGATCTGGGCAAATCAGAAACAGAAAGGAAGGATTTTTCTCATGCGTATGCTCTTTTCCACTACGCCTTAGTGTGATCTCAAAAAATCAGAAACATTGAGGAAAATATTTAGTTTCCGACTAAAGCTAACTTCGAGCCGCAAGGTTCGTTTTTGAAAATATTTGGCTTCCGCTAAAGCTAACTTCGAGCCGCAAGGTTCGTTTTTTTTTGTATGTCCGTGTTGGGTTTTGTGTTATTTGTTTTGTAGGGAAAAAGAGCTTTCTCAAAGCAAGTACGCAACCCAAAGCTTCAACCCCCCTCTCTCTCTCTCTCAAACTTTTTGTATAGCTCACTTGGTCCAAAGCCATGTTGCGGGGGAGCGTCCCCCCCCCTTCGAACCCGCTCCCGAAGCGTGCTCCGGGCGGGAGCGGCTCGGGAGCGCACTCCCAAAATCGCTCCCGGACGGGAGCGATTTCCGGGAGCGCGCTCCCGTAAAAAAAATTGCGCTCCCTGGTCTGTTCGAGAGCGACTCAGGGAGCGATCGCTCCTGAGCTCCGGAGTGATTTTTAATGCCCGATCGAGCCGGGCCGGGAGCGGTTCGGCGGAAAAAAAAATCCGCCGGACCCGAAAAAAATAAAAAAAAAAAAAATAGAATTTTTTTTTTGTTTTATAAGGCCAATGGGCCAAAAAACATTCATTATAACTTCATTGAGCAAGTTTGGAGCTGGAGCAAGAGCATTGGAGCAAAGAGCAAGTGTTGAGGAGCGAGGAGCAAGTGCCAAGGAGCGAGGAGCAAGCCTGCAGAGGTAAGTAACTTAGTAATCTAGTTAGTTTAGCTGGTTAGGTAGTTAATTTAGTTGTTTGAGTTTAACTGTTTTAAAATCATGTATTTAAATTAAATTAATTAATCCCAATAAATTAAATTAATTTGCAGATTCAAGACTCAAAACCCTACAAACATCAAACACCATGGACCTGGCGATATTTATTGGCATTTTCCTCTTCCTGGTCCCTTTTATGGTTATTATGGTGCTGGAGAGTAGGAAACGGAGGGGGCCCCAAACTGAAGAGGGGGATGAAGAAGTCGGAGAAAGTCAAATGGGTGAAAACCCCAGTGAGGAGGAGGTGGAGGAGGGTGAACATGACCCTCAAAAAACTAAACAAGACCAAAATCCATTGTGGAAATATGTTCACAGGGCTGAAACAGGGAGAGGGGGTGGAACCACTAAATTTCATTGCCCCCATTGCAACACTGATTACACAGGTTCATACACCCGTGCTAGAAGACACCTCTGCGGGAAAAGGCCATGGGATGGAGAGAAACAAATAGGAATCAAAACTTGTGCAGCGGTGTCAACAGCAGATAGAGCCAAATACATAAAGGAAGAGGAGGACACCCAATACAGAACAAAAAGATCAAGGGGTTTCTTTGAACCAAGCTCACAATCACAGAGAACTCCTTCAGCATCCTCCCAAGGCAGTGGATATGGACATGGAGGCATAGGGTCATCATCTTTAAGGCGTAGAACCATATCAGATTTCCTTGATGAGGGGTGTAGGAATGATGTGGATTCAAAAGTTTACAGGTTCCTCTATGAATGTGGGATACCATTCAATGTTCTACGCTCACCTTATTGGCACGAAATGGTTTCTGCCATAAATGATGCCCCTAAAGGATACAAGAGCCCTGGGTATGACAAGGCAAGAACTGTTGGCCTTGATCATGAAAAAGCAAAAATATCACATTCTTTGAATAAAATGACAAGTTCTTGGACTGACAATGGGGTGTCCATTGTATCTGATGGATGGACAAATGTAAAAGGCAAGCCATTGATAAGTGTTCTTGCTGTGTCTGTTAGTGGTCCCATCTTTCTAGCTGCACATGATTACTCAGACAAGTTCAAGACCGCTATCAACATTGCAGAAGCATTACTTGAAACAATTGAGCGTATTGGCCCAAACAATGTTATCCAATTCATCACTGATAATGCTCCTAATTGTAAGGCAGCGGGAGCAATTATTAAGGATAAATACCCGAACATATTTTGGTCTGGATGTTTGGTTCACACATTGAACCTTCTGTTGCATGATATTGTCAAAAACAAAAATGAACAATACCAATGGATTGGTAATTTGTACAAGAAAGGAAAACAAATGATAAAATTTATTACAAATCATAGCAATACCCATGGCCTTTTCCGCAGTCACTCGAGATTGGAGTTGCTGAAGATTGCGAGGACTAGATTTGGTAGCTATTACCTCACCTTCAGGCGCCTTTTGAAGGTAAGAGAGGCATTAGCTAGCATGGTATCAAGTCCACATTGGCAGGTGTCAAAGGAAAGGGCTACAAATGTAGCTGACATGGCAGGTTTTGAAATGGTGGAGGAGGCCGCTCTTGATGGGCAGTTTTGGACAACTGTGAGGCAGGTACGGGATTTCACCAAGCCAATTTATCACATGATTCGGTTTGCAGATACAGACAAACCAGTGATTGGCGAGGTTTATGAGCAAAAGGATACCATGTTGGGGGAAATAAAAGACATTGTTCATAATAGAGATCCCAACTTTACAAACTGATTCATGATTGTGTGTGTGAACGGTGGAATAGGCTTAACCTTCCACTACATTGCTTGGCGTATATCCTTACGCCAAAATACTACTCTACATCTTGGTTGGGCCAACCTGTAGCAGGGGGTGGGGTTAGGACCAAACCCCATTTAGATCAAGAGGTAACTAAAGGATATCTGGAAGCATTAGAAAAGTTGGCGCCTGACAGGGAGGAATGTGCAGCTGTGCGCCTTGAAATAGGCAGATAATTCAGTGGCACTGGTTTGTATGGTAACTTCCATGCAATGGACGACAAAGATAAATTTGATTCTCTCACATGGTGGGAAACATATGGCGGCCACGGACTTTTGCCAAAATTGGCAAAAAAAGTTCTTTCATAGGTTGTAAATTCTTCTTCTGCAGAGAGGTGTTGGAGCACCTACAGTTATATACATAATGTGAAAAGAAACAGACTCAATGAAAACCGAGCAGAAAGCTTGGTTTATGTGCACTACAACTTGAGGTTGTTGAGTCATTACTGTGATCGGGCTAATGAGGATCCCACATATAAAATTTGGGACAATCACCCAGAGGACGACAATTTGGAGGATGGCATTGTACATATTGAAGAACTAGAAGAGGAACTTGTAAGGGATGAAAATGAAGCAGTTGCAACAGCCATGCCACCTCCACCTCCACCATCCAGTAGCAGTGCTCGAGGCCCGAGTCTTGTTCCATTGCTTTCGCCACCTCCATCTACACCCTCGCATGGAGGTTCTAGTTCAGGTCATCGGTCTGTGCGGGAGACTCCTAGAAGACCACCATGACCTGCTTATACTCCTGGAGACTCTCGTGGCAAAGGCCACATGTAGATTTACAGTTTACTTATCTTTTTTAGTTTCTATTAGACTTTAGTTTTCATAACTGTTGAGTTTTGAGTCCTTGACTCTTGACTCTTGACTCTTTCATATCATTATGATATTTTTTGTAAACATTATATCACTGTGACAATGAAAATTTGAAGTCTGAAGTTGGGCCTTGGCAATTATAACTCATTGGTAATGATTGTGAATTATGAATATGATGCTTTGTGAAAGACTAAAGTTGTTTCATTTCATCTCATTATTCATGTTTCATTTTATAAATTTTTAACATTTCATATCATGTTAATAGTTAGAAGTTAGGACTTAGAAATATCTTCGATATTACTTCTTGTAATGGTTAAACTTGGCTTACAAGTACAACTTTGGTGATCAATGATGATAAATGTTATTGAATTTTCAATTCTGAAAGCTTGAAGTTGAAACTTTAATATTGAATTTGATGAATCGTGATTTATAAGACTCAATATGTTGCAGTTGTAATATGTATTTTACTAACTTGTGGACATGGTTGATGACGATTATAATTTCTAGATGATTGATGTGATATGGTTCAATGATCAATTTATGTTTTTTTATGTTTTTTATGTCTATCTCGTCATTCTACATGTTTTTGTTGACATATATGTATCAAAAATTAAAAAAAAAAATATAAAAAAAAAATATATATATATATATATATATATATATTTTTAAAATCGCTCCCGGATTCGCTCCCAAACCGGGAGCTTCTGAAAATGGTCGCTCCCGCTCCCCGCTCCCGCTCCCGCTCCCGCTCCCGCTCCCAAGTAACATTGGTCCAAAGCTAATTTATGAGAGTAGAGGTCTTGAGTTCAAGTCTCCTTTTTGTGGGGGCGGATTTTTCATTTCCGCACATTCACGCACTTCGTCAGCGACTTCATCAAATTTTCTTCAAAAAGCCATAACTTCTTCATCCAGAAGCCGTTTTCAGAACCATTTTTTTTTTTAAACAGCCTAATTTTTCGAGATATTTCCATTGGAACACTTAGTTTCAACATCTATAGCTTCAGTTTCTGTTAAAATAGAAAGTCCATGCCAAGTTATTCTTGACATCCCCAACTACTTCCAATGGTGGTCCTACATTGTGGATTTACTTAGAAGTAAAGGTCTATACAGAATGGCCACAGGCCAAGAAACCAAACCGAAAGATGAAGATAAGGCAGCTAAATGGGAAAATAGGCAAGATCAAGCACGTGGGTTGATAGGGTTATCTATTTCTCCAGATCTTAGATTCCATATTGTAGAACTTGATACTCCTGATGAAGCATTGAAACAGATTACTAAAGTTTTTGGAATCAAAAATGAACTTAGAGCACATCAACTTGAAAATGAGTTGCTTACATTGGACCCCAATAATTTTTCTTGCATTGAAGATTTTTTGTCCAAGTTCAAGACCCTTAGACTTCTCTTGGAAGGTGTTAAGGTTAAGAAAGAAGATAGTAACCTTATCTATTCCATTCTTACTAAGTTGGGACCAGCCTACTCTGTGTTTGTTTCCACCTTCCATCCTACAAGAGAAGCCTTCATTTCTCAAGGACAAGACTACAAGTCCCCTTCCTTGATTCTTTTTGTGATTCTTTAATAAGAGAACAAGAAAAACTCTTACACCTTGGTCTTCTTAATCTTGGAAACTCTTCTAAGAAAGCGTAAGCCACCCAGCAACAACCAAATCCAAAGAATCCTAAGAAGTTGTATCCTAAAAAGAATGGTCCTAAACCAAACAAGGGTCCTAAGCAATTTCAGCCTCAAAATGATAAGACAAATAAAAACAAACGGAAGAAGACTGATAGACATTGCAACTTTTGTAATCGAGATGGCCACTTAGAATCCAAATGCTTTAAGAAGATGGAAGCCTTGGAAGCAGCAATGAAGAAGCATAACAACCATTTGGAGCACTCTTCAACTTCAACTTCATCTTCAGGAATGGCACTTTTTGCATGTGGTTGTCAAGCATCTCGGTCTGGCTATGCACTAAATGTATCTTCTTCTTCTCATTCTCATGAGTGGCTCATTGATTCTGGAGCTTCTTATCACATGGCCAAAAACAAAGCCATGTTTTCTTCTTTAAATGATTGTAACACCAAAAATATATATGTTGGTGATGAAAGATCTCTTAGTGTTGTAGGGACTGGAACTGTTCATATAGACAATGGTCAGTTTAATGATGTATTATGTGTTCCAACCTTATCCTGCAACCTTCTATCTGTATATCAGATAACTCATTCAGGTGAAGGTAAAATCGTTGAATTTTCACCTCACGATGTTGTAATTAAGGACCTAAGAGATCCTAGACAGATTTTAGCTACTGGCATTGCTGATGATTGTACAAGGTTGTATAAGTTTCACAACTTTGGGTCATCAAATCTTCCCTCGGTATTTTTTGCTCATAATGATGAAGTGAGCAAACTTTGGCATAAACGATTTGGTCACTTAAACTATCGCTCTCTTCAGAATCTATGTAAAGAAAATATGGTGACAGGTCTTCCAATGGTATCTTGCAGAGATGGTGTTTGTTCTGGATGTGTACTCGGAAAACATCAACGGGACAGTTTTGAAAAACGTGCCTCTTGGCACGCCTCAGCCCCTTTACAGCTCGTGCATAGTGATTTATGTGGTTCACTTCCAGTTGTTTCATTCTCTGGCTACAAGTATTTCTTAACTTTCATTGATGATTTCTCCATACGCACTTGGGTATACTTCTTAAAACTCAAGAGTGAAGTATTTAACATGTTCTTGGCCTTTAAGGCCTTTGTTGAAAAACAATATGGACATCAAATTCTTAAGCTAAGATTTGATAATGGCGGAGAATATGTTAACAACAAATTCATCAACTTTTGCACTGAGAATGGAATTCAAATGCAACATATTGTTCCATATACTCCACAACAAAATGGTGTAGCTGAAAGGAAGAATCGCACCTTAAAGGAAATGGCTAATTGTATGCTTCAATCTAAAGGACTTAGTCTTAATTATTGGGCAGAAGCAATTAACTGTGCAAATTACATAATAAATCGCACTCCTACTAAGGTTTTAAAAATATCACTCCAGAAGAAGCATGGAGCTCAATCAAACCAGATGTAAGTCACTTTCGTGTTTTTGGAAGTGAAGCATGGGCCCATATTCTAGATGAGAAACATAAAGCTTTAGAACCTAAGAGTGAAAAATGTATTTTTGTTGGATATTCTGAAGATGTCAAAGGATATAGACTTATTCCACTTAAGTCCAAAAATGTTATCATTAGAAGAGATGTAAAATTTGCTGAAAATATATCGGCCTGCGAGCCTAGTTTGGCGGATGTGCCACCTCTCCCTATCTCTTCTACTTTTGAAAATATTTCTTCTTCAGATGATGAAAGCGAGGATGAAAATCCTCCCCCACCTTCTCAGGATCCTCCTTCAGCTCCTCAGCTTCCAAAATGGGTCCGTGCTACTCGGGATGCAGCAGGTGATCTTGCCGGTGATCCTACAGATCAGCGACGTACATGTTCTCAGTTTGATAGAGCCTCTTCTTTACTGGCTCAAGCTTCAGTGAATTATGATCCTAACACCTTTGCAGAAGCTTCAGGCCATCCAGATTGGGAAGCAGCTATGAATGAAGAATATCATTCATTATTGGCAAATGATACATGGGATCTTGTTCCTCTACCAAAGGGACGAAAACTTGTTAGATGCAAATGGGTTTACAGAACCAAGTATGGACCAGATGGGAAAGTTGATAAACATAAAGCTCGTCTTGTTGCTAAGGGTTTTTCGCAATTTGAAGGCATTGACTGCACTGAAACCTTCTCCCCTGTTGCCAAAATGAACTCTATCCGCCTTGTTCTTTCCCTTGCTGCCTCTTTCAAATGGGAAGTCCATCAGATGGATGTTAAATCTGCCTTCTTGCATGGGGACTTGCATGAAGAAATCTATATGGAACAACCTATTGGCTTTATACAAACAGACTCCAGCCTTGTATGTCGGCTTAAGAAATCCCTTTATGGTCTCAAGCAAGCTCCTCGAGCTTGGTATGCCAAAATGGATAGCTTTCTTTTAGAAAATGGCTTTTCTAGGTGTCATTCTGACAATATTGTCTACACCAAGAAAGTGGGCAAGTCTCTTATCATTCTTGTTCTTTATGTTGATGATCTTATCCTGACTGGTAGTGATCCCAATCTTATAAACCATGTGAAGACCAGCCTTAAAAGGAAGTTTGAAATGACAGACTTAGGACACTTACATTATTTTCTTGGTCTTCAAGTCTTGCAATCCAAGGAAGGTATTTCCCTTTCCCAGTCCAAGTATGCCTGTGATATTCTACGCCATTTTCACATGGAAGACTGTAAGCCAGCCCCTTCTCCCTTTCAGTCTGGAGTCAAGCTTTCAGTCACTTGTGCTTCTCCTGAAGTTGATGCTACCTTATACCGTCAACTTGTAGGAAAACTTTTTATCTAACCCATACTCATCCTGACCTTTCCTTTGTTGTTGGCCTTGTTGCTCGGTTTATGCAAAACCCACGTGAAAGTCATTGGAAAGCAGCTAAAAGAATACTTCGTTATGTTCGAGGTACAGTTCAGTTTGGGATTCATTACAGTGCCGAAGCATCTCCTCTATTGGTTGGTTTCACTGATTCTGATTGGGCTGGTCACCCTGATGATCGGAAGTCTACTGCAGGTTATGTGTTCACTCTTGGTTCAGGACCTATTACATGGGCTTGCAAGAAAAAAGGTGCCATTTCTCTTTCTTCAGCAGAAGCAGAGTATCGTGGTGCAGTAGAAGCTAGTAAGGAAGCCTTGTGGCTTCGTCAGATCTTCTCAGAGTTTGGCTTTCAGCAGCAGCATCTGACTACACTTTGGTGTGATAATCAAAGTGCCATTCAACTATGCAAAGATCCAATCCAACATCAGCGCAACAAACACATTGAACTGCACATGCACTTCATCAGAAAGCTCATCCACGACCATGTTCTTGAAGTGCAATATTGTTCAACAGATGATCAAGTTGCAGACATCTTTACAAAGGCTCTCACAGAGGCGAAGTTCACTAAAATTCGATTTATGGTTGGAGTTCAGGAAGTTGTCACTAAGGGGGGATAGGCTCTAGTGCCTCCTTCCTTCTCCTATTGTGTCATATTTGTAAATCCTTCAATCCTATCCCAAGTTGTTCTTAAGGGGGGATGTTAGGATATTCCGACACATAGGAAATAGTTAAGTATAACTTGGTCTAGTATAAAGTTAGGTAAAGTGTGTTTCTTTACTATGTACATTTTGTAACTTACAATCCGACGATCACGATATGTAGTGATCCGACGGTTCATTCTCTCCTCGATATTATCGACACTTGATCCGTGTCTTAACACCCGATTGGTCCATGATCTCTATTTAAAGAGCATGGAGGGTCATTTGTAGGTGAACTGTTCATGAGAGAAGCTTATGTAAATTTTCATTCTTTTATTAATAAATTGCCTAAAGTGGCCGCGTTGGCTCAGGTCGTGGACTGTTTCCCTCTTTGAGGGTTTTAACCACGTCAAAAGTACTGGTGTATTGATCTGCGATCTGTTTGTGAGTGGTGTCCTTTGGTGTTCTATCTGAGGAACTTACCCTGTAAATTCCTACATCCTTTTTTCAGTACCTTAGGGTTTACAGTCATTAGTGGCATACTCCTTCGCTATCGACAGTGAGAATACATCAAACCTTACAACCTACACCAGGTAACCCTCATTTGGATGTCCCTCCTTTGCACCTGTATTTTCTTTGGAATGGTGTTGTCTCTCTTTCGAAATGTCTATCGTGGTGGCTCTTTTTCCCTCAATGGCTTGACCTACAACACCCATGCAATTGCCACAAACCACCAGGTACAGAGAGACACCTTGATAGTTCCTTTTATCGTTTGGTTTCATTTAATACTTATCTGTTTAATTGAAAAATGCCTCACTTCAGGCACAAAGGTGTGTTGATGGTTGCAACCCTCTTACTAGGGTAGCATGGGCTTCTCCTACACAGGTTTGGTTCTTTCCTTCCTTCATAGAGATAGATATTACCTCTTTCTGTGTCTTCACTTTCCTAGGCTTCTAATTTCTTATTCTTTTTTTTTTGTTTCCTTTCGTGTTGAATCTGCAAATGTGAGTAAACCTAATCCCTTGTCAACAATCGACTGGGAGGTTATATTTATTGTTCTACAATTAATGTACTAGGAAGAGGGTTTCCCGATAATATAATAGGAAAATAAAGCTTCCCCTATGTTTCTTTTTTTCTTCCACTATTTAATGTTTTAGTCATTTCACTGTTAAGACGCTCTTTGGTTCTGGTTTCTATGTCTTACTCCCATTAATTTGGGGTTTTAATTTGGTTATTCTTTCTTTGTGTCTTTAGGTAACCGTGGAGATGAACCTGTGCTCGGTTCACCGTCTGTCTAGGTAAATTCAATTCCATTAATGTTAAGTCCCTTATGAAAGAACTTGCTTGACATTTTCAACATTAACTTGGGGGTTTCATTCATTTTCCCCTGTGCCAGGTACCTCTCATCGCAATTTGCAACTCCTTATGGTCTCGTTTGATATTCTAACGGAAGAGTTAACCTGCCTTATCTTCACTGCTATTGACAAGGTTAATCCTCTTCGCGAACAGAGACGATACCTTTAGCCCAATGAGTGGGTCTAGCAACTGAAGTGACAATCAACAAGACATCTCCCTAGATTATAATTGAAAAGTAGAACGAGAGAGATGACCTGCCTCGCTTTGATGCTATTATGATTTCCTTTGTTGAGATCCTTGAACCGCTTGTGTCACGGACTTATTCCTGCTTCTTTCAGCGTTTATGTGCCTGCACAAGTGATCAAGAGACAACGAAGTATGCCAAAACCTATAGCAAATCCAATAATAACCTACTTAGCTGATCACAGAATACCAAGCTTATACATACATAAACATATATATTTTGGGAATATGAACCAGCAGTTGTATACTATTTAAAGAATAAAGGGAAGCTTACAACCATAACCTTGATGTTGAAAGGCTCTCCTTGAGTGGTAATCCAAGTCCAAGCCAAGAAACTCTCCAAACACTCCTTCTCCAAGTCTAATGAATAGCCTCTAAGCACAAACTCAGCATAGGGGTGCAAATGGACATAGATCAACCCAACCTCTAACCTGACAAACCATTTGGGAATGGGAGAGGGTGAATTTATAGACTGGGAAAGGGAGTTAGGACTTCTCCAAAGATAGGATTAGGCCCACATATCTGTTAGGATATTCCGACACATAGGAAATAGTTAAGTTCAACTTGGTCTAGTATAGAGTTAGGTAAAGTGTGTTTCTTTACCGTTGTACATTTTGTAACTTACAATCCGACGGTCACGATATGTAGTGATCCGACGGTTCACTCTCTCCTCGGTATTACCGACACTTGATCCGTGGCTTGACACCCGATTGGTCCATGAGTTCTATTTAAAGCGCATGGAGGGTCATTGTTCGGGTAATCCGTGCATGAGAGAAGCTTATGTAAATTTTCATTCTTTGATTAATAAATTGCCTGTAGTAGCCACGTTGGCACAGGCCGTGGACTGTTTCCCTCTTTGAGGGTTTTAACCACGTCAAAAATACTGGTGTATTGATCTGTGATCTGGTTGTGAGCGGTGTCCTTTTGGTGTTCTTTCTGAGGAACTTACCCTGTAAATTCCTACATGGTATCGGAGCCAGGTTGTATAAGTTTCTAGCTACTGGTATTGCTGATGATTCCACAAGGTTGTATAAGTTTCACAACTTTGGGTCATCAAATCTTCCCTCAGTTTTTGTTGCTCATAATGATGAAGTGAGCAAACTTTGGCATGAGCGATTTGGTCACTTAAACTATCGCTCCCTTCAGCATCTATGTAAAGAAAATATGGTGACAGGTCTTCCTATGGTATCTTGCAGAGATGGTGTTTGTTCCGGATGTGTACTCGGAAAACATCATCGGGACAGTTTTGAAAAACGTGCCTCTTGGCACGCCTCAGCCCCTTTACAGCTTGTGCACAGTGATTTATGTGGTCCACTTCCTGTTGCTTCATTCTCTGGCTGCAAGTATTTCTTAACTTTCATTGATGATTTCTCCAGACGCACTTGGGTATACTTCTTAAAACTCAAGAGCGAAGTATTTAACACCTTTTTGGCCTTCAAAGCCTTTGTTGAAAAACAATCTGGACATCAAATTCTTAAGCTAAGAACTGATAATGGTGGAGAATATGTTAAAAACACATTCATCAACTTTTGCACCGAAAATGGAATTCAAATGCAACATACTGTTCCATACACTCCACAACAAAATGGTGTAGCTGAAAGGAAAAATCGCACCTTAAAGGAAATGGCTAATTGTATGCTGCAATCTAAAGGACTCAGTCTTAGTTTTTGGGCCGAAGCAATTAATTGTGCAAATTATATAATCAATCGCACTCCTACTAAGGTTCTAAAGAATATCACTCCAGAAGAAGCTTGGAGTTCCATTAAACCAGATGTACGTCACTTTCGTGTTTTTGGAAGTGAAGCATGGGCCCATATTCCAGATGAAAAGCATAAAGCTTTAGAACCTAAGAGTGAGAAATGTACTTTTGTTGGATATTCTGAAGATGTAAAAGGTTATAGACTTATTCCATTTAAGTCCAAAAATGTTATCATTAGAAGAGATGTAAAATTTGATGAAAATAAATCGACCTGCGAGCCTAGTCCGGCGGATGTGCCACCTCTTCCTATCTCTTCTACTTTTGAAAACATTTCTTCTTCAGATGATGAAAGTGAGGATGACAATCCTCCCCCACCTTCTCAGGATCCTCAACTTCCAAGATGGGTCCGTGCTACTCGGGATGCAGCAGGTGATCTTGCCGGTGATCCTACAGATCAGCGACGTACACGTTCTCAGTTTGAAAGAGCCTCTTCTTTACTGGCTCAAGCTCCAGTAAATCATGATCCTGACACTTTTGCAGAAGCTTCAGGCCATCCACATTGGGAAGCAACTATGAATGAAGAATATCATTCATTGTTGGCAAATGACACATGGGATCTTGTTCCTCTACCAAAGGGACGCAAACTTGTTAGATGTAAATGGGTTTACAGAACCAAGTATGGACCAGATGGGAAAGTTGATAAACATAAAGCTCGTCTTGTTGCTAAGGGCTTTTCACAGGTTGAAGGCATTGACTACACTGAAACCTTCTCCCCTGTTGCCAAAATGAACTCTATCCGCCTTGTTCTTTCCCTTGCTGCCTCTTTAAAATGGGAAGTCCATCAGATGGATGTTAAATCTGCCTTCTTGCATGGGGACTTGCATGAAGAAATCTATATGGAACAACCCATTGGCTTCATCCAAACAGACTCCAGCCTTGTATGTCGACTTAAGAAATCTCTTTATGGTCTCAAGCAAGCTCCTCGGGCTTGGTATGCCAAAATGGATAGCTTTCTTTTAGAATCTGGCTTTTCTAGGTGTTATTCTGACAATACTGTCTACACCAAGAAAGTGGGCAACTCTCTTATCATCCTTGTTCTTTATGTTGATGATCTTATTCTTACTGGTAGTGATCCCAACCTTATAAACCATGTGAAGTCCAGCCTTAAAAAGAAATTTGAAATGACAGACTTAGGACACTTACACTATTTTCTCGGTCTTCAAGTCCTGCAATCCAAGGAGGGTATTTCCCTTTCCCAGTCCAAGTATGCTTGTGATATTCTTCGTCATTTTCACATGGAAGACTGTAAGCCAGCCCCTTCTCCCTTTCAGTCTGGAGTCAAACTTTCAGTCTCTTGTACTTCTCCTGAAGTTGATGCTACCTTATACCGTCAACTTGTAGGAAAACTCTTGTATTTAACCCATACTCGTCCTGACCTTTCCTTTGTTGTTGGCCTTGTTGCTCGTTTTATGCAAAACCCCCGTGAAAGTCATTGGAAAGCAGCTAAAAGAATACTTCGTTATGTTCGAGGTACAGTACAGTTTGGGATTCATTACAGTGCCAAAGCAGCTCCTCTATTAGTTGGTTTCACTGATTCTGATTGGGCTGGTGACCCTGATGATCGGAAGTCTACTGCCGGTTATGTCTTCACTCTTGGTTCAGGACCTATTACATGGGCTTGTAAGAAACATGCTGCCATTTCTCTTTCGTCAGCAGAAGCAGAGTATCGTGGTGCCGTGGAAGCTAGTAAGGAAGCCTTGTGGCTTCGTCAGATCCTATCAGAGTTTGGCTTTGAGCAGCAGCATCCAACCACACTTTGGTGTGATAATCAAAGTGCCATTCAGCTATGCAAAGATCCAGTCCAGCATCAGCGCAGCAAACACATTGAACTACACATGCACTTCATCAGAAAGCTCATTCATGACCATGTTCTTGAAGTGCAATATTGTTCAACAGATGATCAGGTTGCAGACATCTTCACAAAGACTCTCACAGAGGCGAAGTTCACTAAACTTCGATATATGCTTGGAGTTCAGGAAGTTGTCACTAAGGGGGGATAGGCTCTAGTGCCTCCTTCCTTCTCCTATTGTGTCATATTTGTAAATCCTTCAATCCTATCCCAAGTTGTTCTTAAGGGGGGATGTTAGGATATTACGACACATAGGAAATAGTTAAGTTCAACTTGGTCTAGTATAGAGTTAGGTAGAGTAGGTAAAGTGTGTTTCTTTACCGTTGTACATTTTGTAACTTACAATCCGACGGTCACGATATGTAGTGATCCGACGGTTCACTCTCTCCTCGGTATTACCGACACTTGATCTGTGGCTTGACACCCGATTGGTCCATGAGTTCTATTTAAAGCGCATGGAGGGTCATTGTTCGGGTAATCCGTGCATGAGAGAAGCTTATGTAAATTTTCATTCTTTGATTAATAAATTGCCTGTAGTAGCCACGTTGGCACAGGCCGTGGACTGTTTCCCTCTTTGAGGGTTTTAACCACGTCAAAAATACTGGTGTATTGATCTATGATCTGGTTGTGAGCGGTGTCCTTTTGGTGTTCTTTCTGAGGAACTTACCCTATAAATTCCTACAATATCAAGGAGGTAGCTCATAGGGATAAGACAAAGAGGTCAAGTTAGGAGGATTCGACCTCATCTATGTGAAACCACCTCCAGCTCACCGCTCTGGAAACTTCTAGATCACGAAGCTTCTCATCTCCTTTGGGAAAATTACCTTTTTTGGATCATCGTGGGTATATGGGAAAACAGAGCGATGTCATCGCAGGTCTGGCATATTGCAACATGCAACCATCGCGGTTTTAAGCCTCATAAGAGCGATGGTGCTCAAATTATGGTTTAAGAGCTATTTCTTCAGGGAAAGCTCAATACATTTTCCAAACACAGTGTTAGGAGGGATCTGAGCTGTATACATGGATGAGTATATTGTATAATGGTCATGTTTCGGGCACTTCGGGGTATGTCACAGGGAAGTGCAGGAGGCGTGACAAAATACTGTATAACAGATGCCCCCTAAAGCATGAACGTAGAACAAGGAGTGATGGCTGAGATGCTTTGCGGGCTCTTGCAAGGACGAGGACACACACTATCAGGAGACCTGTAAATCAAGAATGCATATACATATACATATCTGAGATCAAGACATGAATCTATGGCATGGGCGCAGCCATCCAGATGATGAAGGCTATATAAAAGGATCCATGTCATGGGCACAACTATCCAAATAAGAAGGATCACTTGTAAATCTAAGATCCAAGGTATGGACATAGCCATTCGATATAGAAGGATCAACATCATATATAAAGTCCCACAGTATGGTCATAGCCATTCGTATAGTAGAAACATGTGTACATTCATGAATAACACATAACTCCATGCAACCTGAGTCATATAAGACTGGACTCAGGGTCTTGCGCTCCATTCCAACTCGATCAAGGTATGAATTCTAACATGTGAATGAACGTGTTGCAGTTGAACATGCTAGAAAACCACCTGATTACCAACCAATGATGCAAACCGTTAATAGGTATGAAAGAAACCACTAATAATGACAATGGCTCTCAAGGTACAACAATACAATCCATGAATGTGATAATGAATGATGAGGTCGAACACTCGTGGAATCACTCGATCAAAAGCCAGTAATGAAGACTTGCCATTGGATGCGAAGAACTGGCCATTAGGGCATGCCAGCTCTAAGGTACTGAAAGGGATTTTCTAAGTCATCTTCTTGGATAATGAGCTGAAGTCGACAGGAAGTGACTCGTCGAAGGAGGGTCATAATGATTCCCTCATCATTGACATGAAATAAGGAATAAAGTGGAATGAAATTAATAAGATCCAAGACTATAGAAAAAGGTCAGACAATGTATAGGTAAAAGGATACATATTGGACTTCTCTTGAACATATTAGTGACACGACTTCGGAGTGTGGCAACATTAGACTCAACATAGGACCAGGGGTCATAATGACAAAGTGGAATAGTCAAATGAGAGGCAAAATGGATCACCCAAACCTAGAAGGACAAGTGACTAAGTGAGGATATCCCAAACTCGACACGAGAGCAAAAGAGTGTCATGTTCAAGAGCGACATGCTGCCTATACAAAGGATGTTTCATCTTCATTTCCCCCCCACTATTTCTAGTGAGTACCTCTTTATTTTTACACAAGCTTGAAGAGGATACCATATGATTGTCGTATAAATTCACCCTTCGGATGAATCCATCCTAGTAAGTTTTACGAGCCCTAGGAAGGAGAAGCTCGGTCTCGTCATGGTGACAAGTCTTTCGTCGTTTTACTTTTTACGAGTCCGGCGGAAGAGTAACTCGATGTCTTTTTCATATTTAGAGATTTTGAAAAAGATACGAAAATAAAACTCCATCAAGTCCCTTTTCGTAAGTTGTCCCTCGAATCTGAAAAGGTAGAAAACAATATCCAAGAGAACCTCTTGACGATGTCAATCAAGGTGTACCTTTTTGTAAATAGTCAATCTCAGCCCGAAAAATGGGTAAACGTATACTGAGGTGACATCGATTCATTTACTTTAACGAGTTCGAAAGGAAAAGTTCTCGGCAATCTTTTCATATTTATAGAGTCTGAAAAGAGTTGAAAGAGGACTCCTCCTAGAGGAAACGAGCAGTATAAAAGGATAGCAACTGGTTTCAGTAATGATGGAACTGATCAAAACATGTAATGGTCAAGAGGTTGGCTAATAATACCACTCATTGCAGATGTTCCTTAGGCAAGGGTAAAACAACCAAGTGAAAGCATATGATCGGCCAAAGAGATGGTGACGATGGAATGAAAAAAACATAGGTTCATATGGTAAAATAGGCTGATAAAAATGACAATCATGAGATGTAAAGAGGGAATGGTTTCATTTTTACACAAGCTTGAAACATCGGAAACTATGCTTGAGTATACTTGAAGATGGTTTCATTTTTTTTTACAAGCTTGAAACATGAGAAAAAACTATGCTTGGATTTGGTTTCATTTTTACACAAGCTTAAACAAAAGATAAACTATGCTTGAGATAAGTTTGCACACCCCCAACAAATGACTCAATTCGAGGTACATGCCCCCCAAGCTTTATTTCATTCACCTAAGTAGACTACAGGTTACTAACAGGTGGATGGAAAGAAGTTTTACTTACGAGATCAAGTGAAAGACTCGACTGGGATTTTATGAGATCTAATCAAAGACTCGAATGAGAAGGGGATTTGTTTCATTTTTTAATGAGCTTGACACAAGAAAAGAACCATGCTCATGACACTTATTTCATTTTTTAATGAGTTTAACATAGTAAAAGAACTATCCTCATGGGGACTTATTTCATTTTTTAACGAGGTTGACATAGTAAAAGAACTATCGTCATATCCCTTGTTTCATTTTTTAACGAGCTTGGCACAAGACAAGGAACTTTGCTCCATGGTCCTTGTTTCATTTTTTAACGAGCTTGACACAAGACAAGGAACTCTGCTCCATATCCCTTGTTTCATTTTTTAAGTAGCTTGACACAAGACAGGGAAATCTGGTCCATATCCCTAGTTTTATTTTTTAAGGAGCTTGACAAAAGACAAGGAACTATGCTCCATGGTCCTTGTTTCATTTTTTAACGAGCTTGACACAAGACAAAAAAAACTGCTCCAAGGTCCTTGTTTCATTTTTAACGAGCTTGAAATAAGACAAGGAACTATGCTCCATATCCCTGGTTTCATTTTTTAAGGAGCTTGACACAAGACAAGGAACTCTGCTCCATATCCTTGGTTTCATTTTTTAAGGAGCTTGACACAAGATAGGGAACTCTTCTCCATATCCCTGGTTTCATTTTTTAAGGAGCTTGACACAAGACAAGGAATTATGCTCCACAGTCCTTGTTTCATTTTTTAACGAGCTTGACACAAGACAAAGAACTCTTCTTCAAGGTCCTTGTTTCATTTTTTAACGAGCTTTACACAAGATAGAGAACTTTGCTCCAAGGTCCTTGTTTCATTTTTTAATGAGCTTGACACAAGACAAGGAACTATGCTCCATGCCACCTTTATCACAACTCAAAAGAGACCATGGCTTCCAAGAGGTTCTCATCAGTTGGGAGAACAACACTCTAGAAGGGATACATGTCCAGGGATCCAACTGAAAAATTGGGCTCCAATGCCCCCAGTACATGGTGTACTACATCACCTACTAGATCATCTGTAGATGTGGGCATGGAACGGGTGGCCACATAATTAACTTGTGGCGAAGGTGATACCACTTGCACATAAGAACCATTTAGGGATAATGGTTGAGTGGGAGTTGATTCAGGACCAATGAATGTAAGTTAATCAATGATCACAATGTTTCCTTCATGCAGGAAACACATCACTCGAAAGTGGGAAGAAACAAGAGCTCCCATGACATAAACATAGTCATGGCCAAGAAGTAGATAAAAATCTAAGGGGTCTTGGACAACCATCACGTTTATATAGACAAACTTTCCTCCCAAAGTAATAGGTAACTTAAGAAGGATCCCTAACTGTTGACTGGTTCCTCTGTTAAAAGCCAACAAATTCTGGGTGACGAGGACAAGCTGAGGAGAACATAAAGCTTGCTAAGCAGTTGAGGACAGAATGCTAACAGATGCACCCTCGCTTATGACCATGCTAGGTACAACCATATGGTAAGCCTGTACTGTAATCTGGAAAGGCACATAAGACGGAAGGCGATATCCTGCCAAACGACTCCAATCAAAAGTAGGGACTAAACTACTCGGAGGGGGTTTTGTAGGAACATGAGAGCTATCCTCTTGCTCGATGGGAACATGAGAACTACTCTCATGCACCTCGGTAACAAGAGTATTTACCTGCAGTTCATTCAAAACTGAAGAGACCAGAAGAACCTGAGCAGTATGAGGATCACTCTCTATTGGAAAGGTACATTTAACTGAAGGTGGAGCCAATTCTACCGTTTGTTCAATCAATGGTTGACCAAGAACGAACTCACGAGACTCACTTTCAAAGAGAGTGGGGTTGACCAAATATGAATTTTGATCAATCACTAGATCAACTAGCAAAGGATTAGGCGAAATCTTTCGATAACCAATCGGAAGAGAAGGTTGAGAAGCTATAAGGTTTTCCAACTCTTTGGAAGCTTCATCCATAAGAGGAAAAAGGTGAATGGGATGATTACCTTCACACAACTTACAAGGAAATTTGACTTTTCCCTTTTTCCCATGAGCTTTACTGTCACTAGTTGAAGGTTTATCACCAGCATGATCGCTAAAGGCCGACGACAAAGGTCGATGTGAACATGTAGACCACACTTCTAAGACCTTGGGAATACCAGGACAATTCCGAAGAAGGTGGTCACCCTTACATAACATGCAAGGGAATTTTACTTTTCGAGGCTGGTTGGAAGATTTTTCTTCATCAGTTGCATCCATAGCAATGGCTGCTTGGTTGCCCCCTTGCTTATTTTGCTTCTTCTTCCTCGTCCTCTTCTTCTTCTTCTTAGCTTCCTGGTCACTAGAATCCATACTTTCACCACGTGAAGAGGAAGAACGAGGTGAAGAAATAGGTGAAGAAGGGAATGGGTCAATTTTAGGATCAACATGAGGTTGATGTTGTTCAAGTGGAGAAGAACTTGGTTGAAAAACAGTTTGGACACTTGGAACCACCAAGGTCGAAAATAACCAAACTGACAGAACAATGGTCAATCCAGGAAGGGACAACGTTGCCATATAAGGAGCACTAGTATTTCCAAAAGAAGGAAAAGGACTAGGATTCCCATCAGAGGGGTTTCCTTAGCTGGTAGACTCAGGAAATGTTGCCATCAGTATCAACCTAAGATCTACTAAGGAGTATTTCCATAGAAAGGATGTTGTTCCACAGTTAGTTAATTTTAGAATTTGAAACAAAAACTTTGCCTTTTCATGTTTTAAGAGTCGAGAAAAGGACGAAAAGGTGACTCTAGTCGCTTTCATAAGTTTAGCGAGCTTGAAAGGACAAGTGCTCATTGATCTTTTCAAATTTAGAAAGTAAAAAAGGATTGAAATGATCACTCAGGTGAATCTAGGTAAAAGGAGTACCAAGTAACCGTGAACTGCAATATACACCTCAGCAAATAAATTTACCAAGGACTTGACGTACGTGCAGGAAATCTCCCCGAATGTTGTGTTCGGTGTATCACATTTATAGGGCGACAGACTCGACTTCCTATGGATAATGGTTTGCAACCTATGGGGGTCTCCCTTTATATATGCAACAGTTCGAGGAGCACAAGTCCGTGCTAAGACTGTCTAATGCTGAAGTGCGACAACTGCTAAGTTTTAAAGACGTCGGAACACGTCTCTAACCTAGACCGCTAAAAATGAACGTTAATGTTTCAAATGCTCATTAGATTACTTGATAGATTTAAAGTTGATCTTGAAATTATGTTTCGATTTCAAGGCCTTAACGATGTTACCTGAACACCTAAGATGCAACTATATGAGAAAAGGAAAACATTTCGTTTCAATGAAAGCTAGACTAATCAAGGGAAGAAATTTCAATCAATAACGCATCAAACAAAATGCATCATGCAAAAATCCTTCCACTAACTTTCACTCTTGTCTTCCAAATGCAATGCCAAAAGTAAAAAGATTTCTACTTTTCACTATCCTAAATGCAACTTTTCCGAAAGCAAAATCATTTTACTTTACTAAGATGCACTTATAAGAATTATGCTTTTATTTTCGTTTTGAATGATTTGACGCACCTAATACAAATTTTAGCTTTCAATCACTGAAAAATGTGATCTATTCTCAATGATGAATCTCAAAAAATAACTTTTCAATGCAACTAATCTAATGCATTTTTACGAAAAGTAAATTTTGAAATACAAGCAAAAACAGATGCAAAATGATGTTTTCAATGATTTCTACAGAAAACAACACTCACTCAATCAACAAAACAAACATCTTAATGACATCTACAAGTGGCAAGCAATGACCAATGACTAGAAAACCTAAAATTCAGTCAGATTTCACTTCGAAGCCAACGAGAAAATTTTTGGAAATTAATCAAGACAATCAATCAAAACATTGAAAAATTCAAGCATACAGGATGGGAAACGACCTGAGGGGCCAAGACACACTGGATTCTTAGGAAGAAACCTAAAAAATTCTCATATTCAAGGATCATCGCTACTTTATATACCCAAACCCACGATTATCATTACTTTGCATTGGAAAACCCGCGATGGCATCACTACTTTGTATAGCAAAAGTAGTGGTGATTTAAGCGCGACCAAAACATGAAGACTTTTTTATCGTGACTGTAAAGGTAAAAACTGTGATCATCGCGACTGTAAAGGTAAAAACTGCGATCATCGCGACTGTAAAGGGAAAAACTGCGATGCCATCGTGACTGTAAAGGGTAAACCCGTGATGGGCGAGGAATGTGGGAAAAAACTAAAAAGATTCCAAGAAACAATCTAGACCTAACACTCTAAGGCAGTAATTGGTGATGGTATAAACCCATACTGATGCAGACAAGCCGAAAAATCAACGGTTGGTCAAACTAGACAAAAGATCAGGGTGAAAGATTGGATGGAAAGGGTCATAGGTTTCCCAGTGGAGTTTCCATTTTGTTGACAAGGTTAATCCTCTTTGCGGACAAAGACGATCCCTCTAGCCCAATGAGTGGGTCTAGCAACTGAAGTGACAATCAACTAGACATCTTCCTAGATTATAATTGAAAAGTAGAATGAGAGAGATGACCTACCTCGCTCTGATGCTATTCCGATTTCCTTTGTTGAGATCCTCGAACCACTTGTGTCATGGACTTGTTCCTGCTTCTTTAGCGCTTATGTACCTGCAAAAGTGACCAAGAGACAACAAAACATGCCAAAACCAATAGCAAATCCAAGAATAACCTACTTAGATGATTAAGGAATGCTAAGCCGATACATACATAAACATATATATTTTGGGAAGATGAACCATAAGTTGTATATTATTTAAAGAATAAAGGGAAGATTACAACCATAACCTTGATGTTGAAAGGCTCTCCTTGAGTGGTAATCCAAGTCCAAGCCAAGAAACTCTCCAAACACTCCTTCTCCAAGTCTAATGAATAGCCTCTAAGCACAAACTCAACATAGGGATGCAAATGGACATAGATCAACCCAACCTCTAATCTGACCAACCATTTGGGAATGGGAAAGGATGGATTTATATACTGGGAAAGGGAGTTAGGACTTCTCCAAAGATAGGATTAGGTCTACATCTCAAGGAGGTATCTCATAGGGATAAGACAAAGAGGTCAAGTTAGGAGGATTCGACCTCATCTATGCGAAACCACCTCTAGCTCACCGCTATGGAAACTTCTAGATCACAAAGCTTCTCATCTCCTTTGGGAAAATTACCTTTTTGGGATCATCGCGAGTATATGGGAAAACATAGCGATGTCATTGCAGGTCTGGCATATTGCAACATGCGACCATTACGGTTTTAAGCCTCATAAGAACGATGTTGCTCAAATTATGGTTTAAGAGCTATTTCTTCAGGGAAAGCTCAAGACATTTTCCAAAGAAAGTCTTAGGAGGGATCTGAACTGTATACATGGAAGAGTATACTGTATAATGGTCATGTTTCGGGCATTTCAAGGTATGTCACAGGGAAGTGCAGGAGGCGTGACAAAATATTGTGTAACAACTACATGTGGGTACACTGTGCATCCTTTATGATTCACCTAATAAAGTTCCAGTTAGTACATGGCTTACTAAACTCCTGTGTGAGTTTGTCTGGTAGTTTCGTCAAAGGGTTTCTGATGTGAATGCATACCGTTGTACACCTTTGTGACTATAGGTTGTTGTATAATAATGAACTGTGTTTATTTGATTATTTTACTCATAACTGTTATAATGGGTATTAATACCTTTTGACCCTACTCGCGATGTCCATATGTTTAATTTTACTAAGTGGCTTAGGTTGAAGTTATGACTATGTATAATGTTTTTGTGTACATCATACTTCTAAGGCTATATATATATATATAACTGGAAATTAATTATTCTTTTTTTGTCTGTTTAAATTGGAATTAGGAAAAGAGTTCGATGTGTTGAGGACTGATTCGACTTTGTTCATTAACATTTACTTTCTAAAATGGTTCCACGTTCCTCGGTAGTTGATTCTCTTGAGTGATATAAATTCATCATAGGTCCGTAGTTTTCTTTAGATTTTCTTCATATCCAACTATTGAAGTGAGGTCCGTTAAAGCTATGTGTTCCGGAATTGTAAGTTTTATTGTGTAAATGTTTAACATACATGCATGTTCTTAGTTGCAACCACTCTCGATTTATCCAGTTTATAAATTTTCTTTAAGGGTATGTACATATCGAAACCACTAATCATGGTGTAATTATTAAATTAACACCTATCGAGTCTAGATTGATTATATAATTCCCTCAATAATTGTGTTTGCGTGCACTGTCAATTCACGTTTCGCAGAATTGGGATCGTCAAGCTTTTATTGAGTGACCATTTGATTTCTGTCCTAAACTGTGTGTATGGCCTTACCCCTTTTATTCTTAGGGTTGAAACACATATACATTCATTACGAAATTTATATTGAAGGCTTATTAGCTGAGTGAAGTGTATTCCATAACTTCACATGTTACTTACAGTTTGTAATTGCATGACCCTTTTATTATTATTATTATTTTTTAAGATTCCTAGGACTAATAAGAATTAGTTTGCCCTCGCAATTCCAAATTGCCTTTGAGGTTGTAGTCTAACCTCCAGTATAGTAATAATCTTCCAACGTTTAACTATCATGACTTCATGGTTCCCAATAAATGTCTAACATAAGGTTTCCCTTGCCTACTACTCGAATTTAATATTATTGGTATCAAAGGGTTTTCGAAGGAGCCTCACTACCGAAGGTCGAATCTCATAAAAATCACATAAGTACTTTTATTGTTTGCATGCCAAACAGAAAAGGATGTTATCAAATCATTACTCTAAATTCTAACAATCAAATTAGCAATCCTGATCTATTTACATTTAATTAACAGACATCTCACCTCGTTTCGCAACTCTACTCGTATACTTAGCTACACCCTTATCTGGTAACTTTATTTCTTCTCAACAATTATGTCCCAAGCCTTTTCATTAATCATCCAAAAGTAAATATACAGATCAGTAAATCGATTCATATTAATTAACTAATGGCTACATGTTTCAATTCTTCACTAATCAAACCAATTTACTGTACTGAACAATAACTCTAAATCAGAGTAAATAATTTACGACTACATCTTTCAGATGGTTATTACAAACATGCGTAATACTATTCCTAAAATTCTGTCACAAATCATTCCTTTCAACAATCCTTTTTCTTAATTTTCCTACACATGTAATTACCTAAATCTTTTCCAAAATCAACATTTTCATAACAGACCCAACAATTTTCCAATTTATCCTTATACATAATTTTAATGAGATCAAAAGAAAATAGAAAGAACTTCAACCACAATTTTGAAATCTATAGAAACAACATCCTCGTAATTTTTCCTTCTTCGTATCAAACAAAACAATAGACTTAACAAAATTTTTAACCATAGCAGAGGCAATTAGATAAACCTCTAACCAAAGTCTTAGCTGGAAAATGCTCTTGGGAAATGAGCTCTCCTCCCAACCATGAACCAACAACCTCTAGTTCCCCCCGAGCAGAGAAATCTTGCCTAGAATCAACAACCTCTTGATGATTCCAATCATGTATTTTATACATTAACCTTCAGCAGATTTTTCTTTGGCAGCGTCCCGCCTTTCAGGGTTTTGCCAACCCATAAGCCTAGGTTGTTTTTTTTTCTTCCTTTAAAGCCTACTTTTCTCTCCCGTAGAGCTTTCTCAGTATTTCTCTTCAATTGAGTATTTTTAAGGAATTTATCATAATCTAAATATCTTTCAGATTTGGCAAGTATCTCTTATACAGATTTATACAAATTTCTTTCCCATCATTTTCCAACTTTTATTTTCAAATTTAATTATTTAATACATCATTATTTCAAAATCCAGTTTATCATGGATTATTGGCCAACATACTAAAAATAGTCCAATGTAATAGAGGGGTATTACATAAAATCTCCGGACACAGAAAGCTTTGCACAAGCAAGCTCCACACAATGAAACATAATAATATTAATTGGAGATTTGTTCAACAACCCCATGTAAAGGATCTGTAACCGTGTCAATTCTGGTATCATTGGGTAGAGTAATAGCATAATAATATCAGTGTCAGTGTCAGAGCATTCACCAACAGAATGACCATACCCCGTCCTTTGCATAGTGAAAGCTCCACACAATGAAACATAATAATATTAATTGAAGATTGTTTATCGCCCTCACGCCTATATAAAAAACCTACAACTACATCAATTTTGACATCATTGATATTAAACATTTTCTTGAAATTTTGATTAACATTAGAAAAGCATAACAAAATAATGCCGAGTAAATACACTTTGACCGCAAAACAAATAGTATATTCCCAAAACAAAAACAGATGCTATATTCCAAAGCAAGGACTAAAAATGAGTGAAAAGAATAATCACATCCATATTTAAATAAATACTTATATTAAATGCCTTTGCCACAAACACTCAAACGCTCTCTACAGGGGAGAGTTTCAAGGAATTCTTGAAACAAGGCCGTCCCCATCTCTAAGTCACAACCCCAAAGAAAGTGAGAGCATTGGAGAATCATTTACACGTGGATTTACCCACTTCACATCCAATTTTAACAATCACCCAAACTATGTGTCCAAATAGGGCTAGGGTTCCAAGTAGGGTTTTATAGCAAGCATATAAAGCGTTCCATCCTCCATAATTTCGGCCGATGAAACCACGCCTGTCGTTGTAGCCTGCAATTTGTTTCTGTGAAAATGGTATGGACTCTACGTGATCTGTTTTTCCAGTTTTAAACTGAGTGCAGGTGGTTGTAATTGCTGGAACTAATGGTGATTGTTGTTATGCAGTCGCTCGTAGCGAACGAAGAATTTCAGCACATTCTCCGTGTTCTCAACACCAATGTCGATGGACGCCAGAAGATAATGTTTGCATTGACGTCCATTAAGGGTATCGGTCGTCGTTTCGCTAATCTCGTCTGCAAGAAAGCAGACGTCGATATGAACAAAAGGTTTGTTCTGATTCGTTTCTCGACTATTTGCAAGATTTGTATAGGGCTTTTTATTTTTCTTCCTTATCAGATCTGTATTGTTCATTTTCATATACTTGTTGAAGGCCTTATTTCATTTCCGGGTTTATTCAAATCTTTATAAATATTTATCTTTCAATCTACAGGATATCTTTTCTGCCCTTTATTTTTTATTTTTAAAATAAATATATATGGCCTGATATCCATTTGCACTCTACGAAATTTTCCAGACATTTAGGTTTATTTTTATTTTTAATTACAAATACATATTCAAGGTTTTATTTTTTTTGAAATGTTTATATTTTAAAATTTTCAGGCATCTAGTTTGGTTTTTTGTAAAGCCTTTGGAACGTATATTTTGTCAGTCCACAGCTGGTGATGAGCAAACTGTTAACTTTGAGCTGGAGGGTTGACTGGTTTTCCTTGAGCAATCAGCCAATAACATACTGGCTGTACTTTTAATTTATGTCTGTAATGAGAAATATGGATTTTTGAGATTTTTTTTCAGGCAGTTATTTAAAGGTTTTTTTATTTTTATTTTATTTTTGGTTTTATTGTTCTCCGGATACTGTTTAGGGCTTTAGGGTTTTAATTGTTTTGCAGATTCATTTTTAGTCTCCTTTTCCCTATACCAGTCACCTATTTAAATTTTCTAATTTATCTTCCACTTTCATTTATTTTCCTTTTCCAGATCTACTCAGGGTGGTTTGTTTTAGCAAATGCCTTTTAGGTTATTGTTTATTATTATTATTATTATTGAAATTTAACAACTTTTCCAGGTCATTGTATTTTTTTTTGAATTTAACATCTTTTTCCAGATGCCTGTTCAGGTTTTTGATTTTTCTTTCCCAGCTAGATGTTTCGGGGTGTCTTTTTTTATCAGATGCTTATCTACGGTGTGTTCTTTATCGGTATCTACATGGGGTTTCCCCTTTATCATATACTCGTATACTAATTTAGACGTTTATTTCACACAAATACTAATTTAAGCTTTCTTTTTGTGTTTTCATTGACAATGGTGTTTTGGGTATGGCAGAGCCGGAGAGCTTTCAGCAGCTGAGCTGGAAAACCTGATGACGATAGTAAGTAATCCAAAGCAGTTCAAGATTCCAGACTGGTTTCTCAACAGACAGAAGGATTATAAGGATGGACGTACCACTCAGCTCGTCTCCAATGCCCTCGACATGAGGCTCAGAGATGACTTGGAGCGTCTTAAGAAGATTAGGTACTTCCAATGCTCCTCACCATCTTTATTTGTTATTGCATTTCTCTTAGAAAATTTATCGTACGAAAACTGAAATGAATTAGGAAAGTTTGGAACTGAGATGTACAACTACAGAAGTGAGTTTTAAAAAAGACATCCTTGTTCAAATACTAATTAAATTTATTTTAAAAATATTATTTTAATAAAGTTCAGCAGACAAGGTAGGTCTCAACTGACATTTAAAATTTAATAAAAATAGTACATATTAATAAATAAAGTACATATTGTTCTCCAAATTCTGAGAGGTTAAATGGTGAAAAATGTGTTTCCCCATTGTTAGTGGCTATCTATGGACATGAACAGGTTAATTTTATCAAATTGTATTAGTTTTATTCTTTTGTTTCAGCTCTGACTGTCTAATAGCCAGCATAAATCCATCTTAATCTTGGATCTATCTAATCTAATCTATCTAGCAAGTGTCTAGCAAGTGCTGAGAGGGATCAAAAGGGATCAAAAGGGCAAAATAGATCCTGAGTTTATATTTATAGTGTCAATTCCATCTGGAGCAAGGAAAAAATTACACATCTATTTATTTCAATTTGAGCAATACACCAATAAGGTGGTGTTTTAACTGAAGTGGGGTTTTTAAATAGTGTTTTAAGTATATGAGTTTTTATTTATTTTATACATAATTGACATTTGAATATTTGACTTAAGATGGGCATTGAAATATTTTGTCTATTGCTCACATTGACCACATTAAGATGTTTATATTCATGCAATATTTTACTAACATGGTCATTGAAATATTTTGTCTTATGGCTCACATTGCCCACATTAAGATGTTTATATCCATACAATAGGAACTTTGCCCACATTAAGGTGTTTATATCCATGCAACAGGAAATTTCTCTCTCTAATGTGGGCTCTCATCTTTTTTTGTTAATATTTTTTTGGAATACCTAAGAAGTGGAGAATACTAAGAAGTTGAAAATACCTATCAATGGAAAACATTTTTTTAATTTCAATTATTCTTTTCTCTCTACATATGTCAAGTTGACAAAAATCAAAATTATTTTACATAAGATTTGCATTAAAATATTATATGTAATATTCCCTTTCTTGATCTTGGACCATGGTATTTATCATGGTATTTTCCCATGGTATTTGCCTTCAATTTTTGAGGGAAAATAATAAAATAGGGTCTTTAGAGAGTCCATCAAGCCTATAAAAGGGGATACAAGCTTAAGCATTTGGATCATCCAGAATCTGTCTATCTTATTATGTTTTTGTTGAGAACTTGGCGTGGCCAGTTCTAACTTGATCTCGTGACAAAAACCTTGTGGTGAATTTGACTGGTGGTTCCATCCAGGGTCCATGATTGTGCTTTAGTACTTTTAATTTCTTTGTTGTTGGGGTAGCCATACATGCCACAGGCACATGCTTTAGCAGGTCTTGTGTGGGCATGTAATTTTGTTTTCAGTTATTTACATAAATAAGAGGTTGCATTCTCAAATCTGTTGTGTTCAGTGTTTTATTGCAAGAATTTTATTAGAGCATCTAGAGTGTACCATATATGTCAAAAATTTTAATGTTTGGGATATTACAATGGTATTAGAGTTGTGCATCCTACTAGCCTGAGGGTTTATTATAGATCAACTTCAAAGAAAGATCGTGATCTAGGGTTTCAAGAGAAACTAGTCTTTGGTGATTTCACCCTAGCTAGAATCTCAATATTTTCGGTTGTTCTCTATAGCCACCCTAATTAGCTCATTATTATTGAATTTTTTGGGGTTCATTTTTTTTTCTTTAGGGTATTTTTGTGACAGATTGGTTGCAGAAGAATTTATTTTTTTTATAAATATAAATGAGTTGAGTTCTTTAATGTTTCTAAAGCAAATCCATTATTGTATTTTTGATAGGCCATGGAATTAGACCCTTGGCTGCCATGAACATCATTAGAGGAGATGAAATCGATCGAAGGAAATTGTAAAGAAGAGATCACATTTCTTCAGAAGGATCCACATCTGTGGTGAAAGAGATTGAAAGATTGAAAGTTTTCAAGGGGAGAGACAAAGCCAATATTCAGGCCAGGTAGAGTCCGTTCACATTTGTAAGTAAGTTGCAAAAGAGAGAGACAACACAGAACATCAGAAAGGGAGCGATCCATTTTGCACGGGTAGTAGACTATCGGCCCGAAGAAGAACGTGAGCAGCGGCCTTGTCTGTAACATCCTGATCGTTTGAAGAGCTGAACATTGTCTTAGCAGCTCACTGGGTCTGGACGACAGAACGAAGGGGTGGTCATTGCTTGAGGCACCCAGTTGTAATGAGGTGACCAACCGCTTTGTTGCAGAGTCCGCCACCTGTACCAATCCAAGGCTTCGACCAACAACTGTGGAACCATCGTGATATGGAGAGATTGTGAGTTGGAGGCAATGACAAATTTTCTAGAAATTAGGGATCGTGGGGTGCACCATCGACCAAGAAGCTGGAATGTAGGGATTGTGGAGTCTTGTGCAACACAGATCATCTATTACAGAAGGAGCGCCATTAAATCAAGAAAAAGGGCGAGATTGTTGGAGCATCCGAACAAGAGTCAGTAGATCGAATTGGTGAACACGTGCAACCTCATTGCAGGATCTGTTGTTTACAAAAGAAAAGAGCCCAGGGCTGAGCTTGTCCACTCCTGACTTTCTGCTATGTGCAAAGTCGGTGGGGTTTAATCCATCAATGCATCCGACAACATGACAATTTGACTTTTGTTCTAGGAAAGTCTAAGCTTATAGTCAAGACACCAGAGTTGTAAGGGCCAAGAGAAGTTCGGATCACAACAACATCAAATTGTCAGTCAAGAGGAGGGGAAAGATAGTCTACACGAGCAAAAGGCCATATCCTTGCACAACCATCCGGTTTATAAGGTGGAATGCCTACTATGTAAAGAGGGATTGCCAAATAGTGTAAACCATGGTGTATTAAATTACAAATCTTTAAAGCACTGTTAGGGGAAAATTTCTTGCGTAACCTTATCTTCCCAAATGCTGAAATGCAAGGTCATCGAGCCATCCTTCGAGACATGGTGTGAGTATTTCCAGACAGTTACTAGGGAACATAGGCGTGGATGTGGAGAGAACTGTTCGTTGAGGACTCTTTTCTCATAGAAAGTTCTGTTGGATGTGTGGTATCATTTGCAACAAGATCCAAGATTATGTAAGGTTGTGACATATAAACTCTTTAGACGCCACGTAGGGGAGAGAATAATTCACGGAGCATTGCCTTGTGCGCCCAGACACTACGTGGTTGGAGGCCGAGAAGGGCACTTTGGTAACATTAGGAGATATAAGGGTATGATAAATTGATATATTTTTTTCTTTTCCTAGTTTGGGTATAATTTTTTGGAGACATAAGGTTTTATGTAAAAAAGAAAGAAAGAAGAAAGAAGATGGGGAAAGAAAAGAGAATAATTTCTAAATTTGTGGCTATAATAATATTTTTAGATTAAATTTGTTGAAAATATTTTGGATGGCATGATTGATGAAATCTTCCTATGAAGAATTAGTGTATTGTTGCCTGGTTTCTTGCTTTGGTATGGGAAAATATGGACCATCTTGAATAGACCTTGGAGAAGACTCAGAAACTTCTTGATGAACTAGTGAGAATATATGGTCCTTTGTGAAACAATACCTCTGTAGACCAAAATGATGGTCAAAGTAGCAGACCATTCTCAAAAAGAGTCCATGTCATTCTGTAGTCAAAGTACCCATGGGAAGTGAAGGAAAGACAGGGAAGAGGAGCTAAGCTCTTCACACTTGGATTTGAATTGCAACGAACAAAGTCAATCATAGACCTTCATAAATTGGAGGAATTAGACACATGTCTCTCTAAGGTGGGGCAGCCAGAATGGAAGAAACTTAGTTGGGCTCTCAAGCCATCCATGCTTGCGTTGATACAACCCAAACTTTGGGAACATCCTTGTGAAGAGGTTAGACTCACAGTTGCTTCTTGTCTCAGCAGGGTCATAGCTCTAACATCGCCACTACTGCCCTACAACAATGATCTCATGAGAGATATACTGCAACTGATAGTAGAAGCCCTTCAGGGATTGAATAACATCATGCTTCCTACCTTTCAGAAGCGGTGCAAAATTTTAAAACTCATGGCAAAATTCAGCTTTGGCACATTCATGTTGAATTTGGAATGTGATGAGTTGATCTTTTAGTTGCTCCAAAACTTTTACACCAGTATTACATCAGCTCATTCAGACCATGTCAAAACAAGCATGCAAAAGATTGTGTCTCTATTCTTAGAAGGCGATGCTGACATTTGCAAGATACTAAGATCCAAATTGTTGACCATTTGGAGGAAGGAACCACAAGGATCACCAGTTGCCTATGATCTAGTCGAGAAGTTGGTTAGGCAAAACATAAAATTGCTCAGAAGGGTGCTGACTAGGAAGGAGTTGAGAAGGATTGATGGAGGAAGCAAGAACAAAATCTGCAACAAGAATGAACTAAGGAGGAGAGGACTATGCTTTATCTGCAAAGGACCTTGGGACCTTAACCGTCCATGTCTAGGTGATGAGGAGGCAACAAGGGCAGATCATGGGATTCATCCATAGTTGGGTTCACCAGTTTTTAGAAGAGAACCTATGAAGGATCCAAGCAGTCAAGTACAAATGGTGAACAACAACACCATGTTTTTTAGAGAAACTTGTAGGATAAGCCGATGATAATCAATCAGCTTGACAAAGTACATGGGGAAAGGAAGGAGGGAATTCCTCTTGATGATGAGGTAGTTGAGTCTATATATATCCAGGAGAACATCCATAAAGAGTATGGGCAATTAGTTATAGATAACAATCCACCAATACATCCATGTTTGACAATTAGAGAGGGTGGACAACTTATCCCCACATGTGGAGAAGGCCAAGAAGAAGACATTCAAGGAGAATCAAATGAGGAGCCAGTAATAATAAATCGACATGATGAGCATGATCATGTGGGGAAACATGATAAATATAGTATGCAAGAGGAGCCATTTCTGGAGGGTAAGTCAAAAATTCAAGTTGAAGCTTGTGGTCACATTCAACAGGGCACGAGAATTGCCGATAGAGGACTTTCAGGAAAGGATTATGCATTTCAAGAGAAATCTTATGATGTTGAAGCAAAGAGTTTGGATAGTCCAAGACACTGTCTTACATGAGAATAGAAAAATTGAGGAGCTCATAGGAGTATGTGCCGAATCAACGACCCAATTGTCTAGTGTTGATTAAATGACTCAAGTCCCTCACAAGGCAACAAGAGTACAGTTGGGAGTTCCAGAGCAGCCCTCTACAAGAGTACATAGATAAGGCTTGCAGCACTACCAACCCACCTTTATGCATTGGGGAGAGTAGGGTAAAATTCTCGAAATGGATCATGTTGGATGACCGAGTCGAGCAACATGAGTTGAGCATCAGGCAACATCAACATGGTAGACTTATTCCATGTGCATGCATTATATCCTCCCCACGAGATGGATTGGCGAGAGATTATGAGTTGGAACTCTATTGATGGGATACTCTTAGCCAAGAGCATATTGCAACTTGGGTCCTTTGGCATGGGCAGTGATGGAGGGCTGAGATGGTACCATAACCCACAGGTCCCAGGACTTAGGTGGCATTGGGATCCAGGAGAATCCATTGGGGCTAGGATTGGTTGGAGGATTGTTTGGGATCCAAATGAATCTATCGAGGGAAGGATTGGTCAGAGGATTGTTTGGGATCCAGGTATCGAAGGATCCATTCAGGATCATGTAGCATGGAGGTATGGAATAGCACACTGGGTTGTATGGGATCCTGGTATCAATGCTTCTGTTGTGGATAGCAGTGAATTGCTTGAGGGCAAGCAATCTTTGGGCAGGAGGATTTGTAATATTCCCTTTCTTGATCTGGTCAAAATGGACAGAATTTGTCCATGGTATTTGCTTTCAGATTTCAAGGGAAAATAATAAAATAGGGTCTTTAGAGAGTCCATCAAGCCTATAAAAGGGGATAGAAGCTAAGCATTTGGACATTCGGAATTTGTCTATCTGATTATGTTTTTGTCGAGAACTTGGCATAGCCAGTTCTAGCTTGATCCTGGGACAAAAACCCCGTGGTGAATTTGACTAGTGGTTCCATGTAGGGTCCACAATTGTGCTTCAGTACCTTTAATTTCTCTGTTGTTGGGGCAGCCATACATGCCACAGGCACAGGCTTTAGTAGGTCTTGTGTGGGCATGTAATTTTGTTTTCAGTTATTTACATAAATAAGAGGCTGCATTCTCAGATCTGTTGTGTTTGGTGTTTTTCCTGCAAGAATTTTATTAGAACACCTACTTGTTGGGGCAGCCATACATGCCACAGGCACAGGCTTTAGTAGGTCTTGTGTGGGCATGTAATTTTGTTTTCAGTTATTTACACAAATAAGAAGCTGCATTCTCAGATCTGTTGTGATCGGTGTTTTTACTGCAAGAATTTTATTAGAACACCTATATATATAATTTTTTTTAATTTTTTAACAGATCTGGTAGGTGTTTTAATAAAATTCTTGCAGTACAAACACCAAACTCAACAGATCTGAGAATGCAGCCTCTTATTTATATATATATATATATATATGTGTGTGTGTGTATATATAGAGTTGATGTTTGTATATGGAGTCGATATTGAAATATCACTTTAACATGGATATTTGAATATTTATATTTTATTTAAACTCTGCATTGGAGTAATTTAACATGGATATTTGAATATTTATATTTTCTTTAAACTCTGCATTGAAGTAATTATAAAAATGAAAGAACTACACATCTTTCTCATATGGGAAAGTATACTTTAGAGAGTCCATCAAGCCTATAAAAGGGGATAGAAGCTAAGCATTTGGGCATTCGGAGTTTGTCTATCTTATTATGTCTTTGTTGAGAACTTGGCATAGCCAGTTCTAGCTTGATCCGGGGACAAAAACCCTGTGGTGAATTTGACTAGTTTTCATCTAGGGTCCATGATTGTGCTTCAGTACCTTTAATTTCTCTGTTGTTGGGACAGCCATACATGCCACAGGCACAGACTTTAGTAGGTCTTGTGTGGGCATGTAATTTTGTTTTCAGTTATTTACATAAATAAGAGGCTGCATTCTCAGATCTGTTGTGTTCGGTGTTTTTCCTGCAAGAATTTTATTAGAACACCTAGAGTGTACCAGATCTGTTAAAAAATTCAATGTTTGGGATATATATATATATATATATATATATATCGTTGATGTTTGTATATGGAATTGATATTGAAATATCACTTTAACATGGATATTTGTATATTTATATTTTATTTAAACTCTGCATTAGATATATATATATATATATATATATATATATATATATATATATATATCGTTGATGTTTGTATATGGAATTGATATTGAAATATCACTTTAACATGGATATTTGTATATTTATATTTTATTTAAACTCTGCATTGGAGTAATTTAACATGGATATTTGAATATTTGTATTTTATTTAAACTTTGCATTGAAGTAATTTTAAATAATGAAAGAACTACACATCTTTCTCATATGGGAAAGTATTTGACTAGTGGTTCCATCTAGGGTCCATGATTGTGCTTCAGTACCTTTAATTTCTCTGTTGTTGGGGCGGCCACACATGCCACAGGCACAGGCTTTAGTAGGTCTTGTGTGGGCATGTAATTTTGTTTTCAGTTATTTACATAAATAAGAGGCTGCATTCTCGGATCTGTTTTGTTTGGTGTTTTTACTGCAAGAATTTTATTAGAACACCTAGAGTGTTCCAGATCTGTTAAATTTTTAAATATATATGTGTATATATATATATATATATATAGAGAGAGAGAGAGAGAGAGAGAGTTTTGATGTTTGTATATGGAGTTGATATTGAAATATCACCTTAACATGGATATTTGAATATTTGTATTTTATTTAAACTCTGCATTGGATTAATTTAAGATGGATATTTGAATATTTATATTTTATTTAAACTCTGCATTGAAGTAATTTTAAATAATACAAGAACTACACATCTTTCTCGTATGGGAAAGTATAGTAAATATTTTATTTATGGTTGAGACATATCTCAACTCTATCTTGAGTAAGAGAGGAATTACACAATCAATTAACTCAATCTGAAGGTTAACACAATCTGGAGATTGCATAAGAGTGGACATCGAAGCATTTTATTTGTGGCCAACAATGATGATTTTTGTTATTAATATTGTTTAATTTTTAATTGAAGTATGTTTTTTTAATGTAATGTTATGGGGCAACATCTCTCCCCATACTGCCTCTCGGTGCAATTAGGACAACCCTGCAATGACTTACCAGCAAATAAAGGAAAACATAGTTCAGTTGGTTTCTTCAAGTGACTCTCTCTCTCTCCTTTAAACAAGTATGTTAATGTATTGCTATATTGTGTATCCCGACATTCCCAGGGGGCCAAAATAAGACTGACAGAGATGCACTCACAAATATATTTGTCAGTTTGTTATGTCTTTTTTTTCAATTCATCCTTATTTCATCACTTATGTAGTCCTTTTTTGATTTGCATTTCTTCATAGATGACTTGGTTTAGTTGATTTGTTTTTACAGTTTCTTTTTGCACGTCCTTATATTTGAATTGGTGACAGGAACCATCGTGGACTACGACACTACTGGGGACTCCGTGTTCGTGGACAGCACACAAAAACGACTGGTCGTAGGGGAAAAACTGTTGGTGTCTCAAAGAAGCGTTGAGTATATATTATTTTTTATGAGAAATTGTTGTGTAACTGAACAATTTTGCACCAGTTTGAAGTGTAGTAAAACCTTTTCTGCTTTGGAATACCTGATTTCTTGGTAGGTATGTCCATCATTATATCAATACATTTGAGAATACTTCTTGGGTAGGTATGTCCATTATATCAATACATTTGATATTCACCATAAAAAATTGGCATTGGCAATACTTTCTTAGATTTGGACTAGTGTCAGTGATCCTCGTTATCATTAGGCTGTTTTTAAATTTACATTCTTTATTCAAAATTTTGGATAGAAAATTGTCATTCTTCTTTTACATATTATGCATCTTAAAGTTAACACTGGCCTTGGAGCTTCAGATCTCATTTATTTGTTTAAATTAAAATTGAAGTTTTTAATCTAATTTCGTGGTTTTTCATGTTAGCATTGAAATATTTTGAATCATCACGTCTAAATGTTATGTAATCAACACAAATCTTGAATCTGTAATCCTTTGGAATTCTGTCTTGTTTTAAAAAGTTTTGATTTCTGACATCTAATTCCTGTCTTGTTTTAAAAAGTTTATATTTCTGACATCTAATTCCTGTCTTGTTTTAAAAAGTTTATATTTCTGACATCTAATTCCTGTCTTGTTTTAAAAAGTTTATATTTCTGACATCTAATTATATGCTGTGTAGTATAATGAGTCATTGATTTATGTATGCAGTTGCTTTTATGACAGCTATGCTACTCCTGACAGTAGGAAGTTAATGTAGAAAAAGACATGGCAGAAAAACCAAATTCATACTAACATTGTTTAAGTTAATATGGGAGATAACTGTTCAAGTCATTAGTCAAGTAGTTCGTTGTGGAGTCTTTTGAGTTCTTGCAATTGCAACATCGGGGTTTGAATGATTACAAAGCTCAAAATATGTATGGCTTTGCTTGTATCATCATGACTAAATATTTATGCAAATAATACAAATCTGAATCTGTAACTCTTTATCAGGGTTTGAATGATTACAAAATGCAAAATATGTCTGGTTTTGCTTGTATCATCAAGTCCAAATATTTATGCAAATAATACAAATCCTAATCTGTGATCATTAGGCTGCTTAAAAGGTTTTGATTTCTGACATCTAATTAGATGCTGTGTAGAATGAGTCATTGATTTATTTATGCAGTTGCTTTTATGGCAGCTATACTACTGGTAACAGTAGATAGTTAATGTAGAAAAAGACATGGGAGAAAAACCAATTTCATATTAACATTGTTTAAGTTAATATGGCAGATAACTGTTCAAGTTTTTAGTCAAGTATTTCGTTAACAGAGTCTTGAGAGTTCCAATTGCAACATCAGGGTTTGAATGATTGCAAAACGCAAAATATGTCTGGCTTTTGCTTGTATCACCATGACTAAATGTTTATGCAAATAATACAAATCTTAGTCTGTTCCTTTTATGGAAACTGCTTTACTCTCAATTGTAGGAAGTAAAGGCAAAGGCATATTTAAGATTATTTCAGTTATTTTGCAGATAATTGCTGAGGTCAGAAAAGTAGTTTGTTGACTGGTCTTGTGAGTTATTGCAATTGTAACATGTGATGTATGTGTTATCATCAGGATTTATTTGAATAATGGCCAACCCAAGTGTAATCAAGTTCTATCAAGTTTTTCTTTTACGATGTTGGTTTTATGGCAGCTGTCCTTACGCTAACTGTAGGAAGTAACGGTAAAGGTATCTGAGAAAAGCCAATATCAGATTAAAATTGGTTAAGTTGGCAGAGAACTGTTGAAGTCAGAAGTCAGGTAGTTCTTGCAAGCGTAACATTTTTTTGTTCTCAGTGGGATTTCATTGACTAATTCCCAACCCAAAAACAATCATGCTTTTATGTAGAATTTCATGTACATGTATATGTTTGTAGGTCTCCCAGTGCAAGTGTAACATTTTTTTGTTCAGCGGGATTTCATTGACTAATTTCCAATCCAAAAAAATCATGCTTTATGTAGAATTTCATGTACATGTACATGCTTGTAGATCTCCCAGTGCAAGTGGAACATTATTTTGTTCTCAGTGGGATTTCATTGACTAATTCCCAACCAAATAAAATCATGCTTTATGCTTTTTGTAGAATTTCATGTACATGTATATGTTTGTAGATCTTCCAGTGCATCTCATGGTCATATTTTTAGGTTTATCCCAGATGCCCTTTCTAGTTTGTGTGGCTGATTTAAAAATAGTTTGTATGGAATACAGATGATAAAAGCAATCATGCTAGAATTATTGTTTTAGCAAAAACATTGCATTTTGACATGGCGATTATGAACAATTACGTAATTTCTCGGTGTGCTGACATATCAGAAGTCATCTGTACTGTGGTTTAACTGAATTTATATTAGGTAATTTTTTGCTCTGTGCTCTGATATCCAGTAAAGGCCCCGATTGATATGTGTATCTATGCTATATGGTATCCAAATACAGGGGATCCAATTGAATGAACACATATGCATGATTACTAGAGCCAAACTCCCCATATTCTATGGTTTTTATGGACGTGGAAATTACATTCATTGAATCGTTCAATAGGGTTTGGAGACCTGCATAAAAAATTCACTGGGGTTTAAACCACACGGTATCATGTAGGTTTACTGTAAAATGAACTGGCATAATAATAAATAGCCTTAACAAACGTAAAGTACCAACAGCTTAATGGTTGGTGGTAGGGGGTGGGGGATGGGTTGATGCAGCTAGCTGCCTGAGCCAACAGACCCTGAATGGTGGAGAAAGGCATTGAGCTCAAGGTATTTCATCCTAAGAAGAAAAGGTGGGAAGACTTGTTCCCGGTTTTTGAGCTCCAGAGGTGGCCTTGCCCTCTTTTTCAAGTTGGATTCTCCATCTTTCTGTTGACATTGTTGAACGACTCAAATTGGCGTGCACTTTTGCAGTGTCTTACGCATTGTTTGAGAACTAGCTGACGGCAAGAGCCTCCTTTACTCCACTATGACAACATCAACAATGGTTCGTGGCATAGGTATTTGCCCTGTTCAGAGACTAATTTCAATACCAAACCACCAGTGGAGAAAGAGTAATGCTTTTGCAGAATAATATGGTGATGCTTTTGCAGAATAAAATGGGATGAATAAATACGTGTGGGTTCAGTTGGGGCTCATTTTTCAACCTCTTAATACTCAAAATTTGAGTGATCACTGATAATTGGCCAACATTATTTTCCCCTGATAATTGAGTGATTATTCAATTGGATAACCATATTTTTTAATTATTTTGGTTTTACTCAATCACCTACTTTGCTAAAACTAAAACGGTAGAATGTGAAGCATAGTATCTCCAATTATGGATAGAAAATTCCAAACTAAAACGGTAGAATGCCAATGATAGTATCTCCAATTATGGATAGAACAACGTTTAGAATTATTACCAACAATATGGGAGGCCTCGGCCCATGCTGAGTGCCTCTACCACATTGTTTGTAATATACCCTCAGTCCTGATGAGAATGCTGCCGTTGTCTTATTCTTTAGGAACCAAATATGAGAATGCCTTTTTTGTCTTATTCTCTAGGAACCAAGTATGTGAATGCCTCTTTTTTGTCTTATTCTTTAGGAACCAAGTATGGGAATGCCTCTTTTTTTTGTGTTCTTTAGGAACCATGTATGATCACCTTGTTGTACTTGCCAACCGTTGATATCTCTTTTCCCTCATTAACATCGCTATGACGGATCTCAATGTTGTACTTGGCAACCGTTGGTATCTCTTTTCCCTCATTAACATTGCTATGGCGGATCTCAATGGGTTATTTCAATTTGTTATATTTTTTGTGCTTTGTATTAGGTTGAAGTGCAGATCTTAGTGGGCTAAAGCTCTTGTTCAACGCATAGGTTGAAGCCGCTTGTCAAACTCTTAAGAGGCAAACATCATAGCAACCAAGCTAGTGACCACATGCCTCCATGATTAGATGTGAACCAAGCTTTGGTCTTAACAAAAGGCATTAAAGAAGAGTTGTCTTTGTAGCAATTCTACTAGGCAAAAAGAGCATATGCAAGGTTCCGTGAGTAGATGTGAACCAAGCTTTGGTCTTAACAATAGGCATTAAAGAAGAGTTGTCTTTGTAGCAATTCTTACAAGGCAAGAAAGCATCTGAAAGGTTGGCAAGTTGCCAAGTTTAGAGATTATTAAAGCTATTAATGCAAACTAACTTTGCCATCACCCAGAGCCATGTAGGGACTTGGAACTTAGTTTGCAACATAGACCATGCGATCGGCTCAAACCACCTAATTTTTTGCAACACCATCCATGGATCACCCGAGTTACCCTCATGACCAAATTAGCATTTTTTTTTACATTCAGAAGGTGAAATAATATTGGCATTTGGTGTAGGAATCCATAAGGGAAGAGGAAATTGAAAAATGCTTTTTAATTGTCATCATCTTGATAGTGTTCACAACACAAGGTTGATTATGTGTGACCATATCTAAAGTTGTCTCCATACCAATGTGTCTGTGTAGTGAAAAGTGAGATGATTCATTTTGTATTTCCTTGAAAATGCTTTTACAAAAAGTTGTTCCTCCTTTGAGATTGGAGTTTATTACAAGTAGATAGTGAAACCCAAGTAGTGCTTTAGGAATTGATGGAGAGAGAATTAAGTGGTTCCTTCCTATCTTCATCCTAAAGGCATTTAGGAACACAAGGTTGACTATTTGTGTGTTCATTATTTTTTTCATTGCTCCCCAAAGGAATTTAGCAACACAAAGTTGAGTAGTGTGTTGATTATTTCTTTCATTGGCATTTATGAACAATTATGAACAATGATAGGTCTCAATAATATCACTGATTCCCCCTTTACTATTGTTATTGTTGTGCCCTAGTTGTCCCCACAATGTTATTATTGTGCCCCATAGAAGCTCACTATTGTTATTTTTGTGCCTTTATATTATAATTGTTGTCGGCTTTGATTATATTGTGACCCTTTAAACTCTTATATATAGAAAAGAAGTTAATGATTCCCCCATTACTATTGTCATTGTAGCCCCTTATTGTTATTGTTGTGCCCCATTTGTTCCCACAATGTTATTATTGTGTCACATAAAAACTCACTATTGTTATCCATGTTGCTTAATATTATAATTGTTATGTCGGCTTTGATTATATTGTGATTTTTTAGACTCCTATATATAGAAATGAAGCTTTTCATTTGAATCATCTATCTAAGAACTGTTTATTTGCGTAATGTAAAGGAGGTTTCCCCATTGAAGAGGCTGATTTTGAAGTCGTTTACCTATATTTTATTTTATTTTGTGAGCTAGTTGCATGACATTTGGTATTAGAGGTTTGGATTTTAGGTTTCACTGCCCCAAATAGGTCATCGTGGCATTTTCGCTATAACTATTTTTAGACTATGTTTGAGAACCTTGAAAAAACCCATTTGAGCCGAAATCTTGATGACCCTCGGGTCTGAATTTCAGAGCTTCTCTCGCTATATTTTCGAAGATATGATCCAAGGAAGTTAGGGTTTTTTTTAGGATCCCAAATTACATTCCAAACATGTGACATTGGAAAAATCGTCATAACTTTATCTTTGAGTATCAGATTGAAATTTCGTAAGAAATTACAAAAAGATGATAGTTTTTAGTTTTCTGTGCGTCGTTTTCAGGTCTCAAGGTTGAAACAGTGACATGTGGCACTTCATACAAGTTCGCTCTACTGAAAAAGTGTATAATCAGGTCATTTTCGGAGATTGGGCATAAATCTTTATTGGAAAATCCATTTTCAATAAGATTGGTGGCATTGAAAAGAGGACTCAGAGGGCTACTACAATTCACAAATTAAATTCAATATCAAGCTCCTACAAAAAAATAACAAGATGTGTAGTGTTTTTAAAAATTTGCATAAGTTGAAAACTTAGTTTGAAGTGATTAAAAGAGAATAGTAAAGAAAATTATCATTAGTTGATGCCTCGAAGAAAGAAAATGGCAACACCTAGTAAGCAACTCGAAAGCTCTAATATGACATATGAAGAAGAGGAAGAAACACAATATGATATATCAAAATTACGAGATTAAGTGCAACAAATTTCTCTTTCACAAAAATTAACAGAAACTAAGATGGATGGTTTGAAAGACAACATTGAAGATTAGAAGAAAGACATGGATGGTTGGAAGCAAGGTTTGACAAAGTCGCTACAAGAAATGTTTCTTAATGACGAAAAGGTAGTAGAGAAAACTTGTAATGAAGGATAACATATGAAGATTTGAAGAAAGACGTGGAAGGTTTGAAGGAAGGAAAAGTTGTTACAAGAAATGCTTCTTAATGACGAAAAAGTACTAGAGAAAACTCATAATGAGAACAAAAGAAATGTTAATCATTATTCGAAGAAGGACAACATTGAAGATTTGAAGAAAGACGTGGAAGGTTTGAAGGAAGGTTTGACAAAGTTGCTATAAGAAATGCTTCATAATGACGAAAATGTAGTAGAGGAAACTCATGATGAGAACAAAATAAATGTTAATCATGATTTCATAGACATTAACTTTGGAAGAAAGAACCACTATGTTCCAAAGATTGATATGAAGAAGTTTGATGGCAAGGATCTCGTAACATGGATATTACAGATGGAACAATATTTCGATTTCGATAGTGTGCAAAACACACAAAAGGTATGCATCACAACTTTATATTTGGAACCTAATTAGTTTGTATGGGATTGATGATTTTTTTCTCGTAGACAAATTGTCACTTGGTCAATTTTTACGGACGAAATGATAGCACATTATGATGATACAAAGAACAACACCTTCTTTAGCCAATTGATAAATCTGAAACAAAAGTGTTCAATGGTGGAGCACATCGATGACTTTAAAAAATTGAATATGAGGGTAAATGATATTTGAGAGGAGCATATGATTGACATGTTCATAGGGGTTTTAAAGGATAATGATTCAACATGAGGCTCACCTTTGGGAACCCGATTCATTGGAGAAGGCATTCAAGTTGGCAAGAAAAATCAAAAGCAAAATTATGGCAACAAGGAAGCCTACCACTCACAACTATAAAGATGGAAGCATCGCTACCCCTAGCCTTCCACAACCTATAAGGTTGACACCACAATAGGGGCTTTGTTACAGTGGTGATAACAAATACAATAAAGGTCTTTAGTGTGTTGAGAAGAAATTATTTTATATAGATTGTAAAGAGAAAGAAGAAAATGAGCAAGAAACGTCAAAAGAAGAGGATATATATTAGGGATCAACCCTAGAGAAAGAGGAAATAAATCAAACCATATCTTGTAATGCATTGGTAGGAATTACTACTATTCAAACTCTCTAGATATGACATATCGAGAAGAAAAATGTAATAATGGTGGTTGATTAAGGTAATACCCATAATTTTATTCATTGTAAGATATCCAAGGAATTGAATTGCTTCCTATATCCAACACTAGTGTGTCAAGCGATGGTTGCAAATGGAGGAACCGTAAATTGCTCTAGAAAGTGCCATAATATCAAACTATCCATGGGAGAATATGTATTGAATAGTCTTATGCTTTCTAATCCAATGGGTGGTGCTGATGTTGTACTAGGAGTCCAATCGCTAAAATCTTTGGATACAATAACTTTTAATTTTCAAGAACTTTTCATGAAATTTTGTTGGGAAGGAAAAGAAGTTGAATTAACGGGTATCGCAGGGAAACCGGAAAAGATAATCAGCTCTAACGACATGACAAAGCTTCTAAAGAAAGAATAATGAGGCTTAATTTCACAAGTATGTTCAGTAGAACTTCCCACATGAAATCATCCATTTCTCCAGATCTCCAAAATGTCTTGGACGATCATTCTAAGGTGTTTGAGACTCCCAAAGGCCTCCCACCTATTCGTGATCATGATCAAGCTATTCATTTGATTCCACGAAGTGTTTCTCCAAACATTAGGCTTTACAGATATCCCTATTCCCAAACGAGTGAAATTGAAGGTATGGTTGCAGAAATACTAGAGGCGGGTATAATTCAACCTAGTCAAAGTTCTTTCTCTTCTCCAGTGGTATTGATGCACAAGAAGGATGGATCATGGTGCGTGTTTGGATTATAGAGAGCTCAACAAACTCACTATTAAAGATAAATTTCCCATTCATATCATTGATGAATTATTGGATGAATTACATGGAGTTATTTGCTTCACCAAGTTGGATCTTCGTTCAAGATATCATCAAATCAGAATGAACACTCACGACATTCTGAAAACAACATTTAGAACTCATGAGGGTCATTATAAATTTTTGGTCATGCCTTTTGGCCTTACCAATGCACCTTCTACATTTCAAGATTTGATGAATTCCATTTTCAAACCCTTCCTTAGAAAATTTGTGTTTGTATTTTTTGATGATATATTAATCTACAACAAGTCTTAGAAGGATCATGTTCAACATGTTGACAAGGTGCTCAAACTATTGGAGGAGAAACAATTATATGCAAAACCTTCAAATGTTTCTTTGGAGTACAGGGTGTGGAATATTCGGATTATATTGTATCTCATGAAGGTGTTAAGGTAGACCCTAGCAAAATTAAAGCCATTAAGGAATGGAAAATCCCCACATCCATAAAGCATTTGCGAGGATTTCTCGGGTTGATAGGCTAAATCGCAAGTTTGTTTAGAATTATGTATGGGAAAATAGTAGCACCTCTAACAACATCACTGAAGAAAGATGCATTTTCTTGGACTCCAGAAGCAACGAAGGCCTTTGAATATCTTAAGGAGGCAATGTGCCAAACATCGGTCTTAGCTACACCAGACTTCACAAAAACTTTTATTGTGGAATGTGATGCTTCAGGAAATGGAATTAGCACTGTTTTAATGCAAGAAGGAAGACCCATTGATTTTGAAAGTCATCCAATCAAAGGAAAGTATTTACACAAAGCTATTTATGAGAAAGAAACGTTGACAATACTACATGCACTTAAGAAATGACAACCTTACCTAATGGGAAGACACTTCAAGGTAAAAACATATCATGATAGTCTTAAATACTTTTTAGAACAAAGATTATCTTCAGAAGAGCAACAAAAATGGGTCAAAAAGATGTTGGATTATGACTTTGAAATCATCTACAAAAAAGGGAAGTAAACTGTTATTGCAGATGCACTCTCAAGAAAGGATGAGGATGTGAAAGCATTGCTTTGTGCTATCTCTATCATCGAGAAGTAGCCCTAAAAGCAAAATGGACGTTATAATATCAGGAGTAAAGGGGATCCCCTTACACTTGGGGAAGCACAAGAAAAGATGAGACTTCTGATGAGGAAGGTTGATCCACCGACCGCCCCAAAGCAAAAAAGCAAAACAAGTCCGGGAAGATAGCGGTGGACAAGAGTATATCCATGAGTGGCAAGCTGCAAAACACTCCGCCAGACAATGTGAACATCCGTTGCACCCCGAACACCTTGGTGAATCTACCACCTCTGGACTACAACATTGTATATGACATGAAGAAAACTCGAGCAAACATCAGTTTGTTCGAGTTAGCTAAGATCTAGTGTTAGAGAAACATCCTGCTGTGCACATTGGGATAGACAACACCGAACAATGCAACCTCTACCAGCAAGGGAGAAAGCACACCTCCCGGATCACTTTCTACTGTGCTCAACACACTCCGGATGGAAGAAGCAAATTCAGTTTGCCCTCCATTCCTACTATCATTTGAAATTTTTAAATGCAATGTTCATAACTACTTGGTTGATTCCGACGTGGCAGCCAACGTCATGCAACTCTCCATTGCGGAAAAGATCAATGCACAATGGAGCGAGACATCCAACTTGATCGAACATCGGTACCAGCCATTGGTGAACTACGAGATGCGATCATCCGACTATCTCATGACGGTCGAGTCCACCAATGCATCAACATAGTTGTTGTGGACATACCAAAAGCATATGGTCTACTACTCAGCAGAGACTGGTCCAACAAGCTAGATGAATATTTTGCTACACACTGGTCCCACATGTGGCTTCTGTGCAAGGGAAAATGCAACCAAATCCCGGTATTTTCCGAGAGATATATGAAGCATAATGTCACTCCTCTTAATGACGAGAATGAACTGTTGGCCTTCACAAAACTCATGTTTGGCAACTTCGTCCTTGAAACAACATTGGGGTGTTATCCTGCACAACCAGCTACTACCCCACCAGACACGCAATTGGGACTCCTTTTATGCCCAACTGATAGTAATGAAACATGTACAGTGCATTGTACCAATAGTAGTAGTAGCAGTAGCAACAATAGTAGTAGTAGTACTAGCACATCAAGCGGTCCGTGTACAGACAAGTTGTGGACCATATAATTTGACGGATCAAAGACACAGGATGGGTCAGGCGCTGGGTGTGTCTTGATCGATCCTTATAACATGAAGCATTTGGTTTCAAGTCACTTGGAGTGCGATTGCACGAACAACGTTGTTGAGTATGAAGCACTCATGTTAGGCTTGTAGAAAGCCATCAACATCAATGTGGTTGTGCTCAAAGTGGTAGGTGATTCAGAGATAGTGGTACGACAGGTACGTAACACTATTCACTGTTTTTCACCGCATCTCAAAAGTTACTAGTAAGAGGTATGGCAACTAATCTCTAAATTCTAAGCATTTAACATCATTGTTGTACCACGTACGCGTAATGCAGCTGCCAAATGCTTTGGAAAATGCAGCTTCGAGAATGTCACTGATTAGGGATAGATTTACTATTGAAATTTTGTACAAACCATCTATCCCGATAACTTAACTAATTTACGCATGTTTAATGATGATCAACAGATACTGCATTTCATGGCCAATGCCGATGTCTTCAAAGATTCAGCGATAGATGATGACGAGCACGAGTGCTCTCTGCAAGCAGAAGTTGGTAATAGGAAATGCCACCTCAAAGTTGTTGCAACATTGGAAAAGCTTTATGACTTGCAAGAACGTTTTCAGGGGCTGAGGAATAATAAGACCCACATTTCCACCATGATGCACGAACTGATAAACCTGGGAACATAACAAGATCCGAAGTTCATTAATCTTGGTACATGTTGCACACACAAGAGCGGCAAGCCTTTGTCTGCTAATTCAAACAGTTCCGAGATGTGTTCATGTGGATGTATGATGATCTGAAAACCTATGACACGTGGATCATCCAACACACCATCCCGATCAAAGAAGGGGTCAATCCATATCAACAGAAGATGAGGAAAGTACATCTGTCGCTTGAACCCCTCATACAGAAAGATTTTACTAAGATGTTGGATGCCCGGATCATATACGAAGTCCATCATTCCACATGGGTTTCAAATCTTGTTCCTATATGCAAGAAGTCCTGGGAAATCCGCTTGCGTGTTGATTTCCGGAACGTAAACCACGCTTCAGACAAAGACAACTACCTCGTGCTGTCTATGGACCAAATTCTGCAAACAGTATCTGGGGCACATATGTTTTCTCTTCTCGATGGTTTCTTAGGATACAATCAGGTTCTAGTAGCAGAACTTGATAGACTTAAGACTACTTTCTGTACCAAGTGGGGTACTTTCGCCTACAGATGAATATCGTCTGGTCTTGTCAATGCAGGTGCAACCTTTCAGTGCACCATGGAAATATATTTTTGTGGACTTATCGGACAAAGCGTAATGGTATACCTCGATGATGTGACTGTGTTCTCAAGAAGGCGAGAAGACCACATACGCCATTTGAAGAAATTTTTTGACTAATGTTGGAGATACGAGATTTCCTTAAATCCAAAAAAGAGAGTATTCGTAGTGTTTGAGGGGAACCTTCTCGGACACATTGTTGCAAAAATAGGGATCAAGGTGGATCCGGATTGGGTCCAGACCATTACACAGATCCCTTACCCAGCCAACAAGAAAGATATGCAGTCCTTCTTGGGCAAGATAAACTTGCTCTGGAAGTTCATATCACATTATGCGAAGATAGTCAAGCCCATGCAGGACATGATCAAGAAAGATACAGTCTACAACTGGGGCAAGAGGGAAAAGTATGCATTCGCCCAGATCAAGTAGACCATTGTAGAAGCACCTCCATTCTAAAGGGCAGACTTCAAGAAATATTTCTCGCTATACACCTTCGCCTCCGATAATTCACTAGCTGCAGTACTCACTTAGAAGGATGAAACGAATGATGAACGTCCCATATCCTTCATGAGCGCAAGCATGCAGGGACTAGAACTCAACTACCCCACCATTGATAAGCAAGTGTATGCACTGTACAAGGTGGTGAAACACTTCAGGCCCTACCTGCTGAAGAATCACTGCATAGTCTTTGTCCCTCACCCAACAGTCCGCACATTGCTTGTACAACAAGAACTGGGTGAATGACGTGTGAACTGGATGACATGCTTGCAAGAGTATGATATTGAAATCAAGCCATTTCACATGATCAAAGGACATGGGCTCTATAGACTTGAAGCTAAAGCAGTACATGATCCAGAGAGAAAATAAGAGCTCGCTGACTGGGAACTTGAAATTGAGATGTATGATATAAGGCGATCAACACCCATTGAAGACAGAACCTCTTGGTACGCAGATGTGCACTATTGCCTTGAGCATGACACCGTACCCTCTCACTTTTCCATCAGTCAGAAGAGGGAATTGCGCCTTAGAGCCTCAGCATATCAGTCGATGCACAGAGTGCTTTACAGAAAGCACAATAACAGAGTTTTTCTCAGGTGCCTGGAGGCACTTGAATCAAAGAAGGTACTTGAATATCTGCATGACGGACCCGCCGGGGGTCACTTTGCGGGAAACACCACTGCGCAAAAAATTGTGAGAGATGATTTCTACTGGCTCACATTATTCAAGGATGCACATGCTTATGCCCGCAAGTGCCTGGTCTGTCAGCGATGCACCGACAAAACAAGAAGATCAACAACCCCACTACATTGGGGAAATCTACTTCCCACATTCGTCAAAGCAACACCGCTACATCCTAACAAAAAATGACTACTTCACGTGGTGGGCAAAATCAGTTCCACTCAAACAAGTGAACGACCAAGAGGTCATCAGCTTCCTCTAGTATCATCTCATGCTTCAACGTTCTGGTATCACTTTTTTTTGATAATGCAACGTACTTCTCGTCTTTTAAACTTTATGATTTTTCATTACAGAATGGTATTGTGCTAAAGCATTCATCTAACTATTACTCGTAAGGAAACAATCTCGCAGAATCCATGAATAAAAACCTCATTCACATAATCAAGAAGACCGTTTTCTCTGAGCAGCGCAACTAGCATACCGCCCTGACGAATGCATTATGGGCTGACTGTGTAACACCCAAGTCCTCTATGAATACCTCGCCGTACTTCCTAGTTTACGTAAAGAAGCCATCCTTCCACCAAATATCTACTTGTCTGCATTTCAGCTTTCCCAAGAATCCCAAGGTAAGCCTTGCCAGCTAGTTCAACGTAGGATGGATGCTCTCCATAAGCTGCATGAAGAAAGGATGAAAGCAAAAGAAAAATACACACTCCACTAGAACCGTATCAAGAGATGGTTTGATAAGAAGTCTGCAGGGAAAGCTAACTTCGGTGTTGGTGACTTAATTATGAAATGGGATAAGTCCCATGAAGATAAAGGCAAACATACAAAGTTCCAGTCCCTGTGGATCGGTCTGTATACAGGCCATGAAAAACTTGGCCCACACACGTACCATCTGCAATCCATTGACGGGAGGGTTGACAACCTTCCTGTCAACGACCAAGATCTCAAGCATTACTTCTACTAGGTTGGGCTACGCCCCGGGCCATGTACATAGTCTGCTTGCTGCTTGTTGTTATCATCTTGTTTGCTTTGCTTACTACCTTTGTTTTATTTGGTTTGTTATGCTTACTATTTTTGTTCACATTTGTTTTGGTTGCTTGATACCTTATGATTTTTGTTTCCAGAAATAAGTGCTGCCAACTACTACGTTCTGGCTTTTGAATAGAGTATGTGGCTGAAATTTGAAGAGACTTGTGACACTGCAACACTTGGCTAGTCTTGTGTCCGTCTTCTCTGTGTTTGGTTATAACCTTCGGCCGATGAAGTATTGATGGAAAATATGAGCCGTTTGCAAGGGAAGTTTTGGTCCAACCATGAACCTGTGTCCACACTGGGAAGCCCCATGCCTACACTCAGCCTTCTGTTCTGTGTGTTCAATCTCAGCCAACTAGTAGAAACGGAGAAGGGAAAAATATAAACGAGGAAACCTATGTCAGAGGTCTTACATGATTCTCTAAAGGAACAACCTCTTCTTCTCTCAATAAGTCGGGATCCCTCTTCTGCCCCAAAAATAAATAAGTGCCTATGCACAGTCCTCTTGAAAAAATATAAAGGTGAAATAAGAGAAAGGCTTCATGCGTAGAGAGGTGAAGCATGAGACTCCTCCGGGGTATTGACCAGGTTCACTGGCGGTGGAGAAATGCATGTGTTCCTACGTGGCTCCACCGGGGTAATGTCCAAGCCTATTGGTAGCGGAGAAACACTAGAGATGAAAACTTATACTTTGAAAGTCTTCAAATCGCGAGTTAAACTACCCTTCCCGAATTTGAAAAACTGTGATCAAGATGAACTTTTGATTGTGTTTGACTGAGTTGAAAAAAGGTGAACCATGTATGTGCATGGGGCAAGTGGGGAAGTCGAAGTAACCCATGCAATGATTCAATACTCCCCGAAAGACCAAGGCCCTGTGCCACCAATGAACCAAAACAGAGAAGATGGAGTTCTACCAGTGTGTTGCCAAGTGTTGTAGCGGCTACAACCACCCTCCAAAATTTTCGCTTGCACCCAATTTCAGAGCCTCCCTTGAGAGTTTCATTTGATGATTGCACACACTTGGGTTCACTCCATTAGCTTGTGTGACTCTTCGCACCCACCTTGCTTATTCATTTCACCCAAGTTTTTGCATGTTGATGTTAAAGTCATGCTTACGACCATGTTATGGTCATGCTCAAGGTCTTTGCTTCATGTATACATGTTGTGTTTGCTATGAAAACATCTGTCGCACTCAAACACAAAGTCACATTCACTGTCGCGCAAGCGTTGTCACAGTTGACCAATGATCAATCACAAGTGTCGCGCTTGTCACTTGCACCATTTGTTAGTTATGTTGAACATGTGTGTATGGATGGTTTGAGTCGTCTCGTCATCGAGCCATGTAAGTGTGTATTTGCAGGATCACATAATCCCCTAAAAATTGCGCAGAGGTTGCAGAGCTTTCCTGCTCCACTGACTGGGAAAATTCCGCAGATAGGCCGAACAGAGACACAGTTCCCGTCCCTGTCTGCCTCAGAAAATTGTGCAGTGTTTCCAGCCAGGCCTCTTGACAGTCTAGGTACATGTCCAACCACTGTTCCTTTGTCAGTCGCAGGTTTTTGTTCTCTTGCACCGTGAATTTGTATATCTTCCTATTAAACCAGTCTCCGATCTCTTTCTTAGTTGGATTCCAGTGATATGACATGATGCATCTCTTATGCATATTCTGGTCTCGAAAACGGAACCATTTTTTGGCTTGTTGGGGCCTGACCCAGGGTCAACGTTAATTAGCTAAACAAATCCCTACACTACTGGCCCTTTCGGCATCAGCCCGCGAAGCGCGGACCAAAGTGTCACCCGAAGCAGTACGGGGGGATGCTGGAACCAAGTTTCCACACCCTGAGATGGTCGTGATGTTGTTTTGTTCCTTCTATTCCTGCCTTCACGTAGGTCACTAAGTTCTAGGGCTCACCACACTAGCCCTCTATTTCGGCCTTCAATACCTCCGCGATGTAAAAAATTTCTGTTTTCCCACCCCGGTTTTCAGTTTCTCCTTATTTCTCCCATGTAGTTAAATGCCCATTCCCATAACCATACATTTAATAGACTGAAAAAAATAAATATGGCTGAAAACACAAATTCTGGAAATTTTTCAGAATGTTGGAAATTGCAGAAATAAAAATCAGCAATTAAAAACAGCCATTAAAACACATTAAAACACTGATATTTTTGGTCAACTTGACCCCGGAAAAACCCCCTACAACTCTTGGGGAAAACCAGTTTGAGAGCTCTTCTTTATTTCTGAAAATTGTCTTTTTACAGTGAGAATTATTCAGCAAAAAATCAGCAAGCAAATTTACAACTTATCTCCTTTCCCGTGCCTCACAGCAATCTGGAAATTACAGCAAACATGATAGCAATAAATGTTGTACGACCTCCGTTTTGTGTGCAGAAAAATCAACAAACTGCTCCTCGATGTTTGTGCAAAAATCTGCCTTTCATTATGTGCTGAATCAACTGTACAAATCTGCTCAACTGCTACCTTGGAATGTGTGCCAAGCTGTTGTCTCCTTCTCCTCCCTGCTCAAAAATCTCTCTTGCTCTCTTGCTCTCCTTCTCCCAATCTGCTCATGAAAGAATGAATGACCTTTTCCTCCTTTAATATAACTCCAAGTGACTTTTAGGTGATCCAAGTGACTTTTGGGTGATCTCTAAATCCAATGGCTGAAATAGATTTAGATAAATGGTTGAGATTAAATGCTCATTTAAATCTCACTTTCTATTTTTTAATTCACCCCACTTTAATAAAGACCCACTTAGTCATTTATTTCCAAAGTCACTTTTCCTTTCTAATTTTTCATTGACTTTATAAAAGTCACTTTAAAATTAGACTTAATAACTTTATCATTTAAAGTCACTTTTAAATTAGATTTAACTTTATAAAATTATAAAGTCACTTTAGGAGAAAAATTAAATTCTTTTGGACACTTTTCCCCAGGCCAAAGATCAAAGCCTAAGGGAACCACCTGTCCTCCGGTACCAAATTTCAACACTCCTTCTTACCGAGGAAGGTGTTCCTCACCACACCCATCTTGTCTCTGAAGTAGACATGCTTGCCCCGTGGTAAGGCTTTGGTAAGGATATCTGCAACCTGCTCATCAGTGGAAATATACTCAAGCTTCACAGCTCCCTTCTGAACATAGTCTCTGATGAAATGATATCTGATCCCGATATGCTTTGACCTGTCATGAAATACTGGATTCTCCGTGAGTTTAATGCAACTCTGATTATCACAGTAAATCACTGAAGGTCTCAACGGCTGACCAAATAAGCCAAACAACATCTTGCGAATCCAGATAGCCTCACAACTAGCTAGACTGGCTGCCATATACTCTGCTTCCGCTGAACTCAGTGCTACTGACTGCTGCTTCCGGCTGAACCATGACACTACTGCTGAACCCAACCCAAAACAACACCCTGAAGTGCTCTTCCTATCAGAAGCACAACCTGCCCAATCAGAATCAATGTATCCTGCCAATCTCACTCCATCTCCCTGCCTGTAGTCCAGACCATAATCCACTGTCCCCTGCAAGTACCGCAAAATGTGTTTTGCAGCCACCCAGTGAACCTTCCTAGGCTCACACATAAACTGACTCATCGTGTTGACTGCAAAACAGATATCTGGTCTAGTGTTGACCAAATACATCAAGGAACCAATTAGTTGCCTGTACAATGTGGGATCCACCAACTCGGAATCCGAAGCATGAAGCTTCTTCCAGTTGGTGATCATCGGTGTCGACATGGGTCTACAATCCTCCATGTGGAATCTGCTAAGGATGTCCACAATATACTTCCCCTGCCCCAGGAAGAAATGCCCCTCCTCCTACCACACCTCCAAACCCAAAAAGTAATGCATCAAGCCGATGTCCTTCATCTCAAACTCCGCCGCAAGATCTCTCTTGCAGTGCTCTATGAGTCTCTCTGCACCTGTAATGATCAAGTCATCCACATACAGCACCAGAATGAGAGGCTCCTCTCCAATCACAATAAAGTAAAGGTTCAGATCTGCCTCACTCTTTGTGAAACCCATCCCCTGCAAGTATGCATCTAGTCTGGAGTACCAAGCTCTGGGAGCTTGCTTCAGGCCATAAAGGGCCTTCTTCAATCTGCACACATGGGACTCCTTCCCATGCACCTCAAAGCCCTGTGGCTGCTCAATGTACACCTCCTCCTGTATGAAGCCATTGAGAAATGCAGTCTTCACATCCATCTGGTGGATCTTCCAACCCATCTCTGCTGCTATCGATATAATGGAGCGGATCGAAGTATATCGAGCCACGGGAGCGAAGGTCTCCTCATAATCAACTCCCTCTACCTGGGAGAACCCTCTAGCCACAAACCTCGCTTTGAATTTCTCAATGCTACCATCTGCAGCATGCTTTACCTTGTAAAGCCATCTGGAAGTAACCACGGATTTTCCCTCAGGCCTCGGCACCACCTCCCAAACATCATTCTTCATGATAGAAGAATACTCCTCCTGCATGGCCTCTCTCCAGACCTGTTGGCTAGCTGCCTCCTCATAGCTAGAAGGCTCAGAGTCAAGGATGCTGGTAACCATCGCCATATAGCTACAGAACCTCTCAGGTGGTCTACTCTCTCTGACCGGCCTCTTCGGCTCAACAACAGATGTGGCATCTCTCAAGGTGTCTTGAAGCCACTTGGGCTTCCTCTTCCCTGAGCATGCTTCTCCCATAGGAGAATGAAACTCTTCCTCCTCGTCACCATCAATAGCCTGAACTCTTGACTGTCTGTCTACTGTCCTCCTGCCTGCACCTGAACCTGTAGAAGCTGAGGTACCGTGTGAACTGTCCATCAGTGGACTCCCTAGTGAACTGCTCTGCATGCTGCCCGGAGCACCACCCCTCTGGCTCGGCGAGCCACTGCTCACTGATGGACCTGACATCCTCATAGATGTACCTCCGGATCCTCCTGATCCCTGCCCACTGGATCCTTGCGACTGACTCAACTGCTGCTGAGGGTCTGGCTGATCCAGATACTCTAACTCCAGTGACCTCCTAAAGGCCCTGTCCTCCTCGAACTTCACATCCCGTATGACAACAACTCTCCTCTGTGCAGGAATGTAAATCCGAAAGGCCTTTGAGGTCTCACTGTAGCCCACAAAGATACCCTTCTCTGCGGTGGGCTTTAGTTTGGTCCTCTCCTCCTTGGGTATATAGGAGTATGTAATGCATCCAAAGATATGAAGATGACCAAGATCAGGTTTCTTCCCAGAGAAAGCCTCCTCAGGAGTCATGTGCCCCAAGGCACGATGCAGACTCCTGTTTTGCAAGTAAACAGCTGTGTTGCAGGCCTCTGCCCACAAGAACAATGGCAACCCCTGATCATGTATCATGGCTTTGGCAGCCCCTATGATGGATCTGTTCTTCCTCTCCGCAACCCCGTTCTGCTGGGGGTTGTAAGGAACAGTGAACTCCCTCCTAATGCCTGCCTCCGCACAATAGTCAACAAACTCTCCAAGGGTGTACTCTCCTCCATTGTCCGACCTCAAGGACTTGATCTTTCGACCTGTCTGAGTCTCCACAAGAGCTCTGAACTCCTGAAACCGCTTGAAGACCTCACTCTTGGTCTTCAAAAAATAAATCCAGGTCCTCCTGGAGTGATCATCAATGAATAAAACATAGTACTCATATCCACTCAAGGAAACATGAGACATCCGACCGCTCACATCGGAATGAATCAAATCAAGTATCCCCGTCGCTCTGCTGTCACTGCTGGGAAAAGGGGATTTGGCAAACTTGCCCATCGCACAACCTCTGCAAGTATCAAAGTGATCAGTACTGAAATCTGGAACACCTGTAGTGATCTCCCGCAATGTCCTCAAGGCTCCATGATACATGTGTCCCATCCTGCGGTGCCAAATCTCACACAGCTCAGAACTGCTAGCTCTGCTGTCGGTACTACTGCTCAATGCCAAAAGGGGATGGAATGAAAACTTGTACACCTTTGCATGGCGTACACCTATCACTCTAGCTGAATCAGCTGGAGCGTCCCTGTGATACATCAACACCTGTCCTCCCTTGAACAATACCTCATATCCTCTGTCCTCCAAATCTGAGACGGATATGAGGTTCTTCCTCATCCCTGGCACATAAAGAACCTCTGACACCTTCAAGGGAGGTTTGGACTCCCTCTGAAATGTCACTGTCCCCACCCCGACTGCTCTAACAACTCTGTCATCACCAAGTACTACCTCAATATCAGTGCCACTCTCTGAAATCTCTGAGAAGTACTCACGGACTCCTGTCATATGACGTGAAGCCCCACTGTCCACATACCAGATACCTGAAGATTCTCCGCTAATCGAGGGAAAAAACATGCTCCCTCTGAACCTGTGTGGCAGGTGATCCTGCACTAGAGGACTCACACATAGTGAACGTAAACTCCCGGTCAAAACGACCTGCAAAGTCCTCAATCTCTGCTGAAGCTACCACGTCCTGGTTCTTCTCCTTCTTCTTCTTCTTCTCCGGACACACAACTGCATAGTGTCCCATCTTTTGACAATTCCAACACTTCACCTTGGAATAGTCCTTCTGTGAGTTACCCTGTTTACCTTTACCTTTGCCTTTGCCCCCATCACTGCTTGTGGAAGCCTGCTTCTTCCCTTTGCCTTTCTTGCCTCCTGCCACCAGTGCTACGTCCTCATCCTGCTCAACTGGCTTGGCTGCCCCAAGCTGTCCTTTCCTGATCTCTGTCTGAATACAATCATCCCAAAACCTCTCCCATGTGGGAAGGGTCTCACGTGCACAAACCCCATCAGCAAAGTTCAACCATGAACGGGGGAGGCCATTCACTGCAATACGCACCAACTCAGTGGATGGAATGGCCTCTCCAATCGCTGCCAACTCATCTCTCACATTGGTAATCTTTGTGAGATATCCAGCTGCACTATCATTCCCCATCTTAATGTTCTTCAGCTTCTCCTTCAGGACCATCTTCCGGTTCTCATTGGTACTCTGGTAGAGATTGGACAATGCTGTCCACATCTCATGGGCATTGCTCTTTCCTCTCACATGAGGAATGCAATGGTCTTTGATTCCGTCTAGAATCAACCTCTTACCCTTATTGTTCTTCTGTTTATACTCAGCCAACTGAGTAACATCAGTGGGCACAACAACAGGGTTCTGTGCGGTATGCACCATGATATCCCAGACTTCTGCCTCCTCAAAGATACTCTGCATTCTCTCCTTCCAAACGCTGTAATTTATATGCCCATCCAGCCTATCCTCCACCCTCAATCCCAATGACATCATGCTGTCCTAAAACTGAAAAATAACACTGCGGTAGTAAAGATAAAACTGCTGTTTATGAAAAAATCAGCTTGCTGGAATTTTCTGAGTGAAAAATCAGCAACTGTAATTTTTCCTTTTGATGTCCCAAACTGCCCTTCAGCACTCAAGCTCTGATACCATGTAAAAAATTTCTGTTTTCCCACCCCGGTTTTCAGTTTCTCCTTATTTCTCCCATGTAGTTAAATGCCATTCCCATAACCATACATTTAACAGACTGAAAAAAATAAATATGGCTGAAAACACAAATTCTGGAAATTTTTCAGAATGCTGGAAATTGCAGAAATAAAAATCAACAATTAAAAATAGTCATTAAAACACATTAAAACACTGATATTTTTGGTCAACTTGACCCTCGAAAAACCCCCTACAACTCTTGGGGAAAACCAGTTTGAGAGCTCTTCTTTATTTCTGAAAATTGTCTTTTTACAGTGAGAATTATTCAACAAAAAATCAGCAAGCAAATTTACAACTTATCTCCTTTCCCGTGCCTCACAGCAATCTGGAAATTACAGCAAACAGGATAGCAATAAATGCTGTACGACCTCCGTTTTGTGTGCAGAAAAATCAGCAAACTGCTCCTCGATGTTTGTGCAAAAATCTGCCTTTCACTATGTGCTGAATCAGCTGTACAAATCTGCTCAACTGCTGCCTTGGAATGTGTGCCAAGCTGCTGTCTCCTCCTCCCTACTCAGAAATCTCTCTTGCTCTCCTTCTCCCAATCTGCTCATGAAAGAATGAATGACCTTTTCCTCCTTTTCCTCCTTTAATATAACTCCAAGTGACTTTTGGGTGATCCAAGTGACTTTTGGGTGATCTCTAAATCCAATGGCTGAAATAGATTTAGATCAATGGTTGAGATTAAATGCTCATTTAAATCTCACTTTCTATTTTTTAATTCACCCCACTTTAATAAAGACCCACTTAGTCATTTATTTCCAAAGTCACTTTTACTTTCTAATTTTTCATTGACTTTATAAAGTCACTTTAAAATTAGACTTAATAACTTTATCACTTAAAGTCACTTTTAAATTAGATTTAACTTTATAAAATTATAAAGTCACTTTAGGAGAAAAATTAAATTCTTTTGGACACTTTTCCCTAGGCCAAAGATCAAAGCCTAAGGGAACCACCTGTCCTCCGGTACCAAATTTCAAGACGCGAAAGGGTACGACTGACCTTTGCGCAACCTTAACCCTCGATTCAGACACTTTCACGCTGCTAAAGCAATGTATTGCTCAGATTGTCAAGTTAGCTTAAGAAGCTTACTTGTCTTATTAGATACTCACAGTTAGCACTGCGTATTCAGATATTCTTATTTGCGTTTAGTTATCCAACACAATTACATTCATTCGCGCACCATATAAGCATTATAAAGGAAATTCATACATAAAATGACAAGATGCATTAATCAGAACAAATACACAGAAATTGTAGAATACTTCTCTTTATTGATATCTTCAAGCGATTACAGACTCTATCCGCCTTGCGCACACAACTGCAGGGGCCCTCGCATTTAGTTGCGGACTTCCACCCTAGGCCTGTGCGCACTCAGTTGCAGAGCCTCTACCTATGCTATGACGTAAATCTTATACTTCTTACTTCAAGGCTATGAATTTCTTCCACATTATTTCTTACTCTAAAACTACTTAGAGGTTAGCTCTTTTTATAGAATCCCATGGTTCGCAGACCATGGGTAGGTCTTTTACAACCGAATTTACTTTAAGAAACTAAGGGTAGACTACCCTTTATGACTTATGACACCTTCGAGCTCCGCGACTACAAAATGTGGAGTTTTTACAAGTTTATTACAAAATTTGACCAAAACATGGGCTTTTAGCCCCAAAACTATCCTTTGGGGGATCCCGTTCCCAACAATGTTTAATGATGTGGTGTAGTATGGTGGAGACATATGGTGGGACAAGCACGTGTCTACTCTATGGATGTTAATATAACATGAACTAGTAAAAATATTCAAATGCCAATACATTTAAGCCAAGAGATCGGAATAAGATGATGTTGACTTCAAAAGTGATGTTCAAGATAGTTGTAGGAAGAAAACAAAATTGATACCCCACCTCCATAAAGTCATCTTGGGGGATGGGCATGTTACACTATTATCCATCCGCATGCATGGGTAATAACAAGAGACATTTTCTCCCATGATGTATATTTCTTGCTAGTAACTAATGTCCTTCAACAACATATGATTGATGATGCCTCTGATGCCTTTCTCAGCTCTCATACAAGTCAGATGATTATGGTACCAAAAATTTCCAAGGTACATTATTTTCATTCTTCATAATGGATGCTATTTTCACACATAGCCTGTAATCTTAGTGATCATTAGTAGATGTGTTTAATGGATCAATGCAATACTCTTTATTTGTGCTTTTCACCTTGCTTTTAATGTTTAGTTGGACGCAATCACTATCTTCTAGTAAAGTGTGTCATTTCATGAGGTTGGTTGTAAAAATAGGGAATGCCTGAAAATGGGTATTGTGTTCATATCCCACCCATACATAACATTTTTCATTTTCCCATCATATTACCTTTCATATTTTAATTGTACATTTTGTTGGGTATGTGTTATATTGTTTGCACATGGTTTTCACTTTTAGGTGTTTTGTGGTGCATAATGGTTCAACCCATGGATTTTTAATTTCACTTAAGGATGGCATGATATATGCATACTGCATTGTAATACTATGAAGAAGAATCTATTGAAAAATATTTCTAGTTTTCTTAGTTTGGGTTTCTATGGTAGAAATATTTGTATTATTGTTTGTGTGTGTTATGGCATGATTTCGATATTTATTAAGAATATGTTTGTATAAATTAAATTTATAGAGTTAAAACCTACACATTCACCTCCATTGGAGGTCTACGTTTTACTAGTCCCATGAGAAGAAGCAACTAGTAAGCCCTAGGTTGATGCTAACTAAAAGTAAGCTAAGAACAATTGTGAAATTCCAAAATGAATGAGAGTAATGAAAGGGATACATAATGTGACAAAATATAAACAAAATTGAGAAATTCCCCCTCATATGAGGTCATCACCCTTAGTGTTATGCATGGAATGCATTTGCCAAAAAAGGACTAATAAAGTATTTCAATGTCCCATGTGATAAATTGTTTATAAATAATGGACCTGATATATTGGACTATAAATGTATATTTATATACGATCATCATGAAACGAAAAGAAACATGAGCCAAGAAAATATTAAGTAAGCGTGGAGAAAGTTATAAGGCAAAGTAAATGGGGTGGAAAGAAATAATGTCAAGGAAAGGGTAATTCAAATAATTGGGGAAATACTATACAAAGATGCGCATCAGATCAATGTTCATTCACCTTGCTCGACTGTCCAAGAAAACCAATGATCATTATCATATTCATCTTACACTTACATACCCCTTGATGGGATTTCTAGGAACTATTTCCTTCCTTGGGTTTTGTTGCATACGATAGGAGTAGGTTATGGTAGTATCATATATAGACTTCGTAAATTGTGTTGAATATTGAGCTATTGTGAAGTTTGATAAGGATTCTTGGTGTGACATAACTAATTGACCATTATATGTGACATGACATAGTTAATATGTTGTTTAGGAAGTGTAATCCCTAAATGGATGATGATATGATCCCACACAAATGATGATGCATGATGATGGAGAGAACCTTCTTATCGTGACGATGATGATGAATGCACGATCCTTCCATGATTCTCGAGGAAATTCTCCTATTTTAATCATGATTTGGATCATTCTTGAGGATTTTGGGCTTCTTGGTGGCCTTGTACCCCTTAGAGAAGGAATGAAACTCCCATGATGGAAATGTAGCTTCTTGATGGATGTTGATGGACACGATGATGATAAAACACCCCTTGGGAAGGGTCATGGCACCTTATCCCTTGATTATGTCATGCTCTAGCTTAAGGGCATTGCACTCATGATGGGACATTTCACTTGGTGATGATGCATGACTAATTTTGGATTTGACTTGGCATGATGAGGAGACACTTAGTACCTTCTAATGATGAGATGTGACTCTTCGATTATTAAACATGATTGTTGGTAAGGAATTGCACCCTTTCATTGAGATATATGTCTTTTGGAACATTATACACCACTTTGGAGGATGGCATCATGCTCATTTCAGTCACTCACTCACACATGTGACACTTGGAGATAATTTATGATGGATGTCTAGCATTTATGGCTTATTTTACTCATTGGTGAGACATATTTTAGGGGTTGACCTTGACCTATCCACCTTGCATCATGGATTTATTGCATTTTAGGGCTTTACTTCATTTTATCCTTTTGTAGAGGATACTTCTTGGTTTTCTCCTATTTATAGAGGAAACACTACCTCATTTAGATGCTTGCATATTGTGGAGACTTCTCTTCTCTTTCCTTCTATCTCTTCTCTCTTGTGTGCAATGGATGCCTAAATAAATTGACCTCTTAATGATAAATTTTTGATATGGATTGCACCCTTTTCTTGGTTGGATATTGGTGAAACTTAGATAAATGCATGATATTTAAGTGGGTCGACTTTATTTGTCTTAGTTATGTTTATTAATGATGTTAATTAAGTGTTAAGCAAGTGGGCATAGTATTTTATTTTCATTATCCCTCTTAAACGAACCCTTTTTCCAAGTATTTGAGAAAGGAGTAAGTGGGATCCCATCCTTACCTTATCCTTGAAAATTAAGAAGCCTTGGGACAATTCCTAGGCATATCAGTGGTTATCATAGAATTTTGAAGCTAGATCTAATCCAATCCTCTTTCAAGTGTGTTGGTCCTACTTAATATGCCCTAGGAAAATAAAGACACTAATTTTATCCCTTGTGTCAATAATTATTTCAATTAATTCATTTTCTTTTATGTTTTAGAGCATTTTAGGGTTAAATTACAACAAATTATTTTATATTTAGCATTAATTTACTTGGATACCTTATTCACAGGGTTAGAAAATGTTTTGGAATATATTATAAACTATGAAGTGTTAATTTTAATGCATTTTTAGCCACTTTATGGAAATGACATCACATCAAGAAACACCATCAGCAACAACAGAAGGAAACACCCTTGTGCGCGACGAATGCAAGAGGAAGTTTGTTGACATCATAGAGGCAGAGCAAAGCTGCAAGTTCAAAGCAAATCCACTAATGAAGAAAGCAACTTTGGAGCTTGAGGCTATGAGGTGACGATGCGACATGAAGGTCGCGCAAAGGTGGAGAACGGAACAGAGAAGGAGTGACATGCGTAAAGCACCAATTCAAGGAAGAACAAGAGTTTCATAGACTAGAGGATGACTTGCAGCAAAAATAGGTACAATAGGGGGCGCAACATGCATAGACGGTTGAAACTATGCCCATACAAGTTATAGATCCATCCCAGTAGATGGAATGGAGCAGACAAGGTGAGTAGTGCTGTTGATCACATGCAAGGGAATTCAACATCATGCATGTCATTGTATGCACGCATGCGATCCCACCCATTTTGCAAAATCATCGAGGTGAAGACAAGAAGCAAGTCCAACTGGAGCTGAACATGTATTTTGACAAGTTGATGTGTACGACAATCAACACATGCTTGGAGATCAACAAAAACATTATGCATCAAAATGTTGCCAGTTTGGTCACACCCAGGACGACCATGCACATGCTATCAGATGAGTGGGACAGAGGAGCCATATCAGTGGACCCAGATGCAACGGAGGAAAAAGTTCGCTTCAACAAGATGTCACCATTAAGTGCACAGAAACCATCATGGACGACCAAGCTTGGCATTAGTTCGCCACCATCAACCATCACAAGGATGTCAAAGACTTGGTCTCACCACAACAATCTGAGTGTTAGTGATGTCTTGCATGGCTTGCTCAAGCCGTTTTGTCTCAAATGGGTACATGTGCATTGTAATGTAACGTCTTGTCAAGTGTAAGTTAAAGTGTTGATAGTTGGATGTAACAGTCACAAAGTAGATGGAGAGCCATGAGGGTAGATGAACTGTCATAAAGGGGAATGTCAAGGGCCACCCCACCCTTTGCTATAAATAGTCCCTCATAACTCTTTGTAAGGGATTTTGGTCAGTCAAGCTTCCAATAAGACTATATTAGAGAGAGCTTGGACATTATTGTAATGCACCTTGACTTCTCCACTATGCAGAGCTATTATATCTCTTTGGAGGAGCAGGCGATTGTGGCTGTAACATTCTGCCATCGGAGCTAGTGGTTGGGCATGGATGTATTGTATGACTGAAACTTACACTTCTTAATATAATAGAGCCAACATGTTTCATGCATATGTCATATTTTATTCTAGCTATCTTGTTTACGCTAAATGATATATGTATCTATTTGCTTACGCATGTATGTATGGACTATTCTGTATAAGTATGTATGAATATTACTGAAATGTGCTGATTGGTTTAACCATCACTTTGGATTATTAGCTAACTTGCTTTCCAGTTTTTGATGCATCTACACTCTTGTGTTCCCTTCCAAGCCGCGTGCTATCACAGGTTTCCAAGGGGTGCACTCACCCCACTTTCCGTGTGTTAGAACCGTTCGTGCATCTTCCTTGTCTCGCCGTAGCTGTCACACCGTTGCTACTTACTAGGACATCTTACTTGCCTTTGTGTGAAACTGGAGACAAGGAATTACTGTATGACCCACTACTGGGACTCCTACACCAAACGGTGTGAGGTCTAATTGGGACTTATTACAGGGGAGATCCCCTGACATGTTGGCGGGTCCAACACCGTCAACATTTCTGGCGTTAGAAGGAGGGCCAAATGACAAGCTGTGCCCTCTCATCCTGTTTTGAACCTTTGCATATCTTTCATGGAGGCTTGCACTCTCCTCCCTCCACGATTTTTTTCGCATGCCGAATCTATCACCATCATGAGGGAGTTCTTTGATCTCTTGTCTACATTCACTTATGATGGTGAAGGCAAAGTGGCCTGTCCTGAGTTATTACATGACTTCTTTGCCTTGATTTATGAGGATGATGAATGTTCTAATGAACAAGCCTATTTACTACTTGCATACACACTTCATGAATCTCCACATTGGTAGCTGCGCAACCTACTAGTTGATAGCATGCACTCACTTTAGCACTTCGGTGAACTCATTGAAGACACTTTCTATCATTTTGATCCAGAACATATTGATCAAAAACTGTTATGACAACGGAAGGCTCTGCATGAATCGCCTATGGAGTTTTGGTAGCGCTTCCATGATTTGAAGTTTCAAATTCTGAAGAGCCAGATGAAATTTCCCTATCTTTGGGATAGATTCTAGTACTGTCTTATCAAGTCAATCCATCCCAAGAAGAAGTTCAAGCTCAAACTCTGCTCAACATACTTCAGTGATGAATCTACGCAATCATAGGTGGATATGGTCACCGTCACAAGTGACTGTCCGCCGTCCCCTCATCAAACAACTCCACCATCGCAAAGTGATGTGGGAGAGCATGAACACACATTTTTTGAACTGTCATGTCCTAAAGACATCACTCCTTCTGATTTTCGCACAAACTTGGTTGTGAGTCCCATACCTCATCACATGTATTTTGTACCTCAACCTCTGTCTTCGTATTCTGATCATCCTCTGGATGACACTGTCTTGTGTTCTTCCATTCTGAACTCTACACTTTTTTTGAACGAGGATTGATCTATAGATGGAGTTGGTGTTCCACAACCAACATGCGCTGGCATTCATGAAGAGCATGACGGGGAGCTTGAACATCCACTGGCAGCAGGGGACCATCCCTGTCTATCCATACCTCCTCCATTTTTTCTTGACATCCTTGATGATCCTTCTATCTCTGATTGTTCATGTGCATCTCCATCCTCAGATGCACCCATTGTTCATCATTTGCTAGACACAGCGTATGTCAGCCCATCATTCGACAATAGAGAGGGTCAATCATTCATTGAAAATTCACTTGATCTTTCATCTGCTTTTTCCAGAAACACAGAGGGTGAACATCCTTTCTTCTCATCTACCCCTCTGTGTGATTCATCAAATCATGAGGATGCCGACCAACATCCTGAATTTTTTGATCTTGGCTGTCGTGATATCTTTACCTCATCATCTGATCACGATACTGATTCACTCATTGTTAATCCGTCTAAGCTGTTGTCATTCTGTATTTTTTAGGTTGAGGGAGTAAACACATAGTACAACATCAAAACCACTTTGGAAGCTGGGATCTAGCCCTACCAGCTTTAGAGAGGGATCTCTCTATTTAATTTAGCTTTGTTTTTATGTAAGTTTTTAGGCTACATTGCACTTGTTTGTTTTTTTTAAAAGGTTTTCTTGATTTGACTGTTATAATTCCATTGGGCTATGGAGTCTATAAACTAAACTATATTTTTGCATCAATTTTTAGAGGAGTTCTCACATGGCAAGCTAGGTTGCATTAACTGGATCTTTTCAGAAATTAAGTGATTTGTGGAATAACAGAAGTGCAAGCTTCAGTAGAGACCAAAAATAAATTGAGAATTCTTTGACTTGACTTCAATGGAAAACAATAAAATTAAAAACAACCAAAATAGGGCACTCTAGATAAGGAATCCTATTTATCACATTTTCTGTTGATTAATTTAGATATTTAGAAAACAGAGGAAAGAAATAAGAAAATTTAAACAAATAGACAGAAGAAACACATCACCATTTAACACATCACATGAATCCTGTGAAAGGTCCCTGTATTATTGATGCTCCAGTACTTCAAAATTACAATATGCAGAAGGAAATTACATTTGGAAATAAACCCTTAATACTTCAAATAGTGAAGTATTTATACAAATTCTAAACTAAAATATCTTGAAAAAATATCAAGATTTGTTACAAACATCTACAACTATATTACACAAATAGAACTGAAATATAGGACATTCAAAACTAATGAATCTATTTGGCACTATATTTGTGGATTTCTGGTGAAAAAGAAGAGCAATTCAAATTTGATTGCAACTCTTTTGATGAGGTGGCATTCAAGTCACTAACTGTCTTTGAGATTTTTCCTCCCGAAATTCTGAACATAGGGTCCTATAATACCTTCATATATCCTGAAATAATAGATGTTATAAAACTGAGAGAGTTTTTTGTAAATTAGCATCTGGGGAAAAAAAACCTCCTCCAGTTTATCAAAATTCATTTCTTATTGTCCATAATATGCTCTGCAAAAAGGTGATTGAAACATAAAATTTCTTGAAAATATGCCTTCAAAGAATCATTAGAATATCCCAAACCATAATAGATGTTAGAAAAATTAGAGAGTTTTTTGTACAAGAGGATGTTAGAAAAAAAACCTCTTTCAATATTTTAAAATAATTTCTTAGTGGTCTGTAAATTACATTTGAAAGTACAATGTTGTATAAGGAAAAAATGTAGTTTTACTTGGCCATGAAACAAACATATGACGTGGAGGCGGGAGGTGACATGGAGGTGGGGGTGAGTTGGGACATAAATTCAAGTTGCAGGAAGTGAGTAGCATGGGAGTGATAGAGAGGTCGAAAGTTAATTACATAATGGACATGGCCAGGTGTCGGGATAGGAGTGGAAGGAAGCCCGCGGGAAGAGCTAGCAGGAAAGGTGGTTTTTGGAGGGGGTATAAGGCGTTAAGTGGTATCAATTGGGGGGGCGGGTGTGAAATCATGAGGATGCCACACATAGGGGATATGGCTTGGCCACTGAAACAAATTTTCTGACCCACCTGGTGGTAAAGACAAAATGGAGAGGGGGGGACAAAAATGGATGAGGTTCGTTGATCATGTGCGGGTCAAGTCTCGATGCTTTCAAACTATCTCTCATTAACTATAAATGACCAAGAACTTTGTTCACTTTCACCTTTTGATTATTTCTTTCCCGACTTAGGATAAAGGGAAAATGAAAACATATAAAGCACTTTATTCACATAGCGCACATATTTGCCTCTTTAGCCTATGATCAAACTTTGGATAAAAATGAAGTAAGAAATATATGAAAACACTTTATCCATTTGTGGCCTTTCTCTTTCTTTTGATCCTGGAATTGGATTTGGGTGTATGATATATTGTTGGAAAGTTGCTTCCGATCTCTTTCTGATGAAAATACCTGCAGTCTGATATGATCCAAACATTTACATGCAAAACTCTGCTTAAATATCGGTACTTGGTGTCTCTTTGGAAATAATTTGCAGGAGGAAATATTATTTACAACATCTCAAACGTAATAATGATTATCTATAATAAATAAATCCTATAAAAATTATAGGACCCTCACATAAGCCACTGGTCTACAATGATCTATCTGTCGATGAAGTTGAAACCCCCAGACTGTCGAGGCACTTTAGCCCAAGCTGATGGTTATGTCAGGCCCTCACTGTCCTGAGGTTGGTCTCACTTCCGATCAGGAAATTGTTCAAGAACCTGAGGCTCATCATCACTCATCTGTATGCATTGAAGAACAATCCAACACTCAGATTTCACTTCCTCCACTCGAACCACATGATCCCATCACTCATGCATTGGAGGAACCTTACACAACAAGCACACTTGCACAATGTAAGTGGTCTACCTTTCTCACGTTTGCTTGCGTGTCATGGTCAAGGGAATGCATACACTCAACATCTACACACAGTGTAGCACAACACCATGGCAAGTCCACAAAGTGGATGTCATGTGCTTTCACTCATTTTTGTTCTGTGGACGCTTGTAAGCTCGAAGTATGTTAGTTTTCATTGTTGTATCTTTCACATTTGTTGGTTCACACAACTCGGTTGCTTGCAGACCAAGCCTTCACCAACATGGGTCAATCAATGCACTATTGGTTGCATTGGAAATATCACTTCACATGATCAGGCCCATGAACTGTTAGCTTAGGAGTAGTAGTAGTGTTCGCTTTCAGTTTGCTTGCTTGCATGTTTGTTTGCTTTCTTTCTTTGCATGTTTGTTTGTTTGCTTGCTTGTTTTCTTAATCACTTTATTTTCACATTTACTTATGCTTTTGCTTGGCTTTTTTGTTTGTTTGCTTGATTTTGTTCATAGGTTAGTTTCACATGAAACCATGTATGACTCTTGAAACAAGCTGGGTAGAGTGTTATGCTCTTGGCCCGTGAGAAGATGCCAGAATACCAAATATACGAAGAAACACAACCTAGAACACAAAACAAAATGAGAAATAACATCATGTATTTTATTATTCAGAGATGAAAGCAATGTTCACTTGCCTCTTCGAGGGGGCAAACTCCAACAGAGTTGGGCTCGATTACAAAATAATACACAATGATCCTCAATGGGGAGTCTCTATCCTTTATATAGGATTCATACATGTAACACGATGGGTGAGTACCATGGTTCTCTTAATACAATCTATCTAATACCATGGCCCATTTGCAACTAACTGTGGTCCCTTTCTTTAAATGCGGGTCAACCACTTATAATTACTAATATGGGCTTTATTAACTATTTAACTAACTATAACTATGACTCGACCCTATGACATAAATAAGGGGGTTAGTGTCGGACCCTAACATTCCCTCCCCCATAAAAACAACCTTGTCCTCAAGGCTGAAGCTGCGAAAACTGTTGAAGTACAGTGGCTGGTTCCTTGGTCGCATCTTCTGGAGAGGTGTCTTTCCACTCGACGAGGACTTCCTTGATCGTGTAGCTACGCAAATGTCGTTATCGCTTGTCAAGGACTTGTTCTGGTTGGAGCCAGATTGAACCTTCTTCATCCAATTCAGGTAGAATGGTTTGAATTTTGCAATTGTTCCCCACCACTTTCTGAGGCATCATACATGGAAGACGGGATGGATTTTTGCAGTGGGTGGCAAGGCTAGCTTGTAGGCTACTTCGCCAATGCGCTGAAGTATTTGATAAGGTTCGTAGAATTTTGGAGGTGATTTCTGACAGCCCTTGTCTTCGAGTGATGTTTGCTTGTATGGTTGCAACCTTAAGAATGCCTGATCCCCTTCTTGAAATATGCGCTTCGAACGATGTTGGCCTGCTTGTTGCTTCATGCAATATTGAGCTTGATGGAGATTATCTTTGAGATGGGCTAGCAAGGTTACACAGTTCTATAAGATTTGATCCACTACTTGCACTTTAGAGCATCCAGGGATATAAGAAGTAGGTGAAGGGGGGAGTTGACCATAAACTGCTTCATATGGAGTCATCTTGGTGGCGGCATGATGGTTAGTATTATACCACCATTTAGCTAAAGGTAACCACTGTACCCATTGATGTTGCTTTTCTGAAGTGAAGCACCTGAGGTAGGTCTCCATACATTTGTTGACGACTTCAGTTTGACCATTAGTTTGGGGATGATAGGAAGTAATTAGTTGTAGTTGGGTGCCTTGTAGCTTGAAAAGTTCCTGCCAAAAGTTACTGGTGAAGATTAGGTCATGATCAGACACAATGGAAGTGGGCATACCATGTAATTTGAAGATATATTCCATGAAAGATTGAGTCACCAAAGTGGGTGTAAAAGGGTGGGGTAGGGAAAAAAAATGAACATACTTAGAAAGTCTATTCACAACCACCGTGATTATTGACTTGTTGCCAGACTTCAAAAGACCAATAATGAAATCCATAGAAACATCCGTCCAGATTGAGGTAGGGATGGGAAATGGTTGTAAAGTGCCTGGGGACTTGACTATTTCACCTCTGTGGCACTAACACAGATCACATTTAGCTACAAAAGTAAGAATGTCCATTTTTATGCCTATCCAAAAGAAGTTCCCACATGAAATCATCCATTTCTCCAGATCTCCAAAATGTCTTGGACGATCATTCCAAGGTGTTTGAGACTCCCAAAGGCCTCCCACCTATTCGTGATCATGATCAAGCTATTCATTTGAGTCCACGAAGTGTTTCTCCAAACATTAGACCTTATAGATATCCCTATGCCCAAACGAGTGAAATTGAAGGTATGGTTGCAGAAATACTAGAGGCGGGTATAATTCAACCTAGTCAAAGTTCTTTCTCTTCTCCAGTGGTATTGGTGCACAAGAAGGATAGATCATGGCGCATGTGTTTGGATTATGGAGAGCTCAACAAGCTCACTATTAAAGATAAATTTCCCATTCCTGTCATTGATGGATTATTGGATGAATTACATGGAGTTATTTACTTCACCAAGTTGGATCTTCGTTCAAGATATCATCAAATCAGAATGAACATTGAAGACATTTTGAAAACAACATTTAGAACTCATGAGGGTCATTATAAATTTTTGGTCATGCCTTTTGGACTTACCAATGCACCTTCTACATTTCAAGATTTGATGAATTCCATTTTCAAACCCTTCCTTAGAAAATTTGTGTTAGTATTTTTTGATGATATATTAATCTACAACAAGTCTTAGAAGGATCATGTTCAACATGTTGACAAGCTGCTCAAACTATTGGAGGAGAAATAATTATATGCAAAATCTTCAAATGTTTCTTTGGAGTACAGGGTGTGGAATATCCAGATTATATTGTATCTCATGAAGGTGTTAAGGTAGACCCTAGAAAAATTAAAGCCATTAAGGAATGGAAAATCCCCACATCCATAAAGCATTTGCGAGGATTTCTCGGGTTGACAGGCTAAATCACAAGTTTGTATAGAATTATGTATGGGAAAATAGTAGCACCTCTAACAACATCACTGAAGAAAGATGCATTTTCTTGGACTCCAGAAGCAACGAAGGCCTTTGAATATCTTAAGGAGGCAGTGTGCCAAACACTGGTCTTAGCTACACCAGACTTCACAAAAACCTTTATTGTGGAATGTGATGCTTCAGGAAATGGAATTAGCACTGTTTTAATGCAAGAAGGAAGACCCATTGTTTTTGAAAGTCATCCAATCAAAGGAATGTATTTACACAAAGCTATTTATGAGAAAGAAATGTTGACAATACTACATGCACTTAAGAAATGACAACCTTACCTAATGGGAAGACACTTCAAGGTAAAAACATATCATGATAGTCTTAAATACTTTTTAGAACAAAGATTATCTTCAGAAGAGCAACAAAAATGGGTCAAAAAGATGTTGGATTATGACTTTGTAATCATCTACAAAAAATGGAAGCAAACTATTGTTGCAGATGCACTCTCAAGAAAGGATGAGGATGTGAAAGAATTGCTTTGTGCTATCTCTATCATGCAACCAAATTGGATAAACGAAGCAAGGGATGAATGGAAGAATGACGAAGAGGTGTGGGCACTCATTCAAAATTTGCAGGAAGATCCCAATACATCTGATACATTTAGTTGGAAATATGATTCGTTACAGTACAAAGATCGCTTATACCTCTGCAAGAGTTCCCAACTCAAACAAAAGATTCTTCTGGAATTGCACACCTCTCCCTTAGGAGGGAACTTGGGATTTTTAAAAACTTACCATAGGGCTAAGAAGGATTTTTTTTGGGATGACCTTAAATCTGATATTCAAAGGTTTGTGGCAGAATGTTTGGTTTTCCAACGAAATAAAGTTGAGACAATTAAGACCTTGGGTTTGTTATAAACTTTATCCATCCCAAGTCAACATTGGGAGGAGGTTTCAATGGATTTTATCACAGGTTTACCCAAGTTCGAAGGAAAGAGTGTCATCATGGTGGTAGTTGGTAGAATTACCAAGTATGCACACTTTTGTGCATTATCTCATCAATTTAAATCCAATACAATTGATACTGCATTTATGGAAACAACTCAAAAGCTACGTAGCAACAAAGATCCCATTTTCATTGGTAATTTTTGGTTTGAATTATTTTCTTGTCTAGGTACTCAGTTAGCTCATGTTCATCTTATCATCCTCAATTTGATGGGAAAACTGAGATAGTGAACAAGTGTTTTGAAGGATATCTTCGTTGCTTTGTATCTGATAAACAAACACAATGGGTCAAGTGGTTGCCTCTGGTTGAATGGTGGTATAACACTTCCTTCCATACTGCAACAAAAATGACCCCATTTATGACACTTTATGGATATCATCCACTGTCCATCACAACATCTTTAAGGGAAAATTCTAAGGTTCAAGCAGTGAAGATCACATCGAGCAAAAACAACAGGTTCTCTAACTCTTAAAGGATAACCTCACTTTGGCACAGAATAGAGTGAAACAACATGCAAATCAACATTGCAGCGAAATAAGTTTTGATATGGTGACTGGGTATTTCTACAACTACAACCATACAAACAAATGTCCCTCAAGCAAGCTAATAAGGATAATAAATTATCACAAAAGTATTATGGTTCGTACAAGGTGTTGCAAACGATTGGTACTATGGCATAGAAATTGGATCTTCTTGCATCTTCCCGAGTGCACTTAGTTTTCCATGTTTCATGCTTAAAGGAGGTTATAGGTGAAAATCTCCCAGTTCAAACAATATTTCTAGAAACAGAAAAAAGAACTCGACAGTGACGAAATCGATCAATTTAAGAGTATCTCATCAAGTGGAAGAACTTACCTGCTGAAGATTCCATATGGGAGGATGATAATTTTATACAGAAGCATCAAGAACTACTCAAGCGTTGAGGACAACACTTTCTTGAAGGAGAGAGGCATATTAGGACCCTATAATACTAGTGATTCCCCCATTACTATTGTCATTGCATCCCCTTATTGTTATTGTTGTGCTCTAGTTGTCCCCACATTGTTATTATTGTGGCCCATAGAAGGCCACTATTGTTATTGTTGTGCTCTTATATTATTATTGTTATGTTGGCTTTGATTATGTTGTGACCCTTTATACTCCTATATATAGAAATGAGGTTTTTTCACTTTAATCATCTAAGAATTGTTCATTTGTGTAATGTAAAGGAGGTTGCCCCCTCGAAGAGGCTGATTTTGAAGTCGTTTACATATCTTTTCTTCTATTTTGTGAGCTGGTTGCGTAACAAACACAAGGTTGACTACTTGTGCATTGATTATTTCTTTCATTGTTCCCTAAAGGCATTTAACAACACAATGTTGACTACCTGTGTGTTGATTATTTCTTTCATTGTTCCCCTATCTTCTTGTTGAAAAGCAACACAAATCATTGTGTTTCCTTGAAAATGTTTTTATAGCTATGAAAAGTCCACCCCACCTCCCACATTGGCGGCTCCTACATTTAAAGGTGAAACCTTGCTAATTTTTGCAAAGAGGAAGTGCTACTTTTTTGTTGTCATCCTAAAAAGTGTTTACTAACAAGGTTGATTCTTTGTATGTTGACCATCTTGTTTGATTCCACCCTATCTCCTATGTATGTAAAATGAAAAATAAGATGAACTATCTTGTATTTTTCTTGAAAATGCTTTTATAAATATGATTTTGAGTGCTAAGGCTTCATTTTAAGAAACCCGCTAATTCAAATTCTTAAAACTTGTTTTTGAACTAATTAAAAAATCAATATTTAAGAATTAAAATTTAAAATCAACATTGAATTAACCTAAGCATACCCATATGGGCTAAGTCTTTGGGTTTGGTTTAGTTGAAGAACCAATCCATTAAAGGGATACTATATCATTTCATCTTTTACATCAGTTATTGGCTTAAATATGCAAAAAATCATTTTTTTATATATATCATTTCATCTTTTACATCCATTATTGGCTTAATCCACAAATAATTATTTTTATTTGTTTATTTATTTATTATTATTTATTTATTTATTTTTATTATTATTTATTATTTATTTATTTTATATTATATTATATTATATATTTATTTATCTATCTATTTATTTATATTTATATTTATATTTATATTTATTTTATATATATATATATATATATATATTTTTTTTTATTACTATTTTATTATTATATATCTATATATATATATTTATTTAGTTATTTTTTTTTTTTATGTTTTTTTTTTTTTTCTAAGTAAATACTACTTCTATATTAAGAAAAGAAAATTATGTACAGAGCTTAGATTTCACGAGGAGGCCGAGGCCAGTCCTCAAGCTGAGAAAGCTTGACAATTCTGTCTATCTGCTTTGACTTGGTCCCAAAACACAGTTCATCAACATGATTTTTTGACAGCAGGGAACCTGGACTCCATCTAACATAGACACCATGGCTACTGACAGGACAGTGCCAGTTTACATTGTAAACATTGAAACAAAAAGATCTAATTGCTGTGGCTTGAAACCAACAGCAGTAGCTATAGAGAGACCAAAAACTGAAATGTATGCAAGAGAGAGACACCAGATGTAAAAACAGGAAAACAAAAAGACAGAGTATAGCACCCCGATGAAAATTAAGCATGCTGGCTGGTCGAATCCGTCTGCACTCCATCGCCTTGGCTTGGTGAGTCTATCCAGATGACCATCCCATCTCCTGGATCAGGCTGAGCTTGAGCTTCGGGAACCCCCGCTTCCATATTCAGATTGGGCAATTGCATAATTTCCTGGATGGAGACTTCGTTGCCCGAATCCTCCTGAGGCACTGCCGGCGGGACCATGGCGTTCGGAGCAGGCATCTCTTCGACGCGGCGGGTTCTATATACCAGGCCTGCCATGTCTCCAACAAAGATTTCACTACCATGAGCCCTGGTGGGGGAGCCCGAATTGTTGCTGCCAGGGTCTTCCTCCGTGATGAAAACAGAGAAATTCACCACCACCTCTGGCCTAACCAGGCGGCTGGGGAAGCGGAAACGGAAAGACTGGTAAGTTCCCTGAGGGAGCAGACATTCCTGCTCTGAATCGTCTGTCTCTGAAGAAGGAGGCGCTTCATTAATGGGCGAAATGGGCTGCACGCTGCCCCTCTCAGAACTGACCCTTACCCCAGATCTGCCACCACGTCTGGGGATGCCTCTGCTACGCGGCATCTTGCCTGTGACTTGAGAGCCGACACCTCTGGGACACCTTCGAGGACTAGGAGCCGGGAAGCCCGTTCCTTTTATGCTCTGAGCAGCGATTTGCAGGTTCTGAGCCAGAATTTTGATGCTGGTGTCAATAAATAGAGTCGCTTTCATGGTAGCTGCGAGGGAAGGGCTTTTGGCGCCTCCCCTGTCCTGCCTAGGTCGTTGCGCATACATGCTTGGCATGAATGCTTCACCACGCCTCCACTGAAACCTCCTGAGGGCAGCGTCCCGTCTCCTCTGCAGCAGAGTAAATGCCCCGGTCCTGTACATTAAAACCATCAATCTACCACCTCCCTTCGCGCGCTTGGGCTGGCAGCCCATCCTGCCACCATGTGGCTTTACCAACATCGGCTTAATGACGAGTGTGAGAACCCGCATCTGGGTATTTTATTTTTTATGTTATCTAAGAAGATAAAAATGGTTTATTTTTGTAAATAAGCACATAGTTTGCCCCTTTTTGCAATTGGGGACAAGAGGATGTGGATCACAACTCTTGTGATGGATTCGACAGTTGGCTCCTTGCTTTAAGATTTTAAGCTTGGTTGGACAAACAAAAAACCCTTTCAAGTCTTCTTGGAAATTTGAGACATACATGGTAAGGAATCCACTGTCCTAAGGTTGGGCCCATTCAACAATGCAAGGAAAAATGAGAGTGTGGAGAAGAAATGATAAGAAAGAACTTGCTTGTTTTACATGTAGGAGAGTTGGGGTCATTAGTGTAGTTGAGAAGCACTCCCAAATAGCTCCAAAGCTTAATCCTACAAACAAAGGAAAACAAATCAAACCAAATCCACAATAAATATACCATTACACATTAGAGAATGGACCATTATAAGCCAAGACTTCCAAACAATAACTAGTGAGACACAATGGCTAAGATCATGAACAATAGTTTAGAAGAAAGAATAGTAGATCTATATTATTAATCAAAAGAGGGAAGATTACTACCAATAGAAGTTGCAATAACACCTACTTTAGCTCCTAGCTCCAAAAACTCCTCTTAAGGAAGATGTTGACATCATAACATTATAATGAACTCTGATTCCACTCTCAAAGGCCAAGTTTTCAATGTATAGGAAAGTGGAGGCCATGAAGATTACGAAATTTTTCTTTAGTTCAATTTGGGCAAAAGCTTTAAGGTGGATATTTCGTTCCTTTTAATGCTCTGTGGATTTTTCCCACTTTTAAGTGCTTTTATTTGATTTTAAGAGATTTAATGCTTTTATATGCTTTTAAGAGCTTTATTTGTTTAGCAAAAATCTATTGACGAGGATAAAGCGATTACATTCCACCATATGAGAGTTTTCTCATGTGAACAAAAGTGTCAATGTGAGTTGGCTTAGGCTTTTTGCCTTGTGACTGAAAGAAAATTTGGTAGCACAAGTTAGATGAAAAAACAAAGTGTTATAGGACAACATGGTCCTCATGGTACATAAATTGCGTTATAGTCTTACATAAGCTAGAAAAAGGGGGTATAAAGGGGTGTATTTCAACCAAAAGCATAGTAATTTCCTTTGTGTCGACGTTGAGGTATTTTCATGGATAACATTATTGATAAGTGGTTTTCATTGATGAAAACCCAAGCAACACCAAGATATGTCCTGCTTTCATTGACCAATATGACATGGCAACTCATTGTTTCTTGCATCCATACCACTCTAAATGGATTCTCCTCGTCGATATGTTTCCAATGGTATGTGGCACACCACATAGTTATTCACGGTTTGAGAGATATTCATGTTCGAAATTGATGACCCCAGTTAGTGGGCTAAAACCTCGAGGGGTAGTGACATGACACTCTTTCATTAGTTGTTGACCATTAGACATCAACCATGAACATTCTTTAAAATAGTATATGAAGCAATTTACTTAAGGAAGACATCACAAGTGTTGTGTACCCATGAGAAACATCTCACATTTATTCAAGAATAAAAGACCTCATCCATACGGAAATGATGTCCTTTGATTAGGGTTTAAGCTAACCAATCAATGATGTTTGATTAGAAAAGTCAAAGGGTTTAGACTCCTAAAAGCCCTCAAATGTTTACTTGTTGAAGGCCCTCTCAACCCAAGACATCTCTATAAAAAGAGACTCTAATATCCTCCCCAAGTATCCATATGAAATGAAAAATCCTTGGAAAATAAGCTTTGAAATTTTTGAGCCCATGAGGAGATAGCGAAAAATCTTGAGAGAAGGGTTAGGGTTCTTTGTTCTTTTATTTGGGTGGTTCATTGGGTATTCTTTGTAGGTACAAGTGAGCCTTTCGATCTGAAGTGTATCTTCCTTTGGAGGCTTAACAAAAGTCAAGTTTGTGAAGAATGCAAGACTTAACCTTGCGGTTAAGGCATTAAAGCCATTTTGCAGAACCATGTTTAGTTTGAAGACCTTATTGCAACTTCTGCAGTGGTGATTGAGCTAGCTAGTTCAGAGAAAGAGAAGGCATAAAGGAGTTAGAACAATTATCTTAGTTTGATATTCATAAAAGAGCACTGATCAAATTGTTTAGGGCATCGAGGTAGCTCAAGATCCCTTTCTCACATCTGTGAAGAGACAAGTCTGGTCCAAAGTTTGGGCATCCATTACAAGATTAATAAGTCCGAGTTTGATAAGGAACAATGCATCAAGGTTGTGGTCCAAGTAATTGGTTTGAACAATATTCTATTTAAGCAATTCAAGAAAAAATGGTTATCATTTTGGTTGATGCACTTGTGGCCCATCTCAAAATAAGACACTGATCTAGCACACTGAAGTTGAGCAGGGAACAAATGAAGTTTGCATTCAAGCAACAATGATATATATCATTGTAAAATGGAAAATACCTCAATGACTAATTGCATTATATAGCCTGTCTTTGAAGCACCGTGGTGAAGCCAAGTCTTGAGAAAATATATCTAACTTGTTCCAAGTGCAAAAACAATCCAATTTAAAGTTTGTATAGTTTGAAACCTAAAGAACAAGGTTATGCTTATCTAAAACAAGTTTGGTACTGCAACAATATTACAATCATCAAAGGGTTTGAAAGAGAGACATTTGCAAGGTGTTTGGATCTATGTTGGAGGGGATATACGTCACGACAATGAGACTTTGTTGAATTAATGACAGTTAGATCAAAACATTTCATCATCTCACAATGTTGCACATCATATACCTCAATCTCTATAACAACAAGGCAGAGGAATGATATAGTTGCAAAAGTGTTCATCCTTCAAGAAGTTTGAGTCTTGACTAGAAATCTTTACAATTGTGGTGACATCATCATAGGGCTTGGGCATCTACCTACAGAAAGAAGTTGATTCACAATAAAATCAATAAAATCTTCAGTAGAATACTTTCTAGAAGTAATCTTAACATTGAGGGCAGAGCGTTTTCATCGCGGAGGACATAGAAATTTCACTATCAAGTACAAAATCATCATCATAGGTCCATCATCTACAGTTGCATCATCAAAAGCATTTGTACATAATTTCAAATTATTGTACTTGTTATGATTATAAGTTTCAAGTCTTGTAAATTTTGTAAAGAACTTGTACAATTGTAAAAAAATGAAGTCATTTTATTTTTGGTACAAGGGTTTGGTTAGTAGTAGGTCTAGGATTTTGGTCCTAGGGTTTTTCAGGACAAGGGCTTTAGTTCTTAGAGTTGATGGTCAATTAAAGAAAAATCATTGAACATCATTGTAAAATGGATCATTGTCCTTGGTATGGGAGTCCACAATTTTGTATTTATAATTTTGTCTTTCTACGGTGGTAGGATGGTGGTAGGGAGGTGGTTGAAGTCACTTTCAAGTGGGTTCCTGAAAACACTTCAAGGTGGTAAGGTGGTGCTAGGGTAAATTGATGCTTGGTAGGGTGTTGGTGCATCCATTCAATTGACTGCTAATGAAACCAAGGGCATTGGGGCCTCCTTCAAGTGGGTGTTGGAGAAGAATTATTTTCTAGAGTTCTAGGAAGTTGTAGCTTTCTTTTTAGTTGATGCTAAAGATTTAAAGAACTTATTAGAAAAGTGTTTGGTGGTTTTTGATTCGGAGGGGGTTTTCCACCTAAAAATCCTTGTGTTCATTATGTACTATTTATTTACTATTTTGAATACCACTAAAGAATAAATAATGTTTTGAAAATATTAATAAGTTACTAATTGCTAAGAAATAATGATTCACCACCCTCTTAGTGTTTCCAACAATTGGTATCAGAGTAGGTTCATTCAATAACAGTTTAACAATTGGAAGGAGATCATGGAGTGGAATAAGCGAAGAATTCTATGCTTAATGGAAACAACTATGCATTTTGGGTTGGAAAGATGAAGTAATATCTTCAAGCACAAAGGTTTGATGTTTGGAATGTTGTGTTGACCAAATACAAGGAGTTGTCAACTAGTCCCTTAAATAATGATGAAAAAAGGCCTTACGAAAGCTAGGCTAAAGCTAGAAATGCTCTATAGACTGGTGTGACAGATTATGTATATGTGAAAATAATGCACTACAAATTAGCAAAAGAAATTTGGGACAAGCTTAAAAATACATATGAAGGAGACAAGAAGGTAAGGGAGGCCAAGCTCCAAACCCACCGAGGAAAATTTGAGCAATTAAGAATGAAAGAAGAGGAGAACCTTTCAACATTTTTCCTCCTCGTTGATGAAATAGTGAATGCTTTAGAAGAATCGAGAGAACCCGTGGATAAAAGGGTAGTTGTTCGAAAGGTTCTAAGATATCTTCTAGAAAGCTTCAATGCTAAACTCTCAGTGTTAGAGGAAAATGATGATTTGCAAAAACTCACTATGGACCAGTGGCATGGAATACTAACAACATAAGAAATACGGAAGTACACAGATGGTCCATCCAATAAAGAAGCAACATTCAAAACATCCAAGAAGACCAATAAAACAAACACGAATCAAGACCAAGCTCCACTTGTTGCGAAGAAGAAGAAGAATGCTCAGATGAATAAATAGTTAACTTTGCAAGAAAGATGAAAAAAGGAACATGTAAGTTCAAGGATAAACTTCCTTTTATGTGTTTCGATTGTGGTGAGATTGGTCACTTTGTAGCTAAATGTCCTAAAAGGGTCAAAGAAGATTCAACAAACAAGACAAGAAGAAAGGCTTTTTATCTAAAGAAAAAAAACTCCTCATCTGAAAAAGGAAGTGACAATGATGAAGAAAATAACACAGGGATAGTTTTATTCATGGATAAGGACAATGGGAAAGAAGCTATTGAATAAGAAGAAGGGGAAGAAGATAAGATGGATGCAATCACATTTTAGAACGAGATGATCAAAGTTGTAAAAGATCTTAAGGCTAAAAGAGGAAACATCAAATTTTTGGAAGACGAACTGAAAAATAGCAAAAGAACATGCCAAGAGCCTCTATGACAAGAATGAAGAATTAAAGGAAGTCATTATCAACTTTAAAGTACAATTAGAAGAAGCCATAAAAACTGAAGAATCTCTTAGAAGAGAACTTGAAGAAATCAACAAGGCAAGGAAAGAGTTAGAATCAAAAATAGTTTATCCACGGAAGGAAGCAGAGAAAAGAGGCAACATTCAACAAAAAATTGCAAAAAAATATAGAGCATTAGATGAGTTTCTCATCAATTAAAGGACATATATTGGCAAGACAGGTATAGGCTATAGAGAAACATTCGAAAAGGGTTCAACCTCTTCCATGACAAAAAAAGAAAACAAACAAAAAACCTATGTAGAAACTGCGAATGGATCTATCAAGAAAGGAACCTTCCCAGTAGAACCAAAAGTTCAAGATATACAAAATCAACAAGAAAGCCCTTAGAGAATGGTTCCATGAAGAAGGTTTCTTCCTCTCAGTTATCACCCATATTTCATGGTTTTTTTTATTCATGTGGAAAGTTTGGACATAAAGCTATAAATTGCCAAGATTATGGTTGGAATAGAAGCAACTTTGGAAGGCCCTTTAGGAATGGTTATCCCATAAGTTCGCAAGAAAATTATAGACAAAATTACAACAAGTTTGATTACTTAAGAAATGAAGTAGAATTCTATAAATGAAACAATTTTGGACTTCTGACTAAAGAGTGCACGTTTACTGCTCCCCCAAGGGAATCACAATAGAATCGGAATTAACAAGTTTGGAAGAAGAAAACTAAAAGATGCACTCTTGATATAGAGGCTCAAAAAAAGAAAGAATATATGGTACATTGATAATGGTTGTTCAACATATATGACCGAAGACAGGAACAAATTTATATATTTTAAAGAAAGAAAAGATGGAACAATGTCTTTTGGAAATGACGGATCCGCAAATGTTATAGGAACATGTACAATCAATCTTGGAAGAAGGGATGTTATAGCTCAAGGTGTGCTTATTGAAAATATGAATCATAGTCTACTAAGCATAAGTCAAATGTGTGATCAAGGATATACAATGCTTTTTGACTTAAAGAAATATGAAATAAGGAGAGAGAAATCTGGCCAACTAGTGGCTACCGCAACTAGGACCCCAAATGACATATACACTTTGGATGAGAATGTTACAGGGTCTTTCTTGGTAAAAGAAGATGAGAGTTGGCTCTGGAATGGAAGGATGAGACATATAAACTTTGATAATCTTTTCATAATTAACGAAAAGGAACCCGTGACAGAAACATGGTTGATTTAGAAACCAACCAACACTATATGTAAACATCGTAGGCATAGAAAATATACAAGAGTTGAATTCAAGACAAAAGAATATTCCTTATCAAAACCATTGGAATTGATACACATTGATATGTGTGGACCAATTCAAACTAAAGGATTGGATGGTGAATTGTATTTCTTGTTAATGATTGATGATTATACAAGGATGAAAACAATTTTTTTAAAGAAAAAGTACGAAGCATTTGAATGTTTCAAAATTTTCAAGGAAATAGTTGAAAATGAAACTGATTTGAAGATTAAATGTTTAATATCGACAACGGTGGGGAATTTATGTCTAAAGAATTTCAACATTACTGTGAGAAACATGGAATAAAGAGGCAGGACACCACAACAAAATAGAGTTGTTGAAAGAAATAATAAAACTGTAGAATAAATGGCCAAAACAATGTTGAATGATCCAAAATTGGATAACAAATTTTGGGTTCAGGTAGTTGACACAACGGTTTTTATTTTGAACAAAGGTTTGCTTAGAAGTAGTTGTGATATTACTCCATATGAAATTTGGAGAGGAAGATCAACAAATGTCAAGCATTTCAAGGTATTTGAAAGAAAATGCTACATCAATGGAAGACTAGAAAACAAGAACGCTTGATTCTCAAGTAGATGAAGGCATCTTTTCTGTTCATGCAAAAGAAAAGCATATAGATGTTACAATCTGAGGCTCAACCGAATAGTTGAAAGTGTCAATGTAACATTTGATGAAGTTCGTGGATCAAAGAATAGACAAGGAAATTCATCTTCAAACAAATCTGAGACACAAGAGACTAAATTACAAAAGGTCAAAGAGGAAGCTTCGGAGCAAGCACAATTAAATGAAGAAAGAACTACCAAAAAGGAAGAGACAAGAGATGAACAACAAGCACCAAAAAACACTCCTAAATAATGGTATCAAAAGAATCATCCTTCAAATTAGATCACTAGGATGAAGGCATAGGAACTAGAAGAAACCAACACTATTCATGCACCAGAAGAAGCACATCTTGCTCCCTTGGCCACATATGAAACAAAAAACGTTGAAGAGGCTAGTCATGAGGAACATTGGTAGTTGCTATGAACATTGGGTTTTCAGGAACAAGTTGAATGAGGATGGATAGGTTACCAGGAATAAAGCAAGGTTAGTCTACAAAGGGTATGCACAAGTTGAAGGAACCAATTTCGAAGAGACATTTTCTCTTGTTGCCAGAATGAAAGCCATCAGGATATTCTTGGCTTATGCATGTTCGAGGAAGATCAAAGTATATCAGATGGATGTGAAATCAACATTTCTGAATGGAAAGTTAGAAGAAGAGGTATACATAGAAAAACTTGAAGTATTTTTGTTAACTAAAAATAAATACTATGTTTGTAGGTGTTGTAGCGGCTACAACCACCCTCCAAAATTTTGGCCTGCACCCAATTTCAGAGCCTCCCTTGAGAGTTTCACTTGATGACTACACACACTCGGGTTCACTCCGTGAGCTCGTGTGAGTCTTTGCACCCACCTTGCTTGTTCATTTCACCCAAGTTTTTGCATGTTGATGTCAAAGTCATGCTTGCGACCATGTTCTGGTCATGCTCAAGGTCTTCACTTCATGTGTACATGTTGTGTTCGCTATGAAAACATTTGTCGCACTCACACACAGAGTCACATTCACTGTCGCGCAAGTGTCGTCATGGTCGACCAATGATCAATCACAAGTGTCGCGCTTGTCGCTTGCACCGTCGGTCAATCATGTTGAACATGTGTGTCTGGATGGTTTGAGTTGTCTTGTTGTCGAGTTATGTAAGTGTGTGTTTGCAGGATCACATATGCATCTTTCACTTATTCACGGACCATCACCCCTCTATTGACTCGATCGACTGTCACCTAGAACAATGCAGAAGCACCAAGCAAGTCATTTCAGGCTGTGCTGCTCACAAGCAAATCAATCAGCCTTCATGCTGGTCAACTGGAGAGTTTGACCTGACATCCACCTCGGGATTGACTCCCCTCAAAAATTGCGCAGAGGCTGCAGACCTTGCCCACTTCGCTAACTAGAAAAATTGCGCAGGCAGGCTGGACAGACACATAATGCCCGACCCTGTCTCCCTCAAAAAATTGCGTAGTTTTTCCAGCTAGGGCTCTTGACAGTCGACCGACTGCTCACCAAGAAAATTGCGCAGTTTTCATGAGAAAGCACTCTGCTGCCTAGCAGTCTGCTTAGCTGAGAAACTGCATAGGGGTGATCAACAAGCCAACCTCCCAGCATCAGCTCAATTTCTCTTGCCAATAGCTCTCGACAGCGGATTGTCAGTTCCCTCCAGGAATTGTGCAGTTTTTGCTGCCAAGCTCCAACAACAAATTGCCAGTTCCCTCCAGAAATTGGGTAGTTTTTGCTGCCTTTGTCCCAGTAGCCAGCTGCTAGTTCCCTCCAAGAATTGCGTAATTTGGATGCCAAGCTCCCACTGCCCGCTCGTTCCAGAAACTGCGTAGATTTTGCATGCCCGCCTTCTTGCAGCCCATACTGTTCCTCCCAAAAACTACACATTTTTGTCCTCTAGCTGAGCCAGACCCCGTGGACAGTCACTGTCAATTTGGATTTCCCATCTTCATCACCTAATGAATCTTGCGCAGTTTTCATGAGTAGTGCCCGAAGCCTCCATCCTTCCTCGCAACCTTGTTACCTCTCCCAGTCACCTGCATTCAAAATGATCATGTATCATGGTAGAATAGGAGGTTTTTGGATTTCATGTCATCTCATCATGAGTGACTGTAGGTATTGGTATACAAACAAACATGGTGTGGCAACTAGTGGGATGAACGAAGGGAGCACATGTAGAAGGACATGTTCACCAACAAACAAACAAACGATGCATGCAAAGAGATGTAATCGCGAATGGATGATCATGAAAAGATGTGTTCACAGACGAACGAACGAACGAGCAAACATGCAAGATGTGCTCACAGACGGACGAATGGACGAACATACACTTTTCACAAACGGATGAACCTATCAAGCCTTCCAACATACATGCAAGGGGCAATGTGAAAAAGAAACATCAAGCGAACCAACGACCATCGAAGACTCCACGCACTTTGCCATGCGGAGGTGAAGCTGTGAAACATCATGAGGACATCCATCACCCAGCAGCACTGCAGCTGGACATGAACACCAGCAACAGCACGAATGTACCAACATTGTCATGTCAAGTCATGTCATCCACATCTCTACTGTGGCCTATACTATCAATCAATTTAATGTAACATGGAAGTCCAAGAGACCCACTTGTTGTACAAAGAGTCATGTAAAGTCGAAAAGTCATGGAAGTCAAGTAGTCATGAGGGTAGTTGAACAACTGCAAGGGTCAGTTTCACCCTTGGTTATAAATACCTCCTCATTTGCACATGCAAAGGAATTTTCACCTCATCTCCTCCCACATAGGGAAGAGAGTATGTAATATTTTCTTTGAGGAGTAAGTAGTAGCTCCAATGTCCTACCCACGGGGTTAGTGACTAAATGGTGTAACAATGTGTCTTGGAACTTTCACTTAATTCAGAAGCCTGCTAACAGGCCAACACGACACATCTATTGTAACTGTTTTAAGACTAATTTTGAACACTTGTAATGCATGTTTCTTTAACCTGTGTTTAACACTTGAACTCATTCACTTGTTGTAATGCATAATATATTAATGAAAATGTGTTGCATATGCTGTTAACGCTGTCCTGCTCATGGTGGCTACCTCCTCGGACATCACACAAACCTTTCACATAAAAATTGCTATAACAACTATTGCAGTCACGCGGACTCATCTGCTGAGTGTTGTACGTGTTATCCTTCCTTGTGTATTGTGGTTGTCGTATCCGTGTGGACTTCTCTTCTGGAAGCTGTGCACATCCTGTTGTGTTGTGTGTTCCTAACCGAGTTGGGGCTTCCTCCCAACCGACTTGGGACTCACTCCCACCCTCTCCATCTATAGTGGAAGAACCATTGACACTAGTGACACTTGCAATCACCAGGCATGTGAACCTCACTTCTCGAAGACAAAGCATACCACTCTCCTGTGCTGATAAGCAAGAGTTGAGGCAATTCTTTAAGATAATGGAAACCAAGCCATCATACGGGATTGGACTCCCACACCAAACGGTTTGAGGTCTAGTTGGGACTTCATACCAGGGTTATCCCCTGAATGTTGGTGGGTCCAGCACCATCAACATTTCTGGTGCTAGAAGGAGGGAAACCAGTTGTATATGGTTGAAAATCCTCTCACACTCATTCATCGACGATCTGGTCAAGGTAGTAACTCGAACTCCCTCTCACCTACGCGCGACTTTGTAGTTGGTTACTCCTCAACTCCTAGGACTGAACACGAGATTCTGTATCATCACCTTTGCTCCATCCATTCCATCACCTGCCAGTTTGTGAAAGTAGTCAGAATGATCCTAGGCATACAAAATATTCCATACACATCAAGGAAACCAAAATCCTCTCCTACAAGAGTTGTTGTATCATTGGTGGAAGAAGCAGTCCTTGCCACACTTGAAGGCTTGGTAGAAGCTATTGAAGATGGAGAGGAACCTCTGGTCTTTTGGCAAGGTGAACGAGAAACTCTTGTGATCTTGGGATCAGACTCTGATACATGAGGTGGAGGGGAAGGCAATAGAGGATGCAGAGGCGAAGACGAACCAACAGACTCAAAGCCCGAACCATCAGATTCTGAAGGAGAGGAGGAAGAAGAAGAAGAAGAGATGGCTGACCAAAATCTAGAATGGATGACTCAGGTACCATTGGCTCTCTCGGGTGTCTTGCACAAGATGCCAAATCAACATCAAGTTTAATCCTGACAGCGTGGTGAAGGCAGAAGATCAGTTGGACAACTTCTACCTGCAACTGCAGAACCTTGAGGTGCGGTATGACGACGTAGCATGTAGATTGTTTCCATGTACCTTGGATGGTCATGCAACTGCGTGGTATCACAACATTCCACCGAAATCCATACAGAACTGGGGTGCATTCAAACACATGTTCCTCGAAAAGTTTGCTAGTGACAAGACCCCAGTCATGCTACTCAAATAATTGGGAAGCCTGAAGATGGAGGGAAAAGAAAAAGTAAAAGAATTCAATAAGAGGTTTACAAGCATATTAAACAAATTTGCAGTGGACACCAAACCTCGTGACTCCATCACTATTGATTACTACACATTCGTACTGCTGACCAACATTGTGTAGTTTGTCAAACGAGCTGCGAAACCAACACTTGGAAAACTACGAAGAGGCTATTGCTGTTGAGAAAGACCTACGTGTGATTGGAGTCATCAAGGATGATGAACCAGAAAAGGACTCCAGAGACGCGAGAAAAAAGTCCCAAGCAATGGCAAGCAAGGGTAGAGACAAGGAAGAAAATGACATTGAAACCCTCACTCGCCTCATCAAGAACTTGACAATAGAAGTGTCTGAGATTAAACAACAGGAAACAAACACATCCACAAGAAGCCATTCACCCAGACAGAGACAGGGAAGCATCACTTCAGGCATCAACCGAATCGCTCAAAAAACTACGTAGAGCTCTGTGTTCTAGGTCGAACAATGTTCATATCCTAAGTTTTGTTCATTCCACGAAGAACATCACCCTGAGAACTCTTGTTCGGACTAGAAGCGAGTCACGAACTCTATATGCAGTCATACATTCGATGCAGAAAATAGTATGCAGGAGAAACAATAAGAAACTGTTAATGACGAAGAGGTTGCACCTAATGAAGCATCAAGTTCTAGGTATGTGGTGAATGTGTATCAGTGCTCGCAAGCAATGTAGAAGACGAACACCAAGAAGTAGCCCTAAAAGCAAAATGGACGTTACAATATCAGGAGTAAAGGGGATCCCCTTACACTTGGGGAAGCACAAGAAAAGATGAGACTTCTGATGAGGAAGGTTGATCCACCAGCCGCCCCAAAGCAAAAAAAAACAAAACAAGTCTGGGAAGATAGCGGTGGACAAGAGTACATCCATGAGTAGCAAGCTGCAAAACACTCCGCCGGACAACATGAGCATCCGTTCCACCCCGAACACCTCAGTGAGTCTACCACCTCTGGACTACAACATTATATATGACATGAAGAAAACTTGAGCGAACATCAGTTTGTTCGAGTTAGCTAAGATCTAGTGTTAGAGAAACATCCTGCTGCGTGCATTGGGATAGACAACATCAAACAATGCAACCTCTACCAGCAAGGGAGAAAGCACACCTCCCAGATCACTTTCTACTGTGCTCAACACACTCCAGATGGAAGAAGCAAACTCAGGTTGCCCTCCATTCCTACTATCATTTGAAATTTTTAACTGCAATGTTCATAACTACTTGGTTGATTTTGACGTGGCAGCCAACGTCATGCAACTCTCGATTGCGAAAAATATCAGTGCACAATGGAGCGAGACATCCGCACGAATCATCCAACTTGATAGAACATCGATACTAGCCATTGGTGAACTACGAGATGCGATCATCCGACTATCTCATGACGGTCGAGTCCACCAATGCATCAACATAGTCGTTGTGGACATACCGAAAGCATACGGTCTACTACTCAGCAGCGACTGGTCTAACAAGCTAGATGAATATTTTGCTACATACTGGTCCCACATGTGGCTTCTGTGCAAGGGAAAATGCAACCAATTCCGGGTATTGTCCGAGAGGTATATGAAGCATAATGTCACTCCTCTTAATGACGAGAATGAAGTGTTGGCCTTCAAAAAACTCATGTTTGGCAACTTCGTCCTTGAAACAACATTGGGGTGTTATCCTGCACGACCAGATCCTACCCCACCAGACACGCAGTTGGGACTCCTTCCATGCCCAACTGATGGTAATGAAACATGTACAGTGCATTGTACCAATAGTAGTAGTAGTAGTAGCAACAATAGTAGTAGTAGTACTAGCACATCAAGCGGTCCGTGTACAGACAAGTTGTGGACCATATACTTTGATGGATCAAAGACACAGGATGGGTCAGGTGCTGGGTGTGTCTTGATCGATCCTTATAACATGAAGCAGGTCTTGTCAATGCAGGTGCAACCTTTCAACGCACCATGGAAATATATTTTCGTGGACTTATTGGACAAAGCGTAATGGTATACCTCGATGATGTGACTGTGTTCTCAAGAAGGCGAGAAGACCACATACGCCATTTGAAGAAATTTATTGAGTGATGTCGGAGATACGAGATTTCCTTAAATCCAAAAAAGAGAGTATTCGTAGTGTCTGAGGGGAACCTTATTAGACACATTGTTGCAAAAATAGGGATCAAGGTGGATCCAGACTGGGTCCAGACCATTACACAGATCCCTCACCCAGCCAACAAGAAAGATATGCGGTCCTTCTTGGGCAAGATAAACTTCCTCTGGAAGTTCATATCAGATTATGCGCAGATAGTCAAGCCCATGCAGGACATGATCAAGAAAGATATAGTCTACAGCTGGGGCAAGAGGGAAAATTATGCATTCACCCAGATCAAGTAGACCATTGTAGAAGCACCTCCATTCTAAAGCCCAGACTTCAAGAAATATTTCTTGATATACACCTTCACCTCCGATAATTCACTAGTTGCAGTACTCACTTAGAAGGATGAAACGAATGATGAACGTCCCATCTCCTTCATGAGCGCACACATGCAGGGACTAGAACTCAACTACCCCACCTTTGATAAGCAAGTGTATGCACTGTACAAGTTGGTGAAACACTTCAGGCCCTACCTGCTGAAGAATCACTAGTCTTTGTCCCTCACCCAACAGTCCGCCCATTGCTTGTAAAAGAAGAACTGGGTGAATGACATGCGAACTAGATGACATGCTTGCAAGAGTATGATATTGAAATCAAGCCATTCCACATGATCAAAGGAAATGGGCTCTATAGACTTGAAGCTAAATTAGTACACGATCCAGAGAGAAAATAAGAGCTTGTTGACTAGGAACTTGAAATTGAGATGTATGATATAAGACGATCAACACCCATTGAAGACAGAACCTCTTGGTACGCAGATGTGCACTATTGCCTTGAGCATGAAACTGTACCCTCTCACTTTTCCATCACTCAGAAGAGGTAATTGAGCCTTAAAGCCTTAGCATATCAATCGGTGCACAAAGTGCTTTACAAAAAGCACAATAACAGAGTTTTTCAGGTGCCTGGAGGCACTTGAATCAGAGAAGGTACTTTAATATCTGCATGACCGACCCGCCGGGTGTCACTTTGCGGGAAACACCACTGCGCAAAAAGTTGTGTGAGATGATTTCTACTGGCTCACATTATTCAAGGATGCACATGCTTATGCCCGCAAGTGCCCGGTCTGTGAGCGATGCACCAACAGAACACGAAGATCAACAACCCCACTACACCTTGTTGCAGTAACCGAACCATTCCAACAGTGGGGCCTAGACATCATTGGGAAATCTTCCCACATTCGTCAAAGCAACACCGCTACATCCTAACAAAAAATGACTACTTCACGTGGTGGACAAAAGCAGTTCCACTCAAACAAGTGAACGACCAGGAGGTCATCAGCTTCCTCTAGTAGAACATCATCTCATGCTTCAACGTTCCGGTATCACTTTTTTTGATAATGCAACGTACTTCTCGTCTTTTAAACTTTACGATTTTGCATTACAGAATGGTATTGCGCTAAAGCATTCATCTAATTATTACCCGTAAGGAAACAATCTCGCAGAATCCATGATTAAAAACCTCATTCACATAATCAAGAAGACCGTTTTCTCTGAGCAGGGCAACTAGCATACTGCCATGACGAATGCATTATGGGCTGACTGTGTAACACCCAAGTCCTCTATGAATACCTCACCATACTTCCTAGTTTACGTAAAGAAGCCATCCTTCCACCAAGTATCTACTTGCCTGCACTTCAGCTTTCCCAAGAATCCCAAAGTAAGCCTTGCTAGCTAGTTCAACATAGGATGGATTCTCTCCATAAGCTGCATGAAGAAAGGATGAAAGCAAAAGAAAAATTCACACTCCACTAGAACCGTATCAAGAGATGGTTTGATAAGAAGTCTGCAGGGAAAGCTAACTTCGGTGTTGGTGACTTAGTTATGAAATGGGATAAGTCCCATGAAGACAAAGAAAAACATATGAAGTTCTAGTCCCTGTGGATCGGTCCGTATACAGTCCACGAAAAACTTGGCCCACACATGTACCATCTGCAATCCCTTGACGGGAGGGTTGACAACTTGCCTTTCAACGACCAAAATCTCAAGCATTACTTCTACTAGGCCGGGCTACGCCTCAGGCCATGTACATAGTCTGCTTGCTGCTTGTTGTTATCATCTTGTTTGCTTTGCTTACTACCTTTGTTTTATTTGGTTTGTTCTGCTTACTATTTTTGTTCACATTTGTTTTGGTTGCTTGATACCTTACGATTTTTGTTTCCAGAAATAAGTGCTGCCAACTACTACGTTGTGGCTTTTGAATAGAGTATGTGGCTGAAATTTGAAGAGACTTGTGACACTGCAACACTTGGCCAGTCTTGTGTCCGTCTTCTCTGTGTTTGGTTATAACCTTCAGCCGATGAAGTATTGATGGAAAATATGAGCCGTTTGCAAGGGAAGTTTTGGTCCAACCATGAACCTGTGTCCACACTGGGAAGCCCCATGCCTGCACTCAGCCTTCTGTTGTGTGTGTTCAAACTCATCCAAATAGTAGAAACGAAGAAGGGAAAAATATAAACGAGGAAACTTATGTCAGAGGTCTCACATGATTCTCTAAAGGAACAACCTCTTCTTCTCTCAATAAGTCGGGATCCCTCTTCTGCCCCAAAAATAAATAAGTGCCTATGCACAATCCTCTTGAAAAAATATAAAGGTGAAAGAAGAGAAAGGCTTCATGTGTAGAGAGGTGAAGCATGAGACTCCACCGGGGTATTGACCAGGTTCACTGGTGGTGGAGAAATGCATGTGTTCCTACGTGGCTCCGCTGGGGTAATGTCCAAGCCTACTGGCAGCAGAGCAACAATAGAGATGAAAACTTATACTTTGAAAGTCTTCAAATCGCGAGCTAAACTACCCTTCCTGAATTTGAAAAATTGTGATCAAGATGAAATTTTGATTGTGTTTGACTGAGTTGGAAAAAGGTGAACCATGTATGTGCATGGGGTAAGTGGGGAAGCCGAAGTAACCCATACAATGATTCAATACTCCCCGAAAGACCAAGGCCCTGTGCCACTAATGAACCAAAACATAGAAGATGGAGTTCTACCAGTGTGTTGCCAAGTGTTGTAGCGGCTACAACCGCCCTCCAAAATTTTGGTCTGCACCCAATTTCAGAGCCTCCCTTGAGAGTTTCATTTGATGACTGCACACACTCGGGTTCACTCCATTAGCTTGTGTGACTCTTCGCACCCACCTTGCTTGTTCATTTCACCCAAGTTTTTGCATGTTGATGTTAAAGTCATGCTTGCGACCATGTTATGGTCATGCTCAAGGTCTTTGCTTCATGTATACATGTTGTGTTTACTATGAAAACATCTGTTGCACTCAAACACAAAGTCACATTCACTGTCATGCAAGCGTTGTCATAGTTGACCAATGATCAATCCCAAGTGTCGCGCTTGTCACTTGCACGATCAGTCAGTCATGTTGAACATGTGTATGGATGGTTTGAGTCATCTCGTCATCGAGTCATGTATGTGTGTATTGTAGGATCACATAATCCCCTAAAGAATTGCGCAGAGGTTGCAGAGCTTTCCCGCTCCACTGACTGGGAAAATTGCGCAGATAGGCCGTACAGAGACACAGTTCTCGTCCCTGTCTACCTCAAAAAATTCTGCAGTGTTTCCAGCCAGGCCTCTTGACAGTCTAGGTACATGTCCAACCACTGGTCCTTTGTCATTTGCAGGTTTCTGTTCTCTTGCACCGTGAATTTGTATATCTTCCTATTAAACCAGTCTCCGATCTCTTTCTTAGTTGGATTCCAGTGATATGACATCATGCATCTCTTATGCATATTCTGGTCTCGACAACGGAACCATTTGTTTGCTTGTTGGGGCCTGACCCAGGTTCAACGTTAATTAGCCAAAAAAATCCCTACACTACTAGCCCTTTCGGCATCAGCCCACAAAGCGCGGACCGAAGTGTCACCCGAAGCAGTACGGGGGGATGCTGGAACCAAGTTTCCACACCCTGAGATGGTCGTGATGTTGTTCTGTTCCTTCTATTCCTGCCTTCACATAGGTCACTAAGTTCTAGGGCTCACCAGACTAGACCTCTATTCCAGCCTTCAATACCTCCGCAAAAGGGTACGACTGACCTTTGCGCAACCTTAACCTTTAATTCAGACACTTTCACGTTGCTAAAGCAACGTATTGCTCAGATTGTCAAGTTAGCTTAAGAAACTTACTTGTCTTATTAGATACTCATAGTTAGCAACTGCGTATTTAGATATCCTTATTTGTGTTAAGTTATCCAACATAATTACATTCATTCGCGCACCATAAAAGCATTATAAAGGAAATTCATACATAAAATGACAAGATGCATTAATAAGAACAAATACACAGAAATTGTAGAATACTTCTCTTTATTGATATCTTCAAGTGATTACAGACTCTATCCGCCTTGCGCACACAACTGCATGGGTCCTCGCACTTAGTTGCGGACTTCCACCCTAGGCCTGCGCGTACTCAGTTGCAGAGCCTCTACCTACGCTATGACATAAAACTTAGACTTCTTACTTCAGGGTTATGACTTTCTTCCACATTATTTCTTACTCTAAAACTACTTAGAGCTTAGCTCTTTTTATACAATCCCATGGTCCGCGGACCATGGGTAGGTCTTTTACAACCGAATTTACTTTAAAAAACTAAGGGTAGACTACCCTTTATGTCTTATGACACCTTCGAGCTCTGCGACCACAAAATGTGGAGTTTTTACAAGTTTATTACAAAATTTGACCAAAACATGGGCTTTTAGCCCCAAAACTGTCCTTTGGGGGATCCCGTTCCCAACAATGTTTAATGATGTGGTGTAGTATGGTGGAGACACATGGTGGGACAAGCACGTGTCTACTCTATGGATGTTAATATAACATGAAATAGTAAAAATATTCAAATGGCAATACATTTAAGCCAAGAGATCGGAATAAGATGATGTTGACTTCAAAAGTGATGTTTAAGATAGTTGTAGGAAGAAAACAAAATTGATAACCCACCTCCATAAAGTCATCTTGGGGGATGGGCATGTTACACTATTATCCATCCACATGCATGGGTAATAACAAGAGATATTTTCTCCCATGATGTATATTTCTTGCTATTAATTAATGTCCTTCACATTTATCCACAACATATGATTGATGATGCCTCTGATGCCTTTCTCAGCTCTCATACAAGTCAGATGGTTATGGTACCAAAAATTTCCAAGGTACATTATTTTCATTCTTCATAATGGATGCTATTTTCACACATAGCCTGTAATCTTAGTGATCATAAGTAGATGTGTTTAATGGATCAATACAATACTCTTTATTTGTGCTTTTCACCTTGCTTTTAATTTTAGTTGGACGCAATCACTATCTTCTAGTAAAGTGTGTCATTTCATGAGGTTGGTTGTAAAAATAGGGAATGCCTGAAAATGGGTATTGTGTTCATATCCCACCTATACATAACATTTTTCATTTTCCCATCATATTACCTTTCATATTTTAATTGTACATTTTGTTGGGTATGTGTTATATTGTTTGCACATGGTTTTCACTTTTAGGTGTTTTGTGGTGCATAATGGTTCAACCAATGGATTTTTAATTTCACTTAAGGATGGCATGATATATGCATACTGCATTGTAATACTATGAAGAAGAATCTATTGAAAAATATTTCTAGTTTTCTTAGTTTGGGTTTCTATGGTAGAAATATTTGTATTATTGTCTGTGTGTTATTGCATTTTTTCGATATTTATTAAGAATATGTTTGTATAAATTAAATTTATAGAGTTAAAACCTACACATTCACCTCCATTGGAGGTCTACGTTTTACTAGTCCCATGAGAAGAAGCAACTAGTAAGCCCTAGGTTGATGCTAACTACAAGTAAGCTAAGAACAATTGTGAAATTACAAAATGAATGAGAGTAATGAAAGGGATACATAATGTGACAAAATATAAACAAAATTGAGAAATTCCCCCTCATATGAGGTCATCGCCCTTAGTGCTATGCATGGAATGCATTTTCCAAAAAAGGACTAATAAAGTATTTCAATGTCCCATGTGCTAAATTGTTTATAAATAATGGACTTGATATATTGGACTATAAATGTATATTTATATACGATCATCATGAAATGAAAAGAAACATGAGCCAATAAAATATTAAGTAAGCGTGGAGAAAGTTATAAGGCAAAGTAAATGGGGTGGAAAGAAATAATGTCAAGGAAAGGGTAATTCAAATAATTGGGGAAATACTATACAAAGGTGCTCATCAGATCAATATTCATTCACCTTGCTCGACTGTCCAAGAAAACCAATGATCATTATCATATTCATCTTACACTTACATACCCCTTGATGGGATTTCTAGGAACTATTTCCTTCCTTGGGTTTTGTTGCATGTGATAGGAGTAGGTTATGGTAGTATCATATATAGACTTCCTAAATTGTATTGAATATTGAGCTATTGTGAAGTTTGATAAGGATTCTTGGTGTGACATAACTAATTGACCATTATATGTGACATGACATAGTTATTATGTTGTTTAGGAAGCGTAATCCCTAAATGGATGATGATATGATCCCACACAAATGATGATGCATGATGATGGAGAGAACCTTTTTATCATGACGATGATGATGAATGCACAATCCTTCCATGACTCTCGAAGAAATTCTCCTATTTTAATAATGATTTGGATCATTCTTGAGGATTTTGGGCTTCTTGGTGGCCTTGTACCCCTTAGAGAAGGAATGAAACTCCCATGATGGAAATGTAGCTTCTTGATAGATGTTGATGGACATGATGATGATAAAACACCCCTTGGGAAGGGTCATGGCACCTTATCCCTTGATTATGTCATGCTCTAGCTTAAGGGCATTGCACTCATGATGGGACATTTCACTTGGTGATGATGCATGAATACTTTTGGATTTGACTTGGCATGATGAGGAGACACTTAGTACCTTCTAATGATGAGATGTGACTCTTCGATTATTAAACATGATTGTTGATAAGGAATTGCACCCTTTCATTGAGATATATGTATTTTGGAACATTATACACCATTTTGGAGGATGGCATCATGCTCATTTCAGTCACTCACTCACACATGTGACACTTGGAGATAATTTATGATGGATGTCTAGCATTTATGGCTTATTTTACTCATTGGTGAGACATATTTTAGGGGTTGACCTTGACCTATCCACCTTGCATCATGGATTTATTGCATTTTAGGGATTTACTTCATTTTATCCTTTTGTATAGGATAATGCTTGGTTTTCTCCTATTTATAGAGGAAACACTACCTCATTTAGATGCTTGCATATTGTGGAGACTTCTCTTCTCTTTCCTTCTATCTCTTCTCTCTTGTGTGCAATGGATGTCTAAATAAATTGACCTCTTAAGGATAAATTGTTGATATGGATTGCACTCTTTTCTTGATTGGATATTGGTGAAACTTAGATAAATGCATGATATTTAAGTGAGTCGACTTTATTTTTCTTAGTTATGTTTATTAATGATGTTAATTAAGTGTTAAGCAAGTGGGCATAGTATTTTATTTTCATTATCCCTCTTAAACAAACCCTTTTTCCAAGTATTTGAGAAAGGAGTAAGTGGGATCCCATCCTTACCTTATCCTTGAAAATTAAGAAGCCTTGGGACAATTCCTAGGCATATGAGTGGTTATCATAGAATTTTGAAGCTAGATATAATCCAATCCTCTTTCAAGTGTGTTGGTCCTACTTAATATGACCTAGGAAAATAAAGACAGTAATTTTATCCCTTGTGTCAATAATTATTTCAATTAATTCATTTTATTTTATGTTTTAGAGCATTTTAGGGTTAAATTACAACAAATGATTTAATATTTAACATTAATTTACTTGGATATCTTATTCATAGGGTTAGAAAATGTTTTGGAATATATTATAAACTATGAAGTGTTAATTTTAATGCATTTCTAGCCACTTTATAGGGTTGTGTTGTAGCGGCTACAACCACCCTCCAAATTTTTTCCTTATTTAGCACTGAGCATTTCCGTAAGTGAAGGCTCTTCCTTTCCTCCAGAAATTGAGGAAGCCTGGCCAAGCATTGACCTCTAGACTTTCATTGCACAATTCTTGGAGGCAGTGTCCTGTTGGCCCCAAAAACTGCGCAATGGAGTTTGCTGGTTACGTGTCACTGTTGACTGAAATTGTGTATTGCACAGTTTCAGTCCTCAACAAGCCAGACTGGAATGTACATTGTGGATTTCTAGTAGTCAGTCAGCCTCCTGATAGCCCGAAGTACGCGTTGCGTAGTTTTGGCAGTCAGTCTCTCGACCTCCTCGTGGAAATTGCACAACTTTCACGTTCAATCACACAGGTATTTTGCAAGTCAGTCCTCAAGTTTGTTTTGGTTTTCGATTGACATATTGCTTGCCATGAGTGTTGCTATGTCTCTGGGCATCACAAGAATTCCTTTGTCTCTCAACAGCACAAGTACAATAACTTCCAGGAGAGCAGAGTCAAAGACACTGTTAAGAGTGCAACTGGGGATGCAGTTGTTCAAGTATCTATGAACTTTCCTATCCACGGAGACATCAAGTTGTTCATGGAAAAGGATATCAAGATCAATGGAACGACATCACATCGAGAAACACCATCAACAACAGTAGAAGGCAACACCCTTGCGCGCGACGAATGCAAGAGGAAGGTTGTTGACATCATAGAGGCAGAGCAAAGCTGCAAGTTCAAAGCAAATCCACTAATGAAGAAAGCAACTTTGGAGATTGAGGATATGAGGTGACGATGCGACATGAAGGTCGTGCAAAGTTTGAGAACGGAACAGAGAAGGAGTGACATGTGCTAAATCACCAGTTCAAGGAAGAACAAGAGCTGCATAGACTAGAGGATGACTTGCAGCGAGAATAGGTACAATAGGGGGTGCAACATGCATAGATGGTTGAAACTCCGCCCATACAAGTTATGGATCCATCCCAGCAGATGGCATGGAGCAGACAAGGTGAGTAGTGCTATTGATCACATGCAAGGGAATTCAACAACATGCATGTCATTGTGTGCATGCATGCGATCCCACCCATTGGCACACTCATCGAGGTGAAGACAAGAAGCAAGTCCAACTGGAGTTGAACATGTATTTTGACAAGTTGATGTGTACGACAATCAACACATGCTTGGAGATCAATGCAAACATTATGCATAAACATGTTTCCAGTTTGGTCACACCTAGGACGACCATGCACATGGTATCAGATGAGTGGGATAAAGGAGCCATACCAGTGGACCCAGATGCAACAGAGGAAAAAGTTCGCTTCAACAAGATGTCACCATTAAGTGCATAGAAACCATCATGGACGACCAAGCTTGGCATTAGTTCACCACCACCAACCATCACAAGGATGTCAAAGAGTTGGTCTCACCACAACGGTCCGAGTGTTAGTGATGTCTTGCATGGCTTGCTCAAGCCGTTTTGTCTCACATGGGTACATGTGCATTGTAATGTAACGTCTTGTCAAGTGTAAGTTCAAGTGTTGATAGTTGGATGTAACAGTCACAGAGTAGATGGAGAGCCATGAGGGTAGATGAACTGTCACAAAGGGGAATGTCAAGGGCCACCCCACCCTTTGCTATAAATAGTCCCTCATAACTCTTTGTAAGGGATTTTGGTCAGTCAAGCTTCCAATAAGACTATCTTAGAGAGATCTTGGACATTATTGTAATGCACCTTGAATTCTCCACTACGCAGAGCTAGTATATCTCTTTGGAGGAGCAGGCGGTTGTGGTTGTAATGTTCTGCCATCGGAACTAGTGGTTGGACATGGATGTATTGTATGACTGAAACTTACACTTCTTAATATAATAGAGCCAACATGTTTCATGCATATGTCATATTTTATTCTAGCTATCTTGTTTACGCTAAATGATATATGTATCTATTTGCTTACGCATGTATGTATGGACTATTCTGTATAAGTATGTATGAATATTACTGAAATGTGCTGATTGGTTTAACCATCACTTTGGATTCTTAGCTAGCTTGCTTTCTAGTTTGTGATGCATCTACACTCTTGTGTTCCCTTCCAAGCCGTGTGCTATCACAGGTTTCCAAGGGGTGCACTCACCCCACTCTCCGTGTGTTAGAACCGTTCATGCATCTTCCTTGTCTCTCCGTAGCTGTCACACCGTTGCTACTTACTGGGACATCTTACTTGCCTTTGTGTGAAACTGCAGACAAGGAATTACTGTACGACCCACTGCTGGGACTCCTACACCAAATGGTGTGAGGTCTAATTGGGACTTATTGCAGGGGAGATCCCCTGACATGTTGGTGGGTCCAACACCGTCAACATTTCTGGCGTTAGAAGGAGGGACAAATGACAAGCTGTGCCCTCTCATCCTGTTTTGAACATTTACATATCTTTCATGGAGGATTGCACTCTCCTCCCTCCACGATTTTTTTCGCATGCCGAATCTACTACCATCATGAGGGAGTTCTTTGATCTCTTGTCTACATTCACATATGATGGTGAAGGCAAAGTGGCCTATCCTGAGTTATTACATGACTTCCTTGCCTTGATTTACGAGGATTATGAATGTTCTAATGAACAAGCCTATTTACTGCTTGCATAGAAACTTCGTGAATCTCCACTTTGGTAGCTGCACAGCCTACTAGTTGATAGCATGCACTCACTTTAGCACTTTGGTGATCTCATTGAAGAAACTTTCTATCATTTTGATCCATAACATATTGATAAAAAACTGTTACGACAACGGAAGGCTCTGCATGAATCACCTATGGAGTTTTGGTAGCACTTCCATGATTTGCAGTTTCAAATTCCGAAGAGCCAGATGAAATTTCCCTATCTTTGGGATAGATTCTAGTACTGTCTTAACAAGTCAATCCATCCCAAGAAGAAGTTCAAGCTCAAACTCTGCTCAACATACTTCAGTGATGAAGCTACACAATCATAGATGGATATGGTCACTGTCACAAGTGACTGTCCGCCGTCCCCTCATAAAACAGCTCCACCATCGAAAAGTGATGTGGGAGAGCATGAACACACATTTCTTGAACTATCATGTCCTCCCGACATCACTCCTTCTGATTTTCACGCAAACTTGGTTGTGAGTCCCATACCTCGTCACATGTATTTTGTACCTCAACCTCTGTCTTCGTATTCTGATCATCCTCTGGATGACACTGTCTTGTGTTCTTCCATTATGAACTCTACACTTGTTTTGAACGAGGATTGATATATTGATGGAGTTGGTGTTGCACAACCAACATGCGCTGGCATTCATGAAGAGCATGATGGGGAGCTTGAACATCCACTGGCAGCAGGGGACCATCCCTATCTATCCGTACCTCCTCCATTTTTTCTTGAAATCCTTGATGATCCTTCCATCTCTGATTGTTCATGTGCATCTCCATCCTAAGATGCACCTATTGTTCATCATTCACTGGACACACCGTATGTCAGCTCATCATCCGAAAATAGAGAGGGCCGATCATTCATTGAAAATCCACTTGATCTTTCATCTGCTCTTTCCAGAAACACAGAGGGTGAACATCCTTTCTTCTCATCTGCCCCTCTGTGTGATTCATCAAATCATGAGGATGCCGACCAACATCCTGAGTTTTTTGATCTTGGCTGTCGTGATCTCTTTACCTCATCATCTGATCACGATGCTGATTCACTCATTGTTAATCCGTCTAAGCTGTTGTCATTCTGTATTTTTTAGGTTGAGGGAGTAAACACATAGTACAACATCAAAACCACTTTGGAAGATGGGATCTAGCCCTACCAGCTTCAGAGAGGGATATATCTATTTAATTTAGCTTTGTTTTTATGTAAGTTTTTAGGCTACATTGCACTTTTTTGTTTATTTTAAAAGGTTTTCTTGATTTGATTGTTATAATTCCATTGGGCTATGGATTCTATAAACTAAACTAGATTTTTGCCTCAATTTTTAGAGGAGTTCTCACATGGCAAGCTAGGTTGCATTAACTGGATCTTTTCAGAAATTAAGTGATTTGTGGAATAACATAAATGTAAGCTTCAGTAGAGACCAAAGAGAAATTGAGAATTCTTTGACTTGACTTCAATGGAAAACAATAAAATTAAAAACAGCCAAAATAGGGCACTCTAGATAACGAATCCTATTTATCACACTTTCTGTTGATTAATTTAGATATTTAGAAAACAGAGGAAAGAAATAACAACATTTAAACAAATAGACAGAAGAAACACATCACCATTTAACACACCACATGAATCCTGTGAAAGGTCCCTGTATTATTGATGCTCCAGTACTTCAAAATTACAATATGTAGAAGGAAATTACATTCGGAAATCAACCCTTAATACTTCAAATAGTGAAGTATTTATACAAATTCTAAACTAAAATATCTTGAAAAAATATCAAGATTTGTTACAAACATCTACAACTATATTACACAAATAGAACTGAAATATAGGACATTCAAAACTAATGAATCTATTTGGCACTATATTTGTGGATTTCTGGTGACAAAGAAGAGCGACAAAGAAGAGTAATTCGAATTTGATTGCAACTCTTTTGATGAGGTGGCATTCAAGTCACTAACTATCTTTGAGCTTTTTCATCCCGAAATTCTAAAACATAGGGTTCTATAATACCTTCATATATCTCGAAATAATAGATATTATAAAACCGAGAGAGTTTTTTGTAAATTAGCATCTGGGGAACAAAAACCTCCTCTAGTTTATCAAAATTCATTTCTTATTGTCCATAATATGCTCTGCAAAAAGGTGATTGAAACATGAAATTTCTTGAAAATATGCCTTCAAAGAATCATTAGAATATCCCAAACCATAATAGATGTTAGAAAAATTAGAGAGTTTTTTTGTACAAGAGGATGTTAGAAAAAAAACCTCTTTCAGTATTTTAAAATAATTTCTTAGTGGTCTGTAAATTACATTTGAAAGTACAATGTTGTATAAGGAAAGAATGTAGTTTTACTTGGCCATGAAACATACATATGACGTGGAGGCGGGAGGTGACATGGAGGTGGGGGTGAGTTGGGACATAAATTCAAGTGGCGGGAAGTGAGTGGCATGGGAGTGATAGAGAGGTCGAAAGTTAATTACATAACGGACATGGCCAGGTGTCGGGATAGGAGTGGAAGGGAGTGCGTGGGAAGAGCTAGTAGGAAAGGTGGTTTTCGGAGGGGGTATAAGGCGTTAAGTGGTATCAGTTGGGGGGGTGTGAAATCATGAGGATGCGACACGTAGGGGATAGGGCTTGACCACTGAAATAACTTTTCAGACACACCTGGTGGTAAAGACAGAATGGAGAGGGGGGGCTGAAAACGGATGAGGTTCGTTGATCACGTGCGAGGTCAAATCTCAATGCTTTCAAACTGTCGCTCATTAACTATAAATGACCAAGAACTTTGTTCACTTTCACCTTTTGATTATTTCTTTCTCAACTTAGGATAAAGGGAAAATGAAAACATATAAAGTACTTTATTCACATAGCGCACATATTTTCCTCTTTAGCCTATGATCAAAATTTGGATAAAAATGAAGTAAGAAATATATGAAAACACTTTATCCATTTGTGGCCTTTCTGCTTTGTTTGTGGTGCATACTTCAACTTTCTCTTTCTTTTGATCCTGGAATTGGATTTGAGTGTATGATATAGTGTTGGAAAGTTTCTTCTGATCTCCTTCTGATGAAAATACCTGTAGTCTGATATGATCCAAACATTTACATGAAAAAATCTGCTTAAATCTCGGTACTTGGTGTCTCTTTGGAAATAATTTGCAGGAGGAAATATTATTTACAACATCTCAAACATAATAATGATTATCTATAATCAAGAACTCCTATAAAAATTATAGGACCGTAACATAAGCCACTGGTCTACAATGATCTATCTATCGATGAAGTTGAAACTCCCCAGACTATCGAGGCACTTCAGCTCGAGCTGATGGTTATGTCAGGCCCTCACTGTCCTGAGGTTGGTCTCACTTCCGATCACGAAATTGTTCAAGCACCTGAGGCTCATCATCACTCATCTGTATGTGTTGAAGAACAATCCAACACTCAGATTTTACTTCCTCCACTCGAACTACATGATCCCATCACTCATGCATTGGAGGAATCTTACACAACAAGCACACTTGCGCAATGTAAGTGGTCTACCTTTCTCACGTTTTCTTTCATGTCATGGTCAAGGGAATGCATACACTCAACATCTGCACGCAGTGTAGAACAACACCATGGCAAGTCCACATTGTGGATGTCATGTGCTTTCACTCATTTTTGTTCTATGGATGCTTGTAAGCTCGAAGTGTGTTTGTTTTCACTGTAGTATCTTTCAAATTTGTTGGTTCACACAACCGGGTTGCTGGTAGACCAAGCCTTCACCAACATGGGTCAACCAATGGGCTATTGGATGCATTGGAAATATCACTTCACATGATCAGGCCCATGAAATGTTAGCTTAGGAGTAGTAGTAGTGTTCGCTTTCAGTTTGCTTGCTTGCATGCTTGTTTGCTTTCTTGCTTTGCATGTTTGTTTGTTTGCTTGCTTGTTTTCTTAATCACTTTGCTTTCGCATTTACTTATGCTTCTGCTTGGCTTTGTTGTTTGTTTGCTTGATTTTGTTCATAGGTTAGTTTCACATGAAACGATGTATGACTCTTGAAACAAGCTAGGTAGAGTGTTATGCTCTTGAATCGTGAGAAGATGCCAGAATACCAAATATACGAAGAAACACAACCTAGAACACAAAAAAAAATGAGAAATAACATCATGTATTTTATTATTCAAAGATGAAATCAATGTTCACTTGCCTCTTCGAGGGGGCAACCTCCAACAGAGCTGGGCTCGATTACAAGATAAGACACAACGCTCCTCAATGGGGAGTCTCTATCCTTTATACAGGATTCATACATGTAATACCATGGGTGAGTACCATGGTTCTCTTAATACCATCTATCTAATACCATGGCCCATTTGCAACTAACTATGGTCCCTTTCTTTAAATGTGGGTCAACCAGTTATAATTACTAATATGGGATTTATTAACTATTTAACTAACTATAACTATGACTCAAGCCTATGACATAAATAAGGGGGTTAGTGTCAAACCCTAACATTCCCTCCCCCATAAAAACAACCTTGTCCTCAAGGCTGAAGTTGCGAAAACTGTTGAAGGATAGTGGCTGGTTCCCTGGTCGCATCTTCTGGAGAGGTGTCTTTCCACTTGACGAGGACTCCCTTGATCGTGCAGCTGCGCAAATGTCGTTATCGCTTGTCAAGGACTTGTTCTGGTTGGAGCCAGATTGAACCTTTTTCATCCAATTCAGGTAGACTGGTTTGAATTCTGCAATTATCCCCCACCACTTTCTTGAGGCATCATACATGGAAGACGAGATGGATTTTTGCAGTGGGTGGCAAGGCTAGCTTGTAGGCTACTTCGCCAATGCGATGAAGTATTTGATAAGGTCCGTAGACTTTTGGAGGTAATTTCTGATGGCCCTTGTCTTTGAGTGATGTTTGCTTGTATGGTTGCAACCTCAAGAATACCTAATCCCCTTCTTGAAATATGCGCTTTGAACAATGTTGGCCTGCCTGTTGCTTCATGCGATTTTGAGCTTGATGGAGATTATCTTTGAGACAGGCTAGCATGGTTGTACGGTTCTATAGGAGTTGATCCACTGCTTGCACCTTAGAGCATCTAGGGATATAAGAAGTAGGTGAAGGGGGGAGTTGACCATAAAATGCTTCATATGGAGTCATCTTGGTGGCGACATGATGGTTAGTATTATACCACCATTTAGCTAAAGGTAACCACTGTACCCATTGATGTTGCTTTTCTGAAGTGAAGCACCTGAGGTAGGTCTCTAGACATTTGTTGACGACTTCAGTTTGACCATTAGTTTGGGGATGATAGGAAGTACTTAGTTGTAGTTGGGTGCCTTGTAGCTTGAAAAGTTCCTGCCAAAAGTTACTGGTGAAGATCAGGTCATGATCAGACACAATGGAAGTTGGCATACCATGTAATTTGAAGATATATTCCATGAAATATTGAGTCACCAAAGTGGGTGTAAAAGGGTGGGGTAGGGAACAAAAATGAACATACGTAGAAAGTCTATTCAAAACCACCATGATGGTTGACTTGTTGCCTGACTTCAGAAGACCAATAATGAAATCCATATAAACATCCGTCCGGATTGAGGCAGGGATGGGAAATGGTTGTAAAGTGCATGGGGACTTGACTGTTTCTCCTTTGTGGCACTGACACAAATCACATTCAGCTACAAAAGTAAGAATGTCCATTTTCATGCCTATCCAAAAGAAGGAACGACGAGTGCGAGCATAAGTCTTCTAGAAGTCTCCATGGCTTGCAGTGGGAGATGAGTGCAACTCTGCCAAAATGTAAATTTTGAGGGTGGATGTCGGTGATATCACTACTTGGTCCTTGTAGTGAAGAATGTCATCCTTCCAAGACTAGATCGTTGTGGAATTAGAATCTTCTTGCAAGTTATTAATGATTTGGGCTAGCGAAGGATGTGAAAACCATTCCTTGCGAGCTTCTTCAATCCAATCTGGAATGGGCAGAAAGATTGCTAGCAGGGTGCTGTCCTCCTCAAATTGGCGTGATAAAGCATCTGCTATGACATTTTCGCTCCCTTTCTTTTAAATTATCTCATAATCATATCCCAAAATTTGGGATATCCATTTATTTTGCTATGGCGAGGATAGCTGTTGCTCCAAAAAATATTTAAGGCTTTGATGGTCTGTGCAGATTTGGAAACATGCCCCAATAAGTATGGTCGCCAGGTATCCACTGCATGTAAGATGGCTATCATATCCTTCTCATAGGTAGATTTTCATAGATGTTTCCCACTTAGTTGTTGGCTGGTGAAGGCCAAGGGTTGACCTTCTTGCATTAAGACAAACCCAATACCCATACCTGAAGCATCACATTCAATCACAAAAGATTTGGTGAAGTCGGGTACTGCCAATATGGGAGTGGAACACATGGCCTGTTTGAGAGCTATAAATGCTTGCTGTGCTTCATTAGTCTAGAGGAATGAATTTTTCTTGAGAAGGTGAGTGAGGGGTCTAGCAATGCGACCATAATTACAGACAAGTTTGTGATAGTAGTCGGTGAGACCCAAGAATCCTCTCAAACTCTTCAAGGTATTTGGTTGTGGCCAATCTTGCATTGCCTGGATCTTTTTGGTATCCACCCTGACAACTTCACGCCCCATAATGTGGCCCAAATACTCGACTTCTTTCATGCCCAAAGAGCACCTAGACAATTTGACAAATAATTTATGCTCCCGGAGCAGTTGCAAGAGAAGGTCTACATATTGAAGATGTTTTTCCCAGGCAAGGTTGTAGATGAGAATGTCATCAAAGAAAACAAGGACATATTTTCTGAGATATGGTTTGAGCAGGTGATTCATGAGGCTCTGAAAAGTGGATAGGGCATTACAGAGACCAAATGGAATGACCAGAAATTCATAATGGCCTTCATGAGTTCGGAAAGCAGTGTTCGGAATGTCTACTTCTTTCACGCGTATTTGGTGATAGAATGAGCGAAGATCTAGCTTAGTAAAGAATTGAGCCCCATTTAGTTCATCAAGCAAATCATCAACAACCGGGATGGGGAATTTATATTTGTATGTAAGCTTGTTGAGGGTCCTGAATTTTGGACACTTGTGCCATTCCCCATCTTTCTTGAGCACCATGACCACAGGCGATGAATAAGGACTGATGCTAGGACAAATGAAGCCAACTTTCAGGAGTTCCTTGATGATTTTTCAATTTCATTCTTTTGGGTGAAAGGGTATCTATATGGGCACAAATTTGGTTGTTGTTCCCCTGGGACCAAAGTAATGCTATGATCATGTTCCCCTCTAGAGGGTGGAAGCTCATGAGGTTTGTTAAAGACTTGCGGATGGCTATTTAAGACCTGTTGCATCTCAGGATGAATATGATGAGTAGTGGGCTTGAAGGCCTGGATGGCATTAAATTGTGTGATAACTCCATGGTGGCCCTTTTTTAACAACTTTTCCATCTGATGCAAGCCAATGATAGAAGGAGTACTTGCCTGGAGTTTGCGGAGGGTATCCGTGTGGTCATTCTGCTTAAAGCTCATATTTAACTCCTGCAAATCCATTGTGATTGGGCCAAGTGTGTGGAGCCATTCAACACCCAAGACAATGTCACACCCACCCATGTTGATGGAAAACATGTGGGTCCTTAGGTGGTAATCTCCCATCTGAAGTTTGATATTTTCATAGCGGCCTTCACATTTCATTGTCCCCCCATCAACAATCTGGACCTGGAAATTAGAGACTGCTTTGACAAAACAATGCACAACTTCTGTGAATCTCTGATGGATAAATTTATGCATGATGCCACTATCAATCAATACTACTATAGGGCGATGTTTAATAAAACCTATGATTTTGAGAGTTTGGGGAGAAGAAATGCCTGCCAAAGCATGGAGCGAGATAACTGGTTCTTTTGGTGTAGCTGGGAGCTCATTGTCCTGCTAGTTGTCCTCATCTTCCTCCTCTGGTCCCTCAAAGGGTGGGGCTTCCTCAGATGAACTATGATCAGTAGAATCAATTTGAAAGAATTTGGGTTGCTTGTATTTATGCTCCGGGGAGTATTTTTCATCACAGTAGTAACACAATCCTTGCTTTCTTCTTTTAACCATTTATGCGGGTGATACCTTTTGAAACTTAAGTGTTTGGGTAGTGCCCTGAGCCTGGGTGGGGCGTCCCTTGGCTATGAAATTTGGACGAGGCGACTGGGCCACTAAAGCACGTTCCACTTCGATAACCTTTGTGAAATCTTCCATCCATGTGGGTGGGTGGTGCATCCAGACATGGGCTTGGATGGCATCTTTGAGACCACTTATAAAACATTCCAAGTAGAATTCATCTGCTAGACCTGCTGTGCGGAAGGCTACTGCCTCAAAGGCTGTAATATAATCGTTTACTATGCCCGTCTGTCTGAGCTTAGTAAGACGATCCAAAAATTCCGTTCATGTTCAAAGCGGTCACAAATGGATTTTGCAAACACCTACCAAGTAATTGTCCTTGGATAGTATTTTTGATGCCACTGCCACCATTGCCATCTTTCTTGGTCCAAGTAAAGGTCTCCCACACATAGCTTAGTCTCATCATCTCTGATGTGATTCAGAGTGAAATATTGGTCCATTTATGATAGCCATATTTCCGGATTAGAGCCATCAAATTTGTACATGTCCAGCTTGGGTGGTTGAGGGTGGGAATGTTGATGATTTCCATGGAAGTGAAGATGATGGCTAGATTCTCCTTCATGGTCTTAATTAGAACCATATGTCTCCAACTGTAACACAGAATTTCCCTTCGTGAATGTGTCTTGTAATGTCTGGATCTGCCTCATTAATTCATCCAACCATTTTTCAAGGGACTCCACCTTCTCATTGGCCATAGCTTGAGCTCTGGTTTCTACCCTACACGAATCCGGGTCACTTGTCATCATTGTGAAAAAATTTGGGACCACCCAAAAATTGAAGTTGCAAAGTGAATGGTACCACCTCGCTTAGCTCGTCATCCTAATTCTTATGGGATAAGTCACTTATAAGCATGTCCTAGGAGGGCCTTAGACTGGTTTTTTTTTTTTTTTTAACTCCGAAAGGAGTTTTACTCCCCACTTATCAATACTGAAGTAGCGAATTTCCGGAAAAGTTAATTTTGCCCAATGTTCGCGAGAATCGCCCCAGGGTATAGGAGCCACAAATATCCCTACACAAATGGTCAGATCTGTCTGCGAAACCCTCAACTGCTAGATCTAAATGGTATTGTGGGGTAGACCCTGAACTGGTGGGTCTGATTGTTACGGAGGTGATAGAACCCAACCTTCTAGATATGATATGGTAAAGAAGATGATGGGAAATCATCAGAGAGACGAGGGAACTATGGTCTCAAGGAGTGTCAAGTGCTACATATCACAATATACATAAGGGTCCAACAGTAGTACTTGGCCCAATATTTCAAGGCACTAACTAAGGAGGATCAAATGTACCCTTAGCCGTACTACTTGACTACCCTATCATACGCGCGAGTAATCTCCCTGAGTGTTGTTCTCGATGTACTGTAGCAGCAAGATGGCTGACGATTTATCTATGATGAGGTTTTAGGTGAGCCTAGGGGGCTTCCGATATACCCAAAGGGTACATGGAAGAAATTCGGTGCGTGGTTCTATCTAATGCACTACTACTCGAAGGGGTACCCACAGGGGTTACAAGGGAGTCCAAAAAACGTGACCACCTCTTGTATTTCCTGCGTGCATTCCTCCCCAAATCCGCAGGTTTATGCGCTCAACGACAAATCCCGTGGTTTAAAGACGTCGGAACACGTCTCTAGCCAAAAAAATTATGCTAAAAATGGAGATTCCACCAGCCCTGGAAAGTCCTCTGATACCACTTGTTATGCTCTTGACTTGCGAGAAGATGTCATAATACCAAATATATGAAGAAACACAACCCAAAACACAGAACGAAATGAAAAATAACAACATGTATTTTATTATTCAAAGATGAAAGCAATGTGTCGTTTCCTCTTCGAGGGGGCAATCTCCAATAGAGCTAGGCTCGATTACAAAATTAGACAAGGCGCTCCTCAATGGGGAGTCTCTATCCTTTATATAGGATTCATACATGCAATACCATGGGTCAGTACCATGGTTCTCTTAATACCATCTATCTAATACCATGGCCCATTTGAAACTAACTGTGGTCCCTTTCTTTAAATGCAGGTCAACCACTTACAATTATCAATATGGGCTTTATTGACTCTTTAACTAACTATAACTATGACTCGACCTTATTACATAAATAAGGGGGTTAGGGTTGGATCCTAACATAGAGTATAAGAGGTCTTGTGTAGCTATCACTACTTGGTTATTTGTCATCTTGCCTCTTTATGAAGAACTTTTTACTTTTAGTCCATGATACGTCGATGAAAGATATGTACTGTTCGAAGTGAACCTCGGTGAAAACACAACACTTGCATGCTAGCTAGTGTCACCTACTCTAGTCGATTGTTTTTGGGTTAACCCTTGGAAGCTCAGTCAAGTAGAGTAAGGTGAGGGGAAAACCTTAACAAGCATGTCAGAGTTATAGATACGCTACTTCTCTGAAGGAATAACCTCTTCTTCTCTCAATAAGTTGGGATCCCTCTTCCACCTATGAAATGAATAAGTGCTATGCACAGTTATGAAAATGAAAATGAAGAAAAGAAAAGTGAAAAATTTAAAAAAATGAAAAATGAATAAGGCGAAAGAAGAGAAAGGCTTCAAGTGCAGAGAGGTGATGCAAGTAACTCTACCGGGGTACTGACCAGGTTTGCTGGCAGTGAAGCAATGCTTGTGTTCCTACATGACTCCGCCGGGGTATTGTCCAGGCCTGCTAGCAGCGGAGCAACACCATAGATGAAACTAAGACTCTGATGAATATACTGCTTATGCACCAATATACCCCTCAACCCTAATCGAAACAAATCTATTGACTTCGCTTGGAATGTGTGTCAATCAACGAAGAGCTTGGTAGATGCTACATCTTACAATCAAGCAAGTGTGGAAACCAAGATGAACTGAGAACTGAACAATACTTCTGGAGGTGTTAGACTTGCTTTTCATGAACAAGGTCCATTCAGAGAGCTGGAGTTCTACCAGTGTGTCGCCAAGTGTTGTAGTGGCTACAACCACCCTCCAAATTTTTTCCTTAGCTTCGTTTTGGAGCCTCCCTACCAACCTTTCATAACAGCATGTCTTGCCTTGTCAAGTACATAAGCTTCAGTGATTTTCTTGCAGAATGACAACTTGTCCATCAAATCTTGTTGTATCCCCGTCACATGTTATTTCATCGGAATTGGTCAAGCTGTAGCCTGTGCAACTCCCTCAAGAAATTGCACAATTTTGGAGGGAAACCATCCTTCCCTCCATAAATTGCACAATTCTATCTGGCAACCTGTTGGGCTCCATAATTGCACAAATATGCTTGTCATTGTTCACTGAGAAAAATGTGCAATTCCTCCCAGCAAGGCTGCTCAACCCAAAAATTACACAAACCTTCTGGGCAGTCAGCCCAACTCCCTCCCAGAAATGCACATTTTTTCCCCTCAGCTGATAAGATCGATGCATGTGCCTTCAGGTTGACTGGTTCCCTCCAGGACTGAGCAAAACTAATTTGCATACATGGATTGCTTCTCCCAAGGCAACATGCAAAGACATCCCTTGATTTAGAGATCTATTTTTAGCAGTTGGAGGTTACATGCAAGGATCATTTCATAAACCTCCCGCCAAGTGTCAGTTTTCCTAGATTTGTGGCATGCGCATCACAACCTTGATTTTATCAAAACTCATCAACCAGACACTGCAGAGCTCATTCCTCACTCTGACCTTGCAGCTCTGACATCCCACATTTCATCTAGGAGTCGTCGGCACATTTAGCTCCGCTGTCTTGGGGTAAGCCCACCTTTCATGTCTTACATGGTGTTTCTATCGCTTGTTGTGTTTCAATTTGTGTGAGTGTTGTTTGCTTGATTTTAGTGAGCGCTTGTTGTCATTTTGATGTATGTTAGCTTGTATAAGCACCATTTCATTGTTCATTTGCATCTCACTACTGTCGCATGCATGACACTGTTTTTCATGGATGGTCACCATTGCGGTAACTCGCTTCACACACATGCATGCTTTCCTGTTTTCTGAATCTTGCATTTGCTGTTTGCATGAATGATCATTCACTCTTGTTTTCACTAATCTCACCATGCATTCAGAATTCTCATGTTTTTAGTCACCCGTCGAATGGACTGGGTTAACTTGGCCCAGAACACGCCTTGCTTGGTTAGTACTACGCATTTTTGGAAGCGAAGTCTCTCCCTTCCATCCAGAAACTACACAAGCCTGGCCAAGCACTGACCTCTAGACTTGCATTGTACAATTCTTGGAGGTAGTGTCCTGTTGGCCCCAAAAACTGTGAAATGCAGTTTGCTGGTTGCATGTCACTGCTGACTGAAGTTGCGCATTACGCAGTTTCATTCCTTAGTAGGCCAGGTTGGATTGTGCATTGCGTAGTTCTAGCAGTCACTCAACCTCCTGAAAGCCCGAACTATTCCTTGTGCAGTTTTGGCAGTCATTCTCCCGACCTCCCCACGAAAATCGTACAACTTTCACGTTCAATCACACAGGTATGTTGCAAGTCAATCCTCAAGTTTGTTTTGGTTTTGATTGGCATATTTCTTACCATGAGTGTTTTTATGTCTCTAGGCATCACGAGTGTTCTTCTGTCTCTCAACAACACAAGTACAATGGCTTCCAAGACAGTAGAGTCAGAGACACTGTTAGGAGCGCAAATGGGGATGCAGTCGATAGAGTGTCTATGAACTTGCCTATCCATGAAAACATCAATTTGTTCATGGACAATGATATCGAGATCAATGGAAATGACATCACAATGAGAAATACCATCATCAGCAGCAGAAGGAAACACACCTACACGTGACGAATGCAAGAGGAAGGTTGTTGACAACATAGAGGCAGAGAAAAGCTGCAAGTTCAAAGCAAATCCACTCATGAAGAAAGAAACTTTGGAGATTGAGGCCATGAGGTGATGATGCGACATGAAGGTCACACGAAGGTGGAGAATGGAACATAGAAGGAGTTTCATGTGATGAATCAACAACTCAAGGAAGAACAACAACTACATAGACGAGAGAATGGGTTGCAGCAGGAATAGGTACAACAGGCGGTGCAATATGCACAGATGGATGAAACTGTGCCCATTCCATTTATGGATCCATCTTAGCAGATGGCACAAAGCAGACAAGGTGAGCAATGTTTTTGATCACATGCAAGGGAATTCAACAACATGCATGTCATTGTGCGCACGCATGCGATCCCACCTATTTGGCACACTCACCAAGACAAAGACAAGAAGCAAGTCCAACTGGAGCTGAACATGTATCTTGACAAGTTGATGCGCACAACCACCAACACATGCTTGGAGATTAGTGCAGACATTATGCATCAACATGTTTTCTATCTGGTCGCACTTGAGATGACCATGTGCATGCTATTAGAGGAGTGGGACGAAGGATCCATATCAATGTACCTGGATGCAACGAAGGCAAGAGTTCACTCCAGCAAGATGTCACCATTGAGCGCACGGACACCATCACTGACGACCAAGCTTGGCATCAGTTTGCCACCATAAACCATCACAAGGATGTCAAAGAGTTGGTCTCACCACAATGGTCCGAGTGTTAGTGATGTCTTTCTCAAGCCGTTTTGTCTCACATGGGTACATGTGCATTGTAATGTAACGTCTTGTCAAGTGTAAGTTCAAGTGTCGATAGTTGGATGTAACAATCATAGAGTAGATGAAGAGTCATGAGGGTAGATGAACTGTCACAAAGTGGAATATCAAGGGCCACCCCACCCTTTGTTATAAATAGTCCCTCATAACTCATTGTAAGGGCTTTTGGTCAGCCAAGCTTTCGATAAGACTATCTTAGAGAGAGCTTGAATAGTATTGTAACATGCCTTGGCTTCTCCACTACACAAAGGTAATATATCTCTTTGGAGGAGTAGGCATTTGTGGCTGTAATGTTCCACTATCGGAACTAGTCGTTAGACATGGATGTATTGTATGACTGGAACTTACACTTCTTAATATAACAGAGCTAGCACATTTCATGCATATGTCGTATTGTGTTCCAACTGCCTTGTTTACTAAATGATATATGTATCTGTTTTCTTACGCATACATGTATGGACTATTTTGTATAAGTATGTATGAATCTTATTGAAATGTGCTGATTGGTTTAACCATCACTTTGGATTGTTAGCTAACTTGCTTTCCAGTTTGTGATGCATCTACGCTCGTGTGTTCCCTTCCAAGCTGCGTGATATCACAGGTTTCCAAGTGGCGTACCCACCCCACTCTCCATGTGTTAGAATCGTTCATGCATCTTCCTTGTCTCGTCGCAACGGCCACACCCTTGCTATCAACAAGGACATCTTACTTTCCTCTGTGAGAAATCACGGTTAAGGCATTACCGTACGACCCATTACTGGGACTCCTACACCAAACGATCTGAGGTCTAATTGGGACTTCTTACCGGGGAGATTCCCAGACATGTTGGCGGGTCCAACACCATCAACAGGTTGACATCTAGGGTTTTAGTGTTGCTATATACTATTTTAATACATAATTTTTTTGTAATTAAATCTCTATTTTACTCTCATTGTAGCCCTTCAATTTTTTTTATTACCAATTATCATAGGTCTTGGGGCTATTTGTTATTTTAGTTGTAAACTAGCTCATTCCTATTTTTTTTAATTTACAAGCTATTTTGCTACAACATCATGTAATTTATTTATTGTGTGTATTTATTGAACTTCGTTGAGATCAAACTGATATAACTAAGACATTATAACAACCATATGACCTTCTAAACTCAAAGGAAATTACTTTCAAATCCACCATAAACCCTTACTGTTTTATCCTCTTGATTGGTGGTGACTGAAGTAGATGCCTTAAGGGGCTATTAACTTAGTTTGACTAGGCTATTATATCCCCAAGATATACTATGGAAGTCTCCAATTACTAAAATGAGGGGAGTAGTAGTTATGGTCATAGTGGTGACTATCCCTGTTACAAATTCTCTTAGTCACCCAGTGAAGCTTTGCACTAGGGTGCAATATTTTACTATAACAAGTACAAAGTAATAAGACCAAATTTATAAAAACCTTTAAATATTTCTTTAATATATGTTTTTTTGTTGGTAAGCTATCGAGTTAATTACTATAAAATACAATATATTACATTGTCCTAAAAGCATGAAGAGTACTGGATGAGTTTGTGACATGAAAGCCAAACTCCCCTATCAAAGTAGAGTAGAGATTCCATAGAATCCGTTTAAACATAAAGATTATCTAGAAGTGAAAAACCAAAAAATGTTGCCTCAAAGGAAACCTTGCAGCACTAGATAAGCAATTTAAGAGTCACAATCTTAAGGTTATATAAACAACACATATGATTTTCCATAGAGGAAACCAAACCCTCTCTAGATTGGAGATCAATGGTGCATGTAAAATTTGATAAAACATTGATATCTATGAAGAGTAGATGTTGAATTCATGATTGAAATTTGTAATTATGGTGAATAAGGATCCATAGGAGCATCACTGGCATCCAAAAGGTCAAGGGGTTTATCCTGGGAGCAGTCAAGAGCATTTAAAAGGATGATGCCCCCATGCTTCATGATAAATTAAGAGCTAAGAATAACTTGGAGGTTGTTTTTATTTTTTAAATCCAAACTCTGTCGAAGCTCAATGTGGTCCTATTCTTCCTTCAAAATAACATTGTCCACAAAATATTTGACATGCCACTATAACTCAATAATATGAGAAAACTTAGTATCCTTGGTGTGACTAATGTGACATCTAGCACAAAGTCATGGACTGTTGAATTCACTTCTTCATCGCTTCAGGGGACTTGTTCCTCTTTAACTGAGTTCTCAATATGGTCTGTAAAATATTGGAAATATTCCACTAGATAGTTCATCACAATAGATCTAATAAATTATACTAAAAAATTCAAAATCTACACTATCAGGGTTTATTTCTCTTTAGATTTATGGAATTGTAAATTACTGTTTATTGCATATGCAAATGTTTATAGTTATGAAAAAAGTATAGAAAAACGAAATAAAATCCCACAAAACATTATTGACATAAGATATATCTTAGGAAACCCTTTTGGGAGAAAAATATAGCTGGAAGGTGAGGCCGTTCTGCTCTCTTTCTTTGAATAAAAAATGGTTGCAAGTATAAATAAGTATGGCATGTGGCTTGTGGGATACTACAGTGCACAAATCCTGTCATTTTTCTCTCTTCCTATCCCTATTGGCTACTCTTCTCATCTATGGAGCAATATCACTCAAAAATAATGGAACCCCTTTTCTTCCTAGTGGCTCGATTATAATAGCCTAATAGCCTAATAGTGGTTAGCTTTGACTCCCTCAACTTTTAACCAAATTTACAATATGCGATATCTTAGAGTCTCCTTTTTCATGATCACATGGGTAGCCCCTTTTTTATAAATAATGGAGGCTAACATGGAATCCTCTCGAATTATGGTGGAAAAAACAGGAAGGTCAACTTTCAAGTGACATAACTCTTGCATACATACTCTGATTTAGGTGATTCTTGCTTTGTTGGAAAGATATTTATGTGTAGAATAGGAAAGATAGGTACACCATTAATGTTAAAAACTTTTACTGTCAAAAAACATTATTTGATGCCTTAAAATTCTCTCGGAAGGTTTCAGACCATAATTTGGCACACTAGGTCCTATTGGTAAAAATGGTCCTATGAGTTAATTCCTCCACTTTGTTCACTCTAAAAGAATCAAGATGAATGACAAGAAATATAATGATCCAATGCAGATAACACTTCCCCATTTTGGGAGGATTTTTGTCCACAAAATATTCTACTGAATGAGGTGAGGAATTTTTTCCTCCACCTTCTCTCGGGTCTACCATTTAGCCTTGCCTAGAATTTGTCCATTAAACCTAATATTCCAAAGGTCATGCTACCTCTGTCTTGTAGTTCTGAACCTATTTTCCAAAACTGTATCTTCTATCAAATTTTCCTGAGCATCTGGTACCAAATCCTCTATAGAAGGTAGGACCTATTCCTCTTCTTGATCTAGCATGGAAGCCTCATAGAGTTTCAGATTCTCTACATTCACAACTCGGTAAATGCACATGTATTGGGGTAGATTGAGTACATAAGAAATGACTCCCAAATTTTCTACTATCTCAAATGGAACATACTGCAGAGCCTTGATTTTCTTATAGGGGTCCTGTAGCCTCTCCTTTTTCAATTGTAACCATACTCCATATCCCACCTTGGACGACTTATCTATTCCTGCTGATCATGTATGGACTTATTTTTCCTATAATTTTTGCAATATCTCCTGTACCTGTATATGGATCTTCATGATCTTCTCAACAAAGTTTTTAGCCCTCAAGACATCCCCTATAAGATCCCCCCTTACTGATCCTTACTTCCCATATGAAATATTCAAAGGTGAAGGTGGAAAATATCCAAAACAAGTTTCAAATGGGGAATTTCTAGTAGAAGTGTGGAAATGGGGACTTACTAGTAGAAGTGTGGAAAGATATGTTATAAGAGTGTTGTATATGTACCATATTTTCATCCTAGGCCTTCAGATTCTTCTAATTGTAACCCTTCAAAAATTTCACAAAATTTTTGTTGACTATTTTTGTATTCCCATCTATCTGTGGATGGAATGTTGTAGACCTCTTCAATTTCGTGTCCATATTCTCCCATAATATAGTCCAAAATGCACTAAGAAATCTCATGACCTTGTCTGTAATGATGCTCCTCGATATCCTAAAGTGCACCTATACTTGTCCAAAGAACAAGTTTGCTACTTCTTACCCACTGATGGTTTTTTTACAGGGAATTATACTACATATCTTGCTGAACCTGTCAATTGCCACAAATAGCTAGTCATGTCCCTTCTTGGTTATTGGTAAACCTCCCACAACATCAATGAAAATTCTTTCCCAATGATGATGACGCAGGCAGAGCCTGCAACCCATAATCTTCACAAGAACCATGCATATAAGAAATGCATCTCAAGTCTCTATCCAAATAAACTCAATACTCGGCAATTTCAACAATACATATGGAAGTTCTTCATTTCATCCATTAAACATCATTACTCATTTCCATTACATAGGGCTTTTAATATCTGGTTTTAGTTCACGATCAATATTCACAAACAAATGTCCCAATTTGTCTAATACCACTGCACACAATGTAAACAAGATTCAAATTGCTTGTTTTGATAACTGCACTCTTTATATTTGACCAGAATTCAGTAACTTACCTCCAATAGCGCAAGTCTTTACTTTTTATTCAATTCAAGTTTCCACCCTTAAGTCCAAATGCTTTATTAATTTTACTTCTGCAATTGTAATTCCTATCAGATGATTCTCAGTGTCTGCACCTCTGTAATTATATTTCAATTTCTATTTTTCTATACAGTCTTAAATGCCAGCGTTCAATCTTTAACTTGTTCATACAACCTTTCCAGCCCCAAGACAGTGTGTTTATATACAAAAAGAGTTGTTAATCATAGTCGATTTCAATCAGAACTCAACCTACAAATTTAGTTTACTACCCACAATTTCTTCAGCGCTAATAAAACTCAAATCACTCTGCATTTGCATTATAAAATGACACGGGAATCAACCCACAACTTTACCATAACACTGTCTACATTTTAACTTGATTTATTTACTGTAATTAAGACTGGAATCGATCTCCATCGATTTGGATTCATAGCACAAACTCAATAGGTGAAACGATCCTAGCAATTAAGCATTCTGCAATTCAACGCAATCAGCGTCGATCCAACACATAAAATCTCCATTTAATCAGCGCACAACACATAAAATTCAGAATGGTAGTCGATTCAATTGGATCTGACTAATTCATACCTGTGAACTTATAACGCAGATCCCAGAACTCATTATTTATCTGAAACGTTGTTTTATATTCCCAAACCCAACTTGTCATTTACCCAGATTGGAAACGCTGTCTGTAGTGTGAATTATGAGTCGATTTTGTTCCTTTTTCAACAATTGATACTTACGCCTTCACTGTAGTTTCCCACAAGCATATCAATTTTATTTCTGGACTTTAACCTCTGCATCAGCACAACTTGTCATCTACCAATTTGAATACCTCATTGAATTGGGAATTCAACCAGATTTCTAACCATAACATTGATTCTCAGAAATAGGTTTAAATTCTTGTATTAAAACAGAAATTCATAAAACCCAATCATCTTTCATCACCGCATTCCATAAACACTACAATATTGATATTAATAATACCAATTCCTTTATTCCGATGCAGAGTCACAATACAACCCAATTACAACATCGATTATTCAGATCGATTTCCTATTATATTGCAAATTAACCATTCACACAGGATTTAATGTTCGATTCAATGTCTTCTGTCTTTAGTAGTTTTGCAATGAACTCATAAACAATGATTTCTCAACCAAATTATATAAAACGGGCATTCTTCATTTAAACCTAATTGCAGAAGATATATTCCACTCCAGAAATCGAACTACGCAATTCTGAAACCACTTTTTACATTAACCATGAAAGCACTTACAGACTTTGTCTTTGCTGGATGTGCAACAGTAATGGCCTTACAATTGTCAGAGGCTTACAAGCCTTGGCTGTCCAAGCTTTACTTCTCCTTTCTATTCTACCCTACCTACCCTAATTTTCCTTTGAGGTTCATAAATTTATACAATTTGAATTGAACCAATTCTGGTTCATATCGCTTTAATCACTCAACAAAATCCCCAAATATCTCAACAAATCCTAAAATCACTTTTGAATACCTAAGGATCCTCTCTCACCCAAAATTAATGAAACTAATTTCTAAATTAAAATCTCTCATCCCTTTATATCCTCAACTGACCAAATTCTCTCATATTTGAGAATTATTTACAAAATCCTCACTTTTAGAATTTATCTCCTATTTTATTTAAAAATACCAAATTAATTAATAAAACAATTAAAATGTCACACCCCCCTTTATTACATAAATAGAAAATGAAAGTTGGCCTTGATGCTCCTGCATCAGATGAGTGGGTATAAGAAAGGGCTTCTGTAGACACTTTTTCTTGTTACTAGGTTTGTCAGTACAACACAACATCCATCTTCTTATGAATCTATCTACCTATTATTACATCTTGGACCAATACACATACCTAGACAAGTCAACTTCAATTTCTCACCTTTAAGATCACATAATTTATCCAACTTGTAGAGTAACCCATTCCAAATATGGTAGTCAATGGTGTTGTCACCATCATCCACATGACTATGAATCTGCAACTGCTGAAACGCCTCCTTGAAGTACTCATCCTTCAAATATGCCTCCTTGTATACATTATGGGTGAATAGCTCCATGTGTATATGAGCTCCGAAGGCTATGATATTTGATGTGGGTGGCCTTGAAAGCATGTCGTCCAAATTGTTCGTGTTTCCCTTCTTGTACTTGATCACTAAATGAAATTGCTGCCCATCCACTTGTAATGCCTGGATTCCTATTTCTTACTTTTGGCCCATAGGTAATTTATTGGCTAGTGATATATGTGGATTAGCATCTCCTTTCCCATCAAATAGTGCTTCCACTTCTTCACAATAGGCACTAGTAAATGGAGCTCCTTATTATAGGTAGGGTAGTTAAGATCTTCCCCTTGAAACACTTCACAGTGGTAGAATACAAGCCTTCCTCCTTGAATCAAGACCACTCCCATAACATACTCACTCACATATATCTGCCCTTTGAAGGGCTACTATAAGTTGGGTAATTCCAAAACTGGTGCTTGAATGATCTTCTTATTTAACTCCTCAAAGGCCATATATTGACCCTTTCCTCACTAGAAACTCTTGCCACTTGCAATTATGTCATGGAGTGGTGCTATTACCACTAAAAATGAGGCTATAAATTTTATCAGGTACTGTCCCACCCCAAAAAAAATCCTACCCGTAGAAATATTAATAGGCACTGACCATTTCATGTTGGCCCCCATCTTGGCAGGATCTATCTTATCTTCTCCTCCACTTATCACATACCATATATACACTAAAGAATGATATGCAAAGTCACACTTCTTGAGAATGATACCCTATTCTAGTAGCTGTTGCAACTGTTTCTTCACCTCATTTTCTTCTATAACAAACTTCCTGTACAACCCAATGTTTGGCAAGGGGGAGTGTAGAAATAGTTGGATTTCATGCTCCACTTCCATCTTGGGTGTTAACCCTTTAGATTCCCGGAACAAATCCCTCTCTGCATGTAGCAACTCTTCCAGTTGTTATTTATGTTTCTTAGTAAACCCCTCCAAGGACACCATTTCTCTTAGTGACTCTTCTATAGACCGATTCTCTCTTAAAAACAATAGAACATACTTCTTGCTAGAACTTGTTAGTATCCTATAGTCATAGAAGGCAGAAAATAACTTTTGTCTTTCAAAATATTTGTCAAATGTATAAAGATTTGATACGCTATTGTGGAAGATCATGTTTGAGGTCTTAGGTGGAATATTTTATTATTATTATTCATTGTAAATATGTCAAAATGTGTCAAGAGTTACAAAGGTGGTCTTTTTATCCCAAGGGTTCAAGTTAGCTAGGTCTAGGGGTCAAGTTAGCTAGGTCTTTCAAGTTCAAACCATAATTATCACCATCAAAATCTGCTGTAAACCACCTTGTGAGGTTATTTGCATGGTTGTCTTCATACAAGATTTCTCATATCTTCATTATTCCCATCATATATTCGTTAGCGGTCGTGTTTGGTTGCCGCGCAAAGGAGGTAGGGGAGGCACTGTGTTTTTGGTTGTAGGTGGAGGTTTGAGAGATGGAAGCTTTTCATAATGAAAGAGGTTTTATAAGGAGGAAGTTGATGTTGTCCAGGCATTTTCACACATGCTGAAGTCATCAAGAAACCCACAGATTGACCAGAGGTACTTCAACCATGGAGCACTGCACTTATACGCCATGTTTTCACAAAATCAATGTATATTCAACATATATCTTAAACTATATACCTGTTTTTCATTAAATTTTTAAAGGAAATGTATGGAGGTAAGATGAATAATCCCATTTAATTTCAAGTCAAAATTATTCACGATTTTCAAGAAACGAGCCACCATAATCTACAACCATTTTTGGATTTTCTGGATATCCGTGAGTTGTATTTGGCTCAAATTTTTTGTGGAGAAGGGTTATGATGATATTAACTTGCTGTAAAAACATCATCTGATCTGACCTACCATTTATGATATATTAAATAAATATCAGTCACTGTCCTTCTCTGTTGCATTTTTGGGTGTGGAGATGAATGTTTAGTATTTTTGATGAAGAAAGGCTTGAAGGAGGTATGTGATATGATCATTACAGTGTTAGTATCATCATCAGTGTGTGCAGATTCACTACAAACATCCTCACCACTTAAACCATATAAATGAAGATGGCATTGCGCTTTTGTAACAGGTGCTGTGTTTTTGCCCGCAGGAGGTTTTAGCAGATTTTGAGGCATTGTATGGTAAGACTGAGTTTTTGCAGGGTAAGGTGACCAGGTACAGGTTTATTTTCATGTGTTGGTGCCATTAATAAACTTAGAAATTGACCATAAGTACCTAAACCATTAAGCTCTACGTTTTTCAGCACTGCGTTTCTGCCTTGCTGAAGAAATTGGAGTTTGCGCAGAGCTGACACTGTTTTTCCAGACATAGTTTTGTTTGACTGACTTATATTGGTCAAAAAATCATGTAATTTTTTTTCAAGTGTTAGTATTTTTAATAAATCTATTTGTAAATCATGAACTCATTTTGAGGCTAACAAGTTAGAAATAGGTCAGTTTGGGTGGAGTTTGAAAAACACAGCAAGGGCATGCTGCACATTTTGTATAGTCTTTTATGATGAGGAGATGACCTAATTTTGAGGTTTGTGGTTGTCTTGTGAGATGCAAAATGCAAAGTGTATTTTCCAAAATTCATAGGTCAGAAAGGATATGATGCTGCTCTTCATTTGGTCAAATTTCACATGCATGTACATAGACTCAAGGTTGATTTTCATGAAGATGTTCATGGTATCCTTGGAGGGAAATGCATAATCATGGTATGAAAGCTTTCCAAATGCTTGTTTATCTTCTCTTAGCGATTTTCATACAATGTTTTATGAGAGATATAAAGAATGTCATCCTTCCTTGTTGCTGGTCAAAGAATGTTGCACACATTTTGGCAATTTTATTGAGAATTTGGATTTTTTTTATGAAGATGATAAATTTATGGATGATGAGATTATAAAGGCTATTCATGAGAACCCTTTTAACCATCAGGAAGAAGAAGTAGAGACTAGCTTCCATCATATTCAAGAAAACCTCCAGCAAATAGTAACTTTTCCCTTGCCTGAAAATGAGGTAGATCAACATCTTGAAAATGAAATTGAGCAGGAATTTGATGTAGATAGTCATGTTCCATCCTCTGAAGTTGATGAAAATTTGTAGCAGTCTTGCCAGTATTTTTGTGATCAAGAGTATGAAGATAAGCATTCATTAGTTTCTTTAGATTGTTCATTTTCTGGGTTTTTATTTCAAGACCAAGTTTGTAAAGACCAAAAGGAGGTCTCTAATGAATTGCATGAACAAGGATCTCTAGACATTCATCATTCATATGATACAAATGCAACCATTCAGATATATACAAAACCTTTTTGTGTTATAGATGATGATGAGAATGTTAAACAAACTGCGGTCATTTATATAAAGAATGACCTTGAAACTCAAGAAATAGAAGACAACCTTTGGGCTTGTAGAAGACTTTCAGATTAGATTGAGGATGAGGAATTGAATGCTAACAAACATGACACCGAGCATGAACAAAAAGAAGGCATTGATTCAAATCTTGATCTATTTCATGATAAGGAGGAAGTTGATTGTTTTATATATTCTCTTGTTGAGTGTCATAAAAGTAAATTTGCAGATCAACATGTTGAAGAACAAGCTATTGTTTCAATTCTCATGTTTGATGACATTACATATGTGTTTGATGTGTTGAAGTATGATGAACATGATGATGATTTTGATCTTGATTTTATGGAGCTACCTACTACGTTTTCTCCATTAGGAAATGATGATTCTCAGCAGTTTCAAGAAAACAATCATCTTATTTATAATGAAGAGTCAATGCTTACACATGAAAATTATGAATTAGAGTTTGGGATTTTTTTTGAAAAGCATATTATGGTATTAAATTCTCATGAAGATGAGAAGTCTAATGAAGAAGAAAAATTAGCCATTATACTTGAAAGTTGCTCCCTTCTTTTTGTTGATCATCAAGAACAGGTAATCATTCATGATTTTCAAGATCCTCTTGCCAGTTTGTCACAATCATCAATGAAGGTATATTTTGTAGCATTCTTGCACCAAGAATATTAGTCTCAGTTACAGTTTGAGTTTCCATTCTCTTATTTTTCTGCCTGCTCAAGGAAAGTGTGAGAATAATTCAAGAAAGTGGTCATCTGTTTTCATGGTTACACTAGCTCTTTGACTTTACATGAATGAGAAACCCATGTTTTGGTTTAGTAAGTAGGTGTGAATAAAAAGTGTGCAGTCAGTATTAGCATTTGATTTCCAGTCTTTCAAGAAGTTTTTCTGAGTCAGTCTTTAGCTTTTAGCTTGCAACTTCAGTATGGATTTGCAGTGTGATTATTTTCAGATCAGGTTCATGTGCAATATTGAATTGGTTTTAGTTAGTAGTTGGAGAAGATCACAGGTCAGAGCAGGTTGCAGTCTTCGAGTTGAGAGTCAATAAGCCTAATGGATTAGGCTACTAGTCTACGATGTTCTTGGCACCTCATTGTTAGAAAATTATATATTATGGAGCAATGGAACACATAAAATATTGTAGAAATATAAACACAGAAAACGCACAAAATAAGAGAGACACAGATATACGTGGTTCACCCATTTTGGGCTACGTCCACCCCGAACAGCCAGTCCTTCCTTTCTATTATCCAACAAAATGAAGAAACACAACCTACAGCAAATCCGCTGTAATATCCTATGTTTTCTCTCACATTCTCACCTCTCTGTTTCTCGCTCACCGAATACACATCTATTTCACAGCCTCAAATACAATGCCCTCATGCAAAGAGAGGGGGTTGCCTTCTAGGGCAAAAAAACCTAAACTAAACATAAGTTCTACCGTCAGATCATCTGCCTAATGAACGGCCCAGATTGACTAGAAATTACTATTCTTTTACAAGGCAATTTTACATTTGTTTTTAGCTTCGGGGGCGCTGCCCCCGAGCCCCCGCCGGGGGACCACTGGCCCTCGGGCCCCCCAACCGGGGGGGATTGGCCCCCCCAGACCCCCGCGGGGGGGACAAGTCCCCCCCGCACCCCCCCGCATGGAGGGGTGTACAAACTTCCTGGGGTATACATCCGGCTGAAACAAAGACCTCTGAACAATCATGCTCCACACACAACAATCTCCTACTTGGAGAACGATCGTAGAAACTCCACGCCTGCTTCATTTGCTAGACAATGACTCCTCTTTGGACCTGGCTGTTTCTCATCTTCATCGTCATCCTTGAAGACCAATTGAAACTGAGCATATTCTCAATTTCTCCCTGGTTACAAATTTTGTTAGCATATCTGCAGGATTCTGGCTAGTGTGTATCTTTTCTAGCTTCAACTCTCCATCTTCCAACACTGATCGTATGAAATGGTACTTGAGTTGTATGTGTTTAGTCCTAGAATGAAATGCTAAGTTCTTTGCAAGATGAATGGCACTTTGGCTATCACTGTATAATGTGCCCATATCATGCTCCTTACCCAATTCACCCATAAACCTTTGTAACCAAATCATTTCTTTACTAGCCTTTGTAGCAGCAACATACTCTGCTTCTGTTGTTGAAAGTGCAACAACACTTTGGATTTTTGAAACCCAACTGGCAGCTGTTCCTCCAACAGTAAATACATATCCTGTAGTGCTCCTCCTGTTATCTATGTCACCTGCCATATCTGCATCAACATATCTCTGTAGAGAAATGTTTGAACCACCAAAGCATAATGCTTGATTTGTGGTACCTTTCAAATATCTGAGAATCCATTTCACTGCCATCCAATGTTCCTTTCCTGGATTGTTCATGTACCTGCTTACAACTCCCACTGCATGTGCCATATCAGGCCTTGTGCAGACCATTGCATACATTAAGCTCCAACTGCTGATGCATATGGAACTTTAGACATATAATCCATGTCTTCTTGGGTCTTCGGGCACATTTCCTTGCTAAGTTTAAAATGGCTAGCAAAAGGTGTACTAACTGGTTTTGCATTTTGCATATTAAATATTTTCAACACCTTTTGTATATACTCATTCTGAGACAATGTTAATTTGCGATTTTTCCTGTCTCTAGTTATTCTCATACCAAGGATTTGTTTTGCAGCTCCCAAATCCTTCATTGCAAATGAATTTGCCAATTTTCTTTTGAGTACATTTATTTCCTGCATGTTAGATCCTACAACAAGCATGTCATCCACATACAATAACAATATAATATAGCTGCCATCATTTTGCTTTTTCAGATAAACAAAATGATCAGAGTGACATCTAGTATAACCTTGTTTAGACATAAACTTGTCAAATTTTAGATACCACTTCCTTGGAGCGTGTTTTAAGCCATATAAGCTCTTCTTCAACCTGCACACTAGTTTCTCCTTCCGTTTCACCTCATATCCTTGTGGCTGCTGCATATATATCTCTTCCTCCAAATCCCCATGGAGAAAGGCTGTCTTTACATCTAACTGCTCAAGATGCAAATCTTCAGCTGCTACAAGACTTAAAATAGTTCTGATTGAAGTCATTTTAGTAACAGGAGAAAATATTTCATCAAAATCAATACCTTTCTTCTGTGCAAACCCCTTCACCACAAGTCTAGCTTTGTACCTCTGTTTTCCTCCATCTTCTTCCTTAGCCTGTAAAACCATTTATTCTTCAATGTAGCTTTTCCTGCAGGCAACCTGACTAAATCCCAAGTCTGGTTATGCATTAAGGAGTCCATCTCTTCTTCCATGGCTACCTCCCACTTCTTCCTGCTTTCAACCTGCATTGCTTCTTCATAACATTCGGGTTCACCAGAATCAGTCAACAATACATAATATAATGAAGGAGAGTATCGTTCAGGGGGTCTACCTATCCTGGTATATTTTCTAACACCACTTTCAAGTGTTTGGGGTGCCTGTTGCTGTTGTGGTGGTTGCTGTTGTTGATTATTATTATTTTCAGGCACCTTTACCTTTTCAGTGATGTCATCAAGAACTGCATATTCCTTGTTTTCGTTTTCTTTCTTCTTTTCCTGCAACTGATTCTTATACAAGACCTTTTCATTGAATATTACATCTCTGCTCCTAATGATTTTGTGATTTTCATAATCATATAAGCGATAACCAAAATCATTAACACCATATCCAATAAAGGTACATTTCTTTGACTTTGCCTCAAGCTTTGTTCTATTTTCTTTATCAATATGGACAAAGGCCTCACAACCAAAAGGCTTTAAAAAGGAGTAGTTTAGCTTTTTACCTGTCCATGCTTCCTCTGGAACACCACCATCCAAGGAACTTGAAGGCCCTCTGTTTATTAGATAAACAACAATATCTACATCATCTGCCCAAAACTGTAAAGGCAATCCTGCATGCAATGTCATGCACCTTGCACGCTCCATGATTGTTCTGTTCATCCTTTCTGACACACCATTTCCTTGTGGTGTTCTTGGAACTGTCTTCTCTTTGAGAATTCCATGCTCTGAACAGTACCTATCAAACTCTTTGCTGCAATATTCACCTCCATTGTCTGATCTAAGACACTTTAATTTCTTTCCTGTCTCAATCTCAACCAAAGCTTTTCATTTCTTGAAAGTATCAAATACATTATATTTATTCTTAATACAATAAATCAAAGTTTTTCTAGTTGCATCATCAATAAAAGTAACATAATAACGAGAGCAACCGAGAGATGATACCTGAGCAGGTCCCCATACATCTGTATGCACAAGCTCTAATTTTTCATTCTTCTTTTCTTTCCCAACTCTGAGAAATCTGACTCTCTTCTGTTTTCCATAAATGCAATTCTCACAGAAGTCCAAATCAACATTCTTCAAACCCGACAACAAATTCCTTGAGTGAAGAATCTTCATCCCCTTTTCACTCATGTGTCCGAGCCTATGATGCCATAATGCTGGATCTTCTCCTTTGGAAGTTAAAGCATTAACAAAGTTAGAAATACCATTGCATAAATACAATGTACCAACCTTTTCGACTTTTTCTATTACCAGGGCTCCTTTTGTGACCTTCCAAGCTTTATCTGTGAAAGTTGTCACACAACCTTCACTGCCTAACTGCCCTGTTGAAATCAGATTTTTCTTTAGATCTGGAACATGCCTTACCTCCTTTAATAGCCATTGGTTTCCATTCTACTGTTTTACAAGAACCTTACCCATTCCAACGATTTTACAGGGTTTATCATCACCCAGACGAACTTGTCCAAAATCTCCTTGAACATAGTCATGAAAGTATTTCTTATCAGGTGTGGCATGGAATGAAGCCCCTGAATCTACCACCCAGGAATCAGTAATATTTTCGAAAGAAAGAATCAAAGCATCTTGTAACACCTCACCTGTCACATTTGCTTCATGATTGTTTTCTTGCTGTGCATCTCCTTCTTTTCCCTTCCGATATCTACAGTCTTTCTTTAGGTGTCTTTTCTTTCCACATTTCCAGCACACTATCCCCGATATGGGCTTGGATCTGCCTTTCCTTGATTTACTGCGATATCCTGAGCTCTTTCCTCTTTCCATTTTTCTTCCTCTAGACTCTGCACTCAAAGCATTTCCCGATGTCTCACCAGAGCTTTTCAGTCGCATTTCCTCGCTAAGGATAGCACCGACAACATCATCAAACTTTAAAGTACTAGATCCAGAAACAGAGTTACTAATGGCCATTACCAAACCATTCCAACTTTCTGGTAATGAGCACAAGAATAACAGAGCTCTAACTTCATCGTCAAAGTTTACCCCTACAGAACTTAACTAACTTGTAACTGTATTAAAATCATTTAAATGGTTTGCAACAGATCCACCTTCCGACATATTCATATTAAATAACCGTTTCATAAGAAATACCTTGTTTGAGGCCGAGGGTTTTTCATATAGTTTCGACAACGTCTGCATCAAACCCTCTGTCGTGGTTTCCTTCGAAATTTTGAAGGCGACTGACGCATTAAGGCACAACCGTATTGTTCCGAGTGCCTTTCTATCGAGAAGGTTCCATTCTTCGTCTTTCATACCAGTCGGCATCTTTGTTTTTCCGCCCAATGGTAGGTATAGCTCTTTCTGACACAGATAATCTTCCATCTGCATCTTCCACAGCGAGAAGTTTTGGCCGTTAAATTTCTCAACCCTAAACTTACCATCTTCCGCCATTGCTCCCACTCGAACCAGGAACCCTTCTTTCCTGCGAGTTTATCAACCAAATAGACCTTCGGCTCTGATACCAGTTGTTAGAAAATTATATATTACGGAGCAATGGAACACATAAAATATTGCAGAAATATAAACACAGAAAACACACAAAACAAAAGAGACACAGATATACGTGGTTCACCCAGTTTGGGCTACGTCCACCTCGAATAGCTAGTCCTTCCTTTCTATTATCCAGCAAAATGAAGAGACACAACCTACAACAAATCCACTGTAATATCCTTTGTTTTCTCTCACAGTCTCACCTCTCTGTTTCTCATTCACCGAATACACATCTATTTCACAGCCTCAAATACAATGCCCTCATGCAAAGAGAGGGGGTTGCCTTCTAGGGCAAAAAAACCTAAACTAAACATAAGTTCTACCGTCAGATCATCTGCCTAATGAACGACCCAGATTGACTAGAAATTACTATTCTTTTACAAGGCAATTTTACATTTGTTTTTAGCTTCGGGGGCACTGCCCCCGAGCCCCCGTCGGGGGACCGCTGGCCCCTGGGCCCCCCAGCCGGGGGGGATTGGCCCCCCCGGACCCCCGCAGGGGGGACAAGTCCCCCCCGCACCCCCCCTCCCCCCCGCGTGGAGGGGTGTACAAAATTCCTGGGGTATACATTCGACTGAAACAAAGACTTCTGAACAATCATGCTCCACACACAACACTCACAGTGAGGATTTTATCCCCATTGGAGCCAATGTTAGTATCCTATAGTCATAGTAGTTAGAAAATAACTTTTGTATTTCAAATTATTTGTCAAATGTATAAAGGTTTGCTATGATATTGTGGAAGATTATGCTTGAGGTCCTAGGTGGAATATTTTTTTTTATTTTTCATTGTAAATATGTCAAAATGTGTCAAGAGTTACAAAGGTGGTCTTTTTATCCCAAGGGGTCAAGTTAGCTAGGTATTTCAAGTTCAAACCGTAATTACCACCATAAAAATCTGCTATCAGCCACCTTGGGAGGTTATTCACATGGTTTTCTTCATACAATATTTCTCAGATCGCCATTATTCCCATCAGAATTTCGTTGGTGGTCATATTTGATTGCTGCACAAAGGAAGCAGGGGAGGCATTGTGCTTTCTTACAAACACTGCATTTTTAGTTGTAGGTGTAGGTTTGAGAGATGGAAACTTTAAATAATGAAAGAGGGTTTCTAAGGAGGAAGTTGATGTTTCCCAGGCCTTTTCACACACGCCAAAGTCATCAAGCAACCCACAGATTGACTGAAGGTACTTCAACCATGGATCATTGTGCTTCTGCGCTGTGTTTTCACACAATATTTTCACCATATCTCTTAAAATATATACTATTTTTCCATGAAATTTGTATAAGAAATGTATGGATATAAGATGAATAAGGCCACTTAATTTCAGGTCAAAATGCTTCATGGTTTTCGAGAAATGAGCCACCATAATATAAAACCATTTTTGGACTTTCTCAATATGCGTGAGTCAGATTTGGCTCAATTTTTTTTTGGAGAAGGGTTATGATGATATTACCTTTCTGTAAAAAAATAAGCTCAATCCAGCCTACCTTTTAGGCGATATTAAATAAATATCAGCCATTGTCCTTCTCTACTGCGTTTTTGGGTGTGGAGATGAATGTTTAGTATTTTTTATGAAGAAAGGCTTGAAGGAGGTATGTGATATGATCATTAAAGTGTTAGTATCATCATAAGTGTTTGTCGATTCACTTTAAAAAGCCTCACCACTTAAACCATAGAAATGAAGATGGCGTTGTGCTTTTGTAACAGGTGCTGCATTTTTGCCCACAAGAGGTTTTAACATATTTTGAGGTATTGTATGGTAAAGCTGAGTTTTTGCAGGGGAATTTGACCATGTACTAAGAAACTAATCACAAGTACCTAAACCATCAAGTGCTGCATTTTCAGGCGTTGCATATCTGCCTTGCTGAAGAAACTGGAGTTTGCGCAACGCTGGTGCTGTGTTTGCAGACATAGTTTTGTTTGACCTAATTATCTTGGTCAAAACATCATGTAATTCGTTTTTCAAGTGTTAGTAATTGTAATAAAGCTACCTATAAATCATGAACTCATTTTGAGGCTAAAAAGTCAGAAATATGTCAGTTTTGGTGGAGTTTGCAAAATCCAGCAAGGGTGTGCTACACATTTTGTATAGTCTTTTATGATGAGGAGATGACCCAATTTTGAGGTTTTTGGTTGTCTTGCGGGATGTTATAAGGATGTCACAACACCTACTTGTTGCCTCCAACACTTTATATCAGAGGAATCCATCATATGCTCAAAATTTTGAAGGCGCTTCGAAAGTTAACAATTTATTGTGAAATCTTGCTACAGGTGATGAGGAGGTCTGCAAGCACTATGAAGCATATCAAAAGAGTTCAACACCATCACAGAAACATTTCAAGAATACCCATTTTCTCCATTTTGTCATAGGAGGATCACAACCTTAGAGAACATGGAGGGCTACTTCGTTTTGCTGCGAAACTGGCTCATTCGCTGCGAAATTGGACAATCAACACTATTTGCTTGATATTTCGATTTGTTTGGGTCTCCAAGGTTGTCTAATCATGTTGTTAGGTGGCATAAAGCCTTAGGGTGATATGGTTAGTATTTTTTCATAAGTATTTCTAAGTTTAATGATGTATTAAGTATAAAAATGTGTTTGGTAATTAGTTCCTACTTTTGTGGAGAGTAGGTGAATAATTTGATGTATTTGACTAGTTTCTTGTTGAAAATTTTGACCTGAATGGCTGAGGATGGAATATTTTTGATATATTTAATATGTAAAAAGCTAAGAGAGGTTTCTGTTGGTCAGATTGGAGAGAGAGACTCCTTGAGTGCATTGTATTTTCTTAAAACTTTTGCAAGTGAATGAAAGACAAACGGTGATTTGTAGGGATTCATGCGTTAGATCTTGATGGTGTTGTGATTCTTTCTACTTGTAAGTTTTTCTTATGTGTTTACATCTCTTGAATGTATGTCTTCGTGCTTGGAAGAACCAAATGTTTAATTCAGAATTCATCTTGAGGGTGCTTGCTACACAATATTTTTTCATGTCTCGTGTTCACTTCGCATGCCATATCCAGAGTGTCAAAACATTGACTACTATGCAGAATATCCATCATGATATACATACCAAAAATTCCCTGAAGAATCAAAGGAAAGATTCCTTGAAATCATTCTGGAGAAAGTTTCCTTAAAACCTTATTTTTGGCATCAACGCATTTTTCTCCACTTCCTGCCCGTGCTAATGGAAAGTTGCTCAATTATACACTTGCGCTGTTAGCATGGGTTTTTGTAGGAAAAATCATGATGGACTTCTCGTAGGTTTTCCCAAACTGGAGGATAAGCTTCGCTCACTAGAACCTTCAAGAACAATGAGATGAATATTGACTTTCATTGATATGGTCGCACTCTCTCATTTGGGACTCTTTATATTATCATCATGGGTTTTCCCCTTGAGATGTGGACCTCCCTCCCTCTTTTTTGGATCCCTATCTCCCTCTCCCTTCCTATAGATTCACCCCCTTCCATTCCCAAATGGTTGGTCATTGATTGTTGCATCCCTATGCTGAGATTATGCTTACATGCTTCCCATTCTAGGTTGGAGAAGGAGTGTTTGAAGAGTCTTTTCTTGGACTTGGAAATCCACCCAAAGGATGGCCTCAAAATCAAGGCATAGGTTGTATGATTCCCTTTTCAGTTTATTAATATATACGTCTGATGTTCACTTTCCATAATTGTATAAATATTTATGTGATTAGCTCAATTTTCCATGCTCTGTTAAGTAGTTAATGCTTGATACATGTTATATATGCTCTCGTGTCTTGTATAATACTTTGATCTTCCTTGCAGGTTTTCGGACATGAAGAATGACTTAGGATCGAGGTATAGAGAGAAAGATTAAAAGCCATCTTTGGAGAATGAGCGATTAACATCAAAACGAGGTAGGTTCCTCGTTATCGTTTCATTTGTCAAGAATAAGCTAGGAAAGTGAGTATTAGATTGTTCAGTTTATTGCTAGACCCACTCATTGGGCTAGAGGGATTGCCTTCGTCTGCAGAAGGAATTTTCCTTCACAAAAAAATGAAAACTATACTAGGGAAGCTATAGCCTATTCATCCTCATTTCTCAACTGATCTCTTGATCAGTTTGACCGATCATCGTGTTCTCAGTTAGTTTGAGTTGATTTAGGTTTTCACAATCACTGGATATTTTCTTGGACTGCCCAGTCTGGAAAATTTTATGAAATTATTTTGATTTTTTGCTTGTTTCCTCGACTAGCGCATTTTTGGATTTGACAGTTGTGCTGCCAGTGCACTTTTTCTTAAAACAATCGCGCTTATCCCCTGTTTAGGGCCTGTTTGGCCTTAACAGTCACGCTGATACCTGAGATTGGAAAAATTTAGGGTTTCTTTGTCAATCCCTAGTGTGTCTAAGCCCCTGAGATCTTGTTCTGTCCTACATGACTGCTTTTGGTTGATGTTTTTATTGATTACCTTGTTTTGTTAACGAATCTTTACTTCTTTAGACTTTCAAGTATATGAGAGAAATTTTATTGATCTTATGGTTTCTAGGTCGATTGGTTGCCTCTTGTCGCTTGTAGGTGTCTTTGAGTCTATGGTTTGCTGATGATTAGGTCTGTTCATTTGGTAAAATTGGTTGGAACATTGGATTTCAATGATTTCGGTTTGTTTTGTGCAAAGTTGTTTTTCATGTGTATTAGGTCATCTAGCATTTGAAATCCATCTTTGTCACTTATTAAGCATATATTACATTTTTTTATGTGCAAAATGAAATGACTATGTTTGATTATCTGTTTGAAAGAGAAAGTGAAAGACATTTCATTGAAGTGATTTGAATTTGGTGTTATTTTGATTGATATCTTGTTGCATTTAGGGGCATTTTGGAACATAATATTCATTTTTGCTTTAGTTAAAGCTTAATTTCATATAGAAATTTGAAAATAAAAGAGCATCATGCAAGTAAAAGTTCATTTTAGTGAAATGAGTATCGTTTTTTTCTTTCAATAGATTGTATTCTCAGTAGTGAAGTGTAGTTTTTGCACTTTGCATTTGGACAAGTTAGTGGAGGAAAATTTGTTTGATGCATTTATTGCTCGTACTCTCTTCCCTCGCTAGCATATAATTCATTGAAATGAAAGGTTTCCTTTTTTCTCATATAGTTTCATACTAGGATTCAGGAGACATCGTTTGAGCCCAAAATTGAAATCTAATTCAAGAAAAACTTTAAAATTTACTGAATTAACCTAAGGAGCATTTGGAACTTAATGAAAACAATTAGAGGTTTAGGCTAGAGATGTGTTCCGTGTCTATAAACCTAGTAGTTGTCGTTAATTGCCTGTATTTTATCCTGGGGGTAAAATCCCATTCCAGTATGGAAGTATATTAGAGGTTCTCCAATACTCTAGGGTATATCAGAGGCACTCTAGTATGGCAAGTATATGGGAACACTCCAATAACCAGGGTATATCAGAGGCACTCTAGTATGGCAAGTATATGGGAACACTCTCAATTAATGGTTATGCATTAGACAACGTTGAAATAGACTTTTTCTCCCCGTACCGTCAAGTATATATTGGGAGACCCCATTATGATGCTATAATTTAGCCATAGGTAGCCAAGTCAGCCACCTTGTAAACGTGATACATCAAACACAACATTTGGGGAGATCGAGCATTGTATGTGAAGTCCTTGGTTTCGGCTAAGGTGTATATAATGGTTCACGGATACTTGGTAAACCCTCTTTCCTAGTACACCCTTTTTGATTTAATTCTTGTTTTAAGTTATAAAATTTAATTTCCCACAATAATATGGCTTACTCATGCAGTTATCCTTGGCCTCATATTGCCTAATTAATAGTAGATTTTAAATTGTAGGCTCAAATCAACCACCCCTTTTATTGTTTTTTAGAAAAGGTCATCTTGGCTAAACCACCGGGTTCACCTTACATTTCCCCTTCGTCATATGATATTGAAGGGTCATCACAAGGCGTTCATCCTGAGTTCTCATAGTCACTTGACGCCCAAGGTCCTGAACTTGGAATTATCCCAAGCATCCAACCCCTTTCTTCTCATCCTCCATCTCGAGACTCATCATTGTCTTAGGAATCTAATCCAGAAACTCCTGAGAGTCCAAAGAGGTTTATTTTATTCCCTCCAAATACGCTTTTTGATCCATTTGTTAGATCTCCTCAACAACCTTATAGTCCATATGAATAGCCTGGTGTTCCTTTGGAGTTATCTCCATGACCATCTCAGATTCCTCCTCGCCAACTGTTTCCACCCATGGCTTCAAAAGGTGAGTTACCGGCCTCATCTCAAGGTCCTATAGAAGTCTCAACTACTTATACTCCTAGTGTTGATAATAATTCTGCATTTGACTTTCCACCTGAAGGTTATCCATATGTGGGAAGTGTTGCACCTCCACCACCCCTGAAAGCAGTGGACCTATATTTAAACCTTGTTATACGTCATTGGCTCAATTAGTTTCAGGTACTCCTAGTGTGTCTTCACTATATCACAATCCCATTTGGTCATCAGGCAATATGACTACTTCAGGTCCATTTGTTTCAAACGTGGCCTCCCAAATTCCTGTACCAACTATAGTTTCATCAGTTCCTGTACAACCGACTGTCACAGTTGGGGAAATTAATGTCCCTATAAGTTCCAAAGATCCTCCAAGTGGACAATATGTGACACCATCTATTCCACCGCCTGGGGGCAATAGTCACCTCCACCTTATGTACCTCATGTTTCAGGTGGACCTTATGTCAATGCACCTCAAACTCACTCTACCAGAGCTAGTCAAAATGTTGGTAGTGTACCTTATCCTATTGGATTGTAAATTCCATGTGGATCAGGACAGATACGGTATCAACAACCCTTTTTGGCTCAGATAGCCTACCAACAACCATACCCTCTTTATGGCTCTCATAAACTTCAGAATCCACCCGTTACTCAACAAGAAAGACCCCAGATGTAGCCTGGTTCAAGTCCCTCATTTGGGGCAGCTAGTCAAGTTGGAACTTATGAGTACCAACCTGAAACTCAATAGATTCTGCAAGTAACTTACCAACAATAGCCTTATGTACAACAACAATATTTTGTTCAACAAGGACCTTATTTAAAACAAGGGCCTTACCAAAAACCATTGTAGCAGTAAGGACAACCCTTGCAATAGCAAAACCAACATTTATATCAACAAGGTCAACCCTTGCAGCCACAAGGTCAACCCCGACAGTAGCAGGGCCAATTGTTTTATAATCAGGGCCAATAGTTGCAACATCAACCTTATAATCCATATGCCGTGCAAACTATTTATCCTCCTTATGGTTCTCAACGACCTATGGCAGGTCAGTATCAACCTTACCCTAGTCAAAACCCACCTTTGTGGGAAAAATCCTCCTTATGGTTAGGGTACCCCTCAGTGGGGAAAATTTCAAGCCCCTTATGGTCAAAATCCATGACTTTGGGAGAAAAACCCATACTAAAAAGGATGGACTCCGTAAGCTGGACCTTATCAAAGGCCGTCCATGCCTTTCAACCCGCAATTTCCATTTCTAACAATGTTGGAACTACCGGATGTGTCGAGGCTCACCAATGATCCAATACTTCATTCATATTATTGGCCTCCGGTTCCCACTAAGATTCCTGGTGATTGCCCAAAGTTCGAACGAAATTCTGGAGAATACCCCTTGGCCCACATTATGACTTACCACTTATGGTGTTCATCCAATTCTTGGGTTGACAAATCTATTCGTCTATGTCTTTTTTGAGTGAACCTTGACAGGTGCTGCCATGAAGTGGTACATCGAGTTACCTTGAGGTGCCTACCAAGATTTCAATTATTTGGCAATGGCCTTCCTTACTCACTTCCAGCTACCTATTCGTTATGAAATTGGTACCCATTTTCTTACGTCTTTGAAACATAGTATTGCTACCCACATCTCCGATCACATCCATGAATGGAGACATCAGTGCTACCTTATCAATTTTTATATACCTAATGAATTGTTAACTAAATGGTTTACCAAATCATTTATCAACAAAATTGCTGTGGACATATCGATGGGAGGTTGTGTTACTGAAGATCAAGCTATTTCCCCTGCCCAATATTTAGATTTGGTGGTTTCCCAATCTGGCACGTTATATGATCTTTTTCCTAATGCTTCAAGGCCATCCACTTATCCAACATCTTCTAAATCTTTGGATGTACCACCTATCGATGGTATTATTGGATCAATGTCTCAAACTTCCAATAAAGCTTCTTCGAAGCAAAAATCCATTTCGAATACTACATCCAATCCTCCTTCAAAACCCTCTTCAAATCCTGGTAAAACCTCTGAGGTTAATGTTGTTTAGTCTACCGTGGAAGAAAAAGCCTCAAAAGGTAAAAAGAAGGGTAAAGGAAAAGAAAAATATGATACCCCAAAATAGGATCCTCCAAAGTCATCTGTTGATGATGCCTCCAAACGTAAGCCTAAATATCCTTGCCTCATTTGTGAGGAAGATCACTATACCAAGGATTGTCCCCATCGTGTGGAAGTTAGTCGCTTGTTAAAAGACACTCAAGGGACACCAACTGTACTGAAGGAACCTTTTCCATCACAGTAGACCCAATTGGTAGAACAACCACAATCTTCTGCCTCTTCAGGTTCTCAGGTTTACATGAGTGGAATAGTGCCTATTTCTGTTTCCACCTGTCAAAAGATTATCAAACTCCTCAAAAGTAGACGGTGGAGAAAGAAGCCACTAATATACCTTCTACTTCTACTCCACCCAGTTCTGGTCCTCTTCATATTGAGAGACCCAATAATGATTTCGTTATCTGGCCACCTCCCAAAGGTGTTCTTCGGAAATAATCCTATAATATGAATGCAAGAGCTGCCTAACATTACAATATTGTTGAGGACTTGGCTCAAGAGCCTATGGTGATGTTGACCTTGGAAGTTCTCCAAACTTGTCCAACACAACGGAAAGCATTACTGCCCGTTATAGGAGGGATTGACCCTACAGATTCAAATTTTACCTTGAAAATCATGTTCCTCATCTTCCCCATCAAATTTCATTTTTGATCCAAGTCATTATTAAAGGAAAGACGATTCATCTAACTATGATTGATGAGGGTGCTTCCACGTCCATCGGCTCTCCGCCCCTCAACCACTCTCCAAACACCTTAGAAGCCTTTGATGGAAAAGGATTGCGTCCTTATGGTATTCTCATGAGTTCGCCCATCACGTTGGAAGGGAAAACTGTTGAATTAGAACTAGAGGTCGCAGATGTGAATTTGAATTATAACCTTCTACTTGGACAAAGTTGGAGTCATGCTATGTTTTGTGTGGTTTGTTCTTTGTTCCACATACTCCATTTTCCTCATGAAGGGAAAATAGTTATTGTTGATTAATTAGCTGTGTTCTCTTTTGGTTCTTCGAATGACAACATGCCATATGTGGGAAATACCGACATTCCTTATGAGAGTGTGGGGGCATGTCTTTTTAAATATTATACTCTTATGGGAAATTTTCCCTTTCCACCTCCTCATGTCTCTTCTGTCAACATGATCTCTACTATTTAAGATCCTTGGATCATTCCATCTCCTAATCAGGTTGATTCTTTTGACGATGTTATGCTTCTCATCCCTATAGAACAAGCTTACCAAGGTGTTGTTTTGGCTTCAACAGCCGCTTATGAAAGTCATACTACTCTTAGTATGCACCTAGATGCGTATCCACAATTTCCTTGGCTTGGTTCTTAGGATTCTCTGGATCCTTTGAATGATACTGTTACCGCTGATGAGAGTATCATCGAGATTATGTCTCTCGAGGAAGCACCCTAGAATTATGCTCATAATCATTCCTCGTTTCTCGGAGTCTTAGTGAGATTTCATCGTGCCTAGACACCTTTGTTTCTCGTACACTTACCCATCCACTTCAAACACCCATCTTTTTGCATGAAGTTTTGTCTGAAGGAAACATGGGAAATACCATTGCTACCATGCCTATCAACATTTTTGTTAAACCAGGAATAGTCAAGAAAATTCATGTCAGGGTTTCTTGTTCTCTTGATGAGGTCAATATTTACACTGCCCTTTTTAAGGAATTAAGCGATGTATTTTCCTAATCATATGAAGAAATTCCTGGCATTGATCTGAGTATAGTCATGCACGAAATTCATACTTATCTAGATGTGAAGCTAGTTCGTCAACGACTTCATGTAGCGCACCCTAGAAAGGCAGATGCTATTAAGGGAGAAGTTGAAAACATTCTAAAGGTTGGTTTCATCTACCCCATTCCATTGGAAAATTGGGTTTCAAACATTGTCCCAGTGACTAAGAAACAAGGGACTATCCGCGTTTTTGTTGATTACCATGATATCAATCGGGCGTGTCCCAAAGGCAATTATCCAACTCCTTTTACTGATCAAATCATTGATGAATGTGCTGGAAGAGATGTTTTTTCTTTTATGGATAATTTTTTTGGCTACAACCAGATCAACATTCTTCTCACTGATCAACATAAAACCATTTTTATCCATCCTTGGGGGACCTTTGCCTATAAGAAACTCCCTTTCGGTTTGAAAAATGTTGGTGCTTCCTTCCAATGAGTGATTTCTTATTCTTTCCATGACATTAAACACATCGTTCAACCATATCTTGTTTCCAACTCATTTTGCTAAGCATTGAATCTAGTCGTCTCTTAGGCTTTGTATTATGAAAGGAAGGCATCTAGATTGATCCCCTTCAAGTTGAGGCCATTGTAAACTTACCCCCTCCATCCTCTTTGCATTAGTTGGAGAGTTTGCAAGGGAAAGCTAATTTCCTTCCTCGTTTTGTACCTAACTACACTGGGATTTTCAAGGTATTTACTCAGTTGCTAAAAAATGGGATCCCATTTATTTGGGATGAAATCACTCAACTATCTTTTGATGCATTAAAGAACATTCTCAACAATGCTCCTTTGTTGCACCCCTCGACTATCATCGTGATTACTTCTTGTACTTGGAAGCAACCAATAGTACTATTGCCATAGTGATAGTACAAGATGATAATGATGGAAATGAACACATGATATACTACTTAAGCCATAATTTTATTAATACTGAGACTCGATATGCCCATGTCAAGAAGCTTGCTTTAGCTTCTGTTCACGTTGTTTAGCGCTTTCGCCACTATATTATTTTATGAAAAACCACTGTGATTTCCAATTTCAACCCCATGACCTACATTCTGACTCTTCAGTTGTTGGGGGAAAATACTCTAAGTGGACTTTTCTCCTTCAACAGTTTGATTTGGAGTTTGCTACAGCCAAATAAAAAAATCATTGGTTTTAGTTGAATTTATTTGTAACATTCCCTCTGCAACCACATCAACTAATTTTGATGAGTATATTCTTGACGAGACTCTCTTTCTCATCAGCACTCTTGACCCATGGTACGGGGATATTATTTTCTATCTCTAGACCCAAAATTTTTTATCAGAGTTGTCTAATTCTGAACGTCGTCGCATTCGACATCAGTCCCAACCCTATTGAATCATTGGTGATACTTTGTATTGTGTTGGTGTTGATTCTATCCTTCGTCGATGTTTGAAGAAGCTGAGAGAGTTCTCAATGACTGCCACTCTAGGGCTTATGGTGGTCACATGTCCGGGTATGCTGCTGCTCAAAAAATCCTTCATAATGGTTATTTATGTCCATTCATCTTTAAAGATTGCATCTTAGTAGTCCAAAAGTGTCACGTTTGCTATATTTACAACCGTAAATAGCGCGCCCCACCCACACCCCTCTACCTAGTTATTTCCTTCGACCCCTTTTCTAAATGGGGGATTGATTTCATGACATGTACCCCTCGCTCCACAGGGGGGAATGGTTATATAATCGTCGTTGTTGATTATTTTACTAAATGGGTTGAGGTGATGCCCACAATCTGTCGTTACTAATCATGGATCTCATTTTCGAAACACATGATGGCAGAGCTTACTGCTCAGTTGGGTTTGCATCACGACAAGTCAGCCCTTTATTATCCACAAGCCAATGGCCAAGTTGAGGCAGTCAAAAAGCCTGGTTACTATGCTTCAACACATGATTGGGTTGCATAGATAAAATTGGCATCTTATGTTATTTTTGACTCTTTGGGCTTACTGAACTGAGACTAAGGCTACTACTAGATTCACAACCTTTCAGTTGGTGTAGGGTCTGGAGGGAACTCTTCCAATTGAGTGTGAAATCCCTTCATTGGTACTAGCCATCGACTTACTCATGGATACCTTACCTGAAGAGGAGCATTTACTTTACCTCCAAAGGCTCGATGAAACCCATCGCTTAACAAAGTTAGAAATTGAAGCCCAGAAAAAATGAGTTAAGGCTCAATATGATAAAACTGTTTCTCCTCATGTTTTTGCTGAAGGTGACTTGGTTTTGCTTTATGATCAAGCCAATGAAAAATTGGGAGCTGGAAAATTCGAACTAATGTGGCATGGGCCTTACATTGTCAAGTGAGTTCTACAAAAAGGTGCCTATGAATTAGTTGACTATGAAGGAAATTCTTTGGCTGAGCCTAGAAATGAGCTTTACCTGAAGAAGTATTATGAATGATCATCCATGTAAATAATTGTGTACATTAGTGTGTGTTTTCATTAGTGTGCAGTGTGATTTTAGTGTGTTATTTGTTTTTGCAAACCTTTTCCCCTGCTTACCTCATGCTCTACCTGGTTTGCAGATGTCATCCAACCATTACATCGATTTTGCTGATGGTGCTTCTCGTAGTACACATAATCTGTCTTCTGCTACATGGGCAATCTATGACCCTAATGGTGGGTTAGTGAATTTGCAAGGTATATGTTTAGTTCGAACGACTAATAACATTGCCCAATATAGTGCGGGCATCAAACTTTTGTTAGAATCCATCGCTCTTGGCATTAGATAGTTAATCATAAAACTTGATTCACAACTCTTTGTACTACAACTTAATGGACAATATTCAATTAGAAACCCTTAAATTTTGGGAATTTATTTGCAAGTTCATTTATTGGAATGAGAATTTGATTTTATTACTTATGATCACATTCCAAGATGCATGAACACATTAACAGATGCATTGGCTAACTATGTGTTAGATAGACATTTACGAAACTTGTAAATCATAGAAAATCACACATTGAATGTGGTAAACATGAAAACATGTCTCTCTCTCTCTCTCTCTCTCTCTCTATCTATATATATATATATATATATATATATATATAGTGAGTGTTTGCAAAAGAGTTTTCTACATCAAAATAACAAAATTTGTGTTCTGAGACACATGGCTTTACAAGCCTACATAGTGCAGAAAGTAAACTAGAAGTTGGATATTCACCCACATGGTGCTCATGATAGCATGAGACAACCCTAATCACTCGTCCCAACAGCCGACACAGTCTGGTGGATACTCCTACTGTGTGCCTCTGATAGTGCAATGGCACCTCATCGATTAAGGCATACTCTAGAATCCCCCTGGTTAAGATTTCCGGGTTTCGCTCAACCTCGATGATGGGATCTGCTCGTTCTACATATAGGGGAGCATCCTCAATTTGGCGTGCCACTCGCCTATCTATTAGTGAAACCCCTGGAGGTCTATCTTGTCCTATATCTGCACAACGTTTCAAATCAAATCTCATTACACATAAAAAAATGATATAAAATTAAAAAAACTTCAAAAATAGTTTTTTACTTGAATCAATCCACTGTTCCCCTAGAGGAAGTGGAAGATCTAGATCTCCTTGGAAGTTCAAACCTGCATACGCCCAATCATCGACCATGATTAGATGTTGATGCAACCATCTAAAGAATGATGGAGGGCAACATCTATTGACCACCCCCATGTTGCAACATCAACTCTCCCCATCTAAGCAAACATGGATCTTTGGGTGATGGTGGATCCATCTCTAGTCACTGGTAACAAAATAATGGCACACACTCTAGGATGAACATCACTAGAATAGATTCGAAACCAAATTGTTTCAGATTTCCCCTCTTGCACTTGCTTAATTAATGTTTCATGCATGCCAATAAACCTTCACACCAAATGAATACCATGGGATTTAGGCATTCAATTGCATACTAAAAGTGAGACTTTGACACCTCATGCAATGCTTGCTTCGAATGAAACTTCCAACACCTCATGCAATGCTTGCTTCGAATGCAACTTTATTTACCCATCCCAATGGATATGGGCTTGGATGATCATGGACTTCGAATCCCAATTCGTTGTTCAAATCTATTACAATGAGATCCACCTACGATCCTGAGTCAAACAAAGCATCAATTTTTGTCTTCTTGACCTGTATCTTTATGTGGAAGAGTTTGGTCATTTCTTTCTCTTCTTGTTGCTAAAGGCTACTCAGATTCACCTCATTTTTCATTGACGTACAAACGATCTTCTCATCCATCTGAGATGATTTTAGCTTAGTTTCTTGAATTAATGGCCATGATATTCTTCTTCTTATTTTTTTTTATTTTGTTCTTCAAGTTAAGCTTCGAATGCAAATTCCAACACTTCTCTTCTGTATGACCATCAAAATTATAGTGGTTGTTGGGATCCTTTCACTAGTGTGTTGTGGTTGCCTTTGTTGAAATGTGGGTGGGATGAAGTGATGAAAATCTTCTGCCCTAGTCTTAACATAATTCTCGACATCGATACACCTTAGAGGGGGTTTTTTGTGAGAGTTGGTAATAGAAGGGAAAAGATGGGAATACTTGAACTAGAACTATGCTTTGGAATAAGCACAACTTGCATGTCAACTAGGGAAAGGGGAGTGCTAAGATCCATATTGAAGCATGGGAGTTAAAGGCCAATGATTGACTCAAAACCATTCTGCATTAAAGCGCCTATTTCCTTCATGATAATTGCTATGTCCTATAACTATAGAGGAACCAAACTTGGTTAGGGAAGACTTTGTTACATCATCCCACAAATCAAAATCTAGTTCAAGTGTTCATGGTATACATGTGGGAGATTTTCCTCGAGCCTGCATGTGGAGAGCTGCAAGGTTGGATAGTCATCCAAACATGTGCATTGTCCTGTCAAGCCTTTAATCAACCTACACAAGAAAACTATTTGTTTATTATTAAAATGACTATCCATCATCTATCAAGAGGTGGGATGTTATTTACATTGTAGGGCATGTGATAGTCTGATTTTTTTTTTTTGTAAGCTATGGTGTTGCTCTTTTTTTTTTCTATTATTTCAAATCAAAATAAACATCAAAAGTAAGGTTGCCTTCAACTCACCCTCTTGGGGAAACCGAGTATTTAAGCCACCTAAAGTTCTTAATAGCCGACCAAAAATAAAAGATCCATAGTCTGATTATCCAGGCTAAATACACTAAACAGTCTTTCAGGTCTCTAATCCTACTTGCATGCATATAACGATTTTCTACTTCTAATATTTGAAACAAACTGAAACTATCTATACTGTTGACACCTAATCCTCAACGGATGGGTGAACTGGAACGCGAACAGTCATCAAGAAGATGAACTGATCCGTCCCATTTATGTATGTAAATGATAGTTAGCTAATGAATTATGCAATCAGTTTTTCTCTGCCCATTCTGGAGTTACCCTGGCCTGACATGGTATCAGAGCGCAGGTCCGAGATTCCTTGTAACTCCTCTGTCCATAACGCATCTGTCCATAATGTTCTCTGGCGCACCATCGCTGCCTCTGTCTTGACATGGTCTGTCTATAACGCTAGTCTGTCCATATTCCATAATTAAACGTTGGTCTGACATGCTCCTCTCTGCTTCCGTTTGATCTCTCATTTGCCCAGCTTGGCTCACATTTCACCGGTTCTTGAAAGGTTTCTTTCGCTCCGGCCATCCGCCCCAGGGTCGATCCAAGTCCATGGCAGGAGCGTCGTTCTACAGTCCATAAGAAAACTGTGGAAAGCTTTATTTCTATCCGTCGAATGTGTGAGCTTAGTGGAGTAATAAACCCTCGGCACTCTGTGCTATCTGAACGGCAAAGTGTTTGCCCTAATGCGAAAATGAAAAGCTGGTCTAGCTCCGGAACACAGCTTCATTAAGATTTTCAAGAATAACTGTGAAGGGTCGTAGAACCGACTTTGCAATGAAAAGATCTGTTCTGTTCTGATGTATTTTTTATTTGAAGCATTTTAGGACTGAATTCTGGGAGCGCAGGCAATGGATTCTCCCTCAATGAGTTCGGATTTGCAGAGCCTTCTCGAGCAAGAAAAGCAAAAGCGATGATGAATGAACTCGTAGGAAAACTGACACTTCAGGCCTTTGCAGCAGTTTGCGTGCATGGTGTGAACATCAACTATTTGTGGGCTCCTCTGGCAGAATACCATTGAACACTGGCCACTCCGCATACGTTGTGTGAAGCATTGAACGCTGGCCTATTTATTTGCGTGACTGTTTAACCTGGTATGTGTATTCCCGCCCTGCTAAAAGTTGAGCGAACCGCCTCGTCAGATTTTGCTGCATCTAAAGTTTGTCGTGGTTTGACGTTAGCGTATGCATTGTCACAAGAGAATGCCGGCCGCCGAATGTTAGTTCTCATTCTGGTTGAGTCTGCACAAGTTTCTGAGAAGTGCATACATTTGGATTGTATACATGGACTCCTTTAGGACCGGCAGTATGTGTGGATTTTGAAATCAATGTGTATTGCTACACACTCTTCAGGATAGTCAAATTCCTACTAATTTGTTAGTTTTTTTTTATATAAGGAATTTGAGAAGAAGGGACTTGTCTGGCTTGTCTACACATCGTTTGTTTCAGAGGATTATAGTTTTTAAGACTTGGAGATGCTGATGAAAGGATTTAAAATCATCAGCCTTTGATTTGAATGCCTATGATATTGCACAGTTTTGTTCATTCAAAGCAGTTGTAATATTGCACATTTTTTTTTATCATTTGAATGGTAATGCTGCTTTGAAAAGTTAAAGCGTTAAAGTGATATTGAAGTGAGAAAGTTTTTTTTTAACAACAGAAGTATTTTTTACAGAATGCATTCAATCATTTCTATGGTAGGAATAGTTCTCACTGGCAAGGAGAACTATTCAGAATGGTCTCGGATGGTAAAACACACCCTCATCTACAATGAGTTGTGGAAAGGAGTGTGTGTCGGAGAAGAAGACAAAGACCATGTGCAGCCTACATCAGATAAAGAACTTGTCATTTGGGAAAACAAGAACAACAAAGCCTATGCATTGATCACAGCATATGTAAATGAAGAAGTAAGTCGTCATATTTCATCCTATTCCACTGCCTTTGAAGCTTTACAAAAGCTGAAAGAACTCTATGATTCACATTCTGCACTTGAAGTTGTTCAGCTCATGATTAAACTCTTCACTCTTGAACTGAAAAATAATGATCCTCTTGCTCTTGCATCTGAAATAAAGTCTATAATGCATGATATTAAATCCACTAAGGTTGAGCTGGATATTTCACTTATTTCCTTTCTCAAAGAACTCTATCCTACCTACTCCAATTATCTTGAGTCTTTACAAGCAAATGGAAATCTTAAAGACATAACCTTTGAGTCTCTTGTGAAAAAGTTTGCTGAAAGAGAGAAAGCCTTTGGAAAGAAGACAGTCCCTGAATCTTCAGAAGAGACTATTTGCCTTGCTCATAAAGAAAAGCATCCTGCTCAAGATTCTACAAGAGGAAGAGGTGGACGAAGAGGAAGAGGAAGATACTTCAGAGGCAGGGGGGAAGACATTCTCAAGCAGAAAAGGCAGATCTGCATTGCATTCGTTGCAAATGAAATGGATCACATGATGCTTCTACATGCAAGCTACCATGGGACAAAATTGAGCAGAGAAGAAATCAGCAGAAAGGTAAAACTGATGACACAGACAAAGGTAAAGCACCTGAATCCACTCACTATATTGAGGCACAATGTAACATTGGAGTAAATGAAGATTTATTTAATGCTTCACTTGCTTCTTCGAAAAATGACTGGTTGCTTGATTCAGGAGAAACCTGTCATATGACTCATAGGAAATATTTTTTTGAAGATTTCACTGATAATGTTGATGGAGCAGTATACTTTGTAGATCGGTCAAAAATCAAGCCATCAGGGCTTGGCACAATCAGGCTTAAACTGCCTGGTCTTCCAGACTTTCTTCTGGATCATGTTCTATATCTCCCACAGCTCAAGAGAAACTTGCTGTCCCTGGTCCACATCCGCCAGCAAGGTCACTCCATTCACATGTTTGATGGAAAGCTTGAGGTAATAAAGGCATCTGACCACTCACTTGTCATGAGGGGTATAGAAGAAGAAAGACTTCTTAAACTGCAAGGAACCTCTGCTCATGCACAACATTTCTCATATATTTCTCATCATGAAGAAGGTACACTTCCGTCAAGTTTATTATGGCATGCTAAAAATGGACATTTAAACTATGATAGTCTCCGCTTGTTGAAGAAAAATGGTGTTGCTGGTTTGCCTACAATTCCTAGAAAACATAAGCAATGTGATGCTTGCATTCTAGGAAAGCATAACAAACAGTCTTTTCATGATTCACATTCAAGAGCACATAGGAAGCTTGAACTCATTCATTCAGATTTATGTGGTCCAATGCCTGTTCCTTCTGCAAATGGAAATAAATATATCATGACATTTATTGATGATCACACTAGAATGTGTTGGGTTTATTTATTGAAGAACAAATCTGGTGCTTTTCAAACATTCAAGAATTTTCATAAGTGGATTGAAAATGATGCACAATCTCATATTGGGTCTATTCGCACTGATAATGGAAAAGAATATACATAAAATGAATTTGAACACTATCTTCGCCAACATGGGATTAAACATCAAACAACTGTGCCTTATAATCCTCAACAGAATGGTGTAGCTGAAAGAATGAACAGAACAATTTTGAATATGGTACGATCCATGCTTTTCTTCAAAAATGTAAAGATAATGTTTTGGGCTGATGTTGTTCTATGTGCTGCATATATAAAGAATAGATGTCCATCTAGTGCTATAAGAAACAAGACTCCTTATGAATTGTGGTATGGACATGTTCCTTCGGTAAAACATCTCAGGATCTTTGGTTCCACCTGTTATGCTTTAATACCAAAGGTACATAGAAACAAACTTGGTGCTAGAAGTCGTAAGTGTATCTTCCTGGGGTATTCAAACACATCTAAAGCATACCGTCTCTATGATGAAGTAAATAAAAAGTTTGTTGTATCTAGAGATGTCATTTTTCTTGAATCATCCAAATCTGATAGTGTTGTTGAGCGGAAACTTGATCGCTTGGATAGATTCACAAAAACGAAATCATTTCAAGAATTTGATAATCAGATTCCACATCTTGAAGGGGGGATTCCTATACTGGAACAACATGTGGAATCTTCTTCTGAAGAACAATCTCCCCTGCATGAAACTCCAACAACGGATGATGCTTTAAGTGATGTAATTGATAGAATTGGGAGACTCAATCTTGATTCAGTCCCAACTCAATCAACAGAGCAGCCTGGACCATCTTAGAAAGGTCCCCCAAAGTGGCTGACAAAGACACTTGAAAGTGCTCATCCTGATGAAATTGGAAAAACAGGAACCAGAAATACAAACCGACAAGATGGAGGTGATGCAGATAACTCTAATTCACTTGTTGATATGGATGTTACTTATGATTATGAATTGAACTTGTCTATAGATTTTGAACCAACTTCCTTCAAAGAAGCTACTTCTCATGATGAATGGAAAGAAGCGATGCAGAAGGACTACGATGCCCTCATAAAGAATGGCACTTGGCTGGTTGATCCTCCATTTGGAACCAAACCAATTGGCTGCAAGTGGGTCTACAAGAACAAGTACAAAGCTGATGGCTCACTTGACAAGCACAAAGCCGTTGGCTCACTTGACAAGCACAAAGCTAGGCTTGTGGCAAAAGGTTTTGCACAGAAAGAAGGGGTCGATTATGAGGAAACTTTTGCCTCCACAGCAAAATGGGCCACCATCCGGACACTCTTTGCACTAGCTGCTCAGAACGGTTGGAAAGTCCATCAAATGGATGTAAAAACTGCATTCTTGAATGGAGATCTAGAAGAGAATGTTTTTATGTCCCAGCCTGAAGGATTTGCTGTGAAATGACATGAACACAAAGTATGAAAACTTGTGAAGTCCTTGTATGGTCTCAAACAAGCACCACGAGCCTGGTATGAAAAACTAACTGAGCATCTTCTGAAACTCAACTTCAAACATTTTGATCTTGATGATGCAACTTTATTTGTCAAGAAAGTTGGCAAAACAATTGTATATCTTGTGGTATATGTAGATGATCTTTTAATGACAGGGAAAAATGAAAGCTATATTGCATCCATAAAGAAAGAATTAGGAAAAAGTTTTGAAATGACTGCTTTGGGCTATGTTCATTACTATCTTGGCATTGAAGTAACCCAACATCCAAAATCCATATTTCTTTCTCAAAAGAAATACATTGGAGATTTGTTAAACAGATTGGGCATGACAGAGTGCAATCCTCTTTCTACTCCAATGGAACAAAACTTGAAGCTCACATCTATTGAAGGAAAGGAATTTGAGGATGCAACAAAGTATAGACAGCTTGTAGGAAGTCTCATCTACCTCACTACTACCAGACCAGACATTTCATTTTCTGTTGGAATCCTCTCCAGGTTTATGAAAAAACCTTGTGAGGGACATTGGTCTGCTGCAAAAAGAGTTCTAAGGTACTTGAAGGGAACTCAAGACCTTGGAATCAAGTATACACAGGTGGACGACTTCAACTTGATTAGATACTATGATTCAGACTTCGATGGAGACAAAGAAACTGGGGTATCTACTTCAGGATATGCTATGATTCTTGGATCAGGAGCTGTCTCCTGGAGATCACGCAACCAATTAGTACCAGTAGATTCCACAACAGAAGCAGAATATGTGGCAACAGCTGAAGCAACGAAAGAAATTGTGTGGCTCAGGAAAATTCTTGAAGATTTGCAGGTAAAACAAATACAATCAACTCCACTCATGATTGATAACACGTCTGCAATAAAGTTGGCCAAGAACCCAAAGTTCCATGATCGTACTAAGCACATCAATACTAAATATTATCTGATCCAACATCATGTTTAGGCCAAAACAATCCATCTCCGTCATTGTTCCACAAACGAGCAAATTGCAGACATCTTCACCAAAGCACTTGGAAGAGAAAAGCTTGAAAGATTCAGAACGATGCTTGGACTCACCAACATCCCTTCAGATTAAGGGGGGTAATGTTGACACCTAATCCTCAACGGATGGGTGAACTGGAACGCGAACAGTCATCAAGAAGATGAACTGATCCGTCCCATTTATGTATATAAATGATAGTTAGCTAATGAATTATGCAATCAGTTTTTCTCTGCCCATTCTGGAGTTACCATGGCCTGACATATATGGTGAGCTCCAGTATTGTAGCAATAATGCTACAACTCCTGGGGCTTCCTGTCTCTCATTTTATCAACCCGGTAGTTCGTACAAACTTGGAAGCGACGATGCTGTATGCACAAGTACTAGCTCTTGTCACAACTGTCACTTGGTTAGCTGGCACAAGTCCGCTAGGGCTCAAGCCAACTTCTATAGGCTCACAGAAGAAGCTTTATCAATGATGGACGAAAGATAACTCAAAGGAGACTAGTCTAATTGCAGAAGGAAACTGAAAACCAATAAAGCATGGAAACCCTAATTTGACTAGCTAGGCCCAAACTATGCAAAAATGTGAATGGAACAACTACCAATAATGCCATTACTTGCAGTGGACTGAAATACATGCATCTAAGCTACTTGCATCTGGAAAATCATGTTTTTGTAATTTTTCATTAAGTGGTTGGACTTATTGTGACGATGCTTTTAATTAGGGTTTGGTTGTGCAGGAGCGGTTGGAATGGAAGGAAAGCGTGGGCAAGGTCAGAATGGCTATGGGAGGTACCAATAGATCCTTAGCAGCAGTCCACATAGGTTCCTCACATTCAGAGGCTCAGCAACCGAGTGAGTGGCCTCCTACAGGATGTTTGCAGGGGATTCTACAGGAACTCAGGGGTTTCTACAGAAAGGCTGTGCAATTCTACAGGATGGTTGGCCGTGGAGGTTTTGGGAGATGATGAAGTGTTGGAGAGGTGTGGAAGGGTGAGTGAGATGGAGATGGACCTGGTGATGGCTCAGGAGCAGGAAAATCAGATGGAGGGAGAGTGTATGCAATAGTTTGATGATTGGAAGGATGGGATCAACGGAAGTTGAAGGAGATGGAGCTATGTGGGAAATGAGAGAGTTGGAGGGTAAATGAGTGAGACAGAGGTTAAATAGGACTTGAGGATAGATCAAGAAGAAGAAGAAGAAAATGGTTTGAGAAGGAGCAGCGTAAATGAAACAAATGACTTATGCATCAAAACGAGAAATTCATTAACCTATGGTAATTGTGCCATGAAACCTATGAACAGAAATGGAAAACGAGAAATGAAACCTATGCATGGAAGTGAAATATGGTTCGATGTCAAAAATGCATGAATGGATCTTCAATGAAAACGTTTATGTTGCAGCTTGCATGGAAATGAGAAGAACTGCTTTTTCTTTTTGGTGGTTGGTCATGGACTGCACCCCAATCCCTAACAGAGAGATGGCAGTGAGCCTTTACAACCTTTTTGCTGGAGCTCCAAGAGATTTTATCTATCCTCCTATCAAACTTAAGCAACTGAAACAAATCACCATAAACTAGTCCTATCTATGCTCATGAAAATGACTAAATTAACAAAATGTAAATTCGAATTGCATGTGAAAATAAACAAACTCAAAGTGCTGGAACGAAATGCAAACACATTACAACACCGAGGAGATCTATTGCTCTCAGGTTGGGCCCTAACCTGAGAGCTATAGCTCCTTGAGAAAACTCAGAACTAGATCAAAATTTGCCTTCTTTATTCATAATCTGATGTCATGCCAAATTGGCTTACAAAAAGGAACAAAAACTGAAATCTAGCTCGTACTTTTCAATTACAAGAGTAATGCTAAGGTTCAAAAAGCTTCTCTACAAGGCTATGACCTCAGTATTTATGCAAAAACGATTATCCAACAGGTGTCCTTGATTTTAGGATCTCGGTTGTCCAACTAGAGTTTAACTTCTGATCCTGTAGGACAGTCATAACTACTGTTCCTGTAGAACAGTTATAACTGATGTTCCTGTAGAACAGCTGGCTGCTTCTAAGCTCGGAGGGGAGATGGATTGGAGCTCAGAGTTCTTGGTGGGAATCACGAGGAATTTCCTCAAGACCGTGGACATCCTCTCCTAAAAACCAGCAGTGCCACCTCATTGTCTCCTTGTCTCCTTTTTCGTTGTCTTTTTCTCCCTTTTAATGCCAAAAACCTGAAAGCATCATGCATTAGTCACGTAGATAAAATGTCTACCCTTCTTCCTCCAAACAACACGAATAAACTAAGAAATGCATGCATAAGCAGTAAAAAGTGAATGGTTTGAGCAAAGCAAGTAGGCCAAATGAGCCCAAATTATACCAAAAATTGGGGCTCATCATCACCCCCCAGCTAAACTATTTGCTCATCCTTGAGCAACTTTGCCCTGGCTCCTCGTCTTTGGCCGAGAACTAGAGCCCGGAGCACGCTTTCCCCCCCCTGATTTTGGTGGTTCTGCCTTTTCTGCCGAGGGTGGCGCTTCTTCCTTTCCCATTTTTGGCGGCCCTGCCTTTGCTGCCCCTGGTGGTGACGAAGGTGATGCTTCCTTCCCCTTTCCTATTTCCTTGAGCCGGGCTTCGGAAGGCGACTGGCCTATTTTTCGTGTCCAGGAAGTTATTTTTGGGCTCCCCTTTTCGGGGGTGGCTGATGTTTTAGAGGGGGTTCTTGCACTGGGTGAAGTAGGGACGTCCCCTGAAGTGGTTTGGCTGCTGGGTGGAGGCTGTGGCTTGCCCGTGGTCATCCTCTTGCTTCTCCTGGCTTCAGATGGTAGAGGGGCCTCCCTCTCCCTTTTCTCTTTCAGTTTTGGAGGTGTACTGAAGGCAGCCAGTGCCGCTGCTGCCTCCTTTTCGAGGATTCCAGCCTTCTCTTTCTTGCGTTTTGCTCTCTCAGAGCTCCTTGTAGAGGGCCCCTCCTTTTCAGATTTCGGGCTTCCTGTGGAAGACCCTGCTTTGCCCACTTCCGGGCCTCCGGTAGAAGATTCTTTCTTTCCCGCCGTTGGGCTTCCTGAAGAGGGCCCTCTCTCTGCCTTCAGACTCTCTGTAGGAGGTTGTTTCTCAATGACTTTCGGGCCTCTTGTAGAAGCCCCTTTTTCCAATTTTGGGCTTCCTGCAGAAGCCCTTGTCTCTGTCTTCGGGCTTCCTGTAGAAGCCTGTGTTTGCACTTTCGGGCTTCCTGTAGAAGCCTTTGTCTCCGCTTTTGGGCTTCCTGTAGAAGCCTGTTCTCCAATGATTTTCGCGCTTCCTGTAGAAGCCTTGGTCTTTGCTTTTGGGCTTCCTGTAGAAGCCTGCTCCTTACTGATCTTCGGGCTTCCTGTAGAAGCCTTTGTCTTTGTTTTCGGGCTTCCTGTAGAAGCCTGCTCCTTACTGATCTTCGGGCTTCCTGTAGAAGCCTTTGTCTTTGCTTTCGGGCTTCCTGTAGAAGCCTGTTTTTCAATGATTTTTGGGCTTCCTGTAGAAGCCTGAGTTTGTGTTTTCGGGCTTCCTGTAGAAGCCTGTTTTTGCTTCCTTGTAGACACAGGTGTCTCCACTTCCGCTTTCTTGCCTGCTTGAGCTTTGCTTTTTGCTTTGGGTGTAGGTGTTGTTGAGGTACTTGGGCTGACGTGGGCCACCTCTGCTTTGTCCATTCTGCTCTTCATCCTCTTTTCCCTTGCTGACGGGATAGGTGTGCCACCTTTTTCTTGGCCCTTCTTTTCCTCATGCTTTTTCCTTTGTTCTTCGGCCACTGCTTCGTGTTCCTCACTGCTAGAGGAGCCCGTTTCTTCGATCAACATTTTAATATCACCGTATTTGGTCAAATTGCGGAAGGATTCCCATGAGAGGGGGACCTTATATGAGTGCAATGCATCCTCCACAAGCAGTTTTATTAACCCATGATGGGCTATCTGATCAGGGATGCCCTCTCTTAGCTTTGTAGCACACTCCATTAGGGACTGTAGGAGATAATAAGGGATGCTCAGTTTTTGCTCTACAGGAAGGTCAATTCGGTGTCTCAACTCAGTGAGTAGCCGAAAGTGATATGCATACACGATGTTGAACCGGCCTTCACAAGTAATATATTTCATTATTTGCAAACTGACTTCATTCCAAGGTGGTGATAGGCTCGTTCTTCTCACCCCGTTTTTATCCTCCGAGAATTTTTCCTCAGGTGGGAAGAATTCCTTCTTTGCCTGCTGACTCAGCTTTCTCTCCTCTTTGTCCCATGGCAGACCCATAGGAAGTTCTGTGATCCGACTGATATGTTCTGGGGTGAGTTTGAGGCTTAGACCTCTGAAGTTTACTGTGGCCAGTGTCTGGGATTTAGGCTACAGAGCCTGCAAGAATTCCTCGGCTACTTCATCATCGTAGCCCTGCAGCTTATCACAAAAAGGCATCCATTGTGCTCTGGTGAAGAGCTCTACCACTGCCGGGTTTCTCCTTAGTGTATTTGAATCAGTGGGCTCTCATCTTATAAACCCACCCGGCATGATGGACACAGTCGTTTGAACTAAAGGTGGCAGATGTAAAAGGGATTTGGTCTATGAAAACAGAGCATGCACATACAAAATTCAACACAGACTACTTATACCAACATCCTGTAGAACAGTAGCAACGACACAACAAACACAATTCCACCAATATCTTTATAACCCGACCGTGGACGATGGTCTTGCCTCTTCTAAGAATCAGTTACATTAAGAGTTCAGGGTTACCTCCTTAATTGGCCACCTTTCTTTGCGAGGCACCCGCTTTCCTGTAGATGACTGCGTTCCTGTAGAACGACGCTCCTGTAGAACCGCGTTCCTGTAGAACTGCGTTCCTGTAGAAGCCACGCGCAATTCTCGAGGAGGACTGTAGTTGGCCGCGCTCGCGGTGTGCTTGACCAGCGTTCTGGTAGCCAACAACTCGGCGTATCAAAATTCAAAGGAGATCAGAATAGCTAGCCGAGTTGAAGTGTTGGATGATAAATGCATGCGCATGATTTATCCGATTGGATTTTGAATCGGCGCAATCCGTGGCGCGGGGGATGAGTTGTCCCCACCGGACCGTTGGGCGACGTCATCCATCCTCCGCCTACGTATTCACTTGCTGCTGCATTCATTCCCACAGATTTGCTGCCGCCTTTCCTGTTAAACTCATGCTTCTGACGAGAGTGCTCCCACGTGCATGCCGTTCATTCTCTTTGTCGTGGCCGCCACCCAAACATCCAATTACACTTTAACTAGCCGACGTGGCCAGTTGACTGGCCATACGGCCGCTCAACCATTTAATTTTACACTTTGCAAACAAATTCAAAGTTAGATTCATGCAATTTGATGGAATGAAGGGGGAAGACACTTACCTGCGCGCCTGCACACGATTTTTCCAGTTCTCGGACGATGGTGAGCGGATCTACCTGCTGCGTGCGACTTACACAGACCCAGAAGCTCGTGGTTACAGGGTGCCAACGCTGGAGTGGATGGATTTGCTTGCATGCGCCCATGTTTCATCTCGGATGGCGGTGCTTTGAATGGTATCCACTCGAGCAGGTTGAACTGTTACGGGATCCCCGCGAGGGATCTCGTAACAGTCCTTTCTCCTTGGGTGCATGCTGCACGATGGCGTTTCTGGCTTCTCGATCACGATCCCGGAGCTCTTGATACATGTGGTATGAGATCTCATCATTTGTTAGCTTTGGAAATGGCTTTCCTGCGAGAACTCATCGATTTCCTTTGTTTGTGCAGGGACTTGGCCGCATGTCGACACGGGTGGTGGAGCATGGTAACAACAACGTGCAAGGATGCCCACAGAGGCTTGCATGCATCCAAACCAATCCATGGTCGTGAAATCTCTTTTTAAGATGAATTATGGCCGTCCAAAACTCCTACAGGAAGTTTCCTGTAGACACAGAGCTTCCTGTAGAAAGTTCGGCCTTCCTATAGAAAGTCTGCACTTTCCTGTAGAAAATCCGCGCCTTCCTGTAGAAAGACTGCGCCTTCCTGTAGAAAGACTGCGCCTTCCTGTAGAAATACCGCGCCTTCCTGTAGAAGATTCAAACCATGATAAAATTGAACATACCTTGAAAAACATGGGTGCTCTTGGAGGAGGTACTGATGAGGTTCTTTGACAGCATGATAAGGACCCTTGGCTGTGAGTTGAAGGGTTTCTTCTTCTCCATAGAGCATCTGTAACCTGCAATTTTTACCATATTTTGCTTATTGGTTTTTTTTTTTTTTTTGAAAGATAACAGGGGCGCCTCAAGGAGGTTTTCACCCGTGCCATCTGCCCTGAGCGCCTCAGAGAGGTTTTCACTCAAGGATCTTTTTCAACCTTTTCTCCTTTTTTTTTTTTGAAAAGCAATAGGAGCGCCTCAATGAGGTTTTCACCCCTACTACCTGCCTTGGGCGCCTCAGAGAGGTTTTCACCCAAGGATCTTTTTTTTCTCCTTTTTTTTTGTTTTTTCTTTTTCTCTCTCTCTTTTTTTTTTTTTTAGATATTTTTTCAGGGTGTGCCAGAGGCAAAGGCAGAACCCTTCTCTATGACCAATACAGATTTCTCCATAGTTTTGATAAACTCTTGTCTTGAGAGAGGTCTTCTGTAGATCTTCAATCGATGCCCATTGACAAGCATGGGAATGGCTTCCTCATCAATGGTTCGAATGAGGACAGATCCATTGTCATGGCATTTCTCCACTGTATATGGTCCTAGCCATCTGGTTCTCAACTTCCCCTTGAAATCTTTGTATCTGGAATCATACAACAAGGCCCAATCTCCCGGCTGAAATTGCTTGTCATGGAGATGTTGGTCATGCCACACCTTCCTCTGAAGTTGAACCACTTCTGAGTGAAGGAGGGCCTGCATGCGGTGCTCATCCAGGCCATTCAGCTGCAACAACCTTTCTTGTTGTGCATGGCTGAGATCTAGGTCCAGCTGAGCTGCCATCCTCAAGGTGTTGTATTCAAACTCAATGGACAGCAAAACTTTCTTCCCATAGACCAGCTCATATGGTGTGAAACCGGTGGTGGTCTTCCAAGTGGTGTTGTAGGACCATGTGGCTTCTACCAGGCGATCTGCCCAGTCCTTTTTGCTGTTGCTCACCACTTTAGTCAAGATCCCTTCTAATGCTCTATTGGTGACTTCCACCTGCCCATTTGCTTGAGGTTGATAAGGGGTGGAAGTCCTGTGATTGATCTTGTGATGAGCTAGGAGATCTTCAACCAGGTTGGAGGTGAACTGACTCCCTTGATCTGTGACCAGCTCTCTTGGATAGCCAAACTTATAGAAGATGTTCTCTCTTAGGAACTCGGCCACTTTTTCTTCTGTTGCTGCTTTGATTGCTCTTGTCTCTGCCCACTTTGTCAAATAGTCAGTACACACAATGATGTAAGTCCTTTGCCTCGAAGAGGGGTTGATTGGGCCCACAAAGTCCATGCCCCACTTCTCAAATGGCTCAAGAGTCACTTGAGGTTGGAGAGGCATCTCATCCCTTTGGGTCGGTTTCCCCATTCTTTGGCATTGGTCACACTGACTGACATATCTTCTGACATCTTGATGAAGTGTGGGCCAATAGTAGCCTGCCTGCAGGATCTTGAAGGTAGTTCTCTTTGCTGCAAAATGCCCTCCACAAGGCCCATCATGACAAGTGAGGAGGATATCAAAGACTTCCTCCTCCCTTACACAACGCCTTAAGATCTGATCGGGGCCAAGCTTGAACAGATTGCCTCCGATCCAAGTGAATGAGGCACTTTTTCTGATGATTCTGCTCTTCTCTCTGGAAGATAGGTGTGGAGGGAACTGTGCTGAAACAAGATAGTTTGCTATATCAGCAAACCATGGAGAGAGTACTGAAATAGCAAACAGATGCTCATCAGGCATATGATCGTCCACTGTTCCATCCTCATCTGCAGACAAATCCAATCTAGATAAAAAGTCAGCAACAACATTTTCTCTACCTGGTTTATCAACAATGGTTAGATCAAACTGCTGCAATAAAAGTAACCATCTAATAATACGAGCATTCACATCTGGTTTATTCATCAAATATCTAATAGCAGCATGGTCAGTATGTACAAAGGTCTGGTAACCAGTAATATAATGTCGGAACTTGTTCAATGCATGGACCACAACCAAGAATTCTTTTTCGGTTACAGTGTAATTCAACTCAGCTTTGGACAAGTTTTTGCTAACAAAGTAAATGGCATATGGAATTTTCTGCTCAACTTGTCCTAAAGCTGCACCTATGGCTTTGTTCGAGGCATCAATGTGGATGTGGAAAGGTAGGGCCCAGTTTGGACCTCTCAGGACTGGGGCTGACACCAACTTGTCCTTCAATTCATTTAAAGCCCTCTGACAATCATCAGTCCATTTAAACTCCACATCTTTTGCCAACAGACCAAACAATGGCGAGGCTAGCTTGCTGAAATCTTTAATGAATCTCCGGTAGTATCCTGCTAATCCCAAGAAACTCCGGACATCCCTTACCTTTTGAGGAGGTGGAACCCTCTTGATGAGAGCAATTTTGTTAGGATCCACCTGAAATCCTTGGGAAGAAATGGTATGGCCTAGCACGGTCCCCTCAGTCATTAGGAATTCACATTTTTTAGGACTAAGGGACAAGTTCATCTCGGTGCATTTGGTTAGGACTTTCCCCAGGTTGGACAATGCTTCCTGGAAGTTGGCCCCATAAGGAGTAAAGTCATCCATGTATATTTCCACTGCATCATGGACCAGCTCCGAGAAGATGCTCAAGACATCTCTCTGAAAGGTAGCAGGAGCATTGCATAGCCCAAAGGGAAGGACTTGATAGGCAAAGGTACCCCAAGGACAAGTGAAGGTGGTCTTATCTTGGTTTTCCGGGCTGATTTGGATTTGATTGTACCCGCTAAACCCATCCAGTAAAGAGAAGAACTTCTTTCCTGCCAGTCCATCCAACACTTGATCTATGAAAGGTAGAGGGAAATGGTCCTTCTTGGTAGCTTTGTTCAGTTCTCGGTAGTCCACACAAATTCTCCATTTCCCATTTTTCTTGGGAACCAACACTAGAGGGGATACCCATTCACTATCTGAGATGGGGTAGATGAATCCGGCATCCAACAGTTTCTGCAATTCTTCCTTGACAATGTCTTTAAGGGCTGGATTCATTCTCCTCTGAGGTTGCCTAACCGGTTTACAATCCTCTTTGATGTATATATGATGGGTATAGACTGAAGGATGGACTCCTTTCATTTCCTTATAGCTCCAAGCAAAAGCATCTAGGTGGTTGGCCAACAGACTACACAACTCCTTTTCCTGGGAAGGAGATAGGGAGGAGCTGATTTTCAATGCTTTCTCAGGGCCGAACTCCACATTCTTGACTCTGGGAGTAACAGGGTTGGTGGTACAAAGATCAACTAAGGCGTTAGCTTGGGCATCCTCCACCAATTCCTCTAAGGGTAGTGCACTGGAAGGTGGATTCTGGATCAAGGTCTCAATCAAGTCATCCTCGGTTGGGGGGTCTTTTCTAGAGGTATCTAAGGTGCACAGAGGTGCTGAGTACACCTCGTCTTCTTCTCCTTCTTCCAACCAGAGTGGTAAATCATGCTCTAAAGAAGGTTGGGCAGGAGGGTATAGGACTAGCTGCTTGGACATGGGACCATTTTTGATGGTCATGTTTCCTGCCCTACAACTTATGTAAGCATCTGAAGTAGCCAACCAAGGCCTTCCTAAAATGAGAGGATATCCAGTAAGCTTGGCCTTTGGTTGCAGAACTAGGAAGTCTGCAGGGTATTCCCAAGAATCAATGGAGACCATGACATCCTCCACAATCCCTTCGGGAGTCACGGTGGAGCGATCTGCTAATTGCAGTACTGTCGAGGTCTTCCTCAAGGAACCCTGAAGATTGAGTTTAAGCATGGTATCGCTAGTCATCACATTGATGGCCGCCCCCAGATCAATCAAGGTGTGGGGGATAATGCTGCCATTGATGTGAACATCTACTACAGGACTTCCAGGATCTAGGTACTTTGGGCAGATGACTTGTCCTAGCATAAGGTCAGACAGTTGTCCTATGACATTGATAGTTGAGGCATCTCTCTTCCGTCTGCCTGGGTGTTTGAAACACTTCTCCTTAACCAGCTTGTTATATATTGGCACATCCTTGATGGCTTGGAGAAGTGGGTTTTTTACACACAACTGCTTGAGCTCACCTAAAAGCTCATCTTCTTCTGGGTTAGGTTGTGTGATGGCCGTTAATCTCTCAGGAAAGGGTGGAATAGCCTTTGGCTCACTTTCCTGTTTATCTTCCTCATCCTCTGGGGGAGGAGGTTGGCGATCTGGTAGAGTCTTTCCAGATCAAAGGTTGATCTCCTGGATCTCCACAACATAGGTAGGGCATGAGGTTTCCCAATGTATATCTGCTAGGCCTGTCTATTGTTGGGGTTCGGGTTCGGTTGAGCAGGCATTTGAGGTTGCCTTGGAGGAGCAGGAGGTAATGGTTGAGGTTGAACTGGTGGTGGAGGCAAAATGGCAGGAGGAGTGTTGTATTGGGGCCTCCACCCCGACTGAGGTGCATTCCATTGAGGCTGTGGCTAGGTATGTGAGTGATATGGATGAGAAGTAGGTTGAGTGGGGAACTGAGGTGGATAAGACCATGGAGGAGGCATGGACCATGAAGGATGAGCAGGGGGACCCCAGGAAGGCATAGGAGTTGACTGGTTAGGGTTGTAATAAGCTTGAGATGCCCCTTGCATCCCCTGCTGATAAGGTCTAGATCCCTGTGGCCTCCTTTGGTTGAGGTAATAGAGAGGCTCTGTGGGAGCTTCGGTCCCTTGGTACATGGCTTTAAACCCAGGTAAGGTTGGACACTGATTTGTGGGATGGTACTCCTCACAAACGAAACACACTTCAACCGAATGCAATGGACATTCGTTCTTAGGGTGCCTCCTTGTGCACCTAGGATAGAAGACAGCCAAGGATCTCTCAGCCTCTTCTTTCTTTTGCTGAATCCTGAATGTATCAAGCTGCATGGCAATGGTTTGTCTCACATCACTCTTAAGATATTCTAATTGGTTTGAAAGCTCATGTTTGGAGAAAGGGACACTAGTGGAGAGGTGGTTTCCTCTACCTCGTTTCCGAGCTGCCCTGGAGTGGTTTCTAAACACAGTCTTGATGTCCTCATAAGGCAGTTGGTAAATGTCCCCCCCAGCTAACATGTGAAGGGTATCTAAGAGGTCTTCAGGGACTCCTCGGAGTAGGACCAACTTGAGGGATTCAGGGTCAAGTGTGCACCTGGCCCGCTTATAGCTTAGTTGGAACCTCTCCTCATAATCCTCTAAGGACTCATCATTTCCCATGGACATCCGAAAGATTTCCCCCTTTGTTTCCTTGGACCTAGAATAATCCCGGTACTTGGTGTTGAAAGCTTGCTGCATCTGAGCCCAAGTAGTGATACTATTCCCAGGCAAACCCATGAACCAGCATAGTGCTGCATCCTTGAGAGTGGAAGGGAAAAGTTTCAACTTTTGCTCATCTTCAGTATAGTCATAGGTTCTACAAAGGACAAAAAACTCAAACAGGAAGGTATCTGGATCTTCAGTGGTCAACCCATGGAAGAGAGGTAAGGCGGAGGGGCTAATGTTTTTCATTTTCATCTCTCCATTGGTCTCTCGGATGGGGAAGGCACCTTCTATTCTCTCATCTTCTCTTCTATTATCAGCTATAGCTTCAAATGGAGTAGTCTCTAACTCTTCTTCTACTATAGGATCTTTGGATATATCAGGATGTTCACCTATGGGTTCTTCTGGGTCACTGTCACCAAAGAGGAGAGAAGGGTGACTCAGTGATGTGGTGGGGGTGTTTGGTAGGAATTTGCCTGATCTATCTCGGTTTCTACGAGGCATGAAATGGAAAAGACTTTCTTTTTTCTTTGATTGCTTTTGCTTTGCTTTTATTTTGGTACCTGCAAAACTGAGACAGAGTGATCTACAACTATCTATGAAAGATGCAAAATTAACTGAAAGCAGGAAAGGACTAATCTACTTTGCTTAAATGAAATTGCAGAAAGGAAATGCTAATCTATGAAAGCAGGAAATGCTAATCCATGAAACCAGGAAAATTCTATGCTACTTTTGCAGAATGGAAATGAAGTAAACTACTTAGCAGAAGGTAAGAATAAGAAAGTAGAGGAAAAGCAACAATTGCTAATACTCTAACGCTTCCCCGGCAACGGCACCAAAAAGATGGTGAGCTCCAGTATTGTAGCAATAATGCTACAACTCCTGGGGCTTCCTGTCTCTCATTTTATCAACCCGGTAGTTCGTACAAACTTGAAAGCGACGGTGCTGTATGCACAAGTACTAGCTCTTGTCACAGCTGTCACTTGGTCAGCTGGCACAAGTCTGCTAGGGCTCAAGCCAACTTCTATAGGCTCATAGAAGAAGCTTTATCAATGATGGACGAAAGCTAACTCAAAGGAGACTAGTCTAATTGCAGAAGGAAACTGAAAACCAATAAAGCATGGAAACCCTAGGAAACCCTAATTTGACTAGCTAGGCCCAAACTATGCAAAACTGTGAATGGAAAAACTACCAATAATGCCATTACTTGCAGTGGACTGAAATACATGCATCTAAGCTACTTGCATCTGGAAAATCATGTTTTTGTACTTTTTCATTAAGTGGTTGGACTTATTGTGACGATGCTTTTAATTAGGGTTTGGTTGTGCAGGAGCGGTTGGAATGGAAGGAAAGCGTGGGCAAGGTCAGAATGGCTATGGGAGGTACCAATAGATCCTTAGCAGCAGTCCACAGAGGTTCCTCATGTTCAGAGGCTCAGCAACCGAGTGAGTGGCCTCCTACAGGTTGTCTGCAGGGGATTCTACAGGAACTCAGGGGTTTCTACAGGAAGGCTGTGCAATTCTACAGGATGGTTGGCCGTGGAGGTTTTGGGAGATGATGAAGTGTTGGAGAGGTGTGGAAGGGTGAGTGAGATGGAGATGGACCTGGTGATGGCTCAGGAGCAGGAAAATCAGATGGAGAGAGAGTGTATGCAATGGTTTGATGATTGGAAGGATGGGATCAACGAAAGTTGAAGGAGATGGAGCTATGTGGGAAATGAGAGAGTTGGAGGGTAAATGAGTGAGACAGAGGTTAAATAGGACTTGAGGATAGATCAAGAAGAAGAAGAAGAAAATGGTTTGAGAAGGAGCAACGTAAATGAAACAAATGACTTATGCATCAAAACGAGAAATTCATTAACCTATGGTAATTGTGCCATGAAACCTATGAACAGAAATGGAAAACGAGAAATGAAACCTATGCGTGGAAGTGAAATATGGTTCAATGTCAAAAATGCATGAATGGATCTTCAATGAAAACATTTATGTTGCAGCTTGCATGGAAATGAGAAGAACTGCTTTTTCTTTTTGGTGGTTGGTCATGGAATGCACCCCAATCCCTAACAGAGAGATGGCAGTGAGCCTTTACAACCTTTTTGCTGGAGCTCCAAGAGATTTCATCTATCCTCCTATCAAACTTAAGCAACTGAAACAAATCACCATAAACTAGTCCTATCTATGCTCATGAAAATGACTAAATTAACAAACTGTAAATTCGAATTGCATGTGAAAATAAACAAACTCAAAGTGCTGGAACGAAATGCAAACACATTACAACACTGAGGAGATCTATTGCTCTCAGGTTGGGCCCTAACCTGAGAGCTATAGCTCCTTGAGAAAACTCAGAACTAGATCAAAATCTGCCTTCTTTATTCATAATCTGATGTCATGCCAAATTGGCTTACAAAAAGGAACAAAAACTGAGCTCTAGCTCATACTTTTCAATTACAAGAGTAATGCCAAGGTTCAAAAATCTTCTCTACAAGGCTACGGCCTCAATATTTATGCAAAAACGATTATCCAACAGGTGTCCTTGATCTTAGGAGCTCGGCTGTTCAACTAGAGTTTAACTTCTGATCCTGTAGGACAGTCATAACTACTGTTCCTGTAGAACAGTTATAACTGCTGTTCCTGTAGAACAGCTGGCTGCTTCTAACCTCGGAGGGGAGATGGATTGGAGCTCGAAGTTCTTGGTGGGAATCACGAGGAATTTCCTCAAGACCGTGGACATCCTCTCCTAAAAACCAGCAGTGCCACCTCATTGTCTCCTTGTCTCCTTTTTCGTTGTCTTTTTCTCCCTTTTAATGCCAAAAACCTGAAAGCATCATGCATTAGTCACGTAGATAAAATGTCTACCCTTCTTCCTCCAAACAACACGAATAAACTAAGAAATGCATGCATAAGCAGTAAAAAGTGAATGGTTTGAGCAAAGCAAGTAGGCCAAATGAGCCCAAATTATACCAAAAATTGGGGCTCATCAATATACTATGCAGCTTCATCAAAATTAATACATATCTATAATTAATCAACTTCTGCCTCTGGACGCTGGGTAGTCTCCTTGTTTGCATTCTGATTTCCTTCCCTTATCATTTGCTGGATCTCCTCAAGCTTCTTTTCCTGCATCTCCAAGGTAATCTGAATAATTCTGAGCTCCCTCCTCAGGTTGGGAACTCCTTGCGCTAGTTCAGCCATCTCTGTTGCAGCTTGCTCCAGAGCTTTAGCCAACAATATTTTCATCACCCAGTATATATGTAAGGACTGTTTAAATAAAGACACTCTACCCCTAGTGTTGCTAAGGTCGTGGAGTAGGAACTCCCATTCCTCCATCTCGGAGTCAGACTGAGCTTGAATGGCATATTCCTCCATATTCTGGATAATTCTTCTAGTTCTTGGGTTCGTGTTCTGGTTATATGCCTTCTCTGCTTGCTGAATTTTCCTATCCAACGACCGGCTTGTCTTTTTGCCCGGTCTCCCCCTCTGCCCTCATCGTCCTCCCCTTTCTCCTCGGTATCTGCTCGCTCCTCCGCCTCTCGTGCTGCTCGGTTCCAACCCCCTTCCCGCTCCTCTTCTTCCCCTCTGTCTGCCGCTCTGCCTTACCTTTCCTCTCCATTGTCCTAGCTGCTCGTCACTGGTTTGCTGGGTCTCCCAGCCTTCTACATTTCTGCTTCGCTCCTTACCCCGCCTGCACTGATCTTGCCGGTCCTCTTCCTCCTCAGAATCATCATAAATTTCATATATCTCCTCAGCTGTCTCTTCCTTCGCTACCGTCTTGCCTTTTCTATCCCTGTCTCTGCGTACCTCGGCTTCCATATCTTCTACTACCCTTGCTCTCTTCCTGGTTTCCATGGCGATCTCAGTAAGTTTTCGGCGCAACTTCGCTCTGTGACAGTTCTCCACCACCTTTCCTCTCCTCTCTCTGAGTTCCTAAGCAATTTTCTGTTTGTCGAATCCTTTGTTGCCGCCCATTTATAATCTTCCTTACTCTAATCCGCTTACCTGTCAACTTGGCCTTCCGCTGCCACCTGTTGCTTGGCCCTCTACCTTTCCTATCAATTATCCATCTTCCCTCTTTTCCATTTATGGATTCTGACATACCTCTTTTTCCTCCTCTCCGATCACTTGCGTTTATTATCTTGATGCAAGGTGGTTGCTTCATTCCTGCCGTCGCACACTTCTGCTGTACTACAACATGCCTGTCCATTGTATCATTTCCTCTCCTTATCTGACGTTCATTAAATGTCTGGACTTGCCGATCCATCTCACCTGCCCGTCGCACGAATGCTATTTGCTTGCTCATTATTTTCATTCATTGCTTGTTCATGGTCATTATTAATAATACTGGCCAATTCCTCCCACTCTCTGTTGGGCCACAACGTTCTCCACTGATTGTCGATATTGCCGTTTCGACCCTTGCAACCCCAATTCGCAAGGAAATCCGCCGCTCGGTTTCCATTCCTTTTCACATGATTAAAGATTTTATAGTCAATTATTTTTAGAAGATCCGCTATTTCTTGAACGATTCGTGCCGTTCACCAACTATTGGTGACCTGCTCCCAGTTCTTCCCGTTACTCAGTTTCTTTAGGATTTCAATTGCTATCTGAGAGTCTCCTTCTATTTCCAGGTTTCTATAGCCGTTTCGAGTCACAATTCTCAAACCTTGGTGAATCACCCATAATTCGGCCTCGTTATTTGTCATCTCGCCGCCCCACTCTGCATAGATCCATCTGGTGTTTCTCTGACTGTCTCAGAAAATTCCTCCGAATCCGGCATTACCCGGGTTCCCCTTCAAAGCTATGACAAGTCTGCATACCCCAAAGACAACTTTACGAAGATAGTCTAATTTGACTTAACAATAATTAGTGCAATTGTATAAATAAAATGGCTCGTAAACCATGATAACATCAATTCTTGATAAACATCAAAACATTTATTGCATTATACATCTCATGTTGCTAAAGTTTAAAAATATCATAAACATTAACTAAATTATTACTTTATTTTAAATTATTATTATTAATTATAAAAGAATTAACATCCAAGTTAAATATATATACATTAAAAAAACAGGAAACTTGATTTGATAATGAGAACTTCTAGAACATTGTATTATTTCATTGTGGTGTTCCAAAAGTTCTCATCATCATATTATGGACTGTGAAAATCTACATTTTAAAATGGAACCAGATCCTTAACTGTGGAGATTTACCCCCACTTTACCATAGAGATTCTTAATCTATATATATGCTTCATTACAATACCATGACTTATCAATACCACATGCCAAAAACCATAGCTCACTTTATGTGATACTTGTTCATATAACATTTTGTTTTAATTAATTAGTTTAATCAAAAGAGTAAAAAAATGCATAACTACTTTGGAGATAAATCTCAACCATTGATTTGTGCATACTATTATGAATATTTTAAAATATTTCAAGGAGGTTAAATCACTACCATCCACTTATTAATTATTGATAAATAAATTAAAATTATATAATTCTTCTTCAAAAATAGACACACTATTAATTAAGATATATATGTGTGTGTGTGTGTGTGTGTGTATTATTCAATGACATAATTGTTAGTGATAGCACTTCAACTTTAACCTAACAATTAAAACTACCGTTTTTCCAATTTCTAACCAAATTTTATTCAAAATGAACAAAAAAAAGATGTAACGCTTTAAGAATATACAAAATACGACTTTAAAAAAAAATCTATAAAAGCTATAATAACACATTTTTACGCAGTAGTCTAACGATTATGCTTTTTTGCCCTAAAAGTTATGGAAATTCCAGTCATATTTTGAAAAAATATGGTAGGGATTTTTGTAAATCCAAGTAAAAACTGTCAAAATTCATAATTTTTAGGTGCCCTTGAGGTTTTTGATGATGCTGAATCCATTTCTAGCATTAAAAACATGATTCACACATTGATTTTTTGCCCTGAAAGTTATGGAAATTCCCATATTTTGAAAAAATATGGTAGGGATTTTTGTAAATTCAAGTAAAAACTGCCAAAATTCATAATTTTAGGTTCCCTTGAGGTTTTTGATGGTACTGAACCATTTCCAGCATCAAAAACATGATTCAAACACTGCCTCTACATTTTTTTTTGAATTTTTGTTATCTAGATTTCCGACCACTTTTGATCGTTCAGACAATTCCTCCCTCTCCATGACTCCCATTTTCACCTAACAAATTAACCACCACTGATATAACACCAAATATACGACAAACAACTACGCCAATTTTATGTAAAAATTATTTAATTTTAGGTTAATTAGACGAAAGGGCACAATCATAAGATCATGCTCTTTCCACAAAGGGTGCCCATGGCGGTATATAAGCCAGGGACCCTCACTGTAAACAATCATCATTCAGTTCAATAAATTATTAATAAATATTTTTATAAATATTTCTGTGTATCGTAGAAGTTTTCACTTCATTTGGTATTGGAGCCAATCCGCTGCCCTAACTTCAAAACGTCATAATCATCCGCCATTTCATTGTCCCAGATCTTCTGCTATTTTTGCCATCCATCTCCGCTCCACTGCCAGTTGCGTTCTCTGTCCACACGCCGTCTGCTACAATTACCCCGCTGACATCTCTGCACCCAATCCGTTGCTGCATATTCCATTTTCGCTGCAATCCGCTACTTATTCTTGGCCGTCCCCACCTCATCCATGCATTGCTCACCGCATCCATTCCCAACGCCTGTGCACTCCATCATATTGCAGTCATGCTGTCTGGTTTTCGCTGCCAAGTCCCTCGCTGAAATATTCCGTCTCGAACCCTCCACTCCGTCGCTACAATACCCTCGTTCCCGCTCCATTGCACACCAGTCATTCCCCATCACTCCGTCCCAACTCCGCCGTCTATATTCAACCTGCTGGAGGACGCACTGTGTCGGTCAGTCAATAATGTGACCAATCATTCAATCTATTTAAATTTTTTATACAACTATATAATTTATAACTTTATGTTATAAAATAATTTCGATATATAATTAAATTAATTAATTTAATTATTTAAAAAAATAAAAATAAATAAATAAATAAATTTACGCTGGCAGATAAATATATGCCCCCACAAACTCGCTCAATGTCGATAATGTCAATGGTTGATTTCAATAAAAGATTGATTGAAGTGGAGAATAAGGTGACTAACAACTCCGATGATGTCAATACGAGATTAATCGATTTTGAGGGTAAGTTTAGTAGGCAGTCTGATGATATCAAGAGGCTTCAGGATACGACGAATCAAATAGAACAACAGATGGATCATAATAAGAGCCAGTCTGAATTGAACCATAAACAGACCTTGGAAATGCTGAATCTCTTGTGTAGAAAGCAAATATTACACCCGAATAACTACTCCAAGAAGATGAAGAAAATCAAGAGCACCATTCATCAAACTCAACAAAATCAACAGATTCTCATAAAGCTGAATCTCCAAAAAAATCAGTGACACCCCACCAAGAAATTAGTAATGCGACTCTTACAAATAAGCAACTCTGGGATGCATTTACCAATCAACATCCTCTTTTCGCTCAACCATTAGCGACATATCAAAAAGGGAAAAAGTCGAGATGCCTAAATTCGATGGAAACGAAAAATACAGTGTTGCATGGATAAATAAAGCAGAAGAATACTTCGAGATTTATGACATCAACAATGATGGCAAAAGGTTTAGGCATGTATCCATGAAAATGGAAGGAGAAGCATATAATTGGTATATGTGGTGGAAGAAGACGACAATCGCCATCAGTTGGAGGAAATTTAAATATGGATATTTTAAAAGATTCCAAGGTGTAAGGGAAGAATATTTTTTTCATCACTCATCAAATTACGACAAAAAGGAAGTGTGGATGAGTACACTCAAGAATGGGAAACCTTAGTGACATGAGTACCTGGGTTATCAGAGTCTCGTCTAGTTCAATCCTACATCTCTGGACTTAAAGCTCATTTACAAGTAGAACTTGACCTTCATGACATTAAGTCAATAGAAGTAGCAAGACGAAAAGCAAAAACTGCTGAAAATAAATTTGAACAAATATTTTGGTCAAAATCGGAAAAAGTATATTCAAGACGAAGAGTACCCCAGTTCGTGGACTCAAACAATACAAGATATGTTCCACCACATCGTCGTGAAGGTGAAAAATCTAATGTAGAACTACAAAGGATAAAAGAAGGCAAATGCAAATGCTATGGTGAGAAGTGGGACCCCAAACATTGGTGTGCTAAAGGAAAAGAACCAAAGAACCTATATAATTGTGAAACAACTAATGATTCAAACACCGAAGATTTTAACATTGAAGAAATAGAAGATGCCCCAGAATTCTCACCAGAATTAGATGACAAAAGTATTTCGCAAGTGTCACTATCAGCTATGATAGGTATATCACAATCTCAGACTTTAAAGTTGAAAGGACATATAAAGAAGAACAACGTAGTGGTTCTCATTAACTCTGGTAGCACCCACAATTTTTTAGATGCAACCGTATCAAAGAGACTCAATATTTTTTCATTTCCCTTACCAAACATCAAGGTGATGGTTGCTGACGGCAAGAAGATTGAAAAAGTGGGAAAATTCCATAAGGTCAAATCGCAAATTCAAGACTTTAATTTAGAATCTTCATTCTTCATGGTACCATTAGGTGGAGTAGATGTAGTCTTAGGTATCCAATGGCTATGAACTCTAGGAACTTATGCTACCAATCATCAAGTACAATCCATAAGATTTAAATGGGGAGGCCAGAGGTATAAATTACACGGATTCCAAGCACCAGAGAATCAAATTGTATCATCATCTCAGAGGATGAAGATGATTCGAAAAGGAGCACCTGCTTATGTAGTACAATGTAACCAATTAGAAATGTTATCTGCAACTATGATTAGTGAAGAATCACCAAAGATCCAAGATCTAATTCAGAAGTATGAAAAGGTATTTCAAGACCTGCCTACGAAAATGCCTCCTAACAGGAAAACTGAGCATACAATAGAAGTCAAAGCAGGATCAGACCTCGTCAACATTAAGCCATACCGATATCCACATCACCAAAAAATGGAAATTGAGAGATTAATCCAAGATCTTTTAAAGTGTGGGATCATCTCGAAAAGTAAAAGTCCGTATGTTGCTCTAGTGGTATTGGTAAGGAAGAAGGATGGTTCATTCAGGCTATGCATTGATTATAGAGGATTGAACAAAATAACAATTAAAAACAAGTTCCCAATTCCATTTATCGACGAAATGTTGGATGAGCTCCATGGCGCAAAATACTTCTCAAAACTGGACTTAAGGTCAGGCTTCTATCAAATCAGGATCATATTGGAAGACATACCAAAACAACATTCCGAACACACGAAGGTCACTATGAATTTAAAGTAATGGCATTTGGGTTAACCAATGCACCAGCAACGTTTCAAGCAACTATGAATGAATTATTTCGTCAACATCTTAGGAAGTTTGTATTAGTATTCTTTGACGATATTTTCATTTACAATAAAACTTGGAAGGAGCACTTACAACATCTGGATAAAGTTCTTACATTACTAAAAGAGCATCAACTTTACGCAAAAAAATCCAAATGCACCTTGGGAAAGGAAGTAGAATAACTTGGACACATTATATCCCATGAAGGCATAAAGGTGAACCCTAATAAAATCAAAGCTATAAAAGAATGGACCAAACCTGTTAATGTATCCAAGCTAAGAGGGTTATTAGGTTTGACTGGATACTACTGAAGGTTTATTAAAAACTATGCACATATAACTGCGCCTCTGACAAACCTTTTAAAGAAGAATTCATTTCTATGGGATGAGGAAGCAGGAAAGTGTTTTGAAAAATTAAAGGAAGTTATGTCTAATGCCCCTGTATTGGCAACACCATATTTTTCTAAACCATTTATCATTGAGTGTGATGCTTCCAGATTCGGTATAGGTGCAATATTAATGCAAGAAGGGCATCCAATAGCTTTTGAAAGTAGGAAGCTCAATAAAAGAGAACGCCTCAAGTCCACATACAACAAAGAAATGCTCACTATTATGCACACACTAGATAAGTGGAGGCAATATCTTTTGGGAAGTAAGTTTTCCATTTGAATAGACCATAATAGTCTTCAACACCTCCTTCAACAAAAAACACTTTCCGAAGAACAACAAAAATGGATTGAAAAAATTGCCGCCTTTGACATGGAAATACTACATAAAAGAGGAAAAGACAATGTAGTAGCAGATGCCTTATCCAAGAAAGATGAAGAACCAACACTACTTGCAATCTCGGTTGTTGTTCCTGAATGGCTTAACGAAATTCGAAGTGAGTATGCCAAGGATCCAAAAATAACGACAATAATCAATAACCTTTTCAACGACTCAAAATTTGAGTGGAAGAATGATATTCTATGGTACAAGGGAAGAATCTATCTAAATGCAAATTCCAAGTTTAAATTTAAGATACTCAAGGAGTCACATGACTCATCGTCAGCTGGACATGTAGGATTCTTTAAGACTTACTACAATGCACGTAAATTCTTATTTTGGAAAGGAATGAGTCGCGATATTCAAAAGTATGTAGCAGAGTGTGACACATGTCAAAGGAATAAAAGTGAAAATATTATGACACTAGGATTACTTCACCCTTTAAACATTCCAAATCAGAAATGGGAAGAAATTTCGATGGACTTTATCGAAGGATTCCCAGTATCTGAAGGCAAGCACAAGATTTTCATAGTGGTCGACAGACTCACCAAATATGCTCACTTCATGGCAATAAAGAAATCATACTCAGCGAAAGAAATTGCTGAAATATTTTGCAAAATTATATATAAGTTACACGGTTTTCCGAAAGTCATTGTGAGTGATAGAGATGCCAAATTCAAGGGTAATTTCTAGAAGGAGTTATTCAACCACATAGGAACCTACCTAAATATGAGTTTCACTTATCATCCTCAAATAGATGGACAAACAGAGGTTGTCAATAAATGTTTGGAGGCCTACCTATGTTGCTACGCTACAGAAAAACAAAATAAGTGGGCTCAATGGTTACATCTCGCTGAGTGGTGGTATAATTCTACTTATCATATGTGAGCAAAAATGATGCCATTTCAAGCTTTGTATGGATATGAACCCCCAAAATGGAAGGATCTAGCTATTGTCCAGACAAATCTACCTGCTGTTAAAAATCAACTAGAAGAAACCCAAAAAATCGTCTAAATACTGAAAGAAAACTTGAATAATGCGAGGAATCGTATGAAGCAACAAGCAGACCGAAACAGAACCGAAAGAGAGTTTGAAGTCAGAGAATGGGTGTTTGTCAAGCTCCAACCATACAAACAACTATCCTTAAAACATAAAGGAAAAAACAAATTGGCACCAAAGTTCTACAGACCTTATCAGATCAACAAAAAGATCAGCCAAGTTGCATATGGTTTAAGCCTTCCAGAGAAAAGTCGTGTTCACAACGTCTTCCATGTCTTCTGCCTTAAAGGGCACTAGGCGACAATCAATCAGCGCAAACAACGCTTCCATCCCTGGATGATGAGGGAAGGGTCATTCTAGAACCAAAAGGTATTTTATCTACTACAGAAAGAAAGCTTCGACATCGTACAATCAAGGAATATCTGATCAAGTGGAAGGACTTACCCGAAGAAGAAGCTTCTTGGGAGAATGAATCATTTTGTCAACAACATCTATTGTTACGTATGCTTTGAGGACGAAACATTCTTTCGAAAGGAAAGCAATGTTATGTAAAAATTATTTAATTTTAGGTTAATTAGACGAAAGGGCACGATGATAAGATCATTCCATTTCCCCAAAGGATGCGCATGGCGGTATATAAGCCAGGGACCCTCACTGTAAACAATCATCATTTAACTCAATCAATTATTAATAAATATTTTTATATATATTTCTGTGTATCGTAGAAGTTTTTACTTCAGCTCGGCCAAAATATAACAAATTAATATTTAAAAAATGATTAAAAAAACCACTGATTAATGCGGTTTCTATGTGACAAGAATTGTAATCTTTGGTTATTGGTTTGTTATACAAGGACTATAAGAAATTTAATGGTTTATGAACACGTTACAAAAAATCTTAGAGTTAAATAATTGCCCATATACCTTATAATTACAAGTTGTGCCATGGTGTAGTTGGTTATCACATCAAATTTACACACTAAAGGTCTCCAGTTCGAAGCAGGAAGGCACCAAAGCGTTTCTTGAAGCTTTGCTTTATTTTAAAGCGGGTCGGATATTGATTATATAAATCAAACGTATTGGTTTATAAAGCTCTCGACAAAATCATCCTTATATATGATTATTATTATTAAATACATTAAGTTATAAGTTATATATATAAATTTTGAATGATGATTACTTTTATGTTATCAATATATTTTGACTTTTACGCCTATTTTAAATTTCAATAAATAAAGTACTTTTTACCTAATATGTAATCTATTTTTATTACTTTAACACTTATTTCCTCATTAACAACTTTTGATGATTACTTTCATATTATCAATATATTTTGACTTTTACACCTATTTTAAATTTCAATAAATAAGCTACTTTTTATCTAATATGTAATATATTTTTATTACTTTAACACTTATTTCCTCATTAACAACTTTTGTTAGTTTAAAAGAGATTGTTAGTTTAAAAGAGATTATTTATTTTTATTAGTATGTCTTAGTGAAATAGCAATAAATTTTTAGTGAAAATATATTGTGTAAAATGTAAAATGTAAAATGTAAAATGTAAAATGTAAAATGAAAAATGAAAAATAAAACTATCTATTTTGAGAATATAAATATAAACTTGCATAATTAAGATGGTAACATCTTTGCAACTAAACAAAATGATAACAAAACAATAGAAAAACATCTATTTGGACTAGGAGTCTACTTGAATGGTTGTTGGATGGTCCTTTTATTCCTCTGAAGTTGAGAACTCTAGATCAATGACCGTCCTTGCTAGAGAGGAGAGTCCATGAGCGAGCTTGTTTGTTTATCACTGGAGTTTAACAATTCAACATATAATTTCCTAATTGGTCTTTGTGTATTCCACTAAGACTTTTCCCATTATCATTTTTAATTTGCAATAGATGTTAATTATTTGGATATATCAGGTACTCCTTGCTTTTGTGTTGCATGTATCTGGTATCCACTCACCAACTTCAACCTCCACATTTGCATTAGTAATGAATCTTCATTCTAGCTAGGCCTGTTGTTTAGATTCCTGAATTTTTGCATGAATTGCAGTCAAAACTTAGTGCACATAGATTACATTCGACCTTTCCACTGCATGGTGGGACTAGATGTTAGGCCCCTATACTACTAGTGTAACCCCTTATTGTTATTAGTATAACCCACTTATTATATTGATGTACCCATGTAGTGCCCATATTGTTACTATTGTGCTACATAGAAGCCCACTATTGTTATTGTTGTGCCCTACAATATTATTGTTATGTAGGCTTTGATTGTATTGGGACCACTTAGACTCCTATATATAGAAAGGAGGTATTTTCATTTGTATCATCCAAGAATTGTTCATTTATGTAATGTAAAGGAGGTTGCCCCCTCGAAGAGGCTGAATTCTAAGGCGTGGATCTCTCTTTTCTATCTTTTTTGAGCTGGTTTCATAACATTTGGTATCAGAGCTTTGGATTCTAGGGTTTCGCTGCTCCAAACAGGTCATCGTGGAATTTTCGCTATAACGTTTTTTCTGTGACGTTTCAGAAGTCACAAAAAAACCCATTTGAGAAGAATTGGTGCTGAACCTTGGGTCCGAATTTCAGAGCTTTGCGCGCAATATTTTCGGAGATATTATCTTCGGAAGTTGGTCTTTTTGCAGACTCCTGAATTACACTCAAAACAGGTGACCTGGGGAAAATCGTCATAACTTTCTTTCTGAGCATCGGATTGAAATTTCGCAAGAAGGTACAGAAAGAAGACAGACTGTAGTTTTCTTTTATATTTTTTCAGAGTCAAAGGTTGAAACAGTGACACGTGGCACTTCATACAAGTTCGCTCTATTGAACTAGTCTATAATCAGGTCACTCCGGGAGATTGTGCATAACTCTTTCTTGGAGAATCCAATTTGGATCAGACTGGTGGCATCTGAAAGAGGAAAGAGAGGGATACTAAAGTTCAGAATTTCAGAACTTAAAAATCTAAAAGTACAGAGTTACAGTCGTTTCAAGGTAGAGCTCCTAAAATCAAGAAAAAGCAAGATGAGAAAGTTTGATGGCAAGGATCCGGTAAATTGGATACTTCAGATGGAGCAATATTTTGATATACATGGTGTACAACTGTTACAAAAGGTATGTATTGCATCTTCATATTTAGAACCAGATCAATTTTTATGGTACAAAGGGCTTTGTTCTCGTAAAAAACTTGTTACATGGTCAATTTTCACGGAGGAAATGATAGCACATTATGAGGATACAAAGAGCAACACCTTCTTTAGAGCAACACCACAACAATTGGAAAGAGTAAAAGGGCTTTGTGACATAATGGAAAGCAAAATTATGGAAACCAGGAAGCATTCCCCTCACAACTATAAAGATGGAAGTGTTGCTTCTCCCAACCTTCCACAACCTACAAGGGTTACACCACAACAATTGGAAGAAAAAAGAGAAAAAGGGCTTTGTTACAATTGTGATAGAAAATGCACTAAAGGTCATAGGTGTGCTGAGAAGAAATTATTTTACATAGAATATGAAGAGGAGGAAGAAAAGTATCAAAAAACATCAAAGGAAGAGGATATACGTCAGGACACCACCCAAGAGGAAGAAGAAATGAATCAGGCCATATCTTGTAAAGCATTGGCAAGAATTACCACTCCTCAAACTCTCAAGATAGAAGGACATATCAAGAAGAAAAAGGTGCAAGAAGTGAAAGATCACATCGAGAAAGAAGAAATGGATCCAACCATATCTTGTAATTCAATGGATGAAATTACCACTCAAATTATCAAGATAGAAGGACATATCAAGAAGAAAAAGGTTCAAGCAGAGAAAGATCATATCGAGGATCAACAGCAAGTTCTCCAACTTTTAAAGGATAACGCCACTTCGGTGCAAAATCAAATGAAACAACAGGTAGATCAACATCGTAGTGAAAAATGTTTTGATGTAAGTGATTGGGTATTTTTACTGCTACATCTCAAGCAAGCTATTTATGAGAAGGAAATGTTGGCAATACTACATGCACTTAAAAAATGGCGACCTTACCGAATGGGAAGACGCTTCAAGGATGAGGATGTGGAAGCATTATTTTGTGCTATTTATATTATCCAACCAAATTGGATAAACGAAGCAACAGATGAATGGAAGAAGAACGAAGAATTATGGCCACTTAGTCAAAAGTTGCAAAAGATCCCAATTCAAGCAATATTGGAACCTGGAGCAGTCACAGAAATAAGAACCCGACAGCTACGAAATCGATCAATTTCAGAGTATCTCATCAAGTGGAAGAACTTACCCGCTGAATATTCCACATGGGAGGACAAGAATTTTATATAGAAGCATCAAGAACTACTCAAGCATTGAGGACAACACTTTTTGAAGGAGAGGGGCATGTTAGGCCCCTATACTACTAGTGTAACCCCTTATTGTTATTAGTATAGCCCACTTATTATATTGATGTACCCATGTAGTGCCCATATTGTTACTATTGTGCTACATAGAAGCCCACTATTGTTATTGTTGTGCCCTACAATATTATTGTTATGTAGGCTTTGATTGTATTGGGACCACTTAGACTCCTATATATAGAAAGGAGGTATTTTCATTTGTATCATCCAAGAATTGTTCATTTATGTAATGTAAAGGAGGTTGCCCCCTCGAAGAGGCTGAATTCTAAGGCGTGGATCTCTCTTTTCTATCTTTTTTGAGCTGGTTTCATAACACTAGATGCTAGAAGGGACAAAGTTACACCCCCTCCAGCGTGTGGCAAGACATCCAAGTTGAGTCATATTGAGGGAAGGAGAAGAGAGTACAAGGAGAAGAAGGACTAGGAGGCTTAGAGCCATGATAAGTTAAGGAAAATTTTTTCGAGGGGAAGCACCAGGGCACACAAACTCGGGGAGTGGAGCACGTGGAAATAACTTAAAAGGCCCCCACAAAGAGGTCTCTATTATTAGTTTAATTAAGAGCTAAATACGATGGAGAGTGGAAGGAGCAAGGCCCACCCAACCCAAGAGAGTCAAGAGTGAGTTAGAGCATTCAACAAAGAGGCTCGGAGCTCAAAGTCTTATGATAATAGAACCATAAGAAACATAACAACTATAGGAGAAAAGCTTGGTAATCCAGAAAAAAGGTTAAAAATTCTATGAAAAAACAAAATTTAGGATGAAACTACACATGGAACGAAGTAAAGGATGGAGAGTGAACTTGTTCTCCTCCACCTAGAGGCCAATTACCCCCAAAACTTTCCCATGTAATCACCTTCCAAACAAACATCCCCAATGAAGCACTATTCCACTACGAACTCAATCCATTAGAGCAATGGCTCTTGAGGACCCTAAATTAAGCATTTCTCTCTAGGAAAAACTTAACCAAAGTAGTATGAATAATGAAATCGATCCATAGGATAGAAATAATGGAACTTAACTCAATCCAACGACCATAATGAAATCTCAGACAACCAATGTCCAAAAATATGAGAAAATTTTTAGCATGACACCAATTACGGGTGAATCCTTTGCTCGTACCATTTCCCTGAAGGGCCATGAGGGGAGCACAAACTATACACAGTCTTCCTTGAACAACAATATCATTCTCGGTACCAACACAATGCATTGAAGTGTGTGACATTGTCACACAATGATGGTTTTCATTTGCTGTGTGGGGAAACCTCCCACACATCATATCACATCCCTTTCCAATTAATAAGTTTCATTTTCACCCGCATTAGGGGTAAAGTAATAAATATTCAAAACAAAAATAATGTTGGGTTAATCTTTACTAGGTTATTTATGGGCATACTATTGATGGCTTACTAGCCCATGATCTTGGGTAACCCATGGTATTAGCATGTGATGAGACCTATTTAAATAATTGGAGAACTCTATTGTCAAACACCTTGAGCAACTTTTACTTATATAAACTTGGTTGAATTGGCCAAAGTAAATAAAAATACATCTTTATAAATTTACAGAGGATTTAATTATAAATTTAATGTTAATACTTGAAATGAGATATTCAAAGAATCTTTATGATCATCTCTTAACCTTATTTTAGTCTTTGTGTGCACTATAATTTTAACTTCCATTAAGACTTTAGAGCATCTTTCAATAAAACCATCAAATTTTAAGAGTTTAAAGCTAGTAATCAATATGCGTGTGTGTCACTGATGTTTCACGACTTAAGAGGTCGTTATACTTAAATAAATGCTTTATAATCAAACTAATATTTTACTATTGAAAGTACAAATGGTATAGATGACATCTAATATATCATAATACCAACCTATAGAGAATTTATATGTTGTTTCTCATAATAAACCTTTCAAAAATTTTTACTCATAATTCTAAATGTGTTAAGCATGTATCATCTGTTTGTGCCATACAAAATGTTACCACAAAATCTAGTAGGGCTTAGAGAGGGAAACCCTATAAGACAAGAGTTAAATAAAGTGCTAACAATGGTGTAGAGGCCCAATGTTACCTCAACTAAAACGCCCCGCTCTTTACAAACTTTCACCGATGGGAGGTGTGTTGGTAAAGGAGGGATCACTTAATATATTGTGCCACTGATACGATACAAAGTGACCCTACTAGAGCTCATTTGAGAGAGAGGCTCAATAATGATCCGAGGTTTCAAAGAAGCAAATCAATCTCAAAGAAAAGCCAAAGAAAAGAAGGCTTAAGACCTAGGGTTTTGAGTTTTTTGATGGTGATACGTATTCACAAGGTCAAGGCCTGAGGGAAAGGGTTTCTTATGATGAAAATCAATTAATCCAAGGCTCATGAAACCCTCAAGGAAGTCCTCAAGTTGAGGGAAAAGAAACCAGGGTTTCCTTCTTAGGGAAAAAAATGTACGGAAATAGATTTTATGGATGAAATTTGAGTGGATGCCCACCAAATTGATATGTTAGGTAGCCTAGACCTATCTCTTGATTTTTAGTCTCTCAAATAAACAAAATCATCCTCCCTAAAATTTCACTCCAAGCCTTAAAAGGACCGAATTTGAGAAGCAAAAATTATGGAGACAATTCAAAGTTGATCGCCAAATGATTTGAATAGTGCCTTTTCCTATGGGGATATGGAGTTAAGGATGTGATAGATAAGCCATATTCCTTCTAAGGAGGTTGAAATTTGATTCCCTAGCTATAAAAATTTCAACAATTTACCCACTTAATGGAATAATGGATTTTGATGGAGAATAACAAGAAGTACTCTACTAAGAACATTCATTACATGCTAAAATGATTAATGCATACAACATTCATCTAGATATTCTTCAATAAATTAGGGCACATAATTTCAACCTAGAATCAATAATTCCATGCATTAGACTTTCAATTAAAATATATTAAAAAAAGACTCCACATACAAGATAACATGCAATATATCCTTCCATTAGGCCAAGAAATAACTCCAAAGAATGTCAAAATCAACATCCATATATCAAAATGCATCCAAGTATCCCCAAAATCACGTGCAAGAAGCAAGTGAAAATTCTTTAAGGGGTTTGAATTTCACAAGTTTGATGGCGAGAGAGATCAAGTGAGACCTCTCTAATTTACATGTGTTCAATTATCTCTAATTTTAGTCTATGAGCCACTCTAATATTAAAATAATTGGCAGATACTAAGTGAGTTTACAAACCAACCTCATAGCCAATGTAAAATCATAATAAATCACCCACTATAGGGCCAAAAATATAACAACATGCATGTGCAGGCCTCTTGATGGCATGCGTTGGGCCTCTCGAGTGCTAAATTGAGTGTAGAGGGACCCAAAAATGATGATCTAGGGGTTGGCCCTAAATCTCCATGAAAATCACTGTGTGGACCCCAATTTTGTGTTTGGGTCATAAAATGGGTCTCATGGGTCTCTTGGTGATAGAATAGCCTAATTCTACTATGAGGTAGAGGGCTCTAAGGATGCTTCTATCCATCCCATGTCTTGAGGCATGAGACATACCTCATATGGGCCTCAGATAAATTGCCAAACCACATGATCACTACTAAACCGATTGGGGCAAACTGGTCCAAGTGTATCATCTCATGAATAATGTAGGGCAAAGTGAAAATTGTTGGGGGTGCTGTAGGTGCCCATGGAAATGAATGATGCTCTGTAAGTGTTAGAAATCCCATGGCTCACAATGTTTCACCTGTAGGGTGTCACAATGCTCCTCTAGTGGACTTGGCCCCTAATTAAGTTTCCAAACCCATGATGAAAACCACCTGCCAATCACACACAATGTTTGGTGCCACATATTCACCATTAGGTACAATATTCATAGTGCATTTAAGTGGACTAAGCCTGTTAGTCAAGGGAAATTTGACACTTCATGCAACTTTCCTTCTAAAGTTGGGGGTTTTATCACGTAATAGTGTTACCTCCGTAGCCTAGGAGTGGCTAATAAATGATCCTATTAGGTGTTTTCAATCCCTAAGGTGATCCAAGTGGATATTGGTGGCCACCTGCCTATTCCACTTAGACCCTCAACATTTTTTTTTTTTTTGAAGTTTCCTTAATTGTAGCAAAATTTACTATTTTTTGCAGTTTTTTCGTGTCCTAAACTTCTAGAGCCATTTTGAGGCCCTAAACGAATTTTTTTTGGGATATTCCTCTAGCGATTTCGTAGAGATTTCATTTTAAGTTATAGTTCTTGGAGAGATCTTCCAATGAGGTATCATACGTGTCAAATGTAGATAATATGACCAAGTTACGACTCAGGGAAGTTGGCTGCCCAACTAACCCCAATGGGGCCCATAAACTCTTGGTGTTACATCTCTCAGGTTAGGGTTTTCTCTTATTGTTCAATAATAAAAAGGCCCTTAAGCCTCATTGTAACTTAGTTCAGAGACATGTAGTTGTTACATCTCTTCTCTGAGATAAGCTACCAGCACCCGAGTTAGTCTCATTTCCATTATGTTTGTAAGCATATTTCATTATTTAATATTAATGAAAGGAAGTGTTATTTCTGCTGCATATCTATATTTATGGTTATATCTGTAATTTTTTGCGTTCCTATTTAAATTCAGATCAGTGGTATCAGAGAGGTATGCTCTTTCTCTATTTTTCTTTGCATGTCTCCAACGAGGTCGGGATATAAGCAGTTAGGGCTCGAACTAGTCGAACCTTTGCAAGACCAACCTCGTAAATCCAGACGACCTCACATGGGGGAAGAAAAGAAATATGAGGGAGCAGGAGATTGTATCAAAATATTGCTCGAGGAGGCCCTCGAGAAACAAAGGAGCGTGATGATGGATAAATTTGCCCAGATCCTTCAACGGTTGTACACCGACAACACATCCACATCCAACAACCACCCTGGAGGCTCCACACCTTTTAAGGTACAAGTAAACGTTGACATTCCTATATTTGAGGGCCAAATAGATGTAGACGTCGTAGATAAAAGGTCAAATCTGCTAGAAAGATATTTTTTTGTTTTCAACCGCTCCCACTTGAAAGTATGACCTCATTGTTTTCAGCGGCTCCCACTTGAAATTCGTTCTAGGACGCCATCAAGGAGTAGTACTATCCTATCGGGAGCTACAAGGACAAATACATAAAGTGGACCATGTTGTGGCACGGAAGGGACCAAGATGTGCTAGAGTTTACCAATGTTTTTCATACCCTTCGCACGAAGTCGGGTATCAAGGATTCCAAGAAAAATTTGGTACTCGAGTACTGCGACTGCCTACTCAAATACATCTAGGGAGAGATGGAGTTACTGGACATCTCCTTGCTTGGCACGACGTACCGATACACCATCAAGATCGAGCAGAAGTTTAAATAAAAGAAGCGAGACTTTGGATCTGCAAATCCAAAGCAAGGGAAAGGTTTCCCCAAACTGCAAAACAAAGGACAAAACCAAAGCGGGACGACCGAGGAAAACCAACCAAAGCCACAAGAAAAAGAAAACACTGCGAAGCTAAATAAGGAAATGGGAAAGTGGTGTGCGTTCCGTAAGAGCTACAACCACAACATAAGTGAGTGTCGGGCCAAGCAGTCATTGGTGGCCGAGCTGAAGGCTTCAGAATCAGATGCATGTTCCGACTCTGAGTTAGAACCCGACAAGGGGAATGATAAAGGGAAGCATATTATTGATGTAGAGACCAACGCCACCACAAATATCTAGGAGTAACCCAAAGATCCAGAGGAGGAGGAGCGTCCATTCCATTCCCAGATGTGGGTAAAGGGTTCCCCGCTATAGATCATTGTCGACAGTGGGAATCAAAAGAACCTCATTCCAGCAGAGGTTGTGAAGTGGTTGGGCTTACCAACCACAACACACCTACAACCATACACCATCAGGTGGCTTCACCAAGGACGAGATCTGCGCGTGAGCCAATAATGCCACCTTCTATACAACATCAAGCCCTTCATAGATGAGGTATTATGTGACATTTCTCCCCTTGATGTTTGTGATGTATTATTAGGCAAACCATACTTGTGGAAGCGACATGCTGTGTATGAGTCAAGGCCTCCCACTGTTATTGTTACATTGGGAAATAAGATGTATATGATACCAAAGGTAGCACCGCCTACCACCATCTCTCTGGTTACTGCCAAAACAATGCAGTAAGCTCATTTCCAAAACTGGGAAATTTGTTTTCCTAATGATATGCCCTCAAGGAAAGAAGAAGACAATGGCCACGACCTCCAAATATGGGTTGTCCGCACGAAAAAAACAGATGGACAAGGTCATGGAGGAGTACGAGGAAATCTTCACATCCCCCACAGGGGTGCCTCTGCACTCTCAGGTCAATCATTCCATCGATCTGACCCTAGGTGCATCGTCACCCAAAGGACCAATATATCGATGCTCCGTTCTGGAAAATGATGAAATCAAGAGGTAAATTTAGGAGCTATTGTAGATAGGTAACATTTGGTCGAGTTCATCACCCTATGGGAGCCCGATCGTGTTGGTAAAAAATAAGGATGGGACTTGGAGACTCTGTATTGACTATCCAGTGCTGAACAAGATCACTGTCCAAAATAGGTACCCGATCCCATGGATTGATGACCTTTTGGACCAACTCAAGGGGGAAAAATATTTTAGCAAGATAGACTTGAAGTCCAAATATCACCAGGTACCAATCGAACCCTCCAATGTGTGGAAGACTACCTTCAAAGCCAAGGGGGGGATTTTCGAATGGTTGTTTATCCCATTTGGGTTGAGGAATGCTCCTGCAACCTTCATGAGGCTGATGGATGACATATTTTGGCCATTTACCAACTCATGTATAGTGGCATACTTGTATGACATCCTGATTTTCAGCGAGAGGTGGGAAAAGCACCTCCACCACATCAAAGAGGTTCTCCAAACACTACGATAACACAAGATTTGTGTCGATTTGGAGAAATGCACTTTTGGCATGACACAGGTTTAGTATCTGTTATACATTATTAATGAAAGGGAGGTGCATGTGGATCCAACCAATATCCAAGTCATTCAGGATTGGCCAACCCCAACTACTCTCATAGAGCTCCACAACTTTGTAGGTCTTGCTAATTTCTGCCGCAGGTTTGATGAGCCTCGGTATTGCAACAAGAATTCTAAAAATCCAAAGGCTAATGACTTTAATTATCAACATAGGGTTCATAAAAACTTAAGAGGTATCAACACTATATGTGCAACATACAATGTGTCCTTCCTTCACTGTCATGATGTAATGGAGTGCATGTACTGAAGTCAAATCCTAACTAATTGCAGAAAATGAAATGTTCAAAATAGAACCTTAACCTATTGCAAGAAACAAAGTACAAGGAAAGAGACTAAAATCAAATTCTAAAACACACCATTTTCTAACTAACCATTAAGAGGCTTTGCTTCAAAAGAATGCTAAGTTAGCATATATTTAATTCTACTGTCCTAAGCACACAGATACAAACCATCAAACGTTCTAATGTTGTGCATGTAAATGAATAAAATAAATCTGTCTTTCTTTTTGTCTTTTTTTATGTGAGAGTGTGAAAGCTAATCTCCTTTGGTGATGTGGCAGGCAGCTTGGGGATGATGGTAAATGGTCAGAAGGCTTTGGAGACAAGTAGGGACCCTTTGCTAGCTTCCTAGAGGCGTTTTCCTCAATTTGGCCTCAAAACAAGGTTTCCTACAAGATGCTATTGGATTTCCTACATGATGTCCTAAAAAGCTACACAATCCCCTAAAAACCTACAGGATACAACCGAGAGAAAAATGATGGATGTTGAAGGTGATGGAAAGCTTAGGGAAGGTGGTTGGTGGATAGAATGAGGCAAGGGAGTGCCTATGACCACTTCAGAACTCAAAACCAAAGTTGGGAGATAGATGGATTTGCTCAAAAATCTTGGAGAAGTTTCCTTGTGAAATGAAGAAATTGGTGAGGGTTTAGTGAAAGAAAGTGAGGACCATGGGTGGATGAAGTTGGGATGAGGTTGTTGACTATGAAATCTCTCTGTACTCTTGAAACACCTGCACTACATCAATAATTGACGATTACCCAAAAATCATCTAAACAAGAAGAATTTCAATTATCTAAAGGAAAAAAAATGTCATGAGCTAGGTGTCTACTTCATGCATGAGGAAAATGTTGTAGAATGATATAAAACATTGATGAGATCTAATGTAAGAGTGAAGATAGAAGAAATGGAAATCAAATACTACCCTTGAAAACTAGAAAAATGCTTACCTAAGTGTGGAGAAAGAGTGTTAAAATGGTCTTGATGGCATGGAAGTCAAGTAGAGGCCTAATCCCATCTTCAATGATTATTTTTCTCAATTCGGGCCCAAAACATGCTTTCCTACATGATGCTCTAGTGATTTACTACAAGATGTATATATTTAGTACAATTCATCAAATGACTAAGCAAATCAAATCCAAATTGGATGGGACAAATTTTTTTATTAACTAGGATGTCTTAGGTCCCATTCCAAGTGGAATCACTCAAAAATACCTCTGTTAACCCATGCTAAAAAAATAGAAAAACATTACGAGTCAAAAATCTAGAAATTCGATAAATTGTGAGCTAGTAAATCTAAAAAATGCATAACCTAATCAAATGAAAATGTAATGGGGTAGTTTTTGTTATGTACTAGAATGTTTTTTTGATCTAATGCGAGTAGAACCAACTCAATTGAAGCTCGTTAGCATGCTCTAAAAATTAGCATAAATTTATTGTTCTTTTCCACAAAGGAGTTCTAAAAATCTAGATTTGCGAATAAGAAGACTAATCCAACTAGCTCAATTATTACTATGAACTTCCAAAGATTTTCCAAGGATGAAATAATGCTTGTGATCCTGTAAAATAACTTTTATTAACCATTTAACTCAATCCTACAACAAGAAATCATTAATACTAAATGCGAAAGTAGAAAGAAATAAAAACTAGAGATGCATGTGAATAAGTAGTGAAAAGAAGGAAAGAAAATGATATAAAAGGGCTCTGAGGTTCTTGGGATGGCCAAGCCCAAGGAAAATCAGGGACCTATGGAGGAGAGCAAGATTTAGAAGCTGAACATGACACCAATCTTCATTATTTTCATAAATAGAATTACATCCCTGCAAGAAAATACAATGGAGCTGCTGAAATACGAGTTCTCTCTACAAGAACACTAATGAAAATCTCCCCTAGAGGAAAATTCGACTTGGTACTTATACAAAATGATTAGGAATCATTCCCCATGAATGGAGGAAGTTTTTCCCACCAAAATCCCTTGATTAATGGATTTGATCCCCAATACTAGGAATCTGCATTAAATGGCAGAGAACACATTCCTAGATTTTCTCAATCATTGGAGTTTCACAATCTGTACCATAATTCCATAATATATTGTTGATTTATTATCTATTATTGATCCTCCTGTAGTAGGGAAAAAGTCCCTAAATTATCTCCTCCTCTAAATCTTCATAATCTGCCTAATATTCTCATAATATTCCACAAAAATAAATAATATTGGGCACAAATATCAAATTATTCATAAACCTTCCTAATGAATATATTAAAGTTAAAAATAAATTATCTAATGCAGAAAGAGAGGTTTAATGTGCTGAAGGATGGTCATAGGCCTTAATTTGTGTTTTAATTTAGAGACATGTGTCTTAATATATGTCTAATTTAGAGGCCCATCATATCCCCGTGCTGAAAGTGTTGCTCATCCTCTGAGCAACTTAGTGACCTCATTGTGCCTCATCCATGGCCCTAGTGGCCTCTCTCTTGTGCATTAAGAATATTGGCTGCAATTTCTGCAAGGACAAGCCCAAAAACATATTTGTGCAAAGAAAAATCATTGTTTCTTGAGACCATTAGCTTGCCTTCTTCCCCTTATTCAAGATGGGTTCTTGAATATTTTTCAGTTTGGCAAGGTCTTCCACACCCTTATCAACCTTCTGCTACCTTGTTCTGCCATTTGGACACCTCTAACACCTTCAAAATGCATTTAGATGAGAACTAGGACATCCTGTAGTAATTCCTGTCAAAACTACAAGAAACCCTGTTAAAACTACAAGAAACCCTTTTTGAGCATAAATGATATTCTGAGCCTAGGACAGGCCCTCAACTTGACTCCCATGCCTTTTTCCCATTTTTAGGCCTTGGAAAAAATCTAGAAAGAGATTGGAGACCTCTTGGAAAACATCTTTTCATCACTGCAGTTTGAGTTTTGTTTTGATGGTGAATGCCTCATTTCCTTTTTTTGCCTTCTTTTTCTCTCTTGTGGCCTAGATGACTGCCTAATGGCCTTGGAGTTCTATGTTTTGATTAGGTCTCTCTTAAGCTCTACCATCTTGGGGTTTAGCATAATTTGTTCATTTCTTCCTTCTTGTAGCAACATTCTGCCTTCCTGTAGTAGTCATTCCTCCTCTTTCAGGGTCTTCTAACTGTATGGGAGTGATGAGAAATGATGAAGAGGGATTGGATGATGATGCTAGGGCTCAAAGGGAGTAGTGTAGGTTTGTGAAAATGGAGAGGATGCTTTGTTTTTTTTTTTGTTCAAGAATGAAATGGGATGGATAAAGGATGAATAAATAGTGAATATGAAGTGGATGGAGGGCTTGGAGTGTTGTGGTAACTTTGGCCTTTGCAAAAAATTATTCTTTTAACTGTTTTCCTCATTCCTTGAAATCATCACCCTTCATAATTTTGCTTTTCAACATTTCATGAGTGAAGGAGTGAGCTGCAATTAACTAGTTGAAGGTGGTTGAGAATGCTAACCCATCCTTACCTTATAATACCTCATCTCTCATGCATTGACAACAAATTTCTAACTATTATATGCTCAAGAGAAGAGGTCAAGAATATTGCATACCTGTACCTACCTGATGGCCTTCCTGTAGATTTTGTTTGTTGGAGAGTGAAATCTTTGCTTGTATTTGATGCATGTGTTTTTTTCTTCTTCTCTGATGTTGTTCCTTGATGTGTAGGTACTGGATGGTGATGCTGAGAATCCTCACTGTATTGGTGGGTTCCCTCGTGTTAAATCCCCCTATCATGTTTCTCCGATGGATGTGGAGGGTTGTATATGTCTCCTTGTCACTGCCTGATGAAGCCAACCTCTGGTTTTTCCCTTTAAAACTACTCATTTCCAATCCTGTAAGTGTTGTTCTGTATCCTGTAGGATCCTGTAGGTTTTCAGGGAATCTTGTAGGGTTTTAGGATAACCTTTTGTAGCCGACATGTTTTGTCCATATCTCCCAAACAGTAGAATGGATTGACCTAAAACTTTCTAAGCATGTTGCCATCATCATTATGAACCTCTCCATAAAAATAATTTGTTCAATGGATGTACGGATCTCGAGAAAAACTAAAAATGGCTAAAGGTGATGGAGGTCGATTTCTTGGAAACCATGAACTGGAATTTACTGAAATTTCTTAGGCATGTTACCATCATCCATATGCATCTCCCCATGAAACATATTTTTAAATGGATGCACAAATATAATAAAATGCAAAAAAGGCTGTAGGTGATGGAGGCTAATTTCTTGAAAATTGTGCACTAGAATTTTCTGAAATTGCTTGAACATGTTACCATCATCCATATGCATCTCCCCTTGAAACATCTTGGAAAATGGATGCATGGTTTTTAAGTTATGGAAAAAAAAACAATTTCTGCTCTATGTATTTTTGTATCCTGTAGTAAAACAAAGCATCCAATAGTTTTTTAGGATATAAAGAAAATTGAATGGTAGAAGTTTGAGAATGATGAGTGGGTGGTGAAAATATATGAGGGTGATGGATTGGCATGGCCTTGGCCTAGTTGGAGCATTTGAGAAAAGGAGGAGAAAGTCAAAATTTGACTTCTCTTGACTAGGCTTTACCAATTTTCCTTTTGGTACCAACTTGTTCTTGTTGCTTGCAGATGTTGCAGAGTACATGCATTCATCAAAGAGATGCATGGAGCAAGGATTTATTTTATTTTATTTTTCTTTTTTCTTCTAGGCCTACTAGCCGCCTCAATGAGGTTTTCAACTAGTAGGTCTGCCTAGGCGCCTCAAAGGAGGTTTTCACCTAGGATCTTTTCTTTTTTATCTTTATCTTTTCTTTTTTCCAACCCATTGAATGCCTCATGGAGGTTTTCAATCAATGCACCAATCTGAGGTGCCTCCAAGGAGGTTTTCATCTGAGATTTTTATTCTTTCTTTTATTTTTCATTTTTTTCCCGACCCTACCATACTTGAAAAAAAAAAATCACTTTCAAGTATAATAATACTTCCAATGGAGCCATGTGCACATCAAGATGATAGAAAAAATGATATGAACACTTGAAATGTATGCTTTGACAAGTACCTAAATTTGAGTGATCAAATCCTTTGAATTTGATATTATCAAGCACAATTGAAGAAGAGAGTATATGAGGGTGATGGATTGGCATGGCCTTGGCCTAGTTGGAGCATTTGAGCAAAGGAGGAGAAAGTCAAAATTTGACTTCTCTTGACTAGGCTTTACCAATTTTCCTTTTGGTACCAACTTGTTCTTGTTGCTTGCAGATGTTGCAGAGTACATGCATTCATCAAAGAGATGCATGGAGCAATGATTTATTTTATTTTATTTTTCTTTTTTCTTCTAGGCCTACTAGTTGCCTCAATGAGGTTTTCAACTAGTAGGTCTGCCTAGGCGCCTCAAAGGAGGTTTTCACCTAGGATCTTTTCTTTTTTATCTTTTTCTTTTCTTTTTTCCAACCCATTGAATGCCTCATGGAGGTTTTCAATCAATGCACCAATCTGAGGTGCCTCCAAGGAGGTTTTCATCTGAGATTTTTATTCTTTCTTTTATTTTTCATTTTTTTCCTACCCTACCATACTTGAAAAAAAAATCACTTTCAAGTATAATAATACTTCCAATGGAGCCATGTGCACATCAAGATGATAGAAAAAATGATATGAACACTTGAAATGTATGCTTTGACAAGTACCTAAATTTGAGTGATCAAATCCTTTGAATTTGATATTATCAAGCACAATTGAAGAAGAGAGTATTGCTGCAACTTAGTGACTGTCTGGAACCATATTTCAATATAGTTGTGATGTCCTTGGTCCTTTTGTTGATTTAGATCATTCTTCATGTCTTCTTCTACCATGACCTTCGAATATTGCTCTTTTTTTTTATTGTTCTCTTGAATACATGGAGGATTTTATGGTAACCATGAGGGAGGTTTCTCAATATCTTATTTTGATATTTGTCCTTCATCAATTGCATCCCATGGTTCTGTGGTCTTCTCATTTGAATCTTCTTCTTCTGGTTGTAGTTCTTCAATGATATCAAGATAATATCTTTTTTGCAATACTCTTATTGAGCTATGGTGACTACCATTGAGCTCAAGAGGAGATGTTTGGAAGTGTTGTACTTCAGCATTGTAAGTGGGCTGAGCTACTTCAATGTGTGGGTTTGGAAATGGTGGTACAAGTAGTTGAGTGGGAGTGAATATTTGAGATGAATGTGGTTGAGGTTGTGGTTTTGGTGGAGGTGAATGGTAGGGATAACATGGAGTTGGGTGTAAAAGATATTGAGGAAAATAATGAGGATATTGTGGATGGCTCCCATAAGTTCCTTTCCAACCTTGTTGCCAAGATTTGTTTTGGGGTTGAGATGACCAATTTTGCCAAGGAAAGGGTGTGTTCCAATCTTTGAGGTGGATATGCACAAACTTGAAATTGTGAATTAGGCTCTTGCATCATACTAGGTTGACTAAGTTTCCATGGTCCTCTTGGAGCTACATAACATAGCTTCATTGGAAATTGACTTGCTCCATTTTTCTCTTGGTAAACTTCCTTCAACCTTGGTAATGATGGACAATGTTTAACATCATGTGATTCTGCAACACAAATATTTTCTTTTCCTTCATCTTGCATTCTTAACATTTCTACTTGTTTTGTTAGATTGCTGAGAATTTCTGTTTTAAAATCATCAAACAAATTTCCAAGTTTAGTTTGACTTATCGATCTTGATGTTGATTTACCTACTCTTGCTTTTCTTCTTGATATGTGTTTGCATGTTTCACAAATTTCCTCAAATGATAATAGATATACATCACCTATGCTCATGAGATTAAGGAGATCAATCCATCCATCCATAATTGTTCTAAGTAAGAGAGTTTTTAGTGTGTCGGATCCTAAATGATGTAGTTTTTCCCTCTTAATATTATACATGAACCTATCTACTAGATCCTCTAGGATCCCATTTTCTCTTTGATTCATTCTAAATATTTCTTCTTTAAGATCATGGCCTTTATATTTTCATAGAAATATATTTTTCATATCATTCGATGGTCTTATTGAATTAGTCCCTAAACTCATGAACCATTTAAGAGCTTTATCCTTCAATGTTTCCAGAAACAATCTCAGTTTTTGAGATTTAATAATTAACCATAAGATCTACAAACAATTTAAAATTCAAAGAGAAAGGTTTTCGAATCCTCTGACCTTAGACCATGAAATTTTGGAAGAAAAGATGGAGGGATGTTCTTCATGTGCACACTACCATCAGTGTCTTGAATGGGAAATCTGAAAGGATCTTCATCATTGTCATCATCTCCACCTGTTTCTTCTACATTATTTGCCATATTCTTCTTCCATCTGAAAAAGTGAATGGTGATGTGGCTCTTACTGCACCACGTGATCAAATGAGGGGGTGGGTTGATGTTGGATAATTTTTTTGTTTTTGTTTTTAAGATTGAATGAAAACTATAATGCAATGCAATTTGCTACTTTTGAAATTAAATATGCCTAATGAAAATAATTTTTTTGTTTTTGCAAAAAGTAAAAATAAATGAATCAACTAGGGAAGAAAACATTGCATACTTTGACACCTCCCCAGCAACGTCGCCAAAAGTGATGAGCCTCGGTATTGCAACAAGAATGCTGCAACTCCCAAGGCTACCGACTTTAATTATCAACCTGGGGTTCGTACAAAATTAAGAGGTATTAGCACTATATGTGCAACATATAATGTGTCCTTCCTTTGTTGTCATGATGTAATGGAGTGCATGTACTGAAGTCAAATCCTAAACTAATTGCAGAGAATAAAATGTTCAAAATGGAACCTTAACCTATTGCAAGAAAGAAAGTACAAGGAAAGCGACTGAAATCAAATGCTAAAACACATCGTTTTCTAACTAAATGCTAAAAGGCTTTACTTCAAAAGAATTCTAAGTTAACATGTATGCAATCCTTTGCCCAGATCCTTCAACAGTTTCCCACCGGCAGCACATCCACATCCAACAACCACTCTAGAGGTTCCGCACCTTTTAAGGTACAAGTAAACTTTGACATTCCCATATTTGAGGGCCAAATAGATGCAAACGTCGTAGATAAATTGTTGAATATGCTAGAAGGATATTTTTCTGTTTTCAACTGCTCACACTTGAAAGTACAACATCAATTTTTTTCGCCGCTCCCACTTGAAATTCGTTCTAGGATGCCCTCAAGGAGTAGTACTACCCTACTGGGAGCTACGAGGACAAATACATAAAGTGGACCATGCTGCAACAAGGAAGGGACCAAGATGCCAAAGTTTACCAATGTTTTTCATACCCTTCGCACGAAGTTGGATATCAAGGATTCCAAGAAAAATTTGGTACTCAAGCACCATGACTGCCTACACATATACATCTAGGAAGAGATGTAGTTACTAGACATCTCCTTGCATGGCACGATGTACCGATACACCATCAAGATCAAGCAAAAGTTTAAAAAAAATATATGAGACTTTGGATCTGTGAACCTGAAGTAAGGGAAAGGTTCCCCTATGATCGAGGTGGATATTGGTGGCCACCTACCAAGTCCACTTGGACCACTAGCATCGTTTCTTTTAGCTTTTTAGTTTCCTTAATTATAGCACATTTTACTACTTTTAGCAATTTTTCGGGCCCTGCACTTCCAGAGCCGTTTTGAGGCCCTAAACGACGTATGTTGGGAAAAATAGGAGCAACATGGGGCCATGGACCAATGTTGATCTTCCAAATGTTGTAGCTTTCAGATAGATCTTTCTAACAAGATACTGTGCACGTCAAACGAAGATCGTATGCCAAAGTTACAACCCTAGGAAGTTGAGGTACCAATTTACCCAAACGGGGCCCATAGTTTGGCATTTCATCTTCTAGGGTTAAGGTTTTTGGATGTTTAGGATTTTCCATTGTTTCTCAACAATAAATAGGCCTTCGAGCTTCATTGTAACACAGTTCAGAGGCATGCAGCCGCCACATCTCTTCTCAGAGATAAGCTACCATCACCCTAGCTGGTTTATTTCCATTGCTGTTTGTAATTATATTTCAGTATTTTACATTAATGAAATGAAGTATTATTTATGATACATCTTTCTATTTATAGTTATCTCTGTAATTTGTTGCGTACCTATTTAAATCCGGATTAGTGGTATCAGAGCAGTCTGCTTTTTCTCTGTTTTTCTTTTCATGTCTCCAACGAGGTTGGGATGTAAGGAGTTATGGCTTGAACTGGTAGAACCTTTGCAAGACGAGCCTCAAAAATACCGACAGCCTCCCATGGCGGATGAAAAGAAAGACGAGGAGGCAGGAGATCCTATCAAAATATTGCTTGAAGAAGCCCTCGAGCGACAAAGGAACATGATGATGGATAGCTTTGTCCAGATCCTTCAGCGGCGACCCAGGGGTGATGCATCGGCTTCCAACAGCTACTCTGGGAACGCCACATTGTTTAAGGTACAAATTAATTTTGAAATCCCCATATTCAAGGGTTAGATAGACGCAGATGCCATCAATAAATGGTCAAATCTACTAGAGGGTTATTTTTCTGTTCATGATTTTTCCAGTCGGGAAAATATTATTTTCGCTCTTCTCAAAGGAGACCCCCATATCAAGGACTGGTGGGAACCTACTGCGAGCAAAAGGATGAAAGTATAGGCTCACTATTTGTAGCCACACCCACTTGGGATTCATTCCGGGATTCCATCAAGGAGAAGTGTTACCTTGTCGGAAGCTATGAGGATTAATACATAAAGTGGACCACACTGCGCCAGGAAAGGGACCAAGACGTGCTGGAGTTTACCAATATTTTCCATGCCCCTCACATAAAGTTAGTATCAAGGATTCAGAGCAACATTTGGTACTCAAATGCGACGGCTGCCTGCACAAGTACATCCAGGAAGAAATAGAATTCCCGAACATCCCCTCGCTCGACACGACATAATGATATGCTGTCAAGGTTGAGCAAAAATTTAAACATAAGAAGTGAGACTTTGGATCTGCAAATCTAAAGCAAGGGAAAGGTGCCCCCAAACCATAGAACAAAGGGAAAATACAAGGCGGGGCAGCCCAAGACAACCTGCCAAAGCTGCAAGAAAAGAACAACGCCGTGTGTTGGACACAGATTTCCATTGATGTCAATATGGAAATATTCGAGGAGAAAACAGAGCCAAGAGGAGCCAAGAGGAGTAGCCGAAGCCAAGAGGAGCAGACAAAGACACCAAAGGAACTAACATAGCACAGAGCAGACAAAGCCACCAGAGGAACTAACATAGCATAGAGCAGACAGAGCCACCAGAGAAGCTACGAGAGCACGAAGCAAACAGAGCCATCATGAGGATTATAGTGTATGTGGTATCAAAGCATATATATATATATATATATATCAGGCAGAATACACCATAGCATATGTAGCAGGCGGAATACACCATCGGGAGCTGAACTCAGATATATATATATATATATATATATATATATATATATATATATATAGATATAGATATATATATATGCATGCATTTAAACACTATCGGGAGCACATATCATATATATGCCACAACCTCATGTATCGACGGAAAAATCATATATATGCATGCTTTTACACTATCAGAACGGAAAAGGCATAGTTTACATACGTATGCACAAAATACACTATCGGAGGCGCAAATGGAGGCCAACACATAGTTATATGGCGTTTACACTATCGGGAAGCGGAAAAGGCAGAAAGGTTGAGTATATGGCAAATACACTATCGGGGCGGAAGACTTAAGTATATGGCAAACATACTATCGGTGGTCCGGCACATATAATATTGCATCTCTATAAGAGAGTGGTCTGTGTAAACATCGAGCCCTGAACCCTTGCGACTTACGATCGTTGATGTATATCGCACCGACACTTCGGGAGCGGAGTTACATTGTGTCAAGCGGTCCCTTGTGATCGCCAATAGCGACTTGCAATGTTGCATTGGACCTCCGCCAAGGGAAACTCCCAACTGCAATACATATACACGCGGGCTCGCTGCACATTGCAATATGAGTTAATCTGTCATTGCATCCGTCACATATCGCATATGTTATGAAGCCTTGCCACACTAAAGTGTCGATTGCGATAAAACTATGGAGGAGCGGATCCAATATAGTTTAGATGCGGGTGTACTATTTCCTGAATTCCGCCCTTTAGTCTTTTTGACTGTGTTTCTCATATTCTCTGTGTAAGTAAATGTTTGGCTTGTGCGGGGTGTTTTAGGCCGAAAGGCTTATGATAGTTGTTCTGATGGTTCAGGAGGTTGAACGTCAGTTAAATGAGGTGAATCATGGTGATAGTGATTGCGACTGGGACACAACATCTCTGTTAAACTGAAAAAACCCTATGTATGCTCATAATGATTGGAAAAATGAACGTTGTTATGGTGTAATGCGTAACAATGATTTCTTTGTGTTTTGCCACGGAATTCTCTTTTGAATTTAAGTGTCCATCGAGTATCAGTGAACTCAAACAACTCAGAGGAAGCCACAACGACTGCAGAGGGAATCCGAAGGATCAAGCGAGGCAGAGGAATCTACAATGACCAAGGAGGAAGCCAAAAAGGTGGTGGAAAGTGCAAACAAATAGTTAGAGGTGTATGAAACACATAAAACTAAAAAAACAAGGTGAAGTGTAGTTGATGAATGCATAATATGTAAGAGAGGAAGTCGAAGAACAAGCAAGAGGCAGGAGAGACTAGAGAAGCAGGAGAACTGGAGAAAGGCAGAAGCTCAGTAGAGTTGGGTGCAGAAAACTGCAGCAAAAGAGTTGATACTAGGTTTGGGTCGGAGCCCAAGAGGCTGGAGCCTTTGAACCAAATAGGATTGAAATCCTTGGGAGTTGGTGCTCTTAAGTGCAGAACTATTGCAAGACAAATTTGGTGCTCTGGAGGTTGGAGCCTCACTGAAGTCCAAGTTGGAGCTTGGCAACTAATTGCAACCAATTATATATATATATTGTATTTATTTCATTGCAATGTTTTTGTGTTAATAAAAGCATTAATTCCAGCTATCTATTTCCGTGTTTCATCTATGTATATGTGATTTTGGTAACAACAAGAAGAACAAAAAAAAAGAAATACTGATTCACCCCCCCCTTAGTATTTCCAACACCGTGAAGCCGAGAAAGGACACAGGAAAGTGGTGTGAGTTCCTTAAGAGCTCCACTCACAACACAAGCGAGTGTCGGGCCAAGCAGTCACTGGTGGATGAGCTAAAGGTTTTAGAATCAGATGCATGTTCCGACTTTGAGTCAGAACCTGACAAGGGGAATGAAAAAGGGAAGCAGATTATTGATGCAGAGCCCAACGCCACCGTTGCCACCATGAAGATCCAGAGGAGGAGGAGCGTCTCTTCCACTCCCAGATGGGGGTAAAGGGCTCACCACTACAGTTCATTGTCGACAGCGGGAGCCAAAAGAACCTGATTTCATGTTAGGGTCCCACCCTAACCCCCTTATTTATGTAGTAGGATTGAGTCATAGTTATAGTTAAGTAAGGAGTCAATAAAGCCCATATTAATAATTGTAAGTGGTTAACCCGCAATTAATGATGGGACCACAGTTAGTAGTAAATGGGCCATGGTATTAGATAGATGGTATTAATAAGAACCATGGTATTGATCCATGGTATTGCATGTATGAGTCATATATAAAGGATAGAGACTCCTTGCGAGGAGCATCATGTCTTATTTTTGTAATCAAGCTCTACTCTATTGGAGGTTGCCCCCTCAAAGAGGCAAGTAAACATTGCTTTCTGAATAATAAAATACTTGCTGTTGTTTCTCACTATTCTATGTTCTGGGTATATTTATTCGCATATTCTGTATTATGATATTGTCTTGTAGGTTAAGAGCATAACAAGTGGTATCAAAGCTCTTTCCAGGGCCGGTGGGATATCCATTCTTAGCAATTTTTTTTTTGGATAGAGACATGTTCCGGTGTCTTTAAACCACGGGATCTGTCGTTGAGCACATAAACCTACGGATTTGGGGAGGCATGCACACAGGAAATACAAGAGGTGGTCACACTTGTTGGACTCCCTTGTAACCCATGTGGGTACCCCTTCGAGTAGTAGCACATTAGACAGAACCACGCACAAACTGCCTTCCAAGTACCCTATGGGTATATCGGAAGCCCCCTAGCTCCTTTGAAACCTCGCCATAGATAAAGTGTCGGCCGTCTTGCTACTACAGTACACCGAGAACAACACTCGAAGAGATTACTCGCCCGTACGATAGGGTAGTCGGGTTGTACGACTAAGGGTAAGGTTGATCCTCCTTAGTTAGAGCCCTGAAACATTGGGCCGAGTACTACTGTCAAACCCTTATGTATATTGCGATTTTTAGCACCTGACACTCCTCAAGACCATAGTTCCCTTTTCTATCTCGGGATCACGCATAATATTTGCCAGATCAGATCTCGCAAGTGGGGTTGCAACAGCAGCAGACATCAGTCTCGCAGTTCCGAGTTAGTAGACCAACCTTTACGATCCATCAGATCCACAACAACAATTGGTGCTGCTGCTCAGAGCTATCTGATCAACCATTCAGATCTCTCAGATCCACCAGATCTGAGTAGTTGCGTGGGGTTCCTATACCGGGGCGTGATTTTCGCAGCACTTTTGGCAGCATTGACATTTTGGGGATTCAGCTACTGCAGTATTCCTAAGCAATGAGTAAAACTCCGTTAGGAGTTTGCAAGGAGTAAAACTCCATTAGGAGTTTTCAGAAAAAAAAAATTGGTGATCTAGCCCATAAGAATTAGGATGACGAGCTTAGCAAGGTGGTGCCATTCAATTGTTAGTGAAAAAATTTGTGCAGTCCCAAATTTCAAGTACATCGGATCGGTGCATGGTAGAAACTAGAGCTCAAGCTATGGCCAATGAAAAGATCGAAAAACTTGAACAATCCTTGCAAGCCATCCAAGCTCAGCTTGACAGACTAACTGACACATTCTCTGAGGGCAAGGAGGAAGCCCACGAGGAGGCGTATATTGGCAATGGACACAGTGAGGGTGAGTCTAGCTACTCTCTTCACCTCTGGGGAACCCACCAACAATCTCGTCCACGACCTCCCAAGCTAGATATGCATAAATTTGATGGTTCTCACCCGATCACATGGATAGCACAAATGGAGCAGTATTTCAATCTAAATAACATCTTAGATAATGAGACTCAGCTTATGGTGGGGAGAATGTACTTGGACAATGAAAGATGGCAATGGTGGGAATGGCATCAACGTTGCAATGGAATTTTTATGACTTGGAACACCTTCAAAAAAGCTCTTACATAGCGCTTTGACCATGAATCTTCTTTTTTGGGTCGTCTCACTAAGCTCTGACAGACTGGCACAGTGGATGAATATGTTACAGCCTTTGAAGCCTTAGCTTTCCGCACTAGGGATCTCTCAGATGCGTTCTACACGAAATGTTTTATCAGCGGCCTTAAAGAGGCCATACAAGCCCACGTCCGACTACACCACCCTCCCACATGGTCATAGGCTTGCAAGGTAGCTCGTAACGTGGAACGTGCATTAGTAGCCCAGTCCATTCGCCCAAATTTAACCGCCAAGGGTCACCCCCCATAGGCTCACAGCACAATTCAAACACTTAAGGTTCAAAAGGTGTCACCTGTAGAAATGGCCGAAAGAAGAAAAGAGGGATTATGTTACTACTGTGATGAAAAATACTCCCCAGGTCATAAATGCAAGGAGCCTAAATTTTTTCAAATTGATGCCGCTGATTACAACTCATCGGAGGAAGCCCCACCACTTGAGGAACCGGAGGAGGTAGAAGAGGACAACCAGAAGGACAATGTCCCTAATGAACCAGTTATTTCGCTGCATGCTTTGGTAGGTATTTCTTCACCTAAAACTCTCAAAATCAGAGGTTTTATTAAACATCCCCCAGTAGTAGTCTTGATTGATAGTGGAAGTACACATAATTTCATCCATCAAAAAGTCGCGGAAGCAATGCATTGTTTTGTATGAGTAGTTTCTAATTTCCAAGTCCAAATTACGGATGGGGGAACAATGAAATGTGAAGGCTGCTGTTAAAATGTCAAACTTCAAATGGGGGATTATCAGTTGAAGACCCACATGTTTTCCATACACATGGGCGGGTACGACATTGTCCTCGGTGCTGAATGGCTTCGCACTCTTGGGCCAATCATAATCGATTTCCAGGAGTTATATATGAGCTTTAAGCAGAACAACTCCACACATACCCTCCGTGGACTCCAGGCGAGAGCTCCCTCTATCATCAACTCACATAGAATGGAAAAATTGCTAAAAAAGGGCCATCATGGAGTTATAGCTCAATTTAATGCCATCCAGGCTGTCGAACCCAATTCTCTGTCGATTCATCCTGAGATGCAACAGATTTTAAATAACCATCTGCCAGTCTTTGACAAGCCTCATGAGCTTCCACCCTCACGAGGGGAACATGATCATAGCATCACCTTGGTTCCAGGGGCCCAACCACCAAATGTGTGCCCATATAGATATCCGTTCACCCAAAAGAATGAAATAGAAAAAATAATCAAGGAACTTTTGGAAGCAGGTGTCATTCGTTCCAGCATTAGTCCTTATTCATCACCAGTGGTAATGGTGCTCAAGAAATATGGGGAATGGCGGATGTGTCCAAACTTCAGGGCCCTCAATAAGTTGATAGTCAAAGATAAATTTCCCATCCCCGTTGTTGATGATTTGCTGGATGAACTCAATGGAGCTCAATTCTTCGCTAAGTTGGATCTTCGCTCAGGCTACCACCAAATTCGCATGAAGGAAGATGACATTCCTTCTGGAAGGACTGCTTTCAGAACTCATGAAGGCCATTTTGAGTTCCTGGTCATGCCATTCGGTCTTTGTAATGCCCCATCTACTTTTCAGAGCCTTATGAACCACCTTCTCAAACCATATCTCAGGAAATTGTCCTTGTCTTCTTCGATGACATCCTCATCTATAGTTGCACTTGGGCCGCACATCTTCAGCATGTAGATCTGCTCTTGCAACTGCTCCGCAAGCATAAATTATTTGTGAAGATGTCCAAATGTTCTTTTGGCATGGTAGAATTTGAGTATTTGGGCCACATTATGGGGCGTGGAGTGTCAAGGTGGACCCCAAAAAGATCCAGGCAATGCAGGATTGGCCTCAACCTAAGACCTCGAAGAGCCTGAGAGGATTTTTGGGTCTCACAGGCTATTATCATAAATTTGTCCGCAATTATGGTCGCATTGCAAAGCCCCTCACTCAAATCCTCAAGAAAAATTCATTCTTCTGGAATGATGATGCATAACAGGCATTTACAGCTCTAAAAAATGCCATGTATTCCACTCCAGTCTTAGCACTACCTGATTTCACCAAATCTTTTGTCACTGAATGTGATGCTTCGGGTATGGGTATTGGGGCGGTCTTAATGCAGGAAGGTCGACCCTTGTCCTTCACAAGCCAACAACTAAGTGGGAGGAATCTGGGACAATCTACCTATGAGAAGGAAATGATGGCCATCTTACATGCAGTAGATACCTGGCGACCTTACTTACTGGGGCGACGTTTCCAAATCCGCACAGACCATCACAATATTAAATATTTTTTGGAGCAACGCCTATCCTCCCCACAACAAAATAAATGGATCGCCAAAATGCTGGGATATGATTATGAGATCATTTACAAGAGAGGGTGCAAAAGTAGTGTAGCAGATGCATTATCTCGCCAATTTGAGGAGGAAAGTACCCTGCCCGCAATTTCCCTTCCCATTCCAGAATGGATTGAAGAGGCTCGCAGGGAATGGTTTTCACATCCCTGGCTCTCCCAACTCATTACTCAATTGCAGGTGGATCCAAATTCCACCAAGGGCTACTCGTGGCAGGATGAGATTCTTCACTACAAGGACAGAGTCATAATATCACCAACATCCACCCTCAAAAGCCGCATTTTGGCAGAATTTCACTCATCCCCCATTGCAGGAAATTCAAGCTTTCAAAAGACATATGCTCGCACTAGAAGATCATTTTTTTGGACATGCATGAAAAAGGACATCCTTACTTTTGTAGCGGAATGCGATGTCTGTCAACGCCATAAAGGGGAGACAGTCAAAGCGCCAGGCACATTACAACCATTTCCCATCCCAACATCTATATGGACGAAGGTTTCTATGGATTTCATTACAGGTCTTCCAAAGTTAGGAAACAAGTCAGTCATCATGGTGGTTGTGGACCGAATTTATAAGTATGCTCATTTATGTGCCCTACACCACCCGTTTACACTGACTTTGGTCGCTCAATCTTTCATAGATCAGATCTTCAAATTGCATGGCATGACAACTTCTATTGTGTCTGATCATGACCCGATCTTCACCAGTAATTTTTGGCAGGAACTCTTTAGGATACAAGGCACCCAACTGAAACTTAGTACTTCCTATCATCCACAAATGGATGGTCAAACTGAAGTCGTCAACAAATGTCTAGAAACCTACCTTAGGTGTTTCATTTCAGAAAAGCAACTTCTATGGGTACAGTGGTTGCCTCTAGCTGAATGGTGGTATAACACCAACTATCATGCCACCACCAAAGTGACTCCCTATGAAGCAGTTTATGGTCAACTCCCTCCTTCCCCTACTTCTTATATCAAGGGGTGCTCCAAGGTACAAGCAGTGGATCAACTCCTACAAAACCGCACAACCATGCTTGCCCATCTTAGAGAGAATATTCATCAAGCTCAAAACTGCATGAAGCAACAGGTAGATCAACATCGCTCAGAGCACCAATTTCAAGAAGGGGATCAAGTATTTTTGAGACTGCAACCATATAAGCAAACTTCACTCAAAGACAAGGGTTGTCATAAACTATCTCCAAAATTCTACAGACCATATCAAGTACTTCAACGCATTGGAGAAGTGGCCTAAAAGCTATCTTTGCCACCCACTGCAAAAATCCATCCAGTTTTCCATGTCTCATGCCTCAAGAAAGTGATTGGGAACAATTGCAGACTTCAAACCAATCTACCTGAATTGGATGAAGAAGGGTCAATCTGGCTCCAACCTGAACAGGTCCTAGACACACGAGAACGGCACTTGCGTGGCCGCATGATCAAGGAAGTCCTCGTCAAGTGGAAAGACACCTCTCCGGCAGATGCAACCTGGGAACCAACCACTATTCTTCAGCAGTTTCTGCAGCTTCAGCCTTGAGCACAAGGCTATTCTTAAGGGGGATGGCATGTTAGGGTCCCACCCTAACCCCCTTATTTATGTAGTAGGATTGAGTCATAGTTATATTTAAGTAAGGAGTCAATAAAGCCCATATTAATAATTGTAAGTGGTTAACCCACAATTAATGACGGGACCACAGTTAGTTGCAAATGGGCCACGGTATTAGATAGATGGTATTAATAAGAACCATGGTATTGATCCATGGCATTGCATGTATGACTCATATATAAAGGATAGAGACTCCTTGCGAGGAGCATCGTGTCTTATTTTTGTAATCAAGCTCTGCTCTATTGGAGGTTGCCCCCTCAAAGAGGCAAGTGAACATTGCTTTCTAAATAATAAAATACTTGCTGTTGTTTCTCACTATTCTATGTTCTGGGTATATTTCTTCGCATATTCTGTATTTTGGTATCATCTTGCAGGTTAAGTGCATAACATTTCGACAAAGGTCGTGAAGCGGTTGAGCTTACCGACCACAACACATTGACAACCGTACACCATCAGGTGGCTTCACCAAGGATGAGATCTTCGCATGAGCTAGCAATGTCGCCTTCCATTAAACATCAAGCTCTTCACGGATGAGGTATTGTGTGACATTGCTCCCCTTGAAGTTTGTGACGTATTATTAGGACAACCATACTTGTGGAAGTGATATGTTGTGTATGAATCAAGGTCCCGTGCTGTTATTGTTACTTTGGGAAATAAGTTGTATAGGATACCGGAGGTAGCACTGCCTATTGCCATCTCTTTGATTACTGCAAAACAATGAAGTAAGCTCATTTCCAAAACCAGGAAATTTTTTTGCTCATGATATGCCCTCAAGGAAAGAAGAAGACAGTGGCCACGACCTCCAGACAGGGCCCCTCTGCACGACAACTATAGATGGACAAGGTCATGGAGGAGTACGAGGACATATTCACCTCCCCTGTAGGGGTTCCTCTACACTGTTAGGTCAAGCACTCCATTGATCTGACCCTAGGTGCATCAGTGCCAAATGGACCAATATATCAGCGCTCCATTCAGGAGAATGATGAAATCAAGAGGCAGATTCAGGAGATGTTGTAGAAAGGTCACATTCATATGAGTTCATTGCCATGTGGGAGCCCGATCGTGTTGGTACAGAAGAAGGATGGGACTTGGAGACTATGTATTTACTATCAGGTGCTAAACAAAATCACTGTCCGTAATAGGTACCCGATCCCACAGATTGATGACCTCTTGGCCCTACTGAAGGGGGAAAAATATTTCAGCAAGATTGATTTGAAGTTAGGATATCACCAGGTACCAATCGAACCCTCCAATGTGTGGAAGACTGCCTTCAAAGCCAAGGAGGGCCTTTTTGAATGGTTGTTTATGCCTTTTAGATTGACGAATGATTCTGCAACCTTCATGAGGCTAATGGATGACATCTTGCAGCCATTCACCAACTCATTTGTAGTGGTATACTTTGATGACGTCCTGATCTTCAGCCAGAGTTGGGAAGAGCACCTCCACCACATCCGACAGGTTCTCCAAACACTATGACAACATAAGTTATGTGCCAATTTGGAGAAATGCACTTTTGGCATGACCTAGGTTCATTATTTGGGATACATTATTGATGAACAAGGGTTGCATGTGGATCCAGCCAAGATCCAAGTCATTCGAGATTGCCCATCTCCAACCACTCTGACAGAGCTCCTCATCTTGCTAGTTCTTTCCAACTTCTACCGTAGGTTCGTGTTGGGGTTTTCTCATATCACTTGGCCCTTGAGTCAAGTCACTAAGGAAGAAGTGAAAGAAAAATTCTTTTGGTTTGAATCTCAACAGAAGGCATTCACAGAGTTGAAAGATCGCCTCTGCACGGAACCAACACTCGCATTACCAGACTTGCAACAACCATTCGAGGTCAAGATAGATGCCTCTGAATATGCTATTGGGGCAGTCCTTACTCAACACGAGCATCCAGTGGCATGTCACAGTGAGACACTTTTAGACACAGTCTGGAAGTATCCCACTTATGAAAAAGAGATGTATTCCATTACGCAGGCCTACTGACAATGGAAGCATTACATTTTATGGAAGGAAACGGTCATCCACACAGACCACTGACCCCTGCAGTTGATACAGACCCAAGGGAAATTACAGAATGATCACCATAATAAGTGGTCCATATACCTGCAATAGTTTCATTTGAATATCAAGTATAAGAAGGGTAGCACCAATAATGTTGCAGATTTCCTAGTTGACCACCGATCATGGTGTTAACCGCTATGCTCAACTCTTGTGGGCACGAGACTTCTAATTGGCCACTCCTCTACAAAAGCGACACAAAATTCAGCCACACATACCAGACACTCTTGGATAGTTAACATGTTCCAGATTTTCACCTCCAGGATGCCTGTTATGCCACCTGGGTCACCTTTGTGTTCCTTTAAGCGAGCGTGCCAAGATGATTTGGGAAGCACACTATAGTCAGGCTACTAGACATTTCGGGTTTGATAAAACGGTGGTAGTACTGCAGAAGTATTTCTATTGGCTGAATCTTCGACAAGATGTCGGGAAGCACATCAGATCATGCACTACCTGCGCCATTGCCAAACCGACCTTCAAGAAGCAAGGCCTCTATACTCCACTTCCTACCCCTAGTCAATCTTGGGAATCCATCTCCATAGATTACATGTCAGGTCTTCCTTCCACTAAGCATGGAAATTACTATGTTTAAGTGGTCGTCGACAGGTTCTCAAAGATGGCCATTATGGCTACCTGTAAGAAGAATATCACAGCAGAAGCCACTGCTAAACTCTTCGTTGAACGAGTGTGGGTACACTTTGGGATCCCACAGTCTATCATATCAGATCAGGACAACAGGTTCCTCGGTACATTTTGGTCCAGTCTGTTGAAAATGCAGCAAGATGATGGAGCTTAGTGGAAAGGAGTCGCCCTCACTAAGTGGGCCCGCAGGTTATTTTTGGCGCAAAGTCTATTTTTAGACCTATGGATCATGGTCTATGAGTTGCAGGATGTTGTTGATGGATGATTGGTCATGTTGGTAAAAATAGATGGACTTCTATTTTTAGACATATGGGCGGAGTCTATTTTTAGACCGCGAGGTTAAAAATAGAACAATCGAATATTATTAGCTCTTAATAATATTTGGACTATAAACATTATCTTATCCTCTTGGAGGACTTCAGTTCGAGCTACGGATGTGGTACATGCAACTGCCAGAAGGAAATATTATTTTCTTATGGGTCAGTTGAGCTATTTTATGATGGACTTCAGTTAGAACTCAAGTGATTGAGTTTGGTGGAGTTGATTGAGGAGTTGATGGAGTTGTGTTCAGTTTGACTTGGTTGAACTAGTTGTATTTAGTCTAACTGCAGAATACACTAGTGATGAGTGATGTGAATTAATTGTTAATTAATTCACTAATTATTAACTCATAAATCGACTAAAGAATACATCAGTTAACTCATTGCATGGACAATTCAGTGGAGACAAGTGTTAGAGGTGGGTGAAAGCGTGAGACTGCTATCAGTTGTGAGTATAGTTGTGCATGATATTTGCACAATCATTGATTGAGATTGCCAATGAGGATTGCGTGGTACAACAAAAGGGAATTCGAACTTGGATCATTCCTATTCTCACATTGGATTGTGCAGTAGAGGCAGGCAGACAACGGAGGAGATTTGAACCTGTGACTTGATTCAGATCTGAGCTAGTTTGTGTGTAGCAGGTGGAGATAGTACTGAGTACTTGTGAGGAGTATTGTACTATGTATTGTTACATGCTCTCTATCATTATAATATGCAGATAGTTGGAGGTTTTCAACAATATTATTTCCCCAGTACATATTGTGTTAATGTGCACATGTGATTGATGTTTCATTGTTTTTAATTCCGGAAAATTGATGATCAACGTAGAGGAGGTTATGTATTATGCATGCATTCTGCAAATAGTGTATAATCAGGATAATCTTTGTGAATAAGTGTTATATTATTCAAAATTTCTACATGGTACCAGAGCAGAGTTGGTCATCAGATCTATTATTCAGAAAGTGATTACATTTTATTTCTTCAGGCAGAGTCTGTAATCGGGCCAGGTAGCCTTTGGATTCATCCTTCTTTTGGAAGGTGAGATATCCGGTAAAAGCCCATACAGTCAATCTCTGTACGAGAAATAATTTGTTCTCACAAATTTTAGATCAGAAGCGGTTGAGTTTTTAGCTGGTGGAATTCGAATTTGCATCAGTGTTATCTTGGTGTCAAATTTGAAATGTCTTTCAACGGATTGCGATTGGAGTATGCTCTTAAGGGCAGCTCAAATTATATTGCATGGAAAGAGCGGATGGAGGTAGTTTTAGATGACAATGGGTTGAAGGAGTTCATAAAGGCTGAGGTCCCAAAGCCTACTGATGCTGCTCACGTTGAGGTTTGGCAAAAGAAGACAACAAAGTGTCGAAGGATTCTGTTGGAGTGCGTGAAGGATCACATTGTATCCATCCTGCATGGGAAGGCTTCTCCATACTTGATGTGGAAAGTGTTGACAGATTTATTCCAAAGCAAGAGCGACCAGAGGAAGTTGGCGCTCAAGGATAAACTTAGAAACATTAAGTGTGATAATGGAGACAGTATGCCCAAGTATCTCACGAAGTTCACCCAATGCCGGGATGAGTTGGGAAGTGTGGGGGTGACAATCGATGATGAGGACTTGGTGAGCTTGGCTCTCCTTAGTCTTCCGAAGAGTTGGCATTCCTATCAGGACTCTGCCAATGGCTGGGAGAAATTTCCAGGATGGAAGAGACTTTGGTTGGATCTTGTGCAAGAGGAGATCAGGTGGAATACCAGGGACAGATCTTCATCAAAGGCATCTGATGAAGAAAATTGTGCTTTGGATGCCAAAGCAAAGAAGGGGAAGGAGAAGGGTTCTCTTTCTGAATCCAGTTCTTCCAATGACAGGAAGAAGGTTGACAAATCAAAAGTGTGATGCTTTCGTTGTCATGAGGTGGGCCATTATGCTGCAAATTGTCCACGGAGGAAATCCAAGAAGGGATCCGGGGAAGGATCTGAAGGTGAGGCACTTGCTTCACAGTTTGAGTTGGATTTCACACTCTTTGCATGCATGGTTTCATCCATGGTGGGAAGTGGTTGGATTCTTGACAATGGAGCTTCTTTCCACATGACCAGTGACAAGATTTTGTTCAGTACTTTGGAGGAGAATGATCTCCAGATACTCATAGCGATGGGTAATGATGAGAAGTATAGTGTCTCAGGTGTAGGCACAGTTATTTTTCAGAGGGAGCATGGAGCTCGCCTTACCTTGACCGATGTCAAGTATGTACCAGGACTGAAGAGAAACTTGGTGTCGATCGCGATGCTGGAAGACAGAGGCTATGATGTGGTCTTCAGTAAGGGAAAGGTTTTCCTTGGACACATCATCACTAGACAGGTGAAGCAGATTGGTTCATGGGTCAAGAACCTGTATGCTCTTGAGGTTCAAGATGCATGAAAAGCCTTGAGCAGCGAGGCAACTGATGGAGACTTGGTGGTTGAGAGGGAGCTTATATTACCTCTCAACATTCAGATCCAGAAGAAGTCTTAGACGATGTGGAGGAGCCATGATTGGTGCAGTAGCTTCAGGAGGTTGTGGAGCAGCCACAACAAGGGAAGCTAAGAGGAGATCGAGTAGAGACATCTACTCATGCGGAGACCTCCAGTAGGGGGAAACTTCGAGCCAGGTGGGCTGAGGGATCACATGTAGCCATACCTCCAGGTAGGAGGTGGGGCGATATAGAGTGATCGTCCCAAGGAGGAGGGGCAGGATCCTTGAGGTACCCAACCTCTTGGATGAGACCTTGCTACGGGAGCCCCGATCTAGAGTAGCAGGAACTGACTGATTGGGTAGAGAAAGATGCGGATGGAGCGGCAGAGAGAGCGACGGTGTAGGGAATCCCAGGACAGCGCATAGCTAGCAGGCTGCAACAATGCGAGAGGAACAAGTGTTTTGTACAGTGCTAGGTGGCACAAAGAGGTGTGCAATGGTGTGAGATGCATGGATATGTTGCAGTAGTGCAGATGTCAGAGAGGGAGCACTTGTCAGCAGCAGGTAGAGCTTCAGCATCAGAGTATGTTCCTAGCCCAACAGAGTGGTCAGTTGGGAGTGTTTTTGTTCCAAGTGTTGTTGGAGCAAGTGGACCGGGCAAATGTGTTGCATGCAGAACATTCCAGAGTTGCAGGATAGGGGTTGCAGATTATCCATATCTTGTTGAGAGGGAGTGTTGAAAATGCAACAAGATGATGGAGCTTAGTGGAAAGGAGTCGCCTTCATTAAGTGGGCCCGTAGGCTATTTTTGGCGCAAAGTCTATTTTTAGACTATGTCTATTTTTAGACATATGGATCATGGTCTATGACTTGCAGGATGTTGTTTATGGATGATTGGTCATGTTGGTAAAAATAGATGGACTTCTGTTTTTAGACATATGGGCGGAGCCTATTTTTAGACTGCCAGGTTAAAAATAGAACAGTTGAATATTATTAGCTCTTAATAATATTTGGACTATAAACATTATCTTATCCTCTTGGAGCACTTCAGCTCAAGCTACGGATGTGGAACATGCAACTGCCAAAAGGAAATACACTTTCCTTATGGGTCAGTTGAGTTATTGCATGATGGACTTCAGTTAGAACTCAAGTGATTGAGTTTGGTGGAGTTGATTGAGGAGTTGATGGAGTTGTGTTCAGTTTGACTTGGTTGAACTAGTTGTATTTAGACTAACTGTAGAATACACTAGTGATGAGTGATTTGAATTAATCGTTAATTAATTAACTAATTATTAACTCATAAATCAACTAAAGAATACATCAGTTAACTCAGTGCATGGACAGTTCAGTGGAGACAAGTATTAGAGGTGGGTGAAAGAGTGAGACTGCTATCAGTTGTGAGTATAACTCTGCATGGGATTTGCACAATCATTGATTGAGATTGCCAATGAGGATTGAGTAGTACAAAAAAAGGGAATTCAAACTTGGATCATTCCTATTCTCACATTGGATTGCGCAGTAGAGGCAGGAAGACAGCGGAGGAGATTTGAACCTGTGACTTGATTCAGATCTGAGCTAGTTTGTGTGTAGCAGGTGGAGATAGTACTGATTACTTGTGAGGAGTATTGTACTATGTATTGTTACATTTTCTCTATCATTATAATATACAAATAGTTGGGGGTTTTCAACATTATTCTTTCCCCAGTACATACTGTGTTAATGTGCGCATGCGATTGATGTTTCATTGTTTTTAATTCCGCAAAATTGATGATCAACGTAGAGGAGGTTATGTATTATGCATGCATGCCACAAATAGTGTATAATCAGGATAATCTCTGTGAATAAGTGTTATATTATTCAAAATTTCTACACAGTCTCTGGTTGATGCTCGAAACCAAACTCACTAAGTCCACAACCTTCCATCCTCAAACTGATGGCTAGACATAGGTTGTCAACAGGATGATCGTACACATTCAACGCATGTACAACTCAAAGCATCCACACACATGGGAAGAGAGTCTCCCCCATGTTTAGCATAGCTACAACTGGTCTCTCCAGAGCTCGACTGGCCACAACCCTTTTCAGGTGGGCTTGGGGTTCCAGCGACTATGTCCCGTTAATGTGGCCATTCCATTTGCCCCTACTCACACAGATTCAGCTCATGTCCAGTTTGAAACAGAGAAGGCAAACAAATTCATTGAGCACATCCAACATATTCGCTAGTAGGTCCATGACATTCTGGAGAAATCAAATCCCAGGTACAAGGAGCGACATGATCAACATTGGGTGACACACAAGTTTTAGGTGGGCGACAAAGTCTGGTTGCATTTGTAAAAGGAATGCCTTACCGGAGCCTATCAGAAACTTATACCACTCTGATATGGTCCTTACACCATTACCAAGGCTGTGGGAGATAGTGAATTTGATCTCAACATTCCCCCATTCCTTGGCCTGCACCCAGTGTTCAATGTGGACCGCCTTCGGCCATACTTTCCACCATTACTAGACACATCCAACATTGCAGAACAACTCACACCCATAGAGTTAAATCCAGATTGCATGGAACAAGCTACAACTGATCGGATCATGGACACACATATCAAGCACACTCACCAGTAGAATATCCAACTATATTGAGTTGTCAAAGTAGGCCAACTCCTTCACCAGGGCAAGTGGCTCACCAGGGACCAAGTTCAATAGAAGATTCCTCATCTCATGGAGGAACTCAATGCAATGGGGACCATTGCTTCCTAGGGGGGGAGGAATGATCCAGGTGGATATTGGTGGCCACCTTCCAAGTCCACTTGGACCCCCACCATCGTTTCTTTCAACTTTTCAGTTTCCTTAATTGTAGCACAATTTACTATTTTTAGCAATTTTTCGGGTCCTGAACTACCGGAGTCGTTTTGAGGACCTAAACGACATCCATGGACCAATGTTTCTCTATCCAAAGTTTTAGTTCTTAGATATATCTTTCTAACGAGATACTGTGCGCGTCAAACAAAGCTCGTATGCCAAAGTTACGACCTCGGGAAGTTGAGGTACCAATTTACCCAAATGGGGCCCACAGTTTGGTGTTTCATTTTCTAGGGTTAGGTTTTTGGATGTTTAGGGTTTTCCGTTGTTTCTCAACAATAAATAGGCCTTTGAGCCTCATTGTAACACAGTTCAGAGGCATGTAGCCGCCACATCTCTTCTCAGAGATAAGCTACCATCGCCCTAGCTGGTTTATTTCCATTGCTGTTTGTAAGCATATTTCAGTATTTTACATTAATGAAATGAAGTATTATTTTTGCTACATCTCTCTGTTTATGGTTATCGCTATAATTTGTTGCATTCCTATTTAAATCCGGATCACCCAAATCGCAAAACAAAGGACAAAGCCAAGGCATGATGATCGAGGAAAACCCACCAAAGCCACAAGCAAAAGAAAACACTGCGAAGCTGAAGAAGGACACAGGAAAGTGGTGTGAGTTCCATAAGAGATACACCCACAACACAAGTGAGTGTTGGGCCAAGCAGTCACTGGTGGCTGAGCTAAAGGCTTCAGAATCAGAGGCATGTTCTGATTCTAAGTCAGAACCCAACAAGGGGAATGATAAAGGGAAGTAGATTATTGTTGCAGAGCCCAACAACACTGTCACCACCACAAAGATCCAAAAAGAGTAACCCAAAGATCCAAAGGAGGGGGAGCATATCTTCCACTCCCAGATGTGGGTAAAGGGTTCCCCGCTACAGTTCATTATCGATAGCGGGAACCAAAAGAACCTCGTTGCAGCAGAGGTCATGAAGTGGCTAAGCTTACCAACCACAACACACCCACAACTGTACACCATTGGGTGGCTTCACCAAGGACATGATTTGCGTGTGAGCCAACAATTCCGCCTTCCATACAACATCATGCCCTTCACGGATGAGGTATTATGTGACGTTGCTCCCCTTCATGTTTGTAATGTATTATTAGGCCAACCATACTTGTGGAATCGACATGCTCTGTATGAGTCAAGGTCTCGCACTATTATTGTTGCATTGGGAAATAAGTTGTATATGATACCAGAGGTAGCACTGCCTACCGCCATCTCTCTGGTTACCACCAAAACAATGCAGTAAGGTCATTTCCAAAATTGAGAAATTTTCTTTCCTGATGATACGCTCTCAAGGAAAGAAGAAGTCGGTGGCCACGACCTCCATATAGGGGTCGTCTGCATGACAACAATATATGGACAAGGTCATGGAGGAGTACAAGGAAATCTTCACCTCCCCCACAGGGGTTCCTTTGCACTGTCAGATCAAGCATTCCATCGATCTGACCCTAGGTGCATCGTTACCCAAAGGACTAATCTATTGATGCTCTGTTCTGGATAACAATGAAATCAAGAGGAAAATTTAGGAGCTACTGCAGAGACGTCACATTCAACCGAGTTCATCACCTTGTGGGAGCTCGATCATGTTTGTACAGAAGAAGGATCGAACTTGGAGACTTTGTATTAACTATCAGGCACTGAACAAGATCACTGTCCGAAATACGTACCTTATCCCATGGATTGATGACCTTCTGGACCAGTTCAAGGGGGGAAAATATTTTAGCAAGATTGACTTGAAGTCCGAATATCACCAGGTACCAATCGAACCAATCGAACCCTCCAATGTGTGGAAGACTGCCTTCAAAGCCAAGGAGGGCCTTTTCGAATGGTTGGTTATCCCTTTCGGGTTGATGAATGCTCCTGCAACCTTCATGAGGCTGATGTATGACATATTGTGGCCATTCAACAACTCATTTGTAGTGGTATACTCGAATGGCATCCTGATCTTCAGCCAGAGTTGGGAAGAGTACCTCCACCACATCCGACAAGTTCTCCAAACATTGTGACAACACAAACTGTGTGCCAATTTGGAGAAATGAACTTTTGGCATGACCCAGGTTTAGTATCTGGGATACATTATTGATGAAGAGGGGGTGCATGTGGATCCAGTCAAGATCCAAGTCATTCGGGATTGGACAACCCCAACCACTCTGACAGAGATCCGCAACATTCTAGGTCTTGCCAATTTCTACCGCAGGTGTAATGACCCTCATTATTGCAACAAGAATGCTACAACTCCCAAGGCCATCAACTTTAATTATCAACCCAGGGTTCATACAAACTTAAGAGGTATTGACACTATATATGCAACATGCAATGTGTCCTTCCTTTGCTGTCATGATGTAATGGAGTGCATGTACTGAAGTCAAAGCCTAAACTAATTGCAGAAAATGAAATGTGCGAAATGGAACCTTAAACTATTGCAAGAAAGAAAGTACAAGGAAAGAGACTGAAATCAAATTCTAAAATACACCATTTTCTAACTGACCGCTAAGAGGTTTTGCTTCAAAATAATGCTAAGTTAACAAATATGCAATCCTACTGTCCTAAGCATGCAAATTCAAACCATCAAACCTTCTACTGCTGTGCATGTAAATGAATAAAATAAATCTGTTTTTCCTTTTTTTCTTTTTTTATGTGAGAGTGTGAAAGCTAATCTCTTTTGGTGATGTGGCAGGTGGCTTGGAGATGATGGTGAATGGTCAGAAGGCTTGGGAGACAAGTAGGGACCCTTTGCTAGCTTCCTAGAGGATTTTTCCTCAATTCGGCCTCAAAACAGGGTTTCCTACAGGATGCTACAAGATTTCCTACAGGATGTCTTGAAAACCTATAAGATCCCCTAAAAACCTACTGGATATAGCTGAGAGCAAAAGGATGGATGTTGAAGGTGAGAGAAAGCTTAGGGAAGGTGGTTGGTGGATGGAATGAGGCAAGGGAGTGCCTAGGACCACTTCAGAACTCAAAACCAAAGTTGGGAGATGGTTGGATTTGCTCAAAAATCTTGGAGAAGTTTCCTTGTGAAATGATGAAATTGGTGAGGGTTTAGTGAAAGAAAGTGAGGACCATAGGTGGATGAAGTTGGGATGAGGTTGCTGACTATGAAATCCTTCTGTACTCTTGAAACACATGCACTGCATCAAACATTGACTTTTACCCAAAAATCATGCAAATAAGAAGAATTTCAATTATCTAAAGGAAATAGAATTTCATGAGCTATCTATCTACTTCATGCATGAGGAAAACATTTTAGAATGATATAAAACATTGATGATATCTAATGTAAGACTGAAGATAGAAGAAATGGAAATCAAATCCTACCCTTGAAAACTAGCAAAATGCTGACCTAAGTGTGGAGCAAGAGGGTTAAAATGGTCTTGATGGCATGGAGATAAAGTAGAGGCCTAATCCCAACTTCAATGATGATTTTTCTTAATTCAGGCTCAAGACAGGCTTTCCTACAAGATGCTATAGTGATTTACTACATGATGTACAAATTTACTATAATTCATCGAATGACCATGCAAATGAAATCCAATTTGGATGGGAATTTTTTTTTTATTAACTAGGATGTCTTAGGTCCCCATTCCAAGTGTTATCACTCAAAAAGACCTCTGTTAACCCATGCTAAAAAAATAGAAAAACATTACTAGTCGAAAATCTAGAAATTCGAGAACTAGTGAGCTAGTAAATCTAAAGAATGACTAACCTAATCAAGTGAAAATGCAATGGGGTAATTTTTGTTATGAACTAGAATGTTTTTGTGATATAATTCAAGTGGAACCAACTCGATTGAAGCTCGTTAGCATGCTCTAAAAAATAGAAGAAATTTACTGTTCTTTTCCACAAAGGAGTTCCAGAAATCTAGATTTGGGAATAAGAAGACTAATCCAACCAGCTCAATGATTACTATGAATTTCCAAAGATTTTACAAGGATGGAATATTTCTTGTGATCTTGCAAAATAACTTTCATTAACCATTTAAATCAATCTTACAACAAGAAATTATTAATACTAAATGCAGAAGTAGAAATAAATAAAAACTAGAGATGCATGTGAATAAGTAGTGAAAAGAAGGAAATAAAATGATACAAAAGGGCTATGAGGCTGTTGGGATGGAAAATCCCAAAGAAACTCATAGACCTATGGAGGAGAACAAGATTTAGAAGCTCAACATGATACCAATCTTCATTATTTTCATCAATAAAATTACATCCCTATAAGAAAATACAATGGAGCTGCAGAAATACGAGTTCCCTCCACAATAACACTAATGAAAATCTCTCCCTAGAGGAAAATTAGACTTGGTACTTATAAAAAATGATTAGGAATCATTCCCCATGAACAGAGGAATTTTCCCCACCAAAATCCCTTATTAGTGGATCTAGTCCCCAATACTATGAATCTGCATTAAATGGCAGGGAACACATTCCTAGATTTTCTCAATCATTAGAGTTCCACAATCTGTGCCATAATTCCATAATATCTCATTGATTTATTATTTATTATTGATCCTCCTATAGTAGGGAACAAGTCCCTAAATTATCTCCTCCCCCAAATCTTCATAATCTGCCCAATATTCTCATAATATTCCACAAAAATAAACAATATGAGGCACAAATACCCAATTATTCATAAACCTTCCTAATGAATATATTAAAGTTAAAAATAAATTATCTAATGTAGAAAGTGAGGTTTAATGTGTTGAAGGACGGTCATAGGCCTTAATTTATGTTTTAATTTAGAGTCATGGGCTTTAATTTATGTCTAATTTAGAGGCCCATCATACCCCCCCGCTGAAAATGTTGCTCATCCTCTGAGAAAATTAGTGACCTCATTGTGCCTCATCCATGACCCTGGTGGCCTCTCTATTGTGCATTAAGAATATTGGATGCAAGTTCTGCAAGGAAAAGCCAAAAAACATATTTGTGCAAAGAAAAATCATTGTTTCTTGAGACCATTAGCTTGCCTTCTTCCCCTTATTCAAGATGGATTCTTGAATATTTTTCAGTTTGGAAAGGTCTTCCACACTCTTATCAACCTTATGCTACCTTGTCCCGCCATTTGAACACCTTTAACACCTTCAAAATGCATTTAGATGAGAACTAGGACATCCTGTAGTAATTCCTGTCAAAACTACAGGAAACCCTGTTAAAACTACATGAAACCATTTTTGAGCATAAATGATATGTTGAGCCTAGGACAAGCCCTCAGCTTGACTCCCATGCATTTTTTCCATTTTTAGGCCTTGGACAAAAGCTAGAAAGAGATTGGAGACCTCTTGGAAAACATCTTTTCATCACTGCAGTTTGAGTTTTGTTTTGATGTTGAATGCTTCATTTCCTTGTTTTTTTGCCTTCTTCTTCTCTCTTGTGGCCTAGATGAATGCCTAATGGCCTTGGAGTTATTTGTTTTGATTAGGTCTCTCTTAATATTTGTCATCTTGTGGTTTAGCGTAATTTGTTCATTTCTTCCTTCTTGTAGCAACATTATGCCTTCTTTTAGTAGTCATTCCTCCTCTTTCAGGGCCTTCTAACTATATGGGAGTGATGAGAAATGATGAAGAGGGATTGGATGATGATGCTAAGGCTTAAAGGGAGTAGTGTAGGTTTGTCAAAATGGAGAGGATGTTTTTTTTTTTTTTTCAAGAATGAAATGGGATGGATGAATGATGAATAAATAGTGAATATGAAGTGGATGGAGGGTTTGGAGTGCTTTGGTGACTTTGGCCTTTGCAAAAATTTCTTCTTTTAACTGCTGTCCTCATTCCTTGAAATCATCACCCTTCATAATTTGAATTTTCAACATTGCACGAGTGAAGGAGTTAGCTGCAATTAACTGGTTGAAGGTGGATGAGATCACTGACTCATCCTTAGCTTATAAAACCTCATCTCTCATGCATTGATAACAAATTTTTAACTATTATATGCTCAAGAGGAGGTCAAAAATATTGCATACTTGTACCTACTTGATTGCCTTCCTATAGATGCTGTTTGTTGGAGAGTGAAATATTTGCTTGTATTTGATGCATGTGTTTTCCTCTTTTTTTTTCTTTGATGTTGTTCCTTGATGTGCAGGTACTGGATGGTGATACTAATGAATCCTCACTATCTAGGTGGGTTCCCTCGTGTTAATCCCCCTATCATGTTTCTTTGATGGATGTGGAGGGTTGTATATGTCTCCTTAGCACTATCTGATGAATCCAACCTCTGGTTTTTCTGTTTAAAACTACTCAGTGCCAATCTTATAGGTGTTTTTTTGTATCCTATAGGATATCTTGTAGGTTTTCTAGGAATCCTGTAGGTTTTTAGGACAACCTTTTGTAGCTGACTTGTTTTTTCCATATCTCCCAAACGGTAATATGGAATGACCTGGAACTTTCTGAGCATGTTTCCGTCATCATTATGCACCTCCCCATAAAAACAATTTGGTCAATGTATGTACGGATATCAAGAAAAACTAAAAATTGTTGAAGGGGATGGAGGTTGATTTCTTAGAAACTGTGCACTGGAATTTTTTTAAATTGCTTGGACATGTTACCATCATCCATATGCATCTCCCTATCAAACAAATTTTTAAATTGATGCACAGATATCGAAAAAATGCAAAACTGGCTGCAGGTGATGGAGGCTAATTTCCCGAAAACTGTGCACTGGAATTTGCTGAAATTTCTTGAACATGTTACCATCCTCCATATTAATATCCCATTAAAACAACTTGGAAAATGGATGCATGGTTTTCAAGTTATGGCAAAAAAAAAATTCTCTATGTATTTTTGTATCCTGTAGTAAAACAAAGCATCTTGTAGTTTTTTAGGACAACAAGCAAACTGAATGGTAGAAGCTTGAGAAGGATGGGTGGATGGTGAAAATATATGAGGGTGATGGATTGGCATGGCCTTGGCCTAGTAAAATCATTTGAGAAAAGGAGGAGAAAGTAAAACATTAACTTCTTTTCACTAGGCTTGACCAATTTTCCTTTTGGTACGAACTTGTTTTTGTTGCTTGCAGATGTTGGAGAGTACATGCATTCATCAAAGAGATGCATGGAGAAAGGATTTCTTTTATTTTTATATTTTTTTCTTCTAGGCCTCCTAGCCACCTCAATGAGGTTTTCAACTAGTAGGTCTACCTAGGCACCTCAAAGGAGGTTTTCACCTAAGATCTTTTCTTTTTTTCTAATTTTTTTTTTCCAACCCATTGACTGCCTCATGAAGGTTTTCAATCAATGAGCCAATCTGAGGTGCCTCCAAGGAGGTTTTCACCTGAGATTTTTATTTTTTCTTTTATTTTTCATTTTTGTTTCCTACCCAAGCCTACTTGAGAAACAAAATCAGTTTCAAGTATATGATATAAAAACTAATATGCAGGCTTGAAATGTGTGCTTTAACATGTACCTGAATTTGAGTGATTAAATGCTTTGACTTTGATGTTATCAAGCAAAATTGAAGAAGAGAGTATTGTTGAAACTTAGTGACTGTCTGGAACCATATTTCAGTATAGTTGTGGTATCCTTGGTCCTTTTGCTGATCTAGATCATTCTTCATGTCTTCTTCTACCATGACCTTCAAATATTCCTCTTTTTGCTGATTGTTCTCTTGAATACATGGTGGATTTGATGGTAACCATGAGGGAGATTTCTCAATCTCTAATTTTGATGTTTGCCCTTCATCAATTACAGCCCATGGTTCTGTGGTCTTCTCATTTGAATCTTCTTCTTCTGGATGTAGTCCTTCAATGATACTAAGATAATTTATTTTTTGCAATACTCTTCTTGAGCTATGGTGAATACCATTGAGCTCAAGAGGAGATGTTTGGAAGTGTTGTACCTCAACATTGTAAGTGGGCTGAGCTACTTCAATGTGTGGATTTGGAAATGATGGTATAGGTAGTTGAGTGGGAGTGAATATTTGAGATGAATGTGATTGGGGTTGGGGTTGTGGTTTTGGTGGAGGTGAATGGTAGGGATAACATGGAGTTGAGTATGGAGGATATTGAGGAAAATACTGAGGATATTGTAGATGTCTCCCATAAGTTCCTTTCCAACCTTGTTGCCAAGATTGGTTTTGGGGTTGAGATGGCCAATGTTGCCAAGGAAAAGGTGTGTTCCAATTACTTTGAGGTGGATATGCACAACCTTGAAATTTTGAATTAGGCTCTAGCATCATACTAGGTTGAATAAGTTGCCATGGTCCTTTTGGAGCTACATAACATAGCTGCATTGGCAATTGACTTGCTCCATTGTCCTCTTGGTAAACTTCCTTCAACCTTGGTAATGATGGACAATGTTTAAGATCATGCAATTCTACAACAAAAATATTTTCTTTTACTTCATCTTTCATTCTCAACATTTCCACTTATTTTTTTAGATTGCTAAGAATTTCTGTTTTAAAATCATCAAACAAATTTCCAAGTTTAGCTTGACTTACCGATCTTGATGCTGATTTACCTACTCTTGATTTTCCTCTTGATATCTGTTTGCATGTTTCACAAATTTCCTCAAATGATAATTGATATACATCACCTCTACTCATGAGATTAAGGAGATCAATCTATTCATCCTTAATTTTTCTAAGTAAGAGAGTTTTTAGCATGTCAAATCCTAAATGATGTAGTTTTTCCCTCTTAACATTATACATGAACCTCTCTACTAGATCCCCTAGGATCTCATCTTCTCTTTGATTCATTCTAAATATTTATTCTTTAAGATCATGATCTTTATATTTTTCTAGAAATATATTTTGCATATCATTCCATGATCTTATGAATTAGTCCCTGTTGTGCTCTACAACAACCCCCCCATTTCATATCATTTTTATTTATAAATATTAACATATGAAATGGGTCCCTTTAAATTTTAATTGGTATCAATACTTTTATTGTTCAAAAAGGTCCGATAATCAAATGAACTCATATTATAAAACCCTTTTGAAAAACCCATTTAAAGAAATAAAACATATCTTTGTCATTGCGATAAAGCGATCGCAAGATCGCATATCGCAATGACATAAGAAATATAAATAAGCAGTACATTGATTTCCGCCGATGCGATATCGCAATCGGCGATCGGCAATACTTCATGCACACTTTAAAGTGCCTCATGCCATTAGCCCCGATGCGATGCGAAATCAGCGATCGGATATCGGCGGTAATCTTTACTTAAGTCTTAATGCGCTCAAAGCTTTTTCCCCCGATCCGATGCAATCGACAGTCGGCAATCGGCAATATCCAATGCACATCATTAAGGCGCACAGGTCATACCCCCGATGCAATCCAATATCGCTATCGGCGATCGGCGATACACTATATGTGCACTTTATAATCCTCATTCCCCCGACGCGATCACGATAGAGCGCGGATTTCGAAAAAGCCGTTAAATGGAGGGATAAGGTGATTCATTCGTATTTAAAGTTTTGTCTCTTGAATTAACGATCACCTGCACTCAACCGCCAAAATATCCATAGCACGCTTAAGAGAGTCATTCAGCCGGATAATGGTGTAATGAGCATTTAAGGGGTAGCAGGCCTTAAACGACCATTTAATGTATCTGTAAGATCTTCCCATCGATTGGATCCGCAGCCATTTTTGAGAGTTAATCTCTCAGCACGCTTCGATTGATATATCTTTCCCGCATTGGATTTTCATTATCATATTTCTATGTTACGGTTTTTCTTGCCTTTGTGCAGAATTCATCCTTAGAGGGAAGCTTGAGCAAGATGGGAAAGAAATCTAAGAAGACCGCGGGTTCTTCCGCTACACCAGTTGCAGGACAAGCTGCTGTGGATAAAAAGAAGGGCTTAATTTCTGATACTACGTGTACTGGTCTCACCAGAGTTTCTTGGCAAGGCACATACAATCTGATTGAAGCCGAACAACCAACGAAGACAGTAACAGAAGCAGGCGTGGACTTACTCCGGAAGTCTGATAGCACTCTCAAAGATTTGGCCGACTCTTTCCTTCACAGGATAGCGGCCAGAGAGCAGATTCTCCCCTACACAGACGTCGTGCGATGGGCGATTGAAGAAATTCCAATCCTGGACAGAACTTTTAGCACCAGAGATGGGAGGATTTTCGGATCATTCAAGGCAGATGATCTAAGGCAAATGTATCATTTGCCCGAGCCAGAGAAGGTGTATAACAAGGCGTTCCTGGAGAAGTTTGCAAGCGATAATGAAAAAGAATCCGAACCCATCCGGGATTGGAGGCAGAATCCAGCCAAACACAAGCACGAGTCTTCCGGTAAGTACTCGGTCGATTCTCTGGCTTCTCCTTATTGCTATGCGGGGATAATGATGTGTAGACTATGGGGATTGCATGACTCTGCTAATTTTACCATAGAGATGGTTCCTCTAATGGAGGTAGCAGTGAACAGTATAATTATGGATTGGGCCACTATTCTCTCGGATAAACTAGCCGTAGCTGTTCATGATTTTAGAAGTAAGTCTGTTGTCACTGAAAGGAAAATTCCCCCATTCTATTACAGTGCATATATTTTAGATACATTATGTTTCAATTCTGAATTTCCTGTCCTCGGTTGGAGGTGGACTGCGCAAGATCCCTCACCCATTCATATATATCACCAGAAATTGTGGAAGTCTTCTTATAAGCACCATCTGTACCAAATCTGCAATGGCTTTATGGTGCCCATTTATTATTCTATTTTTGATAAGCCCATTCCCAAGATTTCCTATCAGGCTTCATTTGATTTACCAGCAGTAGCAAGTTGGTTTGGAGAAGACAGATTTACCTACATTAGAGTTTTCGGCAGCCAAGCCAATCCACATGTTCTCCCTTTGTACATTCCAGATAAACTGCTAGAAAGAGAAATCACTTATCAGATTATAGCTGAGAGTACTACACAGACTCTCAAGAAAGAAAAGAAGAGGGGCTGACCCTCTTTTCCCTTGAGATGTGGTGTCTATACTCTGCATGATCTCAAACATGTAGAAAAGGAAGCCACAAAGATTCAATCCTTAACTCTGGCCACTATCCCAAATAGGCTATTTGATCCAAAGAAAGTTGCCTATACTGCATTAGAACAGGCCAAATTGACAAAATTTGAGCATCAAGAAGATGTGTTTGACGACTTGTTCATTGCCTCCGAATCAATAGGTCAGGCTAGAGAACTCGCTAGAATGAAATATAATGATGAAGGGTTAACTGAGTTCAATAAACTTAGAGAACAGAGGTTGCAAACTCTGCCTCTAGATTTACTGGCAACAACCCCAGTGACATCATCAAGCGAGCCTGGTCGGCAACAGTCAAGCCAACCTCCTGTTATAACAAAAGATCAGAAAAAAGAACAGGAGGAAAGGCAAAGGAAAGAACAGGCAGAAAGGCAGAGGAAAGAACAAGCAGAAAGGCAGAGGAAAGAACAGGCAGAAAAGCAGCGGAGAGCACAAGAAGAACAAGAGGAAAGAAAGAAGAAAGAGATAGAGGAACAACAGATAAAAGAACAAGAGGAAAAACAGAGGAGAGAACAAGAGGAGCAGCAAAAGAAAGAGCAGGAAAAAGAGCGGAGGGAGTCCCAAGCCGAAAAGCAGAAACAAACCACCATTGACCCCGAATTGCTCCAGCAGTGGAAGCAATTTGACTCTATTATCAGTGGAATGGAATGTTCCAAAGATACAGACACCTCCAAAACAAATGACACACAGGACATCACTTCACCTCAGGTTCTAAGTGGAACCAGCGGCCCACCCATTTCTAAGGATGTTGAGATAATTCCAAAGGACCCCTCCGATCAAATCATTCTCCAGGTAGAAGATATTCCTCCCCTGGATGTTTTCTACAGCCCGAGGCATAGAGCAGTTGTAAAGCGATCAAGGAAAAGACGAAGGACTGATCAACCTTCTATCTTTCCAGAGCAAACAGTCACGGGTAATGTAGTATGGAAGGAGGAATTGGACCCCTCCGATGACCTAACAAAGCTGTCACAGTATGCAGGAGCCTATTCCAAAACGACAATCGACAAGGCATCGGAGGTAAGTCTTCTAATGAAGACTAAGGACCAAGAAATTTTTGCACTACAGGCAGAATTGGCCGAGACAAAGTAGAAGGCAACGCAAGCAGAGGAGCAGTTGCTGGCACAACATCAAATGAACGATCAATTAACCTAGCAATTGCACACAGAAAAGCAAAGGATCGACCAAAGCGCGATCCAGAAACAGAAGGACTTATCGGAGGCATTGACATAATTGAGGGCAGTGAATGAGCAAATGATGAAAACGAAGGATGAGCAAATAGCTCAATTGTCATCACAACTCGAAATCATAAAGGGCACTCAAAAAGTGGAGGAGTTTAGAGCAGAAGCATTGCAAATAAACAATGCATTAATATCGCAAATTAGGCTCCTATGTCAACAACTCACTGAGGCAGAGCCATTGTGTGAGCTAACTACATCCGTAAGTCAGCAGGTAGAGAAGGCCAGGAATGAGTTAGACCAAGCTGAAGAAACCATAACCGCATATCTTGATTGGCAAGATTCTGATGTAGGAAAAGCAACGAATTTGCCCAGGATCCAAGAAACATATAAGGACATACTCTTCACAAAATGGAAAATTCAAGTGATGAAAGCAGAGAGGGCGGCTTCAAGATGTAAATCAACTGCCAGCAATCTAGTTGATCTGGTCAACAACACCCTCTACTTAGCGAACATGATTTCCCAGTGTACACCAGGAAGCATAACAACAACAAATATGATAGAGCAAATGAGTTATCCTGACTTAGAGGAAAAGGGGAGGTTAATCGCTGGGGTTAACACTTTGACCTTTGATGCATATTGGCTCTTTCTGATTAAGCCACACACACAAAGATCCGCCCTCAAGTGTTTAACAGATGCAATCGGGTGTATAATTCCCGATATTCAAGATGCCACATATGCCGCCCAGCTCAGTTCGCGCCTCAACAAACCGCCTGAAGTAGAGCCCATGCTTGCGATAAGTCAGCTCAGGTTTAAAGGCAAAGAGCCTACCTGATGAATCATGCCGCCGATTGCCAGATCGCTGAGGGAGATAGGATCAATATTTATTGATACCAATTTAGTAGCATTTCAGTTTCATAGATATTTAGATTAATTTAGTATTTATAGACCCTTTCATGTTTTTAGAAAGGGTCGTAAAGTTTTGTAACAGACTTAAAAGACTGAAGTTTGCACTACTGTGCTTCAGCCAATATTCTTTTATGAAACTCGACCAGTCGTTCTTAATTTGACGAGGAAGCTTCTTTATGCAATTGTGCACTATTGTCTTTGTTGAGAATGTTTTTGCGTTGAAGGAAGAACTGCAAATAGCGATTGATATTTGGGAGTGTCAAGCAGCTCATATGGTATTTCTATCTATGTCTGAATTCATTCCTTTTATATGAATTGTTATATGATTATTCTTGCTATTGTTGATTATATGCATGCGCTATAACCGCAGATCTTTATTCATTTCACTATTGGATGTTTTATGATGTGCCTTTTCTTTTAATCATGTATATGAAAATGATATAAATGATAAAGTGTGGTAATTTTGCTTTAATCGCTTTGCTTAACTATTTATGCACAACAGTCTTGAATGAATTAATATCTATGTCTTAAAGATGGAGTCATCTATATGCTTGTCTTTAGACACAGACCATCAAAAGCTACGCTTTAGAGCTCAATAAGTCCCCGGGATAAATCATAGTTATTATATTCTTGCTGATAGTTTTAGTTATTCGCTTACTGCTAGCATAGTCTATAAGTCATTCATTCATCCCGTTTATCTATTTTTGGGAAACTGGTCCCATTATCCCCAGTCGGAGCCACTATTCCAAACGGAAAAGGAGCTGTACTAAGGTCCGGACCGGGTGGTTATCCCCAATGTTGTTGCAGCGATTTTCGAGGCATCAACAATCCCTAAACTCATGAACCATGTTGGGCTCCAAAAATGTCACTCATTACCATATATTTTTCACCTATGCTTCCATTATATCGCTCACTATTCACCACCTTGTCACTCCATTTTCCTTACTATTCACCATTAATGGGTCTCATTTATATTTTTCCAAATATTGTTTATATTTAAGCATTTTTGAGAGGAATTCTTGATTAAATATTATAAAATAATATATTTTACTTTATATATGGAAAGTGGGTTGTTTTGGTGACATGTGTAGGTTCCAAGGAAGCTTCCAAGACACCTTTATGTGGCCTTGAAGGATAAAATTCGAATTTGAGAAGATAAATGTTAGGACCCTATACTACTAGTGTAACCCCTTATTGTTATTAGTATAACCCACTTATTTTATTTATGTACCCATGTAATGCCCATATTGTTACTATTATGCCACATAGAAGCCCACCATTGTTACTGTTGTGCCCTACAATATTATTGTTATGTAGGCTTTGATTGTATTGGGACCACTTAGACTCCTATATATAGAAAGGAGGTATTTTCATTTGTATCATCCAAGAATTGTTCATTTATGTAATGTAAAGGAGGTTTCCCCCTCGAAGAGGCTGAATTCTAAGGCGTTGATCTATTTTTTCTATCTTTTCTTGAGCTGGTTTCATAACATTTGGTATCAGAGCTTTGGATTCTAGGGTTTTGCTGCTCCAAACAGGTCATCGTGGAATTTTCGCTATAAATTTTTTTCTGTGATGTTTCAGAAGTTGAAAAAAGAAACCCATTTGATAAGAATTGGCGCTGAACCTTGGGTCCGAATGTCAAATATTTTTGCGTAATAATTTCGGAGATATGATCTGAGGAAGTTGGTCTTTTTGCAGACTCCTGAATTACGCTCAAAACAGGTGACCTGGGGAAAATCGTCATAACTTTGTTTCTGAGCATCGGATTGAAATTTCATAAGAAGTTACAGAAAGAGGACAGACTGTAGTTTTTCTTTGTATATTTTTTAGATTCAAAGGTTGAAACAGTGACACGTGGCACTTCATACAAGTTCGCTCTACTGAACTAGTCTATAATCAGGTCACTGCAAGATATTGTGCATAACTCTTTCTTGGAGAATTCAATTTGGATCAGACTTGTGGCATTGGAAAGATGACACAGAGGGCTACTACAGGTCACAATTTCAGAACTTAAAGATCTGAAAGTACAGAGTTACAGTCGTTTCAATGTAGAGCTCCTAAAATCAAGAAAAAGCAAGATGAGGAAGTTTGATGACAAGGATCCGGTAAATTGGATACTTCAAATGGAGCAATATTTTGATATACATGGTGTACAACTGTTACAAAAGGTATGTATTGCATCTTCATATTTAGAACCAGATCAATTTTTATGGTACAAAGGGCTTTGTTCTCGTAAAAAAACTTGTTACGTGGTCAATTTTCACGGAGGAACTGATAGCACATTGTGAGGATACAAAGAGCAACACCTTCTTTAGAGAAACACCACAAAAATTGGAAAGAGTAAAAGGGCTTTGTGACATAATGGAAAGAAAAATTATGGAAACCAGGAAACATACCCCTCACAACTATAAAGATGGAAGTGTTGTTTCTCCCGGCCTTCCACAACCTACATGGGTTACACCACAACAATTGGAAGAAAAAAGAGAAAAAGGGCTTTGTTACAATTGTGATAGCAAATGCACTAAAGGTCATAGGTGTGCTGAGAAGAAATTATTTTACATAGAATATGAAGAGGAGGAAGAAAAGGATCAAGAAACATCAAAAGAAGAGGATATACGTTAGGACACCACCCCAGAGAAAGAAGAAATGAATCAGACCATATCTTGTAAAGCATTGGCAAGAATTACCACTCCTCAAACTCTCAAGATAGAAGGACATATCAAGAAGAAAAAGGTGCAAGAAGTGAAAGATCACATCGAGAAAGAAGAAATGAATCCAACCATATCTTGTAATTCAATGGATGAAATTACCACTCCTCAAACTATCAAGATAGAAGGACACATCAAGAAGAAAAATGTTCAAGAAGTGAAAGATCACATCGAGCATCAAGAAATGAATCCGACCATATCTTGTAAAGGACTGGAAGAAATTACCACTCCTCAAAAGATAGAAGGACATATCAAGAAGAAAAAGGTTCAAGTAGATAAAGATCATATCGAGCATCAACATCAAGTTCTCCAACTTTTAAAGGATAACGCCACTTCGGTGCAAAATCAAATGAAACAACAGGTAGATCAAAATCGTAGTGAAAAATGTTTTGATGTAAGTGATTGGGTATTTTTACTACTACATCTCAAGCAAGCTATTTATGAGAAGGAAATGTTGGCACTACTACATGCACTTAAAAAATGGCGACCTTACCGAATGGGAAGACACTTCAAGGATGAGGATGTGGAAGCATTGTTTTGTGCTATTTATATTATCCAACGAAATTGGATAAATGAAGCAACGGATGAATGGAAGAAGAACGAAGAAGTATGGCCACTTATTCAAAAGTTGCAAAAGATCCCAATTCAAGCAATATTGCCAGAAATTGAAGAGGAAGGAAAAATCATATTGGAACCTGGAGCAGTCACAGAAACAAGAACCCGACAGCTACGAAATCGATCAATTTCCGAGTATCTCATCAAGTGGAAGAACTTACCCGCTGAATATTCCACACGGGAGGACAAGAATTTTATATAGAAGCACTAAGAACTACTCAAGCGTTGAGGACAACGCTTTTTGAAGGAGAGGGGCATGTTAGGACCCTATACTACTAGTGTAACCCTTTATTGTTATTAGTATAACCCACTTATTATATTTATGTACCCATGTAGTGCCCATATTGTTACTATTATGCCACATAGAAGCCCACCATTGTTACTGTTGTGCCCTACAATATTATTGTTATGTAGGCTTTGATTGTATTGGGACCACTTAGACTCCTATATATAGAAAGGAGGTATTTTCATTTGTATCATCCAAGAATTGTTCATTTATGTAATGTAAAGGAGGTTGCCCCCTCGAAGAGGCTGAATTCTAAGGCGTTGATCTATCTTTCCTATCTTTTCTTGAGCGTTGACATGTGTAGGTTCCAAGGAAGCTTCCAAGACACCTTTATGTGGCCTTGAAGGATAAAATTCGAATTTGAGAAGATAAACCTCATGGATAAGATCATGATCTCATGGAGAAGATCATGGAGGATAGGGTTATGTGTCTAGATGGTTGAGAAATGTATGGAACTAAAGAGAGATTAGTGGATCATCATTATGAGTTTGTTATCTCATCCCATTGTATAAATAGGAGTACCTCCTCCATTCCAAAGGGAGGACTCTTGGAGCATGTATCCAACTTATGAAGGAATAGAATAAAGCTTCATTTTACATATATTTCCATTATGTAGTTTTAGATATAAGTTGCCTTAATGTAGCATATGGAATAGCTTGTCACTTTGTTCTTAGGAGAATTGAGCTCACTCTAGAAGGATCAAAGGAACATGTTATTTCATATTAGATCTTATTTCATTGAATTGCTTAGATGTTTGAGGATTTGTTTATGATTGATGAATGAGTTTTAAATTAGAATCTTATCAGCATATGAGAGGACAACCAAGAGTATAAGTTAGGCTCTCTCTCCATTTGATTTGTATGATAATTGAAATTCATTCTTTTGCTTTTATGTTTCAAGTCATTTCATTTCTTATGCTTATGAATGAATCTTAGTTTAGTTTGGATTAGTATATGAGGGGACAATCAAGAGACTAAGTTAGTCTTTCTCTCTCTTTGAATCTGAACAACAATTAAAGTTCATTCTCTTTTCTTCATTTCAAGTTTTTGGTTTTATGTAATCAATGATTTCTCTATGATACTATAGGGAAGGACAACCAGGACCTCCTTAGTTAGGAGCCTATTCCCTTGCATATTATATTGAATCGTAAATAATTTAGCTAGACATAGAGTTAGTTGCCTACTCCTGCATATATATTGTTGGCACCATCAAAAGCTTACGAGTTTCCCTGGTTGATAGTTTAATGAAAGCAATTTAAGCAAATAAATTGCCCAACAAACCATTTAAGAGCTTTATCCTTCAATGTTGCTGGAAACAATTTCAGTTTTTGAGTTTTTAATAAGTAACCATAAGATCTACACACAATTTCAAATGAAAAGAGAAAGGTTTCCGGATCCTCTGACCTTAGACCATGAAATTTTGTAAGAAAAGATGGAGGTATGTTCTTCATGTGCACACTACCATTAGTATCTTGAATGGGAAATCCGAGAGGATCTTCCTCATTGTCATCATGTCCACCTGTTTCTTCTACATTCTTTGCCATATTCTTCTTCCACCTACAAAAGTGAATGGTGATGTGGCTTTTACTGCACCACGTGATCAAATAGGGAAGAAAACAATGCATATTTTGACACCTCCCTGACAACAGTGCAAAAAAGTGATGAGCCTCTTTGACGAATTAAATGATATTTCCGTTCCAGTGCTTGTCTCTTCTTCTCTCCTGAATGAGACTATTTCTTGCCATAATAGTTCATTTGATATTATTACCTACCAAGAATCAAAATATAGATTAGATTTTAGATGGAGTAATATTATGTTGATTACTTTTTCTCTGTGGGGTATTGTCATTGATACAATGACAATACCCATTCACTGATGAAATTGATGAAGAAGAATTAACCAAATTTACCTGATGTAGAGGCAATAAAAAAAATGCATAAGTGAATATATAACCTATAGAAAAGTGAGCTAATCCAACTAATCATGCTTGAACAATGGAAATGGATATTGGCTTGTCTCTCCATCGAACTAAAATAGCTAAAGGCGGCGTTCATGGGCCCATGCAAGAGTTTAGATCAATTTCTGCCAATATCCATGCCAGGAAATAAGGAACATAAATCCAGTATTCTAAACAAGATGCCCGAATAAGAACATCCACACCCAAACAGATAAACTATTCATACCAAAAGGACTGTATCCATTAATAAGTTGTGAAGAATTTAACCATAGATAATCTCTTGACCATCCCATTAAATAAGTGGAAGAATCATTAAATTGTGCTACATTACCCTGTCGTAATGTTATATGCTTCCAATGGTAATAGAAAGTAACCCATCCAATAGTATTCAACATCCAAAAAACTGCTAAATAAAAAGCATCCCAGGCCGAGATATCACAAGTACCACCCTGTCCCGGACCATCGCAAGGAAAACTATAACTAATTTTTTTTTTATCTGGCATTAACCTGGAACCACGCGCATCCAGAGCACCTTTAACTAGGATCAATGTAGTTGTATGCAAACCTAGAGCAATAGCATGATGAACCAAAACGTCTCCAGGACTGATTATTGAGAATAATGAATTATTATTATCATTAATAGCATTTAACCAACTGGGTAACCATATTCTCTTACTTGCATCGAATGCTGGACCACTTGTTGAAGATAGGAGTATATAGAAACCATATAATGTCTTACCATGAGCAGATTGTATCCACTGAGAAAATATGGGCTGGATGATCATTACGTGGCTTGATCTGTCATTACGTGCGACTATCTATACCATAGAATAACTTAGTTAATAACTACTATGAGTAAGGACAAAAGAAAAGGCTTTCTACATATGCACCTTCCAAAGTAGCGGTTTTTATCAGCTGTAGCGAAAAAATGCATCTCTCATAGGAGCCCAAATATGAATAGATAGAGCATAAATATTCCATGGATAATAAATTCAATTGATGATGGAAGCACCATAAAGATTAATTATTGAAAGAAGGTTCAGGCTGATATGATCAAATCTGCTCATTGACAAGAATCAATAATCAACTTATGTAATAGAGTTGATCTACTAAGCTATTGAGCAGCGGTGTAGCATCAAATCCTAAAGATGTGGAGTACTCCAGCTAGAGAGTACTCTCCAAAAATTATATATGGAACTGAGATAGTTACCTTGCAAAAAGGCTTTGATTTGGACAATCAATCTAAAGTATAGAAAGAGATATACTTCATCTTTTTGAGGGTAGGAGAAAATATAGAACCTGATCATTGAATTGATTGGAAGTGAAATCATAAACTCATGTCATTGACTTTTTTTGGTCCTTTAGTTAATATGAAATCCCAATGAATCATCTCCAATTCTTTGGAAATTTTGGTAGAGGACTAAGAATAGTGGATTGCACAGTATTTTAGCGCCTGTACTTAAGCTCATTATTATCAATTATATTGGTAAGTATACAAGAATGCTGCTCCTAAGGCTACCGACTTTAATTATCAACCCGAGGTTTGTACAAACTTAAGAGGTATCGACACTATATGTGCAACATACAATGTGTCCTTTCTTTGATGTCATGATGTAATGGAGTGCATGTACTGAAGTCAAATCCTAGACTAATTGCAGAAAATGAAATGTTCGAAATGGAACCTTAAACTATTGCAAGAAAGAAAGTACAAGGAAAGAGACTGAAATCAAATGCTAAAACACACCATTTTCTAACTAACAGCTAGGAGGTTTTGCTTCAAAAGAATTCTAAGTTAACATGTATGCAATCCTACTATCCTAAGCATGTAAATTCAAACCATCAAACCTTCTACTACTGTGCATGTAAATGAATAAAATAAATCTTTTTTTTTTATTTTTGTCTTTTTTTATGTGAGAGTGTGAAAGCTAATCTATTTTAGTGATGTGGAAGGTGGCTTGGGGATGATGGTGAATGGTTAGCAGGCTTGGGAGACAAGTAGGGACCCTTTGCTCACTTCCTAGAGGCATTTTCCTCAATTTGGCCTCAAAACAGGGTTTCCTACAGGATGCTACAAGATTCCCTACAACATGTCCTGAAAACCTACAAGATCCCTTGAAAACCTACAGGATAGAACCGAGAGAAAAGGAATGGATGTTGAAGGTGATAAAAAGCTTAGGGAAGGTGGTTGGTGGATGGAATGAAGCAAGGGAGTGCCTAGGAACACTTCAGAACTCAAAACCAAAGTTGGAAATGGATGGATTTTCTCAAAAAGCTTGGAGAAGTTTCCTTGTGAAATGATGTGATTGGTGAGGGTTTAGTGAAAGAAAGTGAGGACCATGGTTGGATGAAATTGGGATGATGTTGCTGACTATAAAATCTCTTTGTACTCCTGAAACACTTGCGCTGCATCAAACATTGACTTTTACCCAAAAATCATGAAAATAAGAAGAATTTCAATTATCTAAAGGAAAAAAAATTTCATGAGCTAGCTGTCTACTTCATGCATGAGGAAAACTTTGTAGAATAATATAAAACATTGATGAGATCTAATGTAAGACTGAAGATAGAAGAAATGGAAATCAAATCCTACCCTTGAAAACTACAAAAATGTTGACCTAGGTGTGGAGCAAGAGGGTTCAAATGGTCTTGATGGCATGGAGGTCAGTAGAGGCCTAATCCCATCTTTAATGATGATTTTTCTCAACTTTGGATCAAAACAGGCTTTCCTTCAAGATGCTACAGTGATTTACTACATGATGTACAAAATTTAATATAATTCATCGAATGACCAAGAAAATCAAATCCAAATTGGTTGGACAATTTTTTTTTATTAACTAATATGCTTAGGTCCTCATTCCAAGTGGAATCACTCAAAAATACCTCTGTTAACCCATGCTAAAAAAATAGAAATACATTAATAGTTGAAAATCTAGAAATTCGAGAACTAGTGAGCTAGTAAATCTAAAAAATGCCTAATCTAATCAAGTGAAACTGCAATGGGGTAATTTTTGTTCTAAAATAGAATGTGTTTTTGATCTAATGCAAGTGGAACCAACTTGATTGAAGCTCGTTAGCATGCTCTAAAAAAATAGAAGAAATTTACTATTCTTTGCCACAAAGGAGTTCCAGAAATCTAGATTTGGGAATAAGAAGACTAATCCAATCAGCTCAATGATTAATATGAAATTCCAAAGCTTTTCCAAGGATGAAATAATTCTTTTTATACTGCAAAATAAATTTCATTAACCATTTAACTCAATCCTACAACAAGAAATCATTAATACTAAATGCAAGTAGAAAGAAATAAAAACTAGAGATGCATGTGAATAAGTAGTGAAAAGAAGGAAAGGAAATGATAAAAAAGGGCTCTGAGGCTCCTGGGATGACCAAGCCCAAGGAAACTCATAGACATATGGAGGAGAACAAGATTTAGAAGCTAAACATGACACCAATATTCATTATTTTTATCAATAGAATTACATCCCCGCAGGAAAATACAATGGAGCTACAAAAATACAAGTTTTCTCCATAAGGACACTAATGAAAATCTCCCCCTAGAGGAAAATTAGACTTGGTACTTATAAAAAATGATTGGAATCATTCCCCATGAATGGAGGAAGTTTTCCCCACCAAAATCCCTTGATTAGTGGATCTGGTCCCCAATACTAGTAATTTGCATTAAATGGCAGGGAACACATTCCTATATTTTCTCAATCATTGGAGTTCCACAATATGTGCCATAATTACATAATATCTTTTTGATTTATTATTTATTATTGATCCTCCTGTAGTAGGGAACAAGTCCCTAAATTACATCCTCCTCGAAATCTTCATAATCTGCCCAATATTCTCATAATATTCCACAAAAATAAATAATATTAGGCACAAATATCCAATTATTCATAAAACTTCCTAATGAATATATTAAAGTTAAAAATAAATTATTTGATGCAGAAAGAGAGGTTTAATGAAGGATGGTCATAGGCCTTAATTTATGTTTTAGTTTAGAGGCATGGACCTTAATTTATGTCTAATTTAGAGGCCCATTAAGGTTCGTGTTGGGGTTCTCTCATATCACTTGGCCCTTGAGTCAAGTCACCAAAGGAGGAGTGAAAGAAAAATTCTTTTGGTATGAATCTCAACTGAAGACATTCACAGAGTTGAAACATCACCTCTGCTCTGCACCGGTGCTCACATTACCAGACTTGCAACAATGAATTGAGATCGGGACAGATGCCTCTAACTATGGTGTTGGGGCAATCCTTACTCAACAAGGGCACTCAGTGGCATATTAGAGTGAGAAAATTTCAAACACAATCTGGAAGTATTCAACTTATGACAAAGAGATATATTCCATTGTGCAGGTCTATCGACAATAGAAGCATTACATTTTGGGGAAGGAAATAGTCATCCACATATACCACCGACTCCTGCAGTTCATACAGACACAAGGGAAGTTGCAAAATGATCACCATTAGAAGTGGTCCACATACCTACAACAGTTCCATTTGAATACATAGTACAAGAAGGGAAACACAAATATTGTTGTAGATTGCCTCAACCGACCACCAATCGTGGCGTTAACCACTATGCTCAACTCTTGTGGGTACGAGACTTCTGATTAGAAACTTCTCAACGAAAGTGACCCATAATTCAGCCACACATACCATAAACTGTTGGAGGATAAGCAAGTTCCATATTTTCACCTCTAGGATACTTTGCTATGCCACCTAGGACACCTTTGTGTTCCTTCAAGCAAGCGCGCTAAGATGATTTTGGAAGCACACTACAGTCGGGCAACTGGGCATTTCAGGGTTGAGAAAACAATGGTAGTAATGCATAAGGACTTCTATTGGCCAAATACTCAACAGGATGTCGGGAAGTACATCAGACCCTACACTACCTGCACCATTGCCAAAATGACCATCAAGAAGCAAGACCTCTATACTTCGCTACTTACCCTCAGTCGACCTTGGGAATCCATCTCCATGGATTACATGTCAGGCCTTCCTTCTACTAAGCATGGAAACTACTATGTTTTTGTGGCCATCGACAATTTCTCAAAGATGGCCATTATGGCGGCCTGCAAGAAGAGTATCATAACAGAAGCCACTACTAAACTATTCTTTGAACGAGTGTGGGTACACTTTGGTATCCCACAGTCTATCATCTTAGATTGGGATAACAAGTTCCTCAGTACATTTTGGTCCAGTCTCTAGTCGATGCTGAACACCAAGCTCACTAAGTACACGACTTTCCATCCCCAAATTGATGGCTAGATAGAGGTCAACAATAGAATGATCGTACACATTCTGCACATGTACAACTCAAAGCATCCATGCACATGGGATGAGAGCCTCCCCTATGTCGAGCACAACTACAACTGGGCTCTCCATAGCTCGACTGGACATAGCTCTTTTCAGGTGGGCTTGGGATTCCAACTCCTATGTCCCATTAATGTGGCCATACCATTTGCAGCGACTCAGGCAGATTTAATTCATGTCCACTCTGAAGCTGACAAGGCAAATAACTTCATTGAGCACATTCAACACATCTACCAACAGGTCCATGAATATTGGACAAAGCTAATTCTAAGTAAAAGCAGTGACATGATCAACATCGGGTGCCACACAAGTTTCAGGTGGGCAACAAAGTTTGGCTACATTTGCAGAAGGAGCGCCTCGATGGGCCCCATCGCAAGGCTCACTTTCTTCGATATGGGACATACACCATCACCAAGGCTGTGGGAGATACTTCTTTTGAGCTCAACATTCCCCCATTCCTTGGTCTGCAGCCAAGGTTCAATGTGGATCACCTTCAGCCATACTTTCCACCATTATTGGACACATATGACATTGCAGAACAATTCACACCAACGGAGTTAAATCTAGACTGCATGGAACAAGATGCAATTGATCAAATCATGGACACACAGATTAAGAACACTCTCCAACAAAAGATCCAACTATATCGAGTTGTCAAACCAGCCAACTCATGCGCCACGAAAACAGCTGACTAGGGACCAAGTTCAGCAAAAGTTTCCTCATCTCATGGAGGAATTCAACAAAATCGAGACCATTGCTTCCTAAGGGGGGATGAATGATCCATGTGGATATTGGTGGCCACCTTCCTATTCCACTTGGACCCTTACCATTATGATTTCAGTTTTTATTCTTCAGTTTCCTTAATTGTAGCACAATTTACTATTTTTGGTAGTTTTTCATGTCTTAAAATTTCGGAGCCATTTTGAGGCCATAAACAATGTTTTTTTGGAAATATTCATCTGTCAGATTTTCAGTTGTAGTCCTCAGAGATATCTTTCCATCGAGGTATCATGCGCATCAAACAAAGATAATATGACCAAGTTACAACCCCCAGAAATTGGCTACCCAACTAACCCCAATGGGGTCCATAAACTCTTGGTGTTACATCTCCTTGGGTTAGGGTTTTGGTTGTTTAGGGTTTTATCTTATTTTTCAATAATAAAAAGGCCCTTGAGCCTCATTGTAACTTAGTTCAGAGGCATGTAGCCACCACATCTCTTCTCAAAGATAAGCTACCATCAACCGAGCTAGTCTCATTTCCATTATGTTTGTAAGCATACTTTATTATTTGATATTAATGAAAGGAAGTGTTATTTCTACTCCATCTCTGTATTTATGGTTATATCTATAATTGGTTGTGTTCCTATTTAAATTCGGATCAGTGGTATCATAGTGGTCTTCTCTTTCTCTATTTTTCTTTGCATGTCCTCAACGAGGTCGGGATATAAGGAGTTAGGGCTCGAACTGGTCGAACCTTTGCAAGACCAGTCTCGTAAATCTTGACAACCTACCATGGGGGAAGAAAATAAAGATGAGGGAGAAGGAGATGCTATCAAAATATTGCTCGAGGAGGCCCTCAAGAAACAATGGAATGTGATGATGGATAACTTTTCCCAAATCCTTCAACAGTAGCCCACTGATGGTGCATCCACATCCAACAACCACTCTGGAGGCTCCACATACAAGTAAACTTTGACATTCCCATATTTGAGGGACAAATAGATGTAGATTCCGTAGATAAATTGTTGAATATTCTAGAAGCATATTTTTCTATTCATGATTTTTCCAGCCTGGAAAATATTACTTTTTCTCTTCTCAAAGCCACCCCCACGTCAAAGACTGGTGGGAAACCTATTGTGAGCATAAGGATGAAAGTACGACCTCACCGTTTTTAGCCTCTCCCACTTGGAATTCGTTTCGAGATGCGATCAAGTAGCAGTACTACCCTGTCATGAGCTACGAGGACAAATACATAAAGTGGACCACATTGCGGCAGGGAAGGGACCAAGATGTGCCAAATTTTACCAATGTTTTTCATACCCTTCACAGAAATTTAGGTATCAAGGATTCTAAGAAACATTTGGTACTCAAGTACTGCAACTACCTACATATATACATCCAGGACGAGATGGAGTTCCTGGACATCTCCTCGCTTGGAACGACGTACTGATACGCTGTCAAGATCGAGCATAAGTTTAAACCGAAGGAGTGAGACTTTGAATATTCAAATCTAAAGCAAGGGAAAGGTGCCCCTAAACTGTAGAACAAAGGAAAAATCCAAGGTCGGATGTCGGATGTCTGAGTTTGTCACGCAATGACAAACTCAATACCTTCATTGAATTTTAATGAGTCAAATGAAGAAAAATCAAAGTATCTTTTTCAGTTTAGTGAGCAAGGAAAAAGAGGTAAAATAACTACTCATTCCTTCTTTGTAGATTTAACGAGCTTGAAGAAGGGAAAAACTTGGGGATTTTTCGATTTAAGAGTGAGAAATGGTCCCAAAAAGCAAGTGATCATATTGTTGCCATAGATTTTTAACGAGCCCGGTGACGAAAACTCGGGATTTTTCAGTTTAACGAGCGAGAAAAGTACATAAAAGAATGCTCGAATCATCTTCATAAGTTTTTAACGAGCCTAAAGAAAAAACTCGGGATTTTTTCAGTTTTATGAGCGAGAAAAAAGCGCCTAAAAAGAATGCTCAAATGATCTTTTTCAATCTAATGAGCTAGAAAAAGAGCGAAAAATAGTTGCTTAGATCGTCGTTGTAGGTGTTTAATGAGCCCAATGATGAAAAAATCGGGGAATTTTCAGTTTTAGATCGAGAAAACATCCCATAAAAGAAAGTTCTCATATCTTCTTTGTAGTAGTTTAACGAGCCCAAAGGCGGAGACTCGAGGCTTTTCAAATTAACGAGCAAGAAAAATACCATAAAAAGAATGCTCAATCTACTTCGTGGTAGTTTAACGAGCCCGAAGAAGGAGACTCACAGATTTTTCGGATTAACAAGCAAGAAAAATACCATAAAAAGAATGCTTGAAACTTCTTGATCTCAAGCTTGACAATAAAAGGGTCTATGCCATGCATTTCCTCATAAGACTAAGGGAAAACATCGGGGAAGTCCTTAAAAGGGTAGGTGAAGCTCACAATTTCCTCAGGATTGCGATTGGCTCCAATCTGTATGTTTTCCACGATGCCTGTCTTGATTGAAATATCGATAAGCAATGTATTTGAAATATTGCTCATGTTTCCTTTTGAGTCCAAAGTTTGGATAGTCGTATAAGATGAGGAAATGATTTCATGTGTGTTAGGTGACAAGATTTGAAGAGGCATCATGTCCGAATCAGATATCAAAACACAATGGTGCGAGTCCTCCCAAGGTTGCTCTTCTAAACTCATGATTTCTCTAATAGCTTCATCCGTAGGTAGTGTAGGTTTTAACCCCTTACATAAATTACCTGCATACGAATTGTAAAACACATAAAATAAACAATGTGAGAGCATAACACATAAAACACATATACATAGAGATTTTCCCCTAGATCCCAAAACTGGGACTACCGGCTTGATTTTTCATTATGTTCCTTTCAATGTTATAATACATATTTATACATGTATAAGCATCCAATACCATGGACCAAAAACCATCACGTCCAAAACCATGTGCAAAATTCATGCAAGAAACCATAGGTAGGTCCAACCAACCTAACATAGGGTCCAAAACCAAAATTTTCAAGGGCGCTGTCCCGGACCCCATAGAGTGGGGTTACCTGCAACCCTCAAACCCCCTGTGACTCCCCCACTACGCAATCGGTGCAACAAAGGGGGGGCTCCGCCCCCTTCTAACCCCCCAGTTAACTATGTGTGCTAGTCGTGGAAAGAATATAACACAACCCAACATTCTCCCACTTGTTGTTTTCTTTCCACAGAGGGCCACAGGAGAACTTAATCATTTATCCAGCCCTGCAACACCCATTGTTTCTCTACACCAAGAGAACTTCTCAGAGCTCACATATTTTGTCAATGCATCTGCAGTATTCTTCAAAGTATCCAGCTTTACCAACAACACTTTTTTGTCTTCTATAATATCCCTCACAAAGTGATACTGAACATCAATGTGCTTTGTCCTTGAATGATATGCAGGGTTATTTTCCAAGAAAATTGCACTTTGGTTGTCACAGTCTATCCTTATATCTCCCTATACTAACCCCATATTTGAACACAATATATGCAACCAAACTGCTTCCTTGCTTGCATGAGTGGCTGCCATGTATTCTACCTCTGTAGTTGATAGTGCCAATACAGATTGTTTCTTACTCATCCAACTGACTGCACCTCCAAATAGGTTAAACATATACCCACTTGTAGATCTTCTCTGATCCAGATCTCCAGCCTAGTACGCATCAACAAAGCCACGAGTATCCAACACTCTGTCCAATCATGGTCTTCCTTGGTAGCACAAACCATAATCACTAGTGCCACGTAAATACCTGAAAACCCGCTTCACTATTATCCAATGCTCCTTTCGTGGTTTTGACTTAAACTTGCTCAATGCTCCCACTGCATGTGCAATGTCTGGTCTAGTACAGACCATTGCATACATCAGGCTACCAACTGCACTTGCATATGGAACACGTGACATTTCCTCTTCCTCTTCTTGTGTCTTGGGACACTGCTCAACAGATAACTTTACACCTACAGGAATAGGAATCTTCACCGGTTTACTATCTTGCATATTAAATCTCTGCAATATTGTCTCGACATACTTCCTCTGGTTTAACCAAAGCTTCCTCTTTTCTTGATCTCTTTTAATTCCATGCCCAAAATATAGTTTGCAGCACCAAGATCTTTCATGTCGAATTTGGAAGACAATTAGGTCTTCAAATCCTAGATAATTTCTTTGTCATTTCCAAACAGTAACATATCATCCACATACAAGACCAAATAAATAACACGATCACCAATTAATTTAAAATACACACAGTGATTTGATTTATTTCTGGTGAAGCCAAGTCCCCATATAAATGTATCAATTTTTTGATACCACATCCTTGGTGATTTTTTTAACCCATTTAGAGACTTCTTTAACTTGCATACCAATTATTTCTTACCCTTCACCGCAAAGTCTTCAGGTTGCTTCATGTAGATCTCCTCCAAGAATAATTTTAGGGGTGAATGTTCGCCCTTTGGCGAAATTAAGGGGTTTTAAATTTTTAGTGGGTGAATATTTTGTATCATAGTACATTTTTACAAATCACCTCAAATAGCCCACCTTATTTTAAGGGAGAGGGTAAAAAAGGTAAATTTAGCCCTTGAAATTAGGACTTACAACCTTCCATTCGCCCATTTTCAAGAATAGGTTTTATTTAAGTGAATCCATTCGCCCATTTTCAAGAATAGATTTTATTTAAGTGAATCCTATGGGCCAAATACCATATTTATAAAAGAGGTATGGTAAATTAATAAAAATATAAATAAATGAGAGGTATGGTAAATAAATAAAACATTTTTTATATTTACTCCATAAGTCACCTTATATACATGTAAGGGTGTAAAGAAATAAAAATATAAGTAAAGTGGAGGCATGGTAAATAAATAAAACGTCTTTTTATACTTACTCAAAAGGTATGGTAAATAAATAAAAATATAAATAAACTAGACGTATCGTAAATAAATAAAACCTCTTTTTATATTTAGTCCATAACCCTCGTGCTATTTATGAAGGCTCAAGAAAGAGGTTTTATTTAAGTGAACCCTATGGGCCAAATACCATATTTCTAAAAGAGGTATGGTAAATTAATAAAAAATATAAATAAACGAGAGGTATGGTAAACAAATAAAACATTTTTTTATGTTTACTCCATAAGTCACCTTATATTTACGAACACTCAAAAAATGGGTTATATTTAGGTAAAACTTATTAATACCATGCAAAAAACCATTATTAACCCTAATATTAGAATTAATAAAAATTAAAATGGCACATGGTATTGACCCATGGTATTCACCAAAATGGCACATGGTATTGACCCATGGTATTCACCTGGAATGTAGCCTATTTAAATGGGGGAATTAAACCATCATGTAGCCTATGCTAAGATTCACTAGGACTTTACAAAGTTTTATTATTTAGTGAAAGACTCACCAAGATCTTACAAGATTTTATAATTGAGTAAAATATTCTAATAAAAAAAAAAATGGCACATGGTATTGACCCATGGTATTCACCAAAATGGCACATGCTATTGACCCATGGTATTCACCTGGAATGTAGCCTATTTAAATGGGGGAATTAAACCAGCATGTAGCCTATGCTAAGATTCACTAGGACTTTACAAAGTTTTATTATTTAGTGAAAGACTCACCAAGATCTTACAAGATTTTATAATTGAGTAAAATATTCGCCATGCCTTGTGAGAGATTCGCCAAAAAATTATATATACATATTATATTATTGGTAAAATCGCCTTCCATTTTTCCTATATACCATGGAGATTCGCCCATTTATTATATTTATAAATTTAGGGGGGGTTCTTAAAATTTTCCCTAATCTCCTCTTCCAGATCCCCATGAAGAAATTCCGTCTTCACATCCATCTGTTCTACCTCAAGATCAAAAGTAGCAGCAATAGATACAAGTAATCTAATAGAAGCTACCTTGGCAACAGGAGAAAAAATATCACCAAAATCAATTCCCAGCACTCGGGAATGACCTTTTGCTACCAATCGAGCTTTATATTTCTCCAGCTTTCCTTCTGCATTTGTCTTCTTCTTGAAAACCCATTTGCTGCCAATGGGGTTCCTTCCAGCTGGCAACTCCACCAGATCCCAAGCCTCATTTTTGTGCAAAGATGCCATTTCATCAACCATGGCCTCTTTCCAGAGTTTTCCATCCTTTGAATCTACTGCTTCCTTCATAGTTCTGGGATCATCATCAGTAATAGATAAAGTAAAATTTAAACAAAAAGCAGATGGACTATACCTTTCTAGCTGCCTTCTTTCTCGAACTAATCTTCTCACACCCGGATTTTGTGGCTCTTCATCTTTTGATTCCTCCTTTGCTGTAGAGTCTGATTCTTCCTCTTTTAGCTCAAACTCTATCTTCCCATGTTCCTTTGGTTGAACTTCATGTTTAATAACATCTTTCACCTCTCTAAACAACACCTCTTAGCTGTACACAACCTTGTTACTGGGTTCCAAAGCTTATAACCCTTTAAACCATCCTTATACCCAATAAAGATGCACTTTTTAGATTCACGATCCAACTTGGTTCGTTTCTCCTTTGGAACATGTACATATGCATCACATCCAAATACCCTCAAATGTAAAAGAGAGGGTTTCTTACCAGTCCATGCCTCTTGTGGAGTTTTATCCTCCAACGCTGATGAAGGTGATCTATTGACCAGGTAACATGCTGTCAACACCGCCTCTGCCTAGAATTCCTATCCTAACCCGACACCACTGAGCATGCTTCTTGACCTTTCCATCAATGTCTTGTTCATTCTTTCTGCAACTCCTTTTTGCTGAGGTGTATATGGAGTAGTCTTAAGTCGTGCTATACCACACCTCTTACATAATTCTTCAAATTCCTTACTGCAAAACTCTCCACCGTTATCTGTCCTCAACACCTTTATCTTCTTCTTTGTCTAGTTTTCCACCAGAGCCTTGAATTCTTTAAACTTGTCAAATACTTCATATTTATTCTTAAGGAAATATATCCATGTATTCCTTGAGAAGTCATATATAAATGATACATAGTACACAGACTTACCCAGTGATTGAACCTTCATAGGTCCAAACACATCACTATGCGTAAGCTCTAATATATGTTTCGCCCTCTTACCACCAGAGGGGAAACTCACTCGATTCTGCTTCCCATATACACAATTTTCATAGAAATCAAAATCCAAAGAGCTATTACTCATACCTTCTACCATACCTTTACCATGAAGTATTTGAAGGCCCTTCTCTCCAATATGTCCAAGCCTTTGATGCCACAACATATTCTTCTCTCCAGAGACCACTATATTTTTTGCTCTACTTTCAAGAACCACAGAACTCTTGCACCCATCAACAATAGTGCTACCTTGTAGCTTGTATAGAGTTCCAATCCAAACTCCCCGCATCAATACTAGTGTTCCCCGAACCATGTTGCAGGTATCCTTCTCGAACACTATTTTTACATCTGCATCATCCAGCTTGCTTACAGAAATTAGATTTCTGGCCAATGCAGGAATATGCAAAACACCCGGAAGTGTTCTAACCCTTCCACCTTGCAACTTCAACTTTACTTTTCCGCGACCAACGATTCTAGCCTTCCTATCATCCCCTAAGAATACATCAGCACCGTCGTATTTCTCATACTCGCACAACCACTCTCTATGGGGAGTGAAGTGAAAGGATGCACCTGAGTCAATCAACCATGCCTCATGATCTACATGTGTACTTGAAGAAGCCAAGTACACATCCCCACCTTCATCTGAGGTGGTTTTCGCCTCTACAGAAGGAGCATCATCAGAGCCCTTTCCTTTTTTGGGAGATTTAGATTTACACTCCCTTTTGTAGTGCCCTTCCTTTCTGCATTTCCAACACATCACCTTTACAGGTTTTCCTGGAGACTTAGATATCCAACTCGATGACTTATTTTTGCTTCTATTCTGGGACCTTCCTTGTACAAACAAGGCATCACCATTCCGGCTCTCCATATTTTTCTATCTCATCTCCTCCATCAGCAAGGATGAGACTATTTCATCAAACTGCAAGGCAGTTGCATTACTACCTATTGCAATAACTAGACTATCCCATGAATTTGGTAGAGAACACAACAAACTGATGCACTTATCTTCATCTGAAATTTTAATATCAACAGATGCTAACTGACTTACCACAGTATTAAATGCATTCACATGCTCTGTCACCGAGTCTCCATATTTCATCCTCAGGTTATACAAATGTTTCCACAGGAACAGTTTATTCACCAGAGACTTAGATTGCTACAAAGTCCCTAACTTGTCCCACAAAGCCTTCGTCGTAGCTTCCCCTGATACGTTCAACAATACTGAATTTGAGACACACAATTGTATTGTGCTCTTTGCCTTCTGATCCAACTTATTCCATTCTTCAATGGACACTCTCGTTGGTTTAGTATCTGGATCTACCGCGATCCACTGATCTTTATCCACCAACAGATCCTCCATATTGAGTTTCCACAACTCAAAACTCTGACCATTAAATTTCTCGATCTCTATCTTTCCATTGCTCGCCATCTTCTTTCATCACCAGAATCGATCTCGTAGATCTCCCATTGAACGGGGTCTACCACAGGCCCGAGAAAAACCCCTTAGCAAGAAAGGTGTCCCCTTCAAGCCAAAACAACTCTGATACCAAATGTAGGTTTTAACCTCGTATAGAAATTACCTGCATACGAATTCTAAAACACATAAAATAAACAATGCGAGAGCATAACACATAAAACACATATACACAGAGATTTCCCTTGGATCCCAAAATCGGGACTACCAGCTTGATTTTTCATTATGTTCCCTTAAATGTTATAATACATATTTATACATGCCGAAGCATCCAATACCATGGACCGAAAACCATCACGTCCAAAACCATGGACCGAAAGCCATCGCGTCCAAACCCATGTGCAAAAATCATGCATAAAACCATAGGTAGGCCTGCCCAACCTAACATAGGGTCCAAAACCAAAATTTTCAGGGGTGTTGCCCTGGACCCCATAGAGTGGGGTTACCTGTAACCCTAAAACCCCCTGTGACTACCCCCACTATGCAATCGACACAACGAATGGGGGGTTCTGACCCCCTTCTAACCCCCCAGTCAACTACGTGGGCTAATAATGGAAAGAATATAACACAACCCAATAGGTAGGACTTGATTGAGTGGATTGAAAGAAGGAGTAGTTATGGAGGAGGCAGTGGTACCGTTGGCCGTAACCAAAGTGACCAGAGATTCAGATGCAGATTGAATGCTTGGTAGGCCAATTCAGCTGGTGATAGTGGTATTTTTTCTCTGTAAGTGGCAATGTCTAAAGGGGTCGGTAGGATCCAAGGGTTGGCCGGTTCATGAGGAATAGATGAAACCATATTGACCGTTTTTGGAACCACTGGCAATAGAAGAGGGAAACAACCCATCAGGGAAGAGGCCTTCAGTAGACCGGTATCGATACTCACATAAGAGTTACGTACACCATCCACTAAGGGTATAGAGCCGATTGGTAATGGGGAATAATTAGGGGTGCAAAAGGGCAGCTGGTCCACTATGACTACCCTTCCATCCAATGGAAATAGGATGATGCAAAAGACAATAGACATAATGGTCATCATGGCGTAAGTCCAACTGCGACCCAACAAGAGATTATCGTCAAGCTTTTTATCTACGACTTCGATGTCCACCGTTGTCGTTTTCCTATACAAGGTGATGGGGTAGCTAGCTAGGTAACATTTTGGGATGAAAGTCTGGTCGTCGAAAGATTTAAGGGAATTTTATGGCAGGGATAGGGTTGGAGAACCCAAAGTGAGCCAACATGAAGCTGACATTACACAGGTAGAAGCACCTTCGTCGATGACAATTCTATGTATACTTTACCTTTCAAAAAGATTTTCACCTGAAATGTAATCTGGTGAGAAAGGGGAGGTTTACGCTTTTCCATGTCAAAAATTGCAAGCATGGAATGTTGTGGGTTGATACCACCAATGGTCGAAAGCAAAGATTTCCTCTGAGCTAGACATGTTTGTAATACTTCGAGTGTCGACATAGCCGACAACGCTTGCGCCAAGTCTTCTACAATGTTGTAGTTTTGGGCAGCACGTGTAGATGTATTGTGTGTTGTGCGTCGAAGTGTCCCTTTAGGGGGGCGAATCACAAGGTCATCAACCGACCTTTCGATATGAAGATCGTTAGGCGGCGATGGGTTTGACTTGAGGAGGGTTCCTCTGCATGAGTGACAGGAGCTCTATAAGATTTGGTTCTAGTCCGTAGATCTACCATTTCAAAGGTGTAAATGGTAGAGGGTCCTTCACCAGCTAAAGGATGTTGCGAACCACCATTGCCCCCTTTTGGGGTTTGGGGTTGGTTTGCAATAAGGTGTTGTTGCTGATGAGTGGGGAAAGGATTATTAAGGACAGTGGGAGTCCTGCCAGTATCCTTTTTAGCAATGAAATTTGTGCATTCCTGAAGACGCGGGCAACGATAGGTCATGTGGTCTTTGGCACAGATTTTGCAAGGGAATCTAGTGTGTTTAACCTTTTCATCGTCAGGGGGCACAACAACCTTCTAATTTGGGTTTTTCTACGTTGTTGATTGCTCTTCAAAAGGAGCGGTCTTTTTCTTATTCTTCTTGTTCTTACCATGGGGTTTTTGCATAGACTGCACAGAGTTGACTACGATGGTAGAAAGAGTAGTCGATTTGGTAAAGGGGTCCGCTGATATCTGGGCAATGTGACCGCTGAGTTGTCTTACAATAGCCCCGAAGGTTGCGTCGATAATCCCATCAGCATGTACTCCAGGTTGCTGAGTAGCGGGAGCATTGGAGTTGCGAGGGGCATTGGGAATTATGTCATATAGAGTGCCAGACTGTGAATATATCATATATAAGTGATGGGAACGATGTATGGATTGGTCTTTTGTGACCGCACCACCTAAGGAAACATCCTTAGTGATTTGGGGGAGTAGAGACTTTCAGAACCAATCCGCTAAGAGATAGTTTGGGAGGGGAGCTTTGACTAACCTCCACCTACATCTCCATTCATATATATGATCATAGATGTGGGTGGCAGTATCCTGACATAATGAAGTGAGGAGTCCATCCCAATTTCATAGCGGATGGGTAGCTGGAAGTGCTTGAAGAATTCCATCGCTAGAGCATCAAAGGTATGGACTAACACGCGTGGTAACTCGATGTACCACTTGGTTTTGTTGCCAGTAATGGTGTGGGGAGAAAGATGTAACCTGATACTATCATCCACCATGGAGATAGAAACACACCATAGATGATAGGTGGTGATGTGTGTACCCAGATCCTCCCCTTGTTTCCCTTCGAACTTAGGGATGTCCATCGGTATTTTATGTGGGATTGGCGGCTAGAGTAAGTTATGATAAATGGGATCATTTTTAAGTTTGTACAAGGCAGGGATATCAAGCGTTGCCAAGAAAGGCAGAGTGTGTGATGCCCCTGAATCGAACCAAGGCGATGACATATGACTTGAGGATCCTTGCAATCCTCCCATCGTGTGATTCCAAATATTATACACAGGTTGCATGGTATATTAGGCACCTTGGGGTATGATATTGTAATGTGGATTTCCATAGGGATTGTTAGGCTGGGGGATAGAGTTTCCCCCAAGATAAGAAGTGCTCCCTTGACTCATTTGAGATTGTGAGTAGGGTGCCCCCATGGATTGATTGGGACCTCCTTGAGGATTCCCGCTCACCACAGAACTAACCATAAGTCCTTGAATAGCAGAAGGAGTGTTCATGTCAATCAGTGACTGAACATGCATGCTTGAAAATGGAGGGGGAATTGTTACGTTCTCGGCCAATATATGCATATTGGGAGTGCCCCTATATACTTGAATATGGGGGTTAGAACTATACGATGGATTCCAACCATATTGTTGGTTGAAGGGATCCATGCTAACTATGCTATATTGAGCATTATAAGGAGCGTTGTATGTAGCACTTGTCGAAGTTATAGGGTTTGACACTAAAGGGGCAGAACCCAGAATATACTAGGTTCCACTCATGGAGGTTGTCATGTTAGGGGTTGAACTTGGGATAAATGGGATAGTAGGGTTCGCCATTAAAGGTGTGGTATTGACTGTCGACTAGGGAAGTGGTGGGGAACCAAAAGTGTCCAAAACATCCCACAACTCGTTAGTCATCAACGAGATGGGTGGAATTGTTCCAACCGAAGACAAAGGAGGTACAGATGCAACTGGAACCAAGAGTGGGCCCAATGGATTCATGATCATAGGATTGTATGGAGGAAGAAATCCTGCAGTAAAGAAATCCTCTGGTAAGCTTGAATCATTGGATGTCCAAACTGATTCTGTGTGACATCTCAGAGACTGATTTCTTGAAGACGGGGAATCTGGTTCACTGGAGCTCGACGAATCCTCCACAATGAGTGGGGGAAGTCCTAACAATCGTCTAGATTGACGACAAGGGTCAGATGTTTTATCAATAAATTTTACAGTGATGTTTATTAAAGTCTCAATGATAACACTCTAGCACCTAAAAAATAAAAAATACACTAAGTAAATCAATCAACAAGCAGAGGGAAATGACCTTGTCTGATAAGCACTAATCACTGGAGATGAAACCCAGTATCACAATCAATAACAAAGAGAGCTGTCCAAATGTACAATTACAGTTACTCTAGAGCTTCGCCCAAACCTCATATTGAGGGGCAAAGTACTCTCATGAAGATGAGCACCCTCCCAAAAACTAAATACAGAGTAGGTCCGTCTATGTTAGGTACTAGGGTAGCCCGCCCCAGTCAGGTTGTGTTAGTCCCTAAAAGTATGGCCACTAAGGATACCTTAGATCACAGACACTACCGAGGGGGACATAGTCGCAGATAGTATGCTATGTGGGCAGGATACCTGAGTCCTTGACTTAGCTCTGATATCCCTGAAGGGATCCTTGATACACAGATTACCCAAAGGAGATGCAAGAAAAGGAAGGAGATGCAAGAAAAGGTGGTCTACCCTTACTTACAATCCAATGTTGTATCATATTTAGATCTGCTTTTACTAGAGTAGTCCTAGTAGTAAGCGTGCAGAAGGATTTCTCTCTTTTAGTGACACTAGTTTTGGTGTATGATCGTGGGTAGTTTACTCAAATTGCATATCCCAAGATCCTAGCCTAAACTAATGTATGGTTGCTCTAGAAAGAGTTGATGATTGATTTTTGGTAGATTTTAAGTGTACTTTGTTAGAGTCTTTGGTAGGGGTGTTGATGTATGATATTTTATGGGACTTTGACTCAAATCATGCAAAAGACAATGCTTGTAAATTTTCAATTTCGATGAATAAGTTGTTTTTTCATTGCTCTCTAACAACTACTGAAACCAAATAATGTAGAACTTAACCAGCTAAGTAGAAAAACATATAAATTTTTTTGATTTTTTCTTTTATGAAAATAAAAATTTTTAAGAAGAAAAGTTATTTTCTAAAAAAAAAATCTTTCAGGACACAGATTAGTCAAACAAAACACAACTACAGATCCCTTATCAGTCCAGAAGCAAGTTTCCCAACCCTTTGAGGTCACAGACACAGCTGTATATCAAAAAATGGGTGACTAACACTCTGTGCTAGAGGCCACAGAGAGTTACTGGAGGCACTAATGCTTTGTTTGTGCAGCCACAGAGCTTTATAAAGCTCTGTTTACACTGCTAACCTGCGTTAGTGAGGGAAAACACTTCAAAAAAGGGTTGTGGGGATCAGATCCAGGGCTGAGCAATGAAAGAAGAGTGTTGCAAGGTCCTGATTGGTCAAAAAAGGAATGAAGAAGTACAGGAAGGTCTGGAAGGAGGAGGAAACTAGGAACTTTCTGGGTAAACCGGGAACTAGAGTGTAGTCCCCAGTGGATTCGCGAATTTTTCTATAGAATTAAATGCACAGTGTATGGAGAATGAAGGAACCCTCAAGTGTCTTCCCGAGACCCTTGGAAGACTGTAAGATTATCTGCAACTATCACAATGATACATGCATGTCCATATTCAATAACTAACTATCAAAGAAAAATAGATTCATTACCTCGAGTCTCCGTGTAGATTTGTTGGAGAGCGCAATGTAGCGAGGTGGAAGTCCCCTGAGCTGGCTTCAGATCAAGTCCTACACATAGGAGATACAACTGTAATCATAGCATAAAACGTTGACAACTAATGTATGAATATACAAAAGACATTTAGTTGCACATCTAAGCTACTCGTGCTAAAAGACATTGAATAAACATATAAATGAATTATAGTACCAACACCATGGAGTAAACAATACAACTACAATTCTATATTAATGTCGAAAGAGTGATTACAACCATCAGTTACATCAGCCTTCCCTTACCCCTCCAGCTCCTCTCTCTCTCTCTCTCCCTTCTTACCAACTTCTTATGCTTAGGTCTGAGACTCTGCTCGAAAATCGAGTAAGCTATCCTTTCAAATGATTTGACTTCTTTCAAAATAGCACTAGCTCTGCTTATGTAGCATTCGAGGTTAGGGTTGCCAAGTTTCTCCATGAGTTTCCTTAGGTAAAAGTAATGATGTTGCCATTCTTTTGAGCTCTTTCCAGTTTTCCTTCTTCATTAGGATTATAAATCCCCCAAATAGGTCAAACTTTGATGTTTTCTTGCCTTTCTGAGTTGATTTAGGAGAGAATATAGGGATACTTCTTAGTCAATTTGCTCCTCTGACCCTTAGATTCTCATTAGGGTTCACTAACGTTGTCCCCAAGGTAACAAGTAGAGTTACTTGGGTCACTAACACTCCCTTAAGCTTGCAACGAAGCTTTATAAAGCAGGTTGTTAGTGTATAGGCAACGTTATCTTGGAAACAAGGCTTGTGAAATTGGTCATTGCTTCAGTCATCATGTATTTCCCCTCTCAGTTGATGAGGAGGTCATTTTACTATATAACAACTTTCTCGAGGAAAATCAAGGTCTACCAAATGGATGTTAAGTTATATTTTCTAAATGGTGAATTGGAGGAAGAATTTACATTGAACAACCCGAAGGTTTTCTGCTCTCTGAAAAAGAAGACTACGTCTGCAGATTAAAGAAGGCTCTATATGGTCTTAAGAAAGGTCCTAGGGCTTATTATGCTCATCTTGATAGATATCTACATCAACATGAATTCAAGAAAGGAAGTGTTGACAACAATCTTTATGTGAAAGTGGATTGAGATAACCTAACAATTATCAAAGTATATGTGGATGATGTAATCTTTGGAAGCAATTATGACAGATTAAGTAAAGACTTTGCCACAAAAATGCAAAGTGAGTTTGAAATGTCTATGATTGGAAAACTGAAATACTTTTTAGGGTTTTAGATTTCTCAACAGGATAAAGGAATATTCATAGATCAAATCAAGTACATCAAAGGAATACTCAAGGAAATCCAGATGGAAGATTGCAAGCCAACCCTTACCCCCATGGTAACATGTTGCAAGTTAAGCTTATAAAATTTGTGAAAGGATGTGAACCAAAGGTTGTATAGATCCATGATTGGTAGTCTCTTATATGTAATAGCCTCCCAAACTGATGTGATGTAGGTAGTTGGACAAGTAGCAAGATTCTAAGCAGCACCAAAAGAATCTCATATTATTGTCATTAAAAGAGTTATTTGGTATCTTAAGGGCACAATGGAATATGGCCTATGGTATCCCAAAGGAAATGATCTGGTCATCCAAGCTTATACAGATGAAGATTGGGTAGGAAGTGTTGATGATCGTAAGAGTACCAGTGGAGCAACATTCAATCTAGGTGGTTGTCTTGTTTCATGGTTAAGTAAAAAGCAATCTTCAATCTCGCTATCCACAACAGAAGCAGAATATGTCATAGAAACAAATTATTGTACTCAAGTTCTTTGGATGAAGCAAACTTTGCAAGATATTCAAGTCAATATTTTTCAATAACACCAACGCCATTAGTATCTCCAAGAATCTTGTGATGCATTCCAAAACAAAGCACATTCTGATTAAATATCATTTCATTAGAGAGTAGGTCTCCGAAAGGAATATCAAGCTTGAATATGTTGGCACAAAGGAACAAATTGCTGACATATTTACCAAACCATTACCTCATGAAGAATTTGATTATCTTTATCAAAAGCTTGGGATTTTCCCAAGTTCTCATTGGAATATTTCTCTTATCTAACTAAGTAGAAAGGGGGAGTGGAGTTGTGTACAGGTCCGCAAGATGGAAGTTTGTCAGGGGGAGTTAGCCTTTGCCATTGATGAAAAACGGGGAGAGAAGGGAATAGGAAGATGTTAATGATCACAGGGGGACTACTTGTGTTTCCATCAATGCCAAAGGGGCAGATTGTTGATTAGTGGTTGTCATTGATGTCAACCCAAGCAGCACTAGGGGCTACCCTGATCTTGCATGGAATTTTGACTTGAAAAATTACTATATTATGAGTCAAGGATCTTCAATATTGATTCTACTCGTCGAGATGTTTCCATTGATGTATGGCACACCAAGTAATTCTTCACGGTTTGAGAGATATTCATGTTTCAAGTTCGTAACCCCAGTTACTGGGCTAAAACCCTATGGGGTTGTGGCATTGAACTCATAATTGGTTGTGGTAATTGAATAGTCAATAATTAATAATATTTTTTTCTCCGAAAATCCCTCCAATGTTCACATGTTGAGGACCCTCTCAACTCAATACATTCATATAAATAATGACCCTCATATCCTCCTCTTATAGGGATTTTGTGGCTTCAAACAGGTCATCATGGAATTTTCCGCTATAAATTTTTTTTGCGTAGCTTCAGAAGTGGGAATTAAAACCCATTTGAGCCGAAATCTTGATGAACCTCGTGACTGAATTTTAGATCTTGGTTTGCTATATTTGCGGAGATATGATATGAGAAAGTTAGGGTTTTTGCAGGCTCCCGAATTCCATGTCAAACAAGTGATGTTGGGAAAATCATCATAAATTTCTCTCTAAGAATTGGATTAAAAATTTGGTAAATAGTCACAAAAATATAATGGATTATAGTTTGTGGAGTATCATTTTCAAGGCCGAAGGTGGTAACAGTGACACATGGAACTTCATACAAGTTCGCTCTACTGAAACAAGCCATAATTAGGTCATCGTGGCAGATTGGGCATAACGCTTTCTTGAAGAATCCAATCTTGATCAAACCTGTGGGGTTGCAAAGAGGACTCAGAAGGCTACCACAAGATGAAATGTCAGACCCTATAGATCCAAAATTACATATATACAACAGATTCAATATTGAGCTCCTAGAAGGCAAGAAAAAGCATGCATTCAAGGATCACTATAGTAAGGACCACACATCAACAGTCAAGGGTAAGCCTCCTACAACAAGGTATGTATGATTAAGTGCTTAAAGTTGAATTTTTAGTATCATCTCTGACATATTTTTTTTTCAGGACAACGTAAGTATATACAGGGTCTTGGTTATATCTCTATGTCTCTATATGTCATAATTAGTTTTGATACCACATTTCGGATGTCCTATTCTTGATACTACACATTTGATGCTACACCAAGTCTACTAAATGTATATGATGTTGTAAGTTAATGTTACTTGTCTGTCATTAGTTTTTATTGTATATATCTTTAGGTCAGTTTGGATATAGTTTTGCATAGAGTCCAGGCCTATATCAAGAGTGGGAATCTTTGTCTATTGCTGCAACAAGTCAACACCAAAAGTGACAAGCACACTTCAGGTATGTATTGTAGTTTTAATTTTTGTTTATTCATTATTATGTTCTAACATGTGTTTTGCAGGCAGAGGTAAGTTGAAGGGTATTTTTTTTTGTTTTGTGATTGGTTTCACCGAGAAAATTTTTCATGCAATTAAAAGAAGATTCAAGTACAACTTCAAGCAAGAATCCAAGAGCAGAAGTATCAAATCAAAGGAAGCATTGCAGCGGGACATATTTTGAAGACATGAAAACCATATGTATATTGTGAAGAAGTGTCAAGGCCAAGAGTCATCATTGTAAAGTTGTAAATGAATCATTTGTAAAAGTGTCATCATTGGAAGAGTCATTATTGTAAAAGAATCAATCTACCTAGAGTCTAAAAGGCATTGTTGGGAGGTATAGGAGTCTCTGTTGGGATGATGTCATGGTTGGCTTGTAGGTCATAATGTGATTGGGCATTCAGTCAAAATCATTTTAAATCATATTTTATCATGGATCATTTTCCCTTGTACAAGAATCCATACTCTTGTCTCATTTCAGTCAGTATAGGGTGGCAGGGAGGTGCTAGGCAGGTGCACGAAGTCGCCTATAGGTTGGAGCCTGTGAACACTTCAGGTTGGTAGGTTGGTCTAGGGTGTCGGGGCATCCACTCAGTTGATTACTAAAGAAACCTCGGTGTTAGGGTGTCATTCCAATGGGAGTTGGAGAAGAATGCTTTTCTATAATTCTAGGAAGTTGTTGCTTTCATTTCAGTTGGGGCTAAAGATTAAAGAATTTGTTAGAAAAGCGTTCGGTGCTTTTTGACCGATAGGGGGTTTTCCACCTAAAATTCTTGTGTCTACTGTGTTCTTTTATTTACTGTTATTACTACATAAACATTAATAATAATTGAAGATTAACTAATGCTCTGAAAATTTTTAAAAGTCTTAATTGCTAAGGAATACTGATTCACCGCCCCTCTCAGTATTTCCAACAAGTCTAGCCTTAAAAAGCAGTTAGAAATGAGAGACTTAGGAAACTTGCATTATTTTCTTGGTCTTCAAGTCTTGCAATCCAAAGAAGGTATTTCCCTTTCCTAGTTCAAGTATGCATGTGATCTTCTACGCCACTTTCACATGGAAGACTGTAAGCCAACCCCTTCTACCTTTTAGTCAGAGACAAACTTTTAATCACTTTTAGTTCCCCTGAAGTTGATGCTATCTTATACCATCAGCTTGCTGGAAAATTTTTGTATATGGTCCATACTCATCCTGACCTTTCCTTTGATTTTGGACTTGTTTCTCAGTTTATTAAAAACCCGCATGAAATTCATTGCAAAGAAGCTAAAATAATACTTCATTAAGTTCGAGGTACAATTTAGTTTGGGATTCATTATAGTGCAAAAGAATCTCCTCTATTGGTTCGTTTCATTGATTCTGATTAGGCTAGTGACCCTGATGATCGGAAGTCTACTAAAGGTTATGTATTCACTCTTGGTTCTGGACCTATTACACGGGCTTTCAAGAAACAAAGTGTCATTTCTCTTTCTTCAGCAAAAGCAAAGTATCATGGCCCCGTTGAAGCTAGTAAGGAATCCTTGTGGCTTCATCAAATCCTATCAGAGTTTGGTTTTTAGCAACGACATCCGACTACACTTCAGTGTGATAATAAAAGTTTCATTCAACTATGAAAAGATCAAGTCCAACATCAGCGCAACAAACATATTGAAATACACATGCACTTCATCAGAAAGATCATTCATGACCATGTTATTGAAGTGTGATATTGTTCAAGCGATGATGAATTTGCAGACATATTTACAAAGGCTCTCACAGAGGCAAAGTTTATTAAACTTTGATTTATGGTTGGAGTTCAAGAAGTTGTCACTAAGGGGGGAATAGGCTCTAATGCCTCCATCCTTCTCATATTGCGCCATCTTTTTACTTCCTTCAATCCTATCCCAAGTTGTTCTTAAGGGGGGTTGTTAGGATATTTCGACACATAGGAAATAATAAAGTAAAACTTGGTCTAGTGTATAGTTAGGTAAAATGTGTTTCTTTAGTATGTACCTTTTGTAACTTACCCTCCAACGGTCACGATATGTTCTAGACATGAAGTGATCTAACGGTTCATTCTATCCTCGATATTACCAACACTTGATCCGCGGCTTGACATCCAATTGGTCCTTGATCTCTATTTAAAGAGCATGGAGGGTCATTTGTTAGGTGACTGTTCATGAGAGAAGATTATGTAAATTTTCTTTCTTTAACATTAATAAAATTTGTGAAGTGGTTGTGTTGGCTCAAGTCATGGGATATTTCCCTCTTTGAGGGTTTTAACCATGTCAAGAATAATGGTGTACAGATCTGTGATCTGTTTGTGAGTGGTTTCCTTTGGTGCTCTATCAAAGGAACTTACCCCGTAAATTCCTACAACTAGAAAGAAAGAATATTACATTAACCCCATAACAACTGGATTTATTAGTTGGAGTATACAAAGTACTAAAGTTGGCTCTAAAGCTGCAATGGAAGACTGTCAATAGGGTGGCCATGAACTCAACTCTTGACATTGTGCTATTGTTCGATGTATGCGCTGGATTGGTACTAAGGTATGCAAGTATCCTATTTTTAATGGTACTAATTATGTTTTAAATTTTATTTAAGAAAATGATTCTTTCATAGAAGAGTGTCAAAAGTGTTGGCTTTAGGTTGGGCTCACCTAGGTTTGAACTTTTATTGTGCACCAACAAAACCCTCAATCACTGGCCCTTTTGGTAATGACTTTCAAGTAGATTGCAGTCTCACCCGAAGTGACTATGGCAAGATGCAGAACTAGGTTTCTATAGCCTTGAGGGATGATGCGATGTGGTATTTGTATGTTATTTTATACTTAAAATTCATGGGTTACTTTGAATTCATACATTACTTTGCCACATTACATTCATTAATTAAAACATATCATATACACCCATAAAACGTTATTGTACTGAAACAAAGTGAAACTTCTACATTACAACAAATAATAAGCAAATAAACACATGAGGACACGGATTTTACCGTGGTTCATCCTAATGTGGGATTGCATCAACAATAAATGTTGCTTATAATAAGGAATTTGTACAACAAATAGTTCTTAGCCTGCACACTTAGCTGCATGCAGTTTGCACACTTAGCTTCGGACTCAGACTTCTGTGCACTCAGCTACAGAGCCTTACCCTCCTTCCCAAATATAGATCAACAAGTTTTAACCATAACATATGTTTGTATCATAAGATGATTCTTCTCTTATTTATTATTCATCCTTATATACTATTACATCTTCCTTAGCATGTTTGTTGTTGCATTCTAGTTGTCCCTTGCATGCTAGTTGTAACATTGCATGCTTGGTGTATTTGCTGCTAAGTACCATACAACTGTCGCAATGTTAGTTAGTTTTCCCTTGCATGCTGCTCTCCTTCAGAGATAGATGCTTCGACAGTTCCTACTAGTTCAGGCAGTTCCTGTAGTTCCCAGTTGTTCCCGGAAGTTTCGGCAATTCCAACAGTTCCCGGAAGTTCCAGCAGTTCTTGGCAGTTCCAACAGTTCTGGCTGTTCCCAGTAGTTCTAGTAGTTTTGGCAGTTCTGGAAGTTCCCGAATATTCTGGTTGTTCCAATTGTTCCCGACAGTTCTGATAGTTCTCAGCAGTTCTAGCAGTTCTAGTAGTTCCTAATAGTTCCTGACAGTTCTGGCAGTTCCAACAGTTACAGTTGTTCCCGACAGTTCTCGGCAATTCCAGAAGTTCCGGTAGTTCCGGCAGTTCCTAGCAGTTCTGCCAGTTCCGGCTATTCCGACTGTTTCTGGTAGTTCCAACACTTCTGGTAGTTTTTGGTTGTTCTGGCTATTCCCAATAGTTCCAGCAGTTCCAGCAGTGCCCGACAGTTCCGACAATTCAGCTATTTCCAACAGTTCCGACTTCTACCCTCTGGATTAGGGCAGTGTTCCCTTAGGATCTCTCGTCCTATTAAAACCCAAAGACAAGTAGAGAGGAAGAGATCCCAAGTGTTTTGAAATGACTTGAAGGCCACCTCTATTTATACTAAAACATTGAGCACAAGTGGGGTTTATTTTGGTTGCTGGCCGACCTTGACAAATTGTCCCATAACACGAATAAATTCATATCTCCATGAATACTTATCGGAATCGGATTATCTTTAGATCAATCCTACACCTCTCGATGAGAGGGATCCAAGAAAAATATCAGCTTCCATTAATAAGATGACCCACATGGAGTTTGGCCCTAGTTTCCAATTTTAACACTTCAACTTTGCAGAGTCTCTCTCCTCTATAATGCGTAAACCCAACAAAAAAATGTTTGAGCTCAATGGGAACTCAAATGAAAAAGACAAATGGTGAGTGACAATGATAATAATTAGAGCTGCTACAGCCAGTGCAACAATGAAAATGATCCAAAGTGAAGAATGAATGTAAAACCCTTCAATTTATAACAAAATATTAGGTTATTCTCGAATAATGGAAAATAATAAAATATTATTAACCAAATTCTAGAATTAACCATTTGGAATATTTTATTATATTTGGTTGGAGGGAAAAATATTGGTTAAATACTTGTATTGAGAAATAATAAATAAATAAATGATTTATTTATCATCTCAAGGAATCTAGTTAAGGAATAATAAACGAATAATGATTTATTTAAGTATTCCTAGGGGATTTAGTTAAACTTGACAAGGAATAATAATTAATTAATTATTCCTAAAGTAAAATAAGATAAATAATGATTTATCTATTTATTTCTCATGACTAGGTCAAATATGACAAGGAATATTAGTTAAACAATGGTTTAATTAATTATTCCTAGAATATAATTAAATAAATAATGATTTATTTAATTATTCTTCATGAGTTTAACCAAAAATAACTTAACAAATGTGGTTTATTAAGTAATTTCTTTAGTGAAAGCAATTTTACTATGGTAAAATTGGCCCTACATGGTACACTTTGATCCATCTAGTAAGTTAAGGATAGATGATGAATTAAATGAAATGTACTTTTGATTCTTGTATATTGTAAAATGAAAGAAAAATTATTATTATTGTTTTTGGAGCATGGGTTTCATACTCAATGTCTTTTATTTTAGAGGTCTAGAACCCATTGAGTTCTTCTAGGATTTTTCCTAGTTCAAGAAGTCAAAAGAGTCATTGTCATAAGTTGAGGACCCCATTAGGCAAATTGTAACTTATAAACAAAATTATTTTTTTCTTTGAAATTGTCAAAATATCCTTCAAGACTATAAGTCAACCTAGCATCTCGGAAGTCAACCTATTTTAAGGAGCCACATCCACCTTTATAAGCCTATATAAAGGAGGGAATTCGACCTCCTTGGAACACATTCATCACTCATTCATTCAAGTGAATAAGAAGAGCAAGAAGGTAGAGGAGAAGGAATAGGATGAAGAAGACTTGTTTCTAGGTTATTTCTCTCTCACATGTACGAAGGAAGGCTAGGGTATTTCTTCTGCAGGTTCGATCTTGAAGGAAGAAGAGAGAGAAGGAAAAAAAAGGTCACATTAGGTCATATTCAAGCACTGGAAGAAGGATAAAGTTGAGCAAAGGTATGAAGAATACTTGGGAGGTCAGCGTAAGCTCACATGTGTGGCAGCAACCGTTACTAGCAGGACCGAAAATTTCAGACCTACAGTAGGGGCCGAAATTCTAAAGTTGGGGGACAAAGTTGTGCTGCTGGAAAATATTTGATTGGGTTTGACTTAGACAAAGGAAGCACATCATCTAGAACGGTTGGACTTGGTATTGGAGGGTATTGGTCTTGGTCTAGAGGTCATGGAATTCATCAATTGAAGAATATATAATAAGAAAAGATATTTGCAGGTTTTCCTCTCAAGTGGAGAGGTTTTGGCCCTAGCTTGCAGCCTACATTTTGTGTTCTTGTGTACAATTGTTCTTGTTTTGGTATATATTTGATGATATACAAACATAATAATAAGTGAAGAAGCTAATAAGTAATAAAAAGTAAAAATATATCACAAGTAGTTATCAATAAAAGAGAAATCATTTTAACTATTTCCCTATAGATTTCTCAACATGGTATCAAAGCTAAGGTTGGTTAAGGGCATAATAAAGATCCCTACTACACTAAAGAAGTTCCTAAATGAGTGTATGAAGGTGGAAATTCATCTCAAGAAGGGCATCAAAGAAGTATGGAATCTCCTATTTTCTTCTAAGAAGGAAGTGACCAAGACATCTACAAAGGATGAAGGATTATTCTCAACACTCGTTGAAACATTTCAAGATGAGAATATTTGGGTGATCAATAGTGGAGCATCAAGGCATATGAATGGTCAACATATGAAATTGAATATATTATCAAAATAGAAGTCCTCTTACTCCGTAAAACTTGGTGATAATAAAAGCTTGTTAGAAATACCGAGAGGGGGGTGAACCAGTATTTCTTTTTAATTGTTACTTTTACCAATTTGATCACTTATATTTAGAACACAAAATGATAAATAAGAATAAATTATTTTATTAATTTCTTCTTTACAATAAATCAAGTACAATATATGTAGGACTTTAACCCTAGATGAAGACATCGATCGTCTATCTCCCAGGAACCAACCTATATTTTCGAAGCACCGACATGGACTTCCAAGGCTCCAACCACGTCAATTTGAGGCACCAACCTCTAGGGCTCCAACCCTATCTCTGGTACAGGCTCTGACCTAGTTTCTTGAGGACTCCTATCCTCTAAGCCTCCAACCCTATCCTCCAAGGCACCAACCTTGTCTTTTTCGAGGCTCCAATCTCTTGGGCTTCAACCCTTTCTTTACTTCATCAAGATATATTTAGTTGTACTTCACAGCTCCCAATGTCTTCTTCACTAAGCCCTGTCAATATTCAACAATTCCTTCACTTAATCTCCATGTCAAATCATCAATGACTACCTTGTTCTTCACATAAAGGTGTCACCACTTCTCTTCATGTCACCCAAACAAAATTCTCCAAGGTTATTCCATGAGGTCTTCAATCATGCATCAAGGTCTTCACTAATGCCTCCAAGTCAACTTCCATATATCTTCACAAGGTCTTCAATATGTTTCCCCAAGAATTGAAGGACTATCCAAGGTTTGCTCCAAATATTCAAGAATGTTAAACAAAAGTCAAAGAGATAAAATCCAAGGATGTCTTTCACAAAGCTTAAACAACGATGGCTTCATATTAAGGAAAGTCCCACAAATGTCTTCAAGGAATATTTCAAGATGTGATGTTAATTTTGCGTTAACAAGGCTTCTTAAAGATACTTCAAAGTGTCACAAAGGCTGCTCAATGAATTGTCCAATAATTTCCAAACATTATCCACAATATGTCATTTACAGTTTGCTCCAATAAGAGATAAAAAATGTCTTCAATAGTGGTTCACAACGTTAACGGTGGTCTTCAAGGAGGTGATAACATATCCCTGTCTTGCTCACTATTCTTTGGGCTAATAATCAGTCCCACAACCACCTAAACAAAACTATGTTTTAGGACAGAGTAATGTCTATGGCCTAATTTCCTTCTCTATCTGGACTGTAGCTAATATGCAGGAGATAACCCTCTCCTAAACCACACAAAAAACTTCCTTCTTTCTGCTCAAAACTGTGGTTGCTTTCCTTACTCAAAAATAAGATTACAAGAGGAGAAAAACGTCCTTAAGAGAGTGGTTGTCCTCCTGTACTAATGGGACCTTCTTACAGGTCTAAACTTGTCCTTAAAAATAGACCCAATCACCTTTGTCCTTCTCCTTATGAGCTCGATTGTCCTTCTAAGTTTATATTTTCTCTCTGAACTCTTGTGATTGTCTTTGCAAAAGAAATTGTGCTAGAATAATGAATTACGACTTGTATTTATATCGATTTGAGTTTGAAATTAAGAGACACATCTTTCTGGAGGAAGGTCGACATGAGTGACAAAGTGTAGATCATCTTAGCCTGCAAACATATATTTTTTAGCTTAAAAATTCAATATCTCATCAACCACCGGGAGTTTTGGAGCAAGTAATAGCTCATTAGAGAGAGGAAAAAATCCTCTTTAAGATGGTATAGGACTCATTTGGAAATATGCCTCCAAGGTTTCAAAAATTATTTTTCCTTGTGACTTCCCTTGAATTTTTTTATGTGAAGAAGGTGATTAGGACAACAAGGCTTTTCTATTGTTTGGGACAGCATGGCTTTGTCGTTGTTTGGCTCAACAATATTATTATGTGTGATATCATGAGTGTATCTAATGTGAGTGTATCATCCTGTATCCAACTATCCAGCAATGTTATCATATACTTGTGCAGCGATAAGTCATAGTGCAACATAAATTTCCCATTAGGAGAGCTCCAAGGCAGTCTTCCAATCATGTAATCGAGGCCATCATCAAGTGTGGTCATTATGATAGTGCATTGACATTTCATTAACCATATGCAACATTCATCAATTTGTTGGAGCACAGGCTAGATCATCACAAGGAGAGCTTCACCATCAAGAGTCGCTATGAGCATCAATAAGAAGGACTTATTCATCAAGAGCAAGGATACAAGAGGTTATAGTGTCATCATGGTCAGTTCAAGGACATCTAGGACATTATGAACAATAGGCATATAGGAAAATACTTCTTCACATCATAATGGCATCATTAATAGCTTTACATATGCATTAATAGCATCCTTATCAAACAAGAGGGACTTGTCATCATGAGCAAGGAGATCATCATAATATGCATGAGGTTATGATATCACAAGAATATTCACCATCCCAATAGTACCATATTGACATCAATGGAAACCTTGATTAACACTCTCCCCCTTTGTCATTGATGGAAATATTCTTTCCCTTCCAACATTCTCTCCCCCTTTGACATCAATGACAAATGGGGTGCCCAAGTACTCCCCCTATCAAGCTGCTTCTTTTCTTCATCATAGTAGTTCTTCATAGGTATGTTACTCCCCCTATCATTTTTCTCTTCCTTCTGGAAATGTGGTCCATGATAGATGTGTTTACATTTCTTCATTTGATGAACCAACTCCCTCTGCCTGCATAAACTCCTCTAGCTTCTTTAGACAATAAATATTTTTTCCTTGTGATCAAGTGGAAGAAATATTCAACAATAGTCCATCAGATAAGTAAGGAATCATGTTCTTCAATGGAGTTCCTTCCAAGAGATGATCTATCAATATGATTGTCCATGTGTGACTCATCAAGAATTTCATAGGGACCATTCATGGATAGCTTCTGAAAGAATGATTAAAAATCATAAGCTCCCCCTAACCGTATTCATGGTCTCCTTTGGCAGAGTCTCATTATCAAACACTTGGAATATCATATCTTGCCAAAGACGTACTCATTATATAAAGAACATGATTTGATGTCTTGAGTGTTCAAGAGGCCTTTTGATCCAATTTGCTTCCTTCTCCATACTTGTGTAACTCTCCTTTCATGCTTGGTAGTCATGGTTTTATCTTGTTTAGGAACCCAAGTCAAGTTTCAATCACGAGCCACATTTCCAATGTTATGACATTTGAAGCACTCCATTTTGTTCATCAATGGCAGATCATGAATTCTTCTTGAAAAGTTTCTTTTAGGAGACTGAAGGGGGCCATTATATTTTTCCTTATGGTATGCCCTACAATATTTTTCCATGTGCCCAAAATTTGTACAAGAATGGAAATAACCAAGAAATATACTTTGGTACCTGGGAGATGAAGATTTCCTTGATGTACTTCTGAAGTATTTTTGCCTTGGGATTCTTTGATGATTTTCATTACCTTTTGTAATCTTGACACCATCTACGAGTCTCCTTGGAGTAGGAATTCTTCCATAATTATCTTGACTCTTCTCCTTAATTTTGGTGGAACTGGGAGCATCAACATTTCTTTCTAGCTTCCTCACATCCTTATTGTTTGAAGCATTATCATTCTTTCTTGATGATTCACCTGCATAGACAAGATCTGATTTATCAAGGGGATACCTTTGATGACTTAGGATGTCATCTAGGGTTTGAGAACTTTTCAAGTTCTTATTCAGCAAGTCAACTTCCTTTTTAAGAAAGACAATTTATTCCTTCATTTTCTTGCATTCTTCATCCTTCTTTGATAAAATGATCTCCATTTATTCCTTCATCTTGGTTGCTTCACATGATCGGGCCTTAAGAGAAGTGATTTCTAATCTTAACTTGGTGATGTCATCATCCTTTTCTTCTAGTTAGCATATCATGGTGTTTCTCTCCTTTTCTACTTCATCAACTTGTCCTTCCATGAATGTCAAATATTCCATGACCTTCTCAACTCCTTGTGCTTGTTTCCTTTCTTCTTCTAGTTGAGATCTAAAGGAGGATACCTCTTCCTTGTATTGACCAATCTTTGCTTCAAGTTTGTTCAAGCTCTTGAGTCTTTGTTCAAGGTGGCTTGAAAAAGTTTCTTCCCTTTTCTTTGCCTTATCCAATTGATTTTTCATGGATATGACTTCTTCATGATGCTTTCTTTGTCTTGATGAAGTTCCTCCTTAAGTTTGGTGAGCTCCTCATCTCTTTCTAGTACTTGAAGCTTGAAAAGGTCAACTTCCTTCCTTGTCCTGTGTTGGTCAACATCTTGCCCTTTCTTCTTAAGTTCCTAATTTTCCTTTTTCAAATTGTTAATTGTTAGTTTTCAGTAGTGTCAGACATGCTCTAGCCTTAAAAATTGGTGTAGAGGCTAAGGCACATGAGTTCCAAAGAACCAAGAAACCATTTGGTGAAATTCCACCCAGATTGTATTTTATTAAAATAATTAATATTTTTAATGGGGTTCCTAATTCTAAACTTAGGAAAATTAAAATATAAATAGGTATTAATAAAACATGGGTGAGAATGATCTAGAAGGCGGATCAAGTCATGTTTTAATCCTAGTCTTTGATTAGAGACTTAATCTAGGTCATTCAAGACTCAACAGGAAAAGTATAAAATGGAGGCTTGCGGTTCATTTGGACATACACATGGAGAGAATGAATTGATCAAGAATTATATTCCTACGGTAGGTTTTGCTAAGGATTTCGAATTAAGTGATCATTTTGCAGTAGAGGGGTAGTGAGAATCTGGGAGAATTTCTTTCTGGAGAATACTGACAGAGAGATGGAGAGAGTCAGTGTAGTAGCCAGGAGAGTTGACATTGGGCTATTCTGGGTCCACGTAGCCTTGATGCAAAGCCATAAGGGCCAGTTCAGAGCAAATAAGTTGCATGTCACGTAGAATTTGGAACTACCAAGAATGGTCGAAACTGTCGGGAATTGTCCTAATAGTCGGGAAAGCTGACACATAGGGCAGAAGTCGGGAACTGTCGAAACATCTAGGAAAGCTAACATAGAAGGAAGAAGCCAAAACTGTCAGGAACAATCAAAACTATCAAGAACGGTCAGAATTGTCAGGAATAGCAAGAACTACTGGGAACTACCGGAATAGCCGAAAAAGCTAACGTAGAGGGCAGAAGCCAGAACTGTCAGGAACAGTCGAAACTACCAAGAAATTCTAGAATAGTCGAGAAAGTTAGCACAGAGGGCAGAAGAGGTGACACAGAAATAGACAGGGTTAGCTAGTCTTGTGCCAGATCAATCGAAATTCTACCAGGGGAAGTGAGGTAAAACTCACATAGATTTTCCACTAGTATTTTCTCTATAAAGAATTGCTAGATGAGAATCCTAGATTTGTATTCTGATATTTCTCCTGCATAATAATAAACCCTCATAGCTATTGCACCAGTTTTCCTACATTGGGATTTTTCGGGGACTATTGTGTCCAAAAATAAGTGTGTCCTACGTATCTTGTCCTTTACTATTTTTTTTGTTTCATTAAATCAAACATTTAGGTAGTGTAGGCTGGAGAAGTAATTTTCTTCATTATTAAGAATAATAACTTGATGAATCTAATTTAAAAATAAAGTAGGTGAAGTAGATTCAGTTTTGTTGTAGTAGGGTTTCCTTGAGGATTAGGAATTTTCACATTAATCTCTTCCATGGCAACTATAAATTTAGTCAAGAGATCTTCTTCAAAGTCTTCTTTGAGAGTCTTATTCTTCTAGGTCTTCTTTGCCATTGATGTCATCATTCTTATTTTCAGCGTCCTTGATGGGTTCTGGATTTCCTTCTTGCTTTCCATCATCTTCTTGGCTAGTGGTCATGGGAAATACTCCTTTTGACTGAAGGTCATGAAGTTTTTCCCATATACCCTTTGCTGATGAACATTTTTCCAAATTGACCTTTATATATTTCGGTAGCCCATTAAAAATTGTCTTCATTGCTCTTGTATTGCACTCCTTGGAGTCATCGTCCATCCTGCTATTAGTAATCACTGATTCCCATACTCCAACACCTTGATTCATTAAGAAATTTCTCATTCTTACCTTCCATACATCAAAGTTTCCATTGAAAATTGGAACTTTCTCAATTTGATTGTCTTCAGTCTTCAAGGTTGAGGAAGAGACATCTTTAGGAGCATTGGAGGCTTTCTTCCTTAGATTTTTCATTTGTGTTCTAAGGATCAACCTTCAAGCTACTAGGCTCTGATACCAACCGTTAGAAATACTTAGAGGGCGATGAATCATAATTTCTTTTCATTTGTTACTCTTACCAATTAGATAACTTATATTTAGAACACAAAATGATAAATAAGAATAAATTATTTTATTATTTTCTTCTTTACAATAAATCAAGTACAATATACGTAGGGCTCCAACCACAGATGAAGAAATTGATCTTCAATCTCCCAGGCTCCAACCTGTATTTTCCAAGAAACGACTTGGAATTCCAAGGCTCCAACCTTGTCAATTTGAGGCACCAACCTCTAGGGCTCCAACCCTATCTCTGGTACAGGCTCTGACCTAGTTTCTTGAGGACTCCTATCCTCTAAGCCTCCAACCCTATCCTCCAAGGCACCAACCTTGTCTTTTTCGAGGCTCCAATCTCTTGGGCTTCAACCCTTTCTTTACTTCATCAAGATATATTTAGTTGTACTTCACGACTCCCATTGTCTTCTTCACCGAGCCCTGTCAATATTTAACAATGCCTTCATGTAGTCTCCACGTCACATCATCAAATACTACCTTTATCTTCACATGAAGGTGTCACCACTACTCTTCATGTCACCCAAACAAAATTCTCCAAGGTTATTCCATGAAGTCTTCAATCATGCATCAAGGTCTTCACTAATGCCTCCAAGTCAACTTCTAGATATCTTCACAAGGTCTTCAATATGTTTCCCCAAGAACTAAAGGCTTATCCAAGGTGTGCTCCAAATATTCAAGAATGCTAAACAAAAGTCCAAGAGATAGACTCCAAGGATGTCTTTCACAAAGCTTCAACAATGATGGCTTTAGATTAAGGAAAGTCCCACAAATGTCTTCAAGGCATCTTTCAAGATGTGATGTTAATGTTTCTTTAACAATACTTCTTAAAGATAATTCAAAGTGTCACAAAGGATCCTCAATAAATTGTCCAATAATTTCCAAATACAATGATGAACAAGTTGTCAAAACCTTGGAACTTGTTGATCTTCAATGAACTTCCCAAACACAGAAATGCAGCCCAAACACTATCCACAATAGGTCCTTTAGAGTCTTCTCCAACAAGAGATCAAAAATGTCTTCAACAGTGGTTCAAAACTTCAAAGATGATCTTCAAGGAGGTGATAACAGATCCTTGTCTTTCTCATTGTTCTTTGGGCTATGTTGATGGTGCTAGAACCGCCAACATGTCAGGGGATCTCTCCGGTAAGAAGTCCCAATTAGACCTCAAACTTTTTGGTGTAGGAGTCCTAGCAGTGGGTCGTATAGTAATGTCGTGACCGTGATTTCACACAGAGGCAGGTAAGATTTCTCTGTTGGTAGCAAGGGTGTGACATATGTGTTGAGCCTCGAACCTGCATGAAGTAAGCTCGTCTAGGTCCAGATCTTGGTACCGGACCGTAGCTGATTAAATCATTGTATTTTAGTTTAAAAAGGAGCTTTTGACATGATTTTCTAACTACGCTGATGACTGTTGTTTGGTTTAGAATTTTGTTCAGACAGCTGCGGAAGCTTCTCAGTTTCTGCAGCCGACACAGGTTTCCGCAGCTGACCCAGGATTCTGCAGCCAACACAGGATTCCGCAGCCGTTTTGTCAAACACCATGCTACAGGTGTCCTATGAAGGGATGAGCCACATGGGCAAGTTCCAGGAGTCAAGGACATGGATCGTGTCCCTCCAGATCATCCAGCACAACCATGAAAGCCCGCGGTCAAACAGGGGGCAAAGGATAGTCAACGGAAGTGTCCAGCGGTGGCACGGCTCTGCGTAGCTCTGTTTTTGAGCACGTGAAGCTATGTGGCACAATCCTTAGCCACGAAGACATCCTGGCAGCGCAAATACAAAATCCATACCTCTCGGATTTAATAAATATGATGAAAGTTACCTAGATCCGGGCTGAGGAGGATTCACATGTCTCTGGCAGCGTGGTTAATAGCGTAGATTTAGTTAAACTGTTTAGCTCTCTTTCCTTATAAATAACGCGTCCATGAACTCTGTAAAGTTAATCGTTGTTAATGTAATTTGAAGATTGTTGTATTTCCCCACTGCAATTTTACGTTGCTGTTTAATATATGAGAAGACTGGTTTAAACTTCCGCGTATAGTTGTTCGTTGAATTGGTTGAAGTGGCAGAGGGCCCCTGCTTACTGAAACCTTGTACAGTTGTCTTTTAACTTTTGCATTACTTTATTTCTGTTCATGTATATTAGTTGTACAGTTGTCATTTCATTGCTGTGTTTTATTTCATCATGTATATTAGCTGTACATAACAAAGCTTTTGATTTCTGTTGATTTACATTTTCATTGCTGCTCTTTCATGGTTACAACTGATTAGTGTTTTTGCAGGTTTTCTTAGGAAGTCCGGGCAATTTTTCACCTTTTCTTTTTATCACTATTGGCATACGAGATCATCTTGTCTTTGTCGCTGACTTTTATTTTCTGAAGTTTGATTTTCAAGGACTGCCATTTCCTTGAGGAGTACATTTATTTTCTATTCTTAGATATCATGCTATCCATCTGTTAATGGTTCCTTTCTATAATCAAATAACTGTATTAGGGATCATAATATCACTCATTATAGCTTGATTTAGTTTGCTTTAGATATCACATTGCTTGACTTGTTCATGATTGTTTCTCACAGGGTAAATTAAGCTGAAAGGCAAAAGGTCAAGAGAGTTAAAGTAGTGTGATTATCTTCTTTTATGCAGTTTAATTTCTTTTAGATTTCACATTGCTTAACATTTCATGATATCTTTTCACAAGGAAGATTGAGTTGAAGAGTTGAAATAGTGTGGATTAGTTGTTCTTATTTTAAATTGAATTGAGTGTAGATTTCACTTTCATTTTCATTCAGCAACAAAGATACTGGGTCGATTTCATTAGTTCATTGTTTGATGTCTTTATTTCTTTTTAAGAATTGATTTCATTTCAGTCACTTTAAAGCTTGCTTTCTTTTAAGTTTTGAAAAACCACTTAGAAATCACCATAATCATCCATATTCCACTTGCTTTATTACATTTTCATCATCTCACATTAGGGAAAGATAAATCCAAAAACAAACTTAAAAAAAAAGTGAAAAACGACAAAAGACTAAGGAAATGGTTATCTAGTACATATAGTACACTTCACTTCGTCAGTTTACGAACCCCAGGTTGACATTATAAATAGCAATTTAGGTCACACTAAATTGACCAAACATTTTTGCGCTGTTGCCGGGGAAGTGAAATTAGGTAGCCAATTTCTAAAAAAAAAAAACAAGAAAATTTCAAGAAAGGAAAATTGATAACCTCTCAAAGTATGCTCTCCTCTTACACTTAGTGTGATCTGGAGGATCAGAAAAGAGAAAGTTATTGGTTTAATAGTTTCTTGAGTATGCTCTCTTCTTGCACCTAGAGTGACCTGGAAGATCAAAAAGAGAATTATTAGCCCGACTTGAAGAAAAAAAAATGAAATGCATAGAGCAAGAGATTCTAGGGGAAGGTTTTTATCTAGAGCCAAAAGTTTGATTTTTACAACTCCATATACTTCAAGGAATAGACAAGAGACACCTCCATCATCTCCAACTTACACTCCTAGCCCTAGGATTCCCGGAATTCAAGAGGCAGGAGTTGACTCTCCCACACCTTCCATCGAATCTGAACTAGAAAGAGATCCTTTCCTTCCTTCTACAGAGAGACAAATTATAATTGAAGAAGTAGAATCATCTGAAGAAGAGGAGGGAGAAATTCCTTCTCATACACCCTTAGTAGAAGAACCAGAAGACTTTGAAGTCTCCAGGGAAACTATCATGACAGAGGAAGGAGCAACTGGATTTGGTAGAGGTAGAGGTAGAGGAGGAGGAGGAAACAATGGAGGAGGTAGATGTAACATTGGGGGAAATAGGGATGGGGATAACTCATTCGGATTTCCTATAGTCGATGAGGACTCCCGAGCCACAATGAAAAACATCTCACCATCTGTCCTCCCAAACTTCCATGGGTTCAGGAATGAGGACCCTGAAACATTTCTATTTGAGTTTGAGGTCATTTGTCGAACTTATGATTATTTGGAAGACTCTCAAAAACTCAAATTGTTTCCTTCAACATTGAAAGGAGCAGCCTTGAAATGGTTCATGGGATTACTCACTCAATCCATTAGATCTTGGAATGATATGAAACAAGCATTTTTGGATAGGTACCTGGACTATTGTATGCCCACCAATCACAAGGATGAGGTATTCAAAATGAAAAAAAAAAGATGAAAACTTGGAGGAGTTACTTGAAAGATTTCAATATAACCTAAAAAGAGCAAAAATGAGTAACTTGGATGAGGTGACCTTGAAATCCCTTCTATTAAAAGCCATTAGAGATGAATGGATAGATATTTTGAACATGATGGGAAAGGGAGATATATCTCAACTTCCACTTTCTGATATAGCAGAATTATGTGTCCATCTCTCAAGGGGGAAATCTAAAACTCAAAAAGGGCCTAGAGATCCTTCTCTCATCAGAGCAAATAAATCTGCAACTGGATCGGTAAGTAGGGCTGAGATTGGCAACATGCTTGATAAATTCAAAAATGACATCTTAGGGAGTCTTAGTGAGCAACTAGACACCCTTAAGATTCACAATAAGCAGAAAGCAGAAGCTGAGGCTTTGGCCATCTTTTGCCCAAAGTGTAGGAAGAAACATGATCTAAGGGAATGTCCCTTGGATGCAAAAGTTGTAGAAACATGTGTAATTTGTTCAGAGAATCATGTGACCAATGATTGTCCTTCAATTCCTGGGCTCAAAGCTATCTTTCAAGAAGATCCAAATACAATCGAATCTCTCTGTTTTGTTGCAAGGAGACCTTGGTAGGGGAAACAAAATCAAGGGTTTAGCAACTCTATGAATTTTCAACCCCCACCAAATTGGAATCCTTGGCAACAACCTTGGTCCCAACCTCAAAATCCTTTTCAATCATGGGTACAAGGTATGCAAAATCCTTATGGGAGATTTCCTCAATTTTACCAATATCCTCCATCTTTTCAAAACCAACAAGCTCCACAACTTCCAAATCAAAATCCACAACTATCATTGCCATTTCCACAACAACCTTCTCAACAGAATCCAAATTCTCAACTCTTGCTTCCATTCCAACAAAAGTCAAATCAACTTCCCTCTCAGCCATTGCCAAACCCCAATAATAAAAACCCTCAAAATTCTTACATGATGGAAGGTCAACAATTTCCTACCTATATGATTGTTCCTCTCAATGATGTACAACTCAGATTAGGTAGAGTCCTAGATAAGCCTTCTATAAATGCTCAAAAGCAAAGCATTTTTGAGGAAGATTCTCTTGAATCCAATAAGGGTTCTGAAGCATCTCTTCAAAACCCAAATACTCAAAAAGAAAAAGAAAAAGAGTTAACCCCCACAACTCCCATAGTTGAGCAACCTGCATCTTTATCCACACCTCCTTTTCCTGAAAGATTACAAATTGACAAAGGAGTGGAAAAACAAATTTGGTTGCCTGACTATAATTTTCTAGATGAATTGAAGAATGTTTGTATCAAGATTCCCTTGTTACAAGCCATTAAAGAGATTCCTATTCTAGCAAAAACAAAAAAGGAGTTGAGCCTTAAAAGACCAGGAAGGAAACCAAGAGATACCAAAAGAATCCACCTGGTAGGGAAAATTGCAGATATCATGATGGGAAAAATTACTATGCAGAAATATGTAGATCCCAGTAGTCCAATTGTCAAAACACATATCAATGGGGTAGAAATACCAAATACTTTGATTGATTTAGGGGCTGCTATCAACATCATGAGTAGACAGACTATGGAACAGTTAAAACTTCCTAATCTTCTTTTTACACCTACTTTATTGCAACTTGCAGATCGATCAATTATTAAACCAGATGGTGTATTAGAAGACATTCCAGTCTCCTTGGACTCTTGGGAATATCCAATGGATTTCATGATTTTAACTCCCAAGAGTAATCTAGGAGGACATCCTCTTATTTTAGGAAGACCTTGGCTAGCCACAGCTGATGCTTTCATAAGTTGTAGGTCTGGGGATATGTATATTTCTGATGGTAATTCGACAAAGAAGTTCAATCTGTATCCTCCAGCAAAAGCAATTACAGAAATAGGAGATAATGAGTGGGTTGATGATGAATATACTATACAACCCGTCTTTACCATTTCTGAGATCAGTGAAGATAGTCAATTTTTGAACACTTTAGAAAACTTTGAACCATCTTCAGAATATGACCACACACAATTTCAGTTGGATTCTGACATTGAGTGTCTATCATCTAGACAAATGTCTCTTTTCTCTATGGAAGAATTTGGTAGTTCTGCCATTGAGATTTTTCCAGGAAAAACATTGAATATCAAAAAAAACTTGGAAAAATCACAACAGGAAGAGCTAACCAAAATCTTGCAAAAACATTCTACTGCATTTGCATGGGAGTATACCGATATGAAAGGTATTGACCCTAAGACTTGCATTCATCACATCTACATTGAGGAAAACAGTAGGCCAATCAGACAACCTCAAAGAAGGATGAATCCAAACCTTAGGGAGATAGTGAAAGAAGAGCTCCAAAAGTTACTTAATGTAAACTTCATTTATCCAATTTCAGATAGCCGATGGGTTTCTCCCTTGGTTATAGTACCTAAAAAGAATGGTAAATGGAGGGTTTGCATTGATTACAGGGAATTAAACAAAGCAACTTTGAAGGATCACTTTCCTTTACCCTTTATTGATCAGGTATTAGATACTTTAGCAGGCAAAAAGTATTTCTCATTTTTGGATGGTTTTAGTGGTTACAATCAGATTCAAGTAGCACCTGAAGATCAGGACAAAACCACATTTACTTGTCCATGGGGAACTTTTGCTTACCGAGTACTTCCTTTTGGATTATGTAATACACCTGCAACATTTCAAAGGGCAGTACTAGGAATCTTTTCTGATCTAATTCATGATTGTGTAGAGGTCTATATGGATGATTTTACAGTTTATGGTAATTCATTTGAAGAGGCATTAGAGAATTTGGAAAAAGTCCTTATAAGATGTAAAGAAACAAATCTTTCATTAAGTCATGAGAAATGCTTTATGATGTTTACTGAAGGGATTGTTTTAGGACATCATATTTCAGGAGATGGAATTAAAGTTGATAGATCAAAAGTTGAAGTCATCTCCAAGTTGCCTATTCCAAATTGTCAAAGAGATGTTAGAAGTTTTCTTGGATTTACTGGATATTATAGAAGATTTATTGAAAACTTCACTAATATAGCATCTCCACTTTTCAAATTACTTACAAAAGACTATGAATTCAATTGGGATCCTGACTGCCAATCTGCATTTGAAACTTTAAAAACAAGAATATCTGAAGCACCCATTTTGAGAGGGCCAAATTGGAAACTTCCTTTCCATATTTCTACAGATGCTTCAGATACAACTCTAGGAGCTGTGTTGGGTCAAAAGGATTTAGTTCCTTATGCCATTTACTACACCAGTAAAAATTTGACTCCCACTGAGTTAAATTATGCTGTGACTGAAAAAGAGTTCTTAGCTGTTGTGCATGCAATCAACAACTTTAGACATTATATAACAGGCTATGAAACTGTTGTCCATACTGATCATTCTGCAATTAGATATCTCATGAACAAACCTGTTACTAATGGCATAGTTACAATATGGCTGTTACTTTTACAAGAATTCAATATTGTTGTGTTAGATAGACCAGGGAAACAAAATACAGTAGCTGATTCCTTGTCTAGAATCCAAAATACTAACGAAGATTCTCCTGTAGAGGATAAGTTTCCAGATGAATATCTGTTTGCAGTAACTACTAAAACTCCTTGGTATGCAGATATTGCTAACTATTTGGTTACAGGGAAGCTACCTCCACATTTATTTCCTAATGAGAAGAGGAAAATTATTCAGGAGAGTTCAAATTATTCATGGATTTCTAATGAATTGTTTAAGACAGGGTTAGATTGTGTGATCCGAAGATGTGTTCGGGAAGATGAAATGCCTGACATCCTCAGGGCATGTCATGATGAGCCATGCGGTGGGAACTTCGCTGACAAGAGGACAGCTTATAAAATCCTTTCTTTAGGATATTATTGGCCTTCTCTCTTCAAAGATGTAAAACAATATGTCAGGAGGTGTGACAGCTGCCAAAGAATTGGGAGACCAACTCTTTCAAATGAAATGCCATTACAGCCACAGGTACTCATCGAACCCTTTGAAAAATGGGCTTTAGATTTCATTGGACCTATTAATCCACCATCTAAACAAAAGAGGTATATATTGGTTTGCACTGATTATGTCACTAAATGGGTGGAATCCAAGGCATTGCCTTCTGCCACTGAAAATTCAGTGGTTCAATTTCTTTTTGAGGATATTTTTACTTGTTTTGGTGTCCCAAGAGAAATTGTGACAGATCAAGGAAGTCAATTTACATCTAACTTGATGGAGAAGCTGATGGAAGAATACAAAATCAAGCACAGAAAATCTACTCCGTACCATCCACAAGCAAATGGTCAAGTGGAATCCACAAACAAAGTTCTTGAGAACATCATCACCAAAACTGTTCATCTCCACAAAAGAGATTGGGCAGAAAGGTTTCCTGAAGCCTTATGGGCCTATAGAACTACATGGAGGAATACAACAGGACATTCTCCCTATGAACTTGTTTATGGGAAAGAAGTCCTGCTCCCCATTGAGTTTCAAGTCAAGACCTTCAAGATGGCAGTTCAGTTGGGGATGAATCTATCAGAAGCCCAAAAGCACAGAATGGAGCAGTTGATTGAGCTAGATGAAATAAGACAAGATGCAATTTTAAGGACTGATATAGTTCAGCACCAAAGAACTAAGTGGCATGACAAATATATCAAAGAGAAAAAGTTTTGTTGGAAATAATACTGAGAGGGGGGGTGAATCAGTATTATCAGAACTGTAAAACTTTTTCAGAGCTCAAAAACATATACGCCACTTTTGTTAAGTGAAACAACGTGTATACGCAACTGTGAATAAAGCAAACAGCGTATAACAGAAAACTTATAATTCAGTCAGTTTATCTTCAGTTAAGTGCATGAGGACATTATTCACCATATTAAGAGTAAACAGATGCAGTAGAACAAATCACACAGAACCACACATATGAACACCAAGATGTAAGGTGGAAACCCAATGTGGGTGAAAACCACCTGTTGCAAGTCGTTTCTATCTTTAATATGAAACTTCAGTTTACAATTCTTTTGTACTGGTGCAGCCTTATACCAGTACGCAGGCTACAACCTGCAGAAGGCTACAACCTTCTCTCGTTCTCCAAACTTCCTTGGAAGGGAGCTCCAACCCCCCTTTGCTTTTGTACTAGCTAAGATACTAGTACGTAGGTGCTGACCTACAATCTTCTTTCTTCCAGGTACCTCCTTTCATACATTTTCAAACTGGATATTCCTGAAACACAACATTACAATCTGTAGACCACAACTCATTCAACTTTCACAACAGATCATTGAAGCATAAACAACCAATACTAGCATCATCAAACTTTGACTCACTGAACCACTGAACCCTGTTAATCATCAGACACCAGAACACAGAGCAGTCTACAAAACTCTGCAATAACAGTCAGATCCAATCTGCAAACCCAAAAATCAAGCTTAAGAGGTATACGCTACTTCAATGAGTGAAACCCGCGTATACACGCGCTTTTACCAAAACCAACCTGCGTACAGATCTAAAAATAAACTTTCTCAATTTGCAGCTGTACCAGACATCATTTAGACCCAGAACATAGCATTGCGACAGTATGCAGATCTAGAAATACGCATAATTAACCGTATCATGATAGTACATTGCAAACCATTAGATCCCGATCTATCCTTAGATCTAGTTCTCCATCAACCGGTGAGATCTTCTCCTTAGCTCAGATCAATCAATGCATCATCAACCCATAACACTGCATACTGGATCTAATGCTTCATCAGATATTCAAGACATTTCAGATGCACTTGCCTAATGATTTCCTTCCCCTTATATAGCCTTAGGCCTTGTTCAATACCAAGAGCCAAAACCATAGTAACACAATACCATCAACTTCAAAACTAGGGATCGACACGCCCGTCGAGACACAATGGTCCGAAACCATAGGCACAACTTCCAAGGACTAACTGCCATGGACCAAAGGTACGTTTCCACATACACGCGCTTTTGCTGAAACCAACCTGCGTGTACACGCGACTTGGTCTTAAAGAACCTGCGTGTATGAACTTTCTCTTCTTCTGATAGTCAGATCATCAATTCCTTGCTGCTGACCTTCTGTACTATGATTTGTCATCAGTAAGGTTTGCCATCAAGGACAACACTTATCTCATAATGCCAACAATCTCCCCCTTTGGACTTGATGGCAACAACACCAAATCATTCTCCCCCTTTGACATCAAGGGCAAAGGGTGAACCAAGATGTTCTCTTCCTTTGTAGAATCATTCCACTGTCCATACTCCCCCTGAGTACCTGCTGAAATCTCTGAATAATCTCCCCCTTTGTAGATGCCAAGGTGTACCAATCTGTCAATGCTCCCCCTGAGTACATGCCAAGTCTCTGTACTGCTGAAGTGTGCTGTTCATGCTCTTCCTGTCGTTAGGCAAGATCTGCAAAAGATGTTCTTCAAGAAGAACATGACTCTATACATCATAAAAGACCTTCCTATCACCAAAGACTCATACATACATCCATCTCTCAACTAAGTGAAGATATACAAAAATTGACTCATCCTCCCAATCAAGTGGGAATACATCAAAATTTTATATATGACAACCAAGCACATTGCATCAATCATCCCAGGCATAGTGGGGAAACCAAAATAGGCCGTTACATGACCTTGACACCATTAAAGAAATATCACAAAAGAGAGGCATGACATAGAGACAATAGATCTAGACCAAGACTGATGAAAGTCACCAGCAGTATCTGATAAACATCTTTTAGATCAGCAACCAGGATGTCTTTCGGAGAAACTAATAACCAGAACATCGAAATGCCAACAATGCTTTATGAAACGTTTAAGCTACTCCCTCTGAACCTGTGCCTGCTGCACCCCTTGAAACTGTGTCTGAAGAATGCTGACATACCCATCTCAGACCAGAGATTGCCCTTGCTGCTCAGAATTCCATATACGCGATTTATCCTGTACAAAACAGCGTATGCACGCGGATATAATCTCTGCAACAAGCGTACTCCATACACGCGACTTTCTCCGCATAAATCGGCGTGTATACGCGTATACACCTTTCGTAACTTGCGTATACCATCTTTTCTGTAGAACAGTCAAGCTTCAACAGCAGTATGAAGCATCAACTACTCCCAGCTTATGTCTGAGATATTCAAAAGTTTCTCTGGGCAGTGGTTTTGTGAGAATATCCGCAACTTGTTCCTTAGAAGGAACATACTCCAACTTAACCTTTTGCTCAAGCACTTGTTCCCGGAGAAAATGATACTTGATTGGTATGTGCTTGGTCTTTGAGTGCATGACTGGGTTCTTTGAAATGCTGATTGCACTAGTATTATCACATAAGATAGAAACGGGTGGAGTGCAAGTGATTTGGAAGTCCTGCAAGGTCTGCATCATCCAAAGAAGTTGTGTGCAACAAGATGCCGCAGCCACATATTCTGCTTCAGCTGTAGATAAGGCAATCGAACTCTGTTTCTTGCTGAACCAAGATACTAATCTGGAACCCATGAAGAAAGCACCACCACTTGTGCTTTTCCTATCATCCACACTTCCAGCCCAATCTGCATCTGTGTAAGCATGAAGAGTGAGATCTGTATTTCTGGGATACCATAAGCCATAGTTTTGGGTCCCTTGAAGATATTTGAAGATTCTTTTGACTGCCTGAAGATGAGTTTCCTTTGGGTTGGCTTGAAATCTTCCAACCATTCCTACTGCATGTGTAATATCTGGCCGAGTACCTGTCAAATAAAGCAAACTCCCAATCATGGATCTATAAGTGGGTTGGTGAACCGCTGCTGATTCATCATTTGCACTGAGGCTGCATCCTGTAACCATGGGTGTACATACTGGTTTTGACTCTTCCATGCCATACTTCTTCAAGATCTGCTTGAGGTATTTGGTTTGAGACAGGAAGATACCTCCTTCACTTTGTTGGATTTGCAATCCAAGAAAATATGTCAATTCTCCAAGAAGTGACATTTCAAATTCTTTCTGCATAACCAAGGCAAAGTTTTGACTCATAGTCTCTTCATTGCTGCCAAAAATAATATCATCTACATAAACAACAAGAATTAGCAATTTGTTATTTTCAACTTTTATATAGAGATTGCTATCTGCTGATCCTTTTGAAAAGCCTTGTTGGTGAAGATATTTGTCCAACCGATAGTACCAAGCCCTTGGAGCTTGTTTGAGTCCATAGAGTGCCTTTTTCAATCTGCATACAAGGTTTGGATCATTCCCAAGAATGAAGCCATCTGGCTGCTCAATATATACTTCTTCTTCTAAGTCTCCATTCAGGAAGGCTGATTTCACGTCCATTTGAAATACCTTGAAGTTTTGAAAGCTTGAGAGAGCAAGAAACATTCGGATGGCCTCAAGTCTTGCCACAGGAGCAAAAGTCTCTTCAAAATCTATTCCTTCTTGCTGTGCATACCCTTTACAAACAAGTCTGGCCTTGTTTCTAATTACTTCTCCATTTTCATTTAATTTATTCTTGAAGACCCATTTTGTTCCTATTACATTCTTATCTTTTGGTCTAGGAACTAATTTCCAAGTGTTGTTCTTTTCGATTTGCTCAAGTTCTTCATCCATTGCTTTGACCCAACATTCATCTTTGCATGCCTCTTTCACATTTTGTGGTTCAATGGAGGAGAGTAATGCTAAGTAGCTTGAAGCTTCTGCAAGTGTCCTTCTTGTTTGTATTCCTGCTTCTTTCTGCCCCACAATCTGAGTTTCTGGATGATTCTTTTGAACATATCTGGATGGAGTCTTCTCTTCTATTCTTGTCTGCTCCTCTGGTTCTTCTTGAGATTCTTCTTCTTCTTGAGATTCTTCTTCTTCATCATTTCGCCTTTGAGAGTAACCTTCATCTTCTTCAATGTCTTCATGATGAACTTGCCTAGGAATATATCCCTTCTCATCAACTACTATATCAATACTGTCAACAATTCTGCCAAGTCTTTTATTGTAGCACTTGTATGCTTTGCTATGTGGAGAATAACCAAGAAGAATGCCCTCATCTGCTCTTGGTTCAAGTTTGCCAAGTTGCTCATCAGTATTCTTAATATAACATTTGCTCCCAAAGATTTTGAAGTGCTTCACTGAAGGAGTTTTACCACTCCAAAGCTCATGAGGTGTTTGAGTGCTGTTTACTCGGACATTTGTTTTGTTAAGAATAATAACAGCAGCATGTGCAGCTTCACCCCAGAAGGTTGCAGGAGTACCTGATTCATCGAGCATAGCACGAGCCATTTGTTGGATAGTTCTGTTCATTCTTTCCACCACCCCATTTTGCTGAGGGGTTCTAGCTGTAGAGAATTCTCTTCTTATCCCATGTTCATCACAGAAATCGAAAAATTCATTTGAGGTGAACTCCCCACCTCTGTCAGATCTGAGGCACTTAATTTTGTGTCCTGATTCATTTTCAACCAATGCTTTGAAGGATTTGAATTTTTCGAATGCTTCATCTTTGTGCTTCATAAGCCCTAACCAAACAAACCTAGAGAAATCATCAATGAATAATATCAGATATTCTTCTCCTCGAGGTGTCCTTTTCCTAAATGGACCACATACATCTGTATGGACTAGCTCAAGAGGCAAGCTAGCTGATCCTTCCTTCTCTGGAAAGTTAGTTCTGGTTTGCTTTCCAAACTGACAAGATTTGCATATGGTATTGTCTGGAATTTTGATATCTGGAAGACCACGAACTGCTTGATATTTGCATGCTTTCCTTATTTGTGAAAAGCTTAGATGCCCCAACCTTCGATGCCATAGCCAATGTTCATCATCCTTGCTTAAGTAGCATTGTTGTCTTTCCTCAAAGATATATAGATTATTTGGAGTCCTTCTTCCTTTGATCACTGTTTTACCTGTATCAAGATCTCGAACACAACATCCATTTGATCTAAATATTACCTTAGTTCCTTGATCACACATCTGACTGACACTGAGAAGATTATGCTTCAATCCATCAACATACAAAACATTTCCTGCTTTGACCTCTTCTTTCAACGGAGCAACACCTTTTCCTTTTATGGCTGCAGATATATCGTTCCCGAAAGAAACTTTCTTCCCCTTTTCTAATGCGGTATATGACTCAAGCTTTTCTTTGTCCCCTGTCATATGCTTCGAACATCCGCTGTCAATGTACCATAGATTTTCTTGACCTTCTGCATAAAAGGCTATCCCACATCTTTCTGGTTGTGATTCTTTTATTCTCCATGTTCTAACATTTGAGGTTTGTTCCTTCTGAGTTGTCTTCCGGAATCTGCTCCTGCATTCAGAGTCTTCATGACCAAAGTTATTACAAATAGAGCATTCAACTTCATTTTCAAGAACCGAGAAGTTGTTATAAGTCCTCTTCATGATTCCAGTCATTCTCCCTTGCTTTTGAGCTTCTCTAGTCATGATTGTTTTGTAGGCAACACATTGAGCTGCTTTGTGACCGAAGTTATGGCAAGAAAAGCATTGGCCATTAAAGAAACTTCTGCGATAATCAGATCTATCATCCAACCGATTGTAGCTTCTATTCATTCTTGGAGCAAATTGGGAAGATTTTACCTGTGGCTGATTGTTGCTTCTGTTTGTCCTTAAGGTTGTTTGTCCCTGAATTTCTTGATGGTCTCTATTTTCTCTTGAGATAAACTGTCCCTGATTCACCTGATGACTTTTATTTGGTCTTTGCTCGCTTCTCCTTGCTGCATCAAGATAACTTTTAGAGGTAGAGGCTTGAGACGTTTCTCCATTATATCCAAGACCTGTCTTGATCAGAGGAGATCGCTGCACACTAATAATCTCATCCAAGGTTTCAGATCCTTTGACAAACTTAAGATTGATAGCTTTTGTTTTCTCAATTTCTTTTCTGAGACAAACAATTTCACCTTCTAGTTTTTCAAGATGTTTTTCCTTTTCATCAATTTGAAATTGCAAAGTATCAATGATCACATTCCTTTCTTCTATGCATCTCTTGAGTCTAGTTATTTCATCATAGAGATTATCCACATCTACAACATCCTCATAATCATCATCTTCAAATGCCATCAACAACTTATATTTATTACCTTGTTCATCTTCATCACTGTTTGATAAGCCATCACTATCTTCATGAGTGTAGTAGCTTTTCTTATTTGCACTTTGTTTCTTGTTCCATCTAGTAGGTTCTTTTCCTTTATCCTTATAAGGACATTTTGCAGCATAATGACCTACTCTTCCACAAGCAAAGCATTTGAAAGGTAGCTTACCTCTGAACCTTCCAGAACCCCTTTGAAGATTTCTGACAAAATTTGATTCTTCTTCCTCTTTTTCTGGAACATGGCTTGCTTCATAGTAATCTTCTTTTCCTGATGCCTTAAAAGCAGCTTCCCTTCTGTCTGATGGACCTCCCTTTCTCATTTCATAAGCAGTTAGTATTCCATGCAGCTGAGACATAGTGAGAACACGGAGATTTTCCTTTTCTTCTACTGCAGATACTTTAGATTCAAACTTGGGGGATAATGATCTTAGAATCTTTTGAACTACTATAGTCTCTTTTATTTCTTCACCCAAATTTTTCATACAATTAACAATCTCATCTACCCGAAGAAAATAATTAGCCACACTTTCATCATTATACATTTTGAGAGTCTCATATTGAATCCTGAGAGTTTGAAGTTTAGCTTCTTTTACCTGTTCATCTCCTTCATAGCTAGTGATCATTTTGTCCCATATCTCTTTTGCTGATTTGAAGTGCATGACCTTCATGAATTCTGTTTGGGATATACTTCCTAATAGAGTACTGACTGCTTTTGCATTTGTTTCATACTGTTTTTTCTCAGCTGGATCTGTAGGAGTAGCTGAAGGAAAGGCATAGCCTGTTTCTACAATGTTCCAAACTTCTGTACCAAGAGATTGAAGATATGCAGTAACTCTTACCTTCCAATAATTGAAGTTTGTCCCATCGAAAACGGGTGGCCTGATTGATGCTTCTTTCTCGTAGTTTCTCATGATGAACGATCTTCCTTCAAGCGATCAAGCTTCTCTGAAGGACCTGCTCTGATACCAATTGTTGGAAATAATACTGAGAGGGGGGGTGAATCAGTATTATCAGAACTGTAAAACTTTTTCAGAGCTCAAAAACATATACGCCACTTTTGTTAAGTGAAACAGCGTGTATACGCAACTGTGAATAAAGCAAACAGCGTATAACAGAAAACTTATAATTCAGTCAGTTTATCTTCAGTTAAGAGCATGAGGACATTATTCACCATATTAAGAGTAAACAGATGCAGTAGAACAAATCACACAGAACCACACATATGAACACCAAGATGTAAGGTGGAAACCCAATGTGGGTGAAAACCACCTGCTGCAAGTCGTTTCTATCTTTAATATGAAACTTCAGTTTACAATTCTTTTGTACTGGTGCAGCCTTATACCAGTACACAGGCTACAACCTGCAGAAGGCTACAACCTTCTCTCGTTCTCCAAACTTCCTTGGAAGGGAGCTCCAACCCCCCTTTGCTTTTGTACTAGCTAAGATACTAGTACGTAGGTGCTGACCTACAATCTTCTTTCTTTCAGGTACCTCCTTTCATACATTTTCAAACTGGATATTCCTGAAGCACAACATTACAATCTGTAGACCACAATTCATTCAACTTTCACAACAGATCATTGAAGCATAAACAACCAATACTAGCATCATCAAACTTTGAATCACTGAACCACTGAACCCTGTTAATCATCAGACACCAGAACACAGAGCAGTCTACAGAACTCTGCAATAACAGTCAGATCCAATCTGCAAACCCAAAAATCAAGCTTAAGAGGTATACGCTACTTCAATGAGTGAAACCCGCGTATACACGCGCTTTTACCAAAACCAACCTGCGTACAGATCTAAAAATAAACTTTCTCAATTTGCAGCTGTACCAGACATCAGTTAGACCCAGAACATAGCATTGCGACAGTATGTAGATCTAGAAATACGCATAATTAACCGTATCATGATAGTACATTGCAAACCATTAGATCCCGATCTATCCTTAGATCTAGTTCTCCATCAACCGGTGAGATCTTCTCCTTAGCTCAGATCAAGCAATCCATCATCAACCCATAACACTGCATACTGGATCTAATGCTTCATCAGATATTCAAGACATTTCAGATGCACTTGCCTAATGATTTCCTTCCCCTTATATAGCCTTAGGCCTTGTTCAATACCAAGAGCCAAAACCATAGTAACACAATACCATCAACTTCAAAACTAGGGATCGACACGCCCGTCGAGACACAATGGTCCGAAACCATAGGCACAACTTCCAAGGACTAACTGCCATGGACCAAAGGTACGTTTCCACATACACGCGCTTTTGCTGAAACCAACCTGCGTGTACACGCGACTTGGTCTTAAAGAACCTGCGTGTATGAACTTTCTCTTCTTCTGATAGTCAGATCATCAATTCCTTGCTGCTGACCTTCTGTACTATGATTTTTCATCAGTAAGGTTTGCCATCAAGGACAACACTTATCTCATAATGCCAACAAGTTTCAAAAGGGAGATTGGGCGTTACTATTTGATTCCAAGTTTAAAGACTTCAAAGGAAAATTTCAGACTCATTGGCTTGGACCATATGAGATTGACGAAGTCTTTAGCAATGGAGCAGTCCGAGTCAAGACCATTGATGAGTTTCAAACTCCTCTTATTGTGAATGGCCACCGATTGAAAATTTATCATAAGCCACTCTCAAAAGAGGACTTTGTCAAAATGTTTCAAGAAAATTCTGCAATGAGGTTGGTGGAGAGGAATCCTTCTCCTCCATCAGCCTAGTCTTTGTTTCTTTCAATTGAAAAAAAAAAAAAATTATTTTGTATAAGCCTGAAAACCAATCATAGATTGGCAGTCTTATACAGAAAATGTAGAGTGAAAATCAGGGACACCTGACACTCTATATTTTCCAAAAAACAAATCTCTCTTCCTTTCCATCTTCACTCCACCTCACTTGTCATTTCACTTCACCTCCATCTCATTTTCATCTCCATTCCACTTCACTTCACTTCACCTCCATCTCATTTTCATCTCCATTCCACTTCACTCCACTTCATTTCCATCTCATTCCACTCATTTCATTTCATTCCATCAATAAAAGTCCCTCTCAGGACTATTTTATTTAGTTAGTTCTTCTCTAACTATCTTTGTGCAGTAAAAAGGGGTGTTGTCTTAGTTTCTGCAGTTGGAAACCGTTTCTGCATCCACAACCAATTTCTGCAGCTCGAAACGATTTCCGCAACCAGCATCACTCTGTCTTTACAGTCGTCATCACTCTGTTTTCAAAAAAATCACAGTCAAAGGTTAGTGTCATCATCACCAAGTGCAGCAAAGGCATGGGGCATCCTCAAGATCAGAGAACAACAATGGGTCAGAAACCTTAATCAAGAAATGATCAACTTCCAAAGGTATGATAAAAAATCTCTACCAAATAACAATTTAATGTCATTATTTGCATAGTTATTAAACCATGGCAAGTTCCACTAAATGCAATGATTTGATACGGCAAGCCCCATACCACTCCTCTTCCACGATGTCATTCCATATACACCCTATTCATTTCTAACGGTCCCATAATCATTCTAAATTTATGGACTGCTCTCCCATTTATTGGCCGTACTTTGGAGACGTGACCGATTGCACTACGACTCTCCTTCACCATAATTCCCGCAGCCGTCTGCTGAGACGTGTACGCAAGCCAGCCGATCCAAAAGGACTCAACCGTTATTCTACCCATTTATCACTTCACTCCCGCATGCATTCGATGCTAAACTCGTGACTGCTGCTTACCTCGGTGCTCATACCATTCTCTGTTCTCCATTTCCGTTGCGTCCACTACAACCTGCTCCAAACCCTAGCCACAGTCACCACATACATTCCGAACTTTGATTACGACCACTCCAGTTACCCTAAGAATCTCGTAATCAGCCGTTTTTTTCCTGAACAGTCATACGCAGGAGAATTTCCAGCCGGAATTTGAAGCCGAGAATGGGAAAACTGCTAAGAGCTGAACCGGAAGGCCCGAAATATCTGGAGGGTTATCCTCAAACGAAGGAGTCGTTGAAGAAAGCAAGGTGGCTGAAATTCATTCAAAAGTTCAGGGGCTATAACAAAGAAGTGACTAAATCTTTTGCAAGGTCTTTTAATGGACAAACAGTGGAGGTTGGAGACCTGAAATTTACAGTGACCGAGGCCACAATAGCAACTACAACAAGTCTTCTGCAAGAAGGTGAAAGGTGGTTCAAGAACAGAGGTGTGGAAGATCAAATATGGAAAACAATGCTACAAAACCCAGGTATGGATAACTCTATATTTACCAAAGGAATCCATGTGCATACAATAAAAGAAGAATGGTCCCCTCTGCTATTACTTATTCAAAAATTTATCACATGCGAGGGTCGTTTTGGCTCCTTGTACATGTATCATGCCAGGCTAATGATGAATTTTATGGAAGGTTATACCCTTAATTTGTCTTACTTTCTGTTATCAAGCTTGAAGAAAATGAGTTTTACTGTTCAAAAACACGTAGGTAATATTGAACCCCATCTTTACCATCATGGGTTCATAAAAATCCTTATTGAAGAACAGTTGAAAAACACTAAGGATACTTGGGAAAAGTTTTTGACAAGAAACCACTTCCAAGAACTAACTGAAGCCTCTGGAAGCAGTCCCCCAAAAATTCCCAAGAGAAGTAGGAGGAAAGAAAAGAATATTACAGCCCAAGACTCTCCTACAATAGACATTCAGGAAACTATTCAGGAAGAAGAAGAGGGAGCTAAAAACAAGAAACAGAAGAAGGACAAGGGCAAAGTAATCATTCAAGAAACCTATCCATCCACTGAACCATCCATAGATGAAGAATCTCAAACTTTGGCAGAAAGATTAGCACATCTTCAAGCTGCTGCCTTAGCAAAGAAACAAAAAGAAAAACAGAGTGCACAAAAAAAGAGCACTAGTCCACATGTGAGGAGGAGCAGTAGGCTAAAAGGAAAGAAAAGTGTAACCCAAGAAAAACAATCACACTTTATTGATTTAGGTGAAGGAACACATGAAAAAGGTCCAGCTCAGCTAGGCATTGAGTCAAGTCCTCCACGTGAGGAAAGCCCTTTTCAGCTGGAAAGGGAAAACAATCCTCCTTTACCAGAATTTGAGTTCAGACTGAGAAAAACACCTGAGGTAGATTCCAACCAGCAAGAAGCATATAACTACCTAGAGTCCTTGGAAAAATCAGCTGCAGGACCAAGCACTACCTTGCCACTTGATGCACAAGTACAGTCTTTAAAACAGGAAGTGTTTGAATTGGAAGTCCTAAATAGGCACATTAACCAAGAAAATGAAGCACTCAAAGAGCAGAGTAAGGTAGACAAGATTGTCCATGATAACACTATGCTCCATTTAGGACTGTGGAAAAAGAAGAACAGGAAGCTGAAGAGAAAGTGTAAAAAGTTGAGCAAGGCATTGATCAATCTTAAGTTCAAATGTCTAGTCAGGAAACCAAGGACTGTTTTAGCATCAAAGAGGAAAAGAAGATTGCTAGATGTTCTTGTAGAAGCCTCAGAGCACATGGATTAAAGAAAAAAACTAAGTTTTGGTTGCATGAGGACATGCAACACCTTCACAGTGGGGGTATGTTGAGCCTCGAACCTGCACTTTCCTATACACCCTCTCAGCCTTCTTCTTCCACTCATTTCATCCACCTAGCTGATTAAATCATTGTATTTTAGTTTAAAAAGGAGCTTTTGACATGATTTTATAACTACGTTGATGACTATTGTTTGGTTTAGAATTTTGTTCAGACAGCTGCGGAAGCTTCTCAGTTTCCACAGCCGACACAGGTTTCCGCAACTGACCCAGGATTCTGCAGCCAACACAGGATTCCGCAGCCGTTTTGTCAAACACCATGCTATAGGTGTCCTCTGATGTATGAGCCACATGGGCAAGTTCCAGGAGTCAAGGACATGGATCGTGTCCCTCCAGATCATCCATCACAACCATGAAAGCCCGCAGTCAAACAGGGGGCAAAGGATAGTCAACGGAAGTGTCCAGTGGTGGCACGGCTCTGCGTAGCTCTGTTTTTGAGCACGTGAAGCTACGTGGCACAATACTTAGCCACGAAGACATCCTAGCAGCGGAAATCCAACAACCATACCTCTCGGATTTAATAAACATGGTGACAGTTACCTAGATCCGGGCTGAGGAGGATTCACGTGTCTCTGGCAGCGTGGTTAATAGCGTAGATTTAGTTAAATTGTTTAGCTCTCTTTCCTTATAAATAAAATGTCCATGAACGCTGTAAAGTTAATCGTTGTTAATTTAATTTGAAGACTGTTGTATTTCTGTTACACTAAAAAATGTCACCTTGACTACTTACAGTTAGTATGGCTCAAAATCAACAGTCATGCTACCCTCTTAGGCAAGTCTTATGCCTCTGTTATCCATCTCAAACTCAAAGAAGAGAGAAAGTCTTGTAAAAACTATGTTTATCTCTGGGGTCGCAGGTTCTCTCTAGCCTTACCTGCGGGGACGCAGGCCATGTTCACAAAACCTGCGTCCATGGACGCTCTGTATGTTAAAGGACAGGTGCGTCCTCCTGTAAAAGGCAAAATGCGCAAGTTTTATCTTGAGAAAGTTACTTGTGGTTACTTCTAGAACATTCTAGAGGTCGGTTTGATGAAATGGATGCGCCTCCAGTTGGTTCATGTATCTCTATTAAGAGGGGACTTATCCCATCAATAAGGGAACTATCCCACCCATAGAGGGGAATGATCCCATTGATAGTGGACCTGAATAACCTCTTTACAGCACTATAAATGAAGGCATTGAGCCAGAAGGAGGAGAGGTTGGAGCTATACATTTTCTTTGGGTAAATGCTGCAGGATTTAGGTCTTCCATTAGAACCTTTGTGAGGAGAGATTGTCTTTACATGATTCTACTTGGAAGTGGGTGAGCTTTGTCAAGGTAGAGGAAAACACTTGATGGACCCTGGGAGGAACTTGCACAACACCAAGGCCAGGTTGTAAGAGTTTCTTTGTTTCGTTATTAATACAAACTGGTTTATTTTTCTCAATAGCTTGTGTTAATGAGTTATTTCATGTGTTCCTTGGTCTGCATGTTGAATGTATGTTTTATTATATGAAATACAAGTGCTCGGTAATTGTTTGATTGTTTGTGGTTGCAGGAATTGACTTGAAGGAGGAGCTCATCCGGATTGGCAAGGACGAACTACAACAACAGCGTTGGAATAAGGTAAGCCTAAACACTTGTACTTTTCATGTCATAAAAGGTATATTTAGAGAAAGATCATTCCATTTTGTCTTGTTTGTCGCTAGAGAGTGTAAACTCCTAGGGAGGTCAGTTGTGTCAGCCCAAATGACTTTTTCCGCCACGACAAATTGGCGACTCCACTGGGGACTCCATTAATGGATAAGTCTTTTCCTTTATATGAACTTTGCCTTGTGAAAATCATTTTTATTTTCTGATTTTTGATTGTGAGAAATAGTATTTGGGTGGTGTAGCTGTAAATTTAGTTGCCTTTAGTTTTTCTTCCTTTTTCCAGACGGACGCAGTCTCTGTGTGCTGCACAGTGCGTCTTTGGACGCATTGTTGTTGACTGCACAGTGCGGGGCCGCACCTGTGACAACGGGTGGCCTGCGTCTTCCTGTAAAAGTCAAGAAAATTCCATTTTGCTTTAAATTGCTTTTAGATTTTGTTTTTCTTTAGTATTTTCTGCCCAGATCCTTTAGTACCCTGTCAAGAATTCTCACCTGAACTGGTTTTGTGAGCTTTGAGTGTTTTAGTGGATTTCAACGAAGTTTAGACCTAGGGTTTGATTTTTGAATAGGTTCTGTAGTGACTTTGAGCTTAGAAAGTTGTCCAGCCTTAGATATCTCTGGTTAGTCAACCTTCTTAGAAGTCGAGCCTATCGTAAAGTCTCCTTGTTTGAGCAACTTGTCATTTGAGTTGTTTTGGGTCAAATTTCGCATTGCTTGTTTTTAAAGTATTGATTTCCATTTTCAAAAAGAACAAAAAGATTAGAATTTTGTTTTGACTAGTTTTTGGTTCTGCGATAAGCTAGTCCTTGATTCATTTATAATCAAGTAAAACACCTTAGAATAATCATTGTTAGTTTTGGCCTTGTTAGGATTACTTAGAATAAATTTATTTTTAGCTTGCTTATGAGTTCATTTTCATAGATTTTGATAGTTGTCAAAGATTGCTTTTTGGTTATATTAGTTCTATTTGCTTTATTAAAGAAAAATACAAAAATATCTTCTTTAGAAGTCTTGTTTCAAGTAGCTTTTTGTTTTTCAAAGAAGAAAAGAGTTTTTTCGTGCATGTAAAGAGAAGTTATGTTTTTATGCTTGGAAAAGAAAATCGAATAGTTTCTTTGATTGTCTTCAATTAAGAAGTTGCTTTTATAAAGATTGCATTCTCTCAACTTTTTAGTTAAAACAATTCATCGAAAAAGCAAAAGTAGTGGATAAATCATCCTAGGTGCATTTTGTAGTGATTTCGAGTCGAGTCAACACACCACTAGTTTCACTTCCATCACCTTTTGACTTAAAGAACAACTTTAAAAGTAACGCTTAAATTAAAATTGATCTAGTAACTTTTATTTTCTAGGGTTCTGAAGCACCAACATAGCTTAGGCTAGGGTCTTGGAGTAGGTGAGTACTTAACTCTCCAAGACTACAAAACCAAACAGTTAGTCTATCTTGAGTAGAACAAATCCAATTGTTTCAGTTACATTCTGGGAAAGCTCCTCTTAAAGGAGAAGCACGAGCTCGTGTCCGAACCAGTGAGGGGATCATTCCTCCCTCGTTGGGAACGACGCCAGGCAGTACGTATTAAAAACGGTAAACCTCGGATTAACCATTGTCGAGGAGCCAGGGGTCACTTATCGGTAAACCTTGGATTACTGTCAAGGAGCCGGTAAGGGGATTGGAGCTTGTTACTCTGCCCTTGCGTGCTGTCGGAGTTTAGACTGTTCCCCCAGGTGTAATTGTTGTGATTGGTAACCTTAGTGGCCATAATATCTAGGATTCTACCCAAGGTGACGGTGGAGGGAAGGTCCCACTGTACCTGGAGCAGACGTCGGCTATACTCACTTGGATTTTCTGGGGGGTACGCTTCACTTCGAGACGGTTAAAGTGGAGGTGCTTGGTCCAGTCTATTCATTAAGCAGGTTGTCGGCGTAACTGTTCCACCCGCCATTTCTGTACTGAATCCTGCGAGGTTGGGCCTAATCACCAACTAGCGCTTTTGGTCCGGAAGATACTGTTTGTGTGTGCTTTGACACTCTAGATTATTTAGGCGTATGCTTCAAATTTGTTTGGTTCTTTAGAAGACTTAGGTGGTTTGATTTGCAATTTTTTACTTTGTTTTCGTGTGTTGTAATTAAAATCTTTAATTGTGGCGGAATTACCGAGACGGTCCCGTCGCATTGCGGGCCAGTCTCCTGAAGTTGTTTCTGTGGCCGACTTGTTGAGAAGATCCCGTGAACTTCGGGGTTCACCTCCTCGAGACGACCCCAGTGTTTTAGAAGGTTTAAAGGTCCTTGTATCACCTAGTGGCAGTAAAGTAGGTTCACCAGAAGAAGGAGAGTTTGCCTTGGTAGTCCATCCAGATTACCAAAGTTTAGAAACAGGTTACAATCCCGAAGCTGTTACAGTTTCCGAGCTTACTGGTAGTTTTTCATCTGCCAGTGAAACAGGCGAAGAACCTGAAATTTCCGAACCTGTTACTCCAACTCCTAGTGTTCCTGGTTCACCAAAAATAGAAAGAATTATCACCGAAAATCTTCCTGTTGGGTTAATTGCTATAGAAGAACTTGTTCCAGAGGAAGAAATAGGCGTTTCTGATTCTGAAGATCTAATTACCCTTGATTTGAGGGAGCGTGAATCCATCTTTTACAGTCCTCCTAGAAGTGAACCTTGGTACCTTGCTTTAACCCATTTTTTAGACAACGCAGTAGGTCTTTCCACACCTCGTACTCCTTCTCCACCCGGAGGCATACCTAATCCTGTAAATATGTCTGGTCCGTCATCTGTGTTTACGCAAAGTCCTGAATCATTTTTACATGGTGGTCCTTCTGTTCCTGCTGGGTATCAATCAGTTTCTGGTACTTTTTCAGGAGCATCTCCTCGACCCATTGAGCATGGGTTATTCGTTGGAAACAGTGGTAATGTTCCATTGGGTGTAGGTGAAGTTTATATGATGTCAGGTTCAACTCCCGTTAACCAACCTCAAGGTGGCCAATTACCGCCTGGGGGGCAACCTTCGTTAATGCCTGGGGGGCAACCTCAAGGTACTTCATTCGCGTCTGGGGGGCAACCTCAAGGGTATCAACCCCAGCCTCAATATGTACCCCAAAGTCAACCTCAAGGATGGCAACCTCAAGGATGGCAACCTCAAGGGTATCAACCCCATGAGTATCAACCTCAAGGATGGCAACCTCAAGGTCAAGGTCAACCCCAGTACTCGTATTTACCTCAAGGTTATCAACCTGCGGGTCAATACCCTGGTCAAAGTTATCAACCACCTCAAGGGCAATCATATGGGACTGCACCTTACAGTTATCAACCCTATCCTCAATACGGCTATGGATCTCAGTATCCTCAACCTGTTACGAGTCAGTACCCTGGATTGTTAACCTGGGATCCTTCACAGGGTCAACAGATGTTGCAGCCAAGTATACAGTCGGCACCTCAAGCAGGACAACCTGCAGTTCCTGGTCCATCCCAGCAACCGCAACCTGTCCAGTCAAGTGTTCAGACCCCTGTAACTTCGGTAGTTACTCAGCCACCAATTGCACCTAGTACTCCACCTCACACGGCTGCAGCAACTACCGCTACATCTACCATGGTTACTTCTGGAGTATCGGCAGCTCCAGTTTCTACAGTCCCTGTAACCACTCCTCAGACATCTGTACCGTTGTCTGGATCTACAGTCCAAACCACAGTCCAGATGCCTGTAGGACCGCCTGGTACAAGTACGGTTGTTACTTCTCAACCTCAATTTGTTCAACCTCCGTACCAGGGACCGTATCGACCTGGGCCAGCTGCCCAACAACCGGCTTACCAGTATCAACCGTATCCTGGGTACACTTATCATCAACCTCAACAACCCCAGTACGGTCCGGTTAATCCTGGTTTTCCAGGAGGATATAATATCCCAAATGCGATTCCTGTTCCTAGTTATCCTGGATATCCTCCTCCTGGGGCTGGTCTTGTGACTCAGAATTTTAGAGATCCTAACCGTCAGTTACCATTTATTGCAACTTTAGATTTACCCGACTTGACGCGCCTAACAAATGATCCAATTCAATATCAACCGTACTGGCCGCCAATGCCAAATAAGTTGCCCAGCGACATACCTAAGTTCGAAGGTAAGTCTGGAGAGGATCCATCCAATCACGTGATGACTTACCACCTCTGGTGTGCATCAAACTCCATCTCAGATGATTCCACTCGCTTACGTCTTTTCCAGCGTACACTCATTGGTCTCGCGGCCAAGTGGTACATTGAGTTGCCACGGGCCTCTTTTTACAACTTTAGCCAGTTAGCTACCTCGTTCTTAACTCATTTTCAGTTACCAGTCAGATATGATAATGGTACGGAATTATTAACTTCGCTAAAACAATCGACATCCACCTACATTTCTGACCACATCCATGAGTGGAGACGTCGAAGAAGATTAGTAAAAGTTTTTATCCCGGACCAAATCTTAGCTGAATGGTTTGTAAAATCATTACTACCACGAATTACTGAAGATGTAGCTAAGGCCGGAGTAGTTACTGAGGAGCAAGTCATTGCTCAAGCACAGTACCTTGACTTAGTTTATACTCAGTCGGGTACGTTACACGAGAAAATACCGGATCTTCCCAAGTCAAACCAAATCGCTGCTGCTCCTTCGGGATCTCATGCCGCTGATGGTATGATTGGTATCGTGACTACAAAGAGCAAGAAGAAGTCTTCCAAGGCTTCAACTACTCCAATTATCACTTTGCCTGATTCTCCGACAGGAGAGTCTTCTCCCGAACTGACTGCCGACATTCACGCCGTAGAGTCATCTACGGCCAAACCAAAAAACGGTGGAAAGAAGAAAGGGAAGAAGAAGACCAAAGCAGATAAGGCTCCAAAGGAGAAAGTAGAAAAATCGGAAACCAATGACGAAAAACGCAAACCTCGTTATCCTTGTCTCATTTGTGAAGAAGATCATTTTACGAGAGACTGCCCTCATCGGGCCGAGGTAGTAAAAATCGTTAAGGGTTCTTCCACTCCTGCTGTCTTAAAGAATCCATTTCCCGAGCAGGAAAATAAGATGATAGGTTCTTCTTCAAATGCCAGTGAAGAACCCATTTTGATGATGTCTCATGTCAGGATTGCGACTCGATCGCAAGATTATGGTAGTAAGGCTCCTGTTGATGGTAAAGAAGCAGAATCTTCTCACTCTAACCCATCAACCTCAACTCCTGGTTCCGATCCACTACAGATCGAGAAACCTAACCCAGACTTAGTGATTAAGCCGCCCGCCAAGGGTGTACTTCGTAGGTCTGCTTTCAATCCACATGCGAGAGCAGCCCAGAATTACAATATTGTTGAAGACTTAGCTGTTTCACCTTCAGCAATGTCGGCACTCGAAGTGCTGCAATCATGTCCAGCACAACGAAAATTGCTTTTGTCGGCTATTGGAGCTGTCGATGTTCAGGACCCGAACCTAATGATCTTTGATCTAGAAAATAGTACACCGCGTCTCCCCCATCAAATGGCTTTCCAAATCCCAGTGATAGTAAAAAACAGGCCTATTCATCGGACTGTGATTGATGAGGGAGCTTCTACGTGTATTATGTCAATTCAATGTTGGAGATCGCTTGGTTCTCCTTCATTGAACCAATCCCCCACCATCCTTAAGGCCTTTGATGGCCGTGGGTTCCGTCCGTTTGGTATTCTACAAGAATTGCCTATAGGGGTCGAAGGTAAAACCGTTAATCTGGATGTGGAAGTGGTTGATGCCCCTCTAGATTACAACCTTCTTTTGGGTCGAAGTTGGTCATATGCTATGACAGCGGTCGTTTCATCGGTCTTCAGAGTCATTAAATTTCCACATAACGGTAAGATCGTGACTATTGATCAGCTGACATACTTTTCATCCGACCCATCCTCTTCAGAAACTATCCAACATGTTGGTAAAATGTCAATCCCTTACAAGGACATTGGTGTAGGTTTAGTCAAAGATTCCGGTTTGCTGGGAACTTTTCCTCTCCCTCCACTCAATGTAGATCCTTCATTTGCGACGATTCATATGATCACGTCAGAAAACATTATTCACGCTGATCCTTGGTATGTCCCCTCTGACTCTGAGCTAGATTCACTCGGTGATGTTATGCCGTTGAGTCCGTATGAAATTGCTTATGAAGCTCTTATGTCTTTTACTGATTTTCATTCAACCGAACCCGACCAAATGAATGTGGTCAGTGAAGAGTCACTTTTCACCTCGCCTTTAGAACGGATAACGTTTCCCGAAGAAGTCTCATCTGACGAACGACTTCGCGAAATCCTAAGTGTAGATGATCTACCATGGGAAGATCTCCATCACAGATCTTCGTTTTTACCTAAGGGTGATGCATTTGAAAATGATTTTTCATCTATCTTTACCGCTGATTATGTCAAAGACGCTCAGGATCCAACGAAACATTCTGATTCCGAGCTGAATTTAGGGAATATTTCTCGTACTGTTCCCATTGATATATCAGTGAAGCCCGGAATTGAGGAGAACATTCATATAGGTGCCGCTTGTACTAAAGAAGAAATCCAAACTTACAAGGCCCTATTCCAAGAATTCCGCGACGTGTTTGCCTGGTCCTACGAAGAAATGCCAGGAATCGATCCTGCGATTGTTGTTCATGAAATCAAAACCTACCCGGATGCTAAACCCATTCGGCAACGGTTGCGTCAGATTCACCCTCGAAAAGCAGCTGCAATCAAAGCCGAAGTCGAAAAGCTGTTGAAAGCAGGTTTCATTTATCCGATCCCGTTAACGGATTGGGTATCGAATATTGTTCCCGTCAATAAAAAACAAGGAACAATAAGAATCTGTATCGATTATAGGGATATCAATCGAGCTTGTCCAAAAGACAACTATCCTACGCCTTATATCGATCAAATAATTGATGATTGTGCCGGAAGTGAGATGTTTTCCTTCATGGATGGTTTCTCAGGTTATAATCAAATCAATATTCTACCTGCCGATCAACCAAAAACGGCATTCATTTGTCCATGGGGGACATTTGCTTATTGCAAATTACCTTTTGGCCTTAAGAATGCTGGCGCTACTTTTCAAAGGGCCATGTCTTATGCGTTTCATGACATCAAGCACATTGTGCAGCCCTATCTCGATGATTTGCCTGCTCATTCTTTACGTCGAGCCGATCACCTTGTCCATTTACGAGCAATCTTTATGAGGTGTAGGCATTATCGAATTCGGTTGAATCCCCACAAGTGTGTTTTCTGTATAGAAACAGGTCGATTGTTGGGGTTTGTTGTTTCCAAAACCGGCATTCGCGTCGATCCCTCGAAAGTCGAGGCTATCATCCAATTGCCTCCTCCTTCGAGTTTGCGCCAACTCCAAAGTTTGCAAGGGAAAGCGAACTTTTTACGCCGATTCATCCCTAACTACGCCGAGGTCACTAAAGGTTTTACACGGTTGTTGAAACAGAACGTACAATTCTTTTGGGACGAGATTGCCCAACAATCTTTTGATGCATTGAAACACGCGTTAACCCATGCACCGTTATTGCATCCTCCCAACTACAACCAGGACTACTTCTTATACCTCGCCGCTTCGCATTCCACCATTGGAATGGTGTTAGTTCAAGAGGATGAATTCAAGGCAGAGCATGTGATATATTATCTTAGCAGAACCTTAAATCCAACTGAGTTAAAATATTCACATGTGGAGAAATTGGCCCTGGCAGCCGTTCAAGCTGTCCAGCGTTTCCGTCACTACATTCTTCTCCGCAAAACTACTGTTGTTTCAGATTGCAACCCTATGATTTATATATTGACAAAACAACTGCTAGGGGGCAAGTACTCTAAATGGATTGTCATCCTGCAAGAGTTCGACTTGGAATTTGAAAAGTCCAAGTCTAAGAAATCTTTAGTCTTTGCGGAATTGATGTGTGATTTCCCAAGTGCTGACACAGAGACTGTGGCAGAGGAGTCCATTGCGGACGAATCCTTGTTTCTCATTAGCACTGTAGATCCGTGGTATGGGGATATAATCATCTATCTCCAAACCCAAACCTTTCGGCCTGAAGCTTCCAAGGAAAACCGTCGAAAAATTCGTTTCCAATCCCAGCAGTACATAATTATTGGAGATACACTTTATCACCTGGGGGCAGACTTAGTTTTTCGACGTTGTTTAACTCACGAAGAGGCTGAGAGAGTTTTGAATGATTGTCACTCTGGAGCATGTGGCAGTCATATGTCTGGGTATGCCACAGCTCAGAAGGTGTTGCGCGCTGGCTATTTCTGGCCGTCTATGTTTAAAGATTGTATCCTTGCCGTCAGAAAATGCCACAACTGTCAAGTGTTTGATCGCAAGATGCGCGCTCCACCTGCTCCTCTCCACCCTATAATTGCCGCTGGTCCATTCGCCAAATGGGGCATTGACTTTATTACTTGTAACCCTCACTCGGCCGGGGGGCATGCGTATATCATCCTTGCGGTTGATTATTTTACTAAGTGGGCCGAGGCGATGCCTACATTCGACGCGAGCGGCAAGACAGCTGCACTTTTCGTATTCAATCATATCATAACTAGGTTCGGTGTCCCACAAGCAATCATTACTGACCATGGGAGCCACTTTCGAAACGTCATGATGACTGAGCTTACAAGCCAGCTTGGTTTGCGCCACGATAGCTCTACACCTTATTATCCGCAAGCCAACGGTTTGGTTGAATCAATCAACAAAGTTCTAGTCGTCATGATTCGACGGATCATTGGTATCCATCGAACGAATTGGCATAACATGTTATTTTCGGCGCTATGGGCATATCGAACTTCAGTGAAAAATTCAACAGGTTTCACCCCTTTTCAGCTAGTTTATGGCTTGGAAGCTGTGTTACCTATTGAATGCGAAATCCCATCACTTCAAATGGCTGTCGAATTACTTCCAACTACTTCCGAAGAGGAGAAACGGTTGTTATACTTGGCTAAATTAGATGAGACTCGGCGTGATGCTACTTTAGCTATTGAGACTCACGCAAAACGAATGAAAGGCCAGTACGATAAAAATGTAACTCCTAGAAGTTTTTCAGAAGGAGACCTAGTACTATTATATGATCAAGCAAACGATAAGCTAGGTGCTGGAAAATTCGTTCCCATGTGGCATGGGCCCTACATTGTAAAGCGAAAGCTAGCAAAAGGGGCTTATGAGTTAGTTGATTTTGATGGGGACTCTTTGGGCAAACCCAGAAATGGACTTTACCTAAAGAGGTATTATGCTTAAAATGATGGATGGAGAAATTTTTAGATAGGTTAGATTTCCTTTCTAGCTAGCAAGTGTGTTAGTTCAGTTAGTGTGCTTAGTTTAGCAAGTGTGGTTTTCGTCATTATCCTGGCTTATCTTGGTTTTACTCTTGATATTGTAGATGTCGACGCCTCTCCAAACATACATTGGATTTGCTGATGGTGCTTGTCGTAGTACACGGAATATCTCTTCCGCAGCTTGGGTTATCTATTCGCCCTCTGACGAGTTAGTTTCTATGCGTGGGGTAAGCCTCGGTCAAACAACGAATAACATTGCAGAATACAGTGCAGTGGTTGAATTATTATCCGAATCTATTTCATTTGGAATTCGACGTTTGATTGTGAGGTTAGATTCTGAACTTGTTGTATTACAGCTTAATAGAATTTATGCCATTAGAAATCCTGTGTTGTTAAGGTTGTTTTTGAGAGTGCGTCTCTTGGAACGTGAATTTGACTACATTGAATATCAACACATTCCAAGGTCCCTGAATACATTAGCAGATGCAATTGCTTCTCGAGTGTTGGACAGACATTTATAATAATCATGCAAGTAAATTTAAAGACATTTCATCATACATGTTAAACAAGATAAGCCGGTAATAGTGATATATAGATATAAATAGAAGTGTGTCCAAAAAATATATACATCGTCTTCGATCATAGGTTTAACACACCTTATGATCGGCAAAATGATAGTACAAAAAGTCAAAAATGTCACATGTGACTACAAAAGTGACTAGTCAATCACTGGTGGTGCTCTGTATACGATATCACTGCGCGGGCTACCTTGCGCAAAAATCTCCTAAACGGTCCAGGAACCGCGACTACAAAACGTTGAAGCCTGATAGGAATGTCGTCCATAGAAGTCTCAGGTATGTCTACCGTAAGACGATCTAGGTCATGCTCCAACTCAGCTAGTACGTCCGCAGCCGCGTCCTGTGGGGCCGGTGCCGGTGCAGCTGGATGTCGTCTGTCGTAAGGCCGGAGATTGGCTGGACGCTGTGGTCCAACATCTGCATTTTTAAAATTTTACTGTTAGTTTGAGACGATATATATATAAAAAATAAAAAATACATAATTAGAAAACTCGTGAAAATGAAAGTACCTCTGTCATCCCATTGTTCTCCCTGTGGAAGAACCATGTCCGGATCACCTCTGAAATCCATTCCGGCATAAGGAAAATCCTGTATCACAAAAAGCTGGCCCTCTAGCCAGTCAAAGTAACTGTCCGAGAATCGAACCACTGTAGCACCCTCGTCAGGATGCCGGGCCATCACCGCAACCCATCGAACCAGCTTTGGCTCCCGAGGACCCAAGTCATCAACAGTGAGTTGCTGAGGGATCAGCATAGGAACTCTCTCCAAGGCAAAGCTCACGACTATAGGCCCATATCCAAAGGTCTTAAGTCGCCCGTTCTTTGCCTTGGTCAGTTGGCTCTTCATGTGAGCCGACACAGCTTCGCACCAGTTGAAGATGGTGCCTTGGTAACAGTCAACTGCCATCCGCATTTGGGATCCGGAAGCAATGTGCAAGGCGGCCGCGCCACAAATCCTGGTAACTGTAAATGCAATAGTTCTAAGTTCCGCCAAAGCGATGTGTTTTATCTCCACACCCTTCTTATGGCGAGTCCCACGTCTGCACCACTCCTCGCGGAGATCCTCAAGGGATTGGCCACCCGGCCGGGTCCCCGCGAGGTTGAGTTGCTCACCTCTGTTTGGCAAGCCAGTGAGAAAGTATACATCGGCGGGCTCTATCTCGAGCTGGTGCCCTCCAATGTAGAAACATTGATCCTGAACGTTCCATCGCTGAACCAGCCATTCCAAAAATCTTACCTGGCCCCTCATGCCCGGTATGGTCCAATACTTATACAATCCACATGTTCGTAAAGCATCCAATGAGGGCTGGTGGTTAATCGCAGCCTCATCGTCGTCTACGTGCTCTCTCTCTCTCCAGTCTAGCATGTTTGAAGCCCTGCACACCAATAGAAACAATTAGAAATTGATTTGACTCATTTTGGTGGTTTTTTGATAAGTTTTGGGTTTTGAAATCCGCCCTCGGCGGAGGACGCACCCCGGCTTTACAGCACAGGGCGTCCGGACGCAGCTTGCCTGAAGGCGGGCTGCGTCCCCCGACCTTTTTCCCGTGTGAGAAAAAGTCGGGGGACGCAGGTCACCCGAAGGGCACCTGCGTCCGCCGAAGGGCGCATTTTTAACCTAAAAACCTCCCAAAAAATGAAACAGGGACAAAAAACAAAAAACTAAACGGATAGAAATGAAGAGGGGGATGTGTAAAATACCTCGGTGAAGCGGCGTTCGATTCCGACGGTCAGATTTTCCGCAGCAACCACGGGAAGTTTTCTTGCCAAAAGCTCCTTTTTCAAACTCCAAAGTCAAACGGTAAAAATGACATGGTAAAAGGTCTTTTTATAGGTTTTTTGGGTGAATTAGTTCATTTTTTACCATGAAAAGATGTTTTTCGATGAATTTTTGCCTATTTTAAGCAGGTATGAGTAATGTGTTGCTTTTGTGCAGGACAAAGGGATTTCAAGGGAAGTTGTAATTTTCACAAATTAAACTATCAGAGTCATCTTTTAAGCCCTTTTCTGACTCCGTAAAACATGAAAAGATCGCCGAGTGTTTCTTTTTCACTCGTTAAAATGGAATTAAAAGACGGTCCCCTTTTAGCTCTTTTCTGACCGTAAAATCAGGAAAAGATTGCCGGGTTTTTGTCGTTTCAAACTCGATAAGGAACTAAAACGACGTGTCTTTGATCGCTTTTTACTTTTCAGGTCAATGACACTATTATGAAAGTACTCCTTGGTCGCAAGATCAAGCGGTTCCCCCAGGTATTATTTTATACTTTTTCGGGCTTGAGGGACACAAACTTACGAAAAAGTTCAACGTGGAGTCTCCTTAAGTTTTTCAGACTCTCTAAAATTGAAAAACACCGAGTTTCTCCTATACTGGACTCGTTAAACTTTTACAGTAAAGGACCTGTTCAATTACAAACGGGAACGAACCACTCCTTCCTAGGGTTCGAATTTAAACTAGGTTGGACTCGTCCGAAGGATGAGCTTATAACCAAGCATATGTTATCCTCCTCAAGCTTGTTAAAAATAAAGAGGTACTTGCCAGAAATGGTGGGGGAAAAGAGAGAAGAATGAACCTATTTGTCACCTTTTGTCTCAAATGAAACTTTATCACCACTCTTGGACACGACACTTTTTGCATTTCATCTGGGTTGGGAAATCTTTTACCTCACAGTTGACTAAATCACTTTGAAAATCTTTAACCGGGTTCAGGGGTTAACTTTGAGTTATTCGTCACCAAACCATTTGTCGTGTCGTTATGTGTTCAAGAGGTCTGCGAACAAAACTTTCATCTGCAAAATACTTATCATCCATTTGACCATCCCTGAGTCAGTCCTTACAGCAACATTTCTTCAACTTGAACAATGATTTCGTGTTGCGGGCTTGCCTGCAACGAGTCGCTTTCTATCGACATCGACACATTATCTAGAAAGATGACTTAGGAATCGACAGTACCTTGGAGTCTGCATGCATCAATGGCAGGTTTCTCGCCTTTGACGACAGTTTACATCATTGACTTTCGATCAAAGGATTCCGTGAAGTGTTCGACATCAAAGCATCTATTCACATTTCACGGGTTGTACTTGGTACTTTGAGAACCATTGACATTACTGGTGGTCTCTCTCACGCTTGTTAACAGTTCACATCATCGACTGGTAATCAAGTGGTTTCTAACATGTTCGACATCGAATCATTTAATCACATGTTTAGAATCGTACCAATTCGGGAAGTAGAAGTGAAGACCCTGGATCTAGTTTTGTATTTATCCAGGCTGCGAGGAGTTTTGTATTCATTATCTATGTAGACTAATCATAAACAGATGGCTGCGTCCATACTGTGTCTACAAAAAAGTCTATAAAAATGATGTACTGCAAGATCATTCCTGTATCAGAATAGTTAGTCCATTAGTTAAAGTTTTGAATCTGAGTATGGGAATGCCTACCTCAGTGATGATATAATCTTATACATGTATTTTGTGTTGAAAATTGCAGGTTCCAACCAGGGCATCCACAAGTCAATCCTTGAAATGATAAAGCGCTTCACCCTTCCTAGAATTATAAAACACCAATCTATTCCAGGCTTCGCACTTTAGGGGGCAATCTGTTACACTAAAAAATGTCACCTTGACTACTTACAGTTAGTATGGCTCAAAATCAACAGTCATGCTACCCTCTTAGGCAAGTCTTATGCCTCTGTTATCCATCTCAAACTCAAAGAAGAGAGAAAGTCTTGTAAAAACTATGTTTATCTCTGGGGTCGCAGGTTCTCTCTAGCCTTACCTGCGGGGACGCAGGCCATGTTCACAAAACCTGCGTCCATGGACGCTCTGTATGTTAAAGGACAGGTGCGTCCTCCTGTAAAAGGCAAAATGCGCAAGTTTTATCTTGAGAAAGTTACTTGTGGTTACTTCTAGAACATTCTAGAGGTCGGTTTGATGAAATGGATGCGCCTCCAGTTGGTTCATGTATCTCTATTAAGAGGGGACTTATCCCATCAATAAGGGAACTATCCCACCCATAGAGGGGAATGATCCCATTGATAGTGGACCTGAATAACCTCTTTACAGCACTATAAATGAAGGCATTGAGCCAGAAGGAGGAGAGGTTGGAGCTATACATTTTCTTTGGGTAAATGCTGCAGGATTTAGGTCTTCCATTAGAACCTTTGTGAGGAGAGATTGTCTTTACATGATTCTACTTGGAAGTGGGTGAGCTTTGTCAAGGTAGAGGAAAACACTTGATGGACCCTGGGAGGAACTTGCACAACACCAAGGCCAGGTTGTAAGAGTTTCTTTGTTTCGTTATTAATACAAACTGGTTTATTTTTCTCAATAGCTTGTGTTAATGAGTTATTTCATGTGTTCCTTGGTCTGCATGTTGAATGTATGTTTTATTATATGAAATACAAGTGCTCGGTAATTGTTTGATTGTTTATGGTTGCAGGAATTGACTTGAAGGAGGAGCTCATCCGGATTGGCAAGGACGAACTACAACAACAGCGTTGGAATAAGGTAAGCCTAAACACTTGTACTTTTCATGTCATAAAAGGTATATTTAGAGAAAGATCATTCCATTTTGTCTTGTTTGTCGCTAGAGAGTGTAAACTCCTAGGGAGGTCAGTTGTGTCAGCCCAAATGACTTTTTCCGCCACGACAATTTCCCCACTGCACTTTTACGTTGCTGTTTAATATATGAGAAGACTGGTTTAAACTTCCGCGTATAGCTGTTCGTTGAATTGGTTGAAGTGGCAGAGGGCCCCTGCTTACTGAAACCTTGTACAGTTGTCTTTTAACTTTTGCATTACTTTATTTCTGTTCATGTATATTAGCTGTACAGTTGTCATTTCATTGCTGCGTTTTATTTCATCATGTATATTAGCTGTACATAACAAAGCTTTTGATTTCTGTTGATTTACATTTTCATTGCTGCTCTTTCATGGTTACAACTGATCAGTGTTTTTGCAGGTTTTCTTAGGTAGCCCAGGGCAATTTTTCACCTTTTCTTTTTATCACTATTGGCATACGAGATCATCTTGTCTTTGTCGCTGACTTTTGTTTTCTGAAGTTTGATTTTCAAGTACTGTCATTTCCTTGAGGAGTACATTTATTTTCTGTTCTTAGATATCATGCTATTCATCTGTTAATGGTTCCTTTCTATAATCAAATAACTGTATTAGGGATCAGAATATCACTCATTATAGCTTGATTTAGTTTGCTTTAGATCTCACATTGCTTGACTTGTTCATGACTGTTTCTCACAGGGTAAATTAAGCTGAAAGGAAAAAGGTCAAGAGAGTTAAAGTAGTGTGATTATCTTCTTTTATGCAGTTTAACTTCTTTTAGATTTCACATTGCTTAACATTTCATGATATCTTTTCACAAGGAAGATTGAGTTGAAGAGTTGAAATAGTGTGGATTAGTTGTTCTTATTTTTAATTGAATTTAGTGTAGATTTCACTTTCATTTTCATTCAGCAACAAAGATACTAGGCCGATGTCATTAGTTCATTGTTTGATGTCTTTATTTCTTTTTAAGAATTGATTTTATTTTAGTCACTTTAAAGCTTGCTTTCTTTTAAGTTTTGAAAAACCACTTAGAAATCACCATAATCATCCATATCCCACTTGCTTTATTACATTTTCATCATCTCACATTAGGGAAAGATAAATCCAAAAACAAACTTAAAAAAAAAGTGAAAAACGACAAAAGACTAAGGAAATGGTTATCTAGTACATATAGTACACTTCACTTCGTCAGTTTACGAACCCCGGGTTGACATTATAAATAGCAATTTAGATCACACTAAATTGACCAAACAATATGCATTAAGCCAAGGAAGGTGCATCAGAGGTTCTAACACACGGGGGTTGAGATGAGTGCAGCTGTAAGCCAAGGAAGGTGGATGAGAGATTATAACACACGGGGGTTGAGATGAGTGCAGCCTGTGGAAACCTGTGATAGCACAGAGTTAAGAAGGGAACACACGAGCAAAGATGCATCACAACATGGAAGGCAAGTTATCTAGCAATCCAAAGCGATGGTTAAACCAACAACACATTTCAAAAATATTCATACATACATACACAGAAACAGTTATACATGCATGCATAAGCAAACAAATACATATATCATTTAGAGTAAACAAATGGCTGAAATACAATACAACATATGCATGAAACGTTTTTGCTCTTGTTATATTAAGGAGTGTAAGTTCCAGTCATAAATACATCCATGTCCAAACACTAGTTTCGACAGCAGAATGTGACAGCCACAACCACTTGCTCCTCCAAAGCGATATACTAGCTTTGCGCAATTGAGAAGCCAAGGCTCATTACAATATTTTCCAAGCTCTCTCTAAGATAGTCCTATTGGAAGCTTGGTTGAAAAAAGCATTTTACAATGAGTTATGAGGGACTATTTATAGCAAAGGGTGGGGTGGCCCTTGACATTCCCCTTTGTGACAGTTCATCTACCCTCATGACTCTTCGTCTACTATATGACTGTTACATCCAACTATCGACACTTGATCTTACACTTGACAAGACGTTACATTACAATGCACATGTACCCATGTGAGACAAAATGGCTTCAGTAATCCATGCAAGAAATCACTATGACTCGGAAAATCGTGGGAATTCCAACTCTTCAACATCCTCGCGATGATCAATAGTAGCGAACTAATGCTAAGATCGGTAGTCCATGTACTGCAAGATGACATCTTTCTGGAACCTGACTCTTGCCTCCATAGCATCCAGGTACATTGCTTAGGCTCCTCTGTCCAACTCGTCTAAAGCATGTGCATCATTGTCTTCAACATGACCGGACCAGCAACATACTTGTGCATGGGGTCTGCACTGATTGGCAAGTTTGGGTCGGTGGCTATGCGCATAAACTCGTCAAAGTACAAGTCAAGATCTATTCGACCCGTGCCTTTATATTCGCCTAGGTGAGAGTCCCAATAGATGGGATCGCATGTGCGGCACGACAACATCCATACTCTTGAATACACGTGCATGGGAAGCCTATAGACTAGTGATGAGCTACGAGAGGTCATCATAGTTCTGTATCTAACTCTGGATGTGTGCCTTCAGCTCAACTGCTCTGGGATTCATTATCTTAGGCAAGTGAAGTGGGGCTCCCTTGTATCTCATCGTCCATGTTTGCACGTAATCAACAAAAACATGCACGTTCGACAAGATACGCTCTCTTCTAGCACATCGTTGTTGTCATCCATTGAGATGGATGACTACCTTATGCACAGTACCAAACTTGGAATACAATGCCTGCATAACTGTTTCAAGGGACAATAATTCATCTAGTATTGCCTTCTTTAGTTCTACTCAGGTGAATGCTATCACCAACTCTCCTCCTTGCTTGGTTGTCTATAGCTCCAAAGCCACTCTCCCATTCTGAGCTATCAGAATGCGAACACTTGCACTAGTGGCTTCGACATATGCTCTGGTAGCATTAGCCAAGGTTTTCAGATGTTTGCACACGATAGACACAATCACTCGTTCCTCATACTGCACAAGAGATGTATGATCTTCCAGAGTTGACACTCTACGAGATTTCACAACTCTATGTTGAGACTTATTGAATGAGATTTTGTGCATCTATCCTTCCGACTGATCTCTAAGGATCTCAGTGTCTCCTTGGTCGCTTGGGACTTGCTCATCTTCTGGATGCGGTGAAGCTGGTGGGTCGACCTCTTAGTGGTGAGGCATGAGGTCAATGTCTTTCTCTAACTCCTGCTAGTCCATATTCGTATCCATTTGTTCAAGTGCTTGCTTTATCTCTTGAGCGAAGTCCTGCTCCTGCGATGGTTCATCCTGTTTACCTTATGCCAATTGTTCTTATGAGTCCACTACATGTACAGGTGTTGTTTCATTCGTATGTACATGTTGCGCCCCCTTTTTTACCTATTTTTGCTACGCTTCTCTCTCATATTTGCGTAGCTCCTGTTCCTTTCCGAGTTGCTCCTTCAACTCATGCAACTCCTTCTTTGTTTCCTCCATTTTCAATTTCTTTGTCTTCCTTTACACATTTCGCTTGTTTTGTTGTTGCCTCTTTGCCTCTATAGCCATAGATGCTTTATCCATAAGTGGATCTGCTCGAAACTTATAGATTTTCTCTTCCTCCATGCGATCGACAATCTTCCTCTTGCCCTTGTCACGCACTAGTATGTTCACCTCTACTACTTCTGGTGCTCTTCGAGACAATGCTTCACGTTGCTTCGCTAACCATTCCATTGCAACGGCGACCTATTCATTGTGTTTGGAGAAACTGTAGCAATATCTCCATGGGTCCTCCTCCACCATATGAAAAACCTTGTGGATACAGATGAACTGTACTCTTGTGCAGTGATCTTTCACAAGATAATGTGGGTCATACGGATTATAACTTCAGAGGTCAAATGGATACTTCTTCATCTATTCTGCTTCAACATCTGCTTGCTTGAAACTCTGAATCTAGTATAACCTGATCCACAATGGAAGAGCAGTCCAAGGTGCCCTCTTCTTCCAGTGCATTCTAGCTATCAATCCTGTCAAGATGTGATATGCTACTTCCTACATGACAAGTATTCCCAAGGAAAAATTCGGTAGAACATGCTTAGGATTCTCTATGTTGTACATTTGTATGAAGGTGTCAGACAGTGAGGCATATCAATCATCTATGTCTATCAGTGCCTCCATTTCTGCCTTTGACATGCAGGGTGGATCTTGTTTGAAAATAATCTTGTAAACCGGGGTGGAAAAATGATCAGATAGCCATGTGATAATTCCTCTGAAGTTGCATTTGGACAACATCTTACAATAAGCATTCATAGCAGTCTCCTTCGGTGACCATGCCCACTTCAAGCCCGGGAACTCCTATCGAGCATAGATTGCATCCAAGATGTAGGCAGACATGTAGATTTCTACTTAAATACCTTCGGGTGGTTGTCAAGCCATTGTTACCTGTTCCTTTAGCTGATGAGCCAACATGTTGGACTAGTTACATGCTTTTCCCTCTCTAGCCAGTTGGTCTAGCGCGATCACCCAACTCTGTGGGAAGGTTTCCATGCTTTCTTGACCATACAATTGACATGAAAAGATGACCAAGTATTGATATGTCTTCCACAGTATCTTCGTCTTGTAGATCTATTTAGGTGTCATCCTGAATCTAGCCAGCTCCTTTACCCAGTTCCTCAAAATGTCTCTGGAGTTGGCATTGTTGTTGGGGAAGATGAAGGGAGTCTCCATGAAGGTCACGGGCTTCAACGTCTGATACATCTCATGATAAATCTGTACCTTGAAGGTTTCAATCTTCGTCCCACTGACACTACTCAAAGTCCTCGTCTCAGGATCAGTGTGCAAGCCGATCCAGTGTATCATGTCCGTGCATGGGAACGTGGGGTATCTGCATGGAATCCGGTACAAGCCAGACTTGTGGATGTTCACATATACATGTCAATCTTCAAAGTCTTCCCCAAATGTGCCTATAAATGCATCATTGACCTCTTGCCATTTCATCTTGATGTACTTGTCTACAATTAGCTTGGTGTCTTCATAGATCAGTAGAGTTGTGGACACTCGCTCAACTGCTGCTCCAGTTGCACTTCCATCAGTGTCCTTTGATAATTCTCTCTTAGAGGCCATTGATACTAAACTACTAAGAGGCAGACAAAAACCTCCTAAATCTGGAGACAAAGTGACATGCATCGAAAGAAATCCATCAGCGAAAACCAAAGAAAATTTGAGGAACGACATAACACATACCTGGGGAATGATTGGCAAGGATTGCGCAATTTCTTCTTGGAGGCTAGGAGACTGGCTACCATACTTAAAAAAAAGGTAGTATGGGTTGTCTAGGAGGCATGCCTGGCTACTAGAATTGCACAATGCACAATCCAGGCTGGTTGTTGACTCCTGGAATTGAGCAATGTGCAATTTCAGCTGGCAATGGGTGCAGGCTTAGTGACTACATTGCGTAATTCTCTGGGCCAATAGTCATTGTCCTTCAGAATTGTGCAATGCAAGACTAGAGGATAGCTCTTGGGAAGAAATGAACATTTCCTGAGGGGAAGACATAGCCTTCCCTCTTAGGATTTCACAATGCTTTCTTGGTGAGGGAGAGTTCGGGGCAAGGTTGCCCAGACACCCCAACAAGCAATTGAAAGAAAATGTGAAAGTGAATGCATGGCGATACTGAGTGTAAGCAGAAACAAATGATCATGCATGAAAATAGTGAATGAAAGATTCAAAAATTTTAACAACATGCATGTGCATGAGGCGAGTCGCCAAATTGGTGACTGTTCATGCAAAACAATTTCATGCATGCGACAGTAGTGAGATGCTAACAAAAACTAAAACGGTGCTAGTACAAGCTAGTACGCATGTAAACGATAGCAAGCATTTAAAGAAATCAAGCAAACAACACTCACATAAGAGAAAACACAAAAAGTGACAGAAATTTTGCAAAAGACAAGTTGAGACCACTTACCCGTGAATAGGAGTTGGATGTGTCGAAGAGTCATGGATGTGTTGTGGGATGTCAGAGCTCCAATATCGATGTAAAGAAATGAGCTCTGAAGCATCGAATAAATAAGTTTGAGGCTCATGATGCACATGCTACAAATATAGGAAAAAAAGACACTTGGAGGAAATATTCTAAAACGACTTTTGCATGTAACCTACAGTTGCTAACAAGAGCTCCCTGAATCAAGGGATGCCTTTTGCATGTTGCCTTTTTCTATTCTAGGAAAAAGTAAGCCATGCATGCAAGTCAAGTTTCTTTGGTCCCAGGTAGAACTAGTCAACCCAACTACACATGCAAGAACCTGCTCAACTGTTGGGAAAAAATGTGCATTTCTGGGAGGGAGTTGGGTTGGCTGCCCAGGATTGCGCAAATTCTGGGTTGAGCAGTCCTGCTAGGAGGAATTGCGTAATTTTCTGGGTGAAGTTTGACTAGCAGATTGTGCAATTCTGGAGCATAGTAGGTTGCCAGACAGAATTTCACAATTTCTGGAGGGAAGGCTGGTTTCCCTATAGAATTGCACAATTTTTTGAGAGAGCTGCTCAGCCTATAGCTGGACCAAGTTTGGAGAAACAACCTATGAGGGGAATGCAACAAGCTCTGATGAGCAGGTTGTCATTCTGCAAGAAAATCACTGAAGCTTGTGTACTTGACGAAGCAAGACATGTTGTTGTGAAAGGTTGGTAGGGAGGCTCCAAAACAAAGCTAAGGAAAAATTTTGGATTGTGGTTGTATCTGCTACAACACTTGGCAACACACTGGTAGAACTTTGGCTCTCTGAAAGGACCTTGTTTGTGAAAAGCAAGTCTAACTCCTCTGGAAGTATTGTTTAGTTCTCATCTCGTCTATGTTTCACACTAGCCTGATTGTAAGATGTAGCATCTACCAAGCTCTTTGTCGATTGGCACACATTCCAATCCAAGGAAACACAGTTTTTTCAATTGGGGTTGAGTAGTATATTGGTACGCAAGTAGTATAGTCATGAGAGTCTTAGTTTCATATCTGGTGTTGCTCCACTGTCAGTAGGCCTGGAGAGTACCCCGATAGAGTCACGCAGGAACATAAGCATGGCTCCGCTGCCAGCGAGCCTAGTCAGTACCTCAGCGGAGTTACCTGCATCACCTCTCTGCACAGAAAGCCTTTCTCTTCTTTCGCCTTATTCATTTTTCATTTTTTCATTTTTATTTTTTCATTTTTTACATTTTTTATTTTCACAACTGTGCATAACACTTATTCATTTCAGAGGTAGAAGAGGGATCCCGACTTATTGAGAGCAGAAGAGGTTGTTCCTTCAGAGAATTATTTTATTATATACCTCTAATATGCTTGTTAAGGTTTTCCCCTCACCTTACTCTACTTGACTGAGCTGACAAGGGTTAACCCAAAAATAATCGACGAGAGTAGGTAACAATAGTTAGTGTGCAAGCATTGTGTTTTCACCAAGGTTCACTTTGAACAGTACATATTTTCCATCGACGTATCATGGACTAAAAGTAACAAGTTCTTCATACAGAGGCAGGATGACAGATAACCAAGTAGTGATAACTGCACAAGGCCTCTTGTACTTTACCCAGCTTGTTTCAAGAGTCATACATGGGTTCATGCGAAACTAATTTACGAACAAAACAAGAAAACAAACAATAAAGAAAAGAAAAAGCAGAAGTAAATGCGAAAGAAAAGCCAGTGAGAAAACAAGTAAGTTGCGTTAGCGCTTGAATTTGGCCTCAGGCTGAAAAAGACAAAATCCAAGGCAACATCAAACCACTTAGCCTCGTAGCTAGCCCTACGGGGCAGGAGAGGGCTCTCTCCGGGTCTATCTCGGCAAAAGGTCTTCAAAGGGCGGAGATGACCAATAAAGAACACTGATTTTAGGCTAGTAAACTGATTGAGAAGGTTTGATTTCAGATTTTTAGGGTTTCGGTGGAAAACAGAGGGAGAGCAATTTCGGGTGCGGGGATGGGACACAACTTTTGCAGAGGTCGTTTTGGGGCAAGGTAGGAGATTGTATTGATGCCTTTGATATAAGTGAATGGATAGGAATGACCGGTGAGGAGCTAGAGAGAGCAAGAAACCATCGAGAGTTCTCTTTAGACAGAGGAAAACATAGATATTAAGCAAACTTAAAGGCAGAGCATATAAATTATGAATTCTACCTTAACACTTCATTTACTTAATATGCAGAAAAGAGAAATAGGAAATTGATACACATAAAAAATCTTAAAAGTACATGAGAGAAGCACACCATCAACAAAAATAACCACAGGAATCCCAAATAGTGCTGCAAAACCCTGGTCTTTCCTTTGCCAAAATTGCAGAGATACAAAGTGTAATACAATAGAAGCTTATCCCTCAAGAGTCCAACCTCTCCAACCTCTGAAAATGACTAAGAAAATACATAATATAGGCAAGCTAACACCTTTCCTTGCCTCTAGGGGTCGAGCTCATCCTTCTAGGAGCTGTTTCAACCAATTCTAAACTGAGCACTAAAATCTAGGCAGTCAAAACAACTTGCCTCTATAAGCTAGGAAACCAATTCATTCATTAAATGTTTGCTATTTCATGAATGAATCTTCTAGAATAGGTAAACAAGTGTCATGTCAACATGAAAATACATTAATTACATCAAAGAGGGTGAAAAATCCCATCACAAGTCAAAACTGGTTAAAGCTGGGCGAATTCCTGAGCTGTAGATGAAAAATTGAGAAAATGCGCTGATGTGTAGCGCCCCAATCCTGAACGCGTAGCGCGCCTTTGAGCCAACTTTTGAGGCACTTCCCGGCATCCAAATGAGGAAAACATAGGCTTGTTGGAAAGTTCTGGATGTCTACCTTCCAACCCAAGTGGAATTTCTCAATTTGGTGGTCATTTGCCCCTCCAAAATTGCAATCCCCCAAGACTGCTTCCTGTGTGTCCAAAAAGTGGCAGAAAGTCACTTTTTACATGTTTTTTGACCTTCTGAGGGCTCAAAACCTGATGAAATGTCTTGTCCATTGCTGAGAAAGTGTAATTTGTCATGAAAAATCCAAAAATGCTGAGTTTTTGAGAAATGGACTTGCCCATATTCAGGGTAGCGCGGCGCGCTACGCGTTCAGAGCAAGAACCTGTGTTTGGCAAAAAAAATTCAAAATTGACAAAAACTTCTCCAAATTTTTTGAAATTTGGGCCGGGGGTGTCTCATCAAGTTCCATGCTCCTTCAAAGAGTCTTTGGCCAAAATTTGGAGTGGATCGGGCCTTTTTCTCCGTTTTAGTGCCTTGCTCAACCTCCTTGGATCTAGCGATTGTATTTTTGACATTTCTCTAAAACCATGACACCTGTGTAAAAAGTGAAGGAGGTTTTTCTTCCTTGGCTTGTTTTGAACAAAAACCTCTCTCAGGTTTCCAAAATTCATCTTTGATTTCTCTGAAACATATTTTGAGTGAAACTTATCCCGATGTGTGAAACAAGGAATTTTGTCGAAATGAAGCGAAATGAAGGGGATAAGAGGCTTCTAAATTCTTGGGGAAATGTTTGGAAGTAGGGAGGAATGTTAGGAAGTAGGGGAAAGTGGAATCATGAAGATCAAGTGAGGGGAAGGGGTCCAAAAGGGCAAAACACAAGCCCAACCTAGAAAATTGCCAGGTTATAGCAAGAAACTAGGGTTTGTGCGAAAATGAGGAATTTGGCGAATATAAGGGATGGGAAGCATTTAATAAGGTACTTTAAGGATAGGGGAAGGTGTATGAACATCAGGATACAAGTTTTGCCGAAGATTTGACCGTCCAAGAGAAATTGCGTTCAAAACCCTAGGAGAGGGAAATGACCTTGCCTAGGTGCAACTGAAGCATGAACAAGGTGTAAAATGACTCATTAGACACTGACATGATAATGAAAACCCTATGAATGATGATAGGCTCAGCTGAATGATGACATGGACCGAAATTTGGGCAATTTTGAAAGGATTGAAAGCAAACCCTAGACCTAATGCCTAGTGACCAAATTTTGCTTGAAGACTCACTGAAATGACAAAATTTGACCCTGACACTCTAAAATCACTTTGTAAGAGCATATTTGATCACTGGAGGAAGGCTGGAAAGACTGACACTAACAAGCTGGAAAACAAACAAGCAAAGCAAGTAATAAAAAAAGCATGCAAGCAAATAAACTGAAAGCAACACTACTCCCAATCCTAAGCTAATTGTGCATGGGCCTGATCACGTGAAGTGATATTTCCAATGTAGCCACCGACGCATTGTTTGAACCATGTTGGTGAAGGCTTGGTCCGTGAGCAACCTGGTTGTGTGAACCAGTAAACAAGAAAGATATAACAATGAAGGCAAATGCACTTCATCTTTAAAAGTGTCCACAGGACATAATTAAGTGCAAGTACATGACGTGTGATCCATGGACTTATCATAGTGTCCTGCAACTTTGAAGCATATGCACACACTTGACTGTGACTTGAAATCAAAAGAAAGAAACAAAGACAACTTGTGCCATGCACGTGTGCTTGCAATGTAATATTCCTCCAATGCATGAGTGTGGGATTGTTCAGTTCAAGTGGAGGGAGCATGATCTGTGTGTGGGATTGATCTTCAATGCATACATATGAGTGATGAGGAGCCTCGGGTGATTGAACAATTTCCTAGTCGGAAGTGAAACCAACCTCAGGATAGCGAGCCTAACATAACCATCAGTGCAGACTGAACTTCCTCAACACTCTTGGTTGTTTCAACTTCATCGTCAGATAGAACATCATAAACTGGTGGCTTCGAAAATTGAATGCGATAGAATCATGATCATGATTGAATATGGAAGTAAATGGATCATCACAGCCACGATCAGTAAAATCAATGATTTCATCGGCATCCTCATGCTCTGATGAATCAAACAAAGGGGTAGATGAAAAGTAGACAAATTCATCCTCTGTGTTTCCAGAAAAGGCAGATGAAAGATCAAGTGGATTTTCAATGAATAACTTATCCTCTCTGTTGTTGGACGATGCAATGACTTGCAGTGTGTCCTACGAGTGATCAACAATGGGTGCTGTTAACACCAAGGTTGTTCCCTATGACTCCCAAGGGAATACGACCGGGGTAACCACTAACCAATCTTTGGATCACAGCTTCTAGCCAAACTGTAATCAGAGAGGGCTCTCTCTTTATGATTTGTCTCTGTTATGATGGTGTTTTTAGGCTAGCTATTATGCTCAGGTTTTGGTTTATGTTTTGGTTGAAGGATTTCTTTAAGGTATTATGATATATTGTTTAGAGAGTAAAATACCATTGGGCAATGGAGTCTGGAGTTGTGAAATGATTTGATATGCAGGATTGGTGGTGTTCAAACTACAGGGCCTATTGTGTATCTTAGACAAACAAAGTTAGCTTAAATGGTGATGTATGTCAGCCAACAGAAAGAAATTAAGAATTTTCTATTAAGCTGGTGAGGTGAAAGTGAACACGCTGCACAGGAGAAAACTTGAATTCCTGTGACAAAGGCCACTGTGAAAGGTGTATTCTGAAAGTGCAGCAATTAAGAATTACACTTATCTAGATTACAGATGAAGAAAACATTCATTAACAACACAGATTGAACTCAGGGTACTCAGTGAATAAATCCTGAAAGTTATTCTTTTTCCTTGTTGCTTAGTATTGAAAATCAGATAACATATATGGAATTTAACAAAACAAACAAATAACAGAGAGAGTTACAGAGACTTATTGTATGGTGAAATACACAGGAATCCAACAGTTATCAACAGACACCAGAACGCATTCAACACTTCAGAAATCCGAGAAATTCCATCACTTTCTTTATTAAACTTCTGAAAGGATTACAGCATAAGAATTTCTTCAGGAGAAATCAACAACAACCCTTGCAAGCTCATGCGAAGGGGACTTTATAGGAATGTTTATACAAAATATCTCAGGCATTGAGTCATCTGAGAGAGAAAATATCTTCATAAATTCGTACAGAAAGTAGAAAAGAAGTTATTACAACTTTGAATGCAGCATAAATGCTCTTTAAGTCTGTCAGAGGATAATTTTGACCTTTGGAGGTCAGTGAGTCGGTTGAGCCGCTCTGCTTTAATGCTGGCGAACGCGTCTTTATGTTTGCTGCGCTGTATTTTCTCGGGTTTGCCACTTGTGACTGTGATTGCTGCTGTGGTGACCGAATAGCCCTGCTGAGTTGGCTCAGCCTTTCATCTTTGCTCTGTATGCTTATCTATCAAAATTCTGCCTGTGTACGACTACTTATAAACTGGACAAAAATTAACATTTACAGGTTCTGGCTTGATAATATCATCTGTGTCAATTTTTTCCAGACTTCCTGTGTGGGCAATTGGTGCTTCACAATTGCCTCTATGGTTTCATCTACTTCTGTATACTTATAAAAATTTGGAGGCACATCAAACAGATGATTGATCTCATTCATAATAAAAAATAGGTTGTCCACCCTATTGTATAAAGTTTGCCCTGATGCTGGCCCTGATTCTGCTGAAGTGCTGGGCTGTCCTGCAATTTGTCCTGCAGCATAGGCATCAACCCTTTTGGTGTAGTTTTCAAGGGTAAGCAGTCTTCCTACACTGCTTAATATGCTGGGGAGGCCTCTGTTCTGTAATGCCTGAAATCTGTCCATGAACTTGTTGATTTCAGTCTACATATCCTAGGTTCTTATTTCCAATGTTCCAACAAGGTTTCGTAGTATCAGGACCCTTTTAACCATTGAGATTGTCTCAGTCCTGTGAGCAATTCCCATGGTGGCCAGTTGAGAGCTTGTCCTGTTATTTAAAATATTGATCATTCTGGTGGCAGCATCAGGCATGTTGCCAAGGCTTGATCTAGCTCCGTGTATTTCCCTGTTTGCCTTTGCAATGAGTGCTGATTGTTCATCTATAGTCTCAATGTACTGCCACTGATTGGTGATAGACTGGCCAATATTGGCCCAAAGGACTGTTTTTAGCTCTGCTGTCACCTTTTCTAGTGTGAGCTCCTTCTCAAGCTCGATTATCCTCTTCTTTAGAGCTTTTATTTCTCGTTCCTTTTCAGCTGCATTCTGTTTGCTCTTATCATATCTCTCATTTACTTTAGCCAAAGATTCTTTGGCTGAATTGAGCTCCCACATTTGAGCTTCCAGGACTTGAATTTCATTTTGGAGCTTCTGCATATCCAGACTATGAGTCTGCTCTGTTGTTGGTGCAGTTGTTGATGTAGTTGGTGCTGTAGGCCCTGTTTGCTGAGGAGGAGGGGCAGTTGTTGGAGGAGCTTCCTCAAGATTGATTATTTCAGGAGGAGGGGCAGTTGTTGGAGGAGCTTCCTCAAGATTGATTATTTCAGGAGGAGGCTGGGAGGTTTGACCCTCTTCTCTTTGCTTCAATGCTGCCTGTAGTGCTGCCTTTGGCGCCTCTGATTCTCCTAGTTTGTCTTGAGTCTGGATTAGCTCCTTGTATAGAGATATCAACAGGGTTGTGGCCTCTTGATCATGCCTTTGCTGGGCCACCTCATCTGTTTGAGGGTGGATTGTGGCAGGGAGTTTGATCTTTCTCCTCAAGGCTGCCATGTCAGCATCCCTCAACTTCAATACCTCTTGTATCCCTTTGATATCTTTGGGATCATGTCCAATCTCAATGATTATGTCTTCCAAGGACCTTATTCTGTTGTCCTTTGCCTGGGATGATGCCCTCTCCAACTCCAGTTGAGAGGCTGTATTGTTAAGGCTATTTTGTAGCCTATAGTTATCCAAAGTTTGGTTTGCCAGGGAAGCATAGACCATCTCACCCGTTTGCTTGTGCAGTTCTATCTTGTCCATGGGGTGGATATCCTTGGCAAGGACTTCCAAGTTAGTCCTCAAATAATCAGAGGCAGATTGGGGCTGTACTGCTGTTGGCATGAAATGACTCATGATCATTTTGCCTTCCTGCACATCATATGCAGACATGAGTCTTTGCTGATTGGTGGGAGCCAAGTTTAGCAGATGGTTGTACAGCTGTCTCTTGATGGACTCATTTCTCATCTTAATATCGATGAACTGTTGTTTAATACTAGGCCCACCTTCCCTTTGCTGCCTAGAGGAACTCACTTCTCCTCCCATTGCTCTATCCTGTTCCTGTTGAAAGGAACTTGCTGATGTTTCCCTGCTGGGTGGGACCATACCCAGAGGCTGCCTTATTGGCATCTCTTCCTCTGAAAGAGGATTGATTCTCTGCCTCTTCTCCCCATGAGTTGCTGATGTTGTAAGGGGAGTTTCTCTGTCCCTTTTCCTGCTTGTGTCCTCCCTTTATGGAGTCTGGAGTGTAGATGCCTCAGCTGAAGTATCTTGCCTTGGAGGCTCAGTTTGTTCAGTGGATTTAGGGGCTTCCACTGTTTGCTTTTGTTGGGCAGGCTGTTCCTGCCTTTGTTCTTGTTGTTGTTGCTGCTCCTCTTGCTGCTGCCCTTCTCCCTACTGCTACATCTCTTCTTGTTGCCGCATTAGGGTTTCCATTTGCTCTTCGGTCATAGGAGGTGGCTGTTCCACCTTCTTTTCTTTGCCTTTGTTGACTGTCTGTGGAGGATTCATGGCAGCTTGATGATGCGTTGTTGAGGACGAGGCAGCTGGTCCAAGTTGTTTTTTGTATGAGAGGGGAACCTGTCCACAAGTTTCTAAGTCAGCTTTCTTTTGAATATTTCTAGCCTCTCTCTCTAGCAGCTCCTCACTAGTAATTTCCTCTTCTAGGGTACCTTCTTCCCAGCTTAATCTATTGGCATACTGCTCAATCTCAGGCTGCCTCACATGTGAATAGCTGCCCAATTTGTATCTTATCCTCCTGAGGGAGACAAAGTGATTGGGGTCATAGGGTATCCATTCAAAGCTAGTTTGCAGTTTGAGGGCCTCTAGGATACTGTTTGCCTCTTTCCACCCCTCCTCTTTTCTGTTGTATAGGAAAGGGCCCAGCTGGCTCCTTACCTTCAACTGTGCCTTCTTGTTCTTGCTTTAAAAGTGGAGGTAGTCGGCATTCCCAAATTTCCTGAAATATTCTAAGGCAAAAAGCCTCATGGGGACATACCTTGGCAACCTAAAAGGATTCAACTCACAGCCATATACTCTAATGACTGTGTGGTCTTGGTAGAGGTACCAATTACCAATGCTGTAAGTTTTGTTCAGGTGGAGAATTCTCCTGATGTCATCAGTTAACCTTGGAGGAGGAACACCATCCAATACTGTCATGGCTGGATGAATGAATAAGTCTATGAACTCAGAGTATGTGTATGGTGATACAGAGGCACAATGAAAAACAGAGGTCCAAAACACAACTGACCTTGGATTCCCCTAGGCATTGACTTGCTTCAAGGGAATAGAGAAGCTGGGTGGCTGATAAAACAAGAATAGGTGGTATATGTATGAAGTATACCTGAACAGTCTTTCCCTCTTCAAATTCATGAGCTGGTCATGGATCTTATCTGCAATGTATGTGGCATAATCATAATGTACAGCTGGGGGCTTTCCTGGAGAGAATATAGACAGCATTTCCATTATGATTTCATCCACATCCTCCATTCCCTTGAACCCTAGGACATAGCTGATCAAATCCACTAGCATTCTGCCCAATTCATTCAAGTAATGATATCCAATAGGAGGAGTTCTGATGGCTTCAAACCCTGGTTGTACAAACAGCTGGTTGATTTTGATGGTCTGGTCATTTGACAACTTATTGCCCTTCTTTATCAAGTTCTGCATGTGGAGGGGGGTCAATGGCTTTGCAGTGTGGAAGTGCATCATCTCATTTATGCTTTCTGGGGTGATATGAAACAGAATTGAGCCTGTAGGGCTGAGGACAGCTCTTTGGCCTGGATCATAGCACTCCTGGCATCTGTAGATCAACTCTGGCATAGGATTTACCTGGGGGAGGTTGTAGATGGGCAAGTTTGAGTCCCAAATCCCTAGGATGTCAGCTCCACTAAGGTGCTGGGCTTTCAACTCATTCAGCATCTGAATATTATATTTGGAGCCTAATGGAAACCAGTCTAGCATTTGATAATCCATATCTCCCAGGGCTTTCCATTCTAATTCCTGGTGAGGGGCATTGAGAGGCTTGATGTTCAGTGCAATTGGAGTCTCCATGGTCTATTCAGTTTCTGTCTTGCAGGTGAATTAGTTCAAGTGAGCAGTACAGCACAGAGGTGACTTTTTGCAATGCAACTATGAATTATAGGGACCAGAGGGTGGAGTGGACATGCAGCAATTGAAATACTGCTCGAATTATGAATAAGACCAATGCCTGGTCTCCCTCTGTCTTCTTTGGCAGGTTTTAAATAGCTTGACCAACTGTCTCACGTTTGCGCGAGCAGTTTACAATTTTTCGACCAAAACTCGGGAAATGAAGGCTCACCCGGTGGTTTCAAGGTTGCAGTTGTAATTTAGAAGTGTTGCAGAGGAAAACTGTCGGTGAAATAGTGAGTTTCAGTGTTCCTTAAGCGTTCTGAGCAATTTACAGTGAATTTAGGCGTACGGAGGATGAACTATGAGAAATACCTGGCTAACCGCGAACAGAGGTCGTAACTGTGGGTGGAATTGGTGCTCCGGAGGTCTTCAGGTCAATTCCCGCAGGTGGCGCAGTTCAGGACGTGAAATAGCATGCAGAGGAAATAATAGCAAATGAGCGAAAAGTATGAAAAAACGCGTTTTTTGGCTAAAATATGGACTTTTTGCAATTTGGCGCCTTTTCTGTGATGACGTCAGCATGACGTCATAGGGTGGGGTCAGCCTCGGATGACGTCAGCATGACGTCATCGGATGAGGTGGCGGGCTGCCATTGGTCCATGGGGTAATGAGGTGGCAGGCACGTTGGCACAGATGCGGACAAAAGTGTGATGCGGTGGCAGGCACGGTGATGACGTGGGGATGGCGCTGGACCCGCAAACCGGGCGGTGAGTGACCTAACGGTTACGGTTTAGCCCTAACAGTTACAGTTTCTCGGGGCGGTTATGATACGGCCCCGCATTTGTCAGAGGTTGCTTCGAGAGCCCTCAATGGGCGATGCGTGGCCGCGTACTGACGTAACGCAACGTCACTTTCTCGGGCGCTAAACCTCTGTCGCGGGGACTGCTCCGATATCCATAAGGACCGTCGGATCTCTTGGATTTGATCCGACGGTGGACGGGATGATGACATGATAGGTGGATAGGGTCTGCGAGTGGAGGAATAAATATATATATTTTTAATGTCTTTTCAATATATTCCGAAAAATCGAATATATGCGCAAACTTTGGTTAAGCAGCGGAAAGTGGGTTTTTTTCGGGGTTTTTTGGTAGTTTCAAAGGGGTTTCATGGATAAAGGGGTTTTGTAAGGTTTTCAGATGCGCAATAAGACAGCCCCAATACTTTGGATAAGAGAACAAAGTGGGTATTTAGGGTTTATTTTTTGTAAATGAAGTGGGTATAGGCAAAACCAGGTCATTTGTGAGACTCTTTTTATCAAATGAAGCTTTCCAAGGGGCCAAATGAATTGAGAGGAGGGGAGGGGGTTAGGGTTAGGTTTATCAAAGTGACCAGATGCCATTTTATCCCTGACAGAGAACTTATTGGCTATAATGCCAAAAGGGGGGATATTTATACAAATTTTGGGGTTTATACACCATGGTGTTAATACTAGTAGGGGAAAGGTAATGTAGGGGGTTTACATAGTAGTTCTAGAGTTAATATGGATGAAGGGGTAAATGGAGGGGAAACCACTAAGCTTTATTTGAAACTTACTTAGTTTAGAGAGTAGATCAAAATGAAAAGAGTTTTAGACAAGAAATGTGGCTTTTAAAAGATTAAGAACCACTATGAAACCACAATCTATCCCATGAAACTCAGATGTTGAGGGAGTGTTAGTAATGAAATGGAGAGGGGGAGAAGGGAGGTTAGACATGCCTCTTGACTGGTGTAACTTGATGAAGAGTAAATCCATCTGAATTTCATTGACTTTGCTTTGGTCAACCAAGTCAGCACACATGCAACTTGTAGGAAATGACCTTTCTGCAACTCCCACTGCCTACCCATCTATTTGCCTAGCATTTTTTATTCCTTCTTGGAGGGTGCATTTGGGCTTGCAGACCCTTACTTGCCTTTTCTTTTCTTTGGTTTTTTTCTTTTGCTTTCTATCTACTTCTGCCCTTATTTCTTCCAAGGTCCCAGATTAAGCTGTTGGGAGCCTTCTATTCTCTACCTGAACTACTTTGTCTACCAAGATTAAATAGTTTGGACAGACTTCCTTCTCTATTCTACAACAGAAAATTCAAACATGGCATGATCCAGATTAAACTGTTGAATCATCCATCAAAATTTGGAGCCAGGTCGAGCTCTTTTCATACCTTGTCTTCTTTCAGGAAATATGGGATCTTTGCATAGCCAAAGCAGAGCATATTTGGAACTTCTCTTGCCAATCATGAAATATGAAACCTATTGGTATAGGTAGCTAACAGTGGCTCCACATGGGGATGGTTTTTCATTTGAAAGACCAAGAACAGCAGGTCAGCTTGCCTTGCTCTTTGGCTGCCCATATCATTCTTGAAGTTTGCTGCTTTGAAGTGCCAAATTGTGTGCTTCTTTTCTTGGAAGACCTTTGATTCTATTTACCTTTTGCTGATAGTCAACAAAGTAAGAAAGCTGCATTTTTCACAGTTTTGAACAGAAAATAATATATACATCTGCATATCTACATGGGAGAATCAGGTTGCACTCATGGGTGATATTCAAAATAGTGCTTCAGCATCCTGCCATTCACAGGACCTTCATCCAAATCAGTTTCATTGAGACTCTTAAGGAAGTAAGTGTTGTTTCCTTGTACTGCTTGGACAACAAATGGTCCTCTCCAAAGGGAATTGAATTTTCCATGTTTTCCCTTCTCCTCTCTTCTTGCATCCCACTTGAGGACTTTGTCACCAATGCTGAAGTCTTCTGCCTTAGTTCTTCTATCAAAGGCCTTCTTTAATTTCTCTTGTAATACTTGCACTCTGCTGAAAACTTGGTCCCTAGTTTGCTGCAAACAAATTATCTGATTGATCCTTCTTTGCATATCATTTGGTTCTGCTTGGCTTTCTTGAAGAAGCTTAATAACAGGCACTCCTAGTGATGAGGGAAATTTGGCTTCTAGTCCATAAACCAACTCATATGGGCTGGTCCCAATTGATCTTTTTGTTGTTAGTCTATCTGCCCATAAGGCATTGACTAGTTTCTTGTGCCAGTTCTTTTTGTTCTCTTCCAGCACCTTCTTTATGATATTTACCAGGCTTTTATTTGATGACTCAGCAAGGCCATTTCCTTGAGGATAGTATGCAGTGGAATGGCCCAGAGTGATGTGAAATTTATGGCAGAAGTTGACCATTTTCTTGGATCTGAAAGCAGCAGCATTGTCTGTTATTACTTTGTCAGGACATCCAAATCTAGCCAATATGTTGTTCTCCAAGAACTGAATGATAGTGGAATCATTTGCTTGTCTACATGGAACAGCTTCAATCCACTTGGTGAAGTAGTCTGTGGCTATCAAGATCCATCTATATTGGCCTGAAGATGAGGGATGAATTTACCCAATGAAGTCCAAACCCCATTGTTGAAAAGGTCTCTCTGTTGCTATAGGCCTTAAAGGAAGTGGCAGCAACTGCCTCTTTCCCTCAAACACTTGACATTTATGACATGAGGTGGTGAATTTCTTAACATCAGAGAACATGGTGGGCCAGTAGTACCCAGCCCTTAGTATTTTATCCACAGTGGACTTCCAGTACAAGTGTCCACCACAGTCTCCTGCATGAAACTCTTGCATGATATTGTTAGTTTCATTTTCCATTAAACAGTGCAGCAATATACCTTCATGGTTTTTCCAAAGAAAATTGCCATCCATCACACAAAATCTTGATGTTTTCATTTTTAAGAACCTACACTTAGTTTTGGACAGTCCTGGGGGAGCACACAGGTTTTGTAACACATAACAGATATCAGAGTACCAAGGGGATTGTTAAAAGGCTACATTGATCTTTGGATTCGCCAGCTCTGTTTCACTGTCCAGTTGATTGATATCTAGGGCTTGGAAATTTGCTTCTGTCATTAATTTGGCCAGACCTTGCCCTTTTATTAATTTTGTAGGTTTTATTTCAATGTCAAATTCCAAAATGCTGGCAATCCATTTTCCTCTTCTGCCTTCTAAATTTTCTTGAGTGAGAATGTCTTTGACAATAGGACTTGGCACATATGCTATAACATGGGAGTATAGGATGTAAATCCTAAAGCCTTTAATGGCTTTGACCAAAGCATAATCTTGCTTTTCCATGATTTGATATTTCAGGGGTGCATCTCTAAGAGCCTTGCTAAAGGAAGCAATTGGCTTTTCATTTCCTTGGTCATCCTTTTGCAGTAAAACAGCAGCTATAGTATGCTCAGAGGCAAAGGAGAAGATTATAAAGTCTCTGTCAAATTGAGGATTGGTCAGGACCGGGGTTCGAGTAAGAGCCAGTTTTATACTCTCAAAGGCTTGATTGGCTTCAACAGTCCACTTGACTTTTGAATCTTTCTTTAGCATGTTATTTAATAATCTAATTAGTTCTGCTAGGTTTGGGATAAACCTTCTCAAGAAATTGATTTTTCCCAGGAATCCTTGCAATTCTTTGACATTTCTTGGGTGAGGCATTTGTAGGATAGCCTGTATCCTATCTGGGTCAATTCTTATGCCATCTTTAGAAATGATGTGGCCCAATAGCTTGCCTTCTTCTAAGCCAAAGAGGGACTTCTTAGGATTCAAGGAAATTCCATATTTTCTGCATTTAAGGAAGGTCTGTCTCAAATGTTTTATATGTTCTTGGTCTGATTTTGAGAAAGGTGTAAGGTCATCTAGGTAAATGACTAAAAAGTCATGAATCTCCTTGGCAAAGGCAATATCCATGGCTCTTTGAAAAGTTTCCCTTGCGTTTTTCAATCCAAAAGGCATCTTTACATATTTTAAAGTTCCCCATGGGGTTGTAAATGTTGTTTTGTCCTGATCATCAGGGTGAACTAATATCTAGTTGAAACCTGAGAATCCATCAAGTAGAGAAATTCTGGAAGCCCCCACTACTCTCTGTAAAATGTGATCCATCTTGGGTAAGGGGTAATTGTCTTAGAGGGATACTTGGTTCAGATTCCTTAGATCCACACACAACCTAATTTCGCCAGTCTTCTTTCTTGTAGGGACCAGGTTGGAGATCCATTCAGAGAATCTGATTGGTGCTATGATGCCTGCTTTGAACATTTTTTGTACCTCTTGTTCCATTGCTGGGAGAAGCATAGGATTGATTCTCCTCAGTTTTTGTTTAAAGGGCTTTTGATCTGTTTTGAGAGGGATAGTGTGTTGGATTACAGAGGTGTCATAGGACTTTAGGTCCTCATAGCTCCATGCAAAAACATCCTGGAACTCTTTGAAGAGGTAAATGTATTTTGGCTTTTGGTCAGGAGGTAAGGAAGCAGATAATTTAATTATCTTGGGTTTGTCAATTGTACCTATGTTACATTCTTCAATGGCTGCATTTAGGGGTTGCATTTTTGGTTTTCTGGGAATATCATTTAAATCAAAGATGTCCTCTAGTTGGGTTAGGCCTGTTGGTAGAAAATTGTCTTTTAGCTCAATGATTTCCGTTTCAGCATTGGACACTCCCTCTTCCCAGTCAACTTGTTGAATTTGCTGGACGTTTTCTATATTGAAAATAGTTGGATTCAGCATTTGTTTTGCAGTTCTAGGTGATATTGGCTGAGCAGTCTGTTGAAACTGTATTTGTGATGGACTTGCTCCATCAAGTATTTGTGATTGACTTGCTGACTCAAGTATTTGTGATTGACTTTCTCTCTCATTGTTTATATTTAGTCCTGCAAATTCTTGCTGCAGAGTTAAAAAATGGTTTATTTGCTTGTCATCCTCAAATACTTGCCAATCATTGATGTTGTTTGGAATGGAGGGTCTGTGTTTTACCTCAGCTGTAAAAAAATGGTAGGGCTCAAAGGGCAACTTGCATGTGCTTGCAAAGGTGGCTAAACTATGAGCATGTAGATTTTGGGTTCTGGGAATTTTAGTAATTTGGAATTCAGAGAAAAAGTTTAGTACCTCAGCAACAACAGACCTATAAGTCCTTAGTCTTTTGTCATTGGTGACAAAGTTTCCTTTCACTTGTTGGATAACTAAATCTGAATCTCCCATGATTGAAACCCTGGCAGCTTGTAAGAATTTTTCCAACTTGAGTCCTAGTAAAAGGGCTTCATATTCTGCCATGTTATTAGTACATCTGAAATTCAATCTATAGGCTCTGCCTTCTGCATGACTATTTTCTTTATTGTGTACCCAAACTCCAGCTCCTGCCCCTAATTTGTTGACTGAGCCATCAAATTCAAGGAACCATAGAATATCTTGTTGGGAAGGAGGTTTTATGATCTGTTCATGGGCTGGTAATGTAAGTAGCAATTGTGGTTTTTTCTCTAGCTTGTCTTCTAGGGCAGTCTCATCATTTAATTGGATGTTCTTGACAACCAGGGCAGCAGCAACCTCTTGTGTTTGATTAACTGTTGTTTCATGGGTGGTACTACTTTCATTTGAATCTTCATCTTGTATGAATGTCTTGGTTTCAACCTCACCTTTTGAAGGAATTGTGGTGTCATTGAAGAGAATGTATGAGTCTATGTCTGAGTGGATAGCATATATGGGAAAATTTTGAGGCTTTTCTTCACTGCTGACCATGTATTTCATTAGAGTTTCTCTGTACAGTCTTTTTGGTTGCCCAAAAACAGAGATGGTGGCATATGACATGTCTAATTGCAGGGAACCTTGGAGTTTAGCTCCCCATGATCTTGACAACAGCATTCCATACTTAGGTGGGATATCATCAACTACCACATCCATTAGGATTGTCTTGTTTGGGTATTGAACTAGAGACACACACAAGTCTTTTATGAGACCTAGACACTTGACTTGGCTGGAGTCAAAGGAAAACAAATCCTTGTATGGTCTTGTTATGTCTAAATTCAATCTCTCCATGACTGCTTTTGGCATGAGATTGTGAGAGGCACCTAAGTCAAACATTGCATTATGTAATATTTTGTCATGAATATGTAAACTGACATAGAAAGGCAGTACCCCTGTGACTACTGTTTTTCCATCCACTTCTGGGCCGAACAGGAGTTATGGGGTGTCATCCAGCACATTGACATCATCTTTGTTGCTAGTGAGTTGAAGGGACCTTTTGATTTGCAATTTATAGATGTCATGCTTGGCTAATTCCAAGAGAGGAATAGCTATTTATATTTTTCCAATTTCTGTTTCAAGATCAAAAGGTTTTTCAGATTGGGTCTTGGGGTTATAGGTGACAGTTCTTTCCTTGTTCATTACATCTTCTTCTTGATTTTTGTTTTGACTTTGGGACTTATCCTTTTTACTCATCTCTTGAGGAGTAATATTTAAATTAGGATGAGAAGATGAAGTGTCCAGAGACTGCTGTCTTAAGGACAGTGGTTCAGTGATCTCCTCAACAATCACTTCTTCTGTAGGTGAATTTATTTTGTCATTAGGTTCTGTGACTATAACTCTTTCAGGCTGCTGATTATCCTTTTTCTTTTCAGGCTGGCTAACATTCACAGTTCTGCTCCTTAGCTTGTACTGTTTATGGACTTCATAAACGGCAGTGTCATAGCCTTGTTTAAAGTCAAAGGATTCACCTGATTTAGTTTGGAACAGTTTGATTTCCTCATCCTCATGATCTTCTTGTGTTAAGAAAACTTGACTTTCACCATCTAGCCCTATTAAATTAATCTCAGGATCTTCATTGGGCTCTGCTGAAGTGGAGGTTTCAGCATAATTTTCTTGGAAAGGGGGTCTTATATCTTGATCAGCACTGGTTTTGCCAATGCCTGGGTTTTGAGTTCTCCTAAAATTTGGATTCCTAGGAGGGTTGTTTTGTGGTGCTTCCCATGATGATTTTCTTTCAACCGATTCCACTGTATCACCTAATATTTTCATTCCATTTAATATGGCATCAAGCTTTTGATCAAAGGCAGAGGGTTCCTCTTTGAAAACAGTCCTCTTTTCCAACCTTGCCCTGTTTCTTTTTGCAATTAGGTTGGCTTCCACTGTGACAGCAACCCTTTGGGCCTCTTCAAGGGATTGACAGTCTCTTTCCTTCAACTGATAGGCCATGTCAGGGTCAAAACCATCAGGGAATTTGTACAAGGCTAAATCAGGAGGATGCCTTAAATTTGTGGAATTGAGTTATATACATTGTTAAATCTTGCACAATACTCCAAAACAATCTCCTGGGGACCTCTTTTGATAGTGTCATATTCCCCAAGTATGTGCAGAGGATCTTTCTTCTTCTCCCATCTACTAGTAAAGGCTTGATACAGTTCAGCAGGAGTTGTAATGGAGTTTGCATTCAGGGATCTAAACCAAGTTCTTACATCCCCAGTTAGGCTTTGAACAAACATCCTCATTCTGACACTGTCATCATCTATTTCATAGGTCTTAAAATGGTCTTGCATCCTCTTGGCGTGCTGGGCAGCTGTCAGAGGGCCATTGGAGTCAAAATATGAAATTTTGGTTTGGTAATCTTGGGGTAGGGCTGCAACATTAGCTGGTATCTGCAAGGGTGCATATCTATTGGCCATATTTACAGGATTTAGAGGATTTACAGGGGCAGCTGGGATAATAGGAACAATGTGTATCACAGGGGTAACAAGTAGGGGTGAACCTAGAAGGTTGGTTGAGGGGATATGTGCAGTGGATGAAGATGTGAGTGGAGGACTTTGAGATGTGGATGGTGAACTAGGGGAACTAGGGGTAGACCGGAAGAAGACCTTGCATGGGGTAGATATAAGGCTAGGATGATCTGACTCTGAGGTTAGATCAGCAGGCTGCTCCTGCTTTTGCAGCCTCCTAATGTTCCTTGGGATGGTATTTGGATTATCAACAATGATAATTGGATTAGGGTCAGGATTTGCCCTAGTATGCCGTGGATTTTTCTTAGGAGCCAATTTCTAACTGTTTTTTTAGGATTTTGTGGGAAATTTTTATATCTAAAGGACTGGATGAAGATTTTGGAATGGCTATATATTCTCAGAGCTAAGATGAAGATTCCCTAAACAAGCTCCTCCCTAAAACTGTTAATGTAATACAGAAATAGATTAAAGGCCTCTTGACTTATCTCAGGCTTGATAGTAGCTATGGAAAATATATAGTAATTGAAAAAGTCTCAAGCAATCCCCAGCGGAGTCGCCAATTATGTTAACACCAAGGTTGTTCCCTATGACTCCCAAGGGAATACGGCCGGGGTAACCACTAACCAATCTTTGGATCACAGCTTCTAGCCAAACTGTAATCAGAGAGGGCTCTCTCTTTATGATTTGTCTCTGTTATGATGGTGTTTTTAGGCTAGCTATTATGCTCAGGTTTTGGTTTATGTTTTGGTTGAAGGATTTCTTTCAGGTCTTATGATATATTGTTTAGAGAGTAAAATACCATTGGGCAATGGAGTCTGGAGTTATGAAATGATTTGATATGCAGGATTGGTGGTGTTCAAACTGCAGGGCCTATTGTGTATCTTAGACAAACAAAGTTAGCTTAAATGGTGATGTATGTCAGCCAACAGAAAGCAATTAAGAATTTTCTATTAAGCCGGTGAGGTGAAAGTGAACACGCTGCATAGGAGCAAACTTGAATTCCTGTGACAAAGGCCACTGTGAAAGGTGTATTCTGAAAGTGCAGCAATTAAGAATTACACTTATCTAGATTACAGATGAAGAAAACATTCATTAACAACACAGATTGAACTCAGGGTACTCAGTGAATAAATCCTGAAAGTTATTCTTTTTCCTTGTTGCTTAGTATTGAAAATCAGATAACATATATGGAATTTAACAAAACAAACAAATAACAGAGAGAGTTACAGAGACTTATTGTATGGTGAAATACACAGGAATCCAGCAGTTATCAACAGACACCAGAACGCATTCAACACTTCAGAAATCCGAGAAATTCCATCACTTTCTTTATTAAACTTCTGAAAGGATTACAACATAAGAATTTCTTCAGGAGAAATTAACAACAACCCTTGCAAGCTCATGCGAAGGGGACTTTATAGGAATGTTTATACAAAATATCTCAGGCATTGAGTCATATGAGAGAGAAAATATCTTCGTAAATTCATACAGAAAGTAGAAAAGAAGTTATTACAACTTTGAATGCAGCATAAATGCTCTTTAAGTCTGTCAGAGGATAATTTTGACCTTTGGAGGTCAGTGAGTCGGTTGAGCCGCTCTGCTTTAATGCTGGCGAACACGTCTTTATGTTTGCTGCGCTGTATTTTCTCGGGTTTGCCACCTGTGACTGTGATTGCTGCTGTGGTGACCGAATAGCCCTGCTGAGTTGGCTCAACCTTTCATCTTTTCTCTGTATGCTTATATATGAAAATTCTGCCTGTGTACGACTACTTATAAACTGGAAAAAAATTAACATTTACAGGTTCTGGCTTGATAATATCATCTGTGTCAATTTTTTCCAGACTTTCTGTGTGGGCAATTGGTGCTTCACAATTGCCTCTATGGTTTCATCTGCTTCTGTATACTTATAAAAATTTGGAGGCACATCAAACAGATGATTGATCTCATTCATAATAAAAAATAGGTTGTCCACCCTATTGTATAAAGTTTGCCCTGATGCTGGCCCTGATTCTGCTGAAGTGCTGGGCTGTCCTGCAATTTGTCCTGCAGCATAGGCATCAACCCTTTTGGTGTAGTTTTCAAGGGTAAGCAGTCTTCCTACACTGCTTAATATGCTGGGGAGGCCTCTGTTCTGTAATGCTTGAAATCTTTCCACGAACTTGTTGATTTCAGTCTGCATATCCTGGGTTCTTCTTTCCAATGTTCCAACCAGGTTTCGTAGTGTCAGGACCCTTTTAACCATTGAGATTGTCTCAGCCCTGTGAGCAATTCCCATGGTGGCCAGTTGAGAGCTTGTCCTGTTATTTAAAATATTGATCATTCTGGTGGCAGCATCAGGCATGTTGCCAAGGCTTGCTCTAGCTCTGTGTATTTCCCTGTTTGCCTTTGCAATGAGTGCTGATTGTTCATCTATAGTCTCAATGTACTGCCACTGATTGGTGATAGACTGGCCAATATTGGCCCAAAGGACTGTTTTTAGCTCTGATGTCACCTTTTCTAGTGTGAACTCCTTCTCAAGCTCGGTTATCCTCTTCTTTAGAGCTTTTATTTCTCGTTCCTTTTCAGCTGCATTCTGTTTGCTCTTATCATATCTCTCATTTACTTTAGCCAAAGATTCTTTGGCTGAATTAAGCTCCAACATTTGAGCTTCCAGGACTTGAATTTCATTTTGGAGCTTCTGCATATCCAGACTATGAGTCTGCTCTGTTGTTGGTGCAGTTGTTGATGTAGTTGGTGCTGTAGGCCCTGTTTTCTGAGGAGGAGGGGCAGTTGTTGGAGGAGCTTCCTCAAGATTGATTATTTCAGGAGGAGGCTAGGAGGTTTGACCCTCTTCTCTTTGCTTCAATGCTGCCTGTAGTGCTGCCTTTGCAGCCTCTGATTCTCCTAGTTTGTCTTGAGTCTGGATTAGCTCCTTGTATAGAGATATCAACAGGGTTGTGGCCTCTTGATCATGCCTTTGCTGGGCCACCTCATCTGTTTGAGGGTGGATTGTGGCAGGGAGTTTGATATTTCTCCTCAAGGCTGCCATGTCAGCATCCCTCAACTTCAATATCTCTTGTATCCCTTTGATATCTTTGGGATCATGTCCAATCTCAATGATTATGTCTTCCAAGGACCTTATTCTGTTGTCCTTTGCCTGGGATGATGCCCTCTCCAACTCCAGTTGAGAGGCTGTATTGTTAAGGCTATTTTGTAGCCTATAGTTATCCAAGGTTTGGTCTGCCAGGGAAGCATAGACCATCTCACCCGTTTGCTTGTGTAGTTCTATCTTGTCCATGGGGTGGATATCCTTGGTAAGGACTTCCAAGTTAGTCCTCAAATAATCAGAGGCAGATTGGGGCTGTACTGCTGTTGGCATGAAATGACTCATGATCATTTTGCCTTCCTGCACATCATATGCAGACATGAGTCTTTGCTGATTGGTGGGAGCCAAGTTTAGCAGATGGTTGTACAGCTGTCTCTTGATGGGCTCATTTCTCATCTTAATATCGATGAACTGTTGTTTAATACTAGGCCCACCTTCCCTTTGCTGCCTAGAGGAACTCACTTCTCCTCCCATTGCTCTATCCTGTTCCTGTTGAAAGGAACTTGCTGATGTTTCCCTGCTGGGTGGGACCATACCCAGAGGCTGCCTTATTGGCATCTCTTCCTCTGAAAGAGGATTGATTCTCTACCTCTTCTCCCCATGAGTTGCTGATGTTGTAAGGGGAGTTTCTCTGTCCCTTTTCCTGCTTGTGTCCTCCTTTTGTGGAGTCTGGAGTGTAGATGCCTCAGCTGAAGTCTCTTGCCTTGGAGGCTCAGTTTGTTCAGTGGATTTAGGGGCTTCCACTGTTTGCTTTTGCTGGGCAGGCTGTTCCTGCCTTTGTTCTTGTTGTTGTTGCTACTCCTCTTGCTGCTGCCCTTCTCCCTGCTGCTCCATCTCTTCTTGTTGCTGCATTAGGGTTTCCATTTGCTCTTCGGTCATAGGAGGTGGCTGTTCCACCTGCTTTTCTTTGCCTTTGTTGACTGTCTGTGGAGGATTCATGGCAGCTTGATGATGCGTTGTTGAGGACGAGGCAGCTGGTCCAGGTTGTTTTTTGTATGAGAGGGGAACCTGTCCACAAGTTTCTAAGTCAGCTTTCTTTTGAATATTTCTAGCCTCTCTCTCTAGCAGCTCCTCACTAGTAATTTCCTCTTCTAGGGTACCTTCTTCCCAGCTTAATCTATTGGCATACTGCTCAATCTCAGGCTGCCTCACGTGTGAATAGCTGCCCAATTTGTATCTTATCCTCCTGAGGGAGACAAAGTGATTGGGGTCATAGGGTATCCATTCAAAGCTAGTTTGCAGTTTGAGGGCCTCTAGGATACTGTTTGCCTCTTTCCACCCCTCCTCTTTTCTGTTGTATAGGAAAGGGCCCAGCTGGCTCCTTACCTTCAACTGTGCCTTCTTTTTCTTGCTTTAAAAGTGGAGGTAGTCGGCATTCCCAAATTGCCTGAAATATTCTAAGGCAAAAAGCCTCATGGGGACATACCTTGGCAACCTAAAAGGCTTCAACTCACAGCCATATACTCTGATGACTATGTGGTCTTGGTAGAGGTACCAATTACCAATGCTGTAAGTTTTGTTCAGGTGGAGAATTCTCCTCATGTCATCAGTTAACCTTGGAGGAGGAACACCATCCAATACTGTCATGGCTGGATGAATGAATAATTTTATGAACTCAGAGTATGTGTATGGTGATATAGAGCCACAATGAAAAACAGAGGTCCAAAACACAACTGACCTTGGATTCCCCTGGGCATTAACTTGCTTCAAGGGAATAGAGAAGCTGGCTGGCTGATAAAACAAGAATAGGTGGTATATGTATGAAGTATACCTGAACAGTCTTTCCCTCTTCAAATTCATGAGCTAGTCATGGATCTTATCTGCAATGTATGTGGCATAATCATAATGTACAGCTGGGGGCTTTCCAAGAGAGAATATAGACAGCATTGCCATTATGATTTCATCCACATCCTCCATTCCCTTGAACCCTAGGACATAGCTGATCAAATCCACTAGCATTCTGCCCAATTCATTCAAGTAATGATATCCAATAGGAGGAGTTCTGATGGCTTCAGACCCTGGTTGTACAAACAGCTGGTTGATTTTGATGGTCTGGTCATTTGACAACTTATTCCCCTTCTTTATCAAGTTCTGCATGTAGAGGGGGGTCAATGGCTTTGCAGTGTGGAAGTGCAGCATCTCATTTATGCTTTCTGGGGTGATATGAAACAGAATTGAGCCTGTAGGGCTGAGGACAGCTCTTTGGCCTGGATCATAGCACTCCTGGCATCTGTAGATAAACTCTGGCATAGGATTTACCTGGGGGAGGTTGTAGATGGGCAAGTTTGAGTCCCAAATCCCTAGGATGTCAGCTCCACTAAGGTGCTGGGCTTTCAACTCATTCAGCATCTGAATATTATATTTGGAGCCTAATGGAAACCAGTCTAGCATTTGATAATCCATATCTCCCAGGGCTTTCCATTCTAATTCCTGGTGAGGGGCATTGAGAGGCTTGATGTTCAATGCAATTGGAGTCTCCATGGTCTATTCAGTTTCTGTCTTGCAGGTGAATTAGTTCAAGTGAGCAGTACAACACAGAGGTGACCTTTTGCAATGCAACTGTGAATTATAGGGACCAGAGGGTGGAGTGGACACGCAGCAATTGAAATACTGCTTGAATTATGAATAAGACCAATTCCTGGTCTCCCTCTGTATTCTATGGCAGGTTTTAAATAGCTTGACCAACTGTTTCACGTTTGCGCGAGCAGTTTACAGTTTTTCGACCAAAACTCGGGAAATGAAGGCTCAGCCGGTGGTTTCAAGGTTGCAGTTGTAATTTAGAACTGTTGCAGAGGAAAACTGTCGGTGAAATAGTGAGTTTCAGTGTTCCTTAAGCGTTCTGAGCAATTTACAGTGAATTTAGGCGTATGGAGGATGAACTATGAGAAATACCTGGCTAACCGCGAACAGAGGTCGTAACTGTGGGTGGAATTGGTGCTCCGGAGGTCTTCAGGTCGATTCCCGCAGGTGGCGTAGTTCAGGACGTGAAATAGCATGCAGAGGAAATAATAGCAAATGAGCGAAAAGTATGAAAAAACATGTTTTTTGGCTAAAATATGGACTTTTTGCAATTTGGCGCCTTTTCTGTGATGACGTCAGCATGACGTCATAGGGTGGGGTCAGACTCGGATGACGTCAGCATGACATCATCAGATGAGGTGGCAGGCTGCCATTGGTCCACGGGGTAATGAGGTGGCAGGCACGTTGGCACAGATGCGGACAAAAGTGTGATGCGGTGGCAGGCACGGTGATGACGTGGGGATGGCGCTGGACCCGCAAACCAAGCGGTGAGTGACCTAACGGTTACGGTTTAGCCCTAACAGTTACGGTTTCTCGGGGCGGTTATGATACGGCTCCGCATTTGTCAGAGGTTGCTCCGAGAGCCCTCAATGGGTGACGCGTGGTCGCGTACTGACGTAACGCAACGTCACTTTCTCGGGCGCTAAACCTCTGTCGCGGGGACTGCTCCGATATCCATAAGGACCGTCGGATCTCTTCGATCTGATCCGACGGTGGACGAGATGATGACATGATAGGTAGATAGGGCCTGCGGGCGGAGGAATAAATATATATTTTTTAATGTCTTTTCAATATATTCCGAAAAATCGAATATATGCACAAACTTTGGTTAAGCAGCGGAAAGTGGGTTTTTTTCGGGGTTTTTTGGTAGTTTCAAAGGGGTTTCATGGATAAAGGGGTTTTGTAAGGTTTTCAGATGCGCAATAAGACAGCCCCAATACTTTGGATAAGAGAACAAAGTGGGTATTTCGGGTTTATTTTTTGTAAATGAAGTGGGTATAGGCAAAACCAGGTCATTTGTGAGACTCTTTTTATCAAATGAAGCTTTCCAAGGGGCCAAATGAATTGAGAGGAGGGGAGGGGGTTAGGGTTAGGTTTATCAAAGTGACCAGATGCCATTTGATCCCTGACAGAGAACTTATTGGCTATAATGCCAAAAGGGGGGATATTTATACAAATTTTGGGGTTTATACACCATGGTGTTAATACTAGAAGGGGAAAGGTAATGTAGGGGGTTTACATAGTAGTGTTAGAGTTAATATGGATGAAGGGGTAAATGGAGGGGAAACCACTAAGCTTTATTTGAAACTTACTTAGTTTAGAGAGTAGATCAAAATGAAAAGATTTTTAGACAAGAAATGTGGCTTCTAAAAGATTAAGAACCACTATGAAACCACAATCTATCCCATGAAACACAGATGTTGAGGGAGTGTTAGTAATGAAATGGAGAGGGGGAGAAGGGAGGTTAGACATGCCTCTTGACTGCTGTAACTCGATGAAGAGTAACTCCATCTGAATTTCATTGACTTTGCTTTGGTCAACCAAGTCAACACACATGCAACTTGTAGGAAATGACCTTTCTGCAACTCCCACTGCCTACCCATCTATTTGCCTAGCATTTTTTATTCCTTCTTGGAGGGTGCATTTGGGCTTGCAGACCCTTACTTGCCTTTTCTTTTCTTTGGCTTTTTTCTTTTGCTTGCTATCTACTTCTGCCCTTATTTCTTCCAAGGTCCCAGATTAAGCTGTTGGGAGCCTTCTATTCTCTACCTGAACTACTTTGTCTGCCAATATTAAATAGTTTGGACAGACTTCCTTCTCTATTCTACAACAGAAAATTCAAACATGGCATGATCCAGATTAATCTGTTGAATCATCCATCAAAATTTGGAACCAGGTCAAGCTCTTTTCATACCTTGTGTTCTTTCAGGAAATATGGGATCTTTGCATAGCCAAAGCAGAGCATATTTGGAACTTCTCTTGCCAATCATGAAATATGAAACCTATTGGTATAGGTAGCTAACAGTGGCTCCACATGGGGATGGTTTTTCATTTGAAAGACCAAGAACAGCAGGTCAGATTGCCTTGCTCTTTGGCTGCCCATATCATTCTTGAAGTTTGCTGCTTTGAAGTGCCAAATTGTGTGCTTCTTTTCTTGGAAGACCTCTGATTCTATTTACCTTTTGCTGACAGTCAATAAAGTAAGAAAGCTGCATTTTTTACAGTTTTGAACAGAAAATAATATATACATCTGCATATCTACATGGGAGAATCAGGTTGCACTCATGGGTGATATTCAAAATAGTGCTTCAGCATCCTGCCATTCACAGGACCTTCATCCAAATCAGTTTCATTGAGACTCTTAAGGAAGTAAGTGTTGTTTCCTTGTACTGCTTGGACAACAAATGGTCCTCTCCAAAGGGAATCAAATTTTCCATGTTTTCCCTTCTCCTCTCTTCTTGCATCCCACTTGAGTACTTTTTCACCATTGCTGAAGTCTTCTGCCTTAGTTCTTCTATCAAAGGCCTTCTTTAATTTCTCTTGTAGTACTTTCACTCTGCTGAAAACTTGGTCCCTAGTTTGCTGCAAACAAATTATCTGTTTGATCCTTCTTTGCATATCATTTGGTTCTGCTTGGCTTTCTTGAAGAAGCTTCATAACAGTCACTCCTAGTGATGATGGAAATTTGGCTTCTAGTCCATAAACCAACTCATATGGGCTGGTCCCAATTGATCTTTTTGTTGTTAGTCTATCTGCCCATAAGGCATTGACTAGTTTCTTGTGCCAGTTCTTTTTTTTCTCTTCCAGCACCTTCTTTATGATATTTACCAGGCTTTTATTTGATGACTCAGCAAGGCCATTTCCTTGAGGATAGTATGCAGTGGAATGGCCCAGAGTGATGTGAAATTTATGGCAGAAGTTGACCATTTTCTTGGATCTGAAAGCAGCAGCATTGTCTGTTATTACTTTGTCAGGACAACCAAATCTAGCCAATATGTTGTTCTCCAAGAACTGAATGATAGTGGAATCATTTGCTTGTCTGCATGGAACAGCTTCAATCCACTTGGTGAAGTAGTCTGTGGCTTTCAAGATCCATCTATATTGGCCTGAAGATGAGGGATGAATTTCCCCAATGAAGTCCAAACCCCATTGTTGAAAAGGTCCCTGTGTTGCTATAGGCCTTAAAGGAAGTGGCAGCAACTGCCTCTTTCCCTCAAACACTTGAAATTTATGACATGAGGTGGTGAATTTATTAACATCAGAGAACATGGTGGGCCAGTAGTACCCAGCTGTTGTAGGGAAAAGTATCCGACTCGGATGACCCTATCCCACTCTAAGGGTGATAGTACCTCAACAACAACTGTAAAGAAAACTACTTAAGGTTTACTTCTTTACGAAAGCAAGAGAGAATGAAGGAATGCACTAACCATTGCCTTGCTCTTAATGTCGAATCCAAACTCTTCTCTTTGCTGCTTGCTCCCAGCTCCTTGCTCTTTTGCTGGCCCAGCTACAATGAGATCCTGCAAAATAACAAAGAAGGAAACTACAAGAAGCATGCAATCATAACTGATTTAAGGATTAGCATAAATCAAATATGCAATTATCACAATACATCATTGAAACAAGTGCATATAGAAGAACCTCAATAGCTTTTATTAATGGAAGAAGTAAAGTTCTGAGAAGGTTACAACCATTGAAGGCCCCAATCCAGCAACACCTCCCAGCAGAAAGAATTTCTCCTCTTCACCTCCTTCAAGCAATCACCTAATAGTTCTATAGTGAAACCAACAACATATCATTACTTTGCACAAAATTCCAGCCTCTTGAGCTCATAGGAGAGAGCTCAATATATAGATGAATTGAGAAAGGATGAGTCAGCTTGCAACTGATGTGTAGCTGCCTTGTGTCCTCTCTCTCTTCAGTTGATCTTCAATTCTTGAGTCCACTTGGAGAACCTTGCTTCCACTTGGAGAAACAAAGCCTCTGACTCATCACAAGGAGAAATCCCTGATCCAAGTGTCATTTTTGGAAGATTCCAGAGCAATGACTCAGTGTGCCACTTGTCCCATCTCGCTCAGCGCAGGTGGCCTTTGTTCTACCTGCTTTGCAACACAGGTACACCATGGAGGAGTTGAGTTTCAGCGCAGAAGCCTAGTGGAGCACCTGCTTTGATTTCAGGATTGCTTGTTTTTGAGTGTTTTCAGGTGGAGAACTGATCTGAGAGCTGTTGGTTTGCTGACCTTGTTCCTCTAGGGGTAGGAACATCATGTTTAGGGACTTTGGATCCCTTGGATTATTGACAATTCATGCCTGATGCTGCCAGGCACAAAATTGTCTATAACAGATGCCCCCTAAAGTATGAGGTCGTTTATCAGGTGAAATGCTTTATTAGGAGGATCCGAAGTTCATTCAATCTGCTGAGAAGTGTCCTGTAATAAGATACAATACAATACATTATTTTTCATACTTTTTCATGATCTAGCTGAGGCGGGCATTCCCATGCTCAACTTTATAAATTCATTTTGGTACATAGCACAGACGATCGTCTGATGATAGACTGATAATTCTCTGCTGAAATTATCATCCTTTGAGAAGGATGATCATCTGCTGCAATGATGTACATATCAAATGTCTTTATATCCTGAATATATATCGCAGCCCGGATGGATGAAACTAGATCCGGGGTCTTCAATCTCTTCTGATCTTCACTTGATGTACAAGTCGATCCATGTGAGAATTTCTTGAAGTCGAACATGGAAAGACATCGCTTGATTACCGGTCAATGATGTAAACCGTTAACAAGCGCGAGAGGAATCATCGATAAGGATGATGACCCTCAAGGTATGGCAGTACAATTCACATGGTGGGAATAAAGGACTTGGCATCGATCACCATGCAAAATCTTCTGGTCGAAGGTCATTGATGTATACCTGTCGCCGGAAGTGAGAAACTTGCCATTGAGGCATGCAAGCTTCAAAGTACTGAAGGGGTTGTTCCTAGATCAACTCCTTGGATAATGAGCTGATGTCGACAAGGAGCGATCCGTCAAAGGAGGGCCTTAATGAATCCCACATCAGTGACACGGAACGGAGCTAGTGATTGTGATGAGGTGAAAACAAACTGTGATGTATGATTCAGGGTGGCGGTCATGAAATGGATGAAGGACAATGTATGGCAGTGGATGGGACACGATTGACTCTTTGCAGAACAACATCTCTTGAACATATAACGACACTGATGTGATGGATTGGTAGTATTACCCCAAATGTGGATGGTGTGGCGAGGACCATGGTGATGAGACCGGTGAATGAGACAACCCAACCCGATGTGATACGGAGGACAAAGTGTCATGTTCAAGAGCGACTTGCTACCATTAAAGCTGTGAGGTTCTCCCAATTTTTCCCCAGTCATTGCTGACCAGTACCTCTTTATTTTTATCAAGCTTGAGGAGGATAACATATGCTTGTTCTATAACCTGCCCTTCGGGCAAGCCCATCACTATGTTTTAACGAGCCTAGCGATAGGGAAACTCGTTCTCGTCTAAAGACAAGTTTGTCGCTATTTAATGAATTTAACGAGTCTAACGACAAGGATAAATCGGTCCTTTTCATTTTTAGAGAGTCTGAAAAGGTACATAAATTCAACTCCAGAATTCCTTTTTCGTCATCTAATCCCTTAAGTCCGAAAAAGTATAAAACAATACAGAAGGGATGAATTTTCGATTGCTTTAACGAGCCGAACAAAACAAGCGCTCGATCTTTTTGTGCAATAATCCCTCAGGTCCAAAAAGATTAAAATCTAGAGGAGGGATATCTCTTCCGGTCGTTTAACAAGCTGGAAGGCCAAAACTCAGCAAACTTTTCATATTTTACGAGTCAGGAGAAAAGAGCTCAAAGAAGACTCGTCTTTTGAGGAACGAGTGATAAACAGGGATAGCAGCAAATTCCAGGTACAGGTTGGAATTTTCCAATCACGGCAGTGTCACAAGGATGGCTAAGTGAAATCACTCTTCGCAGCTGTTCCTCAAAATGGGTAAACAAACATATGGAGATGAACGATTGGCCAAATGAACGGATGGAGGTGAGACTGCAAGAACACGACCAAGGGCTTTAACATGGCTGTCAAAGGTTACATTTACCAAGGTTATTTACCGGTTCATTTTTTCTGGGTGAGCTTGAACTGTAGGGGAAGATTGCTCACAACTTATGTTTATTTTTTAACGAGCATGAACTATGTGCTAAAACTGCTCGAATCTTGCGTTTATTGTTTAACGAGCATGAACTGAGTGCTAAAATTGCTCGATTATATGGTTTACTTTTGATTCTTTACCATAACTAGCTTCTCTTTTTCACTGATAGCACTGCATTTTCAAATTGTTGCAACAAACTAGTTAGAAATGAGTAATATTTACTTGAAAATGAGATTAACACATTAATATTTACCTTGAACTACGTAGAAAAAACAAATAAAAAGGGTTTTTACCTCTCATTTTACCATTTCATTTGCATTTTTCTTGTTGGAGCTTTGGAGGAGCCTCTTTCCCCTTGTTTTTCACCAGCTGATTCCGGGAGATTCTGCGGACGATTTTCGGCGCCGTTTGGACCAGGTAGGAGCTAAACCTTAGCTCTTCATTTTCATGGTTTCATTTTCCTATTTTATGCCTGTTTTGCTGTTCTATTGAGCCTTTGGGTTTTTCCAGGGCGCCCTCTGATGAACGCAGGTTCCCTATTCGAAAACTGTGTTGGCAGCTTATCCCCCAACGCAGGTAGTACACTGGGCACCTGCGTTGGGGCATAAAAACAACAATTTTTCACAGATTTTGATGAAATTTTCGCCAGTTTTTCATCAATTTCAGGAGCTAACTCATTCTCTTGTTTGTTTTGCAGGGATTCTTGATCAAGATGGCCCTCACATGGCGAGAACGAGAACATGAAGAAGAAGATATGATTTCCCTTCATGATCCTGTTACGGTGGGCGCGCTACGAGACTGTGGTATGCTGAAGTTTTTCCATATCTCAAGCATGAGAGCACAGATTTCACTACTGCAGTATATGCTTGATGCTTGGGATCCTATTAACCAAGTATTCCAGATCAGGAACAAACCTATTCCATTGACCGTGACAGACATTTACTTCTTGACTGGCTTGTCAAGGCGGGGTGCCCCCATTTCTTTATCAGGTACAGTTCGGGGGAATGATTCCGTGAGAGATTATGTCCGCCAGTATTGCAGGGAGGGGTCCTAGCCGAGCAGAGACAGCAAGGTAGTCATCCGTGATGTTACTAGCAGGCCTCTCAGGTCTATTCTGTATACCCTTGGTAGGATGGCCGACATCGCATCTTTACATGTTGCCAACAGGTCTCATATGCAGCATGCCTTGGAGTGTCTCCAACCGAAGATCTTCAACTGGAGTGATGCAGTGCTTACTCAAATGAAAAGTCAACTGAACAAGGTGAAGGACGGGAAGCTGAAGAACTTTGGTTTTGGTTCGATTCTGACTGCCTTCGCCTTGGAGAAGATCCCTCTGATGCAACCTCAGTACATTGATCTCGGAGTGCCTTCTCCTACCGAGCCACGTATGCAGCGATGGGTCGATCACATGTCCAGACATGCAAGTCAATCCCAGATTTCTTTCAATGCCGCTTTCTTCAGGTGGTTCGATCACCAGGAGATGGCTTTTTCCGAGTACCCATATGTTGGTATGTATTTCCGGGGTGATCCGGATATGGTACTGCCAGACGGTGCTCAGTGGGATGCTACCGGTAAGAACGTCAACCATATTACTGTTCATTATTTTCATTTATAATGTTCTTGTGCTTTATTCTATCAAGACTTTAATTGAACTCATGTGTGCTTGCAGATGTTGGTCCTGTTCGTCCGACAGTTCGTCTGAGACCACCTGTTGCTGCTCCGGCAGAGGAACCTGCTCGGAGAGTTATTATCCGTGATCTTAGCGATACTGAGACCCTTACAGCTGTGCAGGGGCAGGTTGAGAACCTTACCCGTGGTCTTCCGGATGTACAGATTGACGAGTTACCTTTACCGATGCAGCAGCATACTATCGGTGTACCTAGACGATGGACCCGTCTTCTGCGCATGATAGCACAGACTGTGGCTTACTATCAGGAGCATCACTAGGCTAGGGTGCCCCCTAGCATTTTTGAGTTTTTAGGTCACATGACCAATTTTTGTCTCGGTTACAGGACATTATGTATGAACTTTATGAACAGCTTATATATATTTTGATTTTCGAGTCTCATTCTGGTTGATTTGGATGATTCATATGTACACTTTTTATGATGTGTCTTTTTTATAAATGTTGCAAATGTCTATCTAACACATAGTTTGCCAATGAGTCAGTTAATGTGTTTAGATTTCTCGAAATATGTTGATATTGAATTGAATCAAATCGTCTTTCCAAGATCTTTACTCTTAGGAACATGCGATAAATAGCTGGATTACGAACAGAATATATACCATTGAGTTGTAGTACTACGAGCTGTGAGTCTAGCCTGACAATTAGTCGGCGTATGCCTCGTGTGATGGCATCAGAGAGTAGTTCTATCAACGCGCTATACTCATCGATGTTATTCGTTGATTGCCCAATACATACACCTCTGAAACTTACTAACTCACCACTTGGATCAAAAATGGCCCATGCTGCGGAGGATAGGTTCCGCGAACTACGACTTGCTCCGTCGGCATATCCAACACATGTCTCCATAAGGTTTGACATCTGCAACGAATGAAAAAGGGGAATCACTCAACCAGAACAAGAACTTTGGCGAAAACAAAATACAACAAAAGCATGCAGGTTACTATTTAAGCATAGTAACGCTTGAGGTACAGCCCGTTCCGGGGCTGCGCCAGTGGAATTCCGTCGTAATCTATTAACTCGTAGGCTCCTTTCGCTAACACTCTTTTAACAATATAGGGGCCCATCCATAAGGAATTGAATTTACCTGCTCCTAATTTATCGGATTCTTGGTCATAAAGCAAGACCAAATCACCTTCTGAGAAGACACGGGGTTTGACATTTTTGTCGAACTGAGCCTTGACTCATTTCTTATGGGCTTCGTTAGCCAAAGCGGCATCACGACGGGTTTCATCCAAGTGGATTAATTCCAAGAAACGAGCCTCTTCTTCTGAAGTTCCGGGGAGGAGATCAATTGTGAGTTTAAGCGACGAAATTTCACACTGGATCGGTAAGACTGCTTCTAGACCGTACACCAATTGGAAAGGTGTGAATCCGGTTGCGTTTCTTACCGAAGTTCGGTAGGCCCACAAGGCTGCATACAGGATTAGGTGCCATCTTCTTTTATGAACCCCGATCATCCTTTGCAACATACGCTTCAGGACTTTGTTGATTGCTTCAACTTGTCCGTTGGCTTGTGGATAATACGGAGTAGAGCTGTCGTGAGATAGCCCTAGCTTGGCAGCTAATTTGACCATCATGTGATTGCGGAAATGCGATCCATGATCTGTAACTATAGCCTGGGGTATGCCGAACCTGGCGACTACATGATTGAAAAAGAATAGGGTAGCTGTTTCACCAGTATTGTCCAATGTAGGCATCGCCTCGGCCCATTTGGTAAAATAGTCAACTGCGACTATAATATACCCATGCCCCTATCCGACTCGGATGACCCTATCCCACTCTAAGGGTGATAGTACCTCAGGAACAACTGTAAAGAAAACTACTTAAGGTTTACTTCTTTACGAAAGCAAGAGAGAATGAAGGAATGCACTAACCGTTGCCTTGCGCTTAATGTCGAATCCAAACTCTTCTCTTTGCTGCTTGCTCCCAGCTCCTTGCTCTTTTGCTGGCCCAGCTACAATGAGATCCTGCAAAATAACAAAGAAGGAAACTACAAGAAGCATGCAATAATAACTGATTTAAGGATTAGCATAAATCAAATATACAATTATCACAATACATCATTGAAACAAGTGCATATAGAAGAACCTCAATAGCTTTTATTAATGGAAGAAGTAAAGTTCTGAGAAGGTTACAACCATTGAAGGCCCCAATCCAGCTACACCTCCCAGCAGAAAGAATTTCTCCTCTTCACCTCCTTCAAGCAATCACCCAATAGTTCTATAGTGAAACCAACAGCATATCATTACTTTGCACAAAATTCCAGCCTCCTGAGCTCACAGGAGAGAGCTCAATATATAGATGAATTGAGAAAGGATGAGTCAGCTTGCAACTGATGTGTAGCTGCCTTGTGTCCTCTCTCTCTTCAGTTGATCTTCAGTTCTTGAGTCCATTTGGAGAACCTTGCTTCCACTTGGAGAAATAGAGCCTCTGACTCATCACAAGGTGAAATCCCTGATCCAAGTGTCATTTTTGGAAGATTCCAGAGCAATGACTCAGTGTGCCACTTGTCCCATCTCGCTCAACGCAGGTGGCCTTTGTTCTACCTGCTTTGCAACGCAGGTACACCATGGAGGAGTTGAATTTCAGCGCAGAAGCCTAGTGGAGCACCTGCTTTGATTTCAGGATTGCTTGTTTTTGAGTGTTTTCAGGTGGAGAATTGATCTGAGAGCTGTTGGTTTGCTGACCTTGTTCCTCATGCGCATTTTGATTCGAATCCTTACGGGCCTTCTTTTGATTGGTCCTTTTTGGATTTGTGTTTGCTGTGCCAATCATGCCATCACCGGCATGAGAGTCACTATTTGATTTAGGAGGAGGAGGGATTGAAAACTCTGGTCTAGGGGCGTCTGGTATTTTGTCATAGAGTGTGCCGGACTGAGTATATACTAAGTCCAAATATTGCGCACGAGCAATAACCTGCTCTTCTGTTACGACTCCCCCCTTTGCCACATCTTCCGTTATGGCCGGAAGTGTTAGGACTCCAATATGTACCATTTTTGTTATATATTTTGACATCACTTTACTTTTAGAACCATGAACCTCAATGTCTTTTTCATCCACTTTATCCCAAGGTATATGGAAACCTCTTCTTTATTATATGGTTAATCTGTCTTACATTTAATTCCATAATACTCTTATATTTTATCAATTATTGAAGTGCATTGTTGCTAACATAAGTTAAAGATCGCAGATAAAGTTATATGCCTTGATGGGAACAAACGGCCGTAGCTGAAACAGCTGCCTGAGTTGCTGAAACAGCCGACTACGTTGCTGAAACAGCTGGTCCCGTTGCTGAAACAGCTGGTCCCGATGCTGAAACAGTTAACTCAGCTGCTGAAACAGCCGACAAAGCACACAAATTCCGTTAGGCGTAATTTGCGATTTTGAAGAACTTTTTGTGGATAATAGCTGCAGGCCGAAGATACGGTTACCAGAACTATTTTAAAGATAGCATGACTGTTGTCTCGGTTGTAACAGTATCTCTTTTTAAGAAAAACAGAATAGTCTTGTTTTGAACAGAATCGAGATATCCGCTCTTGTGTAAAATTGTAAATGATGTCTCCTCTTTAAAAAGAGGAGACATCATCATTAGAGGGGATCGAATGGTAATTCACAGAACTTTATTGTGAGAGACAGGAGCTAGCCTCCCTTTTTGTAATGTATCAGTTTTCTTGACAGATGAATAAAGACTTGTTTTGAGCGTTCCAGTTTAATTCTTTCTCCCGGGGAATCTTGTGAGAAGGAAAGGGCCCGCCTTCCTCACAAGATCCACCCCTTTTGTTCCTGTAGTTGTTTATTTCTTTATGTAATTGCATTGTCTTTAATTCTGTTGCTGAAACACTAGTTACATGGTTTGCGATACTCTGTTTCTTAACGCTACATGTATTGAATGCACGAGTGGATGATGTTGAGAGCATGTGCTGAAGATCCCTGCATAAAGGGATAGGGTCTTGCTCCCATTGATTGCTTTCTTTTACCTGCAGTGTGGTTAGAAACAAGAGGACAAGTGCTGAAGGTTCCTGTTCTTGGGAATAGGGTCTTGACCTCTTGAGGTTACTTCTTTTACAGTGTGATTAGTGCCAGGCAGCAGGTGTTGAAGCTCCCACTAGGGAATAGGGTCTTGTTCCTGCTATGGCTGAATGATTTCTTCCTTTGTAGAGTGATGTTCCTTTGCTGTAACAGAGAAATCGTTTTTGCTGTAATTTAATTGGCTTCAGCTTTAATTAAGTAGAGTATGTATCAACAGCTTAATGAATTTAACAGATGTGTGTGTCTTTCTTTTACTACAACAGTGAGCTGCTTTTGAAATTGAGCATATCCAGTGCGCTATTACCTTTGGAATAAAAAGACCTTCTCGGGTTGACAATTTATGTGGAGCTCGAATTGTGAAAGCAATTAGAGCGACCAACATTTTGGCGCCGTTGCCGGGGAAGGTAATTATAAATTTCAAGAAGCATTCATTTAATTCTTTTAATGTGCAGATTGTATGAGAGGACGAGGAAACCAGAAGAAAAATAACCGCGCAGGTGGCAAAGGCTGGGGAGGACGAAAAACGTTTATAGACGAGATTGTATCAAAGGCTGAATCATCACAAAGATTAAGTTCTCGAAAATCAAAATTTCAGCACTCCCCTCAGTCAGATTACAGAACAGAAGAAGTTGTGGGTCCTGAAAATACAGAAGAACCAGCAGTCAGCGCTGAAGAGTCAGAGGAAAGTAGCAGATCAGTAGAACACGTTGAGGAGATAGTAGAGAGCGCTGGACGACCGGTAGAAAACATTGAAGAACCAAGAGAGGATTCTGACGATCGAGAAAGTGCAGTAGGAGGACCAACAATGGAAGATAACAATGATGCATTCCTCTTTGGAGGAGGACGTGCAGGTCCTGAAGAAGAAAGAAGGGATGAGAATTCCCTTTCTACCTTGGGATTCCCCATCAGTGATCTTCCTGCAGGAACAATGAAAAATATCCCATTGTCTGCCCTTCCTAACTTTCATGGTTTATCTACTGAGGATCCTGACGAGTTTCTTTTTGAATTTGATATTTTATGCAGAAGCTATGATTATGTTACTAACGCTCCAAAGTTGAAACTGTTTCCAGCCACCCTAAAAGGAAATGCCTTGAGGTGGTTCATGAGTCTTGGAAGCCAGGTAATCACAACATGGGAGCAAATGAAACAAAAATTTCTGCTTAAATATCAAGACTATTGCCGGACCAGAGAGAAGAAGGATGAACTATTCAATATGGCACAAAAATCAGATGAAAGTCTGGAGGACTACATCGAAAGGTTGCAATACAACATACAGAGATCTGATCATCCAGATATAAGTAAGGAAATTCGTAAAACAATATTACTTAGAGGTTTAAGGGATGATTGTTTAAATATGTTAAATATGCTTGCTAAGGGAGATATATCTAAAGAATCATATGATGAGATTTGTGAACTTGCTAAAAGGTGTTCTAGGGGAGCTGCAAAGAACAGAATAAGAGATTCCACCTATTCAAGGGTACAGAAATCAGCTAATGGAGGAGCAACAAGAGCGGAGATAGGTAATTTACTTGAAGAATTTAAAACCGAAATGCTAAGTTCTTTTGCTTCGCAGATTGACACTTTGCAGGTTAAGAAGAAGCAGGCTGAAGCAGAAGCAACTCTGGCTGTCTATTGCCCGAAATGTAGAGACAAACATCCACTAAGGGAGTGCCCCAGAGATAAAGTACCAGTTTGTACCCTTTGTGAGAAAGATCATGAGACAGAACAGTGTCCATCTCTACCAGGAATAAAAGCAGCAATGCAGCCAACAAAGGAAGAAGCTGAAGCAGTCTACCTGCTAACTCAAAGAAGACAATGGCAACCTAAAGGGCAAGGTACGAACTCTGGTATGCCATTTAATCGTTGGAACAATTATTCTGCTTTTGGCCAAACAAGCTACCCTCCCTTCAACCAAATGCAATATCCACCTTTCAGTCAAATGAATTTCCCACCCATGCAAATGCAAAACCCTCCCTTTGTTGACCCTTCAATGTGGACTCCTTGGCCTCCACAGCAACCACCTCCTTTCAATCCTTGGAACCCAGGTTGGAATAGTCAATCACTCCCATACCCAAACCAAATGCCTCAATTCCAACAATCACTTGCTCTGCCATCAAATACGCCACCAAACAACCAAATGAGACCCCAACTACCTGCGCAACCAAATCCTAACCCCAACAATAAAGCTGTGCAAGTCATTGAAATTCAGAATCAGTCTATATTTCCTACTATGCAATGTAATGATATTCATTTGAGATCTGGAAAGATAGTAGAGCCTATTATTGATGATATAACTGATTCAGATAAAAATGAAACCGAAAAGCAAAAAGAAGCTCAACCACCTCCTAACAAAAATGTTGAGTCAACAGAACCTCCATTCCCCGAGCGTTTGGTTTTAACCAAAACAGCTGAAACACCTGCTTTTAATTTTATGGGGGAACTGCAAAATTTGTATATTAAAATTCCACTTTTACAAGCATTAAAAGATGTACCAATTTATGCCAAAACATTAAGGGATATCTGTGTTAATAAACCTGGTAGGAAAACAAAGGATCCCCTTACAGTACATGTGATGGGAGACTTGTCTGCATTAATGTCCGGAAAAACCCCTCCTGTAAAATATGGTGATCCTGGCCATCCTACTGTCACAGTTCAGATTGGTAAAGCAATAATTCCCCGAGTTTTGGTAGACCTAGGTGCAGCAATTAATATAATGACTCTGGAAACTTCACAACTGTTACAGCTAAATAACACAATCAGAGATACTCCCACCATTTTAGAGTTAGCTGACCGTTCCACAATTAAGCCAGAAGGAGTTGTTGAAGACCTGCTCATTTCAGTTGAATCCTGGAAATATCCAGCTGATTTTGTTGTATTGCAAACTAAAACAAAGCTGGGGGGACATCCCTTAATTCTAGGAAGGCCATGGTTGGCCACAGCTGATGCATTTATTAGTTGCAGATCTGGTTCAATGACAATTTCTAATGGTTATGAAACAAAACAATTAACTCTTTATCCTCACGCTACGCCAGTAGTTAATAATGAAGATACTATATGGATGGATTATGATGATAATGCTGTTCAGCCGATTTTAACTATAGGACAAGCTTTAACTCTTAAAGACAATACAGAGGACGAAATAATCAATAATTTTATTTGTGAACCTTCTTCTGTTATTGCTGAAACACACAATCAATTAACTGCAATTTTTGAAACTGATGTACAAGAAAAGATTGAACCTGAAGTTTCACCCCAAACTTTAACCACGATTCCATCTAAGAGCATAGCAGTTGAAATAGAACCCGGTAAGACATTAAACATAAATCCTGATTTAACAGACACTGAAACACAACAGCTAATGAAGTTATTACACAAATATAAGGAGGCATTTGCCTGGGATTACACGGACATGAAAGGTATTTATTCTGAATTATGTACTCACAGAATTTACATTAAAGAAGGATGCCGACCTGTTTGTCAACCCCAAAGACGGATGAATCCTAATTTACGAGAAATTGTTAAAGAAGAGCTTCAAAAATTGCTTAACGCAGGATTTATATACCCCATATCGGACAGTGAATGGGTTTCCCCGTTATTTATTGTTCCTAAGAAAAACGGGAAATGGAGGGTATGTGTTGACTATAGAGCTTTAAATAAAGCTACCCAAAAGGATCACTTTCCCTTACCTTTCATTGATCAGGTGTTGGACAGTCTTGCAGGGAAGAAATTCTTCTCTTTTCTAGATGGATTCAGTGGCTATAATCAGATAAAAATTGCACCCCAAGATCAAGACAAGACCACTTTCACCAGCCCTTGGGGGACTTTCGCCTATAGAGTTCTCCCATTTGGATTATGCAATGCTCCAGCAACCTTTCAAAGAGCTGTTATAGGAATTTTCTCTGATATGCTGAATGACTGTATGGAAATATTTATGGATGATTTTACCCCCTACGGTGTGTCTTTTGAAGAGGCATTGCAAAACCTTGAGAAAGTACTTAAAAGATGTATTCAAGCCCACCTCTCCTTAAGTACCGAAAAATGCCATATGATGATGAGCGAGGGGATAGTGCTTGGACATTTTATTTCATCTCTAGGTATTCAGGTAGATCCATCTAAAATATTAGTCATTCAGAATCTTTCTGTTCCTAAGACTCAAACTGATGTGAGAAGTTTTCTAGGACATGCTGGTTATTATAGGAGATTTATTAAAAATTTCTCTAAAATAGCTTCTCCATTGTTTGTATTTCTTATGAAAAATGCTGAATTCAAGTGGACTAACTCTTGTCAAAAAGCTTTTGAAGAACTGAAGCATCAACTGTCTACTGCTCCTATTTTGAGGGGGCCGGACTGGAATCTTCCATTTCACATATCCTCTGATGCTTCAGACAGTGCTATTGGAGCGGTCTTGGGACAAGAGGAAAATCATCTTCCTTATGCTATATACTTTATTAGTAAGAATATGACCTCTGCTGAGCTTAACTATACAGTTACCGAGAAAGAGTTCCTTGCAGTGATCTATGCCATTAACAAATTCAGACACTATATTACTGGTTATCCTACATTTGTACACACTGATCATTCAGCTATTAAATACTTAATGAACAAATCTGTCACAAATGCTAGAGTTACCAAATGGCTATTACTATTGCAGGAATTTGATATTACAATTATAGATCGGCCTGGTAAAGAAAATGTGGTGGCCGATTTTCTTTCACGGTTAAAAACTAACAATGATATTCCAGTAGATGATAGTTTTCCTGACGAATATTTGTTTGCAGTTTCTGCTCATTCTCCATGGTATGCAGATATTGCTAATTACTTGGTTGCAGGAAAACTACCAGCACACCTGTCATATAGAGAAAAGAGAAGAATTGTTCAACAAAGTGCCAGGTACAGCTGGATAAGCGGATGTCTCTTCTATACTGGGCTTGATCAAGAGATCCGAAGATGCATTAGGGAAGACGAAGTGTATGACATATTGAAAGCTTGCTATGATGGCCCTTGTGGAGGCCATTTTTCTGATAAAAGAACAACACATAAAATTCTGAGGATGGGTTACTATTGGCCCTCATTATTTAAGGATGCAAAGAAGTATGTAAGGGCTTGTGATAGCTGCCAGAGAATGGGTCAACCCAATCATAGAGACCAAATGCCACTAAACCCCCAGGTAGTTTCTGAACCATTTGAAAGATGGGCCTTGGACTTCATAGGACCCATTAACCCTCCATCCAATCAAAGAACCTATATATTAGTCTGCACAGACTATATGACTAAGTGGGTGGAAGCCAAAGCACTTATTAGAGCCAATGAAGAGGCTGTCTTGGCCTTCTTATTTGAAGATATTTTTACTAGATTTGGAACCCCCAGAGAGATAGTCACTGATGGAGGACCTCCATTCAATTCTCATGGTTTTAAATCTACCCTTCACAAATATCATATTCAACATAGAATGACTACACCATACCACCCCCAGGCCAATGGGCATGTGGAAAGCACAAACAAAGTTTTAGAGGCCATTCTAACTAAAATAGTGAAGGACAACCGAAAGGATTGGTCCCAAAGGCTCCCTGAGGCATTATGGGCTTACAGGACTACTTGGAGAAACACTACAGGTTTTTCTCCCTATGAATTGGTTTATGGTAAAAATGCTATTTTTCCTGTGGAATTTGAAATTAAAACTTTGAAGACTGCCTTACCTGTTAATCTTGATTTGAATGATGTGCAGACAGCTAGATTGCAGCAACTGTTGGAGTTGGATGAAAAGAGATTGGATGCCATTCACCAAACAAACATGATTCAGCAACAAAGGATGAAATGGCATGACAAAATTATCAAACACAAGCAGTTCCAAAAAGGTAATTGGGCCTTTCTGTATGATTCTCGGTTTGAAAATTTTCAGGGAAAGCTACGTACACGTTGGCTTGGACCATATGAAGTAGATGATGTCTTTCCAAACGGAACGGTAAGACTTGTAACAATTGATGATGCTAAAACACCTCTACTAGTCAATGGCCATAGGCTCCGTTTATATGAGCGCCCTGTTTCTAAAGAAGATTTCAAGACTGCTTGCATGACTGATATTCATTATCTTTTTCCAGGGGAGTCTTCTGCTCCTCACAGCACTTAATTTTCTGCACTATATTTTTAGTAGTAGATTAGATCTAGCACTAATAATCCCTGTCAAGGATTGGCATGTTACAATTGAATTTTGCAGATTCTGGAAAGGCAATAAGGAGGACAGATTCATCATGAGAAGATCTGAAGCTTTAAATCACGAAGCTTCCTCCCATCATTCTACCCTTTTCCCTAAAGCAATATCCCTCCATTATTTCTATCATTCCCACCACTCCCGAAATATCTTCCTTCAGTCTGTATTACCCATCCCTTACTGCTGAAATAATCCCTTATCATTCACAGACCTAAGTCAGTTATCACAATTTTCTGATTTTTCCCGTTGCTGAAACACCTGTTTCAACAACGTAATACCAATTTTTCCCGTTGCTGAAACACCTGTTTCAGCAACGTAACACCAACTTTTTCCGTTGTTAAAACACCTGTTTCAGCAACATATCATTGATTCTACCCATTGCTGAAACACCTGTTTCCGCAATACATTATCAACTTCCCCCGATTGATGAAACACCTGCTTCAGCAATGTATCGTTCATTTGTCAGTTGCTCAAACAGAAGTCTCAGCAACTTGTTATTATCAAAGCAGCATCTCTCCTTGTCGACATATAAGCTTTCTGGTCCTTCACGATCATACTTCAGATCCTTTTGGTGAAATTTTTTTGGGCATATACTAGAATCAATTACACAGACCCTTCTATGATCATTCAAGGCTCTTGCAACCGACACTTCGAATTATTAATTAAAGGTAAAGTATAAGGTATATGGTTTTAATGTAATTCGGTTAAATCATATTAAAAGAGAGGATTTCATTTCATAATGATTGCATATCCTTCCACGTCCAATCATTATTACACCATACGTAGGGGGGGGAATTCCAAAAATGGAATGATTATTTCGCATGCACCAACCTGCCGCCTGTTATCATACCCATTTTTGCCGTCATTTAGACTACGCAGCCGTTGTTGCAACAACTAGTCTGATCAGGGTCTGAGAATACTGAATTGTGCCTCTGCGGAAAAACTCAGAGCTTTAGCCATGGGAAAGGCGGCCATTAGAAATGAGCCCGGCTCCATAAGTCTTCTACAGCTCTTTCCTGAAGTGTATCAGATCTTCCAACAAGCAGGGTGGACAGCATACTTTGAAAGGTTGGGATATTTTAACGCAGAAGAAGTATTAGAGTTTGCACAGAACTTTGAAGACAATTTCTCAGTGGTCCGAGGGGTTCGCATTTCAATCACAGAGGATGACATAGTTCAGGTATCAGGGTTGCCAGCTGAGGGCATTCGCTGGTTTAGTAGGAAGCAGGTCGTTCTTAACGCGCAGCAAGACTTTTTGCGCCCGGACGAGCAAGTGGAACCTAGAGGCCGCGGGGTCAGTCTGCACTCACTTCCTCAACCATGGCCATCAGTGGCATAATTCTTCAAACACTACCTAACATGCGAAGGCCGTTATCAGGTAGTGTACAATCATGACTTTGTTCTGTTGAATCATTTGAGGAATGGAAGATTGATTAATATCCCTTATTATCTGCTTGGTTGTATTAAAAACATGTCATATTATTGTAAGCGAGCCAAATCTCCGATGTCATCCCTTACCCATCACCGCTTATGCCAACTGCTAATACAGAGGGGTTTTGCTCAGCAAAATTCCCCTTTGCAGGCCCTACCTGAAATTCCTCCGCAGGCCCCACCTGAAATCCCTCTGCAAGCCCCACCAGAAATTCCCCAACCACCTGAAGTCCCTTTGCAAGCCCCACCCGAAACTCCTCAGCAAGAGAAAACGTCCCAACCGTCTGAAAATCCTCATAAAGAACAACAGGAGGAAACCCTGAATTCTCCCGTCAACCCAACCCCGAGCTCACCTCAGTTAGCAGAGCTAACACCCTCTACTATTCCTGTCCCTAGTGACGATTCTCCAACACCCCCTTCTTCACCCGTTAAGAAAAAGAGGAAAACCCCAGCAGTCACAAGCTCTAGACCACGGACAAGGTCCACATCCAAAATTCCTACCCCTCCGGAAAACCCTGTCCCAAAAAAAAAGCCCTCCCATTCAAAGAAAAGGAAAGGCAGCGATTTTGCTGCCTTCCTACCAAGAAGAAAGAGAACAAAGACTGTTGAAGCAGAATCCACTTCCATTTTCCCTAACCCTGCCACTATTGTATTGAAACCCTTATCCCCGTCCCGAACTTCCCAGCCGGTCTTATCCGAAGACATGGTCACACAAAAATCAGTTCCCCTGGATAATATGACATTGGTTATGGATCAAGGAGTGACTGCTCCACAAGAACCAGTCACTTGCCCAGTGACTGAAACACAAGAACCAGTCACTGAGGCAGAAGAATACACCAAGCAGGTCGATAGTGGGAAATGCCCAGTGACTGTTCCACAAGAACCAGTCACTGAGGCACAAGAATTTACAGAGCAGGTTGTTAGTGAAGAATGCCCAGTGACTGTTCCACAAGAACCAGTCACTGAGGCACAAGAATTTACAGAGCAGGTTGTTAGTGAAGAATGCCCAGTGACTGTTCCACAAGAACCAGTCACTGAGGCACAAGAATTTACAGAGCAGGTCAATACCGAAGAATGCCCAGTGACTGTTCCACAAGAACCAGTCACTGAGGCACAAGAATTTACAGAGCAGGATGATAGTAAAAAGTGCCCAGTGACTGTTCCACAAGAACTAGTCATTGAGACACAGGAACACAACAAGCAAGATGATAGTGGGAAAAGCCCAGAGACTGAAATACCAGAACTGGAAATGGAAATACCAGAACTGGAGATGGAAATACCATAACTGGAGATTGAAATGCCAGAATTGGAGATTGAAGTACAAGAATCCATTCTTAACCCGGTGGATGAAACACAAGAACCACCCACTGTGGTACCAGAACTGGAGACCGAAACACAGGAATCCATTCCTAACCCGGTGGATGAAACACAAGAACCACCCACCGTGGTACCAGAACTAGTCACTGAGGCACAAGAATTCATGTCTAGCCCGGTGGAGGACACACAAGAACCACTCACTATGGCATCAGAATTAGTCACTGAGAAGCAAGAATTCATGACTGGCCCGATAGAGGAAATACAAGCACCACTCACCGTGGTATCAGAACTAGTTGCTGAGGAACAAGGATTTATCCCTGATAGAGCACGAGGGCTATTTACTGTGGTCTCAGAACTAGTTACAGAGGAACAAGAACGTATTCCTGATGGACCACAAGGACCACTTACTATGGTATATGATCTAGTTACTGGAGAACAAGAATCCATTCCTGGCACGATGGATGAAACACAAGAGGCACCCATTGTGGTGCAAAAATTAGCCACCACTGTGCAGCAGCAAAATATTCCAGCAGAAACAAGCAGCATACAAGGCCCACATACGATGACATCTCTACTGCAGGAAAATGAGTTCCTGAAGTCTGAAATAGAAGCTTACAAAGCTGAGTTAGTCATGGCTCGAGAGGCTTTTGAAAAAGAACTCAATCTCCATACATTAGCACAAGTAGCCTCAATGCAAAACAGGGAGACATGTATGGAATATATGTGCAAGGAGTGTGGCACCATTTATCAGAATGCGGGCTATAAAGTAGTTGAAATTCCACTCCCTGAGACAATTGTGACAGAGGGAACACAAGAGGAATGCCCTACTGCTCCACAAGAACCAGTAGGACCCCCTATGATGCAAGAAGAAGAAGAAATCGAACCAGAGATATCTCATCCTCTGGGGACTGATGTAGCTATCCCAGCAGAGGAAACACTGCCAGAGCACACCACTATTGATTCAGATATCCCGGCAGAGGAAACAGTGCTAGAGCACATGATTACTGATGCAGATATGCCGGCAGAGGAAACATCACCAGAGCACACTACTACTGATACAGCTATTTCGGCAGAAGAGACACTGCCTCAGCACACTACTGGTGCAAGTATCCCGACAGAAGAAGTAATGCCCCAATGCATTCCCTCTGAGGCAGCCATACAGACAGAGGAAATAGTGTCCAAACCTACTACTTCTGTTAAACAGACACAGACTCGGCTATGGGACCCATTGGAACAATTCAACAGATGGAAGAAGGAACATGCTGAGAAACAGGATATAGTATTACAACAACATAAGTTGCAATGGCAAAACTATGTATACACTAACTGGGAGAACTGGGAGCAATTACTGCAAGAGCACAGGGAATATAAGAAGGAAGCCAGACAGTATAAGGAACGGATAGCCTTGATGTTTTCATTGGTGCGGAAGTTGATGGTTACACGTAAACCTTCTGTAAACTACGCTCTTTTTCTTGCTGAACGACTAGCTTATTTTCAAATTAAATCAATAGCACATGGTAGACCACATGAAGTACTGACTTCAGAAAAGTTTGTTGAGACCTTTAAGGAGGCCCCTGAAAGCGACCAACATCTGCTGTGCGAACTCTACCTTCATAATGAAGCCATTCCTGAAGAAAGAAGAATTAATCTTATTCCAATTGCAGGTGATATACAAATTAGGGCATTTGCTTCATTTGTGTCTAATCAGCTCACTTGGCAGACTGCGTTCAATGCAAGCAGTCATAATGAGGAGAATAAACTCCTGTGGATTAGACCAGAGCCGGTAAGCCCAGCCATGTTTATAGCACAGTACTATAAATTCTTGCAGAAGCCAGGTATGAACGAGCACATAGAGCAATTACGGGCTTCAATCCTTTTTAATTGTCAAGAGCATATTCGAATGAAGGGTCCTGCTGCACTGAAGGCCAATGATCTCTTTTGGCAGCAATCAGAAAAGGAAAGACAGGATTATGATCCTTTTAACCCTCTAAAATTTCACGCTGCATTGTATAGAGTCCCTAAGTATATTGATTGCATTCAGCATTGTGGAGTCAACTGGATTGGGTATCATTTCCGTTTTCCGATCTTATGGCTGCCTTCAGAAAAATATCAAAGTCATTACCTGTTGACTGACGAAGAGGAAGCCTCGGCATGGCAACAGTTGCAGACCAACAGCGGATTCCGAGCTCCTACAGACAAAACCTTCTCCAGCTACTGCTTGAGTAATTTGCATTGCCAGTCCCAGTACTCAGACGAAGGGGTTGCCTGAGGACATGCAACATTTTTAGCTGGGGGGGATGTTAGGACTCCAATATGTACCATTTTTTTTATATATTTTGACATCACTTTACTTTTAGAACCATGAACCTCAATGTCTTTTTCATCCACTTTATCCCAAGGTATATGGAAACCTCTTCTTTATTATATGGTTAATCTGTCTTACATTTAATTCCATAATACTCTTATATTTTATCAATTATTGAAGTGCATTGTTGCTAACATAAGTTAAAGATCGCAGATAAAGTTATATGCCTTGATGGGAACAAACGGCCGTAGCTGAAACAACTGCCTGAGTTGCTGAAACAGCTGGTCCCGTTGCTGAAACAACTGGTCTCGTTGCTGAAACAGCTGGTCCCGATGCTGAAACAGTTAACTCAGCTGCTGAAACAGCCGACAAAGCACGCAAATTCCGTTAGGCTTAATTTGCGATTCTGAAGAACTTTTTGTGGATAATAGCTGCAGGCCGAAGATACGGTTACCAGAACTATTTTAAAGATAGCATGACTGTTGTCTCGGTTGTAACAGTATCTCTTTTTAAGAAAAACAGAATAGTCTTGTTTTGAACAGAATCGAGATATCCGCTCATGTGTAAAATTGTAAATGATGTCTCCTCTTTAAAAAGAGGAGACATCATCATTAGAGGGGATCGAATGATAATTCACAGAACTTTATTGTGAGAGACAAGAGCTAGCCTCCCTTTTTGTAATGTATCAGTTTTCTTGACAGATGAATAAAGACTTGTTTTGAGCGTTCCAGTTTAATTCTTTCTCCCGGGGAATCTTGTGAGAAGGAAAGGGCACGCCTTCCTCACAAGATCCACCCCTTTTATTCCTGTAGTTATTTATTTCTTTATGTAATTGCATTGTCTTTAATTCTGTTGCTGAAACACTAGTTACATGGTTTGCGATACTCTATTTCTTAACGCTACATGTATTGAATGCACGAGTGGATGATGTTGAGAGCATGTGCTGAAGATACCTGCATAGAGGGATAGGGTCTTGCTCCCATTGATTGCTTTCTTTTACCTGCAGTGTGGTTAGAAACAAGAGGACAAGTGCTGAAGGTTCCTGTTCTTGGGAATAGGGTCTTGACCTCTTGAGGTTACTTCTTTTATAGTGTGATTAGTGCCAGGCAGCAGGTGCTGAAGCTCCCACTAGGGAATAGGGTCCTGTTCCTGCTATGGCTGAATGATTTCTTCCTTTGTAGAGTGATGTTCCTTTGCTGTAACAGAGAAATCGTTTTTGCTGTAATTTAATTGGCTTCAGCTTTAATTAAGTAGAGCATGTATTAACAGCTTAATGAATTTAACAGATGTGTGTGTCTTTCTTTTACTACAACAGTGAGCTGCTTTTGAAATTGAGCATATCCAGTGCGCTATTACCTTTGGAATAAAAAGACCTTCTCGGGTTGACAATTTATGTGAAGCTCGAATTGTGAAAGCAATTAGAGTGACCAACAGGAAGTAACGACTTTATAAACCACTCAGCTAAAAGCTGATCAGGAACGTATGTTTTAACCATTCTTTGTCGACGTTGCCACTCATGTATATGATCTGATATATGAGTGGTGGTTGTCTGCTTGAAGTTGGTCAATATCTCTGTTCCCATTTCATACCTTATTGGTAATTGAAAGTGGGTTAAGAATGTCGTGGCAAGGGAGCTAAAATTGTCGAACGAAGCTCTTGGCAATTCTATATACCATTTCGCCACTGGACCTGTCAATGTCCTCTGAAAGAGGCGAAGCCTTATCGAATCATCATTTAAAGTGTTCGACGAACACCATAGATGAAATGTCATCACATGATTCGACGGGTCTTCACCTGGATTTCCATTGAATTTAGGAATGTCGGATGGAAGTTTGTGCGGGATCACAGGCCACCATGGGGCGTAAGCAATTGGATCATTGGTTAACCGATGTAAATCAGGCAACTCTAAAGTCGCCACGAATGGTAACTGTTGATTCAAGTTAGGGGAAGCGTAACCAGGGTACGATGGAATTGCCTGAACAGTTGGTCTTTGCATACCAGCATAATGGAGTTGATGTTGGTATGATTGATACGGTTGATGGACTTGACCACTATAAAGTGGTTGATTTTGGCCATTTTGGATATATGGTTGTCCAGTATTCGCAAAGATTTGCTGTTCAGAACCTTGGTACACTTGTTGCAATTGTGGCTGTTGGTATTGCACTATCCACGGTTGCGATACAATGGGTTGTTGCGCTACACTAACCATTGGACCAAGATGTGGGGTAATTGTACCCGATTTTACTTGTGTCGCCCCACCAGTAGGCGATTGTGGTTGGGTTGCAGGGTCAAGGGGCTGTTGCATGAGAACCTGAGAAATCTGAGGTTGACATACAACAGGCATCGTTTGAACTTGCGACACGGTTACGATAGCCAGTGTAGTTGGGATGTTCGTCACAGGTACACACTGTTGCATAGAATATACAACTCTTGGTGGCTGGGATAGCATAGGTACCCAACTACTCGTTGCAATTCCACCATAACTTGAATAAGGTTGAGAACTCCCGTATGGGTACCCTCCCGGAGGGGGTAATGAAAGGGCATACTGCCCCCCATACGGTGGTAATCCAGAACTCAAGGCAATTGATTGTCCTGGAGGACTGGATGGCCTAAATTGATTCCCAAAAGGGTCAATTTGATGAGTCTCACCATAAGAGTTACCAGACATTACTCCAGAACAAACAGGAACAGACCATACTGCCGAGATAGTCCCTTGGTGGACTCCTTCTAGCGATTGAGAGCTAGTTGGGACAGATGGTATGCCGGCGAACATTGTTGGATTTGCAGCAGGTAATTCTGCCGTCGCCGTGTCATTTGACACAGTCCTAGATGTCGACGGTTGCTCAGACATTTTGAGTCTATCCAATTGATTGCCTAGTGATTCTACAGGAACTTCCACTGGTGATGGACAAACTTCTGTTGTAGCAGGAAATAGAGTGACTTCTACTCCAAAATGAGTTGGAGTGGATACTTGCGGTTCCTCTATAATTTCCTCTATCGCAATCAGACCAGGTGGAAGAGGAAGACCGTCAGGTCCGTAAAAGATTTCCGGTGCCAAAGAAGGGGTTGTATCGACAGCGATAGATGTTTGAGGAACACAACTCTCTGGACCAGTTACAGATGGAACTAGTTCAGTTATACAAGTATTTTCCCCCAGACTAGGATCAGTATTACTGTCCTTCTGCGGCGGTTGAACTTCTTCTATAGAGGTAGGGTTTCCGGAAATGTTTGGAGTAACCAGAATCTCAGATGTTGTTGGAACACTTGTTCTAACTTTTAAAGGAGATTTTGAACTGGTTCGACGAGCTCGCTTTGTCCGGACTGTTTTCGATTCCGGAGACAAAGACGGTTGACTCGCAAGCCTCCGAGAACGACGGATATTCAATTGACTTTCTTCCACGATTGCGGATTACTCGATCAACTAAAATATAAAGGGGAAAATTTGTGTTTCCGATTTGAATAAATTTTATTAGACGCTTTTAAACATAACTTTGCTTTTTCATGTTTTAAGAGTCGAGAAAAAGCTAAAGATGACTCTAGTCTCCTTCGATGTATTAACGAGCCCGAAGTGACAAATGCTCGGTTGGACCTTTTCAGTTATAGAGTTTGAAAAGGGCCAAAAGAAACTACTCTGGAGATCTAGGCAGAGGGTGTGCCAAACCTTTCGCGAAACCACAGAATACGTTTTACGGTACGGGTGGTCGATCTTCGTGAATGTTGTGTTCACTGCATCGCGATCAGTAGGGCGGCAGACACGGATTCCTAAGGATAAAAGATAAATGCCTATAGGGGTCTCCCAATATATACGCGACGGTACGTGGGAGCACAAGTCCGTATTAGTGCTATCGTCCCTCAGGAGGAATCACCCACCTTCGTAGAGATCGACAGTCACTACGTTTAACGACGCCGGAACACGTCTCTATCTTAGACCTCTATGTGTTTGCGTTATGTTTCAATGCGTTGTTAGGTTCATTCAGTATATTTTAAGTTGATCTTTTTAAAGTTTGCCTTTCAAGGTTCACCACGAGATGTATATGAAAAATTCCTAAATGCAGCCTAAGATGAGAAGCAAGCTTTTTCAAATCTTTTTGACTGATGAAAATCTTAACTACTGAGGGAGAAGAAAGGAAAATATTTTCACACAGTTCATACAGCACAAACTAATGCACTTTCTCCTAAATCATCATGCAAACTTTTTCAAATGCAAAATGCACAATGCATGTATTTTCTTTTCCCTTTCTTAATGTTGATGTATTACAAAAAGAAAGTTGTTATATAACTTTGATTTCGATTTCAAGCGAAAGTAAAGAAGCTAGTCCAAAATCAAAAGACACCTTAAGATTTACTTGTTTAAACACTGGAAATGCATGAAATCAAACCATAATGACGAAAGTAAACAGACTAATCAGCTATGGACAACAAACAAGCTAACTCTTTAGACCAGCAAAATGCCTAACACAGGTTTAGATCTAAGAGGCCAAGGCAAGACTAGTTCACTTTCGTTACGGGAAATTGTAAATGATGTAAGAAATACAAAAGAAAAAGTACAATTTCGTTATATAAAAGAGGCGGAATGATGGCAAGTAAGGTTGGTTTCAGAACAGGTACAAGACTGGTAACTGGCTGCAAAATCTATAGTGAAAACAGGCAAGAAAAAGGGAGGAAACCCCAATTGCACAAGGCAAAATTGGGCCAACGCAGGTGCTGCATAGCCAGTCTGGCTCTCATCGCAGGTAGCCCCTTCGGGACCTGCGTTGCAAAGCAGGTAGCCTGTGTACTACCTGCTTTGGAAAACGAAAGTTGCGTTTTCTCAGTTTCCGGGTCACAATTTTCTCAAAAATTCACCGTTTTTGCTCAAATCAGAAGCTATCAGTCAAGCACACACTAAGGGATGACAAGGAAGATGAAAAGATATCACTAAGAGCTTACAAGGATCCTTGTAGATCAGCTCTTCAAATCATGAACATGCTCAGAAATGAGCTAGAGTAGCTGCCCTCTACTTCGCTTTTGATATAGTCAAAAGCTTTTCGATTTGGTACTCTTTTGTTCAGGAAATGAATAGCAAAATACTACAAACAATCAAACAGATACGATCCCCAGTGGAGTCGCCAGTTTGTTGTAGGGAAAAGTATCCGACTCGGATGACCCTATCCCACTCTAAGGGTGATAGTACCTCAGCAACAACTGTAAATAAAACTACTTAAGGTTTACTTCTTTACGAAAGCAAGAGAGAATGAAGGAATGCACTAACCGTTGCCTTGCGCTTAATGTCGAATCCAAACTCTTCTCTTTGCTGCTTGCTCCCAGCTCCTTGCTCTTTTGCTGGCCCAGCTACAATGAGATCCTGCAAAATAACAAAGAAGGAATTTACAAGAAGCATGCAATCATAACTGATTTAAGGATTAGCATAAATCAAATATACAATTATCACAATACACCATTGAAACAAGTGCATATAGAAGAACCTCAATAGCTTTTATTAATGGAAGAAGTAAAGTTCTGAGAAGGTTACAACCATTGAAGGCCCCAATCCAGCAACACCTCCCAGCAGAAAGAATTTCTCCTCTTCACCTCCTTCAAGCAATCACCCAATAGTTCTATAGTGAAACCAACAGCATATCATTACTTTGCACAAAATTCCAGCCTCTTGAGATCATAGGAGAGAGCTCAATATATAGATGAATTGAGAAAGGATGAGTCAGCTTGCAACTGATGTGTAGCTGCCTTGTGTCCTCTCTCTCTTCAGTTGATCTTCAGTTCTTGAGTGCACTTGGAGAACCTTGCTTCCACTTGGAGAAACAGAGCCTCTGACTCATCACAAGGCGAAATCCCTGATCCAAGTGTCATTTTTGGAAGATTCCAGAGCAATGACTCAGTGTGCCACTTGTCCCATCTCGCTCAGCGCAGGTGGCCTTTGTTCTACCTGCTTTGCAATGCAGGTACACCATGGAGGAGTTGAGTTTCAGCGCAGAAGCCTAGTGGAGCACCTGCTTTGATTTCAGGATTGCTTGTTTTTTAGTGTTTTCAGGTGGAGAACTGATCTGGGAGCTGTTGGTTTGCTGACCTTGTTCCTATAGGGGTAGGAACATCATGTTTAGGGACTTTGGATCCCTTGGATTATTGACAATTCATGCCCGATGCTGCCAGGCACAAAATTGTCTATAACACCAGCCCTTAGTATTTTATCCACAGTGGACTTCTAGTACAAGTGTCCACCACAGTCTCCTGCATGAAACTCTTGCATGATATTGTTAGTTTCATTTTCCATTAAACAGTGCAACAATATACCTTCATGGTTTTTCCAAAGCAAATTGCCATCCATCACACAAAATCTTGATGTTTTCATTTTTAAGAACCTACACTTAGTTTTGGACAGTCCTGGGGGAGCACACAGGTTTTGTAACACATAACAGATATCAGAGTACCAAGGGGATTGTTCAAAGGCTACATTGATCTTTGGAGTCGCCAGCTCTGTTTCACTATCCAGTTGATTGATATCTAGGGCTTGGAAATTTGCTTCTGTCATTAATTTGGCCAGACCTTGCCCTTTTATTAATTTTGTAGGTTTTATTTCAATGTCAAATTCCAAAATGTTGGCAATCCATTTTCCTCTTCTGCCTTCTAAATTTTCTTGAGTGAGAATGTCTTTGACAATAGGACTTGGCACATATGCTATAACATGGGAGTATAGGATGTAAATCCTAAAGTCTTTAATGGCTTTGACCAAAGCATAAGCTTGCTTTTCCATGATTTGATATTTCAGGGGTGCATCTCTAAGAGCCTTGCTAAAGAAAGCAATTGGCTTTTCATTTCCTTGGTCATCCTTTTGCAGTAAAACAGCAGCTATAGTATGCTCAGAGGCAAAGGAGAAAATTATAAAGTCTCTGTCAAATTGAGGATTGGTCAGGACCGGGGTTCGAGTAAGGGCCAGTTTTATACTCTCAAAGGCTTGATTGGCTTCAACAGTCCACTTGACTTTTGAATCTTTCTTTAGCATGTTATTTAATAATCTGATTAGTTCTGCTAGGTTTGGGATAAACCTTCTCAAGAAATTGATTTTTCCCAGGAATCCTTGCAATTCTTTGACATTTCTTGGGTGAGGCATTTGTAGGATAGCCTGTATCCTATCTGGGTCAATTCTTATGCCATCTTTAGAAATGATGTGGCCCAATAGCTTGCCTTCTTCTAAGCCAAAGAGGGACTTCTTAGGATTCAAGGAAATTCCATATTTTCTGCATTTAAGGAAGATCTGTCTCAAATGTTTTATATGTTCTTGGTCTGATTTTGAGAAAGGTGTAAGGTCATCTAGGTAAATGAATAAAAAGTCATGAATCTCCTTGGCAAAGTAAATATCCATGGCTCTTTGAAAAGTTGCCCCTGCGTTTTTCAATCCAAAAGGCATCTTTACATATTTGAAAGTTCCCCATGGGGTTGTAAATGCTGTTTTGTCCTGATCATCAGGGTGAACTAATATCTGGTTGAAACCTGAGAATCCATCAAGTAGAGAAATTCTGGAAGCCCCCACTACTCTCTGTAAAATGTGATCCATCTTGGGTAAGGGGTAATTGTCTTTGAGGGATACTTGGTTCAGATTCCTTAGATCCACACACAACCTAATTTCGCCAGTCTTCTTTCTTGTAGGGACCAGGTTGGAGATCCATTCAGAGAATCTGATTGGTGCTATGATGCCTGCTTTGAACATTTTTTGTACCTCTTGTTCCATTGCTGGGAGAAGCATAGGATTGATTCTCCTCAGTTTTTGTTTAAAGGGCTTTTGATCTATTTTGAGAGGGATAGTGTGTTGGATTACAGAGGTGTCATAGGACTTTAGGTCCTCATAGCTCCATGCAAAAACATCCTGGAACTCTTTGAAGAGGTCAATGTATTTTGGCTTTTGGTCAGGAGGTAAGGAAGCAGATAATTTAATTATCTTGGGTTTGTCAATTGTACCTATGTTACATTCTTCAATGGCTGCATTTAGGGGCTGCATTTTTGGTTTTCTGGGAATATCATTTGAATCAAAGATGTCCTCTAGTGGGGTTAGGCCTGTTGGTAGAAAATTGTCTTTTAGCTCAATGATTTCAGTTTCAGCATTGGACACTCCCTCTTCCGAGTCAACTTGTTGAATTTGCTGGATGTTTTCTATATTGAAAATAGTTGGATTCATCATTTGTTTTGCAGTTCTAGGTGATATTGGCTGAGCAGTCTGTTGAAACTGTATTTGTGATGGACTTGCTCCATCAAGTATTTGTGATTGACTTGCTGACTCAAGTATTTGTGATTGACTTGCTGTCTCATTGTTTATATTTAGTCCTGCAAATTCTTGCTGCAGAGTTAAAAAATGGTTTATTTGCTTGTCATCCTCAAATACTTGCCAATCATTGATGTTGTTTGGAATGGAGGGTCTGCGTTTTACCTCAGCTGTAAAACAATGGTAGGGCTCAAAGGGCAACTTGCATGTGCTTGCAAAGGTGGCTAAACTATGAGCATGTAGATTTTGGGTTCTGGGAATTTTAGTAATTTGGAATTCAGAGAAAAAGTTTAGTACCTCAGCAACAACAGACCTATAAGTCCTTAGTCTTTTGTCATTGGTGACAAAGTTTCCTTTCACTTGTTGGATAACTAAATCTGAATCTCCCATGATTGAAACCCTGGCAACTTGTAAGAATTTTTCCAACTTGAGTCCTAGTAAAAGGGCTTCATATTCTGCCGTGTTATTAGTACATCTGAAATTCAATCTATAGGCTCTGCCTTCTGCATGACTATTTTCTTTATTGTGTACCCAAACTCCAGCTCCTGCCCCTAATTTGTTGACTGAGCCATCAAATTCAAGGAACCATAGAATATCTTGTTGGGAAGGAGGTTTTATGATCTGTTCATGGGCTGGTAATGTAAGTAGCAATTGTGGTTTTTTCTCTAGCTTGTCTTCTAGGGCAGTCTCATCATTTAATTGGATGTTCTTGACAACTAGGGCAGCAACAACCTCTTTTGTTTGATTAACTGTTGTTTCATGGGTGGTACTACTTTTATCTGAATCTTCATCTTGTATGAATGTCTTGGTTTCAACCTCACCTTTTGAAGGAATTGTGGTGTCATTGAAGAGAATGTATGAGTCTATGTCTGAGTGGATAGCATATATGGGAAAATTTTGAGGCTTTTCTTCACTGCTGACCATGTATTTCATTAGAGTTTCTCTGTACAGTCTTTTTGGTTGCCCAAAAACAGAGATGGTGGCATATGACATGTCTAATTGCAGGGAACCTTGGAGTTTAGCTCCCCATGATCTTGACAACAACATTCCATACTTAGGTGGGATATCAGCAGCTACTACATCCATTAGGATTGTCTTGTTTGGGTATTGAACTAGAGACACACACAAGTCTTTTATGAGACCTAGACACTTGACTTGGCTGGAGTCAAAGGAAAACAGATCCTTGTATGGTCTTTTTATGTCTAAATTCAATCTCTCCATGACTGCTTTTGGCATGAGATTGTGAGAGGCACTGAGTCAAACATTGCATTATGTAATATTTTGTCATGAATATGTAAACTGACATAGAAAGGCAGTACCCCTGTGACTACTGTTTTTCTATCCACTTCTGGGCCGAACAGGAGTTCTGGGGTGTCATCCAGCACATTGACATCATCTTTGTTGCTAGTGAGTTGAAGGGACCTTTTGATTTGCAATTTATAGATGTCATGCTTGGCTAATTCCAAGAGAGGAATAGCTATTTTTATTTTGCCAATTTCTGTTTCAAGATCAAAAGGTTTTTCAGATTGGGTCTTGGGGTTATAGGTGACAGTTCTTTCCTTGTTCATTACATCTTCTTCTTGATTTTTGTTCTGACTTTGGGACTTATCCTTTTTACTCATCTCTTGAGGAGTAATATTTAAATTAGGATGAGAAGATGAAGTGTCCAGAGAGTGCTATCTTAAGGACAGTGGTTCGGTGATCTCCTAAACAATCACTTCTTCTGTAGGTGAATTTATTTTGTCATTAGGTTCTGTGACTATAACTCGTTCAGGCTGCGGATTATCCTTTTTCTTTTCAGGCTGGCTAACATTCACAGTTCTGCTCCTTAGCTTGTACTGTTTATGGACTTCATAAACGGCAGTGTCATAGCCTTGTTTAAAGTCAAAGGATTCACCTGATTTAGTTTGGAACAATTTGATTTCCTCATCCTCATGATCTTCTTGTGTTAAGAAAACTTGACTTTCACCATCTAGCCCTATTAAATTAATCTCAGGATCTTCATTGGGCTCTGCTGAAGTGGAGGTTTCAGCATAATTTTCTTGGAAAGGGGGTCTTATGTCTTGATCAGCACCGGTTTTGCCAATGCCTGGGTTTTGAGTTCTCCTAAAATTTGGATTCCTAGGAGGGTTGTTTTGTGGTGCTTCCCATGATGATTTTCTTTCAACCGATTCCACTCTATCACCTAATCTTTTCATTCCATTTAATATGGCATCAAGCTTTTGATCAAAGGCAGAGGGTTCCTCTTTGAAAACAATCCTCTTTTCCAACCTTGCCCTGTTTCTTTTGGTAATTAGGTTGGCTTCCACTATGACAGCAACCCTTTGGGCCTCTTCAAGGGACTGACAATCTCTTTCCTTCAACTGATAGGCCATGTCAGGGTCAAAACCATCAGGGAATTTGTACAAGGCTAAATCAGGAGGAGGCCTTAAATTTTGTGGAATTGAGTGATATACATTGTTAAATCTTGCACAATACTCCAAAACAGTCTCCTGGGGACCTCTTTTGATAGTGTCATATTCCCCAAGTATGTGCAGAGGATCTTTCTTCTTCTCCCATCTACTAGTAAAGGCTTGATACAGTTCAGTAGGAGTTGTAATGGAGTTTGCATTCAGGGATCTAAACCAAGTTCTTACATCCCCAGTTAGGCTTTGAACAAACATCCTCATTCTGACACTGTCATCATCTATTTCATAGGTCTCAAAATGGTCTTGCATCCTCTTGGCGTGCTGGGCAGCTGTCAGAGGGCCATTGGAGTCAAAATATGAAATTTTGGTTTGGTAATCTTGGGGTAGGGCTGCAGCATTAGCTGGTATCTGCAAGGGTGCATATCTATTGGCCATATTTACAGGATTTAGAGGATTTACAGGGGCAGCTGGGATAATAGGAACAATGTGTATCACAGGGGTAACAAGTAGGGGTGAACCTAGAAGGTTTGTTGAGGGGATATGTGCAGTGGATGAAGATGTGAGTGGAGGACTTTGAGATGTGGATGGTGAACTAGGGGAACTAGGGGTAGACCAGAAGAGGACCTTGCATGGGGTAGATATAAGGCTAGGATGATCTGACTCTGAGGTTAGATCAGCAGGTTGCTCCTGCTTTTGCAGCCTCCTAATGTTCCTTGGGATGGTATTTGGATTATCAACAATGATAATTGGATTAGGGTCGGGATTTGCCCTAGTATGCCGTGGATTTTTCTTAGGAGCCATTTTCTAACTGTTTTTTTAGGATTTTGTGGGAAATTTTTATATCTGAAGGATTGGATGAAGATTTTGGAATGGCTATATATTCTCAGAGATAAGATGAAGATTCCCTAAACAAGCTCCTCCCTAAAACTGTTAATGTAATACAGAAACAGATTAAAGGCCTCTTGACTTATCTCAGGCTTGATAGTAGCTATGGAAAATATATAGTAATTGAAAAAGTCTCAAGCAATCCCCAACGGAGTCACCAATTATGTTAACACCCAGGTTGTTCCCTATGACTCCCAAGAGAATACAGCCGGGGTAACCACTAACCAATCTTTGGATCACAGCTTCTAGCCAAACTGTAATCAGAGAGGGCTCTCTCTTTATGATTTGTCTCTGTTATGATGGTGTTTTTAGGCTAGCTATTATGCTCAGGTTTTGGTTGAAGGATTTCTTTCAGGTCTTATGATATATTGTTTAGAGAGTAAAATACCATTGGGCAATGGAGTCTGGAGTTGTGAAATGATTTGATATGCAGGATTGGTGGTGTTCAAACTGCAGGGTCTATTGTGTATCTTAGACAAACAAAGTTAGATTAAATGGTGATGTATGTCAGCCAACAGAAAGCAATTAAGAATTTTCTATTAAGCTGGTGAGGTGAAAGTGAACACGCTACACAGGAGAAAACTTGAATTCCTGTGACAAAGGCCACTGTGAAAGGTGTATTCTGAAAGTGCAGCAATTAAGAATTACACTTGTCTAGATTACAGATGAAGAAAACATTCATTAACAACACAGATTGAACTCAGGGTACTCAGTGAATAAATCCTGAAAGTTATTCTTTTTCCTTGTTGCTTAGTATTGAAAATCAGATAACATATATGGAATTTAACAAAACAAACAAATAACAGAGAGAGTTACAGAGACTTATTGTATGGTGAAATACACAGGAATCCAGCAGTTATCAACAGACACTAGAACGCATTCAACACTTCAGAAATCCGAGAAATTCCATCACTTTCTTTATTAAACTTCTGAAAGGATTACAACATAAGAATTTCTTCAGGAGAAATCAACAACAACCCTTGCAAGCTCATGCGAAGGGAACTTTATACGAATGTTTATACAAAATATCTCAGGCATTGAGTCATCTGAGAGAGAAAATATCTTCATAAATTCGTACAAAAAGTAGAAAAGAAGTTATTACAACTTTGAATGCAGCATAAATGCTCTTTAAGTCTGTCAGAGGATAATTTTGAACTTTGGAGGTCAGTGAGTCGGTTGAGCCGCTCTGCTTTAATGCTGGCGAACGCGTCTTTATGTTTGCTGCACTGTATTTTCTCGGGTTTGCCACTTGTGACTGTGATTGCTGCTGTGGTGACCGAATAGCCCTGCTGAGTTGGCTCTGCCTTTCATCTTTGCTCTGTATGCTTATATATCAAAATTCTGCTTGTGTACGACTACTTATAAACTGGACAAAAATTAACATTTACAGGTTCTGGCTTGATAATATCATCTGTGTCAATTTTTTCCAGACTTCCTGTGTGGGCAATTGGTGCTTCACAATTGCCTCTATGGTTTCATCTGCTTCTGTATACTTATAAAAATTTGGAGGCACATCAAACAGATGATTGATCTCATTCATAATAAAAAATAGGTTGTCCACCCTATTGTATAAAGTTTGCCTTGATGCTGGCCCTGATTCTGCTGAAGTGCTGGGCTGTCCTGCAATTTGTCCTGCAGCATAGGCATCAACCCTTTTGGTGTAGTTTTCAAGGGTAAGCAGTCTTCCTACACTGCTTAATATGATGGGGAGGCCTCTATTCTGTAATGCCTGAAATCTGTCCATGAACTTGTTGATTTCAGTCTGCATATCCTGGGTTCTTCTTTCCAATGTTCCAACCAGGTTTCGTAGTGTCAGGACCCTTTTAACCATTGAGATTGTCTCAGTCCTGTGAGCAATTCCCATGGTGGCCAGTTGAGAGCTTGTCCTGTTATTTAAAATATTGATCATTCTGGTGGCAGCATCAGGCATGTTGCCAAGGCTTGCTCTAGCTCTGTGTATTTCCTTGTTTGCCTTTGCAATGAGTGCTGATTGTTCATCTATAGTCTCAATGTACTGCCACTGATTGGTGATAGGCTGGCCAATATTGGCCCAAAGGACTGTTTTTAGCTCTGCTGTCACCTTTTCTAGTGTGAGCTCCTTCTCAAGCTCGGTTATCCTCTTCTTTAGAGCTTTTATTTCTCGTTCCTTTTCAACTGCATTCTGTTTGCTCTTATCATATCTCTCATTTACTTTAGCCAAAGATTCTTTGGCTGATTGAGCTCAAACATTTGAGCTTCCAGGACTTGAATTTCATTTTGGAGCTTCTGCATATCCAGACTATGAGTCTGCTCTGTTGTTGGTGCAGTTGTTGATGTAGTTGGTGCTGTAGGCCCTATTTGCTGAGGAGGAGGGGCAGTTGTTGGAGGAGCTTCCTCAAGATTGATTATTTCAGGAGGAGGCTGGGAGGTTTGACCCTCTTCTCTTTGCTTCAATGCTTCCTGTAGTGCTGCCTCTGCAGCCTCTGATTCTCCTAGTTTGTCTTGAGTCCGGATTAGCTCCTTGTATAGAGATATCAACAGGGTTGTGGCCTCTTGATCATGCCTTTGCTGGGCCACCTCATCTGTTTGAGGGTGGATTGTGGCAGGGAGTTTGATCTTTCTCCTCAAGGTTGCCATGTCAGCATCCCTCAACTTCAATACCTCTTGTATCCCTTTGATATCTTTGGGATCATGTCCAATCTCAATGATTATGTCTTCCAAGGACCTTATTCTGTTGTCCTTTGCTTGGGATGATGCCCTCTCCAACTCCAGTTGAGAGGCTGTATTGTTAAGGCTATTTTGTAGCCTATAGTTATCCAAGGTTTGGTCTGCCAGGGAAGCATAGACCATCTCACCCGTTTGCTTGTGCAGTTCTATCTTGTCCATGGGGTGGATATCCTTGGCAAGGACTTCCAAGTTAGTCCTCAAATAATCAGAGGCAGATTGGGGTTGTACTGCTGTTGGCATGAAATGACTCATGATCATTTTGCCTTCCTGCACATCATATGCAGACATGAGTCTTTGCTGATTGGTGGGAGCCAAGTTTAGCAGATGGTTGTACAACTGTCTTTTGATTGGCTCATTTCTCATCTTAATATCGATGAACTGTTGTTTAATACTAGGCCCACCTTCCCTTTGCTGCCTAGAGGAAATCACTTCTCCTCCCATTGCTCTATCCTGTTCCTGTTGAAAGGAACTTGCTGATGTTTCCCTGCTGGGTGGGACCATACCCAAAGGTTGCCTTATTGGCATCTCTTCCTCTGAAAGAGGATTGATTCTCTGCCTCTTCTCCCCATGAGTTGCTAATGTTGTAAGGGGAGTTTCTTTGTCCCTTTTCCTGCTTGTGTCCTCCTTTTGTGGAGTCTGGAGTGTAGATGCCTCAGCTGAAGTCTCTTGCCTTGGAGGCTCAGTTTGTTCAGTGGATTTAGGGGCTTCCACTGTTTGCTTTTGCTGGGCAGGCTGTTCCTGCCTTTGTTCTTGTTGTTGTTGCTGCTCCTCTTGCTGCTGCCCTTCTCCCTACTGCTCCATCTCTTCTTGTTGCCGCATTAGGGTTTCCATTTGCTCTTCGGTCATAGGAGGTGGCTGTTCCACCTGCTTTTCTTTGCCTTTGTTGACTGTCTGTGGAGGATTCATGGCAGCTTGATGATGCGTTTTTGAGGACGAGGCAGCTGGTCCAAGTTGTTTTTTGTATGAGAGGGGAACCTGTCCACAAGTTTCTAAGTCAGCTTTCTTTTGAATATTTCTAGCCTCTCTCTCTAGCAGCTCCTCACTAGTAATTTCCTCTTCTAGGGTACCTTCTTCCCAGCTTAATCTATTGGCATACTGCTCAATCTCAGGCTGCCTCACGTGTGAATAGCTGCCCAATTTGTATCTTATCCTCCTGAGGGAGACAAAGTGATTGGGGTCATAGGGTATCCATTCAAAGCCAGTTTGCAGTTTGAGGGCCTCTAGGATACTGTTTGCCTCTTTCCACCCCTCCTCTTTTCTGTTGTATAGGAAAGGGCCCAGCTGGCTCCTTACCTTCAACTGTGCCTTCTTGTTCTTGCTTTAAAAGTGGAGGTAGTCTGCATTCCCAAATTGCCTGAAATATTCTAAGGCAAAAAGCCTCATGGGGATATACCTTGGCAACCTAAAAGGCTTCAACTCACAGCCATATACTCTGATGACTGTGTGGTCTTGGTAGAGGTACCAATTACCAATGCTGTAAGTTTTGTTCAGGTGGAGAATTCTCCTCATGTCATCAGTTAACCTTGGAGGAGGAACACCATCCAATACTGTCATGGCTGGATGAATGAATAAGTCTATGAACTCAAAGTATGTGTATGGTGATACAGAGCCACAATGAAAAACAGAGGTCCAAAACACAACTGACCTTGGATTCCCCTGGGCATTGACTTGCTTCAAGGGAATAGAGAAGCTGGCTGGCTGATAAAACAAGATAGGTGGTATATGTATGAAGTATACCTGAACAGTCTTTCCCTCTTCAAATTCATGAGCTGGTCATGGATCTTATCTGCAATGTATGTGGCATAATCATAATGTACAGCTGGGGGCTTTCCAGGAGAGAATATAGACAGCATTGCCATTATGATTTCATCCACATCCTCCATTCCCTTGAACCCTAGGACATAGTTGATCAAATCCACTAGCATTCTGCCCAATTCATTCAAGTAATGATATCCAATAGGAGGAGTTCTGATGGCTTCAAACCCTGGTTGTACAAACAGCTGGTTGATTTTGATGGTCTGGTCATTTGACAACTTATTCCCCTTCTTTATCAAGTTCTGCATGTGGAGGGGGGTCAATGGCTTTGCAGTGTGGAAGTGCAGCATCTCATTTATGCTTTCTGGGGTGATATGAAACATAATTGAGCCTGTAGGGCTAAGGACAACTCTTTGGCCTGGATCATAGCACTCCTGGCATCTGTAGATCAACTTTGGCATAGGATTTACCTGGGGGAGGTTGTAGATGGGCAAGTTTGAGTCCCAAATCCCTAGGATGTCAGCTCCACTAAGGTGCTGGGCTTTCAACTCATTCAACATCTGAATATTATATTTGGAGCCTAATGGAAACCAGTCTAGCATTTGATAATCCATATCTCCCAGGGCTTTCCATTATAATTCCTGGTGAGGGGCATTGAGAGACTTGATGTTCAGTGCAATTGGAGTCTCCATGGTCTATTCAGTTTCTGTCTTGCAGGTGAATTAGTTCAAGTGAGCAGTACCAGAGGTGACTTTTTGCAATGCAACTGTGAATTATAGGGACCAGAGGGTGGAGTGGACACGCAGCAATTGAAATACTGCTCGAATTATGAATAAGACCAATGCCTGGTCTCCCTCTGTCTTCTATGGCAGGTTTTAAATAGCTTGACCAACTGTCTCACGTTTGCGCGAGCAGTTTACAGTTTTTCGACCAAAACTCGGGAAATGAAGGCTCAGCCGGTGGTTTCAAGGTTGCAGTTGTAATTTAGAAGTGTTGCAGAGGAAAACTGTCGGTGAAATAGTGAGTTTCAGTGTTCCTTAAGCGTTCTGAGCAATTTACAGTGAATTTAGGCGTATGGAGGATGAACTATGAGAAATACCTGGCTAACCGCGAACAGAGGTCGTAACTATGGGTGGAATTGGTGCTCCGGAGGTCTTCAGGTCGATTCCCGCAGGTGGCGCAGTTCAGGACGTGAAATAACACGCAGAGGAAATAATAGCAAATGAGCGAAAAGTATGAAAAAACGCGTTTTTTGGCTAAAATATGGACTTTTTGCAATTTGGTGCCTTTTCTGTGATGACGTCAGCATGACGTCATAGGGTGGGGTCAGCCTCGGATGACGTCAGCATGATGTCATCGGATGAGGTGGCAGGCTGCCATTGGTCCACGGGGTAATGAGGTGGCAGGCACATTGGCACAGATGCGGACAAAAGTGTGATGCGGTGGCAGGCACGGTGATGACGTGGGGATGGCGCTGGACCCGCAAACCGGGCGGTGAGTGACCTAACAATTACGGTTTAGCCCTAACAGTTACGGTTTCTCGAGGCGGTTATGATACGGCCCCACATTTGTCAGAGGTTGCTCCGAGAGCCCTCAATGGGCGACGCGTGGCCGCGTACTGACGTAACACAACGTCACTTTCTCGGGCGCTAAACCTCTGTCGCGGGGACCGCTCCGATATCCATAAGGACCGTCGGATCTCTTGGATCTGATCCGACGGTGGACGGGATGATGACATGATAGGTGGATAGGGCCTGCAGGCGGAGGAATAAATATATATTTTTTAATGTCTTTTCAATATATTCCGAAAAATCGAATATATGCGCAAACTTTGGTTAAGCAACAGAAAGTGGGTTTTTTTGGTTTTTTGGTAGTTTCAAAGGGGTTTCATGGATAAAGGGGTTTTGTAAGGTTTTCAGATGCGCAATAAGATAGCCCCAATACTTTGGATAAGAGAACAAAGTGGGTATTTAGGGGTTATTTTTTGTAAATGAAGTGGGTATAGGCAAAACCAGGTCATTTGTGAGACTCTTTTTATCAAATGAAGCTTTCCAAGGGGCCAAATGAATTGAGAGGAGGGGAGGGGGTTAGGGTTAGGTTTATCAAAGTGACCAGATGCCATTTGATCTCTGACAGAGAACTTATTGGCTATAATGCCAAAAGGGGGGATATTTATACAAATTTTGGGGTTTATACACCATGGTGTTAATACTAGTAGGGGAAAGGTAATGTAGGGGGTTTACATAGTAGTGTTAGAGTTAATATGGATGAAGGGGTAAATGGAGGGGAAACCACTAAGATTTATTTGAAACTTACTTAGTTTAGAGAGTAGATCAAAATGAAAAGATTTTTAGACAAGAAATGTGGCTTCTAAAAGATTAAGAACCACTATGAAACCACAATCTATCCCATGAAACTCAGATGTTGAGGGAGTGTTAGTAATGAAATGGAGAGGGGGAGAAGGGAGGTTAGACATGCCTCTTGACTGCTGTAACTTGATGAAGAGTAACTCCATCTGAATTTCATTGACTTTGCTTTGGTCAACCAAGTCAGCACACATGCAACTTGTAGGAAATGACCTTTCTGCAACTCCCATTGCCTACCCATCTATTTGCCTAGCATTTTTTATTCCTTCTTGGAGGTTGCATTTGGGCTTGCAGACCCTTACTTGCCTTTTCTTTTCTTTGGCTTTTTTCTTTTGCTTTCTATCTACTTCTGCCCTTATTTCTTCCAAGGTCCCAGATTAAGTTGTTGGGAGCCTTCTATTCTCTACCTGAACTACTTTGTCTGCCAAGATTAAACAGTTTGGACAAACTTCCTTCTCTATTCTACAAAAGAAAATTCAAACATGGCATGATCCAGATTAAACTGTTGAATCATCCATCAAAATTTGGAACCAGGTCGAGCTCTTTTCATACCTTGTGTTCTTTCAGGAAATATGGGATCTTTGCATAGCCAAAGCAGAGCATATTTGGAACTTCTCTTGCCAATCATGAAATATGAAACCTATTGGTATAGGTAGCTAACAGGTGCATCGATGGATGAACATACACATGTGAAATCATGGATGGAAGGTTCACCAAAGATGTCAGGAAGGAATGGAGGAGGCTCAGATGGAAGGGAAGCATCCTTCGCTAAGTGTTGATGCCCAAGCTCCCAGTCATACTCTTCATGAATGAAAAAGCATGTTGGTTGTGCAACACTAAGTCCGTCGATGGCTTGATCCTTGTTCACAACAAGTGTAGAGCCCGAAATGGAAGAACACAATACAATATCATCCGGAGGATTAGCCGAGTATGAAGACAGAGGTTGTGGAACAAAATTCATATGACAAATCAATGGACTCACAACCAAATCTGAGCGAAAATTAAACAAAGTGATGTTAGGAGGATGTGACAATTGAACAGATGTGTGAGCATGATCTCCCGCATCACTCTACAGTGGTGGAGTTGTTTGATGAGGGGACGACGGACAGTCACTTGTGACAGTAACCATTTCCATCTGAGATTGCGCATCTCCATCACCGAAGAATGCTAAGCAAGGCTTGAGTTCAAACTTCTTCTTGGGATCAGCAAATTTCTTAAGACAGTACTTGAATCAGTCCCAAAGATGGAAAAATTTCATCTGGCTCTTTAGAGCTTGAAACTGCAAATCATGGAAGCGCTGCCAAAAATCCATAGGTGATCCATGTGGAGCCTTTCATTGTTGTAACACTTTTTGGTCAAGATGTTCTGGATCAAAATGATAGAAAGTGTCTTCAGTGAGATCACAGAAGTGCTCAAGTGAGTGCATGTTGTCATCCGATAGGTTGCACAACCACTAATGTGGAGATTCACGAAGTGTATGCAAGCAGCAAACTGCCCTGTTCATCGGAACATCCATCTTTCTCATGAAGCATGGAAAGCAAGTCATCTAAGAACTTAGGCCATGCCACTTCGCCTTCACCATCATACCTGTATGTGGAAAATAGATAAAAAAACTCCCTCGCGATGGTAAAAGATTCGACATGCAAAAAACATCGTGGAAGGAGGAGAGTGCAAGACTCCATGATAGACATGCAAAGATTCAAAACAGGATGAGAGGACATAGATTTTCATTTGTCCCTCCTTCTAGCGCCAAAGATGTTGACAGTGTTGGACCCGCCAACATGTTAGGGGATCTCCCTGGTAAGAAGTCCCAATTAGACCTCAGACCCTTTGGTGTAGGAGTCCCAGTAGTGGACCGTATGGTAATGCCTTGACCATGATTTTGCACAGAGGCAAGTAAGATGTCTCTGTTGGTAGCAAGGGTGTGACATATGTAGTAAGCCAAGGAAGGTGCGTGAGAGGTTCTAACACACGGGGGTTGAGATGAGTGCGCCCCTTGGAAACCTATGATAACATGGAGTTAAGAAGGGAACACACGAGAAAAAATGCATTACAACATGGAAGGAAAGTTAGCTAGCAATCCAAAGTAATGGTTAAACCAACAACACATTTCAGAACGATTCATACATACATACACAGAAATAGCTATACATGCATGCATAAGCAAACATATACATATATCATTTAGAGTAAACAAATATTGAAATTTGATACAACATATGCATGAAATGTGTTGGATCTTGTTATATTAGGAAGTGTAAGTTCCAGTCATACAATACATCCATGTCCAACCACTAGTTCCGATAGCGAAATGTTACGGTCACAACCGCATGCTCCTCCAAAGAGATATACTAGCTCTGCGCAATGGAGAAGCCAAGGCTCATTCCAATATTGTCCAAGCTCTCTCTAAGATAGTCCTATTGGAAGCTTGGTTGACCAAAATCCTTTACAATGAGTTATGAGGGAATATTTATAGCAAAGGGTGGGGTGGCCCTTGACATTCCCCTTTGTGACAGTTCATCTACCCTCATGACTCTTCATCTACTCTATGACTGTTGCATCCAACTATCGACATTTGATCTTACACTTGACAAGACGTTACATTACAATTCACATGTACCCATGTGAGACAAAATGTCTTCAGCAAGCCATGTAAGACATCACTATGACTCGAATAACCGTGGGAAGTCCAACTCATCAACATCCTCGTGATGATCAAGAGTAGTGAACTAATGCCAAGATCAGTATTTTGTGATGGTGTCCGTGTACTACAAGGTGACATCTTTCTGGAACCTAACTCTTGCCTCCTGTTGTGCCCTACAACAACCCCCCATTTCATAACATTTTTATGACAAACAATTTACATATGAAATGGGTCCCTTTTAAATTTTTTACTTGGCATTAGAAAACTTGTTCAAATAAGGTATGATAATCAAATGAATTTATGCATAAAACCCTTGTTGAACAAATGATAAGCATTTTTGGTTAAGTCCACAAAAGTAATCGCAAGTTCGGTTGCCATCTTGGTTTTTCCCGATGCGATATCGCTATCGGCCATCGGCAATAGCCAATGCACACACAAAAAAGGTACACGCCTTTTCCCCGATGCGACACGATATCGGCGATCAATTATCGGCACTATGTCTTGTGAAAATTGTTTTAAAAGCTTTTACCCGACGCGATATCGCATATCGGCAGTCGGCACAATCCTACGCATTTTCATAAGGCGTTCATATCTTCTTCCCGATGCGATATCGCTATCGGCATTCGCTATCGGCATTCGCTATCTCAAATGATACACATTTATGAGTTATGTTCGCACGCCAAATGCGATATCGCAATCGGCGTTCGCTAAAGAGCTTCCCCAAGCGATAACGCTACACACACTTCGATGCGATACGATGACGCTTAATGATGACCTCAGTTCCAAAAGGTGATTATTTCAAAGCAATAAAGTTATATTTAAACTCGATTTGACAAAAGCACAAATTTCAAAATGCCGTTAAGTGAAGGGATAAGGTAATGCATGCGTATTTAAAGCTTTGCCCCTTCAGATTAACGAGCAATTACGATTAGACCTTTGAAAAAATCCATTGCACGCTTTAAGGGGTCATTCGGTTTAATAACTTAAGTAATGGTCATTTATGGAGCTGCAGGCTGTAAAATCATCATCATTGCATATACGATGCCTTCTCAAATCATTAGATCCACAGCCTCTTTTGGAAATAATCTCGCCACGCTTCAAATAATATATCTATCCCATTATGGATTGTCATTGTTATTTCTTTGTTACGATTTCTCTTGCCTTTGTGTAGAATTCAATTGACGAGAGAAGTCTGAACATGATGGGAAAGAAGTTCAAGAAGGTGGCAAGTTCTACTGCAACACCTGTCTCAGGCCAAGCTGCTACAGTTTCGAGGAAAGGCCTGATCTTAGACACTACATGCACTGGTCTTCCTGGTACTACATGGCAAGGGACATACAATTTGCTAGAAGGAGAACAACCAGAGGCGACAGTAACGGAGGCAAGTGTTGATGAACTTAGAAATTCTGAGGCAACTCTTAAGGATTTGGCTGACTCATTTCTGCACAGAATAGCAGCCAGAGAACAAGTCTTGCCTTATACTGATGTAGTGCGTTGGGAAATTGAAGAGATTACTCTTACCAATAGAACCTTTCATACTAAGAATGGAAGGATTTTCGGTTCTCTCAAGCCTGACGACTTAAGGTGGATGTATCATTTGCCCAATCCCGAGCAATCCTATACCAGAGCCTTTGTGGAGAAATTCGCCAGAGAAAATGAATCACCATCCGAACTTCTCCAAGATTCGAGGCAAAATCCAGCAAAACACAAGCAAGATATGTCGGGTAAGTACTCCAATGCTTCTTTGGCTTCACCTTACTGTTATGCTGGAATTATGATGTGTAGATTGTGGGGATATCATGATTCTGCAAATATCCATGTTGATATGGTTCCTTTAATGGACGCGGCTGTCAATAGCATAATCATGGATTGGGCCACTATTCTGTCTGATAAGTTGGTCTTAGCTATTCATGACTTTAGGGCCAAAACTAGAGTCACCGAAAGAAAGATCCCCCCCTTCTATTACTCGGCCTACATTATGGATACTCTTTGTTTTAATTCTGAATTTCCTGTCCTTGGTTGGAGATGGACAACCCATGACCCAACACCTATTCATCTGTATCATCGCAAATTGTGGAAATCGTCTCACAAAGACCATTTATATCAAATCTGCAATGGTTTTATGGTTCCCATTCACTATTCTATCTTTGACAGACCTATCCCTAGGATTTCTTATGAAGCCTCTTTTGACCTACCAGCCGTAGCCCATTGGTTCGGCGAAGAATGTTTTTCCTATGTCAGAGTTTTTGGAAGTAAAGCCAGGCCACATGTCCTTCCTTTATACATGCCAGACAAATTGCTAGCCCAAGAAATTTCATATCAAATCATGTCTGAGGGTGTAACACAAACTCTCAAAGAAGAGAAGAAGAAAGGATGGCCATCTTTTCCCATAAGAATTGGAGTTTTTACGCTGCTAAATTATAAACATGCAGAAAAGGAAGCAGCAAAACTCCAATCAATATCTTTGGCTTCCATTCTGAATAGACTCTATGACCCTAAGAAGACTGCCTTCATTGCCTTAGAACAGGCTAAACTGACAAAGGTCGTTCATCAAGAAGACCTATTTGATGACTTGTTCATGGGTGCCGATTCAATAAGTCAAGTCAGACAGCTTGCTGCGATGAGATATGAAGATGTTGAATTGGCTGAATTTAATAAACTCAGGAAGCAAAGGTTGAAAACTTTGCCTCTAGAGTTATTATCCATGACCCCAACTTCATCCTCAAGCAAGCCTGATCAGCTTAAAGTGAATTCACCTCCCGTTACCACCAGAGAACAGGAGGAAAGACAAAACAAGCTACAAGCAGATCGCCAGCAAGAGGCACAAATTGAAGAAGAACAAAGAAGGCAAAGGAAGCAGGAAGAACAGAGGAAAAGAGAAGAAGAAGAAAAAGAGAAGAAAGAACTAGAAGATAGACAGAAAAAGGAATTGGAAGAACAGCAACGGAGAATACAAGAGGAGAAACAGCGGGAGGCGTTCGAAGAACAACAGAGGATTGAGAAAGAAAAAGAACAGAGTAAGCAAATCCCTGTTGATACTGAATTGATTAAGGAATGGAATCAATTTGATTCCATTATAAATGGTAAGGAAGCCTCCAAGGACTCAGATGTCTTAAAGACTCCCGATACTACTGTTTCTCCGGTTCTTGAAGGAACCAGCAGCCCACCCACAGTACAGAACATTGAGGAAGTTACTCAGAATCCATCTGACCTAGTTGATCTTCAGGTAGAGGAAATTCCTCCTCTAGACATTTTCTATAGCCCTAAGCACAGAGCCGTTGTAAGACGCTCAAGGAAGAGACGAAGGCTTGATCAACCTTCTGTTTCATATGAGCAAACAGTTACGGGCAATGTTGTCTGGAAGGGAGAATTAAGTCCCTCTGAAGATTTGACAAAGCTGTCACAATTTGCAGGAGCTTATTCAGCGGCAACCATTGACAAAGCATCCGAAGTAAGTATTCTTTTGAAGACTAAAGAACATGAAGTTTATGCATTGCAAGCAGAGGTGATAGAGGCAAAGAATAAGGTGACACAGGCAGAAGAACAATTGCTGGCTCTACAACAAGATAATCATTTGTTAACCCAGCAAATTGAGAAGCTGAAGATAGACCAAAATGACAAAAGAGCACAAGAATTGTCAAAAGCCTTATCCCAGTTGGAGGCATCGAATGAGCTGTTGATGAAATCTAAAGAAGATCAAATAGTTCAGCTCTCAGCACAACTTGAAGATATCAAAGGTGCCAAGAGTATTGATGATTTCAGAACAGAGGCAACTCTGATAAACGACGCTTTGATATCTCAGACCAGACTTTTGTGCCAACAACTAGTTGAAGCTGAGACACTCTGTGATATATCTACAGCAATATGTGAACAGATCGAAAAAGCCAGAACTAATTTGGATCAGGCCGAAGATGACATAATAGAATATATTGAATGGCAAGATACTCCAGAAGGGAAAGCTGCTAATTTAACCCGAACCAGTGTAACTTACAAGAACATACTTTTTATGGAATGGGAAACACAGGTAATGAAGGCAGAGAGGGCAGCATCCAGGTGTAAAACAATTTCCAAAAACATGATCAATTTAGTCAATGATACATTGTATTTGGTGAATATGATTTCACAATGTACACCTGGAAACATAACAACCGCAAATATGCTGGAGCATAGGAATTATCCTGAGCTTGAAACACAAAGGCGGTTAATTGCTGGAGTGAATACCTTGACTGCCGACGCATACTGGCTTTTCTTGATTAAACCACATTCTCAAAGGCCGGCCCTCAACTGCCTAACAGATGCTCTCCGGTACCTGATTGCCGATTTCCAAGATGCCACATATGATGCACGGCTGACTTCTCGCCTCAATACTCCACCAGAAGTAGAGCCAATGCTGGCGATATGTCAGCGAAAGAGTAAAGGCAAAGAGACAGCTGACTGAAGCATCACCACCGACTGCCGAATCACCCAAAATGAAAAATGATATTTGCTGATGCCGATTTCTTAGTTTTTAGTTTTTAGATATTTTAATAGTTAGATTAGCATAGTATTTATAGACCCTTTCATTGTTTTGGAAAGGGTCGTAAAAATTTTGTAAAAGACTTAAAGGCTGAAGTTTGCACTATTGTGCTTCAGTCTATATTCTTTTTGAAACTCGACCACTGGTTCTTAATTTTACTTGGAATGCTGTTTAAGTAAATTGTGCACTATTGTCGTTTGCTTGGAATGCTTTCTGGTTGGAAGGAAGGACCGCGACATAGCGATTAATATATTGGATTGATCAAACAGCTTGCATGGTACTATTATCTGTATCTGTTCTCTTTTCAGTTATATAAATTGCTGTGTTATTATTTTGCTATTGTTGAATACATGTATGTAATATAACAACAAGTCTGCATTTCATATCACTATTGAATGTTTTGTGATTTGTTATCTTTCACTCATGTATGTATCAATGATATAAATGACTGAGTACAGTAATTCGCTATTATAGCTCTGCGTAACTACTTACGCAGAGCAATCTCAAATGATTAAACATCTATGCTTGCTGTTAGTGTCATCTATATGCCTGTCATTAAGCATAGGATATCAAACGTTGTACTGTCTGAATTAATAAGTCCCGGGATTAGCTTATAGTTTATTTGTATTTCTTTTATAGTTTAGTTATTTGCTTATTACCATTTCATATCTTAAATCATCCATCCATCCCATTTACTTATAATCTTTGGGAAACTGGTCCCATTATCCCCAGTCGGAGCCACTATTCCAAACGGAAAAGGAGCTGCACTAAGTTCCGGACCGGGTGGTTTCCCCGATGTTGTTGCAACGAATTTCGGGGCATCAACATTTTTGGCGCTAGAAGGAGGGCCATCAACTGTGAATGGCAAGTAGGCCTAGGTCCACAAACCATTCTAAGAGTAATTCCCCCTCCAAAACCCCTTCTCCTTCTCAATCGCATGTTGGTTCCCCAGCATATGATCAAGAAAAGGAAGAAACAACTACCACTACTCACACCCAACATATTTCAGAACATTTAAGTCTTGAATCTCCCAAAGTTCAGTCTCTTATCCACAAACTTCAGAGCTTCTCGATTTCGCCACAGAAATCTGAAGTATCACAAGGCAGTGCGACTTCGCAGTTAAGCTTATCTCATCCACTTACCAGACTTCAAAGTGAAAAACTTGGTATTGAACCCACTGAGTTTCCTTTACCAAAAAGGAAAAAGGCCAAGAAGATTATTGGAGTTTCGGATAGTGAAAATATTTCTTCCATATCCTCCATCTCCACCCCTCCTCTGCGAAGCCAACCATCCACTCCTCCATTACACACTGTTGTTTCCCAAGGAATAAGTCCTACAGCATCTCAAACTTCTCACTCTTCAAAAACTTCTTCTCCTCAGTCATCTGGAATCCCATCAGTATTAAAAACCATTATCGCCAGCACAATGGCAAATCCATGGACTACACCTGGTGCAGTCAATATGCCCGGACCATTACACGATCTGCCTGATGCTCCTGAAAAGTGGTTGCCCAAATTCAATCCAGATAACGGGACGTAAGCTGAAGAACATATTAACAACTTCATGTTAGCTGTTAATCTAAAAGGAGTGACAGAACAAGATGTTGTTGTAAGACTTTTCCCTTATACTCTGCAAGGATCGGCAGGATCCTGGTACTTCTCATTACCTTCTGGTTCTATTGATAGCTGGGCTATATGCCAAGAACAATTTCTTATCAAATATGGAGATGACAGGTCTCTGGCGACTTTAATAAACGACCTCTCCAATTTGAGAATAGAACATAAAGAACCAGTAAAAGAGTTTAATGCCAGATTCAATAAACTCTTAAATAAAATCCCCACTGCTTCTAAGCCAAGTGAGCAAATCAGAAGCAAATGGTACATTACTGCCCTCCCTTCCAACATAGCTAGTTTTGTTGACCGGGCTGGCAAACCTACCTTAGCCGATAATATGAAAGAAGCACTTGCCGTTGAAAAACGGATAAATGCCCTAGAAAAGAAAGCAGTTTTGGAGGATAGAAAATCCAAAAAAGTTTCATTTAAAGAAGAACCCAAAAAGAAAACCCCAAAAGACCCGTATGACATGGAGGGTTTACAAAAGGTCCTCAAAACATTGTCTAACGAAATGATCGAAATTAAAAAACAGGTGGCTGAAACTTCAACCAAAAGACCGTTTAGAACTTTTAAGAAAACGGAGACAAAGCCACCCAATGTTATATCTAATGCAGATTCAGAACAAGAAGATGAAGAAGAGGAATCAACCTCACAGACAAATGATGAAGAAGAAGTAGTTGAGTGCCATGGTATGTGGGATTTCATACTCCCAAATTCAGACACTGAGAATCAAGAAGAAGCTTTTCCTGTTACTACAAGAAGTAAAATCGCTTCTGAACCTACTCAAACTACTACAAAAAAGAGGAATGCAGGTGCTGCCACACCAAAAGAAAAAGTTCTCCCAAAGAAATCTCCGGTAGCAGTCCCTCAAAACCAGCCTCCAATTTCTAATTCTCCTTCAACATCCAAAACACTAGTGGTATCTGACCATATGGAGTATAATATTGTCGATGACATGAAAAAGACCAAGGCAAACATAACCATGTTTGAACTAGGTAAATTAAAACATCAGCAACAATTGCTCCTAAGGGAATTTAACGCTATTCCCTCTTCCCCTCTTCCCAGTTCGAAAGCTGCCAATGATTCAGGACAACCCCCTCCAGATATGGTCGAGGCTACCGATTCGGTTCTGATTGGAGATAAATCCAATTCTCATACCCCACCTTTCTTGCTCACCTATGAAATCTATAATCGAAATCTGCATAACTGTTTAATTGATTCAGGGGCTTCATCCAATATTATGCCAGTTTCAGTTTGTTCTAAACTGAACATTGAACCCCAGAAGTCAGCTATCCATATTGTACAGTTAGACAGAACCAAAGTACAGGTCATAGGAGAGATTAATTCCGTGACTATCAGGTTGGCTGCTGATCCCAGAATAGTACAAAGAATAGACATTTTGATAGCTGACATACCTGAATTCTACGGTTTAATTTTGAGCAGGGATTGGTCTGAGAAACTGCATGGATACATTTCCACGGATTGGTCACATATGTGGCTCCCCTATAAGGGTAAGCCAAATCAAATAAAGATCGACCGTGAGAAGCATATGACCCATACAGTAACTGATTTTGAACAGGAAAACCAGCCGGTAGCTTTCAACAATAATATTTTGGGAAATTATTATTCACAATCATTCTTGGCAACTTTGTTGCCCAATCTTCTCCTTTTCAAGTTAACCATTGTACATCTCAAGTAGAAAATTTTTCACAATCAAATTTATCCAAATGCTTTAATGTAGATCAAAAGGATGTAAATATTTTTGATTCTCCTTTATTTTGGTCTTTGTATTTTGATGGCTCTAAGTCCAGCGAGGGCTCAGGAGCAGGTTGCATTTTGGTTAGTCCAAAAGGTGAAAAAATGATGCTTTCTTGTAGACTAGAATTTGAATGCACCAACAATACTGCCGAATACGAAGCACTATTGCAGGGACTATATAAGGCCATTGACCTTAAAGTCCAATATTTAAAAGTATTCGGCGATAGTGAGATCATTGTAAAACAGGTAAGGAATACCATTCATTGCCTATCAAGCCACCTTAAGCATTATCAAACGCTAGTGCAAGATCTCACTTCACATTTTTCAGCATTCAATATTTCTTCAATCCCAAGATCGCAAAATTCAGCAGCTGATTTATTAGCTAACGTAGCTTCCAAGCTCCTCCCTTCCGAAGACTACAGTCTTGATAGATTTTCTGTAGAGTTAATTTTTAGACCTTCAGTTCCTGATAATATCACTAACTAGAGGGTTTTCAACCATGACGAGGATATCTTGCAATTTTTAACCTCTGAAAAGTCCTATGACAACCAAGTCATTGAAGAGGACGACCACGATTCTCAAATGAAGCAAACATCTCATGATAACGTCATTCCCAAACCTGTGGTAAAGCTTGAAGACCTTTATGACGTTAAAGATAGGTTTAGACCTGTGATTAATGCTAAACTCCAGAGTTCTACTCTTAGGTTTGAATTGATTAATTTGGGAACGGATCAAACTCCTCAAAATATAAATTTAGGATTAGGACTTTCTACAGTAGAAAAGGAAGCATTTGTCAAACTTTTAAGAAAAAACAAACAAGTTTTTGCTTGGAAGTATGATGACCTCAAAACGTATGATACATCTATCATACAACACACTATTCCTATGCTTCCCGATCAAAAACCAATCCAGCAGAAGTTAAGAAAAATCCATCCAAATTTGGAGAGCCAGATAAAGTCGGAACTTAATAAGCTTTTGAAAGCTAAGATTATCTTCCCTGTCCGACACTCAAACTGGGTCTCCAATATGGTACCCATCAGGAAGAAAAATGGCGACATCAGAATCTGTATTGATTTCAGAAATTTAAATAAGGCAAGCTTAAAAGATAACTTCCCTCTGCCTACCATGGAGCAAATTCTTCAATCGGTAGCAGGATCTGAATTAATGTCTTTTCTTGATGGTTTCTCAGGGTACAATCAAGTCTTGGTTCATCCTGATGACCAATTAAAAACTACATTCAGAACAAAATGGGGAACTTACACATACCAAAAGATGCCTTTCGGAATCATAAATGCAGGAGCGACATTTCAAAGAGCTATGGATACAGCCTTTAGAGGGTTAATTAACAGAACAGTAGTTGTCTACCTCGACGACATTACTGTATATTCTAAAAAGAGATATAACCACTTGCATGATTTAAATCAGATTTTTCAACGATGCAAAACATATGGTATATCTCTTAACCCGAAAAAGTCTTTCTTCGCCCTCAACTAGGGCAAGCTCTTAGGGTTTATTGTATCTAAATATGGCATTTATGTAGATCCTGAGCGAATTAAAGAAATTTCTGAAATTCCTTTTCCATACAACAAAAAATCGATGCAGTCGTTTTTAGGACAAATTAATTTCGTTAAGCGATTTGTTCCAGATTTTTCACAGATTGTACTACCACTCCAAAAGATGATTAAAAAGAATTCAACCTTCAGATGGGGATCAGAAGAAAAGCAAGCTTTTAATTATATTAAGCAATCCATAGTCAATGTCCCAGCTCTGAAAACTCTGAACCTTTCTAATCATTTTACATTGTATACTATTGCCTCTGACTTATCTTACGCAGCAGTACTCACACAATTGAATGATGACAATTTCGAAGTGCCCATTTCATTCTTCAGTTCAAACTTTCAAGGCGCTGAATTGAATTATTCCGAAATTGAGAAACAAGCTTTTGCTGTCTTTAAAGCGGTCAAACACTATCGACCCTTTCTTCTTAAAACCCATACTAAAGTAATAGTTCCTTTCTCAGCAGTTAGGCAACTATTAATTCAAAAAGAATTGGGAGAAAAGAGGGCAAATTGGGTCGCAGCCCTCCAAGAATATGATCTAGAAATAAAGCCAGCAAAATTTGTTAAAGGTCAAGGTTTTTGCAGGATCTTAGCAGGAGCATCAAACATTCCCGAATCAGGTGATACGGAGCAAAACCAAGAAGTTAATCAGCTAAGTATACCAGATTCCGAATCTCAATATTCAGATCTAATCTTTTATTTAAAGAATGGTTATGCACCTACCAATTTGTCCTACAAGAACAAGAGAGCCATTAGATTGAAAGCTAAGAGTTTTTCTCTTATTAATGATGTGCTCTTCAGGAGAAATTATGATTCTGTATTACTAAGATGCCTTGAGAAACCTGAAGCTCAAAAGGTTTTACAGGAGCTACACGATGGACCGGCAGGAGGACATTTTGGAGCTGATACAACAGCTCATAAAGTCATTCATGCTGGATATTACTGGCCTACTTTGTTTAAGGACGCTCATGAATATGTAAGGAAATGCATTAAGTGCCAAACTGCCAGTGGAAGACAACAAAAGCCAGCTTTCCCTTTACAACCAATCAACATTGAACAACCTTTTGAACAATGGGGATTGGACATTATTGGTGAAATAAATCCTTCATCTTCCAAGCAACACAAGTATATCCTTACAGCAACTGATTACTTTACAAAGTGGGTAGAAGCAGTTCCATTGAAGACAACAAACTCGGAAGCGATCATTGAATTTATAGATCAGTTCATCGTAACCAGGTTTGGTGTCCCAAACGCTCTTGTCTTTGATAATGCTTCTTATTTCTCAGGCAATGCAATGATTGATTTCGCTATCAAAAGAGGATTCAAATTAAAATATTCTGCTAACTATTACCCCCAGGGCAACGGCTTAGCAGAATCAACTAACAAAAATTTGATCAAAATCATTAAGCGAACAATTGAAGAGAATCATAAGAACTGGCATAAATCCTTGGTATTTGCATTATGGGCCGATAGGATTACGCAGAAAGCTTCCATAGGAACTTCTCTGTTTAATCTTGTTTATGGAAAAGAAGCAGTCGTACCAACCAACCTTCTTCTCCCATCTTTAGCCCTAGTGCAATTTATAGACGAAACTCCTTCTTCTTCTATACAGTTTAGACATGATCAAATCCTCAAACTTGAAGAAGAAAGGAATAAAGCCAAGGTTACACATGCAAGACATCAGCAAGTCATTAAAACAGCCTTTGATCTAGCCTCATCTAGCCCTAGAAAGTTTCAAGTCGGAGATTTAGTCCTGAAATGGGACAAAGCCCATGAAGATAAAGGTAAACATTCCAAATTTCAAAAAATGTGGCTAGGACCATTTCAGATCTGTGAAAAAGTAGGCCATTCCACGTTCATTCTGCAAAATCTATCAGGGGTGAGGGATTCTCTCCCTGTTAATGGTCTAATTCTGAAGAAATCCTTTAACTAAGGAGGTAACCCCTTCTCTTTGTAGCTTGTTAGTTTTACATAGTTTGTAGGATTTGTAGGAATAAGAATGTGGGACTTTCCCATTGACCTTTCGCTGTAAATAAAAGCTGTCTCGCCATGACAATATTAATTTTTACTTTTGAAAAATAGCGTCCTGAACCGAGAGAGTTAATTTCTAGGAAATTAGATATCTTTTTATTCTGAACATTACAGACTTACCTTTGTAAACCTCACTCTGAACAAAGTTCTATGAGTCATCTTGAGTGTTTCAAATTAGTCCCAAAAGGTTATCTATATGAAAATAGGAGCTAATTCATCTTCAGCATCTTCAACTCTTAAACCTGTCATCCATTATCCTTAAGAAGATAATTGTTCATCCCATTCACCAACAGTTTTTGATTACTCAGAGTGTAATTCTAAAATATAAAAGATTAAAGATAAGAGGTCTTATCACAAGCCTACTTACCATGTTCATAGGAAAATAATTCAACTGACATTACCAAAACTGCATATCAAACAGGGTAATGGCTTGAAAACTCAAGACAAGGGGTCTCATCACGAGCCAGCTTGTTCAGTTTAATTACTACCCGTGAATGGCATTGTCATTTATCTGGCCACCAAACCAGGACAATGGCTTTATCTTAAACAAAAATAAATTGAAATTCAAAAAATTACGAGAATATCTTTTGAATTCATTCTGTTTGATCACACTCTAAGGTGAATGGAACAATGGACAACAATATGGTTAAAAGGTAACCCTGCCGAGACTATGAATGTTTGCTGGCAGCAGAGGCTCTACCTATGACAGAGGAGTTTATTTTAAAAAGCTGATGTGGAAAGGTATTCTATTTTTACCTTTATAAACCAGTAAGGACTTATTTTAATATTCAAGGTGCATTTATAAAAAGAGGAAGTTAAATGAAGAAACATGTTTTATTTAGAATCAATAGACATCTGGTTATATTAGAAATTTCCTTTCTTTTATAAAGATTCTATTTGAGAAAGTATAAGTATAATTGTTAATTCAGAGATAACTGGTTCTGCCAGCGAATCGCCAATTGTTGTGCCCTACAACAACCCCCCATTTCATAACATTTTTATGACAAACAATTTACATATGAAATGGGTCCCTTTTAAAATTTTTACTTGGCATTAGAAAACTTGTTCAAATAAGGTATGATAATCAAATGAATTTATGCATAAAACCCTTGTTGAACAAATGATAAGCATTTTTGGTTAAGTCCACAAAAGTAATCGCAAGTTCGGTTGCCATCTTGGTTTTTCCTGATGCGATATCGCTATCGGCCATCGGAAATAGCCAATGCACACACAAAAAAGGTACACGCCTTTTCCCCGATGCGACACGATATCGGCGATCAATTATCGGCACTATGTCTTGTGAAAATTGTTTTAAAAGCTTTTACCCGACGCGATATCGCATATCGGCAGTCGGCACAATCCTACGCATTTTCATAAGGCGTTCATATCTTCTTCCCGATGCGATATCGCTATCGGCATTCACTATCTCAAATGATACACATTTATGAGTTATGTTCGCACGCCGAATGCGATATCGCAATCGGCGTTCGCTAAAGAGCTTCCCCAAGCGATAACGCTACACACACTTCGATGCGATACGATGACGCTTAATGATGACCTCAGTTCCAAAAGGTGATTATTTCAAAGCATTAAACTTATATTTAAACTCGATTTGACAAAAGCACAAATTTCAAAATGCCGTTAAGTGAAGGGATAAGGTAATGCATGCGTATTTAAAGCTTTGCCCCTTCAGATTAATGAGCAATTACGATTAGACCTTTGAAAAAATCCATTGCACGCTTTAAGGGGTCATTCGGTTTAATAACTTAAGTAATGGTCATTTATGGAGCTGCAGGCTGTAAAATCATCATCATTGCATATACGATGCCTTCTCAAATCATTAGATCCGCAGCCTCTTTTGGAAATAATCTCGCCACGCTTCAAATAATATATCTATCCCATTATGGATTGTCATTGTTATTTCTTTGTTACGATTTCTCTTGCCTTTGTGTAGAATTCAATTGACGAGAGAAGTCTGAACATGATGGGAAAGAAGTTCAAGAAGGTGGCAGGTTCTACTGCAACACCTGTCTCAGGCCAAGCTGCTACAGTTTCGAGGAAAGGCCTGATCTCAGACACTACATGCACTGGTCTTCCTGGTACTACATGGCAAGGGACATACAATTTGCTAGAAGGAGAACAACCAGAGGCGACAGTAACGGAGGCAAGTGTTGATGAACTTAGAAAGTCTGAGGCAACTCTTAAGGATTTGGCTGACTCATTTCTGCACAGAATAGCAGCCAGAGAACAAGTCTTGCCTTATACTGATGTAGTGCGTTGGGCAATTGAAGAGATTACTCTTACCAATAGAACCTTTCATACTAAGAATGGAAGGATTTTCGGTTCTCTCAAGCCTGACGACTTAAGGCGGATGTATCATTTGCCCAATCCCGAGCAATCCTATACCAGAGCCTTTGTGGAGAAATTCGCCAGAGAAAATGAATCACCATCTGAACTTCTCCGAGATTGGAGGCAAAATCCAGCAAAACACAAGCAAGATATGTCGGGTAAGTACTCCAATGCTTCTTTGGCTTCACCTTACTGTTATTCTGGAATTATGATGTGTAGATTGTGGGGATATCATGATTCTGCAAATATCCATGTTGATATGGTTCCTTTAATGGACGCGGCTGTCAATAGCATAATCATGGATTGGGCCACTATTCTGTCTGATAAGTTGGTCTTAGCTATTCGTGACTTTAGGGCCAAAACTAGAGTCACCGAAAGAAAGATTCCCCCCTTCTATTACTCGGCCTACATTATGGATACTCTTTGTTTTAATTCTGAATTTGCTGTCCTTGGTTGGAGATGGACAACCCATGACCCAACACCTATTCATCTGTATCATCGCAAATTGTGGAAATCGTCTCACAAAGACCATTTATATCAAATCTGCAATGGTTTTATGGTTCCCGTTCACTATTCTATCTTTGACAGACCTATCCCTAGGATTTCTTATGAAGCCTCTTTTGACCTACCAGCCGTAGCCCATTGGTTCGGCGAAGAATGTTTTTCCTATGTCAGAGTTTTTGGAAGTAAAGCCAGGCCACATGTCCTTCCTTTATACATGCCAGACAAATTGCTAGCCCAAGAAATTTCATATCAAATCATGTCTGAGGGTGTAACACAAACTCTCAAAGAAGAGAAGAAGAAAGGATGGCCATCTTTTCCCATAAGAATTGGAGTTTTTACGCTGCTAAATTATAAACATGCAGAAAAGGAAGCAGCAAAACTCCAATCAATATCTTTGGCTTCCATTCCGAATAGACTCTATGACCCTAAGAAGACTGCCTTCATTGCCTTAGAACAGGCTAAACTGACAAAGGTCGTTCATCAAGAAGACCTATTTGATGACTTTTTCATGGGTGCCGATTCAATAAGTCAAGTCAGACAGCTTGCTGCGATGAGATATGAAGATGTTGAATTGGCTGAATTTAATAAACTCAGGAAGCAAAGGTTGCAAACTTTGCCTCTAGAGTTATTATCCATGACCCCAACTTCATCCTCAAGCGAGCCTGATCAGCTGAAAGTGAATTCACCTCCCGTTACCACCAGAGAACAGGAGGAAAGACAAAACAAGCTACAGGCAGATCGCCAGCAAGAGGCACAAATTGAAGAAGAGCAAAGAAGGCAAAGGAAGCAGGAAGAACAGAGGAAAAGAGAAGAAGAAGAAAAAGAGAAGAAAGAACTAGAAGATAGACAGAAAAAGGAATTGGAAGAACAGCAACGGAGAATACAAGAGGAGCAACAGCGGGAGGCGTTCGAAGAACAACAGAGGATTGAGAAAGAAAAAGAACAGAGTAAGCAAATCCCTGTTGATACTGAATTGATTAAGGAATGGAATCAATTTGATTCCATTATAAATGGTAAGGAAGCCTCCAAGGACTCAGATGTCTTAAAGACTCCCGATACTACTGTTTCTCCGGTTCTTGAAGGAACCAGCGGCCCACCCACAGTACAGAACATTGAGGAAGTTACTCAGAATCCATCTGACCTAGTTGATCTTCAGGTAGAGGAAATTCCTCCTCTAGACATTTTCTATAGCCCTAAGCACATAGCCGTTGTAAGACGCTCAAGGAAGAGACGAAGGCTTGATCAACCTTCTGTTTCAGATGAGCAAACAGTTACGGGCAATGTTGTCTGGAAGGGAGAATGAAGTCCCTCTGAAGATTTGACAAAGCTGTCACAATTTGCAGGAGCTTATTCAGCGGCAACCATTGACAAAGCATCCGAAGTAAGTCTTCTTTTGAAGACTAAAGAACATGAAGTTTATGCATTGCAAGCAGAGGTGATAGAGGCAAAGAATAAGGCGACACAGGCAGAAGAACAATTGCTGGCTCTACAACAAGATAATCATTTGTTAACCCAGCAAATTGAGAAGCTTAAGATAGACCAAAATGACAAAAGAGCACAAGAATTGTCAAAAGCCTTATCCCAGTTGGAGGCATCGAATGAGCTGTTGATGAAATCTAAAGAAGATCAAATAGTTCAGCTCTCAGCACAGCTTGAAGATATCAAAGGTGCCAAGAGTATTGATGATTTCAGAACAGAGGCAACTCTGATAAACGGCGCTTTGATATCTCAGACCAGACTTTTGTGCCAACAACTAGTTGAAGCTGAGACACTCTGTGATATATCTACAGCAATATGTGAACAAATCGAAAAAGCCAGAACTAATTTGGATCAGGCCGAAGATGACATAATAGAATATATTGAATGGCAAGATACTCCAGAAGGGAAAGCTGCTAATTTAGCCCGAATCAGTGTAACTTACAAGAACATACTTTTTATGGAATGGGAAACACAGGTAATGAAGGCAGAGAGGGCAGCATCCAGGTGCAAAAAAATTTCCAAAAACATGATCAATTTAGTCAATGATACATTGTATTTGGCGAATATGATTTCACAATGTACACCTGGAAACATAACAACCGCAAATATGCTGGAGCATAGGAATTATCCTGAGCTTGAAACACAAAGGCGGTTAATTGCTGGAGTGAATACCTTGACTGCCGACGCATACTGGCTTTTCTTGATTAAACCACATTCTCAAAGGTCGGCCCTCAACTACCTAACAGATGCTCTCCGGTACCTGATTGCCGATTTCCAAGATGCCACATATGATGCACGACTGACTTCTCGCCTCAATACTTCACCAGAAGTAGAGCCAATGCTGAAGATATGTCAGCGAAAGAGTAAAGGCAAAGAGACAGCTGACTGAAGCATCACCACCGACTGCCGAATCACCCAAAATGCAAAATGATATTTGCTGATGCCGATTTCTTAGTTTTTAGATATTTTAATAGTTAGATTAGCATAGTATTTATAGACCCTTTCATTGTTTTGGAAAGGGTCGTAAAAATTTTGTAAAAGACTTAAAGGCTGAAGTTTGCACTATTGTGCTTCAGTCTATATTCTTTTTGAAACTCGACCACTGGTTCTTAATTTTACTTGGAATGTTGTTTAAGTAAATTGTGCACTATTGTCGTTTGCTTGGAATGCTTTCTGGTTGGAAGGAAGGACCGCGACATAGCGATTAATATATTGGATTGATCAAACAGCTTGCATGGTACTATTATCTGTATCTGTTCTCTTTTCAGTTATATAAATTGCTGTGTTATTATTTTGCTATTGTTGAATACATGTATGTAATATAACAACAAGTCTGCATTTCATATCACTATTGAATGTTTTGTGATTTGTTATCTTTCACTCATGTATGTATCAATGATATAAATGACTGAGTACAGTAATTCGCTATTATAGCTCTGCGTAACTACTTACGCAGAGCAATCTCAAATGATTAAACATCTATGCTTGCTGTTAGTGTCATCTATATGCCTGTCATTAAGCATAGGATATCAAACGCTGTACTGTCTGAATTAATAAGTCCCGGGATTAGCTTATAGTTTATTTGTATTTCTTTTATAGTTTAGTTATTTGCTTATTATCATTTCATATCTTAAATCATCCATCCATCCCGTTTACTTATAATCTTTGGGAAACTGGTCCCATTATCCCCAGTCGGAGCCACTATTCCAAACGGAAAAGGAGCTGCACTAAGTTCCGGACCGGGTGGTTTCCCCGATGTTGTTGCAACGAATTTCGGGGCATCAACATTTTTGGCGCTAGAAGGAGGGCCATCAACTGTGAATGGCAAGTAGGCCTAGGTCCACAAACCATTCTAAGAGTAATTCCCCCTCCAAAACCCCTTCTCCTTCTCAATCGCATGTTGGTTCCCCAGCATATGATCAAGAAAAGGAAGAAACAACTACCACTGCTCACACCCAACATATTTCAGAACATTTAAGTCTTGAATCTCCCAAAGTTCAGTCTCTTATCCACAAACTTCAGAGCTTCTCGATTTCGCCACAGAAATCTGAAGTATCACAAGGCAGTGCGACTTCGCAGTTAAGCTTATCTCATCCACTTACCAGACTTCAAAGTGAAAAACTTGGTATTGAACCCACTGAGTTTCCTTTACCAAAAAGGAAAAAGGCCAAGAAGATTACTGGAGTTTCGGATAGTGAAAATCTTTCTTCCATATCCTCCATCTCCACCCCTCCTCTGCGAAGCCAACCATCCACTCCTCCATTACACACTGTTGTTTCCCAAGGAATAAGTCCTACAGCATCTCAAACTTCTCACTCTTCAACAACTTCTTCTCCTCAGTCATCTGGAATCCCATCAGTATTAACAACCATTATCGCCAGCACAATGGAAAATCCATGGACTACACCTGGTGCAGTCAATATGCCCGGACCATTACATGATCTGCCTGATGCTCCTGAAAAGTGGTTGCCCAATTTCAATCCAGATAACGGGACGTAAGCTGAAGAACATATTAACAACTTCATGTTAGCTGTTAATCTAAAAGGAGTGACAGAACAAGATGTTGTTGTAAGACTTTTCCCTTATACTCTGCAAGGATCGGCAGGATCCTGGTACTTCTCATTAACTTCTGGTTCTATTGATAGCTGGGCTATATGCCAAGAACAATTTCTTATCAAATATGGAGATGACAGGTCTCTGGCGACTTTAATAAACGACCTCTCCAATTTGAGAATAGAACATAAAGAACCAGTAAAAGAGTTTAATGCTAGATTCAATAAACTCTTAAATAAAATCCCCACTGCTTCTAAGCCAAGTGAGCAAATCAGAAGCGAATGGTACATTACTGCCCTCCCTTCCAACATAGCTATTTTTGTTGACCGGGCTGGCAAACCTACCTTAGCCGAGAATATGAAAGAAGCACTTGCCGTTGAAAAACGGATAAATGCCCTAGAAAAGAAAGCAATTTTGGAGGATAGAAAATCCAAAAAAGTTTCATTTAAAGAAGACCCCAAAAAGAAAACCCCAAAAGACCCGTATGACATGGAGGGTTTACAAAATGTCCTCAAAACATTGTCTAACGAAATGATCAAAATTAAAAAACAGGTGGCTGAAACTTCAACCAAAAGACCGTTTAGAACTTTTAAGAAAACGGAGACAAAGGCACCCAATGTTATATCTAATGCAGATTCAGAACAAGAAGATGAAGAAGAGGAATCAACCTCACAGACAAATGATGAAGAAGAAGTAGTTGAGTGCCATGGTATGTGGGATTTCATACTCCCAAATTCAGACACTGAGAATCATGAAGAAGCTTTTCCTGTTACTACAAGAAGTAAAATCGCTTCTGAACCTACTCAAACTACTACAAAAAAGAGGAATGCAGGTGCTGCCACACCAAAAGAAAAAGTTCTCCCAAAGAAATCTCCGGTAGCAGTCCCTCAAAACCAGCCTCCAATTTCTAATTCTCCTTCAACATCCAAAACACTAGTGGTATCTGACCATATGGAGTATAATATTGTCGATGACGTGAAAAAGACCAAGGCAAACATAACCATGTTTGAACTAGGTAAATTAAAACATCAGCAACAATTTCTCCTAAGGGAATTTAACGCTATTCCCTCTTCCCCTCTTCCCAGTTCGAAAGCTGCCAATGATTCAGGACAACCCCCTCCAGATATGGTCGAGGCTACCGATTCGGTTCTGATTGGAGATAAATCCAATTCTCATACCCCACCTTTCTTGCTCACCTATGAAATCTATAATCGAAATCTGCATAACTGTTTAATTGATTCAGGGGCTTCATCCAATATTATGCCAGTTTCAGTTTGTTCTAAACTGAACATTGAACCCCAGAAGTCAGCTATCCATATTGTACAGTTAGACAGAACCAAAGTACAGGTCATAGGAGAGATTAATTCCGTGACTATCAGGTTGGCTGCTGATCCCAGAATAGTACAAAGAATAGACATTTTGATAGCCGACATACCTGAATTCTACGGTTTAATTTTGAGCAGGGATTGGTCTGAGAAACTGCATGGATACATTTCCACGGATTGGTCACATATGTGGCTCCCCTATAAGGGTAAGCCAAATCAAATAAAGATCGACCGTGAGAAGCATATGACCCATACAGTAACTGATTTTGAACAGGAAAACCAGCCGGTAGCTTTCAACAATAATATTTTGGGAAATTATTCTTCACAATCATTCTTGGCAACTTTGTTGCCCAATCTTCTCCTTTTCAAGTTAACCATTGTACATCTCAAGTAGAAAATTTTTCACAATCAAATTTATCCAAATGCTTTAATGTAGATCAAAAGGATGTAAATATTTTTGATTCTCCTTTATTTTGGTCTTTGTATTTTGATGGCTCTAAGTCCAGCGAGGGCTCAGGAGCAGGTTGCATTTTGGTTAGTCCAAAAGGCGAAAAAATGATTCTTTCTTGTAGACTAGAATTTGAATGCACCAACAATACTGCCGAATACGAAGCACTACTGCAGGGACTATATAAGGCCATTGACCTTAAAGTCCAATATTTAAAAGTATTCGGCGATAATGAGATCATTGTAAAACAGGTAAGGAATACCATTCATTGCCTATCAAGCCACCTTAAGCATTATCAAACGCTAGTGCAAGATCTCGCTTCACATTTTTCAGCATTCAATATTTCTTCAATCCCAAGATCACAAAATTCAGCAGCTGATTTATTAGCTAACGTAGCTTCCAAGCTCCTCCCTTCCGAAGACTACAGTCTTGATAGATTTTCTGTAGAGTTAATTTTTAGACCTTCAGTTCCTGATAATATCACTAACTAGAGGGTTTTCAACCATGACGAGGATATCTTGCAATTTTTAACCTCTGAAAAGTCCTATGACAACCAAGTCATTGAAGAGGACGACCACGATTCTCAAATGAAGCAAACATCTCAAGATAACGTCATTCCCAAACCTGTGGTAAAGCTTGAAGACCTTTATGACGTTAAAGATAGGTTTAGACCTGTTATTAATGCTAAACTCCAGAGTTCTACTCTTAGGTTTGAATTGATTAATTTGGGAACGGATCAAACTCCTCAAAATATAAATTTAGGATTAGGACTTTCTACAGTAGAAAAGGAAGCATTTGTCAAACTTTTAAGAAAAAACAAACAAGTTTTTGCTTGGAAGTATGATGACCTCAAAACGTATGATACATCTATCATACAACACACTATTCCTATGCTTCCCGATCAAAAACCAATCCAGCAGAAGTTAAGAAAAATCCATCCAAATTTGGAGAGCCAGATAAAGTCGGAACTTAATAAGCTTTTGAAAGCTAAGATTATCTTCCCTGTCCGACACTCAAACTGGGTCTCCAATATGGTACCCGTCAGGAAGAAAAATGGCGACATCAGAATCTGTATTGATTTCAGAAATTTAAATAAGGCAAGCTTAAAAGATAACTTCCCTCTGCCTACCATGGAGCAAATTCTTCAATCGGTAGCAGGATCTGAATTAATGTATTTTCTTGATGGTTTCTCAGGGTACAATCAAGTCTTGGTTCATCCTGATGACCAATTAAAAACTACATTCAGAACAAAATGGGGAACTTACGCATACCAAAAGATGCCTTTCGGACTCATAAATGCAGGAGCGACATTTCAAAGAGCTATGGATACAGCCTTTAGAGGGTTAATTAACAGAACAGTAGTTGTCTACCTCGACGAAATTACTGTATATTCTAAAAAGAGATATAACCACTTGCATGATTTAAATCAGATTTTTCAACGATGCAAAACATATGGTATATCTCTTAACCCGAAAAAGTCTTTCTTTGCCCTCAACCAGGGCAAGCTCTTAGGGTTTATTGTATCTAAAGATGGCATTTATGTAGATCCTGAGCGAATTAAAGAAATTTCTGAAATTCCTTTTCCATACAACAAAAAATCGATGCAGTCGTTTTTAGGACAAATTAATTTCGTTAAGCGATTTGTTCCAGATTTTTCACAGATTGTACTACCACTCCAAAAGATGATTAAAAAGAATTCAACCTTCAGATGGGGATCAGAAGAAAAGCAAGCTTTTAATGATATTAAGCAATCCATAGTCAATGTCCCAGCTCTGAATACTCCGAACCTTTCTAATCATTTTACATTGTATACTATTGCCTCTGACTTATCTTACGCAGCAGTACTCACACAATTGAATGATGACAATTTAGAAGCGCCCATTTCATTCTTCAGTTCAAACTTTCAAGGCGCCGAATTGAATTATTCCGAAATTGAGAAACAAGCTTTTGTTGTCTTTAAAGCGGTCAAACATTATCGACCCTTTCTTCTTAAAACCCATACTAAAGTAATAGTTCCTTTCTCAGCAGTTAGGCAACTATTAATTCAAAAAGAATTGGGAGAAAAGAGGGCAAATTGGGTCGCAGCCCTCCAAGAATATGATCTAGAAATAAAGCCAGCAAAATTTGTTAAAGGTCAAGGTTTTTGCAGGATCTTAGCAGGAGCATCAAACATTCCTGAATCAGGTGATACAGAGCAAAACCAAGAAGTTAATCAGCTAAGTATACCAGATTCCGAATCTCAATATTCAGATCTAATCTTTTATTTAAAGAATGGTTATGCACCTACCAATTTGTCCTACAAGAACAAGAGAGCCATTAGATTGAAAGCTAAAAGTTTTTCTCTTATTAATGATGTGCTCTTCAGGAGAAATTATGATTCTGTATTACTAAGATGCCTTGAGAAACCTGAAGCTCAAAAGGTTTTACAGGAGCTACACGATGGACCGGCAGGAGGACATTTTGGAGCTGATACAACAGCTCATAAAGTCATTCATGCTGGATATTACTGGCCTACTTTGTTTAAGGACGCTCATGAATATGTAAGGAAATGCATTAAGTGCCAAACTGCCAGTGGAAGACAACAAAAGCCAGCTTTCCCTTTACAACCAATCAACATTGAACAACCTTTTGAACAATGGGGATTGGACATTATTGGTGAAATAAATCCTTCATCTTCCAAGCAACACAAGTATATCCTTACAGCAACTGATTACTTTACAAAGTGGGTAGAAGCAGTTCCATTGAAGACAACAAACTCGGAAGCGATCATCGAATTTATAGATCAGTTCATCGTAACCAGGTTTGGTGTCCCAAACGCTCTTGTCTTTGATAATGCTTCTTATTTCTCAGGCAATGCAATGATTGATTTCGCTATCAAAAGAGGATTCAAATTAAAGTATTCTGCTAACTATTACCCCCAGGGCAACGGCTTAGCAGAATCAACTAACAAAAATTTGATCAAAATCATTAAGCGAACAATTGAAGAGAATCATAAGAACTGGCATAAATCCTTGGTATTTGCATTATGGGCCGATAGGATTACGCAGAAAGCTTCCATAGGAACTTCTCCGTTTAATCTTGTTTATGGAAAAGAAGCAGTCGTACCAACCAACCTTCTTCTCCCATCTTTAGCCCTAGTGCAATTTATAGACGAAACTCCTTCTTCTTCTATACAGTTTAGACATGATCAAATCCTCAAACTTGAAGAAGAAAGGAATAAAGCCAAGGTTACACATGCAAGACATCAGCAAGTCATTAAAACAGCCTTTGATCTAGCCTCATCTAGCCCTAGAAAGTTTCAAGTCGGAGATTTAGTCCTGAAATGGGACAAAGCCCATGAAGATAAAGGTAAACATTCCAAATTTCAAAAAATGTGGTTAGGACCATTTCAGATCTGTGAAAAAGTAGGCCATTCCACGTTCATTCTGCAAAATCTATCAGGGGTGAGGGATTCTCTCCCTGTTAATGGTCTAATTCTGAAGAAATTCTTTAACTAAGGAGGTAACCCCTTCTCTTTGTAGCTTGTTAGTTTTACATAGTTTGTAGGATTTGTAGGAATAAGAATGTGGGACTTTCCCATTGACCTTTCGCTGTAAATAAAAGCTGTCTCACCATGACAATATTAATTTTTACTTTTGAAAAATAGCGTCCTGAACTGAGAGAGTTCATTTCTAGGAAATTAGATATCTTTTTATTCTGAACATTACAGACTTACCTTTGTAAACCTCACTCTGAACAAAGTTCTATGAGTCATCTTGAGTGTTTCAAATTAGTCCCAAAAGGTTATCTATATGAAAATAGGAGCTAATTCATCTTCAGCATCTTCAACTCTTAAACCTATCATCCATTATCCTTAAGAAGATAATTGTTCATCCCATTCACCAACAGTTTTTGATTTCTCAGAGTGTAATTCTAAAATATAAAAGATTAAAGATAAGAGGTCTTATCACAAGCCTACTTACCATGTTCATAGGAAAATAATTCAACTGACATTACCAAAACTGCATATCAAACAGGGTAATGGCTTGAAAACTCAAGACAAGGGGTCTCATCACAAGCCAGCTTGTTCAGTTTAATTACTACCCGTGAATGGCATTGTCATTTATCTGGCCACCAAACCAGGACAATGGCTTTATCTTAAACAAAAAGAAATTGAAATTCAAAAAATTACGAGAATATCTTTTGAATTCATTCTGTTTGATCACACTCTAAGGTGAATGGAACAATGGACAACAATATGGTTAAAAGGTAACCCTGTCGAGACTATGAATGTTTGCTGGCAGCAGAGGCTCTACCTATGACAGAGGAGTTTATTTTAAAAAGCTGATGTGGAAAGGTATTCTATTTTTACCTTTATAAACCAGTAAGGACTTATTTTAATATTCAAGGTGCATTTATAAAAAGAGGAAGTTAAATGAAGAAACATGTTTTATTTAGAATCAATAGACATCTGGTTATATTAGAAATTTCCTTTCTTTTATAAAGATTCTATTTGAGAAAGTATAAGTATAATTGTTAGTTCAGAGATAACTGGTTCTGCCAGCGAATCGCCAATTGTTGTGCCCTACAACAACCCCCCATTTCATAACATTTTTATGACAAACAATTTACATATGAAATGGGTCCCTTTTAAAATTTTTAATTGGCATTAGAAAACTTGTTCAAATAAGGTATGATAATCAAATGAATTTATGCATAAAACCCTTGTTGAACAAATGATAAGCATTTTTGGTTAAGTCCACAAAAGTAATCGCAAGTTCGGTTGCCATCTTGGTTTTTCCCGATGCGATATCGCTATCGGCCATCGGCAATAGCCAATGCACACACAAAAAAGGTACACGCCTTTTCCCCGATGCGACACGATATCGGCGATCAATTATCGGCACTATGTCTTGTGAAAATTGTTTTAAAAGCTTTTACCCGACGCGATATCGCATATCGGCAGTCGGCACAATCCTACGCATTTTCATAAGGCGTTCATATCTTCTTCCCGATGCGATATCGCTATCGGCATTCGCTATCTCAAATGATACACATTTATGAGTTATGTTCGCACGCCGAATGCGATATCGCAATCGGCGTTCGCTAAGGAGCTTCCCCAAGCGATAACGCTACACACACTTCGATGCGATACGATGACGCTTAATGATGACCTCAGTTCCAAAAGGTGATTATTTCAAAGCATTAAAGTTATATTTAAACTCGATTTGACAAAAGCACAAATTTCAAAATGCCGTTAAGTGAAGGGATAAGGTAATGCATGCGTATTTAAAGCTTTGCCCCTTCAGATTAACGAGCAATTACGATTAGACCTTTGAAAAAATCCATTGCACGCTTTAAGGGGTCATTCGATTTAATAACTTAAGTAATGGTCATTTATGGAGCTGCAGGCTGTAAAATCATCATCATTGCATATACGATGCCTTCTCAAATCATTAGATCCGCAGCCTCTTTTGGAAATAATCTCGCCACGCTTCAAATAGTATATCTATCCCATTATGGATTGTCATTGTTATTTCTTTGTTACGATTTCTCTTGCCTTTGTGTAGAATTCAATTGACGAGAGAAGTCTGAACATGATGGGAAAGAAGTTCAAGAAGGTGGCAAGTTCTACTGCAACACCTATCTCAGGCCAAGCTGCTACAGTTTCGAGGAAAGGCCTGATCTCAGACACTACATGCACTGGTCTTCCTGGTACTACATGGCAAGGGACATACAATTTGCTAGAAGGAGAACAACCAGAGGCGACAGTAACGGAGGCAAGTGTTGATGAACTTAGAAAGTCTGAGGCAACTCTTAAGGATTTGGCTGACTCATTTCTGCACAGAATAACAGCCAGAGAACAAGTCTTGCCTTATACTGATGTAGTGCGTTGGGCAATTGAAGAGATTACTCTTACCAATAGAACCTTTCATACTAAGAATCGAAGGATTTTCGGTTCTCTCAAGCCTGACGACTTAAGGCGGATGTATCATTTGCCCAATCCCGAGCAATCCTATACCAGAGCCTTTGTGGAGAAATTCGCCAGAGAAAATGAATCACCATCCGAACTTCTCCGAGATTGGAGGCAAAATCCAGCAAAACACAAGCAAGATATGTCGTGTAAGTACTCCAATGCTTCTTTGTCTTCACCTTACTGTTATGCTGGAATTATGATGTGTAGATTGTGGGGATATCATGATTTTGCAAATATCCATGTTGATATGGTTCCTTTAATGGACGCGGCTGTCAATAGCATAATCATGGATTGGGCCACTATTCTGTCTGATAAGTTGGTCTTAGCTATTCGTGACTTTAGGGCCAAAACTAGAGTCACCGAAAGAAAGATTCCCCCCTTCTATTACTCGGCCTACATTATGGATACTCTTTGTTTTAATTCTGAATTTGCTGTCCTTGGTTGGAGATGGACAACCCATGACCCAACACCTATTCATCTGTATCATCGCAAATTGTGGAAATCGTCTCACAAAGACCATTTATATCAAATCTGCAATGGTTTTATGGTTCCCGTTCACTATTCTATCTTTGACAGACCTATCCCTAGGATTTCTTATGAAGCCTCTTTTGACCTACCAGCCGTAGCCCATTGGTTCAGCGAAGAATGTTTTTCCTATGTCAGAGTTTTTGGAAGTAAAGCCAGGCCACATGTCCTTCCTTTATACATGCCAGACAAATTGCTAGCCCAAGAAATTTCATATCAAATCATGTCTGAGGGTGTAACACAAACTCTCAAAGAAGAGAAGAAGAAAGGATGGCCATCTTTTCCCATAAGAATTGGAGTTTTTACGCTGCTAAATTATAAACATGCAGAAAAGGAAGCAGCAAAACTCCAATCAATATCTTTGGCTTCCATTCCGAATAGACTCTATGACCCTAAGAAGACTGCCTTCATTGCCTTAGAACAGGCTAAACTGACAAAGGTCGTTCATCAAGAAGACCTATTTGATGACTTGTTCATGGGTGCCGATTCAATAAGTCAAGTCAGACAGCTTGCTGCGATGAGATATGAAGATGTTGAATTGGCTGAATTTAATAAACTCAGGAAGCAAAGGTTGCAAACTTTGCCTCTAGATTTATTATCCATGACCCCAACTTCATCCTCAAGCGAGCCTGATCAGCTTAAAGTGAATTCACCTCCCGTTACCACCAGAGAACAGGAGGAAAGACAAAACAAGCTACAGGCAGATCGCCAGCAAGAGGCACAAATTGAAGAAGAGAAAAGAAGGCAAAGGAAGCAGGAAGAACAGAGGAAAAGAGAAGAAGAAGAAAAAGAGAAGAAAGAACTAGAAGATAGACAGAAAAAGGAATTGGAAGAACAGCAACGGAGAATACAAGAGGAGCAACAGCGGGAGGCGTTCGAAGAACAACAGAGGATTGAGAAAGAAAAAGAACAGAGTAAGCAAATCCCTGTTGATATTGAATTGATTAAGGAATGGAATCAATTTGATTCCATTATAAATGGTAAGGAAGCCTCCAAGGACTCAGATGTCTTAAAGACTCCCGATACTACTGTTTCTCCGATTCTTGAAGGAACCAGCGGCCCACCCACAGTACAGAACATTGAGGAAGTTACTCAGAATCCATCTGACCTAGTTGATCTTCAGGTAGAGGAAATTCCTCCTCTAGACATTTTCTATAGCCCTAAGCACAAAGCCGTTGTAAGACGCTCAAGGAAGAGACGAAGGCTTGATCAACCTTCTGTTTCAGATGAGAAAACAGTTACGGGCAATGTTGTTTGGAAGGGAGAATTAAGTCCCTCTGAAGATTTGACAAAGCTGTCACAATTTGCAGGAGCTTATTCAGTGGCAACCATTGACAAAGCATCCGAAGTAAGTCTTCTTTTGAAGACTAAAGAACATGAAGTTTATGCATTGCAAGCAGAGGTGATAGAGGCAAAGAATAAGGCGACACAGGCAGAAGAACAATTGCTGGCTCTACAACAAGATAATCATTTGTTAACCCAGCAAATTGAGAAGCTGAAGATAGACCAAAATGACAAAAGAGCACAAGAATTGTCAAAAGCCTTATCCCAGTTGGAGGCATCGAATGAGCTGTTGATGAAATCTAAAGAAGATCAAATAGTTCAGCTCTCAGCACAGCTTGAAGATATCAAAGGTGCCAAGAGTATTGATGATTTTAGAACAGAGGCAACTCTGATAAACGGCGCTTTGATATCTCAGACCAGACTTTTGTGCCAACAACTAGTTGAAGCTGAGACACTCTGTGATATATCTACAGCAATATGTGAACAGATCGAAAAAACCAGAACTAATTTGGATCAGGCCGAAGATGACATAATAGAATATATTGAATGACAAGATACTCCAGAAGGGCAAGCTGCTAATTTAGCCCGAATCAGTGTAACTTACAAGAACATACTTTTTATGGAATGGGAAACACAGGTAATGAAGGCAGAGAGGGCAGCATCTAGGTGCAAAACAATTTCCAAAAACATGATCAATTTAGTCAATGATACATTGTATTTGGCGAATATGATTTCACAATGTACACCTGGAAACATAACAACCGCAAATATGCTGGAGCATAGGAATTATCCTGAGCTTGAAACACAAAGGCGGTTAATTGTTGGAGTGAATACCTTGACTGCCGACGCATACTGGCTTTTCTTGATTAAACCACATTCTCAAAGGTCGGCCCTCAACTGCCTAACAGATGCTCTCTGGTACCTGATTGCCGATTTCCAAGATGCCACATATGATGCACGGCTGACTTCTCGCCTCAATACTCCACCAGAAGTTGAGCCAATGCTGGCGATATGTCAGCGAAAGAGTAAAGGCAAAGAGACAGCTGACTGAAGCATCACCACCGACTGCCGAATCACCCAAAATGCAAAATGATATTTGCTGATGCCGATTTCTTAGTTTTTAGTTTTTAGATATTTTAATAGTTAGATTAGCATAGTATTTATAGACCCTTTCATTGTTTTGGAAAGGGTCGTAAAAATTTTGTAAAAGACTTAAAGGCTGAAGTTTGCACTATTGTGCTTCAGTCTATATTCTTTTTGAAACTCGACCACTGGTTCTTAATTTTACTTGGAATGTTGTTTAAGTAAATTGTGCACTATTGTCGTTTGCTTGGAATGCTTTCTGGTTGGAAGGAAGGACCGCGACATAGCGATTAATATATTGGATTGATCAAACAACTTGCATGGTACTATTATCTGTATCTGTTCTCTTTTCAGTTATATAAATTGCTGTGTTATTATTTTGCTATTGTTGAATACATGTATGTAATATAACAACAAGTCTGCATTTCATATCACTATTGAATGTTTTGTGATTTGTTATCTTTCACTCATGTATGTATCAATGATATAAATGACTGAGTACAGTAATTCGCTATTATAGCTCTGCGTAACTACTTACGCAGAGCAATCTCAAATGATTAAACATCTATGCTTGCTGTTAGTGTCATCTATATGCCTGTCATTAAGCATAGGATATCAAACGCTGTACTGTCTGAATTAATAAGTCCCGAGATTAGCTTATAGTTTATTTGTATTTCTTTTATAGTTTAGTTATTTGCTTATTATCATTTCATATCTTAAATCATCCATCCATCCCGTTTACTTATAATCTTTGGGAAACTGGTCCCATTATCCCCAGTCGGAGCCACTATTCCAAACGGAAAAGGAGCTGCACTAAGTTCCGGACCGGGTGGTTTCCCCGATGTTGTTGCAACGAATTTCGGGGCATCAACACCTCCATAGAATTTGGGTACACTGCTCGAGCTCCTTTATCCAACTCGTCTGAAAGCATGCACATCATTGTCTTCAATGCGACCGAACTAGCAACATACTTTTGCATGGTGTCTGCACTGGTTGGCAAGTGTGGGTTGGTGGCTATGCGCATCAACTCGTCAAAGTATGAATCAAGCTCTAGTCAGACATGTGCCTTTGTCTTTGCCTGGGTGAGAGTCCCAATAGCTGAGATCACATGTGTGGACACCACAACATCCATACTCTTGAATACACGTGTATGGGAAGCATGTAGGCTAGTGATGAGCTACAGTAGCTCTTTATAGTTCTAGATCTAACTCCGGATGCATGTCTTCAGCTCAAATACTCTGGGCTTCATCATATTAGGCATTGAAGTGGGGCTCCCTTGTATCTCATCATCCATGTTTTCATGTAATCAACAGTAGCATGCACATTCGACAAGATATGTGATCTTTGATCACATCGTTGTTGCCATCCATTAAGATGGACCACTGCCTTATGCATGGTACCAAACTTGGAATACAATGCCCGTATAACTATGTCAAGGGACAATACTTCATCTAGTATTGCCTTCTTCAGTTCTGCACAGGCGGACGTTGTCACCAACTCTCCTTCTTTCTTGGTCGTCAGTAGCTCCTTAGCCATTCACTCATTCTCAGCTATCAGAAAGTGAACGCTTGCGCTAGTGGCTTTGGCATATGCTCTAGTAGAATTAGCCAAGGCTACTAGATGTTTATTCACGTCATACACGATCACTCGTTCCTCATACTGTGTAGGAGATGTATGATCTTTTGGAGTTTACACTCTACAAGATTGCACAACTCTATGTTGACCCTCATCGAACGAGATGTTGTGCATCTCTCCTTCCGACGGATCTCCAAGGATCTCAGTTTCTCCTTGGTCACTTGGGACTTGCTCATCTTCTGTATGCGGTGAAGCTGGTGGGTCGACCTCTTGATGGTGAGGCATGAGGTTGATGTCTTGCTCTAACTTCTGGTGCTCAATATCCATGTCCATTTGTTCAAGTACTCGCTCTATCTCCTTAGCAAAGTCCTGCTCCTACGATGGTTCATGTTGTTTCACTGATGCCAGTTGTTCTGATGAGTCCACTACCTGTACAGGCGTTGTTTCATCCGTCTGTATATGTTGCACACCCTATTTTACCTATTGTTGTTGTGCTTCACTCTCCTATTTGTGTCGCTCATGTTCCTTTTGGAGTTTCTCCTTCAACTCTTGCAACTCCTTCTTTGTTTCCTCTATTTTCTGTTTCTCTCTCTGCCTTTGTGTGTTTCTCTTGTCTCATTTTTGGCTCTTTGCTTCTATAGCCATAGCTACTATCTCCACAAGTGGATCTGCTTAAAAGTTGCAGCTTTTCTCTTCCTCCATGCGATCAACAATCTTCCTCTTGCACTTGTCGCGCACTAGTATGTTCACCTTTGTTCTTGTTGCTGCTTCTGGTGCTCTCTGAGATGTTGCTTCACATTTCTTCAATAAACATTCCACATTGAAGCCGACCTGTTCATTGGGTCTGGAGAAACTGTAGCAATATCTCCATGGGTCCTCCTCCACCCAATGAAATGCCCCGTGGATCCAGTTGAACTATACTCTCGCGCTATGATATTTCACAAGACAATGTAGTTCATATGGATTATAACTTCAAAGGTCGAATGGATGCTTCTTCATCAGTTCTGCTTCGAAATCTTCTTGCTTGAAACTCTAAATCTCATATAACCTTATCCACGATGGAAGAGCGGGCCAAGGTTCCTTCTTCTTCCAGTGCAATCTAGATGTCAATCCTGCTGAGATGTGATATGCTACTTCCTGCATGATGAGTATGTCCAAGGAAAACTTTGGTAGAACATGCAGAGGCTTCTCTACATTGTACATCCGTATGAAGGTGTTAGACGATGAGGCATACCAATCAGCTATGTCCATTAGTGCCTCCATTATTTCCTTCAATATGTAGGGTGGATCCAGTTCGAAAATCATCTCGTAAACCAGGGTGAAAAAATGATCGGATAGTCGTGTGATAACTCCTTTGAAGCTACATTCGGACAACATCTTACAATAAGTGTTCATAGCAGTCTTCACCACTAACCATGGCCACTTCAAGCTCGGGAACTCATGTCGAGCAAAACTTGCATCTAAGGTGTAGGCAAACATGTAGATTTTTGCTTGCATACCTTTAGGCAGTTGTTGAGCCATGTTACCTATTCCTTCAGCTGATGAGCCAACATGCTGAACCAGTTACATGCTTTGCACTCCCTAGCCAGTTGGTCCAACATGATCACACAACTCTGTGGGAAGGTTTCCGTTCTTTCTTGGGCATACAGTCAACATGTGAAGATGACCAAGTATTGATATGCCTTCCGCAGTATCTTCATCTTGTAGATCTGGTTGGGTGTTATCTTGAATCTAGCCGGCTTCTTTACCCAATTCTTCAAAATGTCTCTGGAGTTGGCATTGTTGCCGGGTAAGCTGAATGGAGTCTCCATGAAGGTCACGGGCTCCAACATCTAATACATATCACGATAATACTATGCCCTAAAGGTTGCAATATTTGTCCCATTGACACTACTCAAAGTCATCGTCTCAGGATCAATGTGTGAGATAATCCAGTGTATCATCTCCGCGCATGGGAATGCAGGGTATCTGCATGCAATTTAGTACAAGCCAAACTTGTGGATGTTCACATATACCTAGTGGTCTTCGAGATGTTCCCCAAATGTGCTTGCAAATGCATCATTGACCTCTTTCTGTTTCAGCTTGATGTTTTTTTTCTACAACTAGTTTGGTGCCTTCAGAGATCGGTAGATTTGCAGACACTCGCTCAACTTCTGCTCCAGTTGCACTTTCGTCAATGTCCTTTGATCTTGTTCTCTTGGAGGCCATTTATCCTGAACTTCTAAGAGGTGGACGAACACCTTCTAGATCTAGAGACAAAGTGACATGTATCGAAAGAAATTTGTCAGCGAAAACCAAAGAAAATTTGAGGAACGACATAACACATACCTGGGGAATGACTGGCAAGGATTGCACAATTTCTTCTTGGAGGCTAGGAGACTGGCTACCACACTTTTGCAAATGGAAGTCTACGCTGTATGGGAGGCATGCCTCGCTGCTAGAATTGCACAATGTGAAATCCAGGCTGGTTGTTGACTGCTGGAATTGCACAATGTGCAATTTTAGCAGGAACTGGGTGTAGGCGCAGTGACTACATTATGCAATTCTCTCGGCCAACAATCACTGTCCCTCAGAATTGCACAATGCAAGACTAGAGGACATCTCCTCGGTAGAAATGTGCATTTCTTGAGGGGAAGACAGAGCATTCCCTCTCAAGATTGTGCAATGTTGTCTTGGTGAGGGAGAGTCTGGGCCAAGGCTACCCAAACACGCCGATAGGAAACTAAAAGCATACGTGAAAGTGAATGCATGGTGATAATGAGTGTAAGTAGAAGCAAATGATTGTGCATGAAAATAGTGAATGAAAGATTCAGAAAACGAAACAACATGCATGTGGGTGAGGCGAGTCATCGAATCAAAGACCGTTCATGCAAAACAGTTTCATGCATGCCACAGTAGTGAGATGCTAACGAAAACTGAAATGGTGCTATTATAAGATAGTATGCATGTAAACGACAACAAGAGTTCGAAGAAATCAAGCAAACATCACTCACATAAGCAAAAACACAAAAGCAACAGAAATGTTGCAAAAGACAAGTTGAGACCACTTACCCGTGAATATTTGAGTTGGATGTGTCAAAGAGTCCTGGATGAGTTGTGGGATGTCAAAGCTCCAAGATCGATGTGAAGAAATGAGCTCTGAAGCGTCAAATAAATAATTTTGAAGCTTATGATGCGCATGGCACAAATCTAGGAAAAAGTGACACTTGGAGGAAAGATTCTAAAACGATCTTTGCATGTAACCTCTAGCTGCTAAAAATAGTTCCCTAAATCAAGGGATGCCTTTTGCATGTTGCCTTTTTCTATTCTGGGAAAAAGAAAGCCATGCATGCAATTCAATTTTCTTTGGTCCCGGGTGGAACTGGTCAACCCACCTGCACATCTAAGAGCTTGCTAAACTGTTGGGAAAAAATACGCATTTCTAGGAGGGAATTGGTCTGGCTACCCTAGGATATTTGTGCAATTTCTAGATAGAGATGTTGATTTTTGCCCAAGATTGCGCAAATTTTGGGTTGAGAAATTCTGCTGGGAGGAATTACGTAATTTTCTGGGTGAAGCTTGACTAGCAGATTTGCGCAATTCTGGAGCCTAGCAGATTACTAGACATAATTGTTAAATTTCTAGAAGGAAGGTTGGTTTCCCTCTAGAATTGCGCAATTTCTTGACAAATCTGCTCAACCTGTAGCTGGACCAAGTCTGGAGAAACAATGTGTGAGGGGAATGCAACAAGCTATGATGCACATGCTATCATTTTGTAAGAAAATCACTGAAGCTTGTGTACTTGACAAAGCAAGACATGCTGTTGTGAAAGATTAGTAAGGAGGCTCCAAAACGAAGCTAAGGCAAAATTTTGGAGGGTGGTTGTAGCTGCTACAATAGGCTAATAACTAGCCCCAACACCACCTAAACACAACTATGTTTTAGGACAGAGTAAAGCATGCGGCCTACTTTCCTTCTCTGCCTGTATTGCAACTAATATGCAAGAGATAAACCTCTCCTAAACCACTCAAAAATCTTCCTTCTTTCTGCTTAGAACTGTGGTTTCTTTCCTTGCTCAGAAATCAGATTACAGGAGAAGAAAAATGTCCTTAAGAGAACGGTTATCCTCCTATACTAATGGGGCCTTATTACAGGTGTAAACTTGTCCTTAAAAATAGACATGATCACCTTCGTCCTTCTCCTTATCAGCTCGGTTGTCTTTCTGAGTTTATATTTTCTCTCTGAAATCTTGTGTTTGTCTTCACCAAAAATTTTGTGCTAGAATGATGAATTCTGACTTGTATTTATATTGATTTGAGTTTGAACTGAAGGGACACGTCTTTATGGAGGAAGTCCGACATGAGTGACAAAGTGTAGGTCGACTTAGCCTGCAAATATATATCTTTTACCTTAAAAATTCAATATCTCATCAACTATCGGGATTTTTGGGGCAAGTAATAACTCATTAGAAAGAGGAAAAAATCCTCTTTAAGATGGTATAGGACTCATTATGGAAAGATGCCTCTAAGGTGTCAAAATTTATTTTTCTTTGTGACTGCCCTTGAATTTTTTTATGTGCAGAAGGTGATTAGGATAGCAAGGATTTTCTATTGTTTAGGACAGCATGGCTTCATCGTTTTTTGGCTCAACAATATTATTATGAGTGATATCATGAGTGTATCCAATATGAGTGTATCATCTTGTATCCAACTATATAGCAATGTCATCATATACTTGTGCAGTGATATGTAGCATAAATTTCCCATTAGGAGAGCTCCAAGGTAGTCTTCCAATCATGTCATCAAGACCATCATTAAGTACCATCATCAAGTGTGGTCATTATGATAGTGCAGTGATATGTCATTAACCATATGCAGAATTGATCATTTTGTTAGAGCACGGGCTAGATCATCACAAGGAGAGATTTTGCATCAAGAGTCACTATGAGCATCAATAAGAAGGACTTCATCATCAAGAGTAAGGACATCATCACGATTTCTAGGGCTTATTCATCAAGAGAAAGGATACAAGAGGTTGTAGTGTCTTCATGGTTATTTCAAGGGCATCTAGGAAATTATGAACAATAGGCATCTAGGACAAGACTTATTCACATCATAATGGCATCATTAATAGCTTGACATCTTCATTAATGGTATCCTTATCAAACAAGAGGGAATTGTCATCACAAGCAAGGACATCATCCTAATATGCATTAGATTATGATATCACAAGAATATTTTCCATCCCAATAGTACCATATTGACATCAACAAAAATTTCAGACTTGCAATAGGGGCTGAAATTCTGAAGTTGGGGAACGAAGTTGTGCTACTGGAAGAGATTTGATTTGGTTTTACTTGGACAAAGGAACAACAACATCTGTAAGGGTTGGACTTGGACTTGGAGGGTATTTTTCTTGGTCTAGAGGTCTTAGAATTCGTCAATTGAAGAATATATAAGAAGATAATATATTTGCGGGTTTTCCTCTCAAGTGGAGAGGTTTTGGCCCTGGCTTGCATCCTACAGTTTGTGTTATTGTGTACTATTGTTCTTGTTTTGGTATCTATTTGATGATATACAAACATAATAATAAGTGAATAAGATAATAAGTAATAAAAAGTAAAAATATATCAGAAATAGTTATCAATAAAAGAGAAAGCATTCTAACTATTTCCCTATATATTTCTCAACATGGTATGAGAGCTAAGGTTGGCTAAGGGCATAATGAAGATCTCTATTACACTGAAAAAGTTCCTAAATAAGTGTATGAAGGTGGAAATTAATCTCAAGAAGGGCATCAAAGAAGTATAGGATCTCCTATTTTTTTCTAAGAAGGAAGTGCCAAGACATCTACAAAGGATGAAGGATTATTCTCAGCACTCATTGACACATTTCAAGATGAGAATATTTGGGTTATCAATAGTGGAGCATCAAGGAATATGAATGGTTCTTGTGAAACCCTAATCTTTAGGGTTCATTGGAAACCCTAACCTATTGATGCTAAGGGTATGTCAATGTTGATTATGAAACTCTAGTCTTCTTAGGGTTTGTTGATAAAGTCTAGAACATATGATGAAATCCTATTCTTTTGAAGTTTAATTTTTTGATAATATTATGGTAAAACCCTAGTCCTTTAGGGTTTATTGTGAATGTCAAGATTATATAATGAAACCTTAGATTTTTATGGTTTCGTTAACTAGGTTTATGAACAAAACCCATGTAATAGCTATAGTAAGATCCTATGAATCAAAACCTAGGTGTATATTATGTATGATCGAAAACCTAGCTCGGTCAAAATTGTTATCTAATTTTGGAATTTGATGTTTGCATCTAGGGTTTACAACGTAGAAATAAATGAAACCCTAGAGATGAAATGTTGATATGATAACTGAATTGTTGATATTCATGTTTTAGAAATCAATGATTTATAACAAAACCCTAGTAGAGATTGTTATTCTAGGGCATGACAATTAAACCCTAGAAGTATAGTGTTTTCAATTATTGATATGATTTAGTTTTGATATAGGGTTTGCAACAAACCCTAGTATAATGTGACATGTAATTCTAAAAGCACATTGTTGAAATTTTGATTGAGTTGTTGATATCTAAAGCTATATGTCTCAGACGGAGTCTAGGGCTTATGACAAAACCCTAGCAAGTTGTTAAAGTCTATAATATAAAAATATGTAACCTTTGTTGATTATGAACCTAACTAGGTTTAGGTATATGATATCTAAAGCTTGATGATTTGATGCTTCCATTACAATGACATGATTTTCATATAGTTGACTTCATTATTTTGGATATTTCTACTTGGTTGTACTTATTATTAAAATTGTAGGTACATAATCTTTAAGATGTTGAAGATGTTCATAATTAAAGATGATAATAATAATCAACATGATGAAGGAAGCTACAAGAATGATGATGATCCAAATGACCATAATGCCATGAGAATGAAATAAATCCTTGAAGTATTGTATTCTCTTCAATGTTATAAAAGAAGGAAGTCATTGAGTTGAGAGGGAGTTGGGATAGAACAAAAGGCATATCTCCCCAGTTAATAGGGAGGGCATACTATGACAGTCATAGTGAAAACCTTGAAGAAAGAATGAAACTAAGGAATGAATCAAAGTACTACAATTGGATTTGCAAACAAAAGGATCGGGAAGTACTAAGGTTGTATTTAGTGCCACTAAAGAAATGAAAGAAGCTTCTGACAAGTTGTATTTGAATAACTTGATGATGATATAAGCAGCATAAGAATGACCCCGAAGGTTTGTGTTCACTTGTATATATATTTGAAGGCTTATCATTGCTTGGGGTTGTGATTGTGCAGGATCTCTCTGTAAAAAGGTTAAACATTTGAAGAATGCTTGAATTAGTGGATGTATATATGATTAGGAGAGATAAAGAATCTTGTGGAAACAACATGCTTGGGAGGACATTTGGTCATCCTATGTGTTGATGTCTAGATCCCAAAGTAGGGAGGGTGGTCTTGGTCATGAAGCTCTGACCTTGGATACGCACTTGTATCCCTAGGTTGGTATTAGAGCTTAAACGCCTGATGGTACCAAGAGTCGCTAAATCTTGAGTACACCTTAGTCTAGCCAAATTAGAGTACCCTGGTTATATATCTAATCTATAGCACTTTATGTGTTGTGACTCTTCATAGGGTATATCATTTTGAGATCTTCCATCTACCTTTGTATATATGTAATTATGAATACCTCCCTAGTTAAGAGGGGGTGTTAAAAAATGTAAATAGTGTCAGCCTTCATAATTGTATTTGAGTCATGAAGTAATGTATATCAAAAGAGAGAAAAAGAAATTTTATTATAAAAGAAATTGACTTATTAAAGCATGGGTTATGCTTGGGTTAATGAGTTTTAGGTCAAAACCTCCATTGTAGTCTTCTAGGGTTTATGTCAAAATTTCTTTTCCTTGTCCTTATGCAACAAACCATTCTTAGGCTTTATTAGTCAAGAAATAAATTTATTTTTATGTAAATTAGGTCTTATAGGCCTCCTCCATCAAGTCGGTCTCAAATAAGGACAAGTTGGCCTCATCAAAGGAATTCGACCTCACAAATTCACTATATAAATGCAACAACTCGACCTCATTTGGAGAACATGTTGGAAATACTGAGGGGGGGGGGTGAATCAATATTTCTTTTACAATTGTTATTTTACTAGTTTTTAGATCACTTATAACTAGAAAACAAATGTAGAAAATATGTGATAGGTTAACCAAATAATGTAATATAAATCAAAGAAGAATAATATAACCTACTTCTACTATCAATTTGCAAAAGCTTAAAGATCGAGCTGAATAATATAACCAGAAGAAAAAGAATCAATGGCACAATACACATGAAAATACTTTGGGGAAAGTCTCAAATAAAACCCCACACTATTGTATTATCATACATGCTGGAAATACATAGGAATTATACAAATCCTTAGCTCTCACAGCTAGCCAGCTCTCAGTACAATCCTCACAGATGCTCACAGGAAATCTTGGATTCTCTCTAGCCTTCCTCTCTGCCCTCCAAGCTCCTATTTCCTTGTGTTGTTCCTTGTGGATGATTAGCCTCTTACCAAGTAGAAAAACAAGCCTTCAAAATTGCGCAATCCTCAAGGATGAATCCTTGACTACATGCATGAGTTTTCTCCATGATAAAACACATGCAACTAATAGTACACTGTCCTTGAACATTAATCCTAACTGGGTCTTTCTCAGAATAGACATACATGAGTTTCGATGAGGGAATATTCAGTTAACTGGAGTAGCACTAGTTGAATGCATTAATGCATCAACAGACTGTTAACTCACTATTAGTTCCTCAAACAATTTGGAACTAATTTAACTGGACTTAACTCAGTAAAATGAGTTAACTAATTACAACTCAAATATAACTCAATATTATCTTCTTAATTTAAGGGATAACTCTTGCATGACTCCAGAAAGACTTCTAACTTGAATTTCTCCAACTAATTAATTTAAAATAATTTAATTCATTATTTTCAAGTACCTATTAAGACTAAATTCAATTTTAATTCACAATTTAATTCAAGGACAAATTAAATTGGAATATTCTTGTTGCCATATTTCAACACTCTCTCTCAACAAGAAAGGGATTATCTACCACCCCGATCCTGTCTCTATGGAACTTGAATTTACACTTTGGCAATGCCTTTTTCAAAATGTCAACATCTTGCTCCTCTGTCGAAATATACTACAACAACATGATCCTCCTCGCTACACAATCTCTGAGATGATGACACCGGATGTCGATGTGCTTGGACCTATCATGAAATACTATATTCTCAGTGAGTTTGATACAACTTTGATTATCACAATAGATCACAGTTGGATCCATTCATGCTGATAGTGCCAACATAGATCTGATAGATGAGTACCTTGCGATAGGAGAAAAATTTTCATCATAGTCAATCCCCTTGACTTGTGAAAAGCCACAGGAAACAAATATTTCCTTATGCTTCTCCACACTACCATCAGCATCTTTCTTTACCTTGTAAAGCCAACGGGAACTCACAACTGACTTGTTCTCTGGTCTCGGAACCACATCCCAAAGACTGTTATGAACTATGGAGTCATAATCCTCCACCATAGCATCAACCCAAAGCGGCTACTGCACTTCTTCCTCAAAGGAAGATGGCTCAGTCTCAACACATTCCCCAGAAAGGGCCATGTATCCAGTGTACCTCTCAGGTGACCTCCTCTGTCTGTGCTGAGAATATGGTTCTCCCACATTCTCTCTTGTATCCTCCAACAATCTATCAGCTTCTCTTGTGTGCTTCCGTCCATCTCTAGAATACTCTGCTTGAGTGGATGTCTCCACTCCTGGAACCTCTGCATGCAGCTGCTCCGCATCAGTCTAAGGCTCCTCCTCCTTAGGAACCAACAGTTCCTACACAGCCTGTATTTGGAGCTCCCTCTCAAGGGAAACTCACATGGCCTTCTGCTCATCAAACTTGAGATCTCTGTGACCCACTGTCCTTCGACTGGTAGGCAAGTACACCCGATAGTTGTGAGGTGTATCAGCGTACCCCACAAATATCCCCAACACTATGCTCAAGCTTCTTCCGTGCATCCTTTGTCACATGGCAATATACCGATGAGCCAAAGATCCTGAACTGACCAACATCTATTCTCTTATCGGAGAAAGCTTTCTCTGGTTTCTTCATCCCAAGTATGCAATGTGGGCTTCTATTATGCAAATAGACCGTTGTGTTGCATGCCTCAACCCACAATTGAAGTGGTAGGCCTTGGTCATGCATCATTGCCCATGCTACCCCTACAATAGTTATGTTCTTCCTCTCAGCCACCCCATTTTTTGTGGGTTATGAGGTGTCGTCAACTCTCATTTAATTCCTTATGCTGCAAAGAAGTCCTTAAACTCTTGAGAGACATATTCTCCACCATTTTTGCTTCTCAAGGCCTTGATCTTCTTCCCTGAATCTTTCTCTACCAAAGCTTTGAACTCACAAAACTTTGTGAAAGTTTGGTCCTTCTTCTACATGAAATAAATCCAACATTTAAGAGAATAGTCATTAGTGAAAATCACATAATACCTTTGCTCGTTGTGAATGCCATCGAGAATGGTCCCCAAAAATCAGTATGAACTCGCTCTAAGATAGCCTCTACTCGACTGTCTCGATCATGAAAGGAAGACTTGGTGTACTTTCCCAAGGTACAACCTTTGCATGTGTCAACTTTCTCATGTTTACCTTTGGGAAGTCCTGTAGATATCTGTTGCATTATCTTCAAAGCCCCATGATGCAAATGGCCCAATTTCCTGTGCCACAACTCGCCAATGTCTTGGCTTTGCACCAATTCTGCTTTCATAATCAATGTTGCACAATCATCTACCTCTAGTTTATAGAGATTCTTCACCCGAATCCTTATCTTCTTCGTCTAACGTGTGGCTATGTGTCTTAGAAACGCCTTTCCTTTATTGAAGAAAAAATTGTAGCCTTTATCCTCCAATATCACGACCGATACCAAGTTCTTCTTCAGTCCAGGTACATACATCACATCTGTCAAGGTGAGAGGAGCTCCATGCTCCCTCTGAAAAGCAACCGTGCCCACTCTTGAAACACTACACCTTACATTGTCACCCATATCTATGCGCATATTGAGTTCTTTCTCCTCCAAGGCACTGAATAAATTTTTAACACCAGTCATGTGGAATGAGGCTCCACTGTCAAGATACCAGACACAACCCATCATCGATGACACCATGCATGCGATGAGGGTAAAGTCCATTTCAAACTAAGAGGCTAATGCCTCACCTTCTAAATCTTCCAAGGATCCCTTCTTGGACTTATTCGATGGGAAATTAGTCACATAATGTCCCATCTTGTTATAATTAAAGCATCTTACTTTAGACATGTCACCCTTCTTCCCTCCATGAGAAGAATTCGATTTGAAATGGGAACACTTCCCCTTCCCTTTCCTTGTCTTACTTGCTAAGGCCAGATTTTCTTCATCATCATTCTTGGATGAAGAACCATCTCATGTGCTCCTCCTAATATCCTCCTGCATAATATCCAACCACAGTCGTTCCCAATCCGACAGTTTTTCCCTTCCATTCACAAAGGCCTAGTTATCATCATCGGCAGTAGTTATTCCCACACTGCCAAGCTCATCTCTGCAGGTGGTGAGCTTGTTCAGATATGTGGATGATCTAGGTGGATGTTGGTGGCCACCCACCTATCGCACTTGGACCCCCACAACTGTCCCTTTCAATTTTTCAGTTTCTGTAATTTTAGCACAATTTACTATTTTTAGCAGTTTTTCGGGTCCTGAACTTCCGGAGCCGTTTTGAGGCCCTAAACGACGCTTTTTGGGAAATATGGGAGCAACATGGGTCCATGGACTAATGTTTCTCTTCCAAAAGTTGTAGTGCTCAGATATATCATTCTAATGAGCTCTTGTGCGTGTTAAACAAAGATCGTATGCCAAAGTTACGACCTCTGGAAGTTGATGTACCAATTTACCCAAACGGGGCCCACAGTTTGGTGTTTCATCTTCTAGGGTTAGGTTTTTGGATTTTAAGGGTTTTCCATTGTTTCTCAACAATAAATAGGCCTTCGAGCCTCATTATAACATAGTTTAGAGGCATGTAGCCGCCACATCTCTTCTCAAAGATAAGCTACCATCGACCTAGCTGGTTTATTTCCATTTCTGTTTGTAAGCATATTTCAGTATTTTACAATAATGAAATGAAGACTTATTATTTCCGTCACATCTCTGTGTTTATGGTTATCTCTGTAATTTTTTGTGTTCCTATTTAAATCCAGATCAGTAGTATCAGAGCGGTCTGCTTTTTCCCTGTTTTTCTTTGCATGTCCCTAAGGAGGTCAGGATATAAGGAGTTAGGGCTTGAACTGGTCGAGCCTTTGCAAGACCAGCCTCGCAAATCCCGATAGCCTCCCATGGCATATGAAAAGAAAGATGAGGGGGTAGGATATCCTATCAAAATCTTGCTCAAAGAATCCCTCGACCAACAAAGGAACGCGATGATGGACAACTTTACCCATGTCCTTCAGTGGCTACCTAGGGGCGACGCATCGGCTTCCAAAAGCTACTTTGGAAACACCACATCGTTTAAGGTAAATTTTAATTTTTAAATCCCCATCTTCGAGGGTCAAATAGACGCAGATGTCATAAATAAATGGTTAAATTGGCTAGATGGGTATTTTTCTGTTCATGAATTTTCAAGTCGGGAAAATATTGTTTTCGCTCTTCTCAAAGTAGCCCCCCATGTCAAGGACTGGTGGAAAACCTACTACGAGTAGAAGGATGAAAGTACAGGCTCACTATTTTCAGGTGCAACCACTTGGGATTCATTCTGAGAGGCCATCAAGGAGCAGTATTACCCTGTTAAGAGCTATGAGGACAAGTACATCAAGTGGACCACGCTGCGACAAGGAAGGGACCAAGATGTGTTGGAGTTCACAAACATTTTCCATACCCTTCGCACATAGTTGGGTATCAAGGATTCTGAGCTGCATTTGGTACTCAAATACCACGACTGCCTACATAGATACATCCAGGAAGAGATGGAGTTCCTGAACATCTCCTCGCTCGGCATGACGTACTGATATGCTGTCAAAATCGAGCAAAAGTTCAAATAGAAGAAGCAAGACTTTGGATCTATGAATCCAAAGACCAAAGGACAAAGCCAACGCGGGGTGACTCAAGACAACTCGTCGAAGACACAAGAAAAGAACAACACCACGAAGTCAAAGAAGGACACAGAAAAGCGGTGTGAGTTCCATAAGAGCCCCACTCACAACACAAGCGAGTGTCAGACCAAGCAGTCGTTGGTGGCTGAGTTGAAGGCTTCGGAATCAGATCCATGTTCTGACCTTGAGTCAGAACCCGATAAGAGGAATGGAAAATGGAAGCAGATCATTGATGTGGAGCCCAGCATCATTGTTGCCACCGCCAAGATCCAGAAGAATGAGCTTGAGGATCTAGAAGAGGGGGAGCATCTTTTCCACTCACAGATGTGGGTGAAGGGTTCGCTGCTATAATTCATTGTCGACAGTGGCAGCCAAAAGAACCTCATTTCAGCAAAGGTTGTGAAGTGGTTGGGCCTACTGACTACACCACACCTATAGATGTATAGTATCAGGTGGCTTCACTGAGGATGAGATCTTCGAGTTCGCCAACGGTGTCGCCTTCCCGACAGCATCAAACCCTTCACAGATTAGGTATTGTCTGATGTTACACCTCTGGATGTTTGTGATGTATTATTAGGCCAGCCATACTTGTGGAGGCTACATGCTATGTATGAGTCAAGGCCCCGCGTTGCTATTATTTCTTTGGGTAATTCATTATACAGGATACCGGAGGTAGCCCCACCTACCGTCACCTCTTTTATCGCTACTAAGAAAGGCAGCAAGCTCATCTCCCAGACTAGGAAATTCATTTTCTGTCTGGTTCGCTCCCAAAGTAAGGAGAAGATCGTCGCCACATCCATGACCCCCGCGAAGGGTTACTCCACCCAGCAGCAGCAACAAAGGGATATAATCATGAAAGAACACAGGAATAGCTTCTCCTCACCCATAGGGGTACCACACAAGTTTTAGGTGGGCAACAAAGTTTGGCTGCATCGACAGAAAGAACATGTTACAAGAACCCATCAGAAGCTTAGACCACTCTGACATGGTTCTTACAGCATTACCAAGGTTGTGAGAAACAATACTTTGGAGCATAGCAATCCTCCATTCCTTCACTTGCACTAAGTGTTCAATGTGGAACGCCCTCGACCATGCTTCCCACCATTATTGGACACATCAGAGATTATAGAACAGCACACTAGGGACCAAGTTCAGCAGATGGAGGAACTCAATGCAATGGGGACCATTGCTTCCTAAGGGGGGAGGAATGATCTCGGTGGATGTTGGTGGCCACCCACCTATCCCACTTGGACCCCCACAATTGTCCCTTTTAGTTTTTCAGTTTCCGTAATTGTAGCACAATTTACTATTTTTAGCAGTTTTGCGGGTCTTGAACTTCCAGAGCCGTTTTGAGGCCCTAAAGGATGTACAAATATGACACAATAGGAGAAGGAAGGAGGCATTAGAGCCTATCCCTCCTTAGTGACAACTTACTGAACTCCAACCATAAATCGAAGTTTAGTAAACTTCGCCTCTGTGAGAGCCTTTATAAAGATGTTTTCAACTTGATCATCTGTTGAACAATAATGCACTTTAAGAACATGGTCGTGAATGAGCTTTCTGATGAAGTGCATGTGCAATTCAATGTGTTTGTTGCGCTGATGTTGGACTGGATCTTTGCATAGTTGAATGGAACTTTGATTATGACACCAAATTGTAGTTGAATGCTGTTGTTGAAAGCCAAACTTTGATAGGATCCGTGTTATGTTCTTAACCTACAAAAAGATACCCAAATAGAGAATATGCGAAGAAAGATACCCAGAACATAGAATAGTGAGAGACAACAGAAAATATTTTATTATTCAAAAAGAAATGTTCACTGGCCTCTTCGAGGGGGCAACCTCCAATAGAGCAGAGCTCGATTCAAAAATAAGACACGATGCTCCTCGCAGGGAGTCTCTATCCTTTATATATTACTTATACATGAAATACCATGGATCAATACCATGGGTTTTATTAACACCATCTATCTAATACTACGGCCCATTTGCAACTAACTATGGTCCCGTCATTAATTGCGGGTTAACCACTTATAATTATTAATATGGGCTTTATTGACTTTTGACTATGACTCGATCCCATTACATAAATAAGGGGGTTAGGGTGGGACCCTAACATGCCCTCCCCCTTAAGACTAGCCTTGTCCTCAAGGCTGAAGCTACGGAAACTACTGAAGAATAGTGGTTGGTTCCCAAGTTGCATCTTCCGGCGAGGTGTCTTTCCACTTGATGAGGACTTCCCTAATCATGTGGCCCCGCAGGTGCCTGTCTCGTGTGTCTAGGACCTGTTCAGGTTGGAGCCAGATTGACCCTTCTTCGTCCAATTCAGGTAGACTGGTTTGAATTATGCAATTGTTCCCAATCACTTTCTTGAGGCATGAGACATGGAAAACTGGATGGATTTTTGTAGTAGGTGGCAAAGCCAACTTGTAAGCCACTTCTCCAATGCGCTGAAGTACTTGATATGGTCCGTAGAATTTTGGAGATAGTTTCTGACAACCCTTGTCTTTGAGTGATGTTTGCTTATATGGTTGCAGCCTCAAAAATACCTGATCCCCTTCTTGAAATTGGCGCTCTGAGCGATGCTAGTCTACCTGTTGCTTCATGCGGTTTTAAGCTTGATGAAGATTCTATCTAAGATGGGCGAGCATGGTTGCATGGTGTTGTAGGAGTTGATCCACTGCTTGTACCTTTGAGCACCCCTTGATATAGGAAGTAGGGGAAGGAGGGAGTTGACCATATACTACTTCTTAGGGAGTCATTTTGGTGGTGGCATGATAGTTGGTGTTATACCACCATTCAGCCATAGGTAACCACTGTACCCAAAGATGTTGCTTTTTCGAAGTGAAACACCTAAGGTAGGTTTCCAAACATTTGTTGAGGGCTTCAGTTTGACCATCCGTTTGTGGATGATAGGAAGTATTGAGTGTTAGTTGAGTTCCTTGTAGCCTGCAGAGTTCCTACCAAAAATTACTAGTGAAGATCGGGTCGCAATCGGACACAATAGAAGTGGGCATGCCATGCAATTTGAAGATCTGATCCATGAAAGATTGAGCGACCAAAGTTGGTGTAAACGGGTGGGGTAGGGCACAGAAATGAGCATACTTCGAAAGTCTGTCCACCACCACCATGATGACTGACTTGTTTCCTAACTTTGGAAGACCTGTAATGAAATCCATAGAAACCTCTGTCCATATTGATGTCGGGATGGGCAACGGTTGTAATGTGCTTGGTGCGTTGACGGTCTCCCCTTTGTGGCGTTGACAAACATCGCATTCTTCTATGAAATTAAAGATGTCCTTTTTCATGCCTGTCCAAAAAAATGATCTTCTAGTGCGAGCATACGTCTTCTAAAAGCCTCAATTTCCTGCAACGGGGATGAGTGCAATTCTGCCAAAATGCGACTTTTGAGGGTGGATGTTGGTGATATTATGACTCTATTCTTGTAGCGAAGAATCTCATCCTGCCACAAGTAGCCCTTGGTGGAATCTGGATCCGCCTGCAATTGAGAAATGAGTTGGGAGAGCCCGGGATGTGAAAACCATTCCCTGCGAGCCTCTTCAATCCATTCTGGAATGGGAAGGGAAATTGCTAGCAGGGTACTTTCCTCCTCAAATTGGTGAGATAATGTATCTGCTACACTATTGTCTTGCCCTTTGTTGTAAATGATCTCATAATCATATCCCAGCATTTTGGCAAGCCATTTATTTTGTTGTGGGGAGGATAGGCGTTACTCCAAAAAATATTTAAGACTGTGATGGTCTGTGCGGATTTGGAAACGTCACCCCAATAAGTAAGGTCGTCAAGTCTCTACTGCATGTAAGATGGCCGTCATTTCCTTCTCGTAGGTAGATTGGCCCAGATTCTTCCCACTTAGTTGTTGGCTTGTGAAGGCCAAAGGTCATCCTTCCTGCATTAAGACCGCACCAATACCCGTACCCGAAGCATCACATTCAATGACAAAAGATTTGGTGAAATCAGGTAGTGCTAAGACTGGAGTGGAACACATGGCATTGTTGAGAGATGTAAGGGCCTGTTGTGCATCCTCATTCCAGAAGAATGAATTTTTCTTCAGGAGTTGAGTGAGGGGCTTCGTTATGCGACCATAATTGCGAACAAATTTGCGATAATAGCCTGTGAGACCCAAAAATCCTCTTAGGCTCTTCAAGGTCCTAGGTTGAGGCCAATCCTGCATTGCCTGGATCTTTTTGGGGTCCACCTTGACACCTTCACGCCCCACAATGTGGCCAAAATACTCAACTTCTTCCATGCCAAACGAATACTTGGACATCTTAAAAAATAGTTTATGCTTGCGGAGCAGTTGCAAGAGTAGATCTACATGCTGAAGATGTGCGGCCCAAGTGCATTTATAGATGAGGATGTCATCGAAGAAGACAAGGACAAATTTCCTGAGATATGGTTTGAGAAGGTGGTTCATAAGGCTCTGAAAAGTAGATGGGGCATTACAAAGACCGAATGGCATGACCAGGAACTCATAATGGCCTTCATGAGTTCGGAAAGCAGTCTTTGGAATGTCGACTTCCTTCATGCGAATTTGGTGGTAGCCTGAGCAAAGATCCAACTTAGTGAAGAATTGAGCCCCATTGAGTTCATCCAGCAAATCATCAACCACCGGGATGGTAAATTTATCTTTGACTGTCAACTTATTGAGGGCCCTGAAGTCTGGACACATCCGCCACTCCCCATCTTTCTTGAGCACCATGACCACCGGTGATGAATAAGCACTAATGTTGGGACGAATGACACCTGCTTCCAAAAGTTCCTTGATTATTTTTTCTATTTCATTCTTTTGGGTGAACGGATATCTGTATGGGCGCACATTTGGGGGTTGGGCCCCTGGAATCAAGGTGATGCTATGATCATGTTCCCCTCTCGAGGGTGGAAGCTCATGAGGCTTGTCAAAGACCGACAGATGGTTATTTAAAATCTGTTGCATCTCAGGATGAATCAACAGAGACTTGGTTGCGACTGCCTGGATGGCATTAAATTGAGCTATAACTCCATGATGGCCCTTTTTTAGCAATGTTTCCATCCTATGCAAGCTAATGATAGAGGGAGCTCCCACCTGGAGTCCACGGAGGGTATGTGTGGAGTTGTTTTGCTTAAAACTCATATATAACTCCTGGAAATCCATTGTGATTGGCCCAAGAGTGCGGAGCCATTCAGCGCCAAGGACAATGTCACACCCTCCCATGTGTATGGCAAACATCTGGGTCTTCAACTGATAATCCCCCATCTGAAGTTTGACATTTTCATAGCGGCCTTCACATTTCATTGTGCCCCCATCCGCAATTTGGACTTGGAAGTTAGAAACTGCTCGTACAAAACAATGCACTGCTTCCGCGACTTTTTGATGGATGAAATTATGTGTACTTCCACTATCAATCAAGACTACTACTGGGTGATGTTTAATAAAACCTTTGATTTTGAGAATTTGAGGTGAAGAAATCCCTGCCAAAGCATGCAGCGAAATAACTGGTTCGTCAGGGACATTGTCCTTTTGGTTGTCCTCTTCTACCGCCTCATGTTCCTCAAGTGGTGGATCTTCCTCTGATGAGTTGTAGTAGGTGGCATCAATTTGAAAAAATTTGGGCTCCTTGCATTTATGACCTGGGGAGTATTTTTCATCACAGTAGTAATTAATCCTTGCTTTCTTCTTTCAGCCATTTCTACAGGTGACACCTTTTGGACCTTAAGTGTTTGAGTCGTGTTGTGAGCCTGTGGGGGGTGACTCTTAGTGGAGAAATTTGGGTGACTGTACTAGGCTGCTAACACACGTTCCATGTTACGAGCTATCTTGCAAGCCTCCGTCCATGTGGGAGGGTGGTGGAGTAGGACTTGGGCTTTTATGGCTTCTTTAAGACCACTGATAAAACATTCCGTGTAGAACACATCTGAGAGACCCCTAGTGCGGAAGGCTAAGGCTGTAATATATTCATCCACTGTGCCATTCTATCGGAGCTTAGTAAGACGACCCAAAAAAAAAGATTCCTGGTCAAAGCGGTTTGTAAGAACTTTTTTGAAGTTGGTCCAAGCCAGAAAAGGTCCATTGCAACATTGATGCCATTCCCACCATTGCTACCTTTCATTTTCCAGGTACATGCTCCCCACCATAAGTTGAGTCTCATTATCTAAGATGTTATTCAGATTGAAATACTGCTCCATTTGTGCTATCCATGTTGCCGGGTGAGAACCGTCAAATTTATGCATATCCAACTTTGGAGGTCGCTGACGGGATTGTTGGTGGGTGCCCCAGATGTGAGGAGAGTGGCTAGACTCACCCTCACTGTGTCTGTTGCCATTATACGCCTCCTCTTGGGCTTCCTCCTTGCCCTTTGAGATTAGGCTAGATAGTCTGTCAAGTTGACTTTGGATGGATTGCAAGGTTAGTTCAAGTTTGTCAATCCTCTCATTAGCCATAGCTTGAGCTCTAGTTTCTACCATGCACCGATCTGATGTTCTTGAGATTTGGGACCACCCAAAAAAAAAATTCAGTAAGAATTGAATGGTACCACCGTGCTCAGCTCGTCATCCTGATTCTGATGGGCTAGATCACCAATAAGCGCCTAACGGAGTTTTACTCCTTCCTTATGAATACTGCAGTCGCCAAATCCTCAAAATGTCAATGCTGCCAAAAGTCCTGCGAAAATTATGCCCTGGTATAGGAACCCCACACAACTACTCAGATCTGGTGGATCTGAGAGATCTGAATGGTGGATCGGATAGCTCTGGGCGGCGGAACAGATTGCTGCTGCGGATCTGATGGATCTAATAGATCATAATGGTTGTTCTGCTAACTTGAAACTGCGGGACTGATGTCTACTGCTGCTGCACCCCTTTGCACGAGCGGATCTGGCAGAGATGATGCGTGATCCCAAGATAGAAAAGGGAACTATGGTCTTGAGGAGTGTCAGGTGCTACAGATCATAATATACATAAGGGTCTGACAGTAGTACTCGACCCAATGTTTCAGGGCTCTAACTAAGGAGGATCAACCGTACTCTTAGCTGTACAACCCGACTACCCTATCGTACGAGCGAGTAATCTCTCTGAGTGTTGTTCTCGGTGTACTATAGCAGCAAGATGGCCGACGGTTTAGCTATGGCGAGGTTTCGGAGGAGCTAAGGGGCTTCCAATATACTCAGAAGGTACTTGGAAGACAGTCCGTACGTGGTTCTGTATAATGCGCTATTACTCGAAGGGGTACCCACAGGGGTTACAAGGGAGTCTAACAAGCATGACGACCTCTTGTATTTCCTGCGTGCGTGCCTCCCCAAATCCGCAGGTTTATGCACTCAACGATAGATCCCGTGGTTTAAAGATGTCGGAACACGTCTCTAGCCAAAAAAAAAAAATCTAAGAAATGGAGATCCCACCGGCCCTAGAAAGTGCTCTGATACCACTTATTATGCTCTTAACCTGAAAAAAAAGATACCCAAATACAGAATATGCGAAGAAAGATACCCAGAACATAGAATAGTGAGAGACAATAGCAAATATTTTATTATTTAGAAAGCAATGTTCACTGGCCTCTTCAAGGGGGAAACCTCCAATAGAGCAGAGCTCGATTCAAAAATAAGACACGATGCTCCTCCCAGGGAGTCTCTATCCTTTATATATGACTCATACATGCAATACCATGGATCAATACCATGGGTTTTATTAATACCATCTATCTAATACTACGACCCATTTGCAACTAACTGTGGTCCTGTCATTAATTGCGTGTTAACCACTTACAATTATTAATATGGGCTTTATTGACTCTTGACTATGACTCGATCCCATTACATAAATAAGGGGGTTAGGGTGGGACCCTAACAATCTGATGAAGCCACAGGGCTTCCTTACTAGCTTCTACAGCACCACGATATTCTGAAACTGCTGAAGAAAGAGAAATGACACTTTGTTTCTTGCAGGCCCATGTAATAGGTCCTAAACCAAGAGTGAACACATAACCTGCAGTAGACTTCCGGTCATCAGGGTCACCAGCCCAATCAGAATCAATGAAACCAACCAATAGAGGAGATGCTTCTGCACTGTAATGAATCCCAAACTGAACTGTACCTCAAACATAACGAAGTATTCTTTTATCTTCTTTCCAATGACTTTATGTGGGTTTTGCATAAACCGAGCAAAAAGGCCAACAACAAAGGAAAGGTCAAGACAAGTATGGGTCAGATACAAAAGTCTTCCTACAAGTTGACGATATAAGGTAGCATCAACTTCATGGGAAGTACAAGTGACTAAAACTTTGGCTCTAGACTGAAAGGGAGAAGGGGTTGGCTTACAATATTCCATGTGAAAATGGTGTAGAATATCACATGCATACTTGGACTGGGAAAGGGAAATACCTTCCTTGGATTTCAAGACTTGAAGACCAAGAAAATAATGGAAGTGTCCTAAGTTTATCATTTCAAACTTCTTTTTAAGGCTGGACTTCACATGGTTTATAAGGTTGGGATCACTACCAGTAAGGATAAGATCATCAAAATAAAGAACAAGAATGATAAGAGACTTGCCCACTTTCTAGGTGTAGACATTATTTTCAGAATGACACCTATAAAATCTAGTTTCTAAAAGAAAGCTATCAATTTTGGCATACCAAGCCCAAGGGGCTTGCTTGAGACCATAAAGGGATTTCTTAAACTGACACTCAAGGCTGGAGTCTGTTTGTATAAATCCAGTAGGTTGTTCCATATAGATTTCTTCATGCAAGTCCCCATGCAAGAAGGCAAATTTAACATCCATCTGATGGACTTCCCATTTGAAAGAGGCAGTCAGGGAAACAACAAGGCGGATAGAGTTCATTTTGGCATTAGGGGAGAAGGTTTCAGTATAGAAAATGCCTTCAACTTGTTAAAAACCCTTAGCAACAAGACGAGCTTTATGTTTATCAACTTTTCCATCTGGCCCATACTTGGTTCTGTAAACCCATTTTCATCTAACAAGTTTTCGTCCCTTTGGAAGGGGAACAAGATCCCACGTATCATTTTCCAATAATGAACGATATTCTTCATTCATAGATGCGTCCCAATCTGGATGGCCTAAAGCTTACGCAAAGGTGTCAGGATCATAATTAGCTGAAGCTTGAGCCAGTGAAGAAGAGGCTCTATCGACCTGAGAACATGTACGCCAGTGATTTGTAGGATCACCGGCAAGAGAACCTACTACATCCTGAGTAGCACAGACCCATTTTGGAAGCTGAGGTGCTGAAGGAGGATCCTGAGAAGGTGGGGGAGGATTTTCATCCTCGTTGTCATCATCTGAAGAAGAAATATTTTTAGAAGTAGAAGGGATAGAGAGAGGTGGCACATCCGCCAAACTAGGCTCATAGGCCGATATATTTTCAGCAAACTTTACATCTCCTCTAATGATAACATTTTTGGACTTAAATGGAATAAATTTGTATCCTTTGACATCTTCAGAATATCCAACAAAAATACATTTTTCACTCTTAGGTTCTAAAGCTTTATGTTTCTCATCTGGAATATGGGCCCATGCTTCACTTCCAAAAACACGAAAGTGACTTACATCTGGTTTAATTGAGCTCCATGCTTCTTCTAGAGTGATATGCTTTAAAAAACATTAGTAGGAGTGCGATTTATTATTTAATTTTCACAGTTAATTGCTTCTGCTCAAAAATTAAGACTAAGTCCTTTATATTGAAGAATACAATTAACCATTTCCTTTAAGGTGCGATTCTTCCTTTCAGCTACACCATTTTGTTGTAGAGTAAATGGAATAGTATGTTGCATTTGAATTCCATTCTTAGTGTAAAATTTGATGAATTTGTTGTTAACATATTCTCCACCATTATCAAATCCTAGCTTAAGAATTTGATGTCCAGATTGTTTTTCAACAAAGGCCTTAAAGGCCAAGAACATGTTAAATACTTCACTCTTAAGTTTTAAGAAGTATACCCAAGTGCGTCTAGAGAAATCATCAATTAAAGTTAAGAAATACTTGTAGCCAGAGAATGAAACAACTGGAAGTGGACCACATAAATCACTCTGCACAAGTTGTAAAGGGGCTGAGGCATGTCAAGAGGCACGTTTTTCAAAACTATCCCGATGATGTTTTCCGAGTACACATTCGAAACAAACACCATCTCTGCAAGATACCATTGGAAGACTTGTCACCATATTTTCTTTACATAGATTCTGAAGGGAGCGATAGTTTAAGTGACCAAATCGCTCATGCCAAAGTTTGTTCACTTCATCATTATGAGCAAAAAATATTGAGGGAAGATTTGATGACCCAAATTTGTTAAACTTATACAACCTTGTAGAATCATCAGTGATGCCAGTAGCTAAAATTTGTCTAGGATCTCTTGGGTCTTTGGTTACACATCGTGAGGTGAAAATTCAACTATTTTACCTTCACCTGAATGAGTTATCTGATATACAGATAGAAGGTTGCAGGATAAGGTTGGAACACATAATACATCATCAAATTGACCATTGTCTATATGAACAATTCCAATCCCTACAACACTAAGATATCTATCATCATCAACATATATATTTTTGGTGTTACAATTATTTAAAGAAGAAAACATAGCTTTGTTTTTGGCCATGTGATAAGAAGCTCTAGAATCAATGAGCCACTCATGAGAATTAGAAGAAGAAGATACATTTAGTGCATATCCAGACCGAGATGTTTGACACCCACATGCAGAAAGTGCTATTCCTGAAGATGAAGTTGAAGTTGGAGAGTGCTCTAAATGGATGTTATGCTTCTTCATTGCTACTTCCAAGGCTTCCATCTTCTTAAAGCATTTGGATTCTAAGTGGCCATCTTGATTACAAAAGTGGAAATGTTTATTGGTCTTCTTTCTTTGTTTTTATTTGCCTTATCATTTTGTTGAAATGATTTCTCATTTTGAGACTGAAATTGCTTAGGACCCTTGTTTGGTTTAGGACCATTCTTTTTAGGACATGACTTCTTAGGATTCTTTGAATTTGGTTGTTGCTGGGCAGCTAAGGCTTTCTTAGAAGAGTTTCCAAGATTAAGAAGACCAAGGTGTAAGAGTTTTTCTTGTTCTCTTATTAAAGAATCACAAAAGGCATCAAAGGAAGGGGACTTATAGTCTTGTCCTTGAGAAATGAGAGCTTCTCTTGTAGAATGTAAGGTGGAAACAAACACATAGTAGGTTGGTCCCAACTTAGTGAGAATGGAATAGATAAGGTTACCATCTTCTTTCTTAACCTTAACAACTTCCAAGAGAAGTCTAAGGGTCTTGAACTTGGACAAAAAATCTTCAATGGAAGAAAAATTATTGGGGTCCAATGTAAGAAACTCATTTTCGATTTGATGGGCTATAAGTTCATTTTTAATTCCAAAAACTTTAGTGATCTGTTTCATTGCTTCATTAGGAGTATCAAGTTCTGTGATATGGAATCTAAGGTCTGGAGAAATAGACATCCCTATCAACCCACGTGCTTGATCTTGCCTATTTTCGCATTTGGCTGCCTTATCTGCATCTTTCAGTTTGGTTTCTTGGCCTGAGGCTATTCTATAAAGACCTTTAATTCTAAGTAAATCCACAATGTAGGACCACCATTGGAAGTAGTTGGTGCTGTCAAGAATAACTTGGCATGGATTTTCCATTTTAACAGAAACAAAAGCTATAGATGTTGAAACTAAGTGTTCCAATGGAAAGATCTCGAAAAATTCGGCTGATTAAAAAAACAACTCTGAAAACGGCTTCCGGATGAAGAAGTTATGGATTTTTGAAGAAACGTTGTTGAAGATGCCGATGAAGTGCGGGAATGTGTGGAAATGAATGATAATGTTATATTTTAAAAAAAAATTCTGCCCCTTTCCAAACTTAATCTAATTAGCTCAACGAAAAGAAAGACTTGAACTCAAGACCTCTATTCTCATAAAGTAACTTTGGACTAAGTGAGCTAATTTAAAAGGTTAGTAATTCTTGGAAAAGAGGAAGGGTTTTTTTTTTTTTTAGTCACTGAAGCTTTGGGGTGCGTGCTTACTTTAGAAAGATATTTTTTGCCTACAAAACATAAACCACAAAACCCAATACAAACATGCAAAAAAAAAAAAACCTTATGGTTTGAAGTTAGCTTCACCCGGAAACTAACAATTTCCCTCAATGTTTCTGATTTTTTGAGATCACACTAAGGCGCGGTGGAAAAGAGCATATGCATGAGAAAAATCCTTCCTTTATGTTTCTGATTTTCCTAGATCTCATAGATTCACAGGGAAAAGAGCATACGCAGAAATGAAAGGTATAGATCCAGTAATAAAAAAACGAGAGCTAAATAAACCGAAATAAACAGAGAGAAAATAACTAAAAACTGCAAATAAACGTCAAACAAAAGGGGTTCCTCACTGGAACAGATTCTCTTAACACAATAGAGCAGTCCTCTCGGCCCGAAAGAAGTAAGTAATAGTAGATCTAGGAAATGACAGTCAGATGCAGTTCTACTAGCTTCAGATTTGGATCACCAACAAATGCGGCCCTCAAATAACTCTAATACCATGTAGGAATATATAGGATAATTTCCTCAGACATAGCAACAAAGGACACCATTCAAAAACAGATCACAGATCAATACACCATTATTCTTGATGTGGTTAAAACCCTCAAAGAGGGAAACAGTCCACAGCCTAAGCCAACGTGGCCACTTCAGGAAATTTATTAATAAAAGAATGAAAATTTACATAAGCTTCTCTCATGAACGGTTACCCTACAAATGACCCTCCATGCTCTTTAAATAAAGATTGTCAGTGGACCAAGGACAATAAATTTCTCTTGAGCTGTGGGAGATATAGAACATGATCTAGAAGAAAGTCTGGAAGACTAGGCAGTTTAAGCCTGATTGTGCCAAGCCCTGATGGCTTGATTTTTTATTGATTTGCAAAGTATACTGCTCCATCAACATTGTCAATGAAATCTTCAAAAAAATCTTTTCTATGAGTCATGTGGCAGGTTGCTCCTGAATCAAGCAACCAATTATTTTTCCAGGAAGCAAGTGAAGCATTAAATAAATCTTCGTTTGCTCCAATATTACATTGTGCCACAACATAGTGAGCGGATTCAGGTGCTTTACCTTTGTCTGAATCATCAGTTTTACCTTTCTGTTGGTTTCTTTTCTGCTCAATTTTGTCCCATGGTATTTTTCATGTAGAGGCATCATGTGATCCATTTCTTTTGCAGCGAATGCAGCGAAAATATGCCTTTTCTCCTTGAGAATGTCTACCCCCCCTGCCTCTAAAATATCTTCCTCTTCCTCTTCGTCCACCTCTTCCTCTTGTAGAATCTTGAGCAGGATTCTTTTCTTTATGAGCAAGGCACACAGTCTCTTCAGAAGATTCAGGGGTTGTCTTCTTTCCAAAAGCTTTCTCTCTTTCACCAAAATTTTTCACAAGAGAGTCAAAGGTTATATCTTTGAGATTTCCATTTTCTTGAAATGACTCAAGATAAATGGAGTAAGTAGGATAAAGTGTCTTGAGAAAATAGATAAGAGGAATATCCAATTCAACCTTAGTGGATTTGATATCATGCACTATAGATTTTACTTCAGATGCAAGAGAAAGAGGATCATTATTTTGCAGTTCAAGAGTGAAGAGTTTAATCATGAGTTGGACAACTTCAAGTGCAGAATGTGAGTCATAGAGTTCTTTCAGCTTTTGTAAGGCTTCAAAGGCAGTTGAATATGATGAAATATGGCGACTCACCTCTTCATTTACAGATGCCACGATTAATGCATAAGCTTTGTTGTTCTTTTTTTCCCAAATGACGAGCTCTTTGTCTGAGGTAGGTTGTACTGGGTCATTGTCTCCTTCTCCGACACACACTCCTTTCCACAACTCATTGAAAATGAGGGTGTGTTTTATCATCCAAGACCATTCAGGATAGTTCTCCTTGCCAGTGAGAACTATTCCCACCATGGACATGATTGAATGTATTCTGTAAAAAAAAATATTTCTGCTGATAGAAAAATACTTCTGCTAGCAAAAAAATTTGTGTACTGTAAAAAAATACTTCTGCTAGAAAAGAGAAAAACTATATTTTATCCATATAGAATATGACCATTTGTATTTTCAACCTTATTTCATATGATATATCAAACATCCATGCCCTTGACAAAAAGAAACTGCTCACTACACCATTATCAATATATTGTATTCCTTAAATCCAGAATGAAAAATAAGGAAAACATCTTCACAGTCTCAACATTTAGCACACAAAGATAAACTATTACTCCTTTAACCTTAATGCCTCTGCGTTGATACAATCATAAAAAATTGTGGTGAAAATTACAGAAATATGGCCAAAACAAAGCGCGTGTCCCGTCCATACCCACGCATAGCCATGTTGTCTCCCCACCTATTGCCAACCAACAAATCATACAACGTATTCCGCAAAATATTCAACCAAAAAAAGCGCAGAGGATTATTAATAGGCGCAACTCTCAACATTGCATAAAAATATGATCCGATTTTTTTTGTTTAGGATTTCAACATGCAGGAGCGGCAGAAAATACGGAGGCTTTCAGGCAATAACCTATCAAGCATCTCCCCTTTGACCTCAAATCACACCATTTCCGCAGGCCCTCATTGAAAAACTATATGCGTATTAACAATAAATGTAACAGCGAAAGACAACTTGAGGCAAGCTACATAATCATTTTCTTTAACCATTACAAAAATTCATAGACATCAATCATTTACAATTCATGTCCATTTAATGACTTCATCAAATCTGAGACGGTAGATTCCATCAATGGAGATTACCAAGAAAATGTGACCTATGTGGAATTCTCGTGGCTTTTCTCGCTTTTAGAGAAAGCCCTTTGAATTACCTTAAGGCTGCTACTGTTCGAATATGAATCTACATATTCTAGATTGCGTAAATGAGAAGAATCAGATAGCCATGCGGATAGACTCAACAGAGCAGTGTTGTTTTCCATTGGAGCAATGTTCTTCAATGTGACATCGTTCTTTAGCTGGTAAATCCAAACCCAAGCGATGTGATTGAAACACAAAGTATGCAAGTAATGTCAGACAGAGAGCGCAGGTAATGTCAGCGCAAGTAAATAGTTAAATAGAGAGTGCAAGTAATGTCAGACAGAGAGCACAGGTATAGAGAGCGCAGGTAAATAGTCACTGAATTATATGGAGAGCAGAAGAGCAGAATAGGGAGTTACAAAGACATAAAGGCTAGAAAAAGGAGTTGATTCTGATACCACATCTGCTAGCAAGGTCACTCCATTCATATGTTTGATGGAAAGCTTGAGGTAAGAAAAGCATCTGACCACTCAGTTGTCATGAGGGGAATAGAAGAAGAAAGGCTTCTCAAACTGAAAGGAACATTTTCTCATGCACAACATTTCTCATACAATTCTCATCATGAAGAAGGTACACTTCCATCGAGTTTATTATGGCATGCTAGATTTGGACATTTGAACTATGACAGTCTCCACTTATTGAAGAAAAATGGTGTTGTTGGTTTGCCTACAGTTCCTACGAAACTTAAGCAATGTGATGCTTGCATTCTAGGAAAGCATAGCAAACAGTCTTTTCATGATTCACATTCAAGAGCACATAGGAAACTTGAACTCATTCATTCAGATTTATGTGGTCCAATGCATGTTCCTTCTGCAAATGGAAATAAATATATCATGACATTTATTGATGACTACACCAGAATGTGTTGGGTTTATTTATTGAAGAACAAATCTGATGCTTTTCAAACATTCAAGAATTTTCATAAATGGATTGAAAATGATGCACAATCTCATATTGGGTCTATTCGCACTAATAATGGAAAAGAATACACATCAAATGAATTTGAAAACTATCTTCGCCAACATGGGATCAAACATCAAACAACTGTGCCTTATAATCCCCAACAGAATGGTGTAGCTGAAAGAATGAATAAGACAATCTTAAATATGGTACGATCCATGCTTTTCTTCAAAAATGTAAAGATAATGTTTTGGGTTGATGTTGTTCTATGTGCTGCATATATAAAGAATAGATGTCCATCTAATGCTATAAGAATCAAGACTCCTTATGAAATGTGGTATGGACATGTTCCTTCGGTAAAACATCTCAGGGTCTTTGGTTCCACCTGTTATGCCTTGATACCAAAGGTACATAGAAACAAACTTGGTGCTAGAAGTCTAGTGTGTCTTCTTGGGGTACTCAAACACCTCCAAATCATACCGCCTCTATGATGAAAAAAATAAGAAGTTTGTTGTATCTAGAGATGTAATTTTTCTTGAATCATCCAAAACTGACAATTTTGTTGAGTAGCAACTTGATCGCTTGGATAGATTCGCAAAAGAAAAATCATTTCAAGAATTTGATAATCAGATTCCACATCTTGAAGGGGGGATTCCTAAACCAGATCAACATGTGGAATCTTCTTCTGAAGAACACTCTCCCCCACATGAAACTACAACAACAGATGATGCTTTAAGTGATGTAATTGATAGAATTGGGAGACTCAATCTTGAGTCAGTCCCAACTCAATCAACGAAGTAGCCTGGACTGTCTCAGAAATGTCCCCAAAAGTGGCTGACAAAGACACTTGAAAGTGTTCATCCTGATGAAGTTGGAAAGACAGGAACCAGAAATTCAAACCGGAAAAATGGAGGTGATGTAGATGACTCTAATTCACCTGTTGATATGGATGATTCTTATGATTGTGAATTGAACTTGTCTATAGATTTTGAACCAGCTTCCTTCAAAGAAGCTGCTTCTCATGATGAATGGAAAGAAGCGATGCAAAAGGAGTATGATGCCCTCATAAAAAACGGCACTTGGAAGCTGGTTGATCCTCCATTAGGAACCAAACCAATTGGCTGCAAGTGGGTCTACAAGAACAAGTATAAAGCTGATGGCTCACTTGACAAGCACAAATCTAGGCTTGTGGCAAAAGGTTTTGCAAAAAAGGAAGGGGTCGATTATGAGGAGACTTTTTCCCCCACAGCAAAATGGGCTACCATCCAAACAGTCTTTGCACTAGCAGCTCAGAACGGTTGGAAAGTCCATCAAATGGATGTAAAAACTACTTTCTTGAATGGAGATCTAAAAGAGAATGTTTTTATGTCCTAGCCTGAAGGATTTGCTGTGAAAGGACATGAACATAAAGTATGCAAACTTGTGAAGTCCTTGTATGGCCTCAAACAAGCACCGCGAGCCTAGTATGAAAAACTAACTGAGTATCTTCTGAAACTTAATTTCAAACATTTTGATCTTGATGATGCAACTTTAATTGTCAAGAAAGTTGGCAAAACAGTTGTATATATTGTGGTATATGTAGATGATCTTTTAATGACAGGGAACAATGAAAGCTACATTGCATCCATAAAGAAGGAATTGGGGAAAAGTGTTGAAATGACTTATTTGGGCTATGTTCATTACTATCTTGGCATTGAAGTAACCCAACATCCAAAGTCCATATTTCTTTCTCAAAAGAAATACATTGGAGATTTATTGAACAGGTTTGGCATGAAAGAGTGCAATCCTCTTAATACTCCAATGGAACAAAAATTAAAGCTCACATCTATTGAAGGAAAATAATTTGAGGATGCAACAAAGTATAGACGGCTTGTAGAAAGTCTCAAATACCTAACTACTACCAGACCAGACATTTCGTTTGTTGTCAGAATCCTCTCCAGTTTTATGCAAAAGCCTTGTGAGGGACATTGGTCTGCTGCAAAAAAGGTTCTAAGGTACTTGAAGGGAACTCAAGACTTTGGAATCAAGTATACACAAGTAGACGACTTCAGCTTGATTGGATACTCTGATTCAAAATTCGATGGAGACAAGGAAACTGGAGTATCAACTTCAAGATATGCTATGAGATCACGCAAACAATCAGTTCTAGCAGATTCCACAACAGAAGCAGAATACGTGGCAGCAGCTGAAGCAACAAAAGAAATTGTGTGGCTCAGGAAAATTCTTGAAGATTTGCAGGTAAAACAAATACAATCAACTCCACTCATGATTGACAATACCTCTGCAATAAATTTGGCCAAGAACCCAAAGTTCCATGATTGAACAAAGCACATCAATACTAAATATCATGTGATTCGACATCATGTTGAGGCCAAAACAATCCATCTCTGTCATTGTTCCACAAATGAGCAAATTGCATACATCTTCACCAAAGCGCTTAGAAGAGAAAAGCTTGAACGATTCAGAATGATGCTTGGACTCACCAACATCCCTTCAAATTAAGGGGGGGAATGTTGACACCTAATACTTGTGATTGGGTAAATATATGTAAATAAATAAATGAGAAATATGAACAGTCATCGGGAGATGAATTGAACAGTCTCTCCCTCATGTATATAATAGACCTATCTGATGGAATAGAAGATACGAATCAGTTTTTGCTTAATGGAGTTACTGCCTAGCCTGATAGATATTATGGACCAATTGGGTGTTCAACCATGAATCAAGTGTTGCTAATATCGAGGAGAGAATGAATCGTCGGATTGTAAGTTATAAAAGTACATAGTAAAGAAATACACTTTACCTAACTCTACACTAGACCAAGTTATACTTAATTATTTCCTATGTGTCGGAATATCCTAACAGTTAAGGGTTTTCCATTGTTTCTCAACAATAAATAGGCCTTCAAGCCTCATTGTAGCACAGTTTGGAGGCATGTAGCCGCCACATCTCTTCTCAGAGATAAGCTACCATCATAGGTAGTTTATTTCCATTGCTATTTGTAAGCATATTTCAGTGTTTTACAATAATGAAATGAAATATTATTTATGTTGCATCTCTGTGTTTTGTTATCTCTATAATTTGTTGTGTTCCTATTTAAATCCAGATCAGTGGAAATAGTATGTCCCTTCTCCATATTGATTCTTTGAAGCTTATCCTTGAGCGCCAATTTCCTCTGGTCGCTCTTGTTCTAGTAGAAGTCCATCAATGTCTTCCACATTGAAAATGGAGTATCTGTTAAGTTATGGTATGTTCTATTCTTATAAAAGTTTACTTCTTTTTCTTATTATATTCCACCGATAAGCAATCACATGTACATAAAGTAAAGTGTAGATAGAACATTAAACGATCGACAGAAAAGAAGCCAAGACAAGAGACACAAGATGTGGCGGCTAGCCAGGGACAAACCCCACAATGTGTGGGGAAACCCTTTGAACAAATATTTTTTTATCTTCAATAATTCAGCAGAGAGAAATAATACAATAAATCTGATTCATATCAGCAGTAGCAAACCCTAGATCAGTAGCATCAGCATTAGCGGCTTCATTATCAAACTAGGGCAGACCATATCTCACAAACCGATAGTCGGATTGACTTCATTCCACCACCAAAAGTTTCGACTTCCAGAGGAGGTTCAGATGAACCTATAGCGCAGTTCAGATGAGGAGATCTTCTAGGCCACGCAAGTCAATCTTTACTTCTGCAGTTGCAGCTTTAGTTTCAGCAGTTTCCAGCTTCAAACTAGGGCAGTCGATATCTTGCAAACCGTTCGTCGGATTGAATTCATTCCACCACCAAAAGTTGCGGCTTTCAAAGGAGGTTCATATGAACCTATAGTGTAGTTCCAAAGAGGAGATCTTCTAGGCCACGCAAGTCAATCTTTACTTCTGCAGTTGCAGCTTCAGTTTCAGCAGTTTCCGACTTCAAACTAGGGCAGTCGATATCTTGCAAACCGTTCATCAGATTGACTTCATTCCACCACCAAAAGTTGCGGCTTTCAAAGGAGGTTCAGATGAACCTACAGCGCACTTCCAAAGAGGAGATCTTCTAGGCCACGCAAGTCAATATTTACTTCTGCAGTTGCAGCTTCAAATTCAACAGCTTCCGGCTTCACATGTGTGAGAGAGAGAGACCCATTTCAGCGTAGTAGAGAAGAGACTCATATCTGCGCAGTAGAGAGAGAGAGATGTGATGAGATGAGTGAGTCCAAATGAGGAAAAGTCATCTTATATTTATACACAACGTTGGTGGGTGAATAGATGCGACTATTGGGCTTCTAAGCCTACATGAGTTGTAGGTCGGCTTGATAATAATTCCATAATCAAAATAAATTCATATCTCCATGAATACTTATCGGAATTGGATGATCTTTATATCAATCCTACACCTCTCGACGAGAGGAATATAATAAAAATATTATTAGCCATGAATAAGATGACCCACATGAAGTTTTTCCCTGGTTGCCAATTTTAACACTCTTTCTCAACCATGGAGAACTTCATCTGCAATCTGTCTATCGGTCGTTACTATTCATCCATCAAATGCACTACCCTGTACAGCCTGATCCTTGCCCTGCTCTGCTCTATTCTGCCTGTTCTTCTTTGTCTTGTTCTGCCCTGCACTGATCTATACTGTTTTGCTATGTTCTGCTCTGCTCTTACATTGTTTTGTTCTGCTCTGCTTTTGTCCGAATTATGAAGAAGAAGAAATGATCAAGGATGTATCATACTGACTCAAAGTCAGTCTCAGAGTATGTACCACTGGTCCCAGACCAGTCTCAACCAACCCATAGTCAGCGTCATAGTGAGTACAACTCCAATGGTCCCATACCAATATCATCCTCCACTGACTCAAAATCAGTCTCAGAGTATGTACCACTGATCCCAGACCAGTCTCAACCGACCCGAAGTCAACGTCATAGTATGGTACAACTCCTACCACTGGTCCCAGACCAGTATCATTGATCCCATATCAATGGAGGTCATCCTAGCGTAGGGAGTACGGTAGTTACAACGATGCGTCCATCAGTACTAGTATGGTTCCTAACTTCATTTCCCTGCTCATTGATCAGATGAGAGGTACTTCCCATGAGTCCCAGACTGCATGGGTAGGATGCCTCGACAGGAGAACTAATCAATCCTGTGCTCACAAGAGAACACATCAATCCAGGCCTCACAGGAGAACACATCAATCCTGCTACAATTGCCATGGAGAACACATCAATCTAGGCTTCCATGGAGAACACATCAATCCAGGCCTCACAGGAGAACTAGTCATCCTGCTACACAGGAGAGCGAATCATCCTATTCCACAAGAGAGCGAATCATCTTGTCCCACAAGAGAGAGAATCATCTTGTTCCACTATGCACCACCAAGGGAGGGTGAGTCACCCTGTGGTCATATGTTGCTCTAGTAGGAACCGCAAGCCCTCAGAGCTCTCAGAGCTCAATGTATGCAACATGCAGGACCCTTGTACAAGGGTTTCTTTCCGACTCCAAGTCGTTTGGGAAAATCACAGATTAGATCTTTCCTCGGGGCTTTGACAAGGTGTATCAATCTGTCCACAATCTTGATGTGATGGAGCTTCCTTGCTCATCGACTTACCATATCCCAGATGATGTCTATCTGCTGGAGCAATTGACGAATACGGGATTCCTCAATAATCGAATCCCACCTCTGGTTGTTACAGAGAATCACAGTGGTATCCAATGTAAATCCAAACAGCTCATTGAAGAGCTTTCACAACCAGACTGCCTCACATGAGGTTATGCTAGCAACAATATATCTTGCTTCGGCGGTGCTCAAAGCCATCGACTTCTGCTTCCTACTCATCCAGGATATCGAAGCAGATCCCAAGGTGAAACAGTGCCCGGAAGTGCTCTTACAGTCCACCACGCTGCCTGCCCAATCAACATCAGTATATCCAAGTAGTCTCACATCTCCGACAGTGTATCTTAATCCATGAGATATTGTGTCCTGAAGACATCTCAGAAGATTCTTGGCATCAATCCAGTGAGGCTCAACCAAATATGAGCTCACAATGCTAACTGCAAAACATATGTTCGGACAGAGGTTCACCAAGAACATCAATGTGAATGAGTTTTTTAAACTTAGAGGCATTTCCCAAGTCTGGTCCGACATCACTACCATATAACTTCTAAAAGTTAAGATCCTCGAGGTAGTCACAGGCTTGCAGTCCATCATACTGAATCTTTCCAATATATTTACCACATATTTTCCTTGAGATAGGAAAATTTCCCTTAGCTTCTGCCACACTTCAAGTCCTTGGTCCTTCATTTCAAATTCAGAAGCCATCTCCCTCTTACATTTGTGAATGAGAGGGTTTGCACCTGTTAAAAAGAGGTCATCCACATACAACACCAGTATGAGAGGCTTGCCATCTTCAACCATAAAGTAAAGGTTAGGATCAGCTTCACTCCTAGTGAATCCCAGCTTCATCAAGTAGCTATGGATCCTCTCATACCATGCTCGGGGTGCTTGCTTCAGCCCATAGAGACTTCGAAAGTCTTTGATCATGTAGCATGGCCTGGACAGCTTCCATCATCGTGTGGTTCTTCCTTCCCACCACACCATTCTGCTTAGGAGTATGTGGTGTAGTAGTCTCCCTCTTAATGCCAACCTCAAGTATGCCTGAGTAAACCAATTGTAATATATCGTAGGTCTTGCTTTGGCTTGAGGGGAATGGTCCCCTTTTGAGCTTTCCTTTGGCACATCCCGGACATACACCTTCTTTCTCTACTTGGAATTCGGGCATCCCTGTTATCATCTATCTTACATCGGGTAGAGCTTTGTAATGAAGGTGGGAAAACCTCCGATGCGAAAGTTCGGACTAAAGAGTTGTGTCACAAGACATGACACCTATCGGACTTCCATCGACCTGATATAATGAATCAACACTAAACCCAAGAGTAAAGGCATCTTTAACATTATTTTGCCATATACATACCTTGCCATTGTTGAAGGTTACCTTGTAGCCTCTGTCTTCCATTGGCAAGATGGACACTAGGTTCCTTTTGAGGTTAGGTTCATTTAATACATCCTGGACTTTCTAGCCTTCTTGAATGGTTGTCCTCTTCCTCGATCTCCAACTCTCCTCTTACCTTTGTTGTTGAATTTGTCATTCCTTTGATTTTCCATCAGAGGGATTTTGATCATCGTCCCGGTGTGAGTCCTTTCTGAGGACCTTTAGGCATGGGCATTTCTTGCACTTCTTCCCTTGTTTCTTCTTGAATGCATCTAGCCATTAATTCCTCGGAACCAGGAATTACATTATAGTTCAGAAGAGTAGTCTTGAACACGTACCATTCGGATGGTAATCCTCCAAGAGTTGTGAGTGCCATTTCTCTGTCAGTAATGGTTTCCCCAATAGATAGGAGATCGTTCTTGATCTCGGTGATTCTTAAGAAGTATGCTTGCATACTTTCATCTTTACCCTTCTTGATTTCCCTCAACTTATTTCTAAGAAACAAAACTTGATTTGCATCATTAACTTTAAATAAACTCACCAGTCTGTCGTAGATTTCCTTGGAGGTGTCTAGATCAGAGATGTAGGCCATCAAGCACTTGTCGATAGAGTCCCGAATGATCTTCTTTGTTTTGACTTCTCCATTTTTCCATTTGTTCCAGGTAGCAGCAGATGCATTTGATGAAGGCTCAAAAATATTGCCTCTTACATGGTCCAGCACTCCTTGATCTTCAAGGGTTAGATCGATAGACATCTTCCATCTGTGATAGTCAGCTTTCTCACGGAGCTTGTCTTCAGCAGGAAAGAGTGTTGAGGACCCCATAGTTCTTTTAGGATAGCCTTACCAATCTTCTCTTCAATGATTGCTCTTGATCTTGCTCGGGCTTTGTCTTCACCTCAGCTCTGATACCATGTTAAGTTATGGTATGTTCTATTCTTATAACAGTTTACTTCTTTTTCTTATTATATTCCACCGATTAGCAATCACATGTACTTAAAGTAAAGTGCAGATAGAACATTAAACGATCGATAGAAAACAAGCCAAGACAAGAGACACAAGATGTGGCGGCTAGCCAGGGACAAACCCCACAATGTGTGGGGAAACCCTTTGATCAAATATTCTTTTATCTTCAATAATTCAGCAGAGAGAAATAGTACAATAAATCTGATTCATATCAGCAGTAGCAAACCCTAGATCAGTAGCATCAGCATTAGCGGCTTCATTATCAAACTAGGGCAGACCATATCTCACAAACCGATAGTCGGATTGACTTCATTCCACCACCAAAAGTTTTGATTTCCAGAGGAGGTTCAGATGAACCTATAGTGCAGTTCAGATGAGGAGATCTTCTAGGCCACGCAAGTCAATCTTTACTTCTGCAGTTGCAACTTCAGTTTCAGCAGTTTCCGGCTTCAAACTAGGGCAGTCGATACTTGCAAACCATTCGTCGGATTGACTTCATTCCACCACCAAAAGTTGCAGCTTTCAAAGGAGGTTCAAATGAACCTACAACGCAGTTCCAAAGAGGAGATCTTCTAGTCCACGCAATTCAATATTTACTTCTGCAGTTGCAGCTTCAGTTTCAGCAGTTTCCGGCTTCAAACTAGGGCAGTCGATATCTTGCAAACCGTTCGTCGGATTGACTTCAATCCACCACCAAAAGTTGCGGCTTTCAAAGGAGGTTTAGATGAACCTACAGTGCAGTTCCAAAGAGGAGATCTTCTAGGCCACACAAGTCAATCTTTACTTCTGCAGTTGCAGCTTCAAATTCAACAGCTTCCGGCTTCACATGTGTGAGAGAGAGAGACCCATTTCAGCGCAGTAGAGAAGAGACTCATATCTGCGCAGTAGAGAGAGATAGAGATGTGATGAGATGAGTGAGTCCAAATGAGGAAAAGTCCTCTTATATTTATACACAACGTTGGTGGGTGAATAGATGCGACTGTTGGGCTTCTGAGCCTACATGAGTTGTAGGTCGGCTTGATAATAATTCCATAATCAAAATAAATTCATATCGCCATGAATACTTATCGGAATTGGATGATCTTTATATCAATCCTACACCTCTCAACAAGAGGAATCTAATAAAAATATTATTAGCCATGAATAAGATGACCCACATGAAGTTTTTCCCTGGTTTCCAATTTTAACAGTATCCTTCCCATGGAGACTCAAGACAATATGGTCTCGAACTCCCTCAAGGATGATCCATCTTGCCTTTGCCACACACTTCTTCCACTCAACCAACTCTTGTGCATTAGTTGAAGTTGGCTTTGGGATTTCTTGACCAATAAATTCCTTCAAGTTATTGTCTTATAATACATCCTCCATTCTATCTTGCCATGGGATGTAATTCGAGCTACCTTCCAAGGCATACTCGAGTCTCAAGCCATAGAACGCCATTGACCAACCTTGAAGTATGATATGAATTCGATTTGTACCTGCAACCCCAAACTTCAAACTTTGAATTCTCTTCTCAGTATATTGTTCACAGCTTCGATACCATGTAGAAAATCTATGATAGGTTAACCCGATAATGCAATATAAATCAAAGTAGAATATTATAACCTACTTCTACTATCAATTTGCAGAAGCTTAAATATCGAGCTCAATAATATAACCCTAAGAAAAAGAATCAATGGCATAATACACATGAAAATACTTTGGGGAAAGTCTCAGATAAAAACCCACACTATTGTATTATCATACATGGTGGAAATACATAGGAATTATGCAAAGCCTTAGCTCTCACAGCTGGCCAGTCCTCAGTACAATCCTCACAGATGCTCACAAGAAAACTTGGCTTCTCTCCAGCCTTCCTCTCTACCCTCCAAGCTCCTATTTTCTTGCATTGTTCCTTGTGGATGATTAGCCTCTTACCAAGTGGAAAAACAAGCCTTCAAAACTATGCAATCCTCAAGGATGAATCCTTGACTACATGCATGAGTTTTCTCCATGAGAAAACACATGCAACTAATAGTACATTGTCCTTGAACATTAATCTCAACTTGGTCTTTCTCAGAATAGACATGCATAAGTTTATGATGAGGGAATCTTTAGTTAACTGGAGTAGCACTAGTTGAGTGCATTAATGCATCAATTGGCCGTTAACTCACTATTAGTTCCTCAAATAGTTTGGAACTAATTTAATTGGACTTAACTTAGTAAACTGAGTTAACTAATTACAACTCAAATATAACTCAATCTTATCTCCTTAATTTAAGGGATAACTCTTGCATGACTTCAGAAAGACTTCTAACTTGAATTTCTCCCACTAATTAATTTAAAATAAATTAATTAATTATTTCCAAGTAGCTGTTAAGACTAAATTTGATTTTAGTTCACAATTTAATTCAAGGACAAATTAAATTGGAATATTCTTGTTGTCATATTTCAACAATGAGCAATATAAAATAAATGATTTTATTAATTAGAAATAACGATGATTTCAATCCTCTTCTTTACAATAAATGAGGTACAATATTGCTTAGGGCTCCAACCCTAGATGAAGACACCAATCCCCAATCCACCAAGCTCCAGCTTGTACTTTGCCAAGCTCCAACTTGGAATTCATGAGGCTCCAACCTCTGGGGCTCCAACCCTATCTTCCCCAAGGCTCCAACCCTCTCACTGATACAGGCTCCTACCTAGAATTCTTGAGGAATCTTATCCTATAGGGCTCCAACCCATGGTTTCAATTCTTCAAGATAAGTTTTGTTATGCTCCTGACCTGCGAGAAATTCCAAAATGCGAAATATGTGAAGAAATACAACCTAGAAAACAGAATAAAATGAGTAAAACAGCAAGAATTTATTATTCAGAGATAGATGCAATGTTCACTTGCCTCTTCGAGGGGGAAACCTCCAGCAGAGCAGAACTCGATTACAATTAATACTCGATGATATTTCCCTTCTAACTATGACTATTTATAGCTAAATGACCTTCAACAACCTAACAACTAGTGGTCATTTGCATAACATGTGTTAACCACTTTATTTAGTAATTATGGCCCATTTACAACTAATTATGGTCCCTTTCTTAAATGCAGGTCAACCACTTACAATTATTAATAGGGGCTTTATTGACTCTTTAATCAACTATGACTATGACATGACCCCATTGGGTTTATTACATAAATAAAGGGGTTAGGGTTGGACCCTAACATGCCCTCCCCCATCAAAAGCAGCCTTGTCCTCAAGGTTGAATCTACGGAAACTGTTGAAGAATAGTGGTTGGTTCCCAGGTCGCATCTTTTGGAGAGGTGTCTTTCCACTTGACGAGGACTTCCTTGATCGTGTGGCCACGTAGATGTCTTTCACGAGTGTCGAGGACCTATTTTGGTTGGAGCCAAAGTGAACCTTCCTCATCCAATTTAGGTAAACTGGTTTTAATTCTGCAATTGTTCCCCACCAGTTTCTTGAGGCATGATACATGAAAGACTGGATGGATTTTTGAAGTTGGTGGCAAGGCCAACTTGTAGGCTACTACTCCAATGAGCTGAAGTATTTGATAAGGTCCACAGAATTTTGGAGCTAGTTTCTGGCAGCCCTTTTCTTTGAGAGATGTTTGCTTATATGGTTGCAGCTGCAGGAATACCTGATCCCCTTCTTGAAATGTGCGCTCTGAATGATGTTGGTCTTCTTGTTGCTTCATTAGATTCTGAGCTTGATGTAGATTATCTTTTAGACAAGTGAGCATGGAAGTACGGTTCTGTAGGATTTGATCAACTACTTCCACCTTAGAGCATCTAGGGGTATAAGAAATAGATGAAGGTGGGAGTTGGCCATACACTGCTTCATATGGATTCATCTTGGTGGCTTCATGATAGTTAGTATTATACCGCCATTCAGCTAAAGGTATCCATTGTACCCATTGATGCTACTTTTCTAGAGTGAAGCATCTTAGATATGCCTTCAAACATTTGTTGACTGCTTCAGTTTGACCATCAGTTTGGGGATGATAGGCAGTACTTAGTTGGAGTTGGGTACCTTGTAGCTTGAAAATTTCTTGCCAAAATTTGCTAGTGAAAGTCGGGTCACGATCAAAGATAATGGAAGTTGGCATGCCATGCAGTTTGAAGATCTGGTCCATGAAATATTGAGCCACCAAGGTGGGGGTAAATGGGTGGGGTAAAGCACAAAAATGAGCATATTTAGAAATTCTTTCCACAACCACCATGATGACGGATTTGTTTCCCGACTTTGGGAGACCAGTAATGAAATCCATGGAAACATCCATCCAGATGGAGGCAGGGAGTTGAAACGGCTGTAAGGTTCCTGGTAACTTAACTGTTTCTCCTTTATGGCATTGACACACATCACATTCATCTACAAAAGTAAGAATGTCATTTTTCATGCCCATCCAAAAGAAAAAATGACAAGTGTGAGAATAAGTCTTCTGAAAACCTCCATTCCCTGCAGGGGGAGATGAGTGCAATTCTTGAAAAATGCAGCTTTTGAGGGTGGATGTCGGTGATATAACTACTCAATCCTTGTAGAGAAGAATCTCATCCTTCTAAGAGTATCCAACTGAGGAATTAGGATCTTCTCTCAAGTTATTAATAAGTTGGTAGAGAGAGAGAGGTGTGAAAACCATTCCTTGCGGGCTTCTTCAATCCAATATAGTATGGGAAGAGAGATTGATAGAAGGGTCCTTTAATCCTCAAATTGGCGCGATAAAGCATCAGCTATTACATTGTCACGTCCTTTCTTGTAAATTATCTCATAATAATATCCCAACATTTTGGCCAGCCATTTATTTTGTTTTGGCGAGGATAGGCATTGCTCCAAAAAATATTTGAGGCTTTGATGGTCTGTGTGGATTTGGAAACATTTCCCCAATAAGTATGGTTGCCAGGTATCTACTACATGTAAGATGGCCATCATCTCTTTCTCATAGGTAGATTGATCGAGATGTTTCCCACTTAGTTGTTGGCTAGTGAAAGCCAAGGGTCGATCTTCCTACATTAAGACAACACCAATACCAGTACCGAAAGCATCACATTCAATCACAAAAGATTTGGTGAAGTCCAGTAGTGCCAATACTTGAGTGGAACATGTTGGGTGTGGTTTTTTTACCTATTTTCTGCACATTCTTCCCCAGTTTTGACCCTTTTGTTCTCCAGGCCTATGACTTTACATGACCAATTTCCCTGTTTTCTCACCTTTATAACCTATTCTATTGTTATGTTACTTTTCCATATTTTACTAAGTAATCTAATGATTTATTCCTTTTGTGGCTAACTGGGATAGTATTGAAGAGGTATTTTGGGAATCTCTTCTTCTTTTCAAGTGATGGCTTGCGAGAACAAATCTATGAAGCAGACAAGAAGTGCAGATTAACTACATAGAAGGGTAGAACAGTTCGTTGTTACATATTGGATGTTGTTATAGGTTGTTACACATTGGATGACATTACAGTCTACTGTTACATATTGGATGATGTTACATAGTGGATGTTGTTACACTACGTGTTGATACAAGAGTTCATTGTTACGCCAAAAGTGTTGTCGCCAGCAATGCCATGACATTCTGAACCATTATTCACTCAATGTTGTTGCAGCGAAGCCAGTAAATATGGGTACTATTCCACATAACAATTGTCGGCAGTAGGGATTGTTTATTTTTGAAGCAACAGACCCAAGCGGTTGCAGTCCTAACTACTGTATATTTGTATTTAGAAATAGGTTGTAACTACTTTTATTTTTTATCAGCATGAGAATCGTGAGATTCTAATCACTGATCTTTTTCTAATTTCAAGATGTAATAACTATAAAGGAACTTGATTTTTTATGTACAAGGACACAACATATAGAAAAGTATTGTTACTCTTCTTCTGTAATTCTGAGTTTATTTTTAATATTAATCAGCATAGTGACGATGTTACTGCTCTTTAGCTAATTCGTTAATTACTTTTGTGTTACTCCTACGCCCTATTGAGGAGGAAGGGCCCTCCTCTTTGGCAGGGATTGCAATGATAGAGGTAGTGTACATTCTAGTTTGGCTAATTGATTTATGGTTTCTCTTTGTTGTTGTACAAATCATGGATTACATTCGTTGTGGTTTCCATTTATATTATGTTGTTACATTGAGTTAATCAACAAAATGGTAGTAACCAGCTGGAGTAAATATTAGTTCCTATGTGGCACGCCTTTACTTTGATAGTTGCGAAGTGTGATTAATTTTGTAGAGTGTTTTTATGTCTACATGAATGATTTGATTCAGCAATTTGGTTCAGCCACACCTTTTACTATTTTCTGCATTTTCTTATTCTTGGTTGTGGTGTATCGGCACAGACAGTGCAAACTCCATTGAAACAGCAAGACCTACCCTAGGTTGACAATTAAATGTTGCAGTCTCGGTCAATTAAGATTGATTAAAACAGCATTACATTTTGGCATCGTTGCCAGGGATGGCAGTTGATGATACAGTCAGCCAAGTTGTTTGTTTGATGTAGAGTGTTCCTAGTCCACACTTGCTGGGCAGTAAGACGAGAGGTAAGAATCTGTGCATCGCTCTAACATACCTGGGCGGGCTCACCATTGTGATCACTAGGGCACTTAAGGCATTTTGGTGTTTTGTTTAGCGTGCTTTAAACTCTTCAGTCGTTGGGCGGTAAGACGAGAGGTAAGAACCTACGCATCGCTCTAACATACTTGGGCGGGCTCACCACTGTCGAAGACTGAGGCACTTAGGGTGTGAGTTAATACACATAGGGTCCATGTGTGCAACTGTAGAAATTATAGAGATACCAAAACTACCCCCACTCTAATTAGTCACAGGAAAAACGGGTCGTAAAAAGGAAAGGAAGAGTGTAGATTTGGGAAGGAAAATATTCAACTAGGAACTAATCTCTAAGGCAGAAAAAGAATAGTCTAGCTTTCAAAATGATGCAAGGAAGACAGGGCCGCAGAAAGTTGTTACTCCCATAGCAAAATCAGAAACATCTTATTCCTCTATCTCAGGACCATATCATTCTAAACCTAGCACCCATACCCCCAAGACAAAGAATCTGATTCAAGGGCAGGGGGGGAAGCTAGTAGCAATAATTTGAGGACCAAAGGGCAAGAGGAAACTGAGGGGGAACATCAAACACCTAGGACAGAATAACACCTGTTGGTTTATCAATACCCAGATATAGGTAGTGCGGTGAAAAAGCCAAACCCAAGAACATCTGAGCCACTAATCACATCTACGAGACCATCACAAGAACAGTTTGAAGGATGTCTGCTATAGCAAGGGTTAGAAGGACTAGTCATGGGGGACAACAATGACAACAATGCTAAAACATATGCTACTATCACCACCTTTGAGTTCCCAATCGGGGATATCAAAGGTGAAGCTCCTATGAAAAATATTCCTCTATCATCCTTACCATCCTTCCAGGGGATGACTATGGAAGATCCAAACACCTTTTTATTTGAGTTCGATGTCTTATGCAGAAGTTATGATTATACCTCATATGCACAAAAATTAAAATTATTTCCTGCTACTTTAAAAGGGGCAACCTTGAGATGGTTCATGGGATTGGGTTCCACTTCTATTCAAACATGGAATGACATGAAGGAGATGTTCTTATCAAAGTACCAAGACTATTGCAGAACCAGGGACTTAAGGGAGGAGATATTTAGAATGACACAGAAGGAGGATGAAATCCTAGAAGATTATGTGGAGAGGTTCCACTATAATCTGCAGTGGTCTAAACATAGTGATCTAGACCAAGAGATCTTGAAGACTATATTTATTAGAGGAATGAGGGATGACTGCCTTGATACCCTGAACCTATTAGGGAAGGGGAATAAATTTCAAGAACCATTCGCTGAAACTATAAAGCTCTGTCTAAGATGCTCTAGAGGATCGTCTATGGGGAGGAGTGTAGTTCGAGATGCCTCCACCTGAATACAAAAATCTGCAAGAGGGGGAGTAACCAGAGCAAAAATCGGAAATTTGTTTGAAAATTTCAAGACTGATATCCTCAGTACTCTCTCTACCCAGATAACGACAGCACAGATCAAGAAGACACAAGCAGAAGCTGACACACCTCTAGCTGTGTTTTGTCCGAATTGCCGGAAGAAACATCCTTTGAGGGAATGTGAATTGAACAGCATCAGCTTGTGCAATATTTGCGAGTTGGAACATTCGATAAGGCAATGTCCGGAGCTTCCTAGATTAAAGGCAGTACTCAAAGAGTCAAGCGAGGAAGTGCAGTCCTCTTATTTCATCGCACCAAGGAGGCCATGGCAACCACGACCTCCAGGTATGTCTCAAGACTTTTCCTCTTTCAATTCATGGAACAATGCATATAATACTTAGCAATATCCATGGCAATATCCTACTCCTCCTCCAAACAATTTCCTTCACCCTGGAACCAGTGGTCTCCATCTCCTTCTGTTCAATATCCTCAATCTCAACCATATCCTTGGAACCAGAATTGGAGAGGAAATGCCCAGAATTCAGCTCTGCCTAGACTACCCATGCAACAACAGCTACAGTTACCTCCTTTCCAAACTCCTGCTCCTCCACCACCTGTGCAACCCCAACTACCTGTGCAACCTAACCCAAACCCAAACAATAAAGCAGCTCAGGGCATAGAGGCTCCGACGACCTTCCAAACCTACCTTATTACCCCCATGGGACTTAATGAAATACAATTTTGATTGGGAAAGTTAATTAAACTAATTCACTCCCCTATCATTACAAAGGGGGAATGTGAACCATCCATAAGAGATGTTGGAGGTTCCAAGGCGGCTACTACAAATACAACAACCGATATAGAGGAAGTTGTTACATCTGTAATAGCCGACCCACGAAGAACTATTACTACTGTAACAGCCAACTAGGGGAAGGTTGATACACCTGTAACAGCTGATTCGAATGTCATAACGTAGGACCCTCCATATCCTCAGAGATTGGCCAAACCTAGGATGACTTCACAACCCAAATCTAATTTTCTTAGGGAATTGCAAAATTTGCATGTACGAATTCCTCTGCTACAAGCCCTTAAATAAGTACCTATTTAAGTGAAAATAGTGAGAGATTTGTGCATTAAGAAACCTGGGAGGAAGCCTAAAGACCCTACCACCATACACGCGATGGGGAAATTATCTGAATTAATGTCTGCTCAGCCTCTCCTAACTAAGTACAATGATCCATGAAATCCTACGGTCATTGTCTACATTAATGATCAGCCCATAGCTAATACGTTGATCGATCTTCGAGCTGCCATTGGTGTAATGACAAAGGACCTCTTTATTGCTCTCGGGCTACAAGGACTTAGGCATACTCCTACTAAACTTGAATTAGCAGACAGATCCCATGTTAAACCCAAGGAGATGTTAGAGGATATAGTGATTACAATAGCTTCCTAGAGGTATCCGACTGATTTTCTTATCTTACAACCCAAATCCAATTTGGGAGGACATCCTTTGATCCTAGGGAGACCTTGGTTGGCCACTGCAGATGCATTTATAGGTTGCAGATCGGGATCTATGGTGATCTTGGATGGCCAAGAAACAGAGAACCTTAGCCTTTAGCCCCCAAAACCAAATATGGATGTATATAACCCTTGGTGGGACGAGTTTGAGCCTGAGTCACATCTTTCCTTGCCACTCCTCACTCTTGGGAAAGCCCAGTATTTCAAGGATGAGATAGAAGATGATGTCATCAATGGTTTTATTAGTAACTCACTTTTTGTCGCTTCTGCTAAGAATGTGAATGAGGAAGAAGAGGTGGAAGATATAGATTTTGAACAAATGAGAACCACTCTGAATATTGATAGCAATCCAATTGAGATAGAATCAGGAAAGTTTTTGAATATTAACCCAAACCTAATTGCTAAACAAAACCAACTGTTGTTACAACTATTACAGAAATACAAAAATGCATTTCCATCGGACTATACAGATATGAATGGGATCCACCCTAACCTATGCATTCACCGTATTTATTTAAAGGATGGTTGCAAACCAGTCAGACAACCACAATGTCGCATGAACCCTGCACTAAAGGAGGTGGCGAAGGAAGAATTACAAAAACACCTGAGTGCCAATTTTATTTATCCAATATCTAACAGTAAGTGGGTGTCACCACTTGTCATCATTCCTAAAAAGAATGGAAAGTGGAGACTTTGTGTAGATGACAGAGAACTTAATAAAGCCACTCAAAAGGACCATTTTCCCTTACCATTTATAGATCAGGTCCTTGATAACCTCTTCGGAAAGAAATTCTTGTCATTTTTGGACGGATTTAGTGGCTATAATCAGATACAGATAGCCCTAGAAGATCAAGATAAAACCACCTTTACTTGTCCTTGGGGAACTTGCATACAGAGTACTTACTTTTGGACTCTCTAATGTGCCAGCAACCTTTCAAAGGGAAATACTAGGGATTTTTTCTGACTTGTTGAATGACTTCTTGGAAATCTTCATGGACAATTTTACACCTTATGGGGATGCTTTTGAAACAACATTAGTCAATCTAGAAAAAGTGTTGGAACGGTGTGTACATACTAATGTTGCTTTGAGCACTGAAAAATGTCACATGATGATGACTAAAGGGATTGTGCTTGGACACTACATTTCTGTTGAAGGAATCAAGGTAGACCCTACAAAAATAGAGGTAATCTTGAAAATCCCAACCCCCAAAATGCAAAAAGAGGTACGTAGTTTTTTGGGGCATGCAGGGTATTACAGGAGATTTATAGAAAAAATTTCAAAAATTGCATTGCCATTATTTTCCTTGCTCATGAAGGATGTTGATTTTTTGTGGATAGGGAAGTGTGAGCAGGCCTTTTTAAAGTTGAAATGTTGTGTATCAGCAGCTCCGATCTTGTGAGGACCTAATTGGGAACTGTCGTTTCACATAGCTACAAATGCGTCTGATGTCGCTGTAGGTGTTGTTTTGGGCCAACTGGAGGATAAGAAACTGTATGCTATTTACTACATAAGCAAAAATCTAACCCTGGCTAAGCTCAACTACATAGTGACCGAGAAGGAGTTCTTAGCAGTCATGCATGCCATCAATAAATTTTGACATTATATCACCGGGTACCAAGTATTTGTGCACACTAACCATTCTACCATTAATTTTTTAATGAATAATCCAATTAACAATGGTAGGATTACACGCTGGTTATTGCTGTTACAAAAATTTGATATCACTATTGTCGATAAACTTGGAAAAGATAATGCGGTAGTTGACTTTCTTTCTAGGTTAACTATTGATGACAATTGCATTCCTATTAAGGATTCTTTCCTAGATTAATATCTTTTTTCTATTTCTACTTACTCACCTTGGTATGTAGATATAGCCAATTATCTTGCTGCAGGGAAGTTTCCATAGTATTTGTCCTCCAAGGAGAAAAGAAAGATCATACAACAAAGTGCTATATATACCTGGATAGATGGGAACCTCTATCACACTGGACCAGATTTCCAGATCAGACATTGTGTTAGAGAAGATGAGGTCTTTGACATCCTTAAAGCCTGTCACGAAGAACCTTGTGGAGGGCACTTCGTAGACAAATGGACAGGATACAAAGTCCTTTAAATAGGGTATTATTGCCCAACAATATTTTAGGATGCCAAGAAGTTTGTGAAGGGATGTGATATCAAAGGATGGGCCAACCAATGTAATCAAATGAGATGTCGTTATAGCCCCAAATCGTCTTAGAACCTTTTGAGAAGTGGGCTCTAGATTTTGTGGGACCAATTAATCCCTCATCTAGATAGAAATCTTACATCTTGGTCTGCACTGACTATGTCACAAAATGGGTTGAGGCAAAGGCACTAACCAGAGCCACGGAGTAGGTTGTCTCATACTTTCTATTTGAAGACATATTTGTCTGGTTTGGCATACCCAGGGAGATAGTCATAGACAAAGGGCCCTAGTTCACATCTCATAAGATCCAAGAGTTGGTTGAAAAATATAAAATCCATCATAGAATCACAACACCTTATCATCCACAAGAAAATGGCCAAGTGGAAAGCACTAACAAAGTCATTGAGGGGATCCTTACTAAGATTGTGGCTAGTCACCGAAGAAATTGGGTTGATAAACTTCCAGAAGTGTTGTGGGCATACAGGACTACATGGAGGAATACCACTGGATTCTCACCATATGAACTTGTGTATGGTAAAAACCCTTTATTCCCCATTGAATTTGAAATCAAGACACTAAGAATAGCATTGCAAGTCAATTTGGATTTGGCTACAGCACAAAAGCAGAGATTGAACCAACTCAATGAATTGGAGGAGAAATGGTTAGCTATTATCTAGAAAACAGAGATTATCCAGCAGCAGAGAGCTAAGTGGCATGACAGATTCATCAAGAAGAAGAAGTTCCAAAAAGGAGATTGGGCTCTCTTATATGACTCAAGATTTAAAGACTTCAAGGGTAAGCTTTGCACCAGATGGCTAGGTCCCTATGAAGTAGATGCATTCTTTGACAATGGGATTGTAAATTTGGTGACCATTGACAGTGCGAGGACACCATTGCTTGCAAATGGGCACTGTCTTCAGTTATATCACAAACCTACTTCAAGGGATTCATTTGTCAACATTGTCACAAATTCAGATCTTCGTATTACAGGAACAGAAGAAAGCCCCCTTGTGTTGCAGAAATTCTAATTTCTGTAAAAAGTGTAACAGCTGAAAATCAACTACAGTTGGCGGTTGCTACACCTTCAAACTCTAAAAAAAAGCAATCTGGTTGTGAAAACCTTTTCCAGGCACAGGCAGACACTTTTTGTAGCAGTTGCAAACCACCTCGTGGCAACTATTACAGAGTTACACACTCAGTAATAACATCTGTTATTTCAAAGCATACCTTACGATAAGTGATGTTACATGGTCGTTCCTTCTTTATTTTCGGGTAGAAATCAAAATAATATATATATTAGTCATCTTGGTTATTACACCTGTAACAGTCGACGACTATTAAAAAATGAATGAGATATTTTATTTGAAATAAATAACAGGGGATAAATGCGCACCTGATGAGTTGTGCTGTTGTTGCGAGCACATGACCTAGCCGCACCCCTACCTGTTGCGCTACCTCCTGCCACTGCCCTGCATGGCAACCTGCTGCTGTCAGGCTCCCCTCCTCCCCTCTAGCCTCCTGCTGGTGGGCTCCATCACGCTGACCCATTTCGTCCAGAGCTTGGCAGCCTTCTGCTGCTGAGCCTCCCTCTGCTAAATGTCTCATCAGCCGGGGGATGGCTTTTCTTCTCTGGATGGTGATCCAAATCAGGAAGTAGCTTTCGCCTCCTTAATCGCTGATCAGGGAGTCCCAAAATCCAAACCAGTAGCAAGCAAATTCGTTAAAAAACTTGACAAAATCCCCGAAATAGCTTTACCCCCCACTCTTCCTCGAAAAGCAGCCATTTCTCTGGTTGAACGAGGACTGGTTGGGCAGTTCACAGGTCTGTGGCCCTCTCCTAGAGTATTTCAAAAATGGGTGGAGAGAAACTAGAGCGCCAATATACAAGGGAAAATTGTGATCAGGTTTTGTGGAAGGGGATATTATACTTTTTTATTTGAATCTAAAGAAGATAGAAACCTGATCTTCAGGAATGGACCCTACTTCATGGATTCGCGAGGCCTTTACCTGAACAGATGGTCTCCGGATTTCGATCCCGAGATGGACATACCAAATGCAGTGCTGGTTTGGGTAAGGTTGTCGCATCTCCCACTCCACTGCTGGGGAGATGATTCAGTCAAAGCAATAGGGAATGTTGTGGGAAAATATATTGACAGATGTGAACCAAAAGACAACATGCACGCTTGCGCCAGGATCTGTGTGGAAGTAGACTTGGGAAAATGGCTGGCAGAGGCAATCAAACTTAGGGTGGATCAATGGATGCACATCCAACAACTCGACTATGAGAAAATACCCTTCAAATGCAAGGTATGTCACGAGTATGGCCATTTTGCTAATAGATGTAGCAAGCTTAAGAATGTAGAGACAGCTGAGAATGTAGAAACTCAAGAAAATAACTGGGAACAAGTGAAAAGGAAGAAAACTAGTAACAAACAAAATACCCAAAACCCCCCTCAATCAAATGAAAACACTGCTACATCCTCTCATCCCCTCATCAACCCTGCTCCTCTGGTGGACCCCTCTCCTAATCCCTTCGAACTTCTTGAAGATGACCCCCCATCCCCCACTCCCCGCCACATCCAAATGCTAATGCCAGTGCTTCCTCCCCTCCCCCCAGCTTCTCGCCTCCCCCACCTTCAATCGATAGAATCCTCATCAGAAACAAAATCAAAGAAACGACCAACACTTTGGAGTGTTGGAAATACTGAGAGGGGGGGGGGTGAATCAGTATTTCTTACTATTTTTTTTTTTTAATTATTCTAGTGATTTCCAACATCCTATATAGATATGTATATGTATACACAGAACATAGAAGTCAATAGCTGAATTTAATGCTTTTATTAAAACTCAAGACAGTGTAAAGAAATAAATACAATATAAGTATAAATCTGATTGTGAATAGTTGCCAAGCTCCAACTTGGACTTCAGTGAGGCTCCAACCTCCAGAGCACCAACTCTGTTTTGCAGTGGTTCTGCACTTAGGAGCACCTACCCCAATGACTTCAGTCCTGTTCAGTTCTGAGGCTCCAACCCAACCTTGGTATAAACAGGTATGCTACTGCACTCTATTTAGCTGAGGTTGTCTCACTCCTGCTCTCCTGCCTTTGTTGCTTATGCTGCCTCTATAGCCTCTGCTACTTTTTCTGCCTCTTTTGCTCCTACTGCTTCTACTATCTCACCATCGGGTTCTTCACCACCATAACCGCAGCAACAGTTCTTTGTTTCTACTGTTTTATACAATCCCATGCCTTTGTCCATTCGTTTCTGCTTACACCGTCTCTTAGGCTTCCTCCTTAGTCGTTGTCGTTTCATCTGACTCGTTTGATATTTCAGCTTCCCTCCTTGATCGTTGTGACCAATTCTTCTCATTACTGTCTTTGTCTTCTATTTGTCCTTCCGAGGAATTTATGGGTACTTGTGGGACTAATCTGGAGTACGAAATTCACTCTGATGATTGTTTGAGATAGAGATTGTGTTAAAAGAAATAAGTTGGGCCAAAAAGTGACCTACTAGCATTCTCTGGTGAGTGAAGAAGTTTCTTGGCAATATGCCGATGAATTCCGAGTTGTCTAAAAGCCATTAGGTAAGGATTTTATAAATTATTATTTTGAAAGAGGCTTTGGCCGGTAGCACCAATAAACAACAGACATGTCTCTACTTTCTACCTTTGAAAGACTTCTAATAATAAAAGATATAAGCCCAAATTTCTGAACAATCACAGCAGAACACTTCGGATTCGAGATGGATTGCAATTAGGTTGAATAGTGGTCACAAGGTATTCATACCATCCAATGCTTAACCCTAAGCTTTAATAAAAATCCCGGGCCCGCGACTTTCTTTGTCACATCAACCCCAAAACGTGCGCGATTATCCCAGTCGTTCGATCACGTCCACCATATCATCCGACGACATTTGTTAGCCCTCATCCCTCAAGCCACGCCCGCAATAACCTACGTGGAAAGTAGTTTCGCGCCCATCACGCCGGCCATCTGTCGCCATTTCACTGGATCGCGCGGCCATATACGGATACCATCGTTGCTCTGTAGGTGGTGCGGGGAATACCGCCCACCCGCGAGACCGCCTATCCCCCGGCCGTTAACCTCCGCGCGACTTCTGCTCCCGATCACTGTTGGATCCACCGCGCCCTAATCTGATGGCCCGCATCCCTCTCGTTAACCTGCGTGCATCTTTATCACTCACGACCATTGGATCTGCTCGTCGTGCTATATCTGAAGTTTTGTATCCTTTCATGTCGTATCCTAAGGATGGAAGAAATCTGTCACCAACAGTAGCACGATCGTATGCACAGCCATGACCGTTGGCGCACGTGGCTCCTCACACCTGATCTCTCCGAGCTCGTAATCATTCCCTCCTCCTCCTTCACTGGGTTTGAGGGTCTCACCACCAGACTGCTAACACTCTCGTAGACTTGATCTCTCATTCCCATCATCACCTCTTCTCTTCGCTCCTCTTCTTCGGCTCCGTCTGCTCCTCTCGTCTCTATATGCTTCTCGAATATTGCCATATTGACATCAATGACAATCTGTGTGCAACATGGAGCAACCAAAAAATGTCGGGAAGAAATCCAATAAGGAACTCAGAGATGAGGCCACAGTAAAGGACATGGCTATCGGAACTCAACAGCCTATGGACACCTTCTTGGGCAAACAAAAAGGGAGTGGGGAAAAACTGCAGTCAAAGGAAAAGGCGGGGAACCACCATAAATCAAGTAAATAATGATCTTGGTCTCTTGGAATAGCAGAGGGTTGGGTTCTGCCTTAAAACTCAACGCAACAAGAGATCTGATAAAGCAGGAACAACTGGATGTCTTAATGATCCAAGAGACCAAAATTAATAACCGAGAATTTCAAAACTTGATAGCAACTGTTATGAAACCAGCTCACAAAAAGATAGAAAAGAGAGATCCAAGCCTTAGAATTCAGCCTCTTCGAGGGGGCAACCTCCTTTACATTACATAAATGAACAATTCTTGGATGATACAAATGACAAAACCTCCTTTCTATATATAGGAGTCTAAGAAGTCACAATATAATCCAGCTGACCTAACAATAATAATATAAAGCCACAAAAATAACAATAGAGGGATTCTATGGGGCACAGAAATAACAATATGGGGGTAATAGGGGCACAAAAATATAAATAAGGGGTATAACTACAATAGTAATGGGGTAATTACTAGTATTATAGGGACCCAACATGCCCCTCTCCTTCAAAAAAGTGTTGTCCTCAACGCTTGAGCAGTTTTGGATACTTCTGCATAAAATTCTCATCCTCCCATGTGGAATCTTCAGCGGATAAGTTCTTCCACTTGATAAGGTACTCTGAAATTGATCGATTTCGTAGCTGTCGAGTTCTTGTTTCTGTGACTGCTTCCGGTTCCAATATAATTTTTCCTTCCTCGTCAAGTTCTGGCAATATTGTTTGAACTGGGAGCTTGTCGCCTATAACCTTCTTTAAACATGAAACATGGAAAACTGGTTGCAATCGAGAAGCTGCAGGAAGCTCCAATTTGTATGCCATAGTACCAATCTTTTCCAACACCTTGTATGGACCATAATACTTTGGTGATAATTTATTATCCTTCTTAGCTTGCTTTAGGGACATTTGCTTATATGGTTGTAGCCGTAGGAATACCCAATCACCTACATCAAAACTTCTTTCACTGCGATGTTGATCTGCCTGTTGTTTCATTCTATTTTGTGCCAACACGAGGTTATCCTTTAAGAGTTGGAGGACTTGTTGTTGATGTTCGATGTGATGTTCCACTGCCTGAACCTTAGAATTTTCTCTTAAATATGATGTGATTGATGGTGGTTGATACCCATAAAGTGCCATAAATGGGGTCATTTTTGTTGCTGTATGGAAGGAAGTGTTATACCACCATTCAGCCAGAGGCAACCATTTGACCCATTGTGTTTGTTTATCAGATACAAAGCAACGAAGATATCCTTCCAAACATTTGTTTACTATCTCAGTTTTCCCATCAGATTGAGGATGATAAGATGAGCTATGAGCTAACTGAGTACCAAGACAAGAAAATAATTCTGTCCAAAAATTCCAGTGAAAATGGGATCTCTGTCACTTACAATAATCTTTGGGTTTCCATGTAGCTTTTGAACTGTTTCCATAAATGCAGTAGAAACTGTACTGGCTTTAAATGGATGTGATAATGCACAAAAGTGTGCATACTTGGTAAGTCTGTCAACTACCACCATGATGACACTCTTTCCCTCAGACTTGGGTAAACCTGTGATAAAATCCATTGAAACCTCCTCCCAACGTTGGCTTGGAATGGATAAAGGTTGTAATAGACCCGGTGTCTTAATTGTTTCAACTTTATTTTGTTGGCAAACCAAACATTCCGCCACAAACTTTTGAATATCTGATTTAAGGCCATCCCAAAAAAATTCCTTCTTAACCCTGTGGTAAGTTTTTAAAAATCCTGAGTGCCCTCCTAAGGGAGAAGTGTGCAATTCCATAAGAATCTTTTGTTTTAGCTGGGAATTCTTACAGAGGTATAAGCGATCTTTGTACCATAACGAATCATTTTTCCAGCTAAATGTATCAGAAGTACTGGAATCTTGTTGTAGCTTTCGAATAAGTGCCCACACTTCTTCGTCATTCTTCCATTCCTCCTTTGCTTCGTTTATCCAATCTGGTTGGATAATAGAAATGGCACACAACAATGCTTCCATATCCTCATCCTTTCTTGAGAGTGCATCTGCCACCACATTTTGCTTCCCTTTTTTGTAGATGATTTCAAAGTCATAACCCAACATCTTTGTGACCCACTTTTGTTGCTCTTCAGAGGATAATCTTTGTTCTAAAAAGTATTTAAGGCTATCATGATCCGTTTTTACCTTGAAGTGTCTTCCCATTAGGTAGGGTCGCCATTTCTTAAGTGCATGGAGTATTGCCAACATTTCCTTCTCATAAATAGCTTTGCTTAAAAACTTTCCCTTGATTGGACGACTTTCAAAAGCAATGGGTCTTTCATCTTGCATTAGAACAACACCAATTCCATTTCCTGAAGCATCACATTCCACAATAAAGGTTTTTGTGAAGTCCGGTGTAGCTAAGACCGGTGCTTGGCACATTGCCTCTTTAAGATGTTTAAAGGCCTTTGTTGCTTCTGGAGTCCATGAAAATGAATCTTTCTTCAATAATGTTGTTAGAGGTGCTGCTATTCTCCCATAATTCTTAACAAACTTGCGATAATACCCTGTCAACCCAAGAAATCCTCGCAGATGCTTTATGGATGTGGGGATTTTCCATTCCTTAATGGCTTTAATTTTGCTAGGGTCTACCTTAACTCCTTCATGAGATACAATATGACCCAAATATTCCACCTCCTGGACTCCAAAGAAACATTTGGATCTTTTTGCATATAATTGTTTCTCCTCCAATAGTTGTAGCACCTTGTCAACATGTTCAACATGATCCTTCCAAGACTTGCTGTAGATTAGTATATCATCAAAAAATACTAACACAAATTTTCTAAGGAATGGTTTGAAAATTGAATTCATCAAACCTTGAAATGTTGAAGGTGCATTGGTAAGGCCAAAAGGCATGACCAAAAATTCATAATGACCCTCATGAGTTCTAAATGCCATTTTCGGAATGTCTTCAATCTTCATTCTGATTTGATGATATCCCGAACGAAGATCCAACTTGGTGAAGTAAATTGATCCATGCAATTCATCCAGTAATTCATCAATGACAGGAATGGGGAACTTATCTTTAATAGTGAGCTTGTTGAGCTCCCTATAATCTGGACACATGCGCCATGATCCATCCTTCTTGTGCACCAATACTACTGGAGCTGAGAAAGAACTTTGACTCGGTTGAATTATACCAGCCTCTAGCATTTCTGCAACCATACGTTCAATTTCACTTTTTTGGACATATGGATATCTGTACGGCCTGATGTTTGGAGGAACACTTCCTGGAATCAGATGAATAGCATGATCATGATCACGCATAGGTGGGAGACCTTTGGGAGTCTCAAATACCTTGGAATGATTGTCCAGGACTTTTTGGAGATCTGGAGAAATAGATGATTCCAATGTGGAAACATCTAGCGAACATAATTGTGCAATTACACCTCTTTGCTCCTTTTTTAGAAGCTTTGTCATGCCATTAGAGCTGATTATCTTTCCTGGTTTCCCTGCAATACCCCTTAATTCAACTTCCTTTCCTTCCATAGAAAATTTCATGAAAAGTTCTTGAAAATTAAAAGCTATTGTACCCAAGGATTGTAGCCATTGGACTCCTAGTACAACATCAGCACCTCCCATTGGAATGGAAAGCATTGGGCTAGTCAATACATATTCTCCCATGGATAGCTTGATATTATGGCACTTTCCAGAACAATTTATTGTTCCTCCATTTGCAATCATCACTTGACACTCTGGTGCTGGATATAAGAAGCAATTCAATTCTTTTGCTACCCTACAATGAATAAAATTGTGGGTGCTTCCTGAATCAATCAACACTATTACCTTTTTCTTCTTGATTTGTCCTTCTATCTTGATGGTTTGAGGAGTGGTAATTCCCGCCAATGCATTACAAGATATGGTCGGATTTATTTGTTCTTCATCTAGGCTTTGTTCCTGGAATATATCCTCTTCTTTTGACCTTTCTTGCTCCTTTTCTTCTTCCTCTTCACAATCTATGTAGAATAATTTCTTCTCAGCACACTTATGACCTTTGTGTATTTGCTATCACAATTGTAACAAAGCCCTTTTGCTCTTTTTTCTTCCAATTGTTGTGGTGTCAACCTTGTAGGTTGTGGAAGACTATGGGCAACAACACTTCCGTCTTTATAGTTGTGAATGGTATGCTTCCTAGTTGCCATAATTTTGCTTTCCATTTTTCTTGCTAACCTGAATGCCTTCTCTAATGAATCAGGTTCCCAAAGGCGCACATCATGTTGGATATTATCCTTTAAAGACCCTATGAACACATCAATCCTATGCTCCTCTGGAATATCTTTTACCCTTATGTTCAATTTTTGGAACTCCTCAATGTGCTCCATTATTGAACCCTTTTGTTTGAGACTTATCAATTGGCTAAAAAAAGTGTTGCTTTTTGTATCCTCATAATGTGCTATCAATTCTTCCGTAAAAATTGCCCAAGTGATAAATTGTTTACGAGAACAAAGCCATTGATACCATACAAACTGATTTGGTTCCAAATATAAAGTTTCCATACGTACCTTTTGTGTGTTTTGCACATTATTGAGATCGAAGAATTGCTCCATCTGTAATATCCATGTGGCGGGATCCTTGCCATCAAACTTCCTCATATCGATTTTTGGACATGGTGAGTCTTCGATCCAACATTAGAGTCTATGGAATCATGATTAACATTTCTTTTGTTCTCATCATGAGTTTCCTTTACTACCTTTTCACCATTAGTGACCCTTTCTTGTAGCAACTTCTTCAATTCTTCCATCGAATCCTCCATATTAGCTTCCATGCCCTTTATCTTAGATTCCATGCCATTTATCTTAGATTCCACGCCACTTATCTTAGCTTCTGTTAGCTTTTGTGAGCGTGACATTTGTTGCACTTGTTCTTGTAATTTTGATATATCATGTAGCATTTCTTCCTCTTCTTCATGAGTCATGCTAGAGCTTTCAGGTTCCTTACTAGGTGTTTGCATTTTCTTTCCTCGGGGCATCAGTTGCCGATAATAATGCTTTACTATGCCCATTGAATTCCTTCAAACCAAGCTTATGCAAAAATTAAAAAAAAAAACTACACACCTTTTTTTTACTTTGTAGAAGTCTGATATTGAATCTGATGTATCTCTGTAATTTCGAATCATCCTGTTAACACCCAGGTTGTTCCCTTTGACTCTAAGGGAATACGGCCGGGGTAACCACTAACCAATCTTTGGATTACAGCTTCTAGCCAAACTATAATCAGAGAGGGCTCTCTCTTTATAATTTGTCTTTGTTCTGTGGAGATTTTAGGCTAGCTATGATTTCAGTTTCAGCATTGGCCACTTCCTCACAATTGGTTGATTGAATTTGCTGAATGTTTTCCTTGTTGAAAATAGTTGGATTCAGCATTTGTTTTGCTGTTCTAGGTGACATTGGGTGAGTAATCTGTTGAAATTGTATTTGTGATGGACTTGCTCCATCAAGTATTTGTGATTGACTTGCTGTATCTAGTATTTGTGATTGACTTGCTGTATCAGTGTCAATATTTAATCCTGCAAATTCTTGCTGCAGAGTTAAAAAATGGTTTATTTGCTTGTCATCCTCAAATACTTGCCAATCATTAACATTGTTTGGAATGGAGGGTTTGTGTTTTACCTCAGCTGTAAAACAATGATGAGGCTCAAAAGGCAGCTTGCAGGTACTTGCAAAGGTGGCTAAACTATGAGCATGTAGATTGTGGGTTCTAGGAATTTTAGTGATTTGGAATTCAGAAAAAAAAGTTTAGTATCTCAGCAACGGCAGACCTATAAGTCCTTAGTCTTTTGTCATTGGTGACAAAGTTTCCCTTCACTTTTTGAATAACTAGATCTGAATCACCCATGATTGAAACCCTGGCAGCTTGTAAGAACTTTACTAACTTGAGGCCTAGTAAAAGAGCTTCATATTCTGCCATGTTATTAGTACATCTGAAGTTCAATCTATAGGCTCTGCCTTCTGTTATAGCTCCAAATCCCACTCTTATGGTTTGTGATGCTGCACTCATGGCCTAGGGCAACCCTCCTTCCAGACCTGGTCCAAAAGTTTAAAAAACAGTGTTTTATTCCCTATACGCGACATTGCCCTGAGTTAAACGCGTGTACACGCGGGTTTGTCACACCCAACCCGCGTGTATCTATTAAAACACTTAAAAAAATATAATTTCCTCTTTTTTGGGTGGTGATCGCGGGTTTACCTGCTGGATCACCTGTTAGTGCCCGTGGCCCAGCTGTTCCCAACCAACTCCTAACTAAAAAACTACTTTGGAGAGGGTATAAAAAGACATCAATGGGAAGGCCAAGGAGGGAGAAGAGAGCAAGATTATAATGCTGAGATTTTTCCCTTAGATCAGGTCTGAAGTCCTTAGTGCTTTCTGCACTTCCCCCATCTTGCATAGGAAACCCTTGTTTCCATGTGTATTGGTGATCATTCATCCTTGATACCATCATTGGAGTAGGACTTGGAAGGAGCTCTTGTCGGGGGCTTGAGGCTGGAACGAATCCGGGAGGAAGCTTGCTTGGAGCCTGCTGAAGGTGTTCAGGTGATATCTTTCCGATATTTGTACTTTATTTGCCTTTATTTATAAAGAAACATGTCTTTGTTCCCGAATAATCTTTCTTTATGCTTATGAAATTCTTGTATTGAATTCTTGTGAAAGTGGTTACTTAAAGATCATTTATAACTAACTTTATAGCATGAAGATGATTTATACATAAGTATTTGTACAGGTACTGTTGTGTTCTTTGATTTGTTTGTCTTGCAGGTCAAAGAAAGAAGAAGGGAACTCCAAGGAGGGTTTGCACCCTAACGGTCTTCTCGAACGTAGGACCATAGGTATGTGCCCCAAACCTTAGAATTTGCTTAAAAGTAAAGATGATGGCTGTGTGTGTGTTTCTTTAAATAAGCAATTTTCAGTCTGGTAGAGTCTTAGCCCAAAGGACCCTAGGGGTACTTTCCCTTCAACCAGAATTGGCGACTCCACTGGGGACAACATTCTTGTTGTTCCTAGTTTGGGTAGTCCTCAAGCCAATCAAGGCTCAGCCCCTCTGTTTGTTGGCTCTGACTGTCTGATATTTTCTTGAAATCCAAGCTTTTCCAGTTTTTCAGTCTGTGTTTTTTTATTTTTCTTGAAAGACTTCAGATACGCTCTTTTTCTGGATTACAGAAGCGTATATACGCTAGTTGCACTAAGTGAACCCGCGTATACGCAGGTTTCCTTAGTTTCAGTCGCGTATACACGCATTCTGCAAATAATTGCAGGCGCGTATATCACATTATTTTCAAGATTTATAATTTTTCTTATTGCTGAATGTTTTTCTGGTGGTTTGGGTCAGTGTCAAGCAGTTATTTCTCCAGTAACAGTTCCCTGTTTGACAGGGGGCATCTTGTTTTGAACTCTCTCTAGCTATAAGGAGTGCTAGTCTTGTTTTTCGTTGATTGCAAGCATCATTGATTTTTGACACACAAGATTTCTGTCTAAGAATCTTGATTGCTCTGTTTCGGCAGAGTGGAAAGATTGTTTTCAATCTTTGTGTCCATCTTGTTTTCGTGACATTTGTGTTTGCTTAACGGAATCATTTTTGTGACCATTTGCTCCTTCTTTTCGAGAAATTTGTTTGTTACCATTTTTCTTGAAACTTGTCTTTTGATATTTTGGACTTTCATTGCTGTTTTTGATTGTCGAAAGCGATTTCGAACACAATTTGTTTTTGTTGAGTTTTCCTCATTTGAAAGGTGTTAATTCACAAAAGTGTTTGGTTGCTTGTTTATCGATCATTGGTGTCAGTTTTTGAGAGCTCCCCCCTTGAAAAAGACTTTTTGGTTTGGTTGAAAGAAAATCTTTTGAAAGTTTTTGAGTTTCGCTTTCTTAAACTTGCTTCTCATTGGATTTCCTTTTTTGCGAAGTGAAAGTGCTTTGTTTTTTATCTTAAACTTGTTTTTATTGTTTGGACGAAATGATTGGTAACAAATCATCTTCTATCTAAGCATTTCAGTGGCAAGACAAAATTTGGTAAAGCAGCAACTTTCCTTCTTTGTTTTTAGAGTAGTCTTTGAATCGTGCATCACATTTAGTTCTTGCATTAGAGTAAGATTTGCATCTCTTTTTTTGGCATATTTAGTTTTGTTAGTTTTTGTGAGTGTGGGGTCTGAAAAGAAAAAGAAAATTTGCTTATATTACAAGTGTCTCTGAACCTCATAGAAGTTGCTATTCATCGAAAACAAAAGTGCATGTGCATGTAGCTAGGTTTTATTAATTTATTTTGCGTCCATAAAAACACCACAAGTTTCATCTCCATAACCCTATGACTTAAAGAACAGCCTAATAAAATCAAGCGCTTAATTAAAATCCACTAGAACTTTTTGTTTTAGTTATTACATCAACAAGTTTTGGATTTTAGGGCCTTGGATTAGGCGAGTGGAGAGTTAACTCTCCAAGGCCACATTAAACGTCAAACATAAGAGTCTGATTAAAGAGAGTAAATCCAATAGCGTTAGGAAGACCAGGAAAGCTCCGGATCTGGGAGTTAAGCACGAGGGTCTGTGAAGACAGGGAAGAGAGATACCCCCTCTCCTACTTGTCCGAACTTACCTCAAGACTGTTCCGCCTGGCTTCTGTGACGAGTTGGTACCCATAGTTGCCTCTCATAGGGATCTGCATAGGTGGCTGCGGAGGGGAATCCCGTGGCACCTGAGGTCGACGTTGTATCACTCTCGACGGTACTTCCGGAGGGCACCCTTGCGAAGCTTGGGGGCTTGCACCGGCACAGGCTGTTGTTAGGAGGTCAGCGTAACTTCCTCTGATACCTTCGCTGATAGGACTGGGCCCTCATCATCCCAGACTATCTTCGGAAGGCCCTTTGATTCACTTTCTCGTATTTTGGTGTCCGGTCTCAATCACCCGGAGCGGAAATACTTGAAAGTTGTTTGACTGGCTGTATCTTTAGGAACTTTGTAGTGTGTGCTCTGTGCTCCTAGTTGGCTTAGCTTTTAATTTTTTGAGTCTTTAGCTAGATCATAACAAAAAATTCAAAGTGGTTGACCGGTCTCCAAGACGGTCTCGAAGACTTCGTGGTCTCTCACCACCTAGTTTAGAGCCTTCTCCTAGAAGGCGCAGAGGAGATATTACCGGTAGGGTCCGTCCCACGCCGGTTGACGCATCGGGGATTGATCCTCCTCTCGGGGATATTAGCAGCCAAGCAAGGCCTGGCACTTCTGAACAAGAGAGGGACACTCCAATCCTTTCTCGAGTTCGCTTTCAAGCGGAGAACGACGTAGAGGTAGAAGAACTTTCAGAATCATTAGTGATTCCAAATTCTCCACTACCATCTAGTTATCCGGACGTATTGCAATACGTTGGGACTCCGTCGAATAGACCTGCAAGTCCAGGTTACGCTACGCGCTTACCTTTTATAGTCACTACTGGAAGCATGGCTTCTACGAGTGCTGCGACTATGCAAACTCCCATATCGGTGCAAGGGGGAGGAACCATTTCCATCCCCTCCGCTTCCTTGTTCGGATCATTCACTAGCACATCTTTGGTGGGGTCCACCTCCATTCCGTCTACGAGTGGAAATGCCCAAACCAATGCTTTCAGTACTGGTTCCTTCCTTTTTGGCACCCAATCACAGGGTATTCCATCAGTTCCGTTCAGTGCCGCTACGTCCATGATGGGCGGATCAGCTTCATTCCAGGGTTTCCCTTTCGGGAGTGGTCATATCCCACATTCCAACCCAACGGTAGGATCCATGCCTTTCTCTTCAATAGGGCAAAGCAGCAATCCTTTCCAAGGTTGGAATAACCCTGGGGTTAGTAGCGCAGGAACTGCGAATCCATTTATTGGCCAACAAGGAGGTAGGCCGTATTCCACGGTTAGCATGTTCCAAAGTATTCCTCCCCTCGCTTCGGCTTGGAATCCATATCAGGGGTTATCAACCCCTTACCATTCTTTAGGAGGGAACTTTGCAGGCTATGGAGGTTATACGGCAAGAGTTGGTCAAACTCCGAATTTTGCTGGACCACAAGGCTTCCCTATTGGTTCAGCTGGTTCTATTGGTCACTTGGGGCAGCCTGGTGCCTCTCAAATCCCAGGACAATCTTTTCAGAACTTTGGGAGTTCTGCCCAGTCTGGGTGGAATCCCCTAGGTCCTCCTAGGCTTCCATTTCTGGCAACGTTAAACTTGCCAGATCTCACTAAGCTAACGAACGACCCTATCAGATACAATCCGGCCTGGCCTCCGGTCCCAACCAAACTCCCTTCGGACATTCCAAAGTTCGAAGGGAAGAGTGGTGAAGATCCGGGCGATCATGTAACCACGTTCCATTTATGGTGCTCATCTAACTCCCTCATCGAAGATTCGGTTAGGTTGAGACTCTTTCAGCGCACCTTGACTGGTAATGCGGCTAAGTGGTACATAGAGTTGCCAGGGGGTAGCTTTACATCGTTCGCAGACTTAGCTAATATCTTCTTGAATCACTTCCAGTTGCATGTCCGCTATGATGCCGGAACTGAACTTCTAGCTACCTTTCGCCAGGATAAGGCAACCCACATTTCTGATCACATACAGGAATGGAGATGGAGAAAAAGGCTCATTAAAGCCGAGATCCCTCCGGAGTACCGTCTAGAGTGGTTTTTGAAGTCTTTGCAACCCGAAATCTCCAAGGATGTCTCCATGTCTGGGGTCTATTCTGAGGAGCAAGCCATTTTCAGGGCCCAGCAGTTAGAATTGATTTACTCTCAATCTGGGATCCTCCAAAAGTACTTGCCAGATGCTCCTGGATCTAAGGTTGATTTAGCTAAGCCGGAGCCAGGTCCGCACGTGGATGGCATCATGGGGTCAGTAGACTCGACTACAGTGAACTTGTTGAATCAATTGCAGCAGTTGTCATTACAAACTGCTCCTAACAACCAAGTCACAATGTCTAATCCTCAAGCTTCCCAAAATTCTTCCATTAACGCCGTCCAATCTGATAACCCCAAAGGAAATCAAAATTCCAATGGGAAAAAGAAAGGATGTGGTAAGAAGAAGAACTCAGATGGGAAGCCCGATGCAAATAATTCTGGCAACAACGCTGGTGGTGGTAAAGGTGAGCCGAGAAAGAAAGTCAAGTTCCCTTGCAAGTTATGCAGTGGGGACCATCTAACTCATCTTTGCCCTAGAATTCAAGACGCTCAGCGCTTGTTAGGGCAGCAAGGGACTTCTAGTTCTCAAGCTGTGCTAACTAACCCATTTCCCCAAGGGCAGCAACTTCTTGCTGGCGCGAATTCGAATCCTGGGACCTCCTCAGGGGGCAACCAGGAAGGGGACAAGTCTTCAAATGTATTCATGATGGGTGCTCACGCTAATGTGGCCACACGGTCACGCGATTATGGTGAAGGTGAAAATTCTAAGGGTAAATCAATTCCCGAAACTAACAACCCACTTCACATTGAGCGACCTATTGTTGAGACTATACCTCGGGTTCCGAAAGGTTCCGCTAAATGCGCGACTATCAACCCTAATATTAGGGCAGCCCAGAATTACTCTATTGTTGAGGATCTGGCTCAGAGTCCATGTGCTATGTCTGCGTTAGAGGTTCTCCAGTCGTGTCCTGCTCAGCGAAGTGCCTTGCTATCGGCAATGGGGGCAGTTGATCCAAGTAATTCCTTAGCTATCTCTTTTGATATGAGTAATGTCAAAAAGAGACTTCCTCATCACATGGCTTTCCAGATAAAGTCTACCTACCAGAAAACGAATATTTTTCGGACGGTTGTGGATGAGGGAGCTTCCACGTGTGTCATGTCTATGTCATGCTGGAAGGCCATTGGATCACCAACGGTTGTTCCTTCGCCCACCCTATTGACAGCATTTGATGGTCACTCTCATAGACCGTACGGGATTATCCCGGCCTTTCCTATATGTGTTGGGGGAAAGGTCGTTAATATTGAAGTAGAGGTCATAGACGCTAACCTAGACTATAATCTCCTCTTAGGAAGGAACTGGGTATACGAGATGGAAGCCGTTGTTTCGACTCTATTTCGTGTCATTTGCTTTCCTCATGAGGGGAAAATCGTTAAGGTCGATCAATTGGACTATTGTCCAGCTGATCCTCAAGCAAACTCTGACTCTACTATTCCTTTAGTGGGTAATCCCCGTCCGCCTATCGAGAGTCTAGGAGTCGGGATGTACTCTTCATTGATGGGTACGTTTAATCTTCCCCCTCCTACAGCTGGTATAGATAAAATTTCATCCTCCAGGGATCCTTTACAGAGAGAGTTTGTTCAAACTCCTTATTTATCGAATCCTGGAACCTTAGCTTCATCTGTGACCACATCAGGTGACGACAAGGTGGGTGAAATAGAATCTCTTATGTCTGCAGCAGAACCTAGATGTGAATCTATCGAAAACTCTGTAGATAACCATTCTACTATTTCCTTTGGGAAAGAAATAGATGGTAATGTGGCTCATTTTAGGACTCTTGATTCCACCACTGCATGGGATTGCTCGAATATTGTTTTTCCATCGGATGAAGCAGTATTCGAAGCAATGACGGCCGTAGATCGACCTTTGGAAGATTTACATCGTCGGTTACATTTTTCTTCCCCTGGGCATGAAGTCGAATCTCGGTCCTCCAGTTCGACTAGTGATGTTTGTACGGTCCCTTTGGCTCCAACACATTTATTTGCCGAAGAGGGTATATTGATTGGTTCAATTGTCGTACCTATAAACATCCCTAGGAGTCAGTTGGCGGAGCCCCCTGATGGGCTCTACCTCAGGAAGTGCTTTGCTTAGCTTTAGCTAGGCAATGGCTTCTTTGTATTTTATGTATATTTGTACATATCTTATCGAGCGTTTTTCTGATATCAGCACTTTTTGGTCTGCTTTGGCAGGTGTTGATGGATGATTGGGTTTATTTTGGATTCGCCGATGGTGCTAGTCGGCACACTTGGAATCTTGCTTCCGCAGCTTGGGTACTTTATTACCCAACTGGTCAGTTGTTGACATCGAGAGGCGTGTGTATCGGTCCTGCTTCAAACAATATGGCCGAGTATACAGCTGTTATCAATTTATTGTCCGAGGCAATCTCGTATGGGATTGACTCGTTGGTAGTATATCTTGATTCGCAATTGATAGTGTCTCAGTTAAACAACATTTATCGGGTTAGAGATCCATTATTATATCGCCAATATTTAAGGGTGAGGTTGTCGCAAAGATCATTTATTTACATTAATTATTTGCACATTCCAAGATCTCAAAATTGGTTAGCTGATTCTATCGCTAATCAAGCATTAGATTGGCATATCAATCATTCATCATCATAAAATCACACATCAAAAATTCAAACTGTATATATCTATATATGTCGCAAAAGCGTCTCGAGTGTACATATGTGTGTCCAAAAATATACAAAATTGGGACTCAAATTCCCATAATCATGTCAGGCATATCTAACGCCTCGGCTCTGGATGAGCAGCTAAATAAGTAACTATAGCATTGGCCACGCGCCGGAAGATGCGAACCCAGTCACGTGGCATTCCAACCACATGACGCTGCATATCTGGAGGAAGGTCCTCCACCTCGGCCATTGGCACTTGGCAGCTCAGTCTCGCCAAGTGTCGCTGGATGTTGTTGAGGGTCCTTTCCGCATCCGCAGCCGTCTCTTCGGCTCCTCGGCCACGCCGTCCATGTCGCGGGAATCCATCTGGTCGCATAGGCCCAATGTCTGGAACATGATCATCATATTAGTCATTTGAATCTCATCACAAAAAAAAAAAAAATGTTTTTTAAAGTTCATCATTATACTTGAAAAATCCTAAAAATCATAAAAATCAAAAAAACTTACCGATCTCGCCCCATGCTGCATCTGGTGGTAACACTAGGTCAGGATCTCCGCGGAAATCCAGTCCAGCATAGGGGTAGTCGTCTATGGCGATGATCTGTTGCTCCCACCAAGCAAAAAAGTCGTCGTCGAATGCATTCCTGGGCACTTCCCCACCCCCCAAACGTTTCATCAAGTCAGCCCACCGGCCCATACGTGGATCACGTGGACTACTGATGGGAACTGCTACCCTGGGGCGGAGTGCGGGAACCTTCTCGAAGAAGAAAGTGCATAAAATAGTTTCGTACCCAAAATTCTTGGTCTGTCCCCTCCTGATAGAAGCAAGTTGCTCCTTCATGTTGGAAAGTAGAGGAGTACACCAGTCAAACACCGTGGTGAGACAGTCCACTGCTACGCTCATGTTTACCTGTGATGCCTGATGTAGCGAGGATGATCCATTCACTCGAGCTATAGTGAACAAGATTATCCGTAAGGACAAACTCTCCACAGTTGGGATAGAGATCTGGCTCCCAACCTTCCGATGACCTGGACAGTAAATGTGAACATAATCGTCTACACTGAGACTATTTCAGGTCCCGCCCCAGGAGTGTACTACCTCTCCCCTTCGGGAAAGGCCCGTGATAAAATATATATCTTCCACTTCTATCCTGAGTGGCATCTGGTCAATCATAAAAGCTTCTTCCTCGACATCCCAATAATCAATGAGTCTCTCGAGCAGACGCACGTTTGCTTTCATATTCGGCAACTTGAAGAATTTTAACAATCCACATCCCCGTAAGGCACCTAATGCCTCATCATTGTTCATAACTTCATTATCCACAGCTGAGTGCTCTCTTTCACGCCATGTGATGGTCATCCTGGAAGAAAAAATCATTTTCATCCATTAGTTTTTTGTATAAAAATGTTTCGCTGCGCACACGCGGGTTACCCTATACACAGTCGCGTGTAGGGCCCTCGTATACGCGACTTATATATATTCAACCCGCGTGTACGCCGCAGAGAAATTTTTTGCAAAAATTGAACGGTGAAACACCAATAAAACTTCCTAAAAACTATCACAATTGATTGCAAGCCAAGTTTAGTGCTTACCTGGAAGTTTTCGGCAAGTTTGAACGGTTGAATAAGTCACGGGGAAGTTTGCTCCTTTTGCTCCACAATTTGCTCTCCAAGTCAAACGGTGAAAATGGTAAGTCCAAAATTTCTTTTTATAAGTTTTGAAAATGAAAAAAAATTTCAAAATTTTATTTTGTTTGGTTTCATGTCACTTTTAACTTGGGAGCTTGCAATGTCGAGATTGAGTTGTTTTTCAGGACATTTTTTGACATTTTTCGACGGTTCGAGACGGTTCCATGACTGCTGACCCGTCATGGCAGGTATCGTGTTCTCACTGGCATATAGGTTAGGGACACCATTTTTCCGTTGCATTATGCATACTAGCCTCCATTTGACCGATACATCTGCTGTAGGGTCGACCCCATCATGTTATGGTTCGCAAGCCATTTTCACTCGCCGATTTTTTAAATCATGACATGATGGTAGAGCCATCCTTTTACATGGGCATCCTAGTTAGCACCTCACTGACATTTCTTGCCCATGCTGCTTCGTTTTGAGTAGTCGGGAGTCCTCTGTAGTCCCGCCATGACTTATGTGTTGAAGACTCATTTCTCCTCGCTTCCTCGCTTCGTTCTGGCCCTATACCCTAGAGGCTCCTATGTGTGTTGAGTTGTACTTCTGCATTGCATGTTGACTATTTGCACCTTTTGGCCTATAGCCGGCTTCACTTGGACTCGTGTTTAAGCCAACTGTTGACCATGCCGTCTGCAAAATCAACCTTGCATACTTTTGACTTCTGCAGCTTGACATACCTTGATCCGTGGAAGGAACATACCTTTGAGTGTCATTGACTAGTTTTTCACCTCCCTGCATTGAGCATAGGAATGTTCCTTTTCCCAGGAACTAGATCATCTGTTTCACCGACACTCGTTCTTTCCACTGTACCATAGCATTCTTTTATTCTTTTTCCGGCTTATCAGAAAAAGACAAAAAAATTAAATATTCCAAAAAGAGCGGGAACAGGGACGTTATTTCCATTTATTGTTGGCAGCTAAAGTCAGTCGTGTCGCCCTTGAACAAAGCACTCAAAGCAAAGTCTCCTCCGCATGGGTGGGATTTAGTTTGACTTAGGTACGCCATGTCATATGGAGGGTTCGTTCATGCCTCCTGCATGACGGACTTATACAGATTCATTTTATGCTGCCACATAGTCATATTGAGTCGTGCTTTTGTTCAAGGGAAGTTAGCCTGAGTCGGCCTTTCTGCGGTGTCTCTTGACTCATTTTTCAGTCGGCCATCCCTGGTTGTCAGTGTCATGTCTATCATCACATCAGTTATATTGGTCCTTTACTCGTGCCGGTTTGAGAAGGTCCCCATTGACTTCTTGCTGGCGGGTCTTGTCCTTATCGACGACGACACATTGCTCTGAGGACAGGCCTAGAGCCGCACCCTGGCCCTATTTTCATTATTGATAGGTCACCTTGTGCTCAGCATCGATCAGTGTCATGGGTCTTTGACTGAGTGGTTTCCCTTGTGTTCGACATCAGCATACATTATCACACATTGGGATTCGTGCAGTACCTTGGTTTCCATTTGACCCTATTGGTGGATACCTCGCCTCTGTGTCGGCTTTCATTATTGGTTGGTTCAGAGGGTTTCTGCCGTGCGCTAGCCACATCTTGTGTACGCCGGAAACGTACTTCGGTTGGGTTACTACATCTTTTTCGTCTGATTCCTTCCACATTATTGGCCTACGGGTTACACTCGCGCTAGATTGATGGAGGATGCCTTAATGCCTTCCTTCTAGCGGATCTTTCCCTATCGACTCCGACTCATTGCTCTGGGGCAAAGATCTAGAGTCCATTTGGCAATACCTTGGGGTTTGCAGTCATTAGTGGCAGATTCCTCGCTATCGACAGTGGGAAACCATCATTGTCTCCTGATTGATAGATTCTTACAGGTGTTCGACTTCAGCTCATCCATTCACACTTGTTAGATTGTACTGGGTACCTTGACGCTCATTATCATTATCGGTGAGTAGTCTCGCGTTTGTTAACGGTATACATCAATGACCGGTAATCAAACGATTTCTCACATGGTCGACTTCAGATCATTTATTCCCATGGTGTAGAAATGTACCACGGCGGTCGGTGAAGACCTCAGGTTGTATCAGCATTCATTGGTTCACTTGACAGTTGCTCCTGTTACTGCTAGTTGATACCACTCCACCTTATATGTTGCAGTCAGTTACGGCGGCATCCTATATGCTAGCACCTGAGTTTGCAGTGTAGTACCATCCTATTCCATCATGTTCAGTTGGTACCGTTTTTGGGATCAGTCTTTGATATCAGTGATCCGTTGCATCTTTCAGCATCATTGACAGTCTTATATGTGATATTCAGACATGTACTTACTCATTATGATCAGATGATCCATTATGTATTTTCCAGTCATTTATACTTGTATACTTAGTGGATCCGCTTGTACTTGATATGTGGACATGCTTTACTTTTCCTGAGCATGGGTATGCCCGCCTCAAACAGTGTTTCTTTCTGACCTCTTTTCGGTGGCTTGGCAGGCTGAATTCTGGTGAAGTCCTCCTCAGTTTTTCGGCAGAATTCCTTTCCTTGTACTTACTTAATATATTTCGGCCATCATGTTCCCCTTCTGACCTCATACATTAGGGGGCATCTGTTATAGCTCCAAATCCCACTCTTATGGTTTGTGATGCTGCACTCATGGCCTAGGGCAACCCCTCCTTCCAGACCTGGTCCAAAAGTTTAAAAAACAGTGTTTTATTCCCTATACGCGACATTGCCCTGAGTTAAACGCGTGTACACGCGGGTTTGTCACACCCAACCCGCGTGTATCTATTAAAACACTTAAAAAAATATAATTTCCTCTTTTTCGGGTGGTGATCGCGGGTTTACCTGCTGGATCACCTGTTAGTGCCCGTGGCCCAACTGTTCCCAACCAACTCCTAACTAAAAAACTACTTTGGAGAGGGTATAAAAAGACATCAATGGGAAGGCCAAGGAGAGAGAAGAGAGCAAGATTATAATGCTGAGATTTTTCCCTTAGATCAGGTCTGAAGTCCTTAGTGCTTTCTGCACTTCCCCCATCTTGCATAGGAAACCCTTGTTTCCATGTGTATTGGTGATCATTCATCCTTGATACCATCATTGGAGTAGGACTTGGAAGGAGCTCTTGTCGGAGGCTTGAGGCTGGAACGAATCCGGGAGGAAGCTTGCTTGGAGCCTGCTGAAGGTGTTCAGGTGATATCTTTCCGATATTTGTACTTTATTTGCCTTTATTTATAAAGAAACACGTCTTTGTTCCCGAATAATCTTTCTTTATGCTTATGAAATTCTTGTATTGAATTCTTGTGAAAGTGGTTACTTAAAGATCGTTTATAACTAACTTTATAGCATGAAGATGATTTATACATAAGTATTTGTACAGGTACTGTTGTGTTCTTTGATTTGTTTGTCTTGCAGGTCAAAGAAAGAAGAAGGGAACTCCAAGGAGGGTTTGCACCCTAACGGTCTTCTCGAACGTAGGACCATAGGTATGTGCCCTAAACCTTAGAATTTGCTTAAAAGTAAAGATGATGGCTGTGTGTGTGTTTCTTTAAATAAGCAATTTTCAGTCTGGTAGAGTCTTAGCCCAAAGGACCCTAGGGGTACTTTCCCTTCAACCACCTTCTGCATGACTATTTTCTTTATTGTGTACCCAAACTCCAGCTCCTTCCCCTAACTTGTTGACTGAGCCATCAAATTCAAGGAACCATAGAATATCCTGTTGGGAAGGAGATTTAATGATCTGTTCATGGGCTGGCAATGTGAGTAGAAGTTGTGGTTTTTCCTTTAGCTTTTCTTCTAGGACAGTTTCATCATTTGATTGGGTATGCTTGATATTTAGAACAACAGCAGTATCTAGTGTTTGATTGACTGATGTTTCATGGGTGGTAATTCTTTTATTTGAGTCTTCCTCCTGTATGAGTATCTTGGTTTCAACCTCAGCTTTTGAGGGAGTTGTGCTGTCATTGAAGAGAATGTATGAGTCTATGTCTGAATGGACAGCATATATGGGAAAGTTTTGAGGCTTTTCTTCACTGCTGACCATGTATTTCATGAGTGTTTCTCTGTACAGTCTTTTTGGTTGCCCAAAAACAAAGATGGTGGCATATGACATGTCTAATTGTAGGGAACCTTGGAGTTTAGCTCCCCAAGATCTTGATAACAGCATCCCATACTTAGGTGGAATATCAGCAACTACCACATCCATTAGGATTGTCTTGTTTGGGTATTGAACCAAAGACACACATAAATCTTTTATGAGACCTAGACACTTGACTTGGCTGGAGTCAAAGGAAAACAGGTCCTTGTATGGTCTTGTTATGTCTAGATTCAATCTCTCCATGACTGCTTTTGGCATGAGATTGTGAGAGGCACCTGAATCAAACATTGCATTATGTAATATTTTATCATGAATATGTAAACTGACATAGAAAGGTAATACCCCTATGACTACTGTTTTTCCATCCACTTCTAGGCCGAACAGTAATTCTGGGGTGTCATCCAGCACATTGACATCATCTTTGTTGCTAGTGAGTTGAAGGGACTTTTTGATCCGTAGTTTATAGATGTCATGCTTGGCTAGTTCTGAAAGAGGGATTGCTACTTTTAGTTTGCCAATTTCAGTTTCTAGGTCAAAGGGTTTTTCAGATTGGGTTTTGGGGTTATGGATAACAGTCCTTTCCTTGTTCATTAAATCTTCTTCTTGATTTTTATCTTGACTTTGGGACTTGCCTCTTTTACTCATCTCTTGGGGAGTAACCTTTAACTTCGGTTGAGAAGGTGGAGCAGCCATAGGCTGTTGTTTTAAGGACAGTGGTTCAGTGATCTCTTCAATAATCACTTCTTCTGCAGGTGAATTTATTTTGTCATTAGGCTCTATGACTATGACTCTTTCAAGCTGCTGATTATCCTTTATCTTTTCAGGCTAGTTTACATTCACAGTTCTTCTCCTCAGCTTGTATTGTTTATGGACTTCATAAACAGCAGTATCATAGCCTTGTTTGAAGTCAAAGGATTCACCTGATTTAGTTTGGAACAGTTTTATTTCATCATCCTCATGATCTTCTTGTGTTAAGAAAACTTGACTTTCACCATCTAGACCCATTAGATTAATCTCAGGATCTTCATTGGGCTCTGTTGATGTGGAAGTTTCTGCATAATTTTCTTGGAAAGGGGGTCTTATGTCTTGGTTAGCACTGGCCTTGCCAACATTTGGGTTTTGAGTTCTTCTAAAATTTGGATTCCTAGGAGGGTTGTTTTGTGGTGCTTCCCATGATGATTTTCTTTCAATCGATTCCACTCTATCACCCAACCTTTTCATTCCAGTGAGAATTGCATCTAGCTTTTGATCAAAGGCAGAGGGTTCCTCTTTGAAAGAAGTCCTCTTTTCCAAACTTTCCCTGTTTCTTTTGGCAATTAGGTTGGCTTCCACTGTGACAGCAACCCTTTGGGCCTCTGCAAGGGATTGAGGATCTCTTTCCTTCAACTGATAGGCCATGTCAGGGTCAAAACCATCAGGGAATTTGTACAAGGCTAAATCAGGAGAAGGTCTTAAATTTTGTGGAATCGTGTTATATACATTGTTAAATCTTGCACAATACTCCAAAACAGTCTCTTGGGGACCTCTTTTGATAGTGTCATATTCCCCAAGTATGTGTAGAGGATCTTTCTTCTTCTCCCATCTACTAGTAAAGGCTTGATACAGTTCATCAGGAGTTGTGATAGAATTTGCATTCAGGGATCTAAACCAAGTTCTTACATCCCCAGTTAAGCTTTGAAAAAACATCCTCATTCTGACACTATCGTCATCTATTTCATAGGTCTCAAAATGGTCTTGCATCCTCTTAGCATGCTGGACAGCTGTCATAGGGTCGTTGGAGTCAAAATATGATATTTTGGTTTGGTAATCTTGGGGTAGAGCTGCAGCATTAGCTGGTATCTGCAAGGGTGCATATCTGTTAGCCATATTTACAGGGTTTAGAAGATTAACAGGGGCAGCTGGGATAATAGGAACAGTGGGTACCACAGGGGTGACAAGTAGGGGTGAACCTAGAGTGTTGGTCAAGGGGATATGTGCAGTGGATGAAGATGTGAGAGGAGGACTCTAAGATGTGGATGGTGAACTAGGGGAATTAGGGGTAGACCGGAAAAGGACCTTGCATGGGGTAGAGATAAGGCTGGGATGATCTGAATCTGAGGTTAAATCAGCAGGCTGCTCCTGCCTTTGCTGCCTCCTAATGTTTCTAGGGATGGTATTTGGATTATCAACAATGATGGGTGGATTAGGGTCAGGGTTTGCCCTAGTATTCTGTGGATTTTTCTTGGGAGCCAGCTTCTAACTGTTTTTTAGGATTTTATAGGAAGTTTTTATATCTTCAAGGACTGGATAAAGATTTTGGAATGGCTATATATATTCCAAAGCTGAGACGAAGACTCACTGAAAAGCTCTTCCCTAAAGCTGTCAATGTGATACAAAAACAGTTTTGAAGGCTTCCTGACTAATTTTCAGTCTTGATTTGCAGCTTTGAGAGATGTATAGAAATTGGAAAATCCTAAGAAGTCCCCAGCGAAGTCGCCATTTATGTTAACACCCAGGTTGTTCCCTTTGACTCTAAGGGAATACGGCCGGGGTAACCACTAACCAATCTTTGGATTACAGTGCCTAGCCACACTGTAATCAGAGAGGGCTCTCTCTTTATGATTTGTCTTTGTTTTGATAATGTTTTAGGCTAGCTATAAATTCAGGTTTGTTTAAGGTTTTGGTTGGATGGTAATTTCAGTCAATGTGCTTATGCATTCTCCAAAGTGTTCTAGTCCATTGGGCTATGGAGTCAATGGTCCTTTAGTTGTTTTGAGGCGCTGAGTGATTTGTTGTAGTGATGCTGTAGAGCAAGGTTAGTGTCTGAGAAATAACTTTCATAAAGTGATTTCGTGGGTTGTGTCCAGTTTATGCAAGGCAATTAAGAATCTTACAATAAACTTTTGGAGTAAGACAGTGAGAATATTGACCCAGAAGCATTTAAGAATTTCTAGGTGATATTCGTACAAAAAGAATTAATGGCCACATGAGCAATTAAGAATTCATGTGCATAGTAATCCTGAAGACAAACATTTACAGTAGTAAAAATTGAGTACAAGGTGTAGTGAAACAAGTCCTGCACTATTCTTTCTTTTTTTACTGCTAGCTTAGTATGAGATGAGCATGATTTGATAAACATAAGAAAAACAGGAACAGAGATTAAGGAAAAAACTTGTTATTTAATCAGACAGCACAGGGATTCTGCATCAGCACATGGAGCATCATCCAGACATCAAGTATTTCAGGAAATCACTGAGCTCATCCGGCCCTTTGTATTAGATAATTCAGAAAGTGTATAATACATTTGCCTTATAGAGAAAAATACCAACCCCTTATGAGTTACTCAGGGGAGTTTATATACAAAATTTTACATCAAAAATATCAACGAATGAGTTAATATCTCATTTATGATATGCTAATCTCCGGAATGCAGTAGCTGAAGGAGTGAATGCTGCAGTAATTCCTTAATGCCTCAGCTGTCAAAATAGTCAGAAGATATTCGGACTTTATGGCTGTTAGAGTCGGTTGGAGATGCGCTGTTCAAACTTGGCTAGCTGTCGTTGTCTGTGTGATGAGTCACTTTTTAGCTGCTTTAACTGCTGACACTTGTCATGTTGCTTGTTTTGTAGTGACCTGGAGCTGGCAGTGGCCGAATGACTGAAGCTATCGTGGCAAAATCTGAAGCATGAATTGCCACCAATCCTCCTTAGGCATTTGATGTCTGCGCATCTTTATCAATGTTTCCTCGGCCTCTATATGTCTATAAATATTGGGAGGGGTTTCAAATAGGTGATTTACTTCAATCTCAATGAAGAACAGGCCTGCAAGTTTTCATATAAGCTCTGTCCTGTGGGAGGCCCTGCTTGTTCAGATGAACTGCCAGATGCAATAATCTGATTTTCAATAGTGCTTGCCATTTTGTTGGCCATTTGATCTGGAGAGATCAGTTTTCCTGCACCACTAAGTAAGCTGGGCAGGCCTTTTGCTTGCAGCACTCCCATTTTAACTTTGTATTCCTCCACATCTGCTTGCATCTCATAGAACTTCCTCTCCACCGTTTGTATATAGTTCCTGAGAGTTAGTGCCTTCTTGGCAGAGAGGACAGCCTCTGTTCTGTTGGGAATGCCTATGGCTGCCAATTCCTCCTTCTCGTGCCTGTTCAGGAAATCTATCATTTTGTTTGCCTGCTCTGCTCTGTTCCCTAGCACTGTCTTGGCCTTCTGAATTTCTGTTTGAGCTTGGCCCGTTAAATCCATCTGCTCATGCATTATTTTTATTGACCCCCATTGTTGTTTGATGGATTGGCCAATTTTGGCCCATAAGATTCTCTTTATGTCGGCCATAGCAGTCTCCAAATTCAACTCTTTCTCTAAGGCCTTTATTTTTTCCTTTTGGGCCTTTATTTCTCTGCCCTGTTCTGCCACAGTCACTTTGGAATTGTCATATTTGGCATCCAGTTCTACCAACTTCTCCTTGGCTTTCTTTATTTCATATGCCTGGATCTCCATTGCTCTGACTGCCTTGGTCAATTCCTCAACACTTGGGCTGGCATCTGGAGCTGCTGCTGTTGTTGTTGCTTCTGTTGTGGGGGCCACTGCTGTCCCTGATGTTGCTGCTGTTGTTGAAGTAGTTGGAGGAGCTTGGGAAGTGGACTCTGCCTGTTTGTCTTGTAGTGCTCCTTCCAGCTCTTTTTCCAATTCCCTGGTCCTCTGGTCTTGCTGCATTAGGAGGTCTAGTTGGTCCTCAGCCTGTTTTTGCTTTTGAAGTTCTGTTGTTTGAGGATGCTCTGTGGGCTGCAGCTTTAACCTCTTCTTCAATGCATTGAGGTCATCATCTTTCTTCTTCATGAGGGCATTCACACCCGTTGGGTCACTAGGGTCATGTCCTAGATCAATAATGATCTCCTCAAGAGACTTTATTCTATTGTCTTTGGCCAAAGAGGACATTCTCTCAAAATCCAACTGGGTTTTGGTGTTTTTCAGGGACTCTTTCAGCTCATGTGCCATGGTGGCCTTCTCTACCAAGGTTGCATAAACCATTTCTCCAGCTTGCTTGTGGAGTTCTATTTGGTCCATGGGATGGATGTCTTTGGCCAAGACCTCCACCCTTGTCTTCACAAAATCTGCAGCTGATGTAGGCTGAGGCTTTGTAGGCTTGAAATGACTAAATATCATTTTTTCTTCTTTAATGTCATATACAGACATTAATCTCTCTTGCTGGGCTGGTGTAGCATCTATAAATTTCTTGTAGACCTCAGCCCTCAGCAGCTCATTCTGAGCCTTTATTTCTTTGAAAGAAGCCTTGGTGCTCTTGGGCTTCTTGGTCTGCTGGGAAGAGGAGGACACTTCCAAACCGAGCTGTAAAGTTTGCTCCTGCTGAAAGGAGCTTGTACCTGTATGTTGACTGCCCTCCCTGTCTTTTCTTGCATTGTCCAAGACATCTTCAGTAATGTCTTCTACCTCTGGGGAGTCTGCTCTTTGCCTCTTGGCTTCTGGCTGGTGGGAGGATCCACTAAGGGGAGTGGACTCTTCTCTATCCCTTTTTGTACCCCTTTCCTCATGTGCTGGGGTCTGCAAAATTGGAGCAGTTATTGGCTCAGTTTGTGGGGGTGGAATTTGCAGTGCTGGAGCTGCTGGCAGCCCAGTTTGTGGTAGGACAGTTTGCCCTTGCTGTTGCTCTGGCTGCTGCTCTGTTACAGGGGCAGACTTTTCCTTCACTGCTTCCTCCTCTGCACCCATTACGCCTTTGCCTTTGTATGTGACCAGTGCTGATGTAGAGGGTGCCCGTGGTGCAGTCCTTGTGGCTGAGGTCCCTTCTCCCACTGAATAAGGTGGTCTGAAAGGTACCTGTTGCACATAGTCTAGGTCAATAGTTTTTTCAAGCTCCCTCCTATTTTTAAGCATTGTCTCTTCCTCAGTTAGATTTTCAACTAAAGTATCCATCTGCCATTCTTGCAGGTTGGCATATTTTTCAATGTGAGGGTACTGGCAATGCTTAATGCCCATAAGCCTATACTTGTTTCTCCTAGTAGTGATGAAACCTTGAGGGTCATAATGGACCCACCGAAAACTATAGGATAGCTTGTATTTATCCTTAAGGATTAGGTCTGCATCTTCCCACCCTTCTTTCTTGTTCATGATGAAGGGGCCCAACTGGTGTTTAAACTTGAGGTGGGCCTTCTTTTTGGCGCTGTGGAAATGGGTGAGGTCGGACTGAATCAACTGCCTGTAATACTCCAAGGCAAATAACCTCATAGGCACATATTTTGGGAGCCTGTATGGACAGAGCTCACAGCCATAGACCCTGATGACAGTATGGTTCTCATATAGGTACTAGTCACCTATTTTATATTTTTTGGAAAGCTTCCAAGCTTTCTTGATCTCATTTGATATTCTGGGAGGAGGGGACCTCATCAACAGGCAAGAGACAGGGTATACAAATTGGTCAACAAATTCACAGTAGGTATAGGGTGAATTTGTGACTTTGTGATAGACAGAGGTCCAGAAGATGATAGATCTTCTTTCCCCTCTGTGATCCAGCCTTATAATGTAGCATGGGAAGGCTTCAGAATGATAGTACATGAATAGGTGGTAAATATAGGCCGAGTACTTGAAGACCCCCTGTCTGTCCACTCTACTCAACTGATCATGAATCTTGTTAGCTATGAACTTAGCAAAATTATATTTGCGGGCAGGGGGTTGGCGTGGGCTGTAAGCAGACAGCAATACCAGCATTGTCTTATCCACATACTCACTGTTTTTGTATCCCAACACATAGGAAATCATTTCCAGTAAAAGCCTGCCTACATCATTGAAATGGACATCCAGGTAGGGAGGTGGCCCTGTAGGCTGGCACTCAGGTCTCATGAATGTCCTGGTGACCTTTTGAATCTCCTCACTATTCATCCGTTCACCAGTCTCCAGCAAATAATTCATGGAAAACGGGATCAGCAACTCTGTCTGATCAAAATGTAACATTTTGTTGATGGACTCAGCATTAATGTAGAAAAGGATCCTCCCAGATGGGGTGCTAATAGCTCTGTGCTGCACATCATAGTTTTCAGCACATAGGTGAATGATTTCAGGGAAGACATTTACAGCTGGGAGACAGTAATATGGTAGGTTTGACTCCCATATCCCATGTGTACCATGACCATCCTTATAATCCTCTCTTAGTTGAGTGAAGGTCTGCAAGAAGTCTCTGTTGCCCTCAAAGTCTTCAATAAGATAATCCTTGTCAGCAAATGCCAGGGCCTCCAGCTCTTTATTTGGTGGATTTAATGGAGCCACACTAAGGGATGAGGATGCAGAAGCAGCCATTGTGACACTTGATTTTTAAATAAGGTGATGGTAATGGCTTGCAAAGTTCTTTGAGAACTCAGGTAACAGGCCAAATGTAGACCAAGTCTCTTGTGTTTTTCTCAGAGGGAAATGCAAGTTGGTTTCTGTATTTTGTTGCAAATTCACTGGGATGTGAGTTGCAAAGGATGAGTTGCCGAGTGTATGAGGTTTCCTTTGGTAGCAATTGCAGCTGGCCTGTACTCAGCAAAAGGGAACAATGTCGAGCACCTCGAGGAGAATTTTACAGTTTCTGGCCCGCGAATTGACTGCTTTTATCCTGAATTTGTGGTTCTGGGGGTCAACAGGTCAGCTTAGCTTGTTTTAGGTAGTAGCTGCAGAGTTTATGTGGACTTTTATAGGTGTTTTAATGGCAATTTTACAGAGAAAAGGAATGCATGGGTGAAAAGTAAGCTTTACGGTGAATACCTGGACAAACTAGCTTGAAAGCCTGCGGGCTCGACCGTGAAGGCTTAAGGCAGTTGAATTCTTGACTTGTAGCGGTCTGAAACTTGAATTTGATGGCTGGAAACGAATTTTCGCGGCAGCTGGTTGACAACGGCTACGTCGTTTGCGCGTGAAAATGACCGCAAATGGCTAATTAAGTCGTTTATAACGACAAATTTGGACAAAACGTGTAATTGGCGCTTTTCCGCCGATGACGTCAGCATGACGTCATGGCGGGGCCCGGGTACGGAGGTGACGTGGCTAATGAGGTGTCGGCTAGGGTGTCAGGACACGGAGGTGGGTGGATAAGGTGGCAGGGTTACGTGGAGGGCCACACGGCCCAGGGGCAGGGGAGGGCGCTACGTCAGGATGACGCAAGGGGGAGGCGGTAACGGGATGGTGGTAAGCGGGTTCCCCGCACCGCCTTTGTTGATAAGTGGTATTGGGGAGGGGCGCTCCGAACAACCCCAGCGTTTGACACGCGTCCGGGGTACGGCGCTCAAAACCACTTTCCCCGGACGCTAAAGGTCGGCAGGTCGGGGGTTGAAAATGACCGCCCACCGTTAGATCTGGGCGGCAGAGATCGGACGGCTGGCGGGTCCTCCGATGGGTCGTGCAGGTTTGGGGGGACCCGCCGGTTTATTAAAATATTCAATTAAATACTTTTGGGTGGAAAACTTTAGGATTGAGGATTTTCGTGGGTTTTTCAGGGATTTTTGGGTTTTTCAAGGGTTTTATAAGGGAAACGGGTTTTTTAGGAGTGGGTTTAGCAGGGGGAAAGGGGTTTTCTGTGTTTTTTGAGCAGAGGGAAGGTGAGGGATTTAGGGGAAGGTTGTTGCTCATAACCAGAGGTTAGAGCAGCCCCAAGACAGGGTTGACCACAGCCCCTGGTGGACTGATGTCTCCCTAAACAACTTATTTAGCTATAGTGCCAAAGGCGGGGGGGGTATTTATACAATGCTTGGGGGTTACACACCATAGTGTTATAATACTTAGGGAAAGGGTAACATGGGGGTTTATATAATAGAGTTAGGGGTAAATATGGATGAAAGAAGTGGACTAGGGGAGACAAAGCTAAGTTTTATTTGAGAAACACTTAGCTTAGGGAGTAGATCAAAATGAAAAGATTTTTACACAAGAAATGTGGCTTTTTAAAGGGACAAGAACCACCATAAAACCTCAGATTTTTTCATCAATCTCCATGGATGAAGGGATGTTAGTAATAAAAGTGGAAGGGGAAATTGGGGAGTTAGACATGCTTCTTTGTTTTTCTTTTCTCATCTTGACCATCAAGGTTAAATCTGAAATGAACACCACTTCTGCAACCGCATCTACTTACCCAACTACTTTCCCTAGCATTTTTTGTTTCTTCTTGGAGGGTGCACTTAGGCTTGCAGACCCTTACTTGCCTTTTCTTTTCTTTGGCTTTTTCTTTTGTTTTTCTATCTACTTCTACCCTTATTTCTTCCAAGGTCCCAGAATAAGCTGTTGGGAGCCTTTCTTCTCTACCTAAACTACTTGTCTGCCAAGATTAAACAGTTTGGACAGACTTCTTTTCTCTATTCTACAACTGAAAATTTAAAACATGACATGATCCAGTTTATACTGTTGGACCATCCATCAAAATTTGAGTCCATACCAAGCTATAAGCACAAATTGTATTCTTATGGAAATATGTGATCTTTGCATCATCAAAGCAGAGCATATTTGGACCTTTTCAGTGCCAATCATGAAATATGAAACCTATTGGTATAGGTAGCTAACACATCCAGTTCTAAAATTGTGATCTGTAGTAGCCTTCTATGTCCTCTTTCCAATGCTACTAGTCTGATCCAAATTGGATTCTCCAAGAAAGTGTTATGCACAATCTCCCGCAGTGACCTGATTATAGACTAGTTCAATAGAGCGAACTTGTATGAAGTGCCACGTGTCAATGTTTCAACCTTTGACTCTGAAAAATATATAAAAGAAAACTACAGTCCGTCCTCTTTCTACACCTTCTTACAAAATTTCAATCCGATGCTCAGAAAGAAAGTTATGACGATTTTCCCCAGGTCACATGTTTTGAGTGTAATTCAGGAGTCTGCAAAAGACCAACTTCCTCAGATCATATCTCCGAAAATATCGCGTGAAAAGCTCTGAAATTTGGACTCATGGTTCAGCACGATTTCTTCTCAAATGGGTTTTTTTTGCGACTTCTGAAACGTCACAGAACAAAAATTTATAGCAAAAATGCCATGATGACCTGTTTGGAGCAGCGAAAACCTAGAATCCAAAGCTCTGATACCAAATGTTATGAAACCAGCTCACAAAAAGATAGAAAAGAGAGATCCACGCCTTAGAATTCAACCTCTTCGAGGGGGCAACCTCCTTTACATTACATAAATCAACAATTCTTGGATGATACAAATGACAAAACCTCCTTTCTATATATAGGAGTCTAAGAAGTCACAATATAATCCAGCCGACCTAACAATAATAATATAAAGCCACAAAAATAACAATAGAGGGATTCTATGGGGCACAAAAATAACAATATGGGGGTAATAGGGGCACAACAATATAAATAAGGGGTATAACTACAATAGTAATGGGGTAATTACTAGTATTATAGGGACCCAACAGCAACTCAAAAAAATTATGAAGGAATAGCAACAGATTCAAATGGGGCATCAGGAGGCATTGGAACATTGTGGAATAAATGGAACTGGAAAATAATGAAACAAAAACTCAACAGCAGCTGGGTGAGGATAGATCTAATGAAGAAAAACACAAATATCACATATACGGTTATAAATATATATTCACCGAATCATTATAGAGATAAAGCATTATGCTGGGAGTCTCTAAAAGAAGAGGTACAAGATGCCCATATTAACAATCTAATAATGGGAGGGGACCTAAATCAGATCCGGAACATAGAGGAAAAGTTGGGAGGCAGATTCATAGGAGATCCGTCAAGAGTTGCTCTGGATGACATTATTGCAAACCACAAGTTGCTAGACATCCATCCCAACAACGAAAAATTCACATGGAGCAACAAAAGTACGAGCATTCATAACATAAAATAAAGACTTTGTTATCACCCAGGTTGTTCCCTATGACTCCCAAGGGAATACGGCCGGGGTAACCACTAACCAATCTTTGGATTGCAGTTTCTAGCCAAACTGTAATCAGAGAGGGCTCTCTCTTTATGATTTGTCTATGTTCTGATAGTGTTTTAGGCTAGCTGTGATGTTCAGAGTTTTGTTTTATGTTTTGGTTGAGGGATGCCTTCTGCATCAAAGGTGTAAGTGTTCAAAGAGAATTAGTCCATTGGGCAATGGAGTCTGTGGCTGAGGTTGTCTGGAATCTTGTGTAGATTTGCTGATACTGCAGGGCCATTTAGGTATCTCAAGGAACAGTTTTGAAATTGTGATTGTGAGGTGGGTTCAGAAAGTGAAAAGCAATTAAGGATTTTTACTAATCTTAGATGTGAAGAAGGGATACGTTGTACAGGAGCAAACTTGAATTCCTGAAACAATAATCACTGTGAAAGCTATAGTTTGAAAGTGTAGCACTTAAGAATTACACCTTATGTCTATAACTAAAGAAAACATTCATAACATCATAGATTGAGCTCAGCGTGTTGTATAACAAGTCCTGAAACTATTCTTTTTCTATCCTGTCAATTATAGAATATAGTAGCGTGATTGAGCCATGAAAAGATAACAAAAACACATAGCGAAAGTTTATAGAAGACTTATTGTGCCATGAGAGTACGCAGGAATCCTGTAACATTCAGCAACACTCCACAAAGACTCAGAAAACGCAAAGCCTTGGAAATTCCATCAGTCTTTGTATTAATAATCTGGAAGTTTACAGCAATAGAAACTCTTGAAGAGAAATCAAACAACAACCCCTGCAAGCTTATGCGAGGGGGAAATATATACAATTGGTTATACAAAATATCTGAGCGTTGAGTTATCTCAGAAATGAATGCGTTTACCAACTTTCAAGATATTTAGATAAGGAAGTTATTACATCACTGAATACAAAGTAAATGCATCTTTATGCTTGTCATAAGATATTTTGGCCTTTGGAGGTCACTGAGTCGGTTGGAACGTTCTGCTTAAATGCTGGAAAATGTGCCTTTACGGCTCCCGCGTTGTAACTTCTCGACCCCGTCACCTGTAGCTATCCGTCTTGCTTTGTTGGCCGAATAGTTCTGCTGAGTTGGCTCAGCCCTTTACCTTTTCTTGCATGCTGATTTTATTGAGTTTACTGTGCATGATCATTTATGAATTTGAAAAAACAAAACTTAATTCACAGGCTCTGGCTTACAATATCAGATGTATCATTTTGGTCCAGTATTCCTGTGTGGGCAATTGGTGTCTCAGAATTGCCTCTGTGTACTTGTAGAAATTGGGAGGCACTTCAAACAGATGCTTGATTTCATCCATGATAAAAAATAAGTTCTCTACCCCGTTGTAGAGACTTTTTCCTATTGCTGGCCCTGTTTCCTCTGAGGTGCTGGCCTTCTCTGTGATCTGACTTGTGGCAAAGGTGTTTACCCTTTTGGCATAGCTTTCATGCGAAAGCAGTCTTCCTGCGTTGTTCAGTAAGCTTGGAAGACCTTTGTTCTGCAATGCCACAAACTTATCCATGAACCTATTGACCTCGGTCTGCATATCCTGGGTCCTTCTTTCTAGTGTTTGCACTAGATTTCTCTGTGTGAGGACCCTCTTTATCAACAAAATAGTCTCAGTCCTGTTAGAGATTCCCATTGTTGCCAACTGAGCACTTGTTCTATTATTAAGCACATTGATCATCATGTTGGCAACTTCAGGCATATTGCCTAGAGCGGCCCTTGATCTCTGAATTTCCTTCTGTGCTTTTGCAATGAGCTCTAACTACTCATGAATTGTCTCAATATATTGCCATTGGTAAGCGATGGACTGACCAATATTTGCCCATAGCACTGTCTTGAGCTCAGCCACTACTTTATCCACTTTGAGCTCCTTCTCCAGCTCCTTTATCATGTCTTTGAGGGCTTTTATTTCCCTGCACTTTTCTGCCACAGTCTTCTTGGATTTGTCATACCTTTCATTTACCTTGGCAAGGTTTTCCCTGGCCTCATTCAGTTCTGACATTTGTGCTTCCAAGGCCTGAATCTCATTCCTCAGCTTTTGCATGTCCAGGCTTGGGGCCTGCTCTGTTGTTGGTGCTGGTGCTGAGGTAGAAGGTGCTGCCTATTCTGTCTGTTGCATGGGAGGGGCGGTAGTTTGAGGAGGCTCCTCAAGATTAATTATTTCTGGAGGAGGCTGAGATGTTTGACCTCATTCCTTTTGCTGTAATGCTGCTTGTAATTCTGCCTTTGCAGCCTCTGATTCTCCCAGCTTCTCTTGTGTTTGGATCAGCTGTTTGTACAAAGACACTAGCAAAGCTGAGGCATATTGATCATGTCTTTGTTGGGCAACTTCATCTGTTTGAGGGTGAATTGTTGCTGGGATTTTGATCTTTCTCCTCAAAGCTGCCATGTCTGCATCCCTTAATTTCAATATTTCTTGTATGCCCTTGATGTCCTTGGGATCATGCCCAATCTCTATGATTATATCTTCTAAGGACCTGATCCTGTTGTCCTTTGCTTGAGAGCATGCTCTCTCCAACTCAAGTTGAGCAGCTGTATTATCTAGGCTATTTACTAGCCTATAATTGTCCAATGTCTTGTCTGCCAAGGAGGCATACACCATCTCACCCGTTTGTTTATGAAATTCGATTTTGTCCATTGGGTGGATGTCCTTGGCAAGGACCTCAAGATTGGTCCTTAAGTAGTCTGAGGGGGACTGTGGTTGCAATGTAGTTGGCATGAAGTGACTCATGATCATCTTACCCTCATTGACATCATATGCGGACATGAGTCTTTGCTGGTTAGTAGGAGCCATCTTCAACAAATGATTATATAGTTGTATTTTTATTGGCTCACTTCTCCTCTTTATGTCAATGAACTGTTGTTTAATGCCCAGTTCACCTTCTCTTTGTTGGCTTGAGGAGATGACTTCTCCTCCCACTATTCTGTCTTGTCCCTGTTGGAAGGAACTTGCATATGCTTCTCTACTAGGTGGGCCCATGCCTAGAGACTGTCCCATTGGCATTTCCTCCTCAGATAGGGGATTCATTCGGTGTCTTTTCTCTCCCTGATTAGTGGATTCTGTGAGGGGAGTCTCTCTGTCCCTTTTCCTTCTTATATCCTCCTTTTGTGGGGTTTGGAGGACTGAGGCTTCAATAGTAGTTTCTTGCCTGGGAGGCACCATGTCCTGAGCTTGCTGCTCATTGAGAATTGGGGCCTCAGCTGCCTTTTCTTGCTGTAACGGTTGCTCTTTCTCTTGCTGCCCCTCTTCTTGCTGATGTCCCTGTTGTTGTTGCTGCTGCACCTCCACATGAGGTGGCTGCTATGGTTCCATTTCTTTTTCCTTGCCTTTGCTAGATGTTTTCTCAGTGGCTTTGGCTGCTTGCTGATTTGCTGTTGAGGAAGATGCAGCTGCTCCCTCTTGACTGCTTGGAAGATTGAACACTTGTGGACAGATTTCTAGGTCAGCCATCTTTTTCAGATTTCTTAGAGCTCTCTGATTTAACTCTTCTTGTGTGAGAGGCTCCTCTAAGGTTCCCCTCCTCCATTTCACTTGATTAGCATACTTTTCTATATGAGGAATCCTTACATGATCATAGCCAGACAACCTATACTTGACCCTTCTTACAGATATGAAGTGATTGGGGTCATAAGGTTTCCAAAGGAAACTGGTTTGCAGGCCAAGGGATTCTAACATTCTATCTGCCTCTTTCCAACATTCCTCCCTTTTATTGTAGACAAAGTGGCCTAATTGGTTCCTGACCTTGAGCTGTGCTTTCTTGCCTCTGCCTGAAAAGTGTAGCACATCAGCATTCCCAAATTGCATGAAGTATTCCAGGGAAAATAGTCTCATGGGCACATATTTGGGCAATCTGTATGGGGGAAACTCACACCCATATATCCTTATAACTGTGTGGTTCTGGTAGAAGTACCAGTCCCCAATGCTGTATAATTTAGACAACTGAAGTATCCTTTGCATATCATCAGTTAGTCTTGGAGGAGGCGAGCTCATCAATAGAGACATGGCTGGGTGGATGAAAAGATCTATGAACTCATAGTAAGTATATGGAGAGTGAGCTCTGTGATGGAAGACAGAGGACCAATAAACCACTGACCTTGGATTGCCTTGGGCATCCTCTCTTTTCACAACAAAAGAAAACTTTTCATGTTGATAATATAGGATCAAGTGGTAGATGTAAGAGGTGTATCTGAACACCTTTTCTCTGGCCAAGTTCATCAACTGCTCATGTATTTTATCAGAGATATAGGTGGCATAGTCATAGCAGATTGGAGACTTGCCAGGAGCGAACATGAGCATGACCACCAGCACAGTTTCATCAACATGTTCAATTGAATTATAGCCCAGGATGGGGCTAATCATGTCTGCTAAATCTCTGCCCAATTGGTTGAAGTAAACTTGGTTGATAGGAGGATTCTGCACAGTGTCAGATCCAATGTACAGCTGATTGAGTTTGGTGACCTGAGCATCAGTCAATCTAGCTCCTTGATTTATCAAGTCTATCAATGATAGAGGAACTAGCTTCTTCTGAGTCCTGAAGTGTAGCATCTCTTTGATGGCTTCAGGGGTGATATAGAAAACGACTGAGCATGAAGGGTCAAGCACAGCCCTCTGAGTAGGGTCATAACATTCGACACATAGGTGAATGAGGTCAGGGAACTGTCTGACCTGAGGGAGTTTGAAGATGGGGAGGAAATAATCCCATATGCCCAGCACATCTGTCCCACTCTCATGTTTAGTCTTCAATTCATTCAGCAGCTCGATGTGGAACTTGGTTCTCGACAACATTTCCTCTGATATTTGATAATCGAGGTCTGCTAGAGGCTGCCACTCCAATAATCTCTGTGGGGCATTTAGTGGAGCAACATTCAAGGCCACAGGAGCTACTAGTGCATCCATGATTTCTTTTTAGGATTTTGTAGTTTATGGACTAGTTTTACTGTGCAGAGCAACACCAAAAGGTTTTCTTTGAACAGAAGGTGAATTACTCAGGAACAGAGGACAAAAGGTGAATTGCAGCAATTGAAATACTGCTTAAAACATGAATAAGGCCAATGTCTGGCCTTAATCTCTCTTTTACAGCAATTTGGTATGTTTTTTGGGTTACCGGTTCGCGATTGCACGACCAGAATGTAGTTCTTATGGAAACTCAGGAATTCGAGGCTTAGCTGGTGAATTTCGGCGTTATAGGTGCAAATGAGGACCAGGCACAGGGGATTTGCCGGTGAATTATATGTTTCTCGGTTTTTTAAGCTTTTTTATGGCAATTCACAGACGAAACAGGTGCAGGAAGGATTCACTGGGATAAATACCTGGTTTACAGAGAACAATGGTCACGAATGTAGGTGAAATGGCGCGCCAGCGGTCTCCAGGTTGAATTCAGCAGGTTGGCGGAGGCTCGGACATGAAATTCATGCAGAGGATACAACAACGTTTTTTGCAAAAAGTGCACAAAACACGACATTTCGGCCAAAATATGGTTTTTTCGGGACTTTGGCGCTTTTTTGGATGACGTCAGCATGACGTCATAAAGTGGGGTCAAAGTCGGATGACGTCAGCATGACGTCATTGGGTGACGTGGCGGCATACAAGAGGTCCACGGGGATGATGAGGTGGCAGACTGGTGGAGCGACTGGCGGACAGGGCGCTGACACGGCGGTGACGTAGGCAGGTGACGCAGGCAGGGCGGATCAACTGAAACCGGGACTCGTTAGCGGTTTCATATCGCACCACTTATGATACGAAAGCAGGAATGTCAGAGGTACCTCCGATACGCTGTGTGGGTGACGCGTGGCAGAGGCCTGACGTCACCCTCTGACAGATATCTAAAGGTATCTTTCGGACGTCAGGGCCAGTCCGATATGCACGAGGGCCGTCGAATCAAAAGGTCCCGATCCGACGGTCGACGGATCACTGAGGTGGTCGGATGATATGGCCGCGGGCGGGATTAAATAATATATATTTTGGGATTTGCGCTCGGTGCAGACCTTTGGAAAATGGCGGATTTGCATAGTTTTCATTGTATTTTCAAATGAAAATATGTATTGCGCCCATACTTTGGATAAGTCGGAAAAAGTGGGTTTTCTGTGTATTTTTGTGAAATAGAGCGGGTTAAGGGTAAAAGTGGAGTTTTTACAAGGTTTTTAGCAAATGAAGGGGTTAATGGTTTGGACAATTTTTGAAGGGGGACAAAGGGGTAAAGCTTAGGGCTCTTAAACTGACCAGATGTCAATTCAATCCCTGATAGTGAACATATGACTAAAGTGCCAAGGGGAGGGATATTTATACCATGCTTGGGGTTTATACACCATAGTGTTATAATAGTAGGGAAAGGGTAACATAGGGGAATTATATAATAGAAGTTAGGGGTTAATATGGATGAAAAGGTGAATGAGGAGTGAGATCACTAAGTTTATTTGAAAACCACTTAGCTTTAGGAGTAGATCAAAATGAAAAGATCTTTACACAGGAAATGTGGCTTTTAAAGGCATAAGAACCAGCATAAGACCTCAAAATCTTCCATGAATCTTAGCTGACTAAGGGATGTTAGTAAATGACTCTGAAGGGGAAAATGGGAGGTTAGACATGCTCCTTTGCTTTGCTGCACATGATGTAGAAGAGGAGCTTCTCCATCCTCTGATTTGCCTTTGTGCCCAGTTTTTATACCCTCAATTGAAAGGGATGAAATTTCTGCAACCCCATCTACCTACCCATCTAGCATTTTTTGTTTCTTCATGGAGGGTGCACTTAGACTTGCAGACCCTTGTGTGCCTTTTCTTTTGTTTGGCTTTTTCCTCTTTATTTTCTATCCAAGGCTACCCTTATTGCTTCTAAGGTCCCAGATTAAGCAGTTGGGAACCTCATTTCTCTACCTAAGCTACTGGTCTACCAAGATTAAACAGTTTGGACAGACTTCTTTCTCTATTCTACAACAAAAAATTGAAACATGGCATGATCCAGATTAGGCTGTTGGACCATCCATCAAAATTGGGACAGCATCAAGCTATATACACAAATTGTCCTCTCTTGGAAATATGGGATCTTTGCATCACCAAAGCAGAGCATATTTGGAACTTCCTTTGCCAATCATGAAATATGAAACCTATTGGTATAGGTGGCTAACAGTGGCTCCACATGGGGATGGTTTTTCTATTTGAAAGACCAAGAACAGCAGGTCAGAATGCCTTATTCCTTGACTTCTTGTATCAAAACTTGGAGTTTTCCTCTATGAAAGCTCAAAATTGTGTTATTCCCCTCTTAGTAAATTTCTGAACTCATGAGCTTTTTGCTGAAAACCAACAAAACTTGAGAAACTGCATTTTTACCTTTTGACAGAAAGTAATATATACACGCGATTATGTACAAGGGAAACTCAGGTTGCACTGATGGATGATAGTCAAAATAGTGCTTCAATATCCTGCCATTCACAGGGCCTTCATCTAAACCAGCTTCATCAAGTCCTTTAAGGAAGTAAGTATTGTTCCCTTGGACTGCTTGAACCTCAAATGGTCCTTTCCGAAGGGAATCAAACTTTCCATGTTTTCCTTTATCTTCCCTTCTGGAATCCCACTTAAGGACTTTGTCACCAACTTTGAAATCTTCTGCCTTAGTCCTTCTATCAAAAGCTTTCTTTAACTTTTCTTGTAAAACTTGCACTCTGTTGTATACTTGATCTCTGGTTTGCTGCAAACATATTATTTGATTTACCCTCCTCTGCATGTCATTTGGTTCAGCTTGACTTTCTTGCAGTAGTTTCATAACAGGAACCCCTAGTGATGAAGGGAATTTGGCCTCTAGTCCATAGACTAACTCATATGGGCTGACCCCAATTGATCTCTTGGTTGTTAGTCTATCTGCCCATAAGGCATTCACAAGCTTCTTGTGCCAATTCTTTTTATTTTCCTGCAATACCTTCTTTATGATGTTTACCAGGATTTTATTTGATGATTCAACAAGGCCATTTCCTTGAGGATAGTATGCAGTTGAATGGCCCAAGGTAATGTGGAATTTGTGGCAGAAATTTACCATCTTCTTAGATCTGAAGGCAGCAGCATTGTCTGTTATTATTTTATCAGGACAGCCAAATCTAGAAAGAATATTGGTCTCAAGGAACTGAATGATAGTGGAATCATTTGCTTGTCTGCATGGAACAGCTTCAATCCATTTAGTAAAATAGTCTGTAGCTGTCAGAATCCATCTATGTTGGCCTGAAGATGAGGGATGAATTTCCCCAATGAAATCCAAGCCCCATTGTTGAAAAGGTCTCTCAGTTGCAATAGGCCTCAAAGGAAGTGGCAGTAACTTTCTCTTTCCCTCAAACACTTGACATTTGTGACATGAGGTGGTGAATTTCTTGACATCAGGGAACATGGTGGGCCAGTAGTAACCAGCCCTCAGTATCTTATCCACAGTGGAATTCCAATACAAGTGTCCACCACAGTCGCCTACATGAAATTCTTTGGTGACATTGTTAGTCTCATCTTCAATCAAGTAGTTTAACAGTATACCCTCATGGTTTTTCCAAAGTAAATTGCCATCCATAACACAGAATTTAGAAGCTTTCATTTTTAGGAACCTACACTTAGTTCTGGACAACCCTGGTGGAGCACACAGGTTTTGTAATACATAACATATATCAGAGTACCAAGGGGATTGTTCAAAGGCTACATTGATCTTTGGAGTCGCCAGCCCCGGTTCATTGTCCAGCTGGTTTATGTCTAAGGCTTGGAAATTAGCTTCTGTCATTAGTTTGGCCAAACCTTGCCCTTTTATCAGTTTAGTAGGTTTTATTTCAATGTCAAATTCCAAGATGTTGGCAATCCATTTTCCTCTTCTGCCTTCTAAATTTTCTTGAGTGAGTATGTCTTTTACAATGGGACTTGGCACATAAGCTATAACATGGGAATAAAGGATATAAATCCTAAAGTCTTTAATTTCTTTGACCAAAGCATAAGCTTGTTTTTCCATGATCTGATATTTCATAGGTGCATCTCTAAGAGCTCTACTGAAGAAAGCAATTGTTTTCTCATTTCCTTGGTCATCTTTTTGTAATAGAACAGCGACAATAGTATCCTGAGAGGCAAAAGAGAAAATGATAAACTCTCTATCAAATTGAGGATTTGTTAAGACTGGGGTTTGGGTAAGGGCCAATTTTATACCTTCAAAGGCTTGATTTGCTTCCACTGTCCATTTCACTTTTGAATCCTTTTTTAGCATGTTGTTCAATAATCTGATCAGTTCTACTAAGTTTGGGATAAATATTCTTAAGAAATTAATCTTCCCTAAGAAAGCTTGCAATCCTTTAATGTTTCTAGGGTGGGGCATTTGCAGGATAGCTTGTATCCTATCTGGGTCAATTCTGATGCCATCCTTTGAAATGATATGCCCTAAGAGCTTTCCTTCTTCCATACCAAACAAGGATTTCTTTGGATTCAATGAAATTCCATATTTCCTGCATGTTAGGAAGATCTGTCTTAAGTGCTTCAAGTGTTCTTGGTCTGATTTTGAGAAAGGTGTAAGGTCATCTAAGTAAATGACAAGAAAGTCATGAATCTCCTTGGAAAAAGCAATGTCCATTGCTCTTTGAAATGTTGCCCCTGCATTTTTCAATCCGAAAGGCATTTTCACATATTTGAAAGTTCCCCGGGGGGTTTTGAATGTAGTTTTGTCTTGATCATCAGGGTGTACTAGGATTTGATTGAAACCTGAGAATCCATCAAGTAATGAGATCCTTGATGCTCCTACCACTCTTTGGAGAATGTGATCCATCTTAGGTAGGGGGTAGTTGTCTTTGAGGGATACTTGGTTTAAGTTTCTAAGATCAACACAAAGTCTTATTTCACCAGTTTTCTTTCTTGTAGGCACCAAATTGGAGATCCAATCAGAAAACCTGATTGGTGCTATGATACTAGCTTTAAACATTTTTTGTACCTCTTTTTCAATTGCAGGGAGGAGCATGGGGTTTATTCTTCTCAATTTTTGTTTAAATGGCTTTTGATTTGGCTTGAGAGGGATTGTGTGTTGAATGACAGAAGTGTCATAGGATTTTAAGTCCTCATAACCCCATGCAAAGACATCTTGGAATTATTTGAAGAGGTCAATGTATTTGGGCTTCTGATCAGGAGGTAGGGATGCAGATAATTTTATTATCTTGGGCTTTTCCATGGTTCCAATGTTGCATTCTTCAATGGCAGAGTTAAGGGGCTGCATTTTTGGTTTTCTAGGGACATCATTTGAATCAAAAATATCCTCAAGTGGGGCTAGGCCTGTTGGTAGAAAGTTATCTTTCAATTGTATAATTTCAGCCTCAGCAACAGCCATTTCTTCATAACCAATTTGTTGAATTTGTAGTATATTGTCTTTGTTGAAAATTGTTGGATGTAGGATTTGGTTAGCTGTTTTGGGTGATATTGGCTTATGATTCTGTTGATTAGGTATTTGTGATTGACTTTCTCTTTCAGGTATTTGTGATTGACTTGCTCTTTCAAGTATTTGTGATTGACTTGCTCTTTCAAGTATTTGTGATTGACTTTCTCTATCAAGTATTTGTGATTGACTTGCTCTATCAGTGTCAATATTTAGTCCTACAAATTCTTGTTGCAAGGTCAAGAAATTATTTATTTGTGCATCATCTTCAAATACTTGCCAGTCCTTGACATTGTTTGGGACAAAAGGTCTGTGTTTTACCTCAGCTGTGAAGCAATGGTGGGGCTCAAAAGGTAGCTTGCAGGTGCTTGCAAATGTGGCCAAGCTATGGGCATGCGGATTATGGGTTCTAGGAATTTTGGTAATCTGAAATTCAGTGAAGGAGTTTAGTATTTCAGCAACAACAGTCCTATAAGACCTCAATCTTTTGTCATTAGTGACAAAATTTCCCTTTACTTGTTGGATGACTAAATCTGAATCTCCCATAATTGAAACCTTTATGGCTTGTAAGGACTTTACTAGTTTAAGGCCTAGTAAGAGAGCTTCATATTCTGCCATGTTATTGGTGCATCTGAAATTTAGTCTATAGGCCCTACCTTCCGCATGACTGTTCTTTTTATTATGTACCCAAACTCCAGCTCCTGCCCCTAGTTTATTTACCGACCCATCAAATTCAAGGAACCATAGGATATTTTGTTCTAGGGAAGAGTTGATGACCTCTTCATGAGATGGAATTGTGAGTTGAAGTTCTGGTTTGTCCTCTGGTTTGTCTTTTAGGACTGTCTCATCTCTTGATTGGATCAATTTGACTTCTAGAGCAGCAGCTTTGTTTGATGATTGATCAACCATTATTTCTAGGGTAACATTTGGTTGATTGATGTCCTGCTCTTGTTTAGGTGTCTCAGTTTCTTCATTGTTTACAAGACCTGTGTTGTCATTGAAGAGAATGTATGAGTCTATATCAGAATGAACAGCATATATGGGAAAATTTTGAGGTTTTTCTTCACTGCTGACCATGTATTTCATAAGTGTTTCCCTGTATAGTCTTTTTGGTTTCCTAAAGACAGAGATAGTGGCATATGACATGTCTAACTGTAAAGAACCTTGGATTTTAGCCCCCCATGACCTTGATAACAGCATCCCATATTTGGGTGGGATATCAGCAACTACAACATCCATCAGGATTGTCTTATTGGGATATTGGACAAGTGAGACACAGAGATCTTTTATGAGACCTAAACACTTAACTTGGCTGGAGTCAAATGAGAATAGGTCCTTATATGGCCTTGTTATGTCTAGATTTAATCTTTCCATGACTGATTTGGGCATCAAATTGTGAGAGGCACCTGAGTCAAACATTGCATTGTGTAATATCTTATCATGAACATGTAAACTAACATAAAAGGGTAAGATACCTGCAACAGCTGCTTTTCCATCAACTTCTGGACCGAAAAGCAATTCTGGGGTGTCATCTAACACATTCACATTATCTTTATTACGAGTTAGCTGAAGGGACTTCTTGATTTGTTGCCTATAAATGTCATGTTTGGCCAGTTCTGAAAGGGGAACAGCTACCTTCAATTTTCCAATTTCAGCTTCTAAGTCAAAGGGTCTATCAGATTGGATCTTGGTGTTGTGAGTGGCAGCCTTTTCCTTGTTTACCAGGTCTTCCTCTTGTTTCTTGTCTTGATCTGGAAGCTTGTCCTTCTTACTCATTTCTTGAGAAGTGTTACTTAGATTGGGCTGCAAGGGTGATGTAGCCATAGGCTGTTGTTCAGTTATTTCCTCAACTATCACCTCATCTGTAATTGGACCAGTTTTGTTACTTGGTTCTGTGTCAATGGCTTTCTTAGGCTGGTGGCTATCCTTTGTTTTTTCAGGCTGTGTTACATTTATAGTTCTACTCCTTAGCTTATATTGTTTATGAACTTCATAAACAGCTGTGTCATAGCCTTGTTTAAATTCAAATGACTCACCTGACCTATTTTGGAATTGTTGAATATCATCATCTTCTTGACTTAGAAAGACTTGCTGCTCATCATTCAGGCCCATCAGGTTGATGTGGGTATCATCTGTTTGTTCATCTGAAGTGGATGCCTCAGTATAGTTTTCCTGGAAAGGAGGTCTTATGTCTGGGTCAGAACCGGTCTTGCCAACATTTGGGTTCTGGTTTCTCCTCAAATTTGGATTTCTGTTAGGGTTGTTTTGTGGTGCTTCCCATGATCACTTTCTCTCCACTGATTCTACTCTATCTCCCAACCTCTTCATACCAGTGAGTATTGCATCCAATTTTTGATCAAAGGTTGAGGGTTCATCTTTGAAGGTGGTTCTTTTTTCCAACCTTGCCCTGTTTCTCTTGGCAATTACGTTAGCCTCCACTGTGACAGCAACCTTCTGGGATTCTTCAAGGGTTTCAGGTGCTCTTTCCTTTAACTGATATGCCATATCAGGGTCAAAACCATCAAGGAATTTTTACAAGGCTAAATCAGGAGGAGGTCTTAAATTTTGTGGTATGGCATTATACACATTGTTGAATCTTGCATAATACTCTAAGACAGTCTCTTGGGGACCTCTTTTGATTTTATCATATTCACCAAGTATGTGCAAGGGATCTTTCTTCTTCTCCCATCTGTTAGTAAAGGCTTGATAAATCTCATCAGGGGTTGTGATGGAATTTGCAGCCAGGGATCTAAACAAGGTCCTTACATCCCCTGTCAAGCTCTGAACAACGATTCTCATTCTCACACTATCGTCGTCTATTTCATAGTTCTCAAAATGGTCTTGCATCCTCTTGGCATGCTGAATATTTGAAAAACGGCCAGTGGAGTCAAAATATGTGATCTTGGATTGGTACTCATGAGGCAGAGCTACAGCATTAGCAGGCAGCTGCAGGGGTGCATATCTATTAGCCATGTTTATAGGATTTATAGGATTGATTGGGACAACTGGGATAATATGAATAACTGGTACTACAGGGGTGATGGGAACAGTGGAAACCAAAGTGTTGGTCAAGGGGATATGTGCAGTGGATGGAGGTGTGAAAGAAGGACTTTGAGAGGTGGATGGTGAACTGGGGGAATCAAGGGTAGATCAAAATAGAACCTTGATTGGAGTTGGGACTGGTTCAGGATTAGCTATCTCAGGGCTTAAATCAGTAGGATCTCCCTGCTTTTGTTTCCTCCTGATGATTTTTGGCATTGTATTGGGGTTTTCAAAAATAGCTGGTGGATTAGGGTCGGGATTTGACCTAGTGTGCATGATTTCCTTTTTAGGAGCCAGCTTCTAAACTTCTTTTTGGTATTTTTAAGATATTTTTTAGTACTGTTTTAAGGGACTGCTCAAGCTTTTAAAACCATTGTCTTAGCAGACATCAGTTGAAAAACAATATGCTCAGGTTCCCAGTGGAGTCGCCATTTATGTTATCACCCAGGTTGTTCCCTATGACTCCCAAGGGAATACGGCCGAGGTAACCACTAACCAATCTTTGGATTGAAGTTTCTAGCCAAACTGTAATCAGAGAGGGCTCTCTCTTTATGATTTGTCTATGTTCTGATAGTGTTTTAGGCTAGTTGTGATGTTCAGAGTTTTGTTTTATGTTTTGGTTGAGGGATGCCTTCTGCATCAAAGGTGTAAGTGTTCAAAGAGCATTAGTCCATTGGGCAATGGAGTCTGTGGCTGAGGTTGTCTGGAATCTTGTGTAGATTTGCTGATACTGCAAGGCCATTTAGGTATCTCAAGGAACAGTTTTGAAATTGTGATTGTGAGGTGGGTTCAGACAGTGAAAAGAAATTAAGGATTTTCCACTAATCTTGGATGTGAAGAAGGGATACGTTGTGCAGGAGCAAACTTGAATTCCTGAAACAATAATCACTGTGAAAGCTATAGTTTGAAAGTGTAGCACTTAAGAATTACACCTTATGTCTATAATTGAAGAAAACATTCATAACATCATAGATTGAGCTCAGGGTGTTGTATAACAAGTCCTGAAACTATTCTTTTTCTATCCTGTCAATTATAGAATATAGTAGCGTGATTGAGCCATGAAAAGATAACAAAAACACATAACGAAAGTTTATAGAAGACTTATTGTGCCATGAGACTACGCAGGAATCCTGTAACATTTAGCAAACACTCCACAAAGACTCAGACAACGCAAAGCCTTCGAAATTCCATCAGTCTTTGTATTAATAATCTGGAAGTTTACAGCAATAGAAACTCTTGAAGAGCAATCAAACAACAACCCCTACAAGCTTATGCGAGGGGGGGATATATACAATTAGTTATACAAAATATCTGAGCGTTGAGTCATCTCAGAAATGAATGCGTTTACCAACTTTCAAGATATTTAGATAAGGAAGTTATTAAATCATTGAATACAAAGTAAATGCATCTTTATGCCTGTCACAAGATATTTTGGCCTTTGGAGGCCACCGAGTCGGTTGGAACGTTCTGCTTAAATGCTGGAAAATGTGCCTTTACGGCTCCCGCGTTGTAACTTCTCGGCCCCGTCACCTGTATCTGTCCATCTTGCTTTGCTGGCCGAATAGTTCTGCTGAGTTGGCTCAGCCCTTTACCTTTTCTTGCATCTTGATTTTATTGAGTTTACTGTGCATGATAATTTACGAATTTGCAAAAACAAAACTTAATTCATAGGCTCTGGCTTACAATATCAGTTGTATCATTTTGGTCCAGTATTCCTGTGTGGACAATTGGTGTCTCAGAATTGCCTCTAATGTTTCATCTGCCTCTGTGTACTTGTAGAAATTGGGAGGCACTTCAAATAGATGCTTGATTTCATCCATGATAAAAAATAAGTTCTCTACCCTGTTGTAGAGACTTTGTCCTGTTGCTGGCCCTGTTTCCTCTGAGGTGTTGGCCTTCTCTGTGATCTGACTTGTGGCAAAGGTGTTTACCCTTTTGGCATAGCTTTCATGCGAGAGCAGTCTTCCTGCATTGTTCAGTAAGCTTGGAAGACCTTTGTTCTGCAATGCCACAAACTTATCCATGAACCTATTGACCTCGGTCTGCATATCCTGGGTCCTTCTTTCTAGCGTCTGCACTAGATTTCTTAGTGTGAGGACCCTCTTTATCAACAAAATAGTCTCAGTCCAGTTAGAGATTCCCATTGTTTCCAACTGAGCACTTGTTCTATTATTAAGCACATTGATCATCCTGTTGGAAACTTCAGGCATATTGCCTAGGGCGGCCCTTGATCTCTGAATTTCCTTCTGTGCTTTTGCAATGAGCTCCAACTGCTCATGAATTGTCTCAATATATTGCCATTGGTCAGTGATGGACTGACCAATATTGGCCCATAGCACTGTCTTGAGCTCAGCCACTACTTTATCCAGTTTGAGCTCCTTCTCCAGCTCCTTTATCCTGTCTTTGAGGGCTTTTATTTCCCTGCCCTTTTCTGCCACAGTCTGCTTGGATTTGTCATACCTTTCGTTTACCTTGGCAAGGTTTTCCCTGGCCTCATTCAGTTCTGACATTTGTGCTTCCAAGGCCTGAATCTCATTCCTCAGCTTTTGCATGTCCAGGGTTGGGGCCTGCTCTATTTTCGGTGCTGGTGTTGAGGTAGAAGGTGTTGCCTGTTCTGTCTGCTGCATGGGAGGGGCAGTAGTTTGAGGAGGCTCCTCAACATTATTTCTGGAGGAGGATGAGATGTTTGACCTCCTTCCTTTTGCTGTAATGTTTCTTGTAATTCTGCCTTTGCAGCCTCTGATTCTCCCAGCTTCTCTTATGTTTGGATCAGCTGTTTGTACAAAGACACTAGCAAAGCTGAGGCATCTTGATCATGTCTTTGCTGGGCAACTTCATCTGTTTGAGGGTGAATTGTTGCTGGAATTTTGATCTTTCTCCTCAAAGCTGCCATGTATGCATCCCTTAATTTCAATATTTCTTGTATGCCCTTGATGTCCTTGGGATCATGCCCAATCTCTATGATTATATCTTCTAAGGACCTGATCATGTTGTCCTTTGCTTGAGAGGATGCTCTCTTCAACTCAAGTTGAGCAGCTGTATTATTTAGGCTATTTACTATCCTATAATTGTCCAATGTCTTGTCTGCCAAGGAGGCATACACCATCTCACCTGTTTTCTTATGCAATTCGATTTTGTCCATTGGGTGGATGTCCTTGGCAAGGACCTCAAGATTGGTCCTTAAGTAGTCTGAGGGGGACTGTGGTTGCAATGTAGTTGGCATGAAGTGACTCATGATCATCTTGCCCTCATTGACATCATATGCGGACATGAGTCTTTGCTGGTTAGTAGGAGCCATCTTCAACAAATGATTATATAGTTGTATTTTTATTGGCTCACTTCTCCTCTTTATGTCAATGAACTGTTGTTTAATGCCCAGTTCACCTTCTCTTTGGTCGCTTGAGGAGCTGACTTCTCCTCCCACTGTTCTGTCTTGTCCATGTTGGAAGGAACTTGCAGATTCTTCTCTACTAGGTGGGCCCATGCCCAGAGACTGTCTCATTGGCATTTCCTCCTCAGATAGGGGATTCATTCGGTGTCTTTTCTCTCCCTGATTAGTGGATTATGTGAGGGGAGTCTCTCTGTCCCTTTTCCTGCTTATATCCTCCTTTTGTGGGGTTTGGAGGACTAAGGCTTCAATAGTAGTTTCTTGCGTGGGAGGAACCATGTCCTAAGCCTGCTGCTCATTGAGAATTGGGGCCTCAGCTGCCTTTTCTTGCTGTAAGGGCTGCTCTTTCTCTTGCTCCCCCTGTTCTTGCTGCTGTCCCTGTTGTTGCTGCTGCACCTCCACATGAGGTGGTTGCTCTGGTTCCATTTCTTTTTCCTTGCCTTTGCTAGATGTTTGCTCAGCGGCTTTGGCTGCTTGCTGATTTGTTGTTGAGGAAGATGCAGCTGCTCCCTCTTGACTGCCTGGAAGATTGAACACCTGTGGACAGATTTCTAGGTCAGCCATCTTTTTCAGATTTCTTGGAGCTCTCTGATTTAACTCTTCTTGTGTGAGAGGCTCCTCTAAGGTTCCCCTCCTCCATTTCACTTGATTAGCATACTTTTCTATATGAGGAATCCTTACATGATCATAGCCAGACAACCTATACTTGACCCTTCTTACAGATATGAAGTGATTGGGGTCATAAGGTTTCCAAAGGAAACTGGTTTGCAGGCCAAGGGATTCTAACATTCTATCTGCCTCTTTCCAACCTTCCTCCTTTTTGTTGTAGACAAAGTGGCCTAATTGGTTCCTGACCTTGAGTTGTGCTTTCTTGCCTCTGACTAAAAAGTGTAGCACATCAGCATTCCCAAATTGCCTGAAGTATTCCAGGGCAAATAGTCTCATGGGCACATATTTGGGCAATTTGTATGGGGGCAACTCACACCCATATATCCTTATAACTGTGTGGTTCTGGTAGAAGTACCAGTCCCCAATGCTGTATAATTTAGACAACTGAAGTATCCTTTGCATATCATCAGTTAGTCTTGGAGGAGGTGAGCTCATCAATAGAGACATGGCTGGGTGGATGAAAAGATATATGAACTCACAGTAAGTATATGGAGAGTGAGCTCTGTGATGGAAGACAGAGGACAAATAAACCACTGACCTTGGATTGCCTTGGGCATCCTCTCTTTTCACAACAAACGAAAACATTTCATGTTGATAATATAGGATCAAGTGGTAGATGTAAGAGGTGTATCTGAACACCTTTTCTCTGGCCAAGTTCATCAACTGCTCATGTATTTTATCAGAGATATAGTTGGCATAGTCATAGCAGATTGGAGACTTGCCAGGAGCGAACATGAGCATGACCACCAGCACAGTTTCATCAACATGTTCAATTGAATTATAGCCCAGGATGGGGCTAATCATGTCTGCTAAATCTCTGCCCAATTGGTTGAAGTAAACTTGGTTGATAGGAGGATTCTGCACAGTGTCAGAGCCAATGTATAGCTGATTGAGTTTGGTGACCTGAGCATCATTCAATCTCGCTCCTTGATTTATCAAGACTATCAATGATAGAGGAACTAGCTTCTTCTGAGTCCTGAAGTGTAGCATCTCTTTGATGGCTTCAGGGGTGATATAGAAAACGACTGAGCCTGAAGGGTCAAGCACAGCCCTCTGAGTAGGGTCATAACATTCGGCACATAGGTGAATGAGGTCAGGGAACTGTTTGACCTGAGGGAGTTTGAAGATGGGGAGGAAAGAATCCCATATGACCAGCACATCTGTCCCACTCTCATGTTTAGTCTTCAATTCATTCAGCAGGTCGATGTGGAACTTGGTTCTCGATAGCATTTCCTATGATATTTGATAATCGAGGTCTGCTAGAGGTTGCCACTCCAATTCTCTCTGTGGGGAATTTAGTGGAGCAACATTCAAGGCCACATGAGCTACTGGTGCATCCATGATTTCTTTTTAGGATTCTATAGTTTACGGACTAGTGTTACTGTGCAGAGCAACACCAAAAGGTTTTCTTTGAACAGAAGGTGAATTACTCAGGAACAGAGGAAAAAAGGTGAATTGCAGCAATTGAAATACTGCTTAAAACATGAATAAGGCCAATGTTTGGCCTTAATCTCTCTTTTACAGCAATTTGGTATTTTTTTGGGTTACCAGTTCGCGATTGCGCGACCAGAATGCAGTTCTTATGGAAACTCAGGAATTCGAGGCTTAGCTGGTGAATTTCGGCGTTATAGGTGAAAATGAGGACCACGCACAGGGGATTTTCCGGTGAATTATATGTTTCTCGGTTTTTTAAGCTTTTTTATGGCAATTCACAGACAAAACAGGTGCAGGAAGGATTCACTGGGATAAATACCTGGTTTACAGAGAACAATGGTCACGAATGCAGGTTGAATGGCGCGCCAGCGGTCTCCAGGTTGAATTCAGCAGGTTGGCGGAGGCTCAGACGTGAAATTCATGCAGAGGATACAACAGCATTTTTTGCAAAAAGTGCACAAAATGCGACATTTCGGCCAAAATATGGTTTTTTCGGGACTTTGTCGCTGTTTTGGATGACGTCAGCATGACGTCATCAGATGGGTCAAAGTCGGATGACGTCAGCATGACGTCATTGGGTGACGTGGCGGCATACAAGAGGTCCACGGGGATGATGAGGTGGCAGACTGGTGGAGCGACTGGCGGACGGGGCGGTGACGTAGGCAGGTGATGCAGGCAGGGCGGATCAACTGAAACTGAGAGTGGTTAGCGGTTTCATATCGCACCGCTTATGATATGGAAGCGGGAATGTCAGAGGTACCTCCGATACGCTGTGGGGGTGACGCGCGGCAGAGGCCTGACGTCACCCTCTGACAGATATCGGAAGGAATCTTTCAGACGTCGGGGTCAGTCCGATATGCACGAGGGCCGTCGGATCAAAAGGTCCTGATCCGACGGTCGACGGATCGCTGAGGTGGTCGGATGATATGGGCGCGGGCGAGATTAAATAATATATATTTTGGGATTTGCGCTCGGTGGAGACCTTTGGAAAATGGCGGATTTGCATAGTTTTCATTGTATTTTCAAATGAAAATATATATTGCGCCCATACTTTGGATAAGTCGGAAAAAGTGGGTTTTCCGTGTATTTTTGTGAAATAGAGCGGGTTAAGGTTAAAAGTGGAGTTTTACAAGGTTTTTAGCAAATGAAGGGGTTAATGGTTTGGACAATTTCTGAAGGGGGACAAAGGGGTAAAGCTTAGGGCTTTTAAATTGACTAGATGTCAATTCAATCCCTGACAGTGAACATATGACTAAAGTGCCAAGGGGAGGGATATTTATACCATGCTTGGGGTTTATACACCATAGTGTTATAATAGTAGGGAAAGGGTAACATAGGGGAATTATATAATAGAAGTTAGGGGTTAATATGGATGAAAAGGTGAATGAGGAGTGAGATCACTAAGTTTATTTGAAAACCAATTAGCTTTAGGAGTAGATCAAAATGAAAAGATCTTTACATAGGAAATGTGGCTTTTAAAGGCATAAGAACCAGCATAAGACCTCAAAATCTTCCATGAATCTTAGCTGACTAAGGGATGTTAGTAAAAGAATGTGAAGGGGAAAATGGGAGGTTAGACATGCTCCTTTGCTTTTCTGCACATGATGTAGAAGAGGAGCTTCTCCATCCTCTGATTTGCGTTTGTGCCCAGTTTTTATACCCTCAATTGAAAGGGATGAAATTTCTACAACCCCATCTACCTACCCATCTACTTACCTAGCATTTTTTGTTTCTTCATGGAGGGTGCACTTAGACTTGCAGACCCTTGTGTGCCTTTTCTTTTCTTTGGCTTTTTCCTCTTGATTTTCTATCCAAGGCTACCCTTATTGCTTCCAAGGTCCCAGATTAAGCAGTTGGGAACCTTAGTTCTCTACCTAAGCTACTGGTCTGCCAAGATTAAACAGTTTGGACAGACTTCTTTCTCTATTCTACAACAAAAAATTGAAACATGGCATGATCCAGATTAGGCTGTTGGACCATCCATCAAAATTGGGACAACATCAAGCTATATACACACATTGTCTTCTCTTGGAAATATGGGATCTTTGCATCACCAAAGCAGAGCATATTTGGAACTTCCTTTTCCAATCATGAAATATGAAACCTATTGGTATAGGTGGCTAACAGACTTGATAGAATCTTGATCCATGAGGATATTGTAGCAAACTTCTCCTCCATAAAGAGCAAAATCGTGCATGCCTCGGCCTCTGATCACAAGCCGGTTGTGCTCATTTTGGACAAATGGGAAAATCAGGGTCCAATCCCTTTTAAGTACAACAAAATTTGGTACAGTCTTCAGGAATTTGATCAAAAAGAGCTGGGAAGAAGAGGTGTTGGGCTCCCCACAGTTTGTATGGGAGACTAAGCTTAAAAAGGTAAGAGAAAAAATTAAAACGTGGGCTAGAGAAGAAGCTGTGAAAGACAAGATTCGAAAATCAGAATTAAAAGACAAGCTGGAGAAATGGAACAAGGATAAGGAAAGTCAACAAGACACTGAGCACGATAAAGCCCAAGAAGCAGAATTGTTTGCGGCTCTATATCAGCAAAATAGACATGAAGAGGAGGAACTTAGACAAAAATCCAGATGTCTTTGGATCCAAGCTGGGGATAAGAACTCAGCCTTCTTCCACAACAACCTTAAGATTCACCGAGCAGGCAACCAAATCAACAATATCCATGTGGCAGGGTAGGAAATCAAGGGGAAAGAGGAAATAAAAGAAGCAGCGTTTCACCACTTTAAATCCCTCCTCACAGCCGAGGAACAGCAAGTGGACAGCGCTGATTTTCTTCATCAAATAAGCAGCAAAGTCACCGATCAGCAAAATAATGAGCTCGAAAAGGAGGTAACAGTGGAAGAAATAAGGGATGTTGTTTGGAGCATGCATCCGGAAAAAGCTCCAGGCCCTGACGGATTCACCATAGCCTTTTTTAAGAGCCACTGGGAGACAATCCAAAAAGATCTGGTACGTATGATCAAGAATGTTTTCAAAAAGCACAAACTGGGAGAAAATACAAAAACTTCACACCTGGCCCTTATCCCCAAGGAGCCAAACCCAACCTCCTTTGACAGATTCAAGCCAATTTCTCTATGCAACTCTTCATATAAAATCATTACCAAGATTTTGGCAAACCGGCTAAAAAAGATCCTTCCTTGTATCATTTCAGAAAACCAAGGGGGCTTCGTCCCAAAAAGACAAATAACTGATAATGTAATCCTCATTCAAGAAGCCATACACATCAGTGTCCAAAACAACGAAAGAGGAATGGTTATAAAATTGGATATGGCTAACACTTTTGATCGTGTTTGCCATCGTTTTCTTGCTGCAGTTTTACAAAAATTTGGCATCTCAGACAAGTTCATTCAGATCATTGAAGCATGTATTTCCAACCCATGGATTGCACCGTTGATTAATGGACGTCCCTGTAGATACTTTCGTAGCTCTAGAGGGTTGAGGCAGGGATGCCCGCTCTCTCCCTTCTTGTATATAATTATGGCGGAATCTTTAAGCATTCAGCTGGAAAATCAGCGTTTGAGAAGAGAGATTACAGGTATAAGAATCGCTCGGGGTGTCAAAGAAATTAACCATTCTCTTTTCGTCGATGACACCCTTTTGATTGGGGGAGCATCCAGTATAATTGCTAGAAGGTTCAAAAAGGTGTTAGATGATTTTCTAGCTGCCTCGAGAGGTATTTTGAATAATAGTAAATGCAGAATATACACCTGGAATGTGTCAAACAACATCATGCAAAGGATTTTCCAGTTCAGCAAAATTGGAGCCATTTTATATATTTGGGTTTACCTTTGGCCAAAGAAGGGATTAAGACAGAGACTTGGAACAAACAAATTGAAAAAGTAAGAGGGAAAATCCAAAGTTGGGGAATGATGTGGTTAAACTTGGCTGGTAGAACTATCTTAATTAAAGCACTCCTTTTAGCACTGCCTATCTACCAGTTTGCTTTAATTTTGGCTCCTGCTAGCATACATAAACAAATGGAGCTCATCATCAAAGGCTTCCTTTGGCGAGGGGGGGAGACAGGACTCCAAGAAGTTCAGCTTGGTTCGGTGGGATCAAGTCACCCTTCCTTTCGAATATGGAGGCATCTCCATCTGTCTCCCAAATCTAACAAACAAAGCTCTTGGTATAAAGCTAGTCTGGCGCATGCTTACTAGTCAGGATCAGTGGTGGGGAGAAGCCTTGGCCAGTAAATACCTCAACGGCCAGAGGTCTTTGTTGATTAATGGTCTGATCCTGGACCGCCCTTGCACTCAAATATGGAGACTTATCAAAAAATCCATCCTCCACATAAAATATCACTTCTCAAAGAATCCTAGAAATGGTGAAAACACCTCCATCTGGAACAACAGAATCATGGGAGCAGCCCCGTTAAAAGAACACCACAATTTGAATGACCTTCATGACTGGATGGAGGAGAAGGGCATATCTTCCCTATCCTCGATTTCATAGTGGAACCAAGATAGATGGACAACTTGGAAAAGACCACCTCTTCCAAGTCGTCTTGCTGATCAGTGGGAAGATTTGAAGGCACTTTTATATGGCTCAGCTCCGATAAACAAACAGAACAAGGATACTTATATTTGGGATCCCAGTGGAGGGGACTACTCTGTCAAATCTGGTTATAACTTCCTCCGCAATTATAACAACCTCGACAAGTGGAACCTCTGGACTGCTGTGTGGAAGAATGCCTCTCTTCCTAAAGTCAAATTCTTCATTTGGACACTATTAAAAGGGAGGATTCTTACTGCTGAGAATTTGAGGAAAAAGGGCATCCATGGGCCGTCAATGTGTGTTCTTTGCCTAGCCGAAGAAGAGAGCTCCCAGCATCTTTTCTTGAATTTCCACATAGCCAGACAGTGCTGGAAACAGGTTATCAGTCCCCTGGAAATGAATACTGATTCAATTGCACAGTTGTCTCCATTATTTAAAAATTGGGCACACAATTATCCTCATGCAAAACGAAATAAGGCAGCCATCTTAACTGTTTGGAAGTGCCTTCCCCTCTCTCTGTGCTAGCATATCTGGCTGGCCAGGAATAAGTGCATCTTCAAGGGGAAAAAACCTAGCACAGGGACCATTCTTGCCAAAACTTGGGCTCAATTAGCAGAAATATCCAACGCCAAAAGTATGCCTCCCCCTGATCAATCCAACTGGACACATACAGAAAAAGAATGGTACAATAAAATCCCTCTAAATGGCCTAACTAGAAATTATATTCCAAAGAATGTTGGTTACAAACAAGCAAATTGGAAGCTACGGGGAAGTGAAAGGGAAGTTGAGGAATGGATCAAAAACCAAAAAAAATTCAAACTCTTTTTTGATGGTGCTTCAAAGAACAACCCCGGAAGAGCTGGGGTGGGTGGACTAATCTGGGATCAGCAAGGTGAAACAATTATAACTTTCGAGTGGGGGCTTGGGACGTTGTCAAACAACAGAGTAGAGGCTTATGGCTTGTTAATGGGAACCAGCCTCCTCACAAAGCTCCAAGCCAAAGATCCCATTATTATAGGAGACTCTGTTATTATAATAGCAGCAATGGATTCTGGAAAAGACTTTAAAAACTTAGCCTTGAATAAGTTAAAGCAGAGAATAAATGAAAACATCAACCTGTTAGGGAAAGTGGTCTATAAACATGTTCTAAGAGTTCACAATCAGGCAGCAGATGCCTTAGCTAACAAGGCGGTGGACAGAGAGGTTGGGACAGCCAAAGAAAATAATGTTGTCTACGAAAAATCAATTCCATAACTAGTTTGCGGGGATGATACGGCCCAAAACAAAAGAAAAGCACTGGGATAGTCAGCATTCATGGGAAAAAAGGAAGTGCAGCATTATTTAGCTCCAAATTACGAACTCCAAGCAGATGACAGTCACAGATATCAAAGGAAATCTGCCTAGATCAGAGAAGAAAATCGTCCTCGTTCAGAGCAGTATACAGAGGATCCGCATGATTAAAAAAAATCGTCCTCACGACAAGACAGAAGTGGGCATCAGTCGTATCAAGTGCAGGAGAATCAGCTATGACTCAGATCGCAAGGTTTCAGCCATCAGAAGGAATCACGAGGATTTCCACTTCAACTCCTATAAGAAGCAACCCAGGAATTTGTTGTAGTGTTCATTGTTGGAGGTGTCCAAGGAGCAATAGCTTCTCATCTTCCCATCTGCACATTGGTAGAGGTATCACTGTCTCAAATATTTGTCTTTGTTATTTTTATGCTAACTCCTGGCCTGTCACTGTGGTTCAGCTTTCGCTAAGGGCTTTACAAGTTTTTTCAGTGGCGACAATCTATTCCACGTTGGTTTTTACCTCTACCTGCCTCCAGATCTTCACTCATCCTCTCTGTTTCTCTCCTCCTTCAGTGCCAAAAGTCTCTGTCCCCTCTTTCAGATTGATTCTTCCATGTTGTTTCACCTTTCCTCCCAATAGTCTTCTCTCCTACGGGCATCTGCACTAGCCAGCCTTTAGAATAAACCTGCTTCCCAAGCACTACCTGATCTACAGTAGACCTCTGTCCAATAGGAAATTTTCGAATATTACCTTCAGAACATTCGCTCTCTGCCCTCTCACATTCAGAAGACCTCAGGCTAAGCACTGAATCAAGGACAAGAAGAGAGTCCCCCCTGCATCCATCATGTCTGGCAACCCTTTGGATCGGATTGAGACCAACAACAACTGTGCACTCTGTAAGGCGCATTGCTTCATGATCGGATGCTTCATCAAATACTTCAATGAGCTCAACGTTGAAGTGGAGTTCGAAAATAAATCCAAGAAGAAGAAATTCGAGAAGCAGAAAGCAGAAATCGAAGGGCTAAAAGAGAAATGTCAACATTTGGAAGAAGCAGTTAGATACATCAAGACTCTGAATCAAAGTGAGCAAGGCGAAGCCTCAGCCAAGCCTAGTGACAAGAAAGACAAGCATCCAGATGATTCTTTCAATCAACTTTGGTGATCCCTTTGATAATTTTCCATGCAATATAAATTTTGCTTTCTATTAGGACAGTTCCTCTGGCAACATAATCGGTATGTTTTTTCAAATTTCAAGAAGCGTGAACAGTGACTTGGAAGACGGGACTGCATTCCCATTTTGTTCCACACCCACTGAGCTCCACTCTCTATATGTATTGGGACATAGTCACCCCCTTGTTGTTTTATAATATATCAGTAACCGATCTTGTCATGTTAAACACACATGGAAACAATAGAATTGGAAAGATAGATCATTCAGTACATTTTTTATTAACAAGAGATGTACATTTATAATACAACGTTGTGACTCTTGGGTTTCAGATCCCAAGGTCTCTTGGACTGCTTAGACTTTTCGGCCTCCACACTAACCCTTTAGGATTAGGTGTCCAACATTCCCCCCCTTAATCTGGAGGGTTATGTATGAGTCCAAGAAGAGAGCTGTAATACAAAATGTGCAAAAAATGCATGGAAGCACTAGGGTGAATGTGCTCTATGAAATGTTGGTATAAAGGGCGGTGGTTTAAGGATGACTACCAACACTGGAACGTTTAGTGCAGTTCCCGGAACTCTTCCAAAACTGGCAAGAAACTGAAGTTTTCTGCTAGAGGAAGTGATCCTATTGTTTTAAAGAGGGAAACCTTCAACCATAAAAGGGAGGTCTCACCCCACATAAAAGGTAAAACTTCAACCTGAAAAGGGAAGTCTCAACCTGTGATGGTTTAAGGATAACCAACAACTCTAGAATGCTTAATGTAATTCCTGAACTCTTCCAAAACTGGCAAGAAGCTAGAGTCTTCTGCTAGAGGAAGTGTCCCAGATTGCCAACTGAAGGCATGTTCAGGCATCTTTGTCTCTGGCTACAACTCTGAAACCGGTGTGGCAGGTTATGGCTCAGGCTCGCTTGATGTGACTTTGAAGCTTGTAGATGACCATCATTTCCCCCCCTGTCAGATACAAGGTGAGAAGATGGAGAAAACTCAACTGCAAGACTGTTCAATACTCTGGAACAAGTTCTGACATGTGTTTGGAATATCTTCTTTGTTGTTGTTGCCCATTGCCAAGAAGCGATCCATCCAAGATGAATCTTTGTTCTTGCAGGACGTTTGTTTTTGAAGCATATGTGTGAAGAATGGTTGGTTTTATGACAGTGCTTACATGGATGAAGATCAAAACAGTGATCTTTCAAATGGCCAACTCGGTCACAGTGTTGGCATTTTACAATCTGTGTTGTTGTTGTTGCGGTGGAAGAGGAGTAGAATCTGGAACAGCTGAAACTGAACTGTCATAAGGAGCAGGTGAACTGTCATAAATGAATCCAGCACTCTGAAACTGAATGGGCTTGGCATAGTCTGGAATATGAAAGGACAAGTCCTTGTCATATCCAAGACCAATTATGTTCTTGTTGTGGACAAGCTGTTCCCAAGGTCTGATGATGGGCTTGGGAAGTGCAGACTGAGTTTCTGCATCTGCATGTACAACTGCTGCTTTATTGGATTCTAAATCTGAACCAGCTGTAATATTATTGACTTGCTGTTTATGGGATGCAGTCTCAATGTTCTGAACAGAAACATGTTTAGAATGATGACTCCTCTGTTTTAATTCTTCTTGCTGAAGCTGAGATTCAAGTTGTAAAAAGTCAATCTTTTCATGTACATCTTGTAAACAACTATGAATATCGGTGAGAAAATCCTTGCTGATTTTGACTGTATTATCCATAGTAGAGAGTATTAGATTGTTCACTAACTCTAATATTGCACCGATTGGAGCCATTTCTAACCTCAAAATAATAAAACAATGAGGAAAAGATGGACACCAAATAAACTTATGGCAACAACTTCAAATCAGCTTGCAATAGATTCAACATACAGAGAATGGTGATATCCAGAAAATGGACTCCTCATTCAAAAAATGAATTTTCTTCAATTCACCTGAGAATTTAACTTCCAACAAAGCATGCTCCACTCTTCAGTAGGATCCAACTACATTCACAAAACGCATCATCACTAGTTCCTGCCTCTCAAGTATTTTGTTACAAGGTACAGCAGTTCAAGGATAGGTAGTCTAGCTGAATGTTTTAATAATTATAATATTCCCAACTGTACAATTATCACCATAAATTTGAACTGAATGCTGTTCTTACTTTCAAGTTCTGACAAAAAATATTCTTAAGAAATATCTATGCCCACACTACTCCCAGTGCTCACAAACTAAATCCTGTGTACAAGAATACTCTCCAACAAGTGTATGAAAGCCTCCTCATTGGCACGTGCAAAGAATTTATTCAAACAAGATGGTCAATATATATATATATATATATATATATATATATATATATGCTGGTCAATCATCAGCATCATTCAAGCCATAGTTCAATGGGACAGCGCATTCAAAACATATGCTAGTCAATGTAACCACAACGCACATATACAGATTTAGCGCACATATAAACCACGCATTAATACAAGCCACAGCAAAAGGAGCACTGCACGATAGCCTCGTTCTGAAACACCGCTATCTCAAATAACAAGGAACAACGCATACAACATTCAGGTCTTTGTCAGCACCATTATCTCAAAAAAAGGAGGAGCGCTGCACGATAGCCCCAACTCCAAAAGATCTATTAAAAATTTTGCAATTAAAGCTCTGGCTTTGAAGAAAGCACTTCTGAACCTTTTAGCCCTTCTATGTTGAAAATTTGCCAACGGGCTGGCCTCTTGAGTTTGAGGGAAAAGGAAGCACCGAGGTTAACGGAGAATGGTTTCCAGTTTCTGCTGATGGAAACAAGTTCTCAACTCTGGCAGATCATTAGAGAGTACATCTCAACAGCTGAGGATAGAGGAGTTGATGCCGCAGACTTAATTTCTTTTCTATTTGAGCTTAGTTTCCATGCCACTGGTCAGGCTTACAATGTCAATACACTCACAAAGACGCAACTGAAGGCTGTGGAGGAACTTGTTGTACTTGGCTTAGTGCGATTTCAGCAGGGTATGAAAGAGAAATGGTTTATACCTACAAAGTTGGCTACAAGTCTAGCATCGAACCTCTCAGATTCATCATCCCGGAAAGCAGCTGAGGGATTTGTGGTTGTGGAGACAAATTTCAGGGTATATGCATATTCAACATCTAGATTACATAGTGAGATTCTACGCCTGTTCTCAAGGCTTGAATATCAACTTCCAAATCTAATTGTCGGAGGAATAACAAAAGAGAGTTTGTACAAAGCCTTTGCAATTAAAGCTACAGGATTGAATAACGCACGTCTGGACAACTTTTCACACGCATATATATGAACAATTATATATGAACAGTTACACTGGTATCAGAGCATGGTAGGCTTCCAGAGATACTTGTGGGTCGGCCTCAGATCGTTGACGTTGCTGAGATTCGAACATACGATCTTCCGCAGTCTCCCGTGCAGTATAATCTCTACTCCGAACAGAACCTTGATCTGCGATATCAACCTCAAAACTCATACAACACTGAAGAAAAAAACTGTTGACTAGGGATCTGTTGCTATTCGCCGTCCAGCCAGTGACAGTAGAGGCAACAGATTGTAATTAGACCCAGCAGAGGTAATACCGGATGTGAAACGGTAGATTACCAAGCCGCGTGCGACATTACTGCCTGTGTTGCTTTCAGGTATATGATACAATAGTTGTTCCACTGTGATATGTGCAGATTCAAACAACCACCTCGCCGGGGTCAGATATATGTTTGAGAACCGGTGGTAGGAGCGGCAGATTCAACGTATCGTATGGACAACGTTGAAATACATGGAATGTATGGAATAACCCGGTGTGAAGAGAAAGACGATGGGTGGTTCCAGCAACGTGTTCAACGTTCAGGGGTCGCCTCTAGCTTGGAGTCATGGAATTTTTAACCCTTACAAATGCTTATTCAAACTTCAACCCAGCATCATGAAAATCAAAGGTGGTACTTTACAGTAGATACCACAGCGAAGTCGGAACACATTATATATAAAAATACCAAATTTCAATACATCTTATGTAAAACGTTGTTTAGAACGCAGACCATACGACACAGTCACACCAACACTCCAGCATATTCATAACATAGACAGCCATTAAATATCGGCATACCATTCTTGTAGGGAGGTCGCCTCCGACTTTAATGCACCTCCATTCCTTCCCGTTCTGGCTGTGTATTAATATTTCTTTCCTTTCCGCAGCGAAAAAATAGTCTCTGTTATAAGAAAATCCGCTAAATCCCTGCATTTCCTGATGCCCAGGGCCATCGCCATTGTTGTAACGCTCTATGTTTGAACCATCGTTGCCGGGCAAGATTCGTTTGACGTTGATGCAACGGTTCTGCGTATTCTGCGAACAGTCAGATGACAGTGACAGCGACAGCTAAAGAAATTTAAATTGTCAGGACAACGCTTTTTTTTTTTTACAGAACTTTTAAAAACAGTAAAGAGCGCAGGCATAATTTAAAGGACAGAGGGCGCAAGTAACGCAGAAGAGAGAGAGCGCAGGTATGATTTCCAGGGTCAGACAGAGAGGCTAAAAATAGCCAGAGTCAGCAGATTTCTAGCAAACAATGAATTAATGGAGCTTTATGGGTAATGGGCAGAAGTGCAGGACTGACATGCACATAACAGGCCATAGAAAAACAAGCGGCTTTGATACCATGTTAAACACACATGGAAACAATAGAATTGGAAAGATAAATCATTCAGTACATTTTTTTATTAACAAGAGATGTACATTTATAATACAATGTTGTGACTCTTGGGTTTCAGATCCCAAGGTCTCTTGGACTGCTTAGACTTTTCGGCTTCCACACTAACCCTTTAGGATTAGGTGTCCAACATGTCAAAAAAAAAAAAAAAAAAATAACAAGCATCACCGTGACCCTCGTTATCATAATTAAATTTGCGTGTCTCGCTGTCGAAGCTTGGTTCACATGTCGCGCAACCCATGACTTCTCCCCACGTCACCCAGGTACGTCATCAAAAGGTAATATTAAATTATCTTTATTTGGTAATTATGGAAATTTGACATGATTTTTGAAGGCCGAGGACAGCTATCATATTTAAGTTGTGGGGGGAAGCGAATCATATTGCGAGATGACCTTCGCATGATTTGTGATTATTCAAAAAAATCCTGCATGATGACCTGGTAGTTATTGTTACTTAATGCCGATTATACCAAAAAGGGAAAGTGTATCTTCGACAAGACCTCCCATGGCTCACCATTAATAAGACAAATTTACCGTGCAGTACGAATCATGAGTCAAAAATCTCAATTCGAAATCCTCACCTGCGCCACCCTACCATTTACCCTTGCTGGAAGCGCTAAATCCCCATTCAGAGCGCTTAAAGAAATGGAAGATAACAGTGCAGGCTGAAACAACTAGGTTTTGGGTCTACGACCCCAGAGCGTCTAGAGGAAGGGAGAAGGAGGTGAAACAACACTAAATTTTCATAAGTAATGGGTGGAGCAGCAATATGGCATGAACCAAGGTCCACAGAAGTTTTGGAGGATTTCTCTTAAGCATGCCAGATTTTCAAGAACGCTGGCTGGTTCGAATTCTTTCGGATATTGGAGGGATCAGACAGTGGTGTTGCCATGGAATTTTCAAAGAATTTGGAGAAAAACTAGACAGAGGTCAGAGGGTTGACGCTGGAGGTCGCAAAAGAGGTGATTGCTAGAGTGAAAAGATTACCAGTGGAAAGAAAGAGGTGGTTCAACAGGAAGGTTAAGGATCCCTCCTTGAAAGGGGATTTCCTCTAAGAATAAGAGTCGTTGGTAAAGAAAGGAAGGGGAATTGATAGACTGTCACTCCCTCAACCATGGGCTGATGCTGCCCTCTACCTCATTAAGAACATTACTTTCAAGGGAAGGGAAACAATTGTGTTTAATTACCACTTTCCATTGCTAAACCATCTCTGATATCAGCGGCTGACCAATCTCTGTTACTTCTTGCTGGGAAACATTAGGCACATGGTTGCAGCTATGAAAACAGCGGCACATCCAGAAACGTGTGTCACCAACCATGGCCTTATCAAACTCATTGTTTTGGATGCCTTGAGCCTCCAGGGCAGGAATTGGGAAGAATTCATGGGGAAGAAGCCCAGGACCACCCGCGGGAGGCAAACCGAGACGTCTAAGGAAGCTCCAGTGATGACAAAGGAGCAACCCCAATGCTCGACAATAAGAGTTGGTAAGAGGCCAGTTGACAAACCAATTGGTGACAGGCGGCCGAAGCAGAGGATAAGGGTTATCGGGCACCCAGAGTCGCCATCCATGTCAAGGAAGAAAAAATAAGTAGCAGAACCGAAGGACAAGGAGTAGGCTCAGCCAGAGGAACCTTCTTCACCTGGTAAGAGCGAAACCCAATCCTTGTTGTTAAGAATTGAAAATTTAGAAAAATAAAATAGAGAGCTAAGGGAACAACTAGCAGAGGGAAAGGCAGAGCCAAGAGCCCTAGGGCTAGAAACTTTGGCTGAGGTTGTGGCCAAGGCCAAAAAGGGAGATGTTTCGGGCACTGTGTGCACAGCCTGTGCTGAGAAGCTAGTGGCAATAGGATTTAAAGTCTGTGTAGCAGACACCACCTCGAGGGAGACACAAACTAAAATCTGGAAAGCTAATACACAAGAACCTGTCGAAGACGTTGCTGTTACACAAGAAACAACAACTTAGACGGCATAATCCATAGAAAGTGATCGGGTGATGGATACACAAGATCCTTTGGCTGACACTATTGCTTCACCAGAACCAACAGTGGAGGAGGAATTCAGCCAAGGGAAGGAAGGAGAATCTAACATCCATGATACTGCGGTCGACACTATTGTTGCATAAGGACCAGCAGTGCAAACCGAAGCCTACCTGGGGGAAAACGATATATAGAAGTCTGTGGATAACACTATTGTTACACAAGAACCAGCAGTGGAAATGGAAGCTATCCAGGAAGATAAGGAAACTGTGACAAAATCCACTGACAAAGTTGTTGTTACATAAGAACCAGTAGCCGAAGTGGAGCAGTTTCACCCTCAGGAGGTTGTTACACCTTCAATTGATAGTGCATGTGGGAGAACACTGAGTCCTGATGAAGGATGGTGTTCTGAGAAGATGTTATTGTTACCAGAGCTGCAAAAATGGAAGCAACAGGTGCTCTCTCTACAAGAGGGGGTGATCTCGCTCCAAGCTCACAAGAAGATGATGGATTCCCTTAGAGAGAAATGGCTAAAGGAAGAATGGGAAAGAGAGTGGGAAGCACGAAGGCACAAGGAAGCTATAAAGAAGAAGTATGAACAATTGTATTAGCTAAATCGACAAGGCTCGGACCTGATGAATGATAAGACTAAGCTCCATGACCTTGCCCTAAACCTGCTAGCATGCAGGAAGCCATCCCCGTCATATCCAGTGTTCCTCTAGGAACGTTATTATTTATTTCAATTAAAAGCGGTTTTTGAGAATAGGTCCTATTTGGGTTCTTTAACTTGTATTCTTCAGGATATTTTTTGCTCCTACAACTTTGATGACCAGGGCTTGTTGTGCGAACTATTTTTACATAATATCATGTGTGAATATGTCAGCACGAAGATGGTAGCGAGTGTCTTCTCCTATATGGGAGATTTGCAATTGCAGGCCTTCCTTTCGTTTATGAGGAATCAGATTGAGTGGCATCAGGCCATGAAATCAACAGAAGCTAACAAGGAGAGAACAACATTGTGGGTCATAGTCGAACTAGGAACGGTTTACGAACTCCGACGTGAATTTAAGTTGTTCCTGAGCACTCCAGAAATCAGAGAACAGTTAGCCACCTATAGGAAAAGGATCATTAGGATCTGCCTCAACCTGTATTCAAATATGAAAAGTCGAGCGTTAGTAGGATGTCTTAGGCAAACTGAGGCTTGTAGCTGTTGTAGCTCTGATCCAAAATATATATGATAACATAAATAAACCCAAGAAAGAACAAGATCAAAATATATAGAAATGATTCTCTTTATTATGAAAACCCTTATGGTAGGGCAACACCATACATTCACTCCTTAAGGAAGGAGAACACTCCAAAAGCCATATTCATGTTCATACAAGAATACTTCTCTTCATCTTCATCTTCATATCTCTCCATGTGGAGTCTCTAGCCTCTATATAGGCCTTATACATACAATACCATGGGTCATTACCATGGTTCCCTCATACCATCAACTAATACCATGGGCCCATTACATTATTATTAACTACTTGTGGTCCCTTACATGACATGGGTTAACCACCTTATTTATTACTATGGCCCATCCCATTATTACATTATTACCTTGGGTACCCCCCTTGGTACCCCATATTATCCCCCCTAGGTACATAACATTCCACCCCCCTAAACATGTTTCGTCCCCGAAACATGGGAAGAACATAAATAATAAGATCTTCTCAAAAGAGTAGTCCACTGATACCATGCACGTGCATCTAACCATCCAAGAGAAAGGTGAACCCTCGATCTCGCTGGTGCCTTGCTCGCTTGAGATGGAAGTTGACCGTGGCAGCTCTTCTGTGTTAATGTGTAGTAGGTGGATCGTCTCTCCTTTCTATCCATCATGTGACTACTTGGTTTCCTTGATGGTTGTCTTGCGGGGTGATGTGGGTGATGATATGTTGAAGTTTTAACCCACGATGGCTTTTGCTTGACTTCACCCTGCTGTGGTGCCTGTTGTGGTGTCTTCTTTTTCAATATGACTTCAACCACTGAGCCCTCCTCTGATGTATCATCACCTGTAACCTTTTCTTCTGCAGCCTCTGTTTGTGTTTGATTGTCGATCATCAAAGGCTCATCATCTGATATGTCAGTCCCTTGAACATCTTCTGCTTCAGCCTCCATGTGCTCTACCTGTTTATGGATGGACATATCCTGTAATGTTATTTTCTTCTTTTTGTACCATAGCTTCAGGAATTTCTTCTGCACATTAATATTGATAGTACCCATGGATTCCATCCAAGGATATCCCAAAACAACATCCATATTATCCATCTCTGAGGCATAAAAATCACCATGCAACACATATTTATCAATAGAAATCTTCAAATCCTTGTACACTTGAACATCCTCATTATCAACCTGTGTATGTTCAATTTGTTTTGCTGGGACTTGCAATTTTTTTGCCAAATGAACACTGATAAAATTATGTTTACAACTAGGATTGATAGAAACAATGATCTTCTCTTTCTGAATCAATCCATGAACCTGCAATAAGGAGATACCAGCAGAAAATAACCCTTTAGGTTCCTTGGTTTCCTTCGTTCCTATAAAAACAAAATCTTTGCTAGGCTGTGTGTCTGTCTGTGTGAGCTTATCCACAAGATTAGCTTTTCGGTCAAAGCGGTCCATAAGAGCTTTAGTGAATTTGTCCCAAGTCAAGGGCCAACGATAGCGACGTTGATACCCTTGCCACCATTTCAATCTTTCATTGTCCAAGTACATTGTTCCCAAATTCAGCTGAGTCTCATCATTCATGATGTAATTCAATCTAAAACATTTATCCATTTGTGCTAGCCATTTGGCTGGATGAGAGCCATCAAATGGATATAAGTCATTCAAATTCAGATCTCGGTCCGCCATCACAAAAATTGGCGAAAAATTGAAATGGTCACAGTTTCGTCAATATTGCTCAGAATCCTTATTATGACCTGTTTTCAGAAATGGAACAATCATTCTGCATCTGCCCATGTAATAGAAATCCTGACCCAGGCACTAGAATTCCAGATCTGCGCTGCAACTCTCCCGCCGTAACCCAAAATTTCTGCAAAAAGAGCTGATTTTAAATCAGCGATATCTCCCTCATCCGGACTCCAATTCGACTGATTGTTTTTTTGAAATCATGTGTTTTTTCACAAAGATTCCAGATCTAAAATTATATCTTGCAGATCTAGCACCAAGAATTCTAGATCTGCGCCGCAAACTCGTTGTCTTGAAAATTGTCTGCAACCCCACTGATTTTTAAATCAGCGATATCTTCTTCATCCGGACTCCGATTCAACCGATTTTTTTTTTGAAATCGGCTATTTTTTCACCAGGAATACAGATCTGCAATTAGATTTTGCTGATCTTGCACCAAAACATACATATCTAATCTGCAATTTCGCCACCCAAAAATCCCTGCAAAAATAAAAAAAAAATCTCGACGGTTTGCCCAAGAAAGTGCTCTGATACCACTTGTTGTAGATCTAACCCAAAATATTATAGATCTGATATAAAAGTATAAGATAATGCAAAGAAACCCAGAAATAATATGAAAAGAGTCATTATTGATCAAACCCTTGAGGTAGGGCAACACCATACATTCACTCCTTAAGGAAGGAGAACACTCCACAAGCCATATGCCTGTTCATACAAGAATACTTCTCTTCATCTTCCTCGTGGAGTCTCTAGCCTTTATATAGGCATCATACATACAATACCATGTACCATTACCATGGTTTCCTTATACCATCAACTAATACCATGGGCCCCTTACATTATTATTAACTACTTGTGGTCCATTACATGACATGGGTTAACCACCTTATTTATTACTATGGCCCATCCCATTATTAAATTATTACCTTGGGTACCACCCTTGGTACCCCATATTATCCCCCCTAGGTACATAACGCTCTTTTTTCAGAAATTTTGGATGACGGCGGGAAAGTTGCAGCACAGATCTGGAATTCTAGTGCCTGGATCAAAATTTCTATCACATGGGCAGATGCAGAATGATGGTTCCATTTCTAAAAACAGGTCATAATAAGGATTCTGAGCAATATTGACGAAACTGTGACAATTTCAATTTTTCGCCAATAAGTGAATTTTTCTCAAACTCTCTTCATGGAGAAGCTATATTTTACAGGGAAATATAATGGTCCTACTATTGAAGAATTCATACAAAGATACAAGTCCACATATGGGACATGTTGGAGGATTCCAATGGTGTTTAATATGAGAGATGAGGCTGAAAATTGGTGGTTATCACTTGACCACCAGCAGTTGACCAACATTTCAAACGCAAAATTTGAAAAAGTCTTTTTGGACAAATGGTCTCGGGCCAGAAAAAAGGAGAATGAGACACATAAGGGTTTAATTGCTATGGGTGTCTCCTTATTGCAGGTTCATGGATTGATTCAGAAGGAGAAAATCATTGTGTCTATAAATCCGAGTTGCAAGCAAAATCTCATAAATGTCAATTTGGCAAAAAAATTGCAAGTCCCAGCAAAACAAATTGCACATACACAGGATGATGATAAGGATGTTCAAATCTATAAGGATTTGAAGCTTTCTATGGATAAGTATGTGTTTCATGGTGATTTTTATGCTTCAGAGATGGATAATATCGATGTTGTTTTGGGATATCCTTGGATGGAATCTGTGGGTACTATCAATATTAATGTGCAGAAACAATTCCTGAAGCTATGGTATAAAAAGAAGAAAATTACATTACAAGATATTTCCATCCATAAACAGGTAGAGTCCACGGAGGTTGACGCACAAGATGTTACAGGGACTGACATATCAGATGATGAGCAGTTGATGGTCGACAATCAAACACAAACAGAGGCTGAAGTAGAAAAGGTTACAGGTGCTGATACATCTGAGGACGATTCAGTGGTTGAAGTCATATTGAAAAAGAAGACACCACAACAGGCACCACAGCAGGGTGAAGTCAAGCAAAAGCCATCGTGGGTTAAAACTTCAACATATCATCACCCACATCACCCCGCAAGACAACCATCAAGATGGAAACCAAGTAGTTACATGACGGATAACGAGGAGAGAAGATCCACCCACTACACATCAACACAGAAGAGCTGCCACGGTCAACTTCCATCTCAAGCGAGCGAGGCACCAGCGAGATCGAGGGTTCACCTCTCTCTTGGATGGCTAGATGCACGTGCATGGTATCAGTGGACTACTCTTTTGAGTAGATCTTATTATTTATGTTCTTCCCATGTTTCGGGGACGAAACATGTTTAAGGGGGGTGGAATGTTATGTACCTAGTGGGGATAATATGGGGTACCAAGGGTGGTACCCAAGGTAATAATGTAATAATGGGATGGGCCATAGTAATAAATAAGGTGGTTAACCCATGTCATGTAAGGGACCACAAGTAGTTAATAATAATGTAAGGGGCCCATGGTATTAGTTGATGGTATAAGGAAACCATGGTAATGGTACATGGTATTGTATGTATGAGGCCTATATAAAGGCTAGAGACTCCACGAGGAAGATGAAGAGAAGTATTCTTGTATGAACAGGCATATGGCTTGTGGAGTGTTCTCCTTCCTTAAGGAGTGAATGTATGGTGTTTCCCTACCTCAAGGGTTTGATCAATAAAGACTCATTTCATATTATTTCTGGGTTTCTTTGCATTATCTTATACTTTTATATCAGATCTATAATATTCTGGGTTAGATCTACAACATTTTAAATCAGCGATATCTCCCTCATCCGAACTCCGATTCGACTGATGTTTTTTTTGAAATTTGGTATTTTTCCCCAAAGAATCCAGGTCTGCAATTAGATTTTGCAGATCTTGTACCAGGACGTCAAGATCTGCACCGCAATGTCGCTGCCCTAAAAATTGTCTACAACCCGACTGATTTTTAGATCAGCGATATCTCCTTCATCCGGACTCTGATTCGACCGATTTTTTTTTTGAAATCAGGTGTTTTTTCCCAAAGAATATAGATATGCAATTAGATTTTGCATATTTGGCACCAAAACGTACAGATATGATCTGCAAAGTCGCCGCCCCAGAAACCCTGCAAAAATGAAAAAAAAAAAATCTCCACGGTTTGCCTAAGAAAGAGCTCTGATACCACTTGTTGTAGCTCTGATCCAAAATATATATGATAACAGAAATAAACCCAAGAAAGAACAAGATCAAAATATATAGAAATGATTCTCTTTATTATGAAAACCCTTATGGTAGGGCAACACCATACATTCACTCCTTAAGGAAGGAGAACACTCCACAAGCCATATGCATGTTCATACAAGAATACTTCTCTTCATCTTCATCTTCATATCTCTCCATGTGGAGTCTCTAGCCTCTATATAGGCCTCATAGATACAATACCATGTACCATTACCATGGTTTCCTTATACCATCAACTAATACCATGGGCCCCTTACATTATTATTAACTACTTGTGGTCCCTTACATGACATGGGTTAACCACCTTATTTATCACTATGGCCCATCCCATTATTACATTATTACCTTGGGTACCACCCTTGGTACCCCATATTATCCCCCCTAGGTACATAACAGTAGCGTTGAGTTACAAGAAGGGGATCCTTTTGAGTACAGGAACTTTTTGGCTACTATTACACATGTGCCTGAGTATGCTAGGATTGTGCAAACACTAGGGGCGTTCTGGGTTGACCTCGGATTCAAATTTCCTTTCATTTGGTTGCCAGTAGAGGAGTATCAACGAGACTACGACCCTATGTGACTATGAAGAGGAATCTTGGCCACGCCAATTGATGACCATTCAAGGGTTTAGAGCTCCGGGCGAAGACACTATTGGTGCCTACAATTTCACAGACTTGCATTGGGGGTACAGTAGGAGCAGCTAAGATTCTGCATGGGGACATGCAGTTGCTTCAGTCGAGGGGATATGTTGGATGTGTATTTTTACCTATTTTCTGCACATTCTTTCCCTGATTTTGACCCTTCTGTCCTCCAGGCCTATGACTTTATACGACCAATTTGCCTATTTTCTCACCTTTATAATCTATTCTACTGTTATGTTACTTTTCCATATTTTACTGAGTAATGCGATGCTTTATTTCTTTTTGTGGCTAACTAGGAGAGTATTGAAGAAGTATTTTGGGAAGCTCTTCTTCTTTTCAGGTGATGACTCGCGAGAACAGGGCTAGGAAGTAGACAGACACCGCAGATTAACTACAAAGAATGGTAGAACAGTTCATTGTTTCACATTGGATGTTGTTACAAGTTGTTGTTACACATTGGATGTTGTTACAGTCTACTGTTAAATATTGAATATTGTTACATATTGGATGTTACAGGGTATTGTTACACTACGCATTGATACAAGAGTCGGCTGTTATGCCAAAAGTGTTGTCGCTAGTAGATCTTAGTTCCATCTTCCTGTTCTTTTGTACCATTGCCTTGTTACCTTTGAATATACCTGTTGTACTATAAGTTTCCTTTTACCAAAATTGAATTGACATGTGAGTGATTTTCCATCAAGGACAACACTTGTAATATAATGCCAACAGGGAGCACATGCACATGAAAATGAAATTGAGAATCAGGGGTTCTCGTCCTTTCCTCAACCTTTGTCATTATTTCATGTGCAATCTTCTTTAGATTCTAAAGTCTTAATGCAAGTTAGTGATACAGATTGGATGTTTCGAGTTATAGGCTACTTGACTAATGGAGGAGTTGTCTCTACCTGAATTTAGCTCTTACTACAAGGTTTAAGAATATGTTATTCCTTTGCAGCAGCTGGAACCTATTAAACACGGATTAGTGGAATGAACTGGAATCTACATAAAACATGGAATGTGAAAAAAGGAGGAGGAAAAAGAAAAAAGGGGGCGGTATCTATACTAGAAGAGGCCATACTGAAATTGAGTAGCAAGGAATCAACCTTAGTGGTGGAAGAAAACAATAAATTCAATTAGCACTAGTTGTTTACCAAGATATGAATATTTTCCTTCTAGAAGTTATCCATGCCCATAGTGGTTCTGAAATTTGTAAGGGAAGTTAAAGAATGATGTGAGAGAATAAGATTCAAAGAGGGAAGGAAAAAGTGCAACCAACACTAGAGATGGAGGATAGGTCCACTACTAAATGAACCAACACATTGTCACATTAAAATATTTTACCAGTAAAGCTATATGTAGAATTGCAGAGGAAGCATGATTAACATGCGTTACATACACCAATGATAGATAGAAATGCATGCTAGTAGATATCATTAGGTTTACAGATATGTAGGGATTCACTAATCAATGAACCTAGTGTAAACAGGGATGTTACAACACCTGCAGAATATGGAACGAATTATCAGATGCCTTATATAAATATTGGAGTTGATTTTTATATTATATGTTGGAATAGACTCATTTGGCTCAAACTTATTTGTGATATCACTACTCCTGGCACAGTTTTATTATTGCAATGGGATCATTATAGAGATGGAATAGATGGTATTATTATAATACAAATGGTTGAATGAATAGTTTTGGAATATAATGATGAATTCAATACATGCCCCAACATCGATTACAAAGCCCCAACATAAAATAAACTCCAACATTCATAGTGAATGGAGCATTACACATTTACTGGATACTTAATAGAATTTGAATGGAGTGTTGCCGAATTAATATGCTTAACCTATATCATGTATGGATGAATGATTTTATTTGGTTCGACTATCATTGGGTGAATCATATTATTTGACACTGGAATATTGACTATCGAGCAGCATTCGAGGAAGAATGGTAGGATGTAAATTCATGGTTCAATTATTCAAAGCTACCTATTAATTTAATGGATGACCATGATAATATAATGCATTATTTAAATCACTACATCCAATGTTGAAATTGAAAGACTTCCCTACAAAATATTACAGAGGTGTCCCCGACATTGATTTTGCATCTCAATGGTGTGTAGAAGAGGTGATATGGAATTGCAAAAGCGTTGAAGCATAGCATTGAATAGTCTCTCATAATATTTTTTAGGTTTTTGTGCCATAGTAGTCCTAAAGGTCAAGTTGTTGGTAAAATTCAAGGGAGTGTTAATGCAAAGTTTAAAAATGCATGGTTGAATGCAAAGTTTATAAAATGTGTTTATATAATGCAAATTTTATTGAATGGTTGAATCCAGAGTTTATAAAATGCGTTTATATAATGTGTTTATTGAATGCAATGTTAATATAATGTGTTTATTGAATGCAATGTTAATGAGTTATCATGTTCCATTATAAGACAACTATTCACCATAAGGCAATGTTTATATAATGTGTTTATTGAATGCAACATTGTTCCATTATAAGACAACTATTCACCATAAGGCAATGTTTATATAATGTGTTTATTGAATGCAACATTGTTCCATAGACAACGCTTATATAATGCATTAATATGCAACATTCCATTCACTGGTGTGGCTACAACATTAATATCCAGCGTTAATGGACAACGTTAAATATGCAACATTTCATCCTCCATATGCAGCGTTAATACGCAAAATTCCATTCATTGGTATGGCTACAATGATAATATGAAGTGTAGATGGACATATTTCAATATTCAGTGTTTCATCCTCCATATGCAACGTTAATATGAAACATTCCATTCACCATATGCATAATTGATATGCAGCATTCCATTCAACGATTTTATCATGTCCTTTCAAACTCTAGTGTCCAATGGCATTATATATGCAGCTTACAAACATTAAACTCCATTGATATTAAATCCAACATTTGTTGGCTTATTAACTCCAACTTTCAACTCTAGCATCTTCTTCTAGCATTCTCATCTTAAACTCCAACGTTATTATTATACTATTTGATAACAACATATGGGCTGGCACATAATTTGAGAGCTACGATTTGGAGAGGAGCAAAATATATATATATATATATATATATATATATATATATATATATATATATATATATATATATATATATATATATATATACATATACATATACATATACATATACATATACATATACATATACATATACATATAGGAGAGCATTTATCATTGAGATAATGTTTATATGTCGATTCAAGAGACTTCCTTTATTGTTGGGAGAGTGTTAATATTGGAATGAGCATATATATATATTTGAACGATATATATTAAATCATTTATGATATATTGAATCGATATGTTATTGATTGCAATTAAGTTGGGAATGGTTTGGAGGAGGAGCACATAGTTTTCTAAACCATTTGGTAATGGCTTTGGTTGGAAAGAAAAGTGGTTATCAAGAAAAAACATGAGTTGTTTATATAAACCACAGGTTTATTTAATTATGAGTGGAATTCATAGAAGAGTGGAATTCATATGTGGATATATTTGGTGTTTCTTTTTGTCATGGTGCACCAGAATTTATGTGACAAGTAAATTATTCTATTTGGAATTAGTCAAGCATGATCACACAATTGCAAGTGAATATTATCTTGCTGAATATGCTGGTGCATAATGCCGGTATATGGTTGATAATAGATATGGGTCATATTGTTTTGGTATTTGTTTCCTATTTGTTGGGGTTGTTGATTGATACATTACAATACATGGATCGATGGAGCAACATTAATACAAATTCATTCTTGGAGCAATGTTAACATGTTATTGCCATGATAATATTGCATTGTTAACATTATAATGCATTATTATATTCTAGCTTTCATTGTCAACATTGAATTAATATGCAGACATATTATTATTATTATGCCTCTTATATTCCAACGTTCTTTCAACAACCTTATAAATCCAACAATCCAATGCCTTACAAAGTGTTCTCTCAACAAAATTCTTACAATGCTTTGCAATGTGTCTATCTAATGTGTTCTTGCAATGTTAATACATTTTGAAGCCTATTTGGATCAGTGTTCATTTGAACAGTAGTGTTTATTTTCCAAAGTTCAATTTTCTAGCGTTATTTGAGCAGCAATGTTTATTTGCCAAATGTATTTGGAACAATGTTCTTCCAATGATTATTGCAGCCTCCTTAATGATATATGTTACATGCACAATGTGATGGAACCAACACTGAATTGTTGTTCTAAAGAAATTATGCCTTTGGAAACTTGAGCAAGAGTTAAAGTTGGAGCCTTTGAGAACATATGTTTTGTATGAGGATTCTAGAGTTAAGAAATGGAGAGTACATTGTAATTTCACTAGATAAAGTTGAAAGCCGCAAACCTATACCACAATCATGGAGAGGTTTAGGAGATGATGAATTTTCTGGAGAATGTGTCATCCCTGATTGTGTATTTGTTCACATTAGTGGGTTCATTGGTGGTAACAAGTCCTTTGATGGAGATGTAGAAATGGCCAAAGCTACTCTTAAATTGTGATTATATCCCTTTTATTCTATCTTAATGAAATTTGTTTGAAAATGAAAGTGACAAGCATGAAGGAAATTTTGTAGGTTTGAAAGATGGTTAGTAATAATATGAGGGTTGGAGAGTTTACTACTAGGCTTAATCTCCCAGATATTGTGTTTGATAGAAGCATTGATTTACTAGAAAAGTTTGAGCATGATGGCTCTATTTGGGACATTTTTCAAAGAAAAGATGTGTTATAATTTCATGTCCTAAATTCCAAACCCCCTAGTCATTGATGTCAAATGGGGAGGTAAGAAAAGGTAAGGAAGATACTTCTATTGGTATGCAGACCCCCGGGTCCAATTTTGTATTATTGTAAAGTCTCCACAATTTGAGGAGCAGAGCCCACAAAACGCTAAGAGTCAAAAGGGGATTTTAGGAAGGTCAAAGCCCCTTTTTTTGTAAAAGGATGGGCTATTTTGATCATACAATGAACTCCGCCCATGGTTCACGGACCATGGTATTGTAATGTAAAATATATAAAAGAGAGTCATTTAGGAGTCTATTGTAGCAGCTGCAAACCCCCCAAAATTTTGGCCTACATTCAATTTCAGAGCCTTCCTTATGTTTTTCCTTGATGTTTGCAAACACCCTGGCTCATACCGTGAGCTCGTGTTGAGGCTTTGCACCCTCCTCACTCGACCGTTCAACAAACATCTTTTTGCATGTTGGTCACATTGTCATGTTGATCAGCCCTGGGCCACATAATGGGGCATAGCGGTAGCTAGATAAGGGGAAGCGCATACCTGGTATATAATGTATAGGAGGGAGTAGTCATGGTACATGAGGTGCCCCGACCTTGATTTTTACACCCTTCTTTATATGCATTTTAACTTTTATGAATTTTCTTTAATTAGCTGCCCAGGGCTCAAAGGGCAAGAGCATGATGTGTATAATATAGCAACGATTACCCCCTTTGAGGTAGGTGGTTCATTGCCCTCCAGGGGTTGGGAAAATCATGGGTTCCTAAATGATAGAGGAGGCTCATCTAGGGCCTATGGAACCAGGGTGATGGCCATGGATGGGGTAGGGCTCATGTGTTGTTTTTTTCCGACGTGCTAACTATTTTTGTGTTGGCCATCTTTTGCATTTTGTGGTACAATTTCCTGTTAAATGTGGCCAATTATGCTTTTTCTTCTTTTTTAGTTGCTTCAACCTCTGTGGCATCATTCTAGGCCTGAATTAAGGTGGGAGCAAGGGGAGAGGGAGGCTAACCCTATGTGGACCCAAAATGGGAATGTGGACCGAGGTGGGAGAAATGATGAATGGGGGTATAGTGAATGGAAAGGGAGTAGTATGTGCGGGCAAAGGAGCGGGACCATGCACCCAAAGTTAGGGTTTCCCAAGTAGTCCAACCCTAGAACCAAATGGTCAATAAAGGATATCCCACGAGACTAAGATCGAAGGATAACAACCAAAAGAGATCAAGGAGACAAGAGTACAAACTAAAAGGGGGAAAGAGAGAAAGAGAGAGGGGGAGAGAGAGAGGAAGAGGGAGGGAGAGAGATAGAGATAGCTAGATAGATATGGAGAGAGAGTGTGTATGTTTGGGGGCTGAGAGAGAGAGAGAGAGAGAGAGAGAAGGGGAAGAGATAGAGAGGGAGAGGAAGAGGGAGAGATACATAGATAGATAGATATGGACAGAGAAAGAGTGTATGCGAAATAATATAGAGAGATAAAGAAGGAGAGACAAAGGGAGATAGAGATATAAATGGAGGGGTCAAGAGGGAAGAAGAGAGAGACAAAGAAAGGGGGAGGGAGAGAGAGAGAGAGAGAGAACGTGACATGTGTTTAGGGGGTTGAGATAGAGAGACAAATACAGAGAGATGGAGGGAGATATCGATATAGATGGAGCAGGGGAGAGGGAAGAAGAGAAAGATAAAGAAAGGGAGGGAGAGGTGGGGAGAGAGAGACGGGGTAGAGAGGGAGGGGGAGAGAGAGAAGGAGAGAGGGAGGGAGATAGACATAGAATTTGCATTGATTTCAGTGTAGATGTTGATTTATACTCCTATTTGATTGCTTGCACTAGATGCATTGGTTTCAATGTAGATATTGATTTCTAATCGTATTTGATCATTTGCACTATATGCATTGATTTTAGTGTAGATGTCGATTTCTAATCCTATTTAATACCTTATACTAAATGCATTGATTTCAGTGTAGATGTTGATTTCTACTCCTATTCGATTACTTGCACTGGATGCATTGGTTTTAGTGTAGATATTGATTTATAATCCTATATGATCGCTTGCACTAGATGCATTGATTTCAATGTAGATGTCGATTTCTAATCCTATTTAATACCTTACACTAGATGCATTAATTTGAGTGTAGATGTTGATTTCTACTCCTATTTGATTCATTGCACTGGATGCATTGGTTTCAATGTAGATATTGATTTCATAATCCTCTTTGATTGCTTGCACTAGATGCATTGATTTTAGTGTAGATGTTGATTTCTAATCCTATTTGATTGTTTGCACTAGATGCATTGATTTCAGTGTAGATGTAAAATTTGTAGGTACAAAGGAAATGGAAAACCCACTCAATTGTCATCTCCTTGAGTTGATCATGTTGGTTTTCGACACAGAACTAGGAGTACATAAAAATAAAATTCCCTATGTCTGTTCAATTCGTAGCCTTGGCAAATGAAATGGGTGGTCTCCGATATTTTAATGTAGAAAGTCTGTAAATTTTATGGTATTACAGAATAAAGACACTATGGCAGATTTGAGGATTAGAAAAGGAAATGGAACACCCACTCAATTGTCATCTCCTTGATTTGATCATGCTGGATTTCGATGCAGAACTAGAAGTACATAAAAATAAAATTCCCAACCTCTGTTCAATTCATGGCCTTTGCAAATGAAATGGGTGGTCTCCGATATTTTAATGGAGAAAGTCTGCAAATAGGTGAATGGAATAGGGAATGAGAGGGGCAGCCCTGGGCCACATAATGGGGCATAGGTGTAGCTAGATAAGGGGAAGCCCATACCTGGTATATAATGTATAGGAGGGAGCAGTCATGGTACATGAGGTGCCCCGACATTGATTTTTGTACCCTTCTTTATATGCCTTTTACCTTTTATGAATTTTCTTTAATTAATTGTCCAGGGCTCAAAGGACAAGAGCATGATGTGTATAATATAGCAATGATTACCCCCTTTGAGGCAAGGTGGTTCATCACCCTCCAGGGGTTGGGACAATCATGGGTTCCTGAATGATAGAGGAGGCTCATCTAGGGCCTATGGAACCAGGGTGATGGCCATGGATGGGGTAGGGCTCATGTGTTGGTTTTTTCCCACGTGCTAACTATTTTTGTGTCGGCCATCTTTTGCATTTTGTGGTACAATTTTCTGTTAAATGTGGCCAATTATGTTTTTTCTTCATTTTTAGTTGCTTCAACCTTTGTGGCATCATTGTAGGCCTACATTAAGGTGGGGGCAAGGGGAGAGCGATACTAACCCTGTGTGGACCCAAAATGGTAATGTGGACCGAGGTGGGAGAAATGATGAATGGGGTTATAGTGAATCCAAAGGGAGTAGTATGTGTAGGCAAAGGAGCGGGACCACGCACCCAAAGTTAGGGTTTCCCAAGTAGTACCACCCTAGAACCAGATGGTTAATAAAGGAGATCCCACAGGACTAAGATCTAAGGGTAACAACCAAAAGAGATAAAGGAGACAAGAGTACAAACTAAAAGGGGAAGAGAGAGAGAGAGAGAGAGGGAGAGGGAGAGAGAGAGAGAGGGAGAGGGAGGGAGCGAGAGAGAGAGAGAGGGAGGGAGCGCAAGAGAGAGAGGGAGGGAGAGGGGGTGGGAGAGGGAGGGAGGGAGAGGGGGTGTTGGGTCCCTATAATACTAGTGATTACCCCATTACTATTGTAGTTATACCGCTTATTTATATTGTTGTGCCCCTATTACCCCCATATTGTTATTTCTATGCCCCATAGAATCCCTCTATTGTTATTTTTGTGGCTTTATATTATTATTATTAGGTCGGCTGGATTATATTGTGACTCCTTAGACTCCTATATATAGAAAGGAGGTTTTGTCATTTGTATCATCCAAGAATTTTTCATTTATATAATGTAAAGGAGGTTGCCCCCTCGAAGAGGCTGAATTCTAAGGCGTTGATCTTTCTTTTCTATCTTTTCTTGAGCTAGTTTCATAACATTTGGTATCAGAGCTTTGGATTCTAGGGTTTCGCTGCTCCAAACAGGTCATCGTGGCATTTTCGCTATAAATTTTTTCTGTGACGTTTCAGAAGTCGCAAAAAACACCCATTTGAGAAGAAATCACGCTGAACCTTGGCTCCGAATTTCAGATCTTTTCGCGCGATATTTGCGGAGATATGATATGAGGAAGTTGGTCTTTTTACAAACTCCTGAATTACATTCAAAACATGTGACCTAGGAAAAATCGTCATAACTTTCTCTCTGGGGATCGGATTGAAATTTAGTAAGAAGGTACAAAAAGAGGACGGACTGTAGTTTCTTGTATATCTTTTTCAGAACCAAAGGTCGAAAATTGTACTCGTGGCACTTCATACAAGTTCACTCTTCTGGAAAGGTCTATAATCAGGTCATCTTGGGAGATTGTGCATAACTCTTTCTTGGAGAATCCAATTTGGATCAGACTGGTGGCATTGGAAAGAGGACACAGAGAGCTACTACAGGTCACAATTTTAGAACTAGATGATTGGAAAGTACAGAGATACATCAGAGGCAATATCAAGCTCCTACAAAGTGAAAAATGGTGTGTATATTTTTTTAAATTTTTGCTTAAGCTTGGTTTGAAAATTTATTTTGAAGGGATTCAAAGGGCATAGTAGAGCATTATTATTGGTAATTGATGCCCCGAGGAAAGAAAATGCAAACACATAGTAAGGAACCTGAAAGCTCTAGCATGACTCATGAAGAAGAGGAAGAAATGCAACATGATATATCAAAATTACAAGACCAAGTGCAAAAATTGTCCCTTGCACAAAAAGGAACAGAATCTATGATGGATGGTTTAAAGAAAGGTGTAGAAGCTAAGATGGACTGTTTAAAGAAAGGCGTAGAAGCTAAGAAGGATGGATCATGGCGCATGTGTCCATATTATAGGGAGCTCAACAAGCTCACTATTAAAGATAAGTTCCCCATTCCCGTCATTGATGAATTACTGGATGAATTGCATGGATCAATTTACTTCACCAAGTTGGATCTTCATTCGGGATATCATCAAATCAGAATGAAGATTGAAGACATTCCGAAAACGGCATTTAGAACTCATGAGGGTCATTATGAATTTTTGGTCATGCCTTTTGGCCTTACCAATGCACCTTCAACATTTCAAGGTTTGATGAATTCAATTTTCAAACCATTCCTTAGAAAATTTGTGTTAGTATTTTTTGATGATATACTAATCTACAACAAGTCTTGGAAGGATCATGTTGAACATGTTGACAAGGTGCTACAACTATTGGAGGAGAAACAATTATATGCAAAAAGATCCAAATGTTTCTTTGGAGTCCAGGAGGTGGAATATTTGGGTCATATTGTATCTCATGAAGGAGTTAAGGTAGATCCTAGCAAAATTAAAGCCATTAAGGAATGGAAAATCCCCACATCCATAAAGCATCTGCAAGGATTTCTTGGGTTGACAGGGTATTATCGCAAGTTCGTTAAGAATTATGGGAGAATAGCAGCACCTCTAACAACATTATTGAAGAAAGATTCATTTTCATGGACTTCGGAAGCAACAAAGGCCTTTAAACATCTTAAAGAGGCAATGTGCCAAGCACCGGTCTTAGCTACACCAGACTTCACAAAAACCTTTATTGTGGAATGTGATGCTTCAGGAAATGGAATTGGTGATGTTCTAATGCAAGATGAAAGACCCATTGCTTTTGAAAGTCGTCCAATCAAGGGAAAGTTTTTAAGCAAAGCTATTTATGAGAAGGAAATGTTGGCAATACTCCATGCACTTAAGAAATGGCGACCCTACGTAATGGGAAGACACTTCAAGGTAAAAACGGATCATGATAGCCTTAAATATTTTTTAGAACAAAGATTATCCTCTGAAGAGCAACAAAAGTGGGTCACAAAGATGTTGGGTTATGACTTTGAAATCATCTACAAAAAAGGGAAGCAAAATGTGGTGGCAGATGCACTCTCAAGAAAGGATGAGGATATGGAAGCATTGTTGTGTGCCATTTCTATTATCCAACCAGATTGGATAAACGAAGCAAAGGAGGAATGGAATAATGACGAAGAAGTGTGGGCACTTATTCGAAAGCTACAACAAGATTCCAGTACTTCTGATACATTTAGCTGGAAAAATGATTCGTTATGGTACAAAGATCGCTTATACCTCTGTAAGAATTCCCAGCTAAAACAAAAGATTCTTATGGAATTGCACACTTCTCCCTTAGGAGGGCACTCAGGATTTTTAAAAACTTACCACAGGGTTAAGAAGGAATTTTTTTGGGATGGTCTTAAATCAGATATTCAAAAGTTTGTGGCGGAATGTTTGGTTTGCCAACAAAATAAAGTTGAAACAATTAAGACATCGGGTCTATTACAACCTTTATCCATTCCAAGCCAACGTTGGGAGGAGGTTTCAATGGATTTTATCACAGGTTTACCCAAGTCTGAGGGAAAGAGTGTCATCATGGTGGTAGTTGACAGACTTACCAAGTATGCACACTTTTGTGCATTATCACATCCATTAAAAGCCAGTACAGTTTCTACTGCATTTATGGAAACAGTTCAAAAGCTACATGGAAACCCAAAGATTATTGTAAGTGACAGAGATCCCATTTTCACTGGAAATTTTTGGACAGAATTATTTTCTTGTCTTGGTACTCAGTTAGCTCATAGATCATCTTATCATCCTCAATCTGATGGGCAAACTGAGATAGTAAACAAATGTTTGGAAGGATATCTTCGTTGCTTTGTATCTGATAAACAGACACAATGGGTCAAATGGTTGCCTCTGGCTGAATGGTGGTATAACACTTTCTTCCATACAGCAACAAAAATGACCCCATTTATGGCACTTTATGGGTACCAACCACCATCAATCACGTCATATTTAAGAGAAAATTCTAAGGTTCAAGCAGTGGAACATCACATCGAACATCAACAACAAGTCCTCCAACTCTTAAAGGATAACCTCGTGTTGGCACAAAATAGAATGAAGCAACAGGCAGATCAACATCACAGTGAAAGAAGTTTTGATGTAGGTGATTGGGTATTCCTACGGCTACAACCATATAAGCAAATGTCCCTAAAGCAAGCTAAGAAGGATAATAAATTATCACCAAAGTATTATGGTCCGTACAAGGTGTTGGAAAAGATTGGTACTATGGCATACAAATTGGAGCTTCCTGCAGCCTCTCGATTGCACCCAGTTTTCCATGTTTCATGTTTAAATAAGGTTATAGGCGACAAGCTCCCAGTTCAAACAATATTGCCAGAACTTGACGAGGAAGGAAAAATTATATTGGAACCGGAAGCAGTCACAGAAACAAGAACTCAACAGTTACGAAATCAATCAATTTCAGAGTATCTTATCAAGTGGAAGAACTTATCCGCTGAAGATTCCACATGGGAGGATGAGAATTTTATGCAGAAGTACCCATAACTGCTCAAGCGTTGAGGACAACACTTTTTTGAAGGAGAGGGGCATGTTGGGTCCCTATAATACTAGTGATTACCCCATTACTATTGTAGTTATACCCCTTATTTATATTGTTGTGCCCCTATTACCCCCATATTGTTATTTCTGTGCCCCATAGAATCCCTCTATTGTTATTTTTGTGGCTTTATATTATTATTGTTAGGTCGGCTGGATTATATTGTGACTCCTTAGACTCCTATATATAGAAAGGAGGTTTTGTCATTTGTATCATCCAAGAATTGTTCATTTATGTAATGTAAAGGAGGCTTCCCCCTCGAAGAGGCTGAATTCTAAGGCGTTGATCTTTCTTTTCTATCTTTTCTTGAGTTGGTTTCATAACAGGGGGTGGGAGAGGGAGGGAGCGAGAGGGAGAGGGGGTGGGAGAGGGAGGGAGCGAGAGGGAGAGGGGGTGGGAGAGGGGGTGAGAGAGAGGGAGGGAGAGGGGGTGGGAGAGAGAGGGAGCGAGAGGGAGAGGGGGTGGGAGAGGGGGTGAGAGAGAGGGAGGGAGAGGGGCTGGGAGAGAGGGAGGGAGATAGAGATAGATAGATAGATATGGAGAAAGAGTGTGTATGTTTGGGGGCTGAGAGAGAGAGAGAGAGAGTGGGAGAGAAGAGGGAGAGATACATAGATAGATAGATATGGGCAGGGAAAGAGTGTATGCGGGCTAATATAGAGAGATAAATAAGGAGAGACAAAGGGAGATAGAGATATAGATGGAGGGGTCAAGAGGGAAGAAGAGAGAGACAAAGAAAGGAACGGAGAGAGAGGGAGGGAGAGAGAGAGAACGTGGCATGTGTTTAGGGGGTTGACATAGAGAGACAAATACAAAGAGATGGAGGGAGATATAGATATAGGTGGAGCAGGGGAGAGGGAAGAAGAGAAAGATAGAGAAAGGGAGGGAGAGGTGGGGAGAGAGAGACTGGGTAGAGAGGGAGGGGGAGAGAGAGAAGGAGAGAGGGAGGGAGATAGACATAGAATTTGCATTGATTTCAGTGTAGATGTTGATTTATACTCCTATTTGATTTCTTGCTATATGCATTGGTTTCAATGTAGATATTGATTTCTAATCGTATTTGAGCGTTTGCACTATATGCATTGATTTTAGTGTAGATTTCGATTTCTAATCCTATTTAATACCTTATACTAGATGCATTGATTTCAGTGTAGATGTTGATTTCTACTCCTATTCAATTACGTGCACTAGATGCATTGGTTTTAGTGTAGATACTGATTTATAATCCTATATGATTGCTTGCACTAGATGCATTGATTTCAGTGTAGATGTCGATTTCTAATCCTATTTAATACCTTACACTAGATGCATTAATTTCAATGTAGATGTTGATTTCTACTCCTATTTGATTCATTGCACTGGATGCATTGGTTTCAGTGTAGATATTGATTTCATAATCCTCTTTGATTGCTTGCACTAGATGCATTGATTTCAGTGTAGATGTTGATTTATGATTTGATGAAAATAGATGTACGATGTACGTTAATTTCAAAGTAATTAGATTAATAGGGTGCATTGATTTTAGTGTAAGCCCGTCTCTTCCCCCTGCATCTATATCTATATCTCCCATTGCCTCTCCTTTTTTACATCTTTATCTCACCCCCCAAACATACACACACTCTCTCCATATCTATCTCTCTCTCTCTCTCTCCCTCCCTCCCTTCTCATCTCCCTCTCTCTCTAACACTTCTCTCTCCACATCTATATCTCTTCCTCCCTCCCTGTATTTTCCCTCTCTCTTCTTCCTTCTCCCTCCCCCCTCCATCTATATCTCTATCTCACCCCCAAAACATACAAACTCTCTCTCAGTGTGCATGCACATAAAGATTATTCATGGCGTGAATTGACTTATTTGTTACAACAATTCAACAATAAATACAATACCTGATTTTTCATCCAACATAAAATGTTCGCTTACTTGAAATGTCTTATTCTTAAAACTGTAAACTATTTGTAATTGGCTACATTCTTATTATTTTCATTTTCCATCATTCAACATTGTTAATCACTTTGCATTCAAACACAGTAATAGAGAATAACTAATAGGTGTGACAATAAGAATAGTAATAGAAAATAGTTTCAGATTAATCACAACGAATTGTTTGTAATTCACTATATTCCTATTATTCACATTTTCTATCATTCAACATTGTTACATTGTCACTTTGCACTTTAAAGTTTTATTTCATCATTCAAGTTACTAAAAGTCTCTCATTTCAAAAAATTGAGGTAACTAAGCAACGTTAAAGTTAAATTGACCAAATTAATATTAAACATATTTAACATATTTAAAATGATCAAAATAATTATATGTTCAACAAATTTTGTATGACAACATGACTGAACCCAACCTGATCCATCTTAACCCCGGATCTATCAAGCGCCGAGAGGGATCAAATCTCTCAAGGTGCAAATATTTTGTCAAGTTTTGCACTCAAAAAAGAAGTTTACATCTCAAAAGATTTGATCCCTCTCGGCGCTTGATAGATCCAAGATTAAGATAGATCTAAATTGGTATAACAAACTATGACCTTTTTTCCTTTTTTTCGTTATTTATTTAAATAATATATATATATATATATATATATATATATATATATATATATATATCTATATATATATATATATATATATATATATATATATATATATATATATATTAAGTCCAAACTTATTAAAAAAAATAAGACATTTTCCACTTCCTTAATACAAATTAAAAGAATCCATTGTATATTAGTTTGTTTTTATTTTTGACATTCATGCTTACCATCGGCCATCAGCTTGATGATGTTTGGTTACACTGGAGTACAACATGTAATTTTATTTTTCTATATTAATAAAATTAAGCCTTTTTCCTTGGAAAAAAAAAGGTTAAAAGAACCCTTTTACGACAAGGAATCCAAATCATTTGTGATCATTTGTGCTCGAGATCTAAAATTTAAGGCTTGATAGCCTCAATTTTGCGTTCAAAATCAACGGTCGTGGAACGTTTCCAGCTCTTCATAGTCGTCCCAATCTTATTCCAGCTCTTCACAGTTTTCCCAATGCTTGGCCAGGAGCCATTGCCAATAGCCTCTGACATTTGGTGGCCTCTACGCCCTCGTTGTCGAATTGACTCTTTTCCTTCCATAATTCTGGATGCTTTTATTGCCAAATGTGATCCTTCCACACTCTTATGATTGGCCAAGTACCTTATTACGTGGTTTCAGACCTTAGAGGGGATAGTATGGCCAAGGTACATCCTTCTAATGGGGGTGGCAAGTGACAAATAGGTGATATGGAATAGGGAATGAGAGGGGCAGCCTTGGGCCACATAATGGGGCATAGGGGTAGCTAGATAAGGGGAAGCCCATACCTAGTATATAATGTATAGGAGGGAGTAGTCATGGTACATGAGGTGCCCCGACCTTGATTTTTGCACCCTTCTTTATATTCCTTTTACCTTTTATGAATTTTCTTTAATTAACTGCCCGGGGCTCAAAGGACAAGAGCATGATGTGTATAATATAGCAGCGATTACCCCCTTTGAGGCAAGGCGGTTCATTGCCCTCCAGGGGTTGGGACAATCATGGGTTCCTGAATGATAGAGGAGGCTCATCTAGGGCCTATGGAACCAGGGTGATGGCCATGGATGGGGTAGGGCTCATGTGTTGTTTTTTTCCGACGTGCTAACTATTTTTGTGTTGGCCATCTTTTGCATTTTGTGGTACAATTTCCTGTTAAATGTGGCCAATTATGCTTTTTCTTGTTTTTTAGTTGCTTCAACCTCTATGGCATCATTCTAGGCTTGAATTAAGGTGGGGGAAGTGGAGAGGGTGTTATAGAACTGATCTAAAAATATAAGACAATGCAAATAAACCCAAGAAATAACAAGATTTGAATAGATAGAAATGCTTATTTATTGATCAAACCCTTAAGGTAGGGAAACACCATACATTCACTCCTTAAGGAATGAGAGCACTCCACAAGGCATATGCCTGTTCATACAATATTCCTTGACATCTCTCAATGGGGAGTCTCTAACCTCTATATAGGCCTCATACATATAATACCATGGGTCATTAACATGGTTCCCTCAATACCATCTATCTAATACCATGGGCTTATTACATTATTGTTAACTACTTGTGGTCCCTTACATGATACAGGTTAACCACCTTATTTCTTACTATGGCCCATCCCATTATTACATTATTCCCTTGGGTACCTCCCTTTGTACCCCATATTATCTCCCCTAAGTATACTACTTTCTACCCCCCTTAACATGTTTCGTCCCCGAAACATGGGAAGAACACAAATAATAAGATCTACTCAAAAGAGTAGTCCACTGGTACCATGCACGTGCATCTAGCCATCCAAGAGAAAGGTGAACCTTCGATCCAGCTAGCACCTTGTTCGTTGGAGATGGAAGTTGACCCTGGCGGCTCTTCTGTGTGTAGTAGGTGGATCGTCTCTCCTCTCTATCTATCATGTGGGGGTTTTTGTCCTTGTGGCTAATTCATTGCCATCTTATTGGTTGCTTTCTTGCAGGGTGATGTGGGTGGTGATATGTTGAAGTTTTAACCCACAGAGTATCTTTCTTTAATTCACCACCTAATGGAGCCTGATTGGTATCAGGTATATGTTGTGGTGCCTGCTGTTGTTTCTTATCTTCCAATATTACTTCAACCACTGAGTCCTCATTTGATGTATCATTACCTGTAACCTTTTCTACTTCAGCCTCTATTTGTGTTTGATTGTCAACCATCAAAGGCTCATCATCTGATGTGTAAGTGTCATTAGAGCTTTGTGCTACTGCCTTCGTAGTCTCTGTTTATGGTTTAATGGAAATATCTTGCAATGTAATTTTCTTCTTTTTATACCAAAGCTTCAGGAATTTCTTCTGCACATTAATATTGATAGTACTCACAGATTCCATCCAAGGATATCCCAAAACAACATCCATGCTATTCATATCTGAAGTATAAAAGTCACAATGCAACACATACTTATCCATAGAAAGCTTCAAATCTTTATAAACTTGAACATCTTCATTATCAACCTGTATGTTTTCAATGTGTTTCGCTGGAACTTGCATTTTTTTGCCAAATTAACATTGATAAAATTATGCTTGCAACTAGGATTTATAGACACAACGATCTTCTCCTTCTTAATCAATCCATGAACCTGTCATAAGGAGATACTAGCAGAAAATAACCCTTTAGGTTTCTTGGTTTCCTTCTTTCCTATACCAATAAAATCTTTGCTAGGTTTTGTGGTTTTCTCCTTTCTAGTATGATACCATTCGTCCAAAAGTAGTTCTTCTATTACATTAGCGCTACATAACCTCAAAAACTCACTGTCAAGTGATTGCCACCATATAGTGACGTCATTTCTGAAATAAGACCCTATTTTGTCCTTCCAACACCCTGGACGGTCCAACTTATGATATGCTATAAAATTTTCAATAGAAGTCCAATCATCTTGTCCTTTAAAAAACTTACTATTATAAGCCATGAAGAGGGTTTGTAAAACAAATCGCTTACTTGGCGAAAATTTGAAATGGCCACAATTCCGTCAATATTGCTCAGAATCCCTATTATGACCTGTTTTCGGAAATGGAACAACCATTCTGCATCTTCCCATGTGGTAGAAATCCCGATCTAGGCACTGGAATTTCAGATCTGCGCTGCAACTGTCCCGTCGTCACAAAAAATTTCTGAAAAAAGAGTTGATTTTAAATCAGCGATATCTCCCTCATCCGGACTCTGATTCGACTGATTTATTTTTTGAACTTGGGTATTTTTCACAAACAATCCAGATCTGCAATTAGATTCTGCAAATTTTGCACTAGAATGTACAGATCTGCTTCGCAAACTCGCCGCCCTGAAAAAATGTCTACAACCCAACTGATTTTTAAATCAGCAATATCTCCCTCATCCGGACTCCGATTGGGACGATTTTTTTTTTTTTAACTTGGGTATTTTTTCACATAAAATGCAGATCTGCAATTAGATTTCAGATTTTGTACCAAAACTTACAGATCTGATCTGCAAACTCGCCGCCCCAAAAAATTCCTACAAAAAAAAAATTATTCTCCACTTTGCCCAAGAAAGTGCTCTGATACCACTTGCTATAAATCTAATCAGAAAATATATGGGAATGGAAATAAACCCAGAAACAATAGGATAGAAATAGATAGAAATGCTTCTCTTTATTGATCAAAACCCTTAAGGTAGGGCAACACCATACATTCACTCCTTAAGGAAGGAGAACACTCTACAAGCCATATGCCTGTTCATACAAATATCCTTGACATCTCTCAATGGGGAGTCTCTAGCCTCTATATAGGCCTCATACATACAATACCATGGGTCATTACCATGGTTCCCTCAATACCATCTATCTAATACCATGGGCTTATTACATTATTGCTAACTACTTGTGGTCCCTTACATGATATGGGTTAACCACCTTATTTATTACTATAGCCCATCCCATTATTACATTATTCCCTTGAGTACCTCCCTTTGTACCAAAACGTACAATGTGGACCCAAAATGGGAATTTGGACCAAGGTGGGAGAAATGATGAATGGGGGTATAGTGAATGGAAAGGGAGTAGTATGTGCAGGCAAAGGAGTGGGACCACGCACCCAAAGTTAGGGTTTCCCAAATAGTACCAGCCTAGAACCAAATGGTCAATAAAGGAGATCCCACAGGACTAAGATCCAAGGGTAACAACCAAAAGAGATCAAGGAGACAAGAGTACAAACTAAAAGGGGAAGAGAGAGAAAGAGAGAGGGAGAGAGAGAGAGGAAGAGGGAGGGAGAGAGATAGAGATAGATAGATAGATATGGAGAGAGAGTGTGTATGTTTGGGGGTTGAGAGAGAGAGAGAGGGAGAGAAGGGGAAGAGATAGAGAGGGAGAGGAAGAGGGAGAGATACATAGATAGATAGATATGGATAGAGAGAGAGTGTATGCGGGATAATATAGAGAGATAAAGAAGGAGAGACAAAGGGAGATAGAGATATAGATGGAGGGGTCAAGAGGGAAGAAGAGAGAGACAAAGAAAGGGAGAGAGAGAGAGAGAGAACGTGACATGTGTTTAGGGGGTTGAGATAGAGAGACAAACACAAAGAGATGGAGGGAGATATAGATATAGATGGAGCAGGGGAGAGGAAAGAAGAGAAAGATAAAGAAATGGAGGGAGAGGTGCAGAGAGAGAAACGGGGTAGAGAGGGAGGGGGAGAGAGAGAAGGAGAGAGGGAGGGAGATAGACATAGAATTTGCATTGATTTCAGTGTAGATGTTGATTTATACTCCTATTTGATTGCTTGCACTAGATGCATTGGTTTCAATGTAGATATTGATTTCTAATCGTATTTGATCGTTTGCACTATATGCATTGATTTTAGTGTAGATGCCGATTTCTAATCCTATTTAATACCTTATACTAGATGCATTGATTTCAGTGTAGATGTTGATTTCTACTCCTATTCGATTACTTGCACTGGATGCATTGGTTTTAGTGTAGATATTGATTTATAATCCTATATGATCGCTTGCACTAGATGCATTGATTTCAATGTAGATGTCGATTTCTAATCCTATTTAATACCTTACACTAGATGCATTAATTTCAGTGTAGATGTTGATATCTATTCCTATTTGATTGATTGACTGGATGTATTGGTTTCAATGTAGGTATTGATTTCATAATCCTCTTTGATTGCTTGCACTAGATGCATTGATTTTAGTGTAGATGTTGATTTCTAATCCTATTTGATTGTTTGCACTAGATGCATTGATTTCAGTGTAGATGTTTATTTATGATTTGATGCAACTAGATGTATGATGTACATTAATTTCAAAGTAATTAGATTAATAGTGTGCATTGATTTCAGTGTAAGCATGTCTCTTCCCCCTCCATCTATATCTATATCTCCCATTGCCTCTCCTTTATCTCTTTATCTCACCCCCCAAACATACACACACTCTCTCCATATCTATATCTCTTCCTCCCTCCCTGTATTTGCCTCTCTCTTCTTCCTTCTCTCCCCCCCTCCATCTATATCTCTATCTCACCCCAAAAACATACAAACTCTCTCTCAGTGTGTGTGCACATAAACATTATTCATGGCGTGAATTGACTTCTTTGTTACAACAATTCAACGATAAACACAATACTTGATTTTTCATCCTACATAAAATGTTCACTTACCTGAAATGTCTTCTTCTTAAAACTGTAAACTATTTGTAATTGGCTACATTCTTATTATTTTCATTTTCCATCATTCAACATTGTTAATCACTTTGCATTCAAACGCAGTAATAGAGAATAACTAATAGGTGTGACAATAAGAATAGTAAAAGAAAATAGTTTCAGATTGATCAAAAATGAAGATTGTTTGTAATTCACTATATTCTTATTATTCACATTTTCTATGATTCAACATTGTTACATTGTCACTTTGCACTTTAAATTTTTATTTCATCATTCAAGTTACTAAAAGTCTCTCTCATCTCAAAAAACTGAGGTAACTAAGCAAAGTTAAAGTTAAATTGACCAAATTATTATTAGACATATTTAACATACTTAAAATGATCAAAATGATTATATGTTCAACAAATTTTGTATGGCCGCACTACTGAAACCCGTCTAGATCCTTCTTAACCCCGAATCTATAAGCGTCGAGAGGGATCAAATCTCTCGAGGTGCAAACCTTTCGTCAATTTTTAACTCAAAAAAGAGATTTACACCTCAAAAAATTTGATACCTCTCAGAGCTTGATAAATTCACGAGTAAAATAGATTTAAACTATGACTTTTTTCCTTTATTTATTTATTTAAATAATTTTTCCTTTGCTTTTTGTTAAAATTCCAAACTTATAAAAAAAATACGACATTTTCCACTTCCTTAATACAAGTTAAAAGAACCCTTACGACAAAACTTAAAAAGGAATCCAAATGGCTCTCGAGGTGCCGATCATTTGTGCTCGAGCTCTAAAATTTAAGGCTTATCGCCTCAATTTCGCGTTCCAAATCAATGGCCCTCGAACATTTCATTATCATGAACGACTCTCTAATAAACAATCTTATTCCAGCTCTTCACAGTCGTCTGCGGTCCCTAATTCCCAATGCTCGGCCAGGAGCCATTGCGAATAGCCTCTGACACTTGGTGGACTCTGCGCCCTCGTTGCCGAAAAAATATTGCAGGCTTTTGTTCCCCGTGATGGAAAAGTTTCCAGGACAGAATCACACCAAATTTGTAGACAGCGACATCCGAGACCAGAGGTACATCCCTTCCCTGAATTGGAAAGAGGGGTGTCAACTGTTCCTTACAGGTGGGTGAAATTAGAAGAATACCGACAATGCCTTGAGGCCTGAAATGATAGCCATGACAATAAATGGTTATGTAAACAAAGGTAAAGGCGGAGACACATCCGAAACAGAGGAGGAGCACCGTCGGCCGACGAATTAGGTATGCGACTGTCTGTATCTGACCAATAACACAGCGTGAAGATACCACAAGAATGGACGGGTGCATGAGGGATACGTGCCTTTATCGGCAGGGTAACGCTTGTTTGTATACCTAAATGTGTCATATCCAAAACGCCACCACTTTATTTGTACTCTGACCCTGCGAATGCACCCGGTTTAGCTTCATACCATCTCACGCCAGTTCTTCTAAACAGTTTCTGTACACTCCCTGTTTATGCCGCTATCCACAGTTTCTGACTGAGCGTGTCATCTCCATAACGCCAACCTTTTCCTTTTTCACTCTGTTCCCCACGAGTTTTTTGGCTCAATAGCAGCTCTCGCCAGCTTTTCATCTGAACTTTTTCTGTTTATGCGGGCACCCACCTACTGTCACACGAAATCAGTCAAGGGTGCGGACACAGCTGACCTTCCTAGAAGTCTAAGACATTCTAATGACAAACAAAGCAAACTGGAGCTATCCTTCTCTAAACATACATTACGATATGAGAAATCAAGTGTTTCGTTCTTACCTTTGTCCAAACGCTGTTGTAGAAGTCCAAGCTTTGTTGATCTGGATGAGCTCCTCCTTTTCTCCAAAACCTGTAATCACCAACAGTCAAACAATTAAATAGCACCTGATTATAACATAAAACAAAGCATATTCAACACATAGACCAAGGAGTACATGAAATAACCCATTAACAACAAGTTATTGAGAAGAATGGACCAATTTGCATTAAAGGTAATCAAAAGGAACCATTACAACCTGAGCCTTGGTGTTGTGCAAGCTCCTTCCAGGGTCCACAAGAGTCTTCCTCTACTTTGACAAAGCTCACCCACTTCCAAATAGAACAAGTAAAGATGACAATCTCTCCTCACAAGCTTCTATATGGGAGTCCTAATTCCTGCAGCATTTACCCTTAGAAATCTATAGCTTTCAACCTTCTTCCTTCTGGCTCAATGCCTCTTTTTATAGTGCTCAAGAGGAAGTTAATCAGGTCCACCATCAATGGGATAGTCCCCTCTTTGGATGGGATCACTCCCTTATTGATGGGATAAGTTCCTCTTTGATAGGAGTGCATGAACCATCTGGAGGCGCTCAATACACATCAGACAACCTTCTAGAATGCTCTAGAAATGACCACAAGTAAGTTTTTGAAGATAATCTTGCGCATTTTAACCTTTTCAGAGGGACGCACCTGCCCCTTTAGATACAGAGTGTCCTTGGACGCAGACCTTATGAACAAAAGGTGCGTACCCGCAGGCAAGGCTTGAGAGAACCTGTCTACCCAGAGATAAACATATTTTTAAAGACTTTCTCTCTTTCTTGGAGTTTGACATGAATAGCAGAGGCATAAGACTTGCTCAAGAGGGTAGTATGACTGTTGATAGAGCCATACCGACTGTAAATAGCCATGGTGACATTTTTTAGTGTAACAGATTGCCCCCTAAAGTGCGAAGCCTGGAATAGATTAGGGTTTTGTATTATCTAGGAAGGGTGAAGCGCTTTATCATTTCGAGGATTATCTCGTGGAGAACCTGGTCAGAACCTGCAATTTTCAACACAAAATACATGGATAAGATTATATCATCACTGAGGTAGGCATTCCCATACTCAGATAAAAACTTTAACTAACAGACTAACTACTCTGATACAGGAATGATTTTGCAGTACATCATAATCATAGACTTTTGTAGACGCAGTATGGACGCAGCCATCTGTTTATGATTAGTCTATTTAGATAATGAATACAAAACTCCTCGCAGCCTGGATGGTAAAGATTTGATCCAGGGTCTTCATTCCTACTTCTCGAATTGGTACGATTCTAACCATGCGAATAAATGAGTCGATGTCGAACATGGTAGAAACCACTTGATTACCATTCGATGATGTAAACTGTTAACAAGTGTGAGAGAAACCACCAGTAATGTCAATGGTTCTCAAAGTACCCAGTACAATCCATGAGATGTGAATGAATGAGTTGATGTCGAACATTTCACGGAATCCTTCGATCGAAAGTCAATGATGTAAACTGACGTCAAAGGCGAGAAACCTGCCATTGATGCATGAAGACTTCAAGGCACTGACGATTTCTAAGTCATCTCTCTAGATAATGTGCTGATGTCGATAGAAAGAGACCCGTTGCGAGCAAGCCCGCAACACGAAATCATTGTTCAAGTCGAAGAAATGTTGCTGTAAGGACTAACTCAGGGATGGTCAAATGGATGACAAGTATTTTGCAGATGAAAGTTTTGTTTGCAGACCTCTTGGACACATAACGACACGACAGATGGTTTGGTGCTAAATAACTCAAAGTTAATCCCCGGAACCCGGTTGAAGACTTTCAAAAGTGGTTTGATTGACTGTGAGGTAAAAGATTTCCCAACCCAGGTGAATGAAAAGTGTCGTGTCCAAGAGTGGTAATAAAGTTTCTTCTGAGACAAAAGGTAACAAATAGACTCATTCTTCTCTCTTTTCCCCCACCATTTCTGGCAAGTACCTCTTTATTTTTAACAAGCTTGAGGAGGATAACATATGCTTGATTATAATCTCATCCTTCGGATGAGTCCAACCCAGTTTTGATTCAAACCCTAGGAAGGAGTGGTTCGTTCCTGTTTGTAATTGAACAGGTCCTTTACTGTGAAATGTTTAACGAGCCCAGTATAGGAAAAACTCGGCGTTTTTCAATTTTAGAGAGTCTGAAAAACTTAAGGAAACTCTGAGTTGAACTTTTTTCGTAAATTTGTGTCCCTCAAGCCCGAAAAAGTATAAAATAATACATGGGGGAACCGCTCGATCTTGCGACCAAGGAGTACTTTCATTGTTAGTGTCACTGACCTGAAAAGTAAAAAGCGATCAAGGACACGTCGTTTTATTTCCGTATCGAGTTTGAAACGACAAAAACACAGCTATCTTTTCCTGATTTTACGGTCAGAAAAGAGCTATAAGGGGACCGTCTTTTAATTCCGTTTTAACGAGTGTAAAAGAAACGCTCGGCAATCTTTTCATTTTTTAGGAGTCAAAAAAGGGCTTAAAAGATGACTCTGATATTTTGTTTGTGAAAAATGACAATTTTCCCTCTAAGTCCCTTTGTCCTGCACAAAAGCGACACATTACTCATACATGTTTAAGATAGGCAAAAATTCATCGAAAAACATCTTTCCATGGTGAAAAATGAACAAATTCATCCAAAAAACCTATAAAAAGACTTTTTACCATGTCATTTTTACCGTTTGGCTGTTGAGGTTGAAAAAAGAGCTTTTGACAAGAAACTTCCCGTGGTCGCTGCGGAAAATCCGACCGTTAGAATCAAACGCCGTCTCTTCCAGGTATTTCACAACATCCTCCTTGTCAATTTCATCCATTTAGAATTTTGTTTTAAGTTTCATTTTTTATTTTTGGGGGGTTTTGGGTTTTGGAAACCGCCCTGCGGGGGACGCAGGTTTCCTAAAGGCTGGCCTGCGTCCCCCGACTTTTTCCTACACAGGGAAAAGGTCGGGGGACGCAGGTTACCTTCAGGCCACCTGCGTCCCGGCGCACTGTGCGCCAAACGCGGGGTGCGTCCTCCGCAAAACGCGGGTTTTGAAACCCCAAACTCCCAAACTAACCATTGAAATTTCTCAAAACTAATTTTAATGCCTGTTTATTCATGTGTAGGGCACTTATCATGCTGGATTGGAGAGAAAGAGAGCATGAGGAGGTTGATGAAGCTGCAATCAATCATCAACCCTCCCTCGATGCCCTAAGAGGATGTGGATTATACAAATACTGGGCCATACTCGGTATGAGAGCTCAGGTAAGGTTCTTGGAGTGGTTGGTCGAGAGATGGAACGTTCAAGAACAATGCTTTTATATCGGCGGGCAACAACTCGAGATAGAGCCTGCTGACATTTACTTTCTTACTGGCTTGCCGAATAGAGGTGAGCAACTCAATCTGGCTGGGACTAGGCCGGGTGGCCAATCCCTTGATAGTCTCCGAGCAGATTGGTGCCTACCTGATCGAGAGCACAAGAAATGCATAGAGATCAAATATGTCTCTCAACGTGAACTCATGGTCTTAGCTTTCACTGTGACCAGGATTTGTGGCTCAGCCACTTTACATATTGCTACTGGGTCTCAATTTCGGATGGCAATTGATTGTCTCCAAGGCACCATTTTCAACTGGTGTGATGCGTTGTTGGCTAACTTGAAAGCCCAACTGACCAAGGCAAAGACCGGGAGACTAAAGACCTTTGGATATGGGCCTATAGTCGTGAGCTTTGCCTTAGAGAGGATTCCAATGCTGATCCCTCAGCATCTCACTGTTGATATTTCGGGTCCTCAGGAGCCAAAGCTGGTACGATGGGTTGTTGTGATGGCCCGGCATCCGGACGAGGGTGCGGCAGTTGTTCGATTCACTGACAGTTATTTTCACTGGTTAGAGGACCAGGTGTTCGCGATTTAGGACTTTCTGTATGCCGGAATAGATTTTCGAGGTGATCCGGACATGGTTCTTCCACAGGGAGAACAATGGGATGACAGAGGTACTTTATTTTTCACGAGTTTTCAAATTATGTATTTTTTTTGTTTTTTATATATATCGTCTCAAAACTGACAGTAAAATTTTCAAAATGCAGATGTTGGTCCACAGCGTCCAGCCAACCTCCGGCCTTTCGAGAGGCGACATCCAGTTACACCGTTACCGGCCCCACAGGACGCGGCGGCTGCAGAGGTACTGACTGAGTTGGAGCATGATCTACAGCGTCTGACGGCAGATATATCGAGACTTCTATGGATGATATTCCTATCAGAATTCAGCGCTACGTAGTCGCGGTCCCTGGACCGTTGAGGAGATTTTTGCGCAAGGTAGCCCGTGCAGTGGTGTCGTATAGGGAGCACCACCAGTGATTGGCTAGTCACTTTGTAGACACATGTGACATTTTTTTCTTTTTGTACTTATCATTTTGCCGATCATAAGGTGTTTTTCAACCTATGATCGAAGACAATGTATATTTTTTGACACACAACTATCTATATATATATCACTATTACCGGCTTATCTTGTTTAACATATATGATGAAATGTTTTTAAATTTACTTGCATGATTATCGTAAATGTCTGTCCAACACTCGAGAAGCAATTGCATCTGCTAATGTATTTAAGGACCTTGGAATATGCTGATATTCAATGTAATCAAATTCACGTTCCAAGAGACGCACTCTCAAAAACAACCTTAATAACACAGGATTTCTAATGGCATAAACTCTATTAAGCTGTAATACAACAAGTTCAGAATCTAACCTCACTATCAAACGTCGAATTCCAAATGAAATAGATTCGGATAATAATTCAACCACTGCATTGTATTCTGCAATGTTATTCGTTGTTTGACCGAGGCTTACCCCATGCATAGAAACTAACTCGTCAGAGGGTGAATAGATAACCCAAGCTGCGGAAGAGATATTCCGTGTACTACGACAAGCACCATCAGCAAATCCAATGTATGTTTGGAGGGGCGTCGACATCTACAATATCAAGAGCAAAACCAAGATAAGCCAGAATAACGACGAAAAACACACTGACTAAGCTAAGCACACTGACTAACTAACAATCATACTAGCTAGAAAGAAAACCTAACCTAACTAAAAATTCTCCATACCCACCATTTAAGCATAATACCTCTTTAGGTAAAGTCCATTTCTGGGTTTATCCAAAGAGTCCCCATCAAAATCTACTAGCTCATAAGCCCCTTTTGCTAGCTTTCGCTTTACAATATAGGGTCCATGCCACATAGGAACGAATTTTCCAACACCTAGCTTATCGTTAGCTTGATCATATAAGAGCACTAGGTCTCCCTCCGAAAAACTTCGAGGGGTCACATTTCTATCATACTGAGCTTTCATTCGCTTCGCGTGAGTCTCGATTGCCAATGCAGCGTCACGTCGAGTCTCATCTAATTTAGCTAAGTACAATAAACGTTTCTCCTCTTCGGAAGTAGCTGGAAGTAATTCGACAGCCATTTGAAGTGATGGGATTTCACATTCAATGGGTAACACTGCTTCTAAGCCATAAACTAGCTGGAAAGGAGTGAACCCTGTTGAGGTTTTCACTGAGGTTCGGTATGCCCATAGCGCCGAAAATAACATGTTGTGCCAATTCGACCGATGAATACCAATGGTTCGTCGGATCATGATAACCAGAACTTTGTTGATAGACTCAACCAAACCGTTGGCTTGCGGATAATAAGGAGTAGAGCTGTCATGGCGCAAACCAAGCTGGCTTGTAAGTTCAGTCATCATGGTGTTTCGAAAATGGCTCCCATGGTCAGTAATAATTGCTTGTGGGACACCAAACCTAGTTATTATATGATTGAATATGAAAACTGCAGCTGTTTTGCCGCTTGCGTCGAATGTAGGCATCGCCTCGGCCCATTTAGTGAAATAATCAACCGCGAGGATGATATACGCATGCCCCCCGGCCGAGTGAGGGTTACAAGTAATAAAGTCGATACCCCATTTGGCGAATGGACCAACGGCAATTATAGGGTGGAGAGGAGCAGGTGGTGTGCGCATCTTTCGATCAAACACTTGACAGTTGTGGCACTTCCGGACTGCAATGATACAATCTTTAAACATAGATGGCCAGAAGTAACCAGCGCGCAACACCTTCTGAGCTGTGGCATACCCAGACATATGACCGCCACATGCTCCAGAGTGACAATCATTCAAAACTCTCTCAGCCTCTTCGTGAGTTAGACAACGTCGAAAAACTAAGTCTGCCCCCCGGCGATAAAGTGTATCTCCAATAATTTTGTATTGCTGGGATTGAAACCTAATTTTTCGCCGTTCCTCTTTGGAAGCTTCAGGCCGAAAGGTTTGGGTTTGGAGATAGATGATTATATCCCCGAACCACGGATCTAAAGTACTGATAAGAAACAAAGATTCGTCCGCAATGGACTCTTCTGCCACAGTCTCTGTGTCAGTACGCGGGAAATCACACATCAATTCCGCAAAAACTAAGGATTTCTTAGACTTGGACTTCTCGAACTCCAAGTCGAACTCTTGCAGGATAACGATCCATTTAGAGTACTTGCCCCCTAGCAATTGTTTTGTCAAAATGTAAATCATAGGGTTGCAATCCGAAATAACTGTAGTTTTACGGAGAAGAATGTAGTGACGAAAACGCTGGACAGCTTGAACGGCTGCCAGGGCCAATTTCTCCACATGCGAATATTTTAACTCAGTGGGATTTAAGGTTCGACTGAGATAATATATCACATGTTCTGCTCCGAATTCATCTTCTTGAACTAACACCATCCCAATGGTGGAATGTGAAGCTGCGAGGTATAAGAAGTAGTCCTGGTTGTAGTTGGGAGGATGCAACAACGGTGCATGGGTCAACGCGTGTTTAAGTGCATCAAAAGATTGTTGGGCAATCTCGTCCCAAAAGAATTGAACGTTCTGTTTCAACAACCGTGTAAAACCTTTAGTGACCTCGGCGTAGTTTGGGATGAATCGACGTAAAAAGTTCGCTTTCCCTTGCAAACTTTGGAGTTGGCGCAAACTCGAAGGAGGAGGCAATTTGATGATCGCCTCGACTTTCGAGGGATCGACGCGAATGCCGGCTTTTGAAACAACAAATCCCAGCAATCGACCTGTTTCTATACAGAAAACACACTTGTGGGGATTCAACCGAATTCGATAATGCCTACACCTCATAAAGATTGCTCGTAGGTGGTCAAGGTGATCAGCTCGTCGTAAAGAATGAGCAGGCAAATCATCGAGATACGGTTGCACAATGTGCTTGATGTCGTGAAATGCGTAAGACATCGCCCGTTGAAAAGTGGCCCCGGCATTCTTAAGCCCAAAAGGTAATTTGCAATAAGCAAATGTCCCCCATGGACAAATGAATGCCGTTTTTGGTTGGTCGGCAGGTAGAATATTGATTTGATTATAGCCCGAAAAACCATCCATGAAGGAAAACATTTCACTTCCGGCACAATCATCAATAATTTGATCGATATAAGGCGTAGGATAGTTGTCTTTTGGACAAGCTCGATTGATATCCCTATAGTCGATACAGATTCTTATTGTTCCTTGTTTCTTATTGACGGGAACAATATTCGATACCCAATCCGTTAACGGGATCGGATAAATGAAACCTGCTTTCAACAGCTTTTCGACTTCTGCTTTAATCGCAGCCGCTTTTCGAGGGTGAATCTGACGCAACCGTTGCCGGATGGGTTTAGCATCCGGGTAGGTTTTGATTTCATGAACAACAATGGCAGGATCGATTCCCGGCATTTCCTCGTAAGACCATGCAAACACATCGCGGAATTCTTGGAATAGGGCCTTGTAAGTTTGGATTTCTTCTTCTGTACATGCGGCACCTATATGAATGTTCTCCTCAATTCCGGGTTTCACTGAAATATCAATGGGAATAGTACGAGAAATATTCCCTAAATTCAACTCTGAATCAGAATGTTTCGTTGGATCCTGAGCGTCTTTGACATATTCAGCGGTAAAGATAGATGAAAAATCATTTTCAAATGCATCATCCTTAGGTAAAAACGAAGATCTGTGATGGAGATCTTCCCATGGTAGATCGTCTACACTTAGGATTTCGCGAAGTTGTTCGTCAGATGACACGACTTCGGGAAACGCTATCCGTTCTAAGGTTGAGGTGAAAAGTGATTCTTCACTGACCACATTCATTTGGTCGACTTCGGTTGAATGAAAGTCGGTAAAAGACATGAGAGCTTCATAAGCAATTTCATATGGACTCAAAGGCATAGCATTACCGAATGAGTCTATCTCAGAGTCAGATGGAACATACCAAGGATCATCATAAATAATGTTTTCTGACGTAATCATATGAATTGTTGCAAACGAAGGTTCTACGCTGAGTGGAGGGAGAGGAAAAGTTCCCAGTAAACCGGAATCCTTAACTAAACCTACACCAACGTCCCTATAAGGGATTGTCGTCTTACCGACATGCTGGATACTCTCTGAAGAGGCTGGGTCGGATGAAAAGTATGTCAGCTGATCAATAGTCACGATCTTACCGTTATGTGGAAACTTAATTACTCTGAAGACCGATGAAACGACCGCTGTCATAGCATATGACCAACTTCGACCCAAAAGAAGGTTGTAGTCTAGAGGGGCATCAACCACTTCCACATCCAGACTAACGGTTTTACCTTCTACCCCTATAGGCAATTCCTGTAGAATACCAAACGGACGGAACCCACGGCCATCAAAGGCCTTAAGGATGGTGGGGGATTGGTTCAACGAAGGAGAACCAAGGGATCTCCAACATTGAATTGACATAATACACGTAGAAGCTCCCTCATCAATCACAGTTCGATGAATAGGCCTGTTTTTGACTATCACTGGAATTTGGAAAGCCATTTGATGGGGGAGTCGTGGTGTACTATTTTCTAGATCGAAGATCATTAGATTCGGATCCTGAACGTCAACAGCTCCTATAGCCGACAAAAGCAATTTTCGTTGTGCTGGGCATGATTGCAGCACTTCTAACGCCGACATTGCTGAGGGTGAAACAGCTAAGTCCTCAACAATGTTGTAATTCTGGGCCGCTCTCGCATGTGGATTGAAAGCAGACCTTCGAAGTACACCCTTGGCGGGCGGTTTAATTACTAAGTCTGGGTTAGGTTTCTCGATCTGTAGTGGATCGGAACCAGGAGCTGAGGTTGATGGGTTAGAGTGAGAAGATTCTGCTTCCTTACCATCAACAGGATTCTTACTACCATAATCTTGCGATCGAGTCGCAATCCTCACATGAGACATCATCAAAATGGGTTCTTCACTGGCATTCGAGGAAGAACCTATCATCTTATTCTCCTGCTCCGGAAATGGATTTTTTAACACAGCAGGAGTGGGAGAACCTTTGACTATTTTCACTACCTCGGCCCGATGAGGGCAATCTCTCGTAAAATGATCCTCTTCACAAATAAGACAAGGATATCGAGGTTTGCGCTTTTCGTCATTGGTTTCCGACTTTTCAGTTTTCTCCTTTGGAGCCTTGTCTGCTTTAGCCTTCTTCTTTCCTTTCTTCTTTCCACCGTTTTTTGATTTGGCCGTAGATGACTCTACAGCGTGAATATCGGCGGTAAGTTCAGGAGAAGACTCTCCTGTCGGGGAATCGGGCAAAGTGATAATAGGAGTAGTTGAAGCCTTGGAAGACTTCTTCTTGCTCTTTGTATTCACGATACCAATCATACCATCAGCGGCATGAGATCCCGAAGGAGCAGCAGCGATTTGGTTCGACTTTGGAAGATCCGGAATCTTCTCGTGTAATGTACCCGACTGCGTGTAAACTAAGTCAAGGTATTGTGCCTGAGCAATGACTTGCTCCTCAGTAACTACTCCGGCCTTAGCTACATCTTCAGTAATCCTTGGTAATAATGATTTAACAAACCATTCAGCTAAGATTTGGTCTGGGATAAAAACTTTCACTAGCCTTCTTCGACGTCTCCACTCATGAATGTGATCTGAAATATACGTGGAGGTTGATTGTTTTAGTGAAGTTAATAACTCCGTACCGTTATCGTATCTGACTGGTAACTGAAAGTGAGTTAAGAACGAGGTAGCTAACTGGCTAAAATTGTAAAAAGAGGCCCGTGGTAACTCAATGTACCACTTGGCCGCGAGACCAATGAGTGTACGCTGGAAAAGACGTAAGCGGATCGAATCATCCGAGATGGAATTTGAAGCACACCAGAGGTGGTAAGTCATCACGTGATTGGACGGATCCTCTCCAGACTTACCTTCGAACTTGGGTATATCGCTGGGCAACTTATTTGGCATTGGCGGCCAGAACGGAAGATATTGAATTGGATCGTTCGTTAGGCGCGTCAAGTCTGGTAAATCCAAAGTTGCGATAAACGGTAACTGCCGGTTAGGATCTCTAAAACTCTGGGTCACAATACCGGCCCCAGGAGGAGGATATCCAGGATAACTAGGAACAGGAGTCGCATTTGGGATATTATATCCTCCTGGAAAACCAGGATTAACCGGACCGTACTGGGGTTGCTGAGGTTGTTGATAAGTGTACCCAGGATACGGTTGATACTGGTAAACCGGTTGTTGGACAGCTTGCCCAGGTTGATACTGTCCCTGGTACGGAGGTTGAACAAATTGAGGTTGAGTAGTAACAACCGTACTTATACCAGGTTGGCCTACAGGCATCTGGACTGTGGTTTGAATCGTAGATCCAGACAACGGTACAGATGTCTGAGGAGTGGTTACAGAGACAGTAGAAACCGGAGCCGTCGATACTCCAGAAGTAAGTATGGTAGATGTGGCGGTAGTTGCAGCAGCCGTTTGAGATGGAGTACTAGGTGCAATTGGCGGCTGAGTAACTACCGAAGTTACAGAGGTCTGAACACTTGACTGGACAGGTTGCGGTTGCTGGGGTGGACCAGAAACTACAGGTTGTCCTGCTTGAGGTACCGACTGTATACTTGGCTGCAACATCTGTTGACCCTGTGACGGATCCCACACTAACATTCCAGGGTATTGACCCATAACAGGTTGAGGGTACTGAGATCCATAGCCGGATTGAGGATAGGGTTGATAACTGTAAGGTGCAGTCCCCATACCTTGACCATATGATTGACCTTGAGGTGGTTGATAACCTTGACCTGAGTATTGACCTTGAGGTTGATAACCTTGAGGTAAATACGGGTACTGGGGTTGACCTTGACCTTGAGGTTGGTATCCTTGAGGTTGATACCCTTGGGGTTGCCATCCTTGAGGTTGCCATCCTTGAGGTTGATATTGATACTGAGGTTGACCTTGGGGTACATATTGAGGCTGGGGTTGACCTTGAGGTATGTATTGCCCCATAGGAGCGTACTGACCTTGAGGTTGCCCCCCAGACACGAATGAAGTACCTTGAGGTTGCCCCCCAGGCATTAATGAAGGCTGCCCCCCAGGCGGTAATTGGCCACCTTGAGGTTGGGTAACGGGAACTGAACCTGACATCATGTAAATGTCTCCTACACCCAATGGTACATTACCACTGTTTCCAACTAATAACCCATGATCAACGGGTTGAGGAGACGCTCCCGCAAAGGTACCAGAAAGAGATTGATACCCAGTAGGAACAGAAGGACCACCATGTAAAAAAGATTCAGGACTTTGTGTAAACACGGAAGACTGACCAAACATATTTACAGGAGTATGAATACCTCCAGGTGGAAAAGGAGTTCAAGGTGTGGAAAAACCAAAGTTGTCCAAATAATTGGTTAACGAAAGGTACCAAGTAGTACTTCTAGGAGGACTGTAAAAGATATATTCACGCTCCCTTAGATCAAGGGTAATTTGATCTTCAGGATCAGAGACGCCTATTTCTTCCTCTGGAACAAGTTCTTCAATAGCAATCAAACCAACAGGAAGATTTTCGGTGATAATTATTTCTATTCTCGGTGAATCAGGAACACTAGGAGTCGGAGTAACAGGTTCGGATATTTCTGGTTCTTCGCCTGTATCACTAGCAGACGAAAAACTACCAACAAGCTCAGAAACTGTAACAGCTTCGGGATTATAACCTGTCTCTAAACTTTGGTAATCTGGATGGACTACCAAGGAAGATTCTCCTTCTTCAGGTGAACCTACTCTACTGCCACTAGGAGGAGTTACAAGGACCTTTAAACCTTCTAAATGACTGGAATCGTCTTGAGGAGGTTCACCCCTAAGTCTACGGGATCTTCTCAACAATTCGGCCACAGAAACAACTTCAGGAGACTAGCCCCGAATTCTACGGGACTGTCTCGGTAATTCCGCCACAGCTAAAAACTTTTAACTACTACACACGAAAACAAAATAAAATTTCAAATCAAACCACCTAAAGCCTCTAAAGAACCAAACAAATTTGAATCACACGCCTAAAGAATCTAGGGCGTCAAACCAAACACAAACAATATTCTTCCGGACCAAAAGCGCTAGTTGGTGATTAGGTCCAACCTCGCAGGATTCAGTACAGAAATGGCGGGTGGAACAGTTACGCCGACAACCTGCTTAATGAATAGATTGGACCAAGTTCCTCCTCTTTAACCGTCTCGAGTGAAGTGAACCCCCCAGAAAATCCAAGTGAGTATAGCCGACGTCTGCTCCAGGTACAGTGGGACCTTCCCTCCACCATCACCTTGGGTAGAATCCTAGAGATTATGGTCACTAAGGTTACCAACGGCCACAAGTACACCTGGGGGAACAGCCTAAACTCCGACAGCACGCAAGGGCAAAGTAGCAAGCTCAATCCCCTTACCGGCTCCTTGACAGTAATCCAAGGTTTACCGATAAGTGACCCCTGGCTCCTCGACAATGGTTAATCTGAGGTTTACCGTTTGTAATACGTACTGTCTGGCGTCGTTCCCAACGAGGGGGGAATGATCCCCTCACTGGTTCGGACACGAGCTCGTGCTTCTCCTTTAAGAGGAGCTTTCCCAGAGTGTAAATGTAACAATTGGATTTGATTCTATCACAAGATTGACTACTTGTTTGGTTTTACTGTCTTGGAGAGTTAAGTACTCACCTACTCCGAGACACTAGCCTGATCTAAATTGATGCTTCAGAGCCTTAGAAAATAAAAGTTACTAGTTCAATTTTACTTTAAGCCTTACTTTTATGGTTGTTTTTTAAAGTCACAAGGTAATGGAAGTAAAACCAATGGTGTGTAGACTCGACTCCAACCACTACAAAGATGCACCTAAGATGATCTATGCTACTTTGCTTTTTTAATGAAATTCTTAACTAAGAGAGTTGAGAGAATGCAATTTTTAGAGAAAACAACTTCCTTAGAAAAGACAATCAAAGAAACAATTCTCTTTTTCCTTTCAAGCACACAAACATAACCACTCTTTACTTACACGAAAAACTCTTTTTCTTTCAAAACTTTCAAAGCTACTTGAAACAAAACTTTTCAAAGGAGATGTTTTTGTATTTTCTCTTTTCAATAAAGCATGTAAGCCTACCTTTAACAAAAAACAATCTCAAAAGCTACAAAACTATGAAAACTTGACTCACAAGCAAATCAAAAGAGAGATTACTCTAAGCAAACCTAACAAGGCAAAAGCTCACAAATGATTCTAGGTTGTTTTACTTGATCAAAATCAAATCAAGGACTAGCTAATGCAGAATCAAAAGACTAGTCAAACAAAACTCAAATCATTTTGTTCTTTTCGTAAAATGGAAATCAAGACTTAAACAATAAGCACTTCGAAAATGGCCCAAAAGACAACTTGATGGTAAGTTGTTCCTACAGGTAGTCTTTATGACAGGTCTGACTTCTTAGAAAGTTGACAAAACCAGAGAGATCTAAGGCTTGACAATTCCTACCGCTAAAGTCACTACAAGACCTACTCAAAATCAAACCCTAGGGCTTACACTTCGACGAAATCCACTAAAACACTTAATTCTAATGAAACCAGTTCAGGTGAAGATTCTGGACAAGGGACTGATGAATCTGGGCAGAAAAAACTAAGAAAAAACAAAATCTAAGAGCAAAAAAGGCAAAAAGTGGAATTTTCTTAAATTTTGGCAGGGGACGCAGGCAACCCGTTAGCACAAGTGCGGGCCCGCTCTGTGCACACAGAAAAAGTGCGTCCAGGGACGCACTGTGCAGCACTCAGAGGGTGCGTCCTACTGAAAAACTCAAGAAAACCTAAAATAAAACTAATCCTAAGCTAACCCACCCAGAGACAAGATCACAGAGCCAAAACCAGAAAAATAAACCAATTTTCTCAAAGCAAAGTTCAAACAAAAGAAAAGACTCTTCTCATCAATGGAATCTATCCCCAGCGGAGTCGCCAATTTGTCACACGGAATCAGTCAAGGGTGCGGACACAGCTGACCTTCCTAGAAGTCTAAGACATTCTAATGACAAACAAAACAAACTGGAGCTATCCTTCTCTAAACATACATTATGATATGAGAAATCAAGTGTTTCGTTCTTACCTTTGTCCAAACGCTATTGTAGAAGTCCAAGCTTTGTTGATCTGGATGAGCTCCTCCTTTTCTCCAAAACCTGTAATCACCAACAGTCAAACAATTAAATAGCACCTGATTATAACATAAAACAAAGCATATTCAACACATAGACCAAGGAGTACATGAAATAACCCATTAACAACAAGTTATTGAGAAGAATGGACCAATTTGCATTAAAGGTAATCAAAAGGAACCATTACAACCTGAGCCTTGGTGTTGTGCAAGCTCCTTCCAGGGTCCACAAGAGTCTTCCTCTACTTTGACAAAGCTCACCCACTTCCAAATAGAACAAGTAAAGATGACAATCTCTCCTCACAAGCTTCTATATGGGAGTCCTAATTCCTGCAGCATTTACCCTTAGAAATCTATAGCTTTCAACCTTCTTCCTTCTGGCTCAATGCCTCTTTTTATAGTGCTCAAGAGGAAGTTAATCAGGTCCACCATCAATGGGATAGTCCCTCTTTGGATGGGATCACTCCCTTATTGATGGGATAAGTTCCTCTTTGATAGGAGTGCATGAACCATCTGGAGGTGCTCAATACACATCAAACAACCTTCTAGAATGCTCTAGAAATGACCACAAGTAAGTTTTTGAAGATAAAACTTGCGCATTTTAACCTTTTCAGAGGGATGCACCTGCCCCTTTAGATACAGAGCGTCCTTGGACGCAGACCTTATGAACAAAAGGTGCGTACCCGCAGGCAAGGCTTGAGAGAACCTGCGTACCCAGAGATAAACATATTTTTAAAGACTTTCTCTCTTTCTTGGAGTTTGACATGAATAGCAAAGGCATAAGACTTGCTCAAGAGGGTAGTATGACTGTTGATAGAGCCATACCGACTGTAAATAGCCATGGTGACATTTTTTAGTGTAACACCTACTCAGTTCGAACTTTTTTCCCAATTATCCAGTATTCCCTTCTCCATCCGTCGTATTGGGGTTTTTCTCTCTTGTCCGTGGGAGGACTCTGTAATTATCTCCGGTTTTCACTTCCGCTTTTAAGGATATATGCTATCGAGGGGAAGTTTCTCACCATTCGGCTACGTGGTGTTCGGACTTCACGGTGCTCTCTGCTCGGAAAAATGCTCGTTTTAACAGGTCAGTTAAATTTCTTTTTCATCAAATGATAGTTTCTCCTCTTCATGGAATTTGGAAAATTAAAAGTTTAAGTTTTTCTCAGTTTTTTCAGCTTTTCTTTCTCAAAAGTTGGAACTTCGGGCGCCTTTGTCTTTAGGTTGTTGTCGGAATAATAGTTTTCATACAAAAGTCTAAAGTCTTACAAGGAGGACTGCTTTAGTTTCTTCTCCTTCAATACCATATGTCAGGTTTTGGTAATTATGTAAGGTCGTGGGTATCGTTCTTCAATTTGAAGAATTTCTTTGTTATATCCAAGCCTTGTTCAGATATTCGCTTCAGGATAGGTTCTTGGTGGTGTGTGTATGAGTTTTGTTGCTGTTGTATTGTATGCTCGGATGTTTCATCCTGAAACATCTCAAAAAGCCATTTTAATCTCTATTTTTTTTCTGATACTGAGAAAAGAGAGGGAATCAAGGTTCTTCTGATGTTTTATCCGCTTCCTTGTTCCTTACTACGATCCCTTGACTGCATTCTGGAAAAACTGGAAGTCCTCTTTGACTGAGACCTGCAGCCTCCTCTGAAACTTTCTGTTTCCTGGTTTTTCCGGAATGGATTTTTCCTTTCACCGGAATCGAAATTTTTTTTCTGGTTCTCGTTTTTCCTCTCCTTGGGATTTGGGTACTGCAGAGTTTTGAATTCAAAGCTTATGGGGTACAAGGAATGGTACTCGAAGGCATGAAATTGGAACTTGTGGGTCATTAGAAGCCGCCATTCTTTTGAAATCTCTTTATTGCTATCCTATGCTGACTCATGTATACGTCACTCCCTCATAACTCCTGAAGTCTAGTTGGCTACTTTGGAATATGATCCCCGCATTGGAAGGGAAGCTGTTTATTTCTCGAGACTTCTTTCTGTCAGTACTTTTTCCAGGCAAGATCTACTTTTTCCCTCCGACTCATATCTGCTCTGGGTATTATATTCAGTAGCGGTCAGGTCATACTTATTGCATGATTTATTGCCCGATCCGGAAAATCCTTTTTAGGATTGCTCAGTACACTGGGGGTGGACTTATATGGACTTGGTGTCAGACGCATCGGCCACGGAGGCCATGATCCAAGCAACTGTACAGGCTGAAACTTGTAAGGGTACCGCCATGTTGTCAAATGACTGGCAGTCCACGCTGGCTGACGTGACTGTCCATCCTTCGCTGCAAACTGATGACCTAGACGGCGATTGTCGTCAAAAACCACAATCATCTCGGGAAGGAAACCGAAGTGAACACTTTCATAGAGAATATGTAGAACGTGAGTTTACAAATTGTTACAAAAAGACCATAAAACCTGTTAAAACCATCCCACCACCGGCGGCAATTAAGTTAGATAGCATTTATCTATCCGACCGTATTGAAAGTTTACAGGATAACGCCCTGGTTGGCCGATGGCACTTTCCAGAGATGGATGATGCTAGGATGAGAAAATGGCTAGAGCTTCAATGGAAACCTTTGATTGGCTACATCCCCATTATAGCTAAATTGATGAAGGAATGGTATTGTTTTCACTTTCTGAGCATTAGCGATCTGGAAGCAGTTCAGAATCGTCCATGGGTGCAAGGAAGGAGCTTCTTGGCGCTACACAAATGGTACATTGGCTATAATCCGTTGAAGAATACTCCCACAAATAATTTAATTTGGGTCAAACTCCCCGGCCTTCCCCTGGAGTTGTGGTCGAAGGAAACTTTAACTAAGATAGGAAGATGCGTATATGTAGATCCAAGATGTCTGGGGGAAAAAGACAAACGCGTAGCATGGTTTCTCATAGAGAAGGCTTATAGGGGAGGTTTCCCCGACCACATTGAGATATCCTGAAGGGACTTAAAGATAAATCAAAGACTGGACTTATGGGGAGTCCCCTTCAGGTGTTCAGCATGCCACAAGACAAGGCATCTTATTAAAAACTATCCTCGTCGCCCTGTGTTAAAGAACCGATTATATCATGGTAAATATCTATCAGCAAAAAATAAACAGTGGACAAAGTCTCCATACTCTGAAATGGCAAAGGCATCCCCTACTATTAGCTCATCTCCATCAGAATCTGGCAAACTGCATGGGGTTTTTAATCCTGAAGATGATTATCAAAAATTCTCTCCCCCCGGTCAGAAATCAAATCCTCAGTATAAAATTTCTCCATCAACATACCCCCAGAATCAAGGCATCCTGCCTGAAAGCTCGAGGAGATATATCACCCCATCTGATAAAAGGACTTCCAATCTTTTTTGCACGCCCCCTCCGGAACCTTCTGCTAACACAGATATCCCAATCCCTCTACCGGCTCCCCAGCCTATCAAAAACTTTAAAGAGGACTCACATATCACTTTAATTTCATCTTCCTCTCCATCATCAAAAAGGGGATTGACTCATTCTCAGAAAGGTAAAGAGCCTATGGTTTCGACGACCCCTCTAAACTCCCCAGTGTCTTCCCCGTCAAACTCGATTGGTAGCGACCTAGACTACCTCCTTAGCAAGAAATTGCTTGAACTCAGGCCCCTAACCATTCATAAACCGGGAATGCCATCCTCCCCTCAAATAAGCCCAAACTCTGCAAAAAATATTATGGTGAGAAGGAAAAATAATAGGGGTAGCAGGCATTTTAGAGGAAGGACTGAGGGTGCTAGCAGGGGAGTTTGAAATCTTTCCTTAATAGATGTGCCTATCATTGATATGATGAAAGAAGGGCCTCTTAGAGAAAGTGTGCTTGAAAAGCCTTCTAAGTGACTTTCATTATATCCATGAATATAAGGGGGTTGGGGGATGATAAAAAAAAATTAGCCCTTAAGAATCTTTTCTTTTCAAAACAGCCCAAAATCATCTTAATCCAAGAAACCATGCACAGCACACCCGTATCTATTTCTTATTTCAGGAAAATGTTACCCACTTGGCATATGGTTGCTTCGGAGGCAAATGGTCTTTCAGGGGACCTGGCAGTTTTATGGGACCCCGATTGGATCAGAGCAAAGGCATACAAATGTTTTGCAGGAATTCTTATATCGGCTTCTATTAGGGGGAAAGTCTGTCCCATAAACATTTTAAACATTTATGCTCCTTACAAAAACAGGCTAACATTTTGGGAGAAATTATTTGCATCAGAGATTTTTGATATAGAGCATTTGATGATTGCAGGAGATCTAAATGTCACTTTAAGCTTTGATGAATCATGGGGGAACAGTCGGAAAAAAGACCCTATTGCTGACTGCATAAGATATGAGCTGCTGCACATGAATCTTGTTGACATTTCTCCGCCTAAAATGATGCCAACATGGGACAATGGAAGGACTGAAGGAGCATATATAGCAAAAAGACTTGATCGTTTTATTTTACAAGCAAGTATAATTGATAGCTTGGGCATGCCCTTTTCATCAATTGGAAATGACTTCATATCAGACCATAGGCCGATATTTCTAGAATGGAGAGAAAAGGGTTTCAGAAAAGGTTATCCATTTAAATTTAACAGGTTATGTTTGGAAGAAACAAAATTCAATGAAGCCATAACAAGACAATGGAAGGAATTATCATCAAAAGAAAATATGCCTCCTTTCTTAACTTTTAGAGATAAACTGTCCTCCATTAGAAAATTTGTAAAAGATTGGCAGTTTAAGAAAAGGCAACAAAACAGAACAACCCTGTGGGAAATTCAGATGGAATTGGACAACATCTCTGGAGATTTGGCTGCTCACTCAATCCCCTTCAACATGAGATGTCGTATAAAGGAACTGCAAAGGAAAAAATGCAAAATCCTGGAACAGGAAGAAGTATCATGGAGATTAAAGAGCAGGGCTATTTGGCTAAAGGAAGGAGACAGAAACTCAAAATTTTTTCACAGATTTGCAAGCTCAAGACGAGAAAAGAACTCTATATGGAAAATAAAGGACGGAAAGGGAGACTTTCTATACTCTCAACAAGACATCTCAAGTGAAGCCGTAAGATATTTTGGAAACCAATACAAAAGATCTGATGAGTGCAGGATACAGGACATTCTGTGGGGTATCGATCTATTTCCTCAAATGTTTGACGATGAACAAAATGATTGTCTCTTTCAGCCAATAACTGAGGAAGAACTGCTAGAAACCATGAAATCCTTTAAAAAGGATAAGTGCCCTGGTCCAGACGGTTGGACGATCGAATTTTTCATCCATTTTTATGATCTTATCAAACAAGATTTGCTAAGGATGGTCGAGGGCTCTAGAATATCAGGCAACATTCACCAGATAACCTCATCTACTCATATTGCCCTCATCCCCAAGAAAAGGGAAGCGAAATCTTTTCAAGACTACAGGCCGATATCTCTCTGTAACATTTCATACAAAATCATTTCAAAAATTATCGCTGAAAGGATAAAAGAAACCTTATCAAAGCATTTAACAAAGGATCAACATGCTTTTTTGAAAGGAAGAAATATTTTGGATGCTGTTGCTAATACTCAAGAGAGTTTGTTCTCCATGCACACTAAAAAAAGTGAAGCAGCCATATTCAAAATTGATCTCCGAAAGGCATATGATTGCCTTGATTGGGGTTTCATCAGATGCCTTCTTGCAAAGATTGGACTGAGAGCTAACATGATAAACTGGATCATGGCCTGTGTGGAGAAAGTGAACTATGCTGTCATCATAAATGGGATTCCATCTCCTTTTTTTCTAGCTACCAGAGGTCTACGCCAAGGATGCCCACTATCTCCCCTATTGTTTATCCTGGCAATGAACTCTTTAAGTCTGCATATCAATAAGGCAGTTAGTGAAAACAGGTGTCGCCCAATGAGAATCTGTAGGAACAATTATATCTCGCATAATCTATTTGTTGATGATATACTTATTTTTGGAATGCTTTGCAGGCTCACTTGGTTATGCTTATATGATATCCTAAAAAAGTTCCAAAAGGCCACAGGCTTACAAATAAATGAGTCCAAATCTACTCTCTTACATAATGATGGCAATCTGGAATTAATAGAGTGGATATCCTCACTCTTTGGGATAGAGGCGTGGTCCATCAATCAGGGAATGAAATATTTAGGATTCCAGTTAAAAGCAAAAGGATACTCTAAAACGGACTGGCAATGGATAATAGAAAGATACTACAAAAAGATATCAGTGTGGGAATACAAATGCCTTTCATTGGCAGGAAGAGTTATACTTGCTCAATCAGTACTAACTCAACTTGCAGTATATTGGGCGCATCTCTTTTTCCTTCCTGCAAGCATTATTCAGAAAATGAACAAGATAACTGCTAATTTTATATGGGGTGGCCAGGTTGAGAAAAGAAAATATCACCTGTCTAAGTTATCTGACATTTCCTTGCCGAAAAATCTTGGTGGATGGGGCTTGCTGGACCTGCGGAGTTTTGGAAAGGCTCTTCTATGCAAATCTCTATGGAGAGGGATTTTCGGAGAGGGTCCCTGGAGCAATACCATAAAAAAGAAGTATATGGGCAGTAAGGATATCTCATACTGGTTCAGGTTGGGAAGAATTGGATCGATTTATGGATCAGCAATATGGCTAAGTTTTCGTAAGATAGAAGGCTTATTCTTAAAGAATTTGGTATGGAGTTTCCAGTCTGGTAGCAGAATTCTCATTGGTGTTGATACTTTTCTCAGTGGACAGGAGGAAATCATCTTGCCTGGAACACTCCTTAATTTTTTCCATAGAAAAGGTTTTTTTACTTGAGACAAACTTATTGCAGAATGGCATGGACCCTTCCCTATCTGGAAAGAAGATGGCAATATGGGGATGACTGATAATGTAGCAAGACAGTGGAAGAATTTAAAAGACTGTTTGAGAAACTGTGGAATATATCGCTCCTTAGAATCCGATGTTCTTACATGGAAAGATACAAAAGGTCCATCCCAGGTACGAGTAAAGGACATTTACCAGAATTTGATAGCCTCAAGAAATGTCATTTCCAGCCCTACTTTCCCATCAATTTTTTGGAAATTCGGTTGTCTCTCCAAATCTATTTACTTCTCATGGCTGGTATTCCACAACAAAAACTTATCTTGGGATAATTTAAAAAAGAGGGGCTGGCAGGGGCCGGGTCTCTGTTCAATATGCAAATTTGAGGAGGAAACAAACTGTCACATGTTCTTTCTCTGTCAGAAAACGCAGCAATTATGGCAAGCTCTGGAAAATCTATATGGTTTCCCTCATGTTTCTCATTCATCTACAAAAGAGGCTTTCTTCTGGTGGAGTGGGCAAAAGGAATCCTGGAGGCCTATTTTTATTATTGCCTTATGGTGCATATGGCGATGGAGGAACAACAAAATTTTCAAGGAAAGTAAGGAGCCTTTCATGGGAACTCTCCAAAGCATAACATCTCTTTTTGACTCCTTACCTGAAAAGCCACTCAAGGAAAAAAGATCAAATCCCAACATGAATGTTCTGAATCATAACATGCTCCCGAGAGCGTACTTTGATGGAGCGGCACAAAACAACTCTTGTGGCTGTGGGATCCACATCATCATGGATGAAAATACTCAATATCTTATTTCATGGAATGGGGGAAAAGGATCCAGCTGCAAAGCGGAGGCGATGGCTCTCGCGGGTCTTCTTTCTTTCTGTATTTTCTTTAACATACAGTCTGTTTCAATATTTGGGGATTCCAAAGTCATGGTAGATTATGTTTTGGGAAAAATCCATATCAGCAATCCTCACCTTGCAGGTTGGATGAACAGAATTGTGTTCCTATGGAGAAGGATGGAAGGATGTTCCATACAGCACATTTACAGAGTACAGAACAAGAAGGCAGACATTTTATCAAAGGAAGGTCTTTTATCGGATTCAGGTATCTGGAACATGAAGGTAATTTTTGATGAGGAAATGTTCTCTATCACAGATTTTTCTTTACCTGATACATAATCTCAAATCTTGCGGGTTCCAGGTATGCTTTGTCAATTTTGTCCTTGTTGTTTCCATTATGACTTATGAATAGTCGAGTATATTTTGGAATTTCTGAACAGCGCTTTTACTCCACAGAGGATCTTAGTTTTCCAAATTTTGTATCTACAAAATTCCTTTTTTGAGAACTCTACTACAGCTAAATGGCTGTCTATCTGGATGGTCATCAGATACTTTTTTATTTATGGGATTATGCTTCCATCCTCTTTTCAGTTTTTTCTGTAACGGATTGTCCACAAGTCCGTTTTTTTTTGCTCATATGAAGTTTCTATCTGGCAAATGTATTATCTGATAATTATATACCTTATATAATATAATCATGCTTTTTCTTTCTTGAAATTAGAAGAATACCGGGAATTACCCTTTGTGGAAGCCAGCCGACAGAAAGTTTTGTGGACAGGGTTCGATCCCTCACAGCCCATTTGTTAGCTCCGTGGAAGCCAGCAGACAGAAAGTTTTGTGGACAGGGTTCGATCCCTCACAGCCATTATGTTAGCTCTGATACCAGTTGATGGGATCAGAGGTAGAAGCACAGAGAGACACAGCAGAGGAGCACAGACAAATGGAGAACAAGACAGAGATCACAAATAAGAATGGAGAACACACAATATAAGTTTTTCATTACTGAAAGGCCTGGCCTTGGGCTTGCTTTATAGATGAGCACATGGCTTGCTTTATAGATGAGCATAGAGCTGATAAGAATAAGAATAAGACTTAGCTAGATGTAAAATTTATGTGTAGTAGGTTCGGCTGCAAACAGCCATAACTTTCGGCGTAAGCACAGCAAAGTGACGCAGAAAATTTCAATTCGACTTCACATTTAACAACAATCACCATTTTTGTTACATCTTCATCTTTGAAACCTCATCCTCTCCCAAAAAAAATGTACATGCATTGTGATCATAGTTCGAGGAAGGCTTTACAACCTGTAGCATCTTATGTAACAATTGCCCAAATTCCGCAAGACCGACTTGAATATTAACATTGAAAGAGTATTGTTGAGCAGACAATTTTGGCTTCAAACAGAGTCCCAAGATCTCTGGATTTTATGGTATTACGGAAGAAACACACTCTGGCAGATTTTAGGATTAGAAGAGGAAATGGAACACCCACTCAATTGTCATCTCCTTGAGTTGATCATGATGGTTTTCGACAGAGAACTAGAAGTATATAAAAATAAAATTCCCTGCCTCTGTTCAATTCGCGGCCTTGGCAAATGAAATGGGTGGTCTCCCATATTTTAATGGAGAAAGTCTGCAATTTTTTTATATGTCACCTGTAGCATGCATTGCCGCGGAAAATAAAGGTGAGATCGAAAATATGCTTATTCCCATGAGGTTTTCCTTTTAGCATCGAAATCCTTTTTTGGCTTCATTTCCAAATCACTTTACGTTTGGCTTCTGTATCGCCCCTTGGAAGAACCAGCAAAATCCCTCAAATGGTGTGCAATTTTTCGAATCTGCAATTGGGATCGCTCTGCAAAAAAACCCATGTCGCGGGTTTTTAAATTTCTACTCCATTTGTTCAGAATGTTCATTTAAAACTCGCTGTCTGAATAACTCTGCGTTTTTTTAAAATGCTTCATTTTCCATGACATGAAGTTCATCAATAATGTTATGATCCTTGTTTGAAATCTCAGTCAACAAAGCAGTCTCTACAACTGTACCTACAGCTTCAATAGAAGTATACCGACCCAATTTGAAATGACCAGAAATATTGACAACCTACAGTTGGACAGACTACACATTTGATAAGGAATAAAAGATCTTTTTGCAAGTGCAGGTTTATATTAAGCTGACAAGCAGGTTTTTGCAAGTGAATTTTTTTTTAATACAAGTTTGTCTAAGAGAAGTTTTGAAATTTCAGGCTTACAAGATTCAGTTACAACACCAGTCATGGTGCCCCTACGGCTGTCCATGGCCTCGTCCCTGCCATAATAGTGGCGAAAAACATTGAAACCACACACAGGCACAAAATCTATTATTATTTGTTCTTGGATTGGGTAATGCACAGAATCTGCCAAGTGATTTAGTAAATAGGTGGAGGCAATTAAGGAGAACCAAATCTCCTTCACAGTCCATACCTCCTATGTCATAAATGAGATCTGAGATCTGTTACATAGCATTAATTTCTTCAAGCAATCAATTGGTTTGTGTGTATGTATCTCTCTACACTGCCAGTAGCGGACAATTAATGACACAAATCGTTCTTTGTATATAGAAAATCATATGAAAATATTCAGATTTGATAGGTGTATTGTTTAATAATTGTTATGAGATTTGGTAGCATATATATATTTTTTATTTTTAAATAAAAAAAAATTCTGAACATTCAATTTTAAATTACATAAAATTAATTATTTAATCAGAAAATAGAAATTCAAATTTAAATTTTTTTAAATTTATTTGTAATTTTCAAAATATTCAGTTTCATATTTATTTTTTTCAAAACTTTAAAATTAAAAGTCAAATTTTTTTAACCAAAAACAAAAATACAATCAAACTGAGATGCATTCATAGTGGATCTAACTTTGTTGTTCATGTTTGCATGTAATTAACAACAACGATTTATGCATAGTAAAGAAAAGAGATATAAGATTCAAATTACTTCATGGTTTAGCTACACAACTACCAATTTGTTACAATAGACTAAGATGTTGAAGAATTTTGACCTTCACAAATGTTGTTGAGAATAGTGCTTGTACTACCCAGCAAATGTGTTATATTTTATTGGAATTTGGGAATGACATGTAATTAACAACAACAATTTATGTACAAAGAAGGAAATGGAAATAAGATTCAATTTACTTCATGGCTTAGCTACACAACTACAAGTTTATTACAATAGACTAAGATGTTGAAGAACTTTGACCTTCACAAATGTTGTTGAGAGTAGTGCTTGTACTACCCAATAAATGTGTTATATTTGATTGCAATTTGGGAATGGCACCAGGGCTCAAAAAAGTGTCTCTGATGTTTTGCAGCATGCCTAGAATGACCATCATAGTAGGTCGTCCTTTAGGAGATTCATTTGTGCAAAGCAATCCCACATTTATTAATGAACTAAGACAATTGAGATTATTATCTTCCTCAGTACAACTACCCGTCCTCCTTAGTAAACCCAAGTCCACCACATCCATTAGTCGGTTTGGAAAACTGCTACCCACCCATTTTTGCAAGTTCATTCCTTCGACAAACATGTCATGGGTGGGCTTCTTTCCAGTGAGCATTTCCAATAGCACTATTCCATAACTATAAACATCACCATTTGTTGTGACTTGTCCACCCACTCCATATTCTGCATTCATAGATCATCATCTTAAGGTTTTTAATTCACAATGGTTAATAAAGATTTAGAAAAAAAATCACAAGATTAATTAAAATATGGTATGTAGTTTAAATAATACCTGGAGGAATGTAGCCTGTAGATCCTTTGAGTGCATTTGTGGAAGTGATATCCCCATCTTCATTATTTGCAAAACATACAGTAGCAATGCCAAAGTCTATTAAATATGCAGTCATATCTTCACCCAACAACACATTGTTGGGTTTCAAATCACAATGAATGACTTGCAGAAAACAATGGTGATGGAGATATGTCATGCCTTGGGCGATGTCTATTGCTATATTCAACCTTTGAATCAAATTCAAACCACTTTGTTCTCCATCATCGGGATATAACCACTTTTCTAAGCTTCCATTTGGCATTAATGGAAATATCAAAGCTTTGATTTGGAGATCTGAATAACAAGTTATGACCCGAATCAAATTTCGGTGTCTAACTCTACCCAAAACTTTGCACTCTTTATCAAAACTCTTTTGAGCCCCTTCATTTTGTAGATTGAGAAGCTTGACAGCAACCATTGTGCCATCATTCAAAATCCCTTTGTACACTTTTCCAAAACTACCAATTCCTAACAAGTTTGCATCACTAAATTCATTTGTTGCAATGGCGAGCTCTGCATAGGAGATTCTTCGATGCCCCACATTTAATGATGGACCAATCTCTCTCTGAATATTTCTCCTGCAATTCCGTCTCCACAAGATTGCAAGAAACAAACACAATACAACAATTGCTACAACAACAACAGGTATGATAACTCTTTTGAGATTCGAAACACTTTTATGTTTATGAGCATAGCACGGTGGTAGATTTACCCAAGGTCCACATAGACCAAGATTTCCCATAAATGATGTGGCGCCAATCTTTTTGAAAACTCCACCTTTAGGGACTTCTCCTGATAGCTTGTTGAAAGAAAAATTCAAGTGGTGGAGCAATGTGAGATTTGCTAGTGATACGGGTATTCCCCCTGACAAATTGTTGGAGGAGAGATCTAGGTCTTGAAGACTTAGAAGTTCACTGATTGACACTGGAATTGGACCTTCAAGTGCATTATGAGAAAGATTCAGATATTCTACTTCTTTGCAGCTTCCAAGGCTACTTGGAATGTAGCCAGTTATTTGATTTGCAGAAATATCTATAGCTTGAAGCTTATTGAACTTTCCTAGTTCTAAAGGCACATGGCCATGTAATAAATTGTTTGACAAGTTGAAATAGATGGCTAAATTTGCAAGGCCTGCAACCTCTCGGGGTATGTCCCCACTAAGCTTGTTGTATGATAGATCTAGCTCTAGTAAATTCACACACTTCCCTAAATTTGCAGGTATATTTCCTGATAACTGGTTATGGTTAAGATCTAGATATCTTAGTTGCTGGAGGTTGGCCACAAAATCAGGGATTTTTCCAGAAATATTATTTTGAGAGAGAGACAAGAGCCCTAAACTTTTTAACTGCCCAACTTCCATAGGGATGTTTCCTTGTAATTTATTGAAATCCATATATAACCTCTCCAACTTTTGAAGAGTAATAATTGAAGAAGGGATTGAACAGGTAAAAGAATTACCTTGTAAACTAAAGAATGTTAAGCTAGTTAGATTTCCAATTTGTGGAGGTATTACTCCAGATAATTGGTTGAAACCCAAGTTTAAGGAGTAGAGTTTTGTAGAGAGGTAGCCTATAGAAAGCGGCAATTGTCCCGTGAGATTATTCTCGGATAATTCTACATCTTCTAGATTGGAACAGTTACTAAGAGCAGTGAGAATGGGGCATCTCGTGGTGCTGCCGCTAATCAGGTGATTGTCCGCAATGGAAAGCGTCTGGAGATGTGTCAATTTACCTAGCTCCATGGGCACTATTCCGCTGAGCTGGTTCGATGTTAAGTCAATCAATCGAAATTCCGTACAGTTGAACAGAGAAGAAGGAATGCTACCACTAAGCTGGTTAGGACCCAGATAGAGCTCCTTTAACTGGGTGGTCTTCTTGGTACACAACTCCGACGGAATGTGGCCAACTAATTGGTTATCACCTATATCCAATAATTCAATATTTGTGCAGTTAGACAACGAAGACGGGATTTGTCCCGTCAGATGGTTAATCCCCAGAGAAAGATAGCGGAGGTGGCTTAGCATACCCAATTCGGAAGGAACACTGCCGTGAAGGTTGTTGGTAGACAATTCTAAGTACTGCAAAGAGGATATGTTTCCCAAGAAGTCCGGGATTGTTCCCATCAAATTGTTAGTTCCCAAGGCCATGAATACTAGGTTGGGGAGAACACATAGTTGTGGGGGAATGTTTCCGTTGAGATTGTTAAGGGAGAGAGTCAATTTCAGTAAACTGTGGCAGCTACCCAGAGTGGGCGGAATGGAACCTCGGAGTTGATTCTGAGATAGGCGCAGCATCTTTAAGCGAGAGAGAGTTCCCAATTGGTAGGGAATGTGGCTGTGGAAACTGTTATTGTAAAGGTCGAGTACTCTAAGAAAGGAGAGATTGGCAAGAAGGGGAGAGATTGTACCTTGTAATGCCATGCTTGAAAGATTGAGGGAAACGACTGTGTGTCTGCGCCGGCTGCATATGATACCCGTCCACTCGCAGAACGAAACATTCGGTTTCCAGGTAGCGGCTAAGGATTGGAAGGGATCATATGTGATTGCAGAATTGAATGCAAGCAGAGCGTGTTGAATTAAAAAAAAAATACAACACAAAGACACACAACTTCCTTCATTCAATTGCTTAATTACACCACACTTATATAGGAAAACTTATGCAACCAATTCCTAACCACTCACAACTAATTCTTGTTCAACTTCTCATAACTAATTCTGTTCAACTGCTTCATAACTAAATCTATTTCTGCATTATTTTCACATCCTCCCTTAATGGAGAAATGGATTCTCTACAATACCTAACTGACTTCTAAAAACTTCAAATTTGATTTTACCAAGGGGCTTAGTAAATATATCAGCCACATTATCCTTGGTGTTACAAAATATCAATCCAATTTCTTTTGACATAATTTTCTCACGTACAAAGTGGTACTGTAACTCAACGTGTTTTGTTCTAGCATGGTAAACTGGATTATGTGCTAATTTGATAGCACTCTGATTATCACAATTGATACATGTTGCACCACTTTGCGCTTCTTCAAGATCCTCAAGAATTCTCCGCAACCAAATAGCTTCACAGGTGGCATTGGTCAAAGCTTTGTACTCAGATTCTGTTGAAGATAAAGAAACAGTTGGCTGTTTCTTACTACTCCAAGATACGACCCCTGATCCAATATGAAATGCATAGCCAGAGGTAGATCGTCTGTCATCTGGATTTCCTGCCCAATCTGAATCAGAAAAACCTGTCAGTACAACATCAGATACATCAGTATACATAATACCAAGATTCACTGTTCCCTTTAAGTATCGGAGAACTTTCTTTGCAGCATTCCAGTGATTTCCTGAAGGCTTAGCCATGAATTGACTAAGGATACTGACTGAGTATACAATGTCTGGCCTGGTAGTGGTGAGATAGTTCAAACTTCCCACTAACTGACGATATAATGTTCCATCTGCCTCTTTCAAACCATCTTCTTTGTATAACTTTGCATTATGTTCTAAGGGAGTTGACATAGCTTTACAATCTGTCATATTGAACTTTTTAAGAATCTCCTTTGTATATTTGCTTTGAGTGATCAATGTTTTACCAGTTTCTCTCCATACCTCAATGCCTAAATAGTAATGCATTTCACCCAAAGCTTTCATTTCAAAAACCTGTGACAACTGAACTTTAATTTCTTCAATTAACTTGTGAGCACTGCCTGTTATAATGAGATCATCCACATATAAAGATATTAAAGCAACATTTCCTTTTTCATCTTTCTTAACATACAAGTTAGGATCATTTTTGCTTTTCACAAACCCATTCTGAAGAAAGAAAGTATCAATCTTTACATACCATGATCTTGGTGTCTGTTTCAAACCATACAATGCCTTTCTTAACTTGCAAACCAGATGCTCCTGTCCCTGTTTGACAAACCCTTCAGGTTGAACCAAATAAACTTATTCATGTAAATCACCATTTAGAAAAGCAGATTTGACATCCATTTGATGTATATTCCAATTATGTTTTGTGGCTAAGGCAATCAGTAATCTAATTGTATTCAACTTAGCTACTGGTGCAAAAGTGTCTTCATAATCAATGCCCTCTTGTTGAGCATATCCTTTTGCTACTAATCTTGCCTTAAATTTATCAACTGTACCATCTGCTTTAAATTTTGTTTTGTACAACCATTTTCTTCCAATTGGAACTTTATTTTCAGGAAGTTCCACTAATTCCCATGTTTTATTTTTCATAATAGAAGCATACTCATCATTCATAGCATTAATCCATGGTTCATGTTGTTTAGCCTGCTCATAATCAATTGGTTCTTCAACATTCATTATATTAGACATTAAGGCATAGTCTCTATACCTTTCAGGAAGCCGAGTCTGTCGGGACGACCTTCTTGGTGTGGGTGTTCCATCCATGATTCGTTGGCTTTGAGGTGTATCACCTCCTTGTGATGACTCACTGCTTCTAGATGTGCTCATACTGTTGCGATCATCCTGATCATGTACCTGTACCTGGACCTGTTCCTGTTCCTGCTTAATCAAAGTATCAAGCTTGAGATGTGCATCATTAGAAATATGCCATGTATCATTCTGTGTGTTACTTTTATCAGTCTGCTCATGAAACAATACATCACGACTTGCAAATAGTTTATGGGAACTTGGATCAAACAATTTATAGGCTTTCTGATCCGTACAATATCCAATGAAAACACACTTGATGGACTTGGCATCAAGTTTGCTTCTGTTAGCCTTAGGAATATGAGCAAAAGCAGTACATCCAAATACTTTGAAATGACTCACATCAGGTTTATAACCATAAAGAACCTCAAAAGGAGTTTGAAAAACTAATTTCTTAGTGGGACATCGATTCTTCAGATAAACAGCAGTGTTAATGGCTTCTGCCCAGAAACCATTAGAGATGTTCTTACCTTGCAGCATACTACGAGCAGATTCCACCAAGGTTCTATTCCATCGCTCAACAATCCCATTTTGCTGAGGGGTATGTGGCACTGTGAACTGTTGTTGAATTCCATTAGATTTACAATAGGTGTTAAATGATTTTGATTTATATTCACCCCCTTGATCAGATCTGAGTATTTTGACGCACTTTCCTGTTTGTTTTTCAACCATATTTCGAAACTCTTTAAAATACTCAAATATGTCACTTTTCCTTCTAACGAAATAGACCCAAGTATATCTAGATCTATCATCAATAAAAATAACAAAGTATGAAGCACCACCAAGAGACCTAGTTTGCATAGGTCCACATACATCAGTGTGAATTAATTCAAGTATATCATACTTTCGTTTCTCAGTATGAACAGGAAACTCTTCTCTATGCTGCTTACCAAGTGCACAAGCTTCACATGGTAAATGTTCACACTTCATAACAGGAAGACCTTCAACCATTGATTTCCTTTGTAACAACGATAAATCATTGTAATTTAGGTGCCCATACCTGTGATGCCATAATTCTGCTGTCGATGTCTCTTGAGATGTCAATGCAACATGGCGCTTGACTGTCACATCCAATCTGTACAATCCTCCAACCCTGGTACCTGTAGAAACAACCTTGTAGTGGTCCTGAACATCTTTCACTATACACCCCAATTTACCAAATTCTACTTTTAAATTATTATCAGTGATAGTGGAAACAGATAGCAAATTCTTTTTGAGAGCAGGGACATACATCACATTATGAATCTATCGCATTTGTCCATTAGGTAAGTACACATTTACTATGCCATAGCCTTGAACTTTAAGTGACCTGTCATCTCCTAGGTAAATGTGTGTACCATCAGATTTTTCATAATATTTATCATACCATTCTTTATTACAAGTCATGTGTGCTGAGGCACCAGAATCTATAAACCAAGCATTCTCATCATCAGTTTCAGCAGACAATGCAGCATCAGAAAGAAATAACTTAAGATTTTTAAATCCATCATTCATTGAGGTGTCTCTGTTTATGTAGTTTCCATTATGCCTGCGATGTCTTTGATTTGATTCATTATTCTTTCTCCTATAGCAATCTTTAGCCAAATGTCCAGGTTTTCCACAATAATGACATTCAATGTTCCTTTTAACATAAGAATCAGGAGGTGCCATACCTTTCTGCTTTGCTTGAAAACGGCCTCTGTTTCTGTCCCATGGTCTCCCTCGGAATGGTCTTTGGCCTCTTGCAGTCAAAGCCAAATCATAACCATTTGACTCCAGTTCAAAAATTTTCATGTGCTCTTCTTCTTGAAGAAGAATTCCAGCCAATTCTTCAAATGTAGGAGGTGTCGGTCTAGCTGAGAGAGCTTAAATAAAGACTTTATAGTCTGGGACTAACCCCTTTAAAGTAACAGTTACCAAGTCTGTACTAGAAACCTTTTCACCAATATCACCAAGCTTATCACTAAAGTCTTTAATTCGGGAAACAAAGTTGCTAATACTTTCATTGGTATCCATTTTGATAGATAGCAGCTTTGTTTTTAAAAATAAAATACGGTTTGCATTAGAAGTTTCATACAAACCTTTGAGAGTGTCCCATGTTGCCTTTGAAGTTTCACAGTCCCGAATGTGTGGAATAATATTGTCCTTCACTGACATGCGTAGCAGCACCCTTGCTTTTATTTCACGCTTCTCCCAATCTTGAGTGTTAGTAGGAGGTTGAGGCTTGGTCTCGTCACCTTTTACAATCGGCCAGAGATTGTATGCCTCCAGTACTGTGATGATCTTAAATTTCCAATTTACATAGTTTTCTCCGTCAAGTTTTGAAGACTCATTTATATATGAATCTGCAAGGGGATTATCCATCTCTCCACCAATGACCAAATTCAAACAAAAATCGCAAGCTTCTCAAGGTTGGAAAACTTGATTCCGACAGAATCCAACAGGAAAACTGGTTAATAAATAAAAATGATCGTGTTACCAGACAGTCACTCTCGGCTGGCGGCTCTGCAGCGGACAGCTCCACCAAGCGGAAAACAGCACGCCTTTCTTCTGAGGTCTGTGCTCTCTCGCAGCGGTCCTGATTTGGGTTTTGTGCAGTAGGTGCCACACAAATAATCCCTTTCTCTTGCTTGTTTTACTGAAGATAGACTTTTAGCCAACGATGGCCGCGGAGGGTTCATCTAAGGCAGAGGAAGCAGGTCAATCGCCATCCAACAGCGAAACCCAAAATGGAAAAGACGATAATTCCCAAGAAAACGATGTCGCACAGGAGCAGAAGAACAACGCTGCCTCCAGAGACACTTCCAGTCCTGGGAAAATCTTTATTGGTGGTCTATCGAAGGAAACGACATCAGCGAATTTCACCAAATATTTCAGCAAGTATGGAGAACTTACAGACTCTGTCAGGATCGGCTCTTAACAAGAGCTCTCTTCCTCTTCACGAGTGGTCTGAACTCTGCGTCGTCCTTGGTCACTGCGCCTCTCTCCTCTTCACGGGCGGTCTGAACTCTGCATCGTCCTTGGTCACTGCGCCTCTCTCCTCTTCACGGGCGGTCTGAACTCTGCGTCGACTGCTCAAGGACGGCACACTGCCCACTGCCTCGGCCCTCAAGCACGCAAACCTTCAAAACAGAAAACTGACGGCAACTGCAACTGCAAAGTTGCAAACCCAAAGTCGCAAACTGAACTCCACCAAACTAATGGCACAGCCGCACAAACAAATGCTCCAGTCGGGCTTTGTGACCAGGGTCTGATACCAAATTAAAAAAACAAATACAACACAAAGACACACAACTTCCTTCATTCAATTGCTTAATTACATCACACTTATATAGGAAAACTTATGCAACCAATTCCTAACCACTCACAACTAATTCTTGTTCAACTGCTCATAACTAATTCTGTTCAACTGCTTCATAACTAAATCTATTTCTGCATTATTTTCACAGATCAGAAGCATTGGTGAGACGAGGAGGATGGTGAGGGAAATGGGCGATGGGTGTGGAAAAGACAAAAGGAGGATTGAGAAAGAGAATGGAATAAAAGAGGAGTAGGTGGCAGCACCAGAAAAGAGAAGGGACGTAACAGGTATCCATCATTTCCTTCTCTGAAACACAACAATCACAATGCTTCAGAAAACCAAATTGTGATTGTTTATATAGACGCATAGATACATTTGTAACTTTGAATTTAGAATTCATAGAAATTCGAACTTGGAATAAAGTTGTCTCGAAATCGTCCAGTCCGTCGAATTTTTGGATCAACAATGATGGTAAATACCCAGTTTTGTGTGGAAGTTTGAATAAAGTAGGCACTGACTTATAAACAATGATGGTAAATACCCAGTTTCCGCAAAAGTAAGAAAGAATATCACTAATAAAATAAAATTAATCAAAATGCATTGGTTGCATACACCACGGGAGTAAATTTAGTGACGAAAAGACCGTCCTTGCATTATCAGAAATCTTTCCGAGATCTCCGCTGCTAATTTTAAAAAAGAAAGACCGCACTCACATTAATTAAATCTTTCCGTTTGTTTGAAGTTTGAATAAACGAAAAAGCATTCTCATTTTCAAAAAGAAAGACCTCACTCAAGATTAATTAAATCTTGTCGTCTGTTTGAAGTTTGAATAAATGAAAAAGCATTCTCAGAAGTCTTGTGGAGATCATCAGGTCTGTTAATTTATTTTAAAAAAGAAAGACCGAAGTCAGGTTAATTAAATATTTCCGTTTGTTTGAAGTTTGAAGAAACGGCCCCATCTTAAGGAAATAAGGAAAAGAATAAGCTGTTTTTGATAAAATTAAACACAAAAGTATGGGTTGCACCGTCACTGGGCAAGAATTAGTGAGCAAAAAAAATCAATTAGAAGTAATTTTATAGTTTTTTTAGACATTTATCAATCACATTAATAATTATTAGATGTATAGTGTTAATTTGCTTATTAGAAAATGACTATTCATACTTATTAATAACTATATAAATAATAACAACTCTATATATATATAGATAAACATTTATATATTTAACAATAACAAAATTAACATAATATAATAATAGTATACAATTATTATTAATAGTACTTATTTATTTCTCACCATTATTTTAATGATTAATATACATTTATTAACATATTAATATAACTATCAACATTATTTATATATACTTAGATTATAATCACAATGTTAATAAAATTCACCCATATATAAATAATATAATATATTAATAATATTAATTATATTAGCAGAAATTAATTGTCCAATAATATTATAAACTCAAGGGATTAATATTATAAACCCAAGGGAACAATATTAAACCCTAAGATTTATATTGTAAGCACAAATCATTATAAACTTTAGCATTAATATTATAAATCCAAGAGATTAAAAACCCTAGGATTAATATTATTAACCCTACAATTGTAAACCTTAAGATTATAAACTTAAGAGATTAATATTTCAAATCCAAGGGATTAATATGATGATGATGATGATGATGATGATAGTTAACATCCATTGAAACTATTAAGAGAATATTAAACCTTAAGATTAATAAAAAATAAACCCTTGGGAATAATAGACCCAATGCCTTAATATTATAAACCCAAGGGATAAATATTATAAAATTTTAGGATTAGTAAATCCAATAGATTAATAAACTTAAGGGATTAATATTAATATTAATATTATAAACCCTAATATTAAAAATCCAACATTTGAAATCCTTACACTAGATGCGATATTATAAATCCAATATTAAAAACCCTAATATTATAAACTCAAAGGATTAATATTATATACCCAAGAGGAAATAAACCCGAATTAATATTATAGACCCAAGATTATAAATCCTAGTGTTAGACCTAAGATTAGTATTATAAACCCTACGATTATAAACCGAAGGAATTAATTTTATAAATGAGATAATATGACTTTGGTATTAATCACCTAAATATAAATTAGGTGATTAATACCAACTTTAGAAAGGCTTTCAATACGGTTCCTAGATACAACCTTTGGAATAAATTAGAAGAGCTAAAGGTTCCTCTCGAGTTGAGAGTTGCCGCTATAAGGTTATACGAGAATGTAATTGCCAAGCTAAAGAGCAACGAGGGGTGGTCGAAAGATATTAAGTGTAACATCGGAGTTAAACAAGGTTGCTCCCTCTCCCCTACCCTATTTGGCATTTACATCGATAAGCTTGAAGGCTATTTAGAGGAAGCAGGATGTGATGGCACGATCTTCGCTGGGATAGTCGTCATCCTTCTTCTTTATGCTGACGATATTGTTCTTTTGGCAAGGTGCCCATCTGATCTTGATAAGCAACTCAGGCTTCTTAAGGATTTCTGCTCTACCATGGGTATGACTGTTAACACTGAAAAAACAAAAGTTATGATTATCAAATCCAAGAAGGATACTTACGCTAATTTTATGTATGACAATAATAACTTGGAGGAAGTGTATTCTTACAAGTACCTAAGAATTGATATTCATCACAAGCTCAACTGGAACCATAGCATTGAGAAAAGGATTAATGGGGGGTGGAAATCTTATTTTGGTCTTGAAAATAATTGTAAAATAGCAAACCTCGTAATGTGGGATAAAAAGAAGTTCCTCTTTGAAACTTTAGTCACTCCTGTTATCTTATATGGCTGTGAGGTTTGGGGTTGCAGCATCTCCAGAGAATCATGGAGAAAGATTGAGCAAATACAGAAGCGTTTTATAACTTATAACCTGAATATTAAAAGTAATACACCCTATCCTATTCTCCTTATAGAAGCAGGTCTTTCCCCTATTGAGAGCCTGCTATGCTTAGGTTTCTGTTGTACAAGCACAAAATCAGTAACATAGACGATCATAGACTTCCTAAGCTAGCTTTAAATTCTAGCCAAAACCACCTAAGGCTCAATCGAGGGCGGTATAAAGACACAAGGGCCTGGTTAAACTATTGGGCGATCAACGAAAATGATGCATTGCAAAACATAAATAACATTAAAGATATTGTTACTTCTAAGTTCAAAGAAAAAATGTGGTGTGAGAAAGATTTAGCGGCTAAAAGAAAATTAAGTTATTATAAGAAGGTCATCAACCCCACCCTAGAAGATCAAAAGTATCTCTCTATTTTAACTAGCTCAAAGAAGAAAATTAATATAACAAAGATTAGAACGAATTCTCATGAGCTCCATAGTGAAACAGGTCGTTGGGCAGTTCCTAAAACGCCATGGAGGGAAAGGATCTGCCATATATGTGAGAATATGAACATCGAGGATGAAAACCACTTCCTCTTAGAGTGCTCCGCGTATAACCACATTAGATCTCAGTTTCACAATCTTTGTTACAATACTGACCTTCCTAGCCTTTTACAATGTCAAAATTATAGTGAGCTCGGGAGGCTTCTCTCCGAGCTTTTTGAGCATAGGAATAAAATCTTAAATCAAAATAAATAATTTGTTTCTTTAGGTCCGCTAGACCATTGTTTGGTCTCAACAGACGTTAACCACCATCATCATCATCATCATCAAATATAAATATTTATAATTAAAAATAAAAAATAATATAAATATTGATATTAAAAATGAATAATCCTAAAATTAATATTAATAATTATTAATAATTATTAAATATTAAATATTTATTATCTATAATTATTGTTCGTAAAATGGATAAATATTATAAACCAAATGGATTGATACTATAAACCCAAAGATGAATATTATAAAACAAATGGATTAATAAACTCAATGGATTATTTATATTAAAAACCAAACATATTTAAAACCCAATGGATTAATATTAAAAGCTTAAGGGATTAATAAACCGAAGGATTAATATTATAAAATTTGGGGATTATGAACACAAGCGATCAATAAACCCAAGGGATTAACATTATAAACCCAAGGGATTTATATTAAACCTTAGGATTAATATATAAACCCTATCATAATACTATACCATAAGAATATGAACCTTCATATTAATAAACCATAGGGATTGATATTATAAACCCAAGCACTAATAAAAACAAGCTATATAAACCTTAAGGTAAATATTATAAACCCTAAAACAAGCATGGTTGACCATGATTGATTTTCATATTGACACAATATTTGTCACAATGCAATGTTGGACCATGGTTGATCATGATTGATTTTCATATTGAAAGAATCATTGTCACAATGTGACGTTGGACCATGGTTGGTTTTAATATTGACAATATTTGTCACAATGCGATGTTGGACCATGGTTGACATAACATTAAACCTTAGGTTTAATATTAAATCCTAGGAACATAAACACTAGAATTAATAAACCGAAGGGATTAATATTATAAATCCAAGGGGATATAAACTAAAGGGATTAATATTAAACCCTAAGATTAATATTATAAACCATAGGCTTAATATTAAACCCTTAGAATATAAACCCTATGATTAATATTGGAGACACTAGGATCAATATTATAAACCTAAGAGATTAATAAATCCATTGGATTAATATTAAAAACCCAGGGGATTATAAACCCAAGGGAATAACATTAGAGCCTACGATTAATATTAAATCCTAGGACTATAAACCATAAGATTAATATTATAAACATTAGGATTAATATTATAAACCCAAGAGATTCATACTATAAATCCAAGGAATTTATAAACCTAAGGGATTAATATTATAAACTCAATTGATTATAATCCGAGGGGAATAATTTTAAATTCAAGGGATTAATATTATAAACTCAATGGATTATAAACCAAGGGGAATAATTTTTAAACCCAAGGGATTAATATTATAAACCCTAGGAATATAAACCATATGATTAATATTGTAAACCCTAAGAATTTATATTATAAACCCAATGGATTATAAACCTAAGGGATTTATATTAAACCTTAGGATTGATATATAAACCCTATAATAATATTCTACCCTAGGAATATGAACCATTAGATAAATAAACCCAAGGGATTGATATTATAAACACAAGGCATTAATATTAAAACCCTGAGGGATTAATATTAAAAACCCAAAGAATTTTAAATACAAGGGAATAACATTAAAACTTAGGATTAATATTAAATCTTAGGAACATAAACCCTAATATTAATAAACCTAAGGGATTAATAATATAAACCAAATGGATTTTAAACTAAAAGGATTAATATTAAACCCTAAGATTAATATTATAATCCATAGATTAATATTGAACTTGTTGACACCTAATCATTGGGATTGTGTGAACACTTGTAAATAATGTAAATAGTAAATTTTAGAAAATGAAGAGTCATTGGGAGGTGAAGCCCAAGAGTCACTCCCTCATGTATATAACCATGAGTAATCTTAATGAATACACATAATTCATTTGAGGAGTTACCTCCTCGCCTAACATGGTATCAGAGCCAACTCCTAAAATTAGCTTTTGTGTAACTCATGGGATCAGTTTTCTACCATATTTTGCCCCTCTATTCTCTGCCGCTCTCTGCGATCTCTGTCATATTGTCCCTATGGTATTTTTTTAATAACTGTTGTATTATATTTTCACTGTCATTGTGGCCTGAACGCACCATAACCCGAGAATTAATGAATAGATGTCCATCTAATGCTATTAGAAACAAGACTCCTTACGAAATGTAGTATGGCCACATTCCTTCGGTAAAGCATCTCAGGGTCTTTGGTTCCACCTATTATGCCTTGATACCAAAGGTACATAGAAACAAACTTGGTGTAAGGAGTCATAAGTGTATCTTCTTGGGGTATTCAAATACCTCCAAAGCATACTATCTCTATGATGAAGTTAATAAAATGTTTTTTGTATCTAGAGATGCAATCTTTCTTGAATCACCCAAAGCTGACAATGTTATTGAGCGAAAACTTGATCACTTGGATAGATTCGAACATGAAAAATCATTTTGGGAATTTGATAATCAAATTCCACATCTTGAAGGGGGGATTCCTATACTGGATCAATATGTGGAATCTTCTTCTGAAGCACTCTCTCCCCCACATGAAACCCCAACCACTGATGACACTTTGAGCGATGTGATTGAGATAATTGGGAGACTCAATCTTGATTCAGTCCCAACTCTGTCAACTGCGCAACCTAGACCATCTCAGAAAGGTCCCCCAAAGTGAATGACTCATCCAGATGAGGTTGGAAACACGGGAACAAGAAATTCAACGAGGAAAAATGGAGGTGATGTAGATGATTCTGATTCACCTATTGATATGGATGTTTCTTATGATTGTGAACTGAATTTGTTTATAGATTTTGAACCAAATTCCTTCAAAGAAGCTGTTGGTCGCTCTAATTGCTTTCACAATTCGAGCTCCACATAAATTGTCAACCCGAGAAGGTCTTTTTATTCCAAAGGTAATAGCGCACTGGATATGCTCAATTTCGAAAGCAGTTCAATGTTGTAGTAAGAGAAAGTCACACACAACTGTTAAATTCAGCAATCTACTAATTCGCAGTCTAACTAATTAAAGCTGAAGTTAATTAAATTATAGCAGACACAATTTCTCTGTTGCAGCAAAGGGAAATAAATATATAAGAAAAGAAATCGTTCAACTATAGCAGGAACAGGACCCTATTCCTTAGTGGGAACTTCAGCACCTGCTGCCTGACACTGATCACACTGCAAAGGAAGTAACCTTAAGAGATCAAGACCCTATTCCCAGGAACAGGAATCTTCAGCACTTGACCTCTCGTTCTAATCACACTGCAAGTAAAAGAAGGCAATCAATGGGAGCAAGACCCTATCCCTCTGTACCGGGATCTTCAGCACATGCTCTCATCATATACTCGTGCAATCAATACATGTAGCGTTAAGAAACAGAGTATCACAAACCATGTAACTAGTGTTTCAGCAACAGAACTAAACACAATGCAAATACATAAGAAATAAACAACTACAGGAATGAAAAAGGGGTGGATCTTGTGAGGAAGGCGGGCCCTTTCCTTCTCACAAGATTCCCCAAGAGAAGGAATTAAACGAGAATACTCAAAACAGATCTTTATTCATCCGTCAAGAACTGGTACATACAAAAAGGAGACTAGCTCCTGTTTCACACAATGCTGTTCTCAAAATTACAGTTCGATCCCCTCTAATGATGATGTCTCCTCTTTTTAAAGAGGAGACATCATTTACAATTTTACACAAGAGCGGATATCTCGATTCTGTTCAAAACAAGACTATTCTGTTTTTCTTAAAACAAAGAGATACTGTTACAACAAGACAACAGTCATGCTATCTTTGAAATAATTCTGGTAACGGTATCTCCAGCCTGCAGCTATTATCCACAAAAAGTTCTTCAAAATCGCGAATTACGCCCAACGGAATTTGCGTGCTTTGTCGGCTGTTTCAGCAGCTGAGTTATCTGTTTCAGCATCGGGACCAGCTGTTTCAGCAACGGGACCAGCTGTTTCAGCAACGTAGTCGGCTGTTTCAGCAACTCAGGCAGTTGTTTCAGCTACAGCCGTTTGTTCTCATTAAGGCATATACTTTATCTGCGATCTTTAACTTATGTTAGCAACAATGCACTTCAATAATTGATAAAATATAAGAGTATTATGGAATTAAATGTAAGACAGATTAACCATATAATAAAGAAGAGGTTTCCATATACCTTGGGATAAAGTGGATGAAAAAGTCATTGAGGTTCATGGTTCAAAAAGTAAAATGATGTCAAAATATATAACAAAATAGTACATATTGGAGTCCTAACATCCCCCCCAGCTAAAAATGTTGCATGTCCTCAGGCAACCCCTTCGTCTGAATCAGAGTCTGAGTACTGGGACTGGCAATGCAAATTGCTCAAGCAGTAGCTGGAGAAAGTTTTGTCGGTAGGAGCTCGGAATCCGCTGTTGGCCTGCAACTGTTGCCATGCCGAGGCTTCCTCTTCATCAGTCAACAGGTAATGGCTTTGATATTTTTCTGAAGGTAGCCATAAGAGTGGAAAATGGAAATGATACCCAATCCAGTTGACTCCACAATGCTGAATGCAGTCAATATACTTAGGAATTCTATACAATGCAGCGTGAAAATTGAGAGGGTTAAAAGGGTGATAATCTTGTCTTTCCTTTCCTGATTGCTGCCAAAAGAAATCATTGGCCTTCAGTGCAGCAGGACTCTTCATTCGAATATGCTCTTGACAATTAAAAAGGACTGAAGCCTGTAATTGCTCGATGTGCTCATTCATACCTGGCTTCTGCAAAAATTCATAGTACTGTGCTATAAACATGGCTGGGCTTACCGGCTCTGGTCTAATCCAGAGGAGTTTATTTTCCTCATTATGACTGCTTGCATTGAATGCAGTCTGCCACGTGAGCTGATTAGACACAAATGAAGCAAATGCCCTAATTTGGATATCACCTGCAATGGGAATGAGATTAATTCTTCTTTCTTCAGGAATGGCTTCATTGTGAAGATAGAGTTCACACAGCAGATGCTGGTCACTCTCAGGGGCCTCCTTAAATGTCTCCACAAACTTTTCTGAAGTCAGTACTTCATGTGGTCTACCATGTGCTAGTGATTTAATTTGAAAATAAGCTAGTCGTTCAGCAAGAAAAAGAGCGTAGTTTACAGAAGGTTTACGTGTAACCATCAGCTTCCGTACCAATGAAAACATCAAGGCTATCCGTTCCCTGGACTGTCTGGCTTCCTTCTTATATTCCTTGTGCTCTTGCAGTAATTGCTCCCAATTCTCCCAGTTAGTGTATGCATAGTTTTGCCATTGCAACTTATGCTGTTGTAATACCACATCCTGTTTCTCAGCATGTTCCTTCTTCCATCTGTTGAATTGCTCCAATGGGTCCCATAGCCGAGTCTGTGTCTGTTTAACAGAAGTAGTAGGTTTGAACACTATTTCCTCTGTCTGTATGGCTGCCTCAGAGGTAATACATTGGGGCATTTCTTCTTCTGTCGGGATACTTGCACCAGTAGTGTGCTGAGGCAGTATCTCTTCGGCCGAAATAGCTGTTTCAGTAGTAGCGTGCTCTGGTGGTGTTTCCTCTGCCGGCATCTCTGCATCAGTAATCATGTGCTCTAGCCCTGTTTCTTCTGCCGGGATAGCTACATCAGTCCCCAGAGGATGAGATATCTCTGGTCCAATTTCTTCTTCTTCTTGCATCATAGGGGGTCCTACTGGTTCTTGTGGAGCAGTAGGGCATTCTTCTTGTGTTCCTTCTGTTACAATTGTCTCAGGGAGTGGAATTTCCACTACCTTATAGCCCGCATTCTCATAAATGGTGCCACACTCCTTGCACATATACTCTATACATGTCTCCCTGCTCTGTATTGAGGCAACTTGTGCTAATGTATGAAGATTGAGTTCTTTTTCAAAAGCCTCTCGAGCCCTGACTAACTCAGCTTTGTAGGCTTCTATTTCAGACTTCAGGAACTCATTCTCCTCCAGTAAAGATGTCATCGTATGTGGCCTTTGTATGCTGCTTGTTTCTGCTAGAATATTCTGCTGCTGCACAGTGGTAGCTGGTTGTTGCACCACAATGGGTGCCTCTTTTGTTTCATCCATCGTGCCAGGAATGGATTCTTGTTTTCCAGTAACTAGATTAGAACCCATAGTAAGTGGTCCTTGTGGTCCATCAGGAATACGTTCTTGTTCCTCAGTAAGCAATTCTGAGACCACAGTAAATAGCCCTCGTGCTCTATCAGGGATAAATCCTTGTTCCTCAGCAACTAGTTCTGATACCCTGGTGAGTGGTGCTTGTATTTCCTCTATCGGGCCGGACATGAATGCCTCAGTGACTAGTTCTGATACCTCGGTGGATGGTTCTTGTGTTTCATCCACCGGGTTAGGAATGGATTCCTGTGTTTCGGTCTCCAGTTCTGGTACCACAGTGGGTGGTTCTTGTGTTTCATCCACTGGGTTAAGAATGGATTCCTGTACTTCAATTTCCAATTCTGGCACTTCAATCTCCAGTTCTGGTATTTCCATTTCCAGTTCTGGTATTTCAGTCTCTGGGCTTTTCCCACTATCATCTTGCTTGTTGTGTTCCTGTGTCTCGGTGACTAGTTCCTGTGGAACAGTCTCTGGGCACTTTTTACTATCATCCTGCTCTGTAAATTCTTGTGCCTCAGTGACTGGTTCTTGTGGAACAGTCACTGGGCATTCTTCACTGATAACCTGCTCTGTAGATTCTTGTACCTCAGTGACTGGTTCTTGTGGAACAGTCACTGGGCATTCTTCACTAACAACCTGTTCTGGAAATTCTTGTGCCTCAGTGACTGGTTCTTGTGGAACAGTCACTGGGCCTTTCCCACTATCAACCTGCTTGGTGTGTCGTTCTGCCTCAGTGACTGGTTCTTGTGTTTCAGTCACTGGGCAAGTGACTGGTTCTTGTGGAGCAGTCACTCCTTGATCCATAACCAATGACATATTACCCAGGGGAACTGGTTTTTGTATGACAGTGTCTTCAGCCAAGTCCGGCTGGGGAGTCTGGGACGGGAATAAGGGTTTCAATACAATAGTGGCAGGGTTAGGGAAAATGGAAGTGGATTCTGCCTCAACAGTCTTTGTTCTCTTTCTTCTTGGTAGGAAGGCAGCAAAATCGCTGCCTTTCCTTTTCTTTGAACGGGATGGCTTTTTCTTCGGTACAGGGTTTTCCGGAGGGGTAGGAATTTTGGATGTAGACCTTGTCCGTGGTCTAGAGCTTGTGACTGCTGGGGTTTTCCTCTTTTTCTTAACGGGTGAAGAAGGGGGTGTTGGAGAATCGTCACTCGGAACAGGAATAGTAGAAGGTGTTAGCTCTGCTAACTGAGGGGAGCTCGGGGTTGGGTTGACGGGAGAATTCAGGGTTTCCTCCTGTTGTTCTTTATGAGGATTTTCGGCCGGTTGGACCGTTTTCTCTTGCTGAGGAATTTCGGGTGGGGTTTGCAAAGGAACTTCAGGTGGTTGGGAAGTTTCTGGTGGGACTTGCAGAGGGACTTCAGGTGGGGCCTGCAAAGGAATTTCAGGTAGGGCCTGCAAGGGGGGATTTTGCTGAGCAAAACCCCTCTGTATTAAAAGCTGACATAAGCGATGGTGGGTAAGGGATGTCATTGGAGATTTGGCTTTCTTACAGTAATACGACATATTTTTAATACAACCAAGCAGATAATAAGGGATATTCACCAATCTTCCATTTCTCAAATGATTCAGCAGAACAAAGTCGTGATTGTACACTACCTGATAACGCCCTTCGCATGTGAGGTAGTGTTTAACGAATTCTGCCACTGATGGCCATGGTTGAGGAAGTGAATGCAGACTGACCCCGCGGCCTCTCTGTTCCACTTGCTCGTCCGGGCGCAAAAAGTCTTGCTGCGCGTTAAGAACGACCGTCTTCCTGCTAAACCAGCGAATGCCCTCAGCTGGCAACCCTGATACCTGGACTATGTCCTCCTCTGTCACTGAAATGCGAACCCCTCGGACCACTGAGAAATTTTCTTCAAAGTTCTGTGCAAACTCTAATACTTCTTCTGCGTTAAAATCTCCCAACCTTTCAAAGTATGCGGTCCACCCTGCTTGTTGGAAGATCTGATACACTTCAGGAAAGAGCTGTAGAAGACTTATGGAGCCGGGCTCATTTCTAATGGCCGCCTTTCCCATGGCTAAAGCTCTGAGTTTTTTTCGCAGAAGCACAATTCAGTACTCTCAGACCCTGATCAGACTTAGTTGTTGCATCAATGGCTGCGTAGTCTAAATGACGGCAAAAATGGGTATGATAACGGGCGGCAGGTTGGTGCATGCGAAATAATCATTCCGTTTTTGGAATTCCCCCCCCCTACGTATGGTATAATAATGATTGGACGTGGGGAGATATGCAATCATTATGAAATGAAATCCTCTCTTTTAATATGTTTTAACCGAATTACATTAAAACCATATACCTTATACTTTACCTTTAATTAATAATTCGAAGTGTCGGTTGCAATAGCCTTGAATGATCATAGAAGGGTCTGTGTAATTGACTCTGGTATATTGCAGATAATTTTCACCAGAAGGATCTGAAGTGTGATCGTGAAGGACCAGAAAGCTTATGTGTCGTCAACGAGAGATGCTGCTTTGATAATAGCAAGTTGCTGAGACTGATGTTTGAGCAACTGACAATTGAACACTACATTGCTGAAGCAGGTGTTTCATCAATCGGGGGAGTTGATAATGTATTGCGGAGACAGGTGTTTCAGCAATGGATAGAATCAATGATATGTTGCTGAAACAGGTGTTTGGGCAACGGGAAAAGTTGGTGTTACGTTGCTGAAACAGGTGTTTCAGCAACGGGACAAATTGGTGTTACGTTGCTGAAACAGGTGTTTCAGCAACGGGAAAAATCAGAAAATTGTGATAACTGACTTAAGTCTGTGAATGATAAGGGATTATTTCAGCAGTAAGGGATGGGTAATACAGACTGAAGGAAGATATTTCGGGAGTGGTGGGAATGATAGAAATCATGGAGGGATATTGCTTTAGGGAAAAGGGTAAAATGATGGGAGGAAGCTTCTTGTTTTAAAGCTTCAGATCTTCTCATGATGAATCTGTCCTCCTTATTGCCTTTCCAGAATCTGCAAAACTCAATTGTAACATGCCAATCCTTGACAGGGATTATTAGTGCTAAATCTAATCTACTACTAAAAAAAATATAGTGCAGAAAATTAAGTGCTGTGAGGAGCAGAAGACTCCCCTAGAAAAAGATAGTGAATATCAGTCATGCAAGCAGTTTTGAAATCTTCTTTAGACACAGGGCGCTCATATAAACGGAGCCTATGGCCATTGACTAGTAGAGGTGTTTTAGCATCATCAATTGTTACAAGTCTTACCGTTCCGTTTGGAAAGACATCATCTACTTCATATGGTCCAAGCCAACGTGTACGTAGCTTTCCTTGAAAATTTTCAAACCGAGAATCATACAGCAAGGCCCAGTTACCTTTTTGGAACTGCTTGTGTTTGATAACTTTGTCATGCCATTTCATCCTTTGTTGCTGAATCATGTTTGTTTGGTGAATGGCATCCAATCTCTTTTCGTCCAACTCCAACAGTTGCTGTAATCTAGCTGTCTGCACATCATTCAAATCGAGATTAACAGCTAAGGCAGTCTTTAAAGTTTTAATTTCAAATTCCACAGGAAAAATAGCATTTTTACCATAAACCAACTCATAGGGAGAAAAACCTGTAGTGTTTCTCCAAGTAGTCCTGTAAGCCCATAATGCCTCAGGGAGCCTTTGGGACCAATCCTTTCGGTTGTCCTTCACTGTTTTAGTTAGAATGGCCTCTAAAACTTTGTTTGTGCTCTCCACCTGCCCATTAGCCTGGGGGTGGTATGGTGTAGTCATTCTATGTTGAATATGGTATTTGTGAAGGGTAGATTTAAAACCATGAGAGTTGAATGGAGGTCCTCCATCAGTGACTATCTCTCTGGGGGTTCCAAATCTAGTGAAAATATCTTCAAACAAGAAGGACAAAACAGCCTCCTCATTGGCTCTAATAAGTGCTTTGGCTTCCACCCACTTAGTCATATAGTCTGTGCAGACTAATATATAGGTTCTTTGATTGGATGGAGGGTTAATGGGTCCTATGAAGTCCAAGGCCCATCTTTCAAATGGTTCAGCAACTACCTGGGGGTTTAGTGGCATTTGGTCTCTATGATTGGGTTGACCCATTCTCTGGCAGCTATCACAAGCCCTTACATATTTCTTTGCATCCTTAAATAATGAGGGCCAATAGTAACCCATCCTCAGAATTTTATGTGCTGTCCTTTTATCAGCAAAATGGCCTCCACAAGGGCCATCATGGCAAGCTTTCAATATGTCATACACTTCATCTTCCCTAATGCATCTTCGGATCTCTTGATCAAGCCCAGTATAGAAGAGACATCCGCTTATCCAGCTGTACCTGGCACTTTGTTGAACAATTCTTCTCTTTTCTCTATATGACAGGTGTGTTGGTAGTTTTCCTGCAACCAAATAATTAGCAATATCTGCATACCATGGAGAATGAGCAGAAACTGCAAACAAATATTCGTCAGGGAAACTATCATCTACTGGAATATCATTGTCAGTTTTTAACCGTGAAAGAAAATCAGCCACCACATTTTCTTTACCAGGCCGATCTATGATTGTAATATCAAATTCCTGCAATAGTAATAGCCATCTGGTAACTCTAGCATTTGTGACAGATTTGTTCATTAAGTATTTAATAGCTGAATGATCAGTGTGTACAAATGTAGGATAACCAGTAATATAGTGTCTGAATTTGTTAATTGCATAGATTACTGCAAGGAACTCTTTCTCGGTAACTGTATAGTTAAGTTCAGCAGAGGTCATATTCTTACTAATAAAGTATATAGCATAAGGAAGATGATTTTCCTCTTGTCCCAAGACCGCTCCAATAGCACTGTCTGAAGCATCAGAGGATATGTGAAATGGAAGATTCCAGTCAGGCCCTCTCAAAATAGGGGCAGTAGACAGTTGATGCTTCAGTTCTTCAAAAGCTTTTTGACAAGAGTTAGTCCACTTGAATTCAGCATTTTTCATAAGCAATACAAACAATGGAGAAGCTATTTTAGAGAAATTTTGAATAAATCTCCTATAATAACCAGCATGTCCTAGAAAACTTCTCACATCAGTTTGAGTCTTAGGAACAGAAAGATTCTGAATGACTAATATTTTAGATGGATCTACCTGAATACCTAGAGATGAAATAAAATGTCCAAGCACTATCCCCTCACTCATCATCATATGGCATTTTTCGGTACTTAAGGAGAGGTGGGCTTGAATACATCTTATAAGTACTTTCTCAAGGTTTTGCAATGCCTCTTCAAAAGACACGCCGTAGGGGGTAAAATCATCCATAAATATTTCCATACAGTCATTCAGCATATCAGAGAAAATTCCTATAACAGCTCTTTGGAAGGTTGCTGGTGCATTGCATAATCCAAATGGGAGAACTCTATAGGCGAAAGTTCCCCAAGGACTGGTGAAAGTGGTCTTGTCTTGATCCTGGGGTGCAATTTTTATCTGATTATAACCACTGAATCCATCTAGAAAAGAGAAGAATTTCTTCCCTGCAAGACTGTCTAACACTTGATCAATGAAAGGTAAGGGAAAGTGATCTTTTTGGGTAGCTTTGTTTAAAGCTCTATAGTCAACACATACCCTCCATTTCCCGTTTTTCTTAGGAACAATTACTAACGGGGAAACCCATTCACTGTCCGATATGGGGTATATAAATCCTGCGTTAAGCAGTTTTTGAAGCTCTTCTTTAACAATTTCTCTTAAATTAGGATTCATCCGTCTCTGGGGTTGGCAAACAGGTCGGCTTCCTTCTTTAATGTAAATTCTATGAGTACATAATTCAGAAGAAATACCTTTCATGTCCGTGTAATCCCAGGCAAATGCCTCCTTATATTTGTGTAATAACTTCATTAGCTGCTGTGTTTCAGTGTCTGTTAAATCAGGATTTATGTTTAATGTCTTACCGGGTTCTATTTCAACAGTTATGCTCTTAGATGGAATCGTGTTTAAAGTTTGGGGTGAAACTTCAGGTTCAATTTTTTCTTGTACATCAGTTTCAAAAATTGCAGTTAATTGATTGTGTGTTTCAGCAATAACAGAAGAAGGTTCACAAATAAAATTATTGATTATCTCGTCCTCTGTATTGTCTTTAAGAGTTAAAGCTTGTCCTATAGTTAAAATTGGCTGAACAGCATTATCATCATAATCCATCCATATAGAATCTTCATTATTAACTACTGGCGTAGCGTGAGGATAAAGAGTTAACTGCTTTGTTTCATAACCATTAGAAATTGTCATTGAACCAGATCTGCAACTTATAAATGCATCAGCTGTGGCCAACCATGGCCTTCCTAGAATTAAGGGATGTCCCCCCAGCTTTGTTTTAGTTTGCAATACAACAAAATCAGCTGGGTATTTCCAGGATTCAACTGAAATGAGCAGGTCTTCAACAACCCCTTCTGGCTTAATTGTGGAACGGTCAGCTAACTCTAAAATGGTGGGTGTATCTCTGATTGTGTTATTCAGCTGTAACAATTGTGAAGTTTCCAGAGTCATTATATTAATTGCTGCACCTAAATCTACCAAAACTCGGGGGATTACTGCTTTACCAATCTGAACTGTAACAGTAGGATGGCCAGGATCACCATATTTTACAGGAGGGGTTTTTCCGGACATTAATGCAGACAAGTCTCCCATCACATGTACTGTAAGGGGATCCTTGGTCTTCCTACCAGGTTTCTTCACACAAACATCCCTTAATGTTTTGGCATAAATTGGTACATCTTTTAATGCTTGTAAAAGTGGAATCTTAATATACAAATTTTGCAATTCCCCCATAAAATTAAAAGCAGGTGTTTCAGCTGTTTTGGTTAAAACCAAACGCTCGGGGAATGGAGGTTCTGTTAATTCAGCATTTTTGTTAGAAGGTGGTTGAGCTTCTTTTTGCTTTTCGGCTTCATTTTTATCTGAATCAGTTATATCATCAATAATAGGCTCTACTACTCTTCCAGATCTTAAGTGAATATCATTACATTGCATAGTAGGGGATATAGACTGATTCTGAATTTCAATAACTTGCACAGCTTTATTGTTGGGGTTAGGATTTGGTTGCGCGGGTAGTTGGGGTCTCATTTGGTTGTTTGGTGGGGCATTTGATGGCAGAGAGAGTGATTGTTGGAATTGCGGCATCTGATTTGGATATGGAAGTGATTGATTATTCCAACTTGGGTTCCAAGGGTTGAAAGGAGGTGTTTGCTGTGGAGGCCAAGGAGTCCACATTGAAGGATCAACAAAGGGAGGGTTTTGCATTTGCATGGGTGGGAAACTCATTTGATTGAAAAGTGGATATTGCATTTGGTTGAAGGGGGGGTAGCCTGTTTGGCCAAAAGCAGAATAATTGTTCCAACGATTAAATGGCATACCAGAATTCGTACCTTGCCCTTTAGGTTGCCACTGTCTTCTTTGAGTTAGTAGGTAGACTGCTTCAGCTTCTTCCTCTGTTGGCTGCATCGCTGCTTTTATCCCCGGTAGAGATGGACATTGTTCTGTCTCATGATCTTTCTCACAAAGGGTGCAAACTGGTACTTTATCTCTTGGGCACTCCCTTAGTGGATGTTTATCTCTACATTTCGGGCAGTAGACAGCCAGAGTTGCTTCTGCCTCAGCCTGCTTCTTCTTAACCTGCAAAGTGTCAATCTGCGAAGCAAAAGAACTTAGCATTTCGGTTTTAAATTCTTCAAGCAAATTACCTATCTCTGCTCTTGTTGCTCCTCCATTGGCTGATTTCTGTATCCTTGAATAGGTGGAATCTCTTATTCTGTTTCTTGAAGCTCCCCTAGAACATCTTTTAGCAAGTTCACAAATCTCATCATATGATTCTTTAGATATATCTCCCTTAGCAAGCATATTTAACATATTCAAACAATCATCCCTTAATCCTCTAAGTAGTATTGTTTTACGAATTTCCTTACTTATATCCGGATGATCAGATCTCTGTATGTTGTATTGCAACCTTTCGATGTAGTCCTCCAGGCTTTCATCTGATTTTTGTGCCATGTTGAACAGTTCATCCTTCTTCTCCCTGGTCCGGCAATAGTCTTGATATTTAAGCAGAAATTTTTGTTTCATTTGCTCCCATGTTGTGATTACCTGGCTTCCAAGACTCATGAACCACCTCAAGGCATTTCCTTTTAGGGTGGCTGGAAACAGTTTCAACTTTTGAGCATTAGTAACATAATCATAGCTTCTGCATAAAATGTCAAATTCAAAAAGAAACTCGTCAGGATCCTCAGTAGATAAACCATGAAAGTTAGGTAGGGCAGACAATGGAATATTTTTCATTGTTCCTGCAGGAAGATCACTGATGGGAAATCCCAAGGTAGAAAGAGAATTTTCATCCCTTCTCTCTTCTTCAGGACCTGTATGTCCTCCTCCAAAGAGGAAATTTTCATTGTTGTCTTCCATTGTTGGTCCTCCTACTGCACTCTCTCGATCGTCAGAATCCTCTATTGATTCTTCAATATTTCCTATCGGTCGTCCAGCGCTTTCTACTATCTCCTCGATATGTTCTACTGATCTGCTACTTTCCTCTGACTCTTCAGCGCTGACTGCTGGTTCTTCTGTATTTTCAGGACCCACAACTTCTTCTGTATTTTCAGGACCCACAACTTCTTCTGTTCTGTAATCTGACTGAGGGGAACGCTGAAACTTTGACTTCCGAGAACTCAATCTTTGTGATGATTCAGCCTTTGATACAATTTCGTCAATAAACGTTTTTCGTCCTCCCCAGCCCTTGCCACCTGCGCGGTTTTTCTTCTGGTTTCCTCGTCCTCTCATACAATCTGCACATTAGGAAAAATAGATAAATGCTTTTTGAAATCTATAATTACCTTCCCCGGCAACGGCGCCAAAATGTTGGTCGCTCTAATTGCTTTCACAATTCGAGCTCCACATAAATTGTCAACCCGAGAAGGTCTTTTTATTCCAAAGGTAATAGCGCACTGGATATGCTCAATTTCGAAAGCAGTTCAATGTTGTAGTAAGAGAAAGTCACACACAACTGTTAAATTCAGCAATCTACTAATTCGCAGTCTAACTAATTAAAGCTGAAGTTAATTAAATTATAGCAGACACAATTTCTCTGTTACAGCAAAGGGAAATAAATATATAAGAAAAGAAATCGTTCAACTATAGCAGGAACAGGACCCTATTCCTTAGTGGGAACTTCAGCACCTGCTGCCTGACACTGATCACACTGCAAAAGGAAGTAACCTTAAGAGATCAAGACCCTATTCCCAGGAACAGGAATCTTCAGCACTTGACCTCTCGTTCTAATCACACTGCAAGTAAAAGAAGGCAATCAATGGGAGCAAGACCCTATCCCTCTGTACCGGGATCTTCAGCACATGCTCTCATCATATACTCGTGCAATCAATACATGTAGCGTTAAGAAACAGAGTATCACAAACCATGTAACTAGTGTTTCAGCAACAGAACTAAACACAATGCAAATACATAAGAAATAAACAACTACAGGAATGAAAAAGGGGTGGATCTTGTGAGGAAGGCGGGCCCTTTCCTTCTCACAAGATTCCCCAAGAGAAGGAATTAAACGAGAATACTCAAAACAGATCTTTATTCATCCGTCAAGAACTGGTACATACAAAAAGGAGACTAGCTCCTGGTTCACACAATGCTGTTCTCAAAATTACAGTTCGATCCCCTCTAATGATGATGTCTCCTCTTTTTAAAGTGGAGACATCATTTACAATTTTACACAAGAGCGGATATCTCGATTCTGTTCAAAACAAGACTATTCTGTTTTTCTTAAAACAAAGAGATACTGTTACAACAAGACAACAGTCATGCTATCTTTGAAATAATTATGGTAACGGTATCTCCAGCCTGCAGCTATTATCCACAAAAAGTTCTTCAAAATCGTGAATTACGCCCAACGGAATTTGCGTGCTTTGTCGGCTGTTTCAGCAGCTGAGTTATCTGTTTCAGCATCGGGACCAGCTGTTTCAGCAACGGGACCAGCTGTTTCAGCAACGTAGTCGGCTGTTTCAGCAACTCAGGCAGTTGTTTCAGCTACAGCCGTTTGTTCTCATTAAGGCATATACTTTATCTGCGATCTTTAACTTATGTTAGCAACAATGCACTTCAATAATTGATAAAATATAAGAGTATTATGGAATTAAATGTAAGACAGATTAACCATATAATAAAGAAGAGGTTTCCATATACCTTGGGATAAAGTGGATGAAAAAGTCATTGAGGTTCATGGTTCACAAAGTAAAATGATGTCAAAATATATAACAAAATAGTACATATTGGAGTCCTAACAGAAGCCACTTCTCATGATGAATGGAAAGAAGCGACTTAAAAGGAGTATGATGCCTTCATAAGGAATGGCACTTGGAAGTTGGTTGATCCTCGACTGGGAACCAAACCAATTGGCTGCAAGTGGGTCTACAAGAACAAGCATAAAGATGATGGCTCACTTGACAAGCATAAAGCCAGGCGTGTGGAAAAAGGTTTTGCACATAAGGAAGGGGTCGATTATGAGGAGACTTTTTTCCCATAGAAAAATGGGCTGCTATTCGGACACTCTTTGCCTTAACAGCTCAGAATGGTTGGAAAGTCCATCAAATGGATGTAGAAACTGCTTTCTTGAATGGAGATCTGAAAGAAAATGTTTTTATGTCCCAGCCAAAAAAAATTGTTGTGAAGGGACATGAACATCAATATGAAAACTTGTGAAATCCTTATATGGCCTCAAACAAGCACCGCGAGCTTGGTATGAAAATTTAACTGAGCATCTTCTAAAACTCAACTTCAAATATTATGATCATAATGATGCAACTTTGTTTGTCAAGAAAGTTGGGAAAATAGTTGTATATCTTTTGGTATATGTAGATGATATTTTGATGACAGGGAACAATTAGAGCTACATTGCATCCGTAAAAAATTAATTGAGGAAATGTTTTGAAATGACTGATTTGGGCTATGTTCACTACTATCTTGGTATTGAAGTAACTCAACATCTAAAGTCTATATTCCTCTCTCAAAAGAAGTACATTGGAGATCTTCTGAACAGGTGTGGCATGGCTGAGTGCAATCCTCTGACTACTCCAATGGAAAAAAACTTGAAGCTCACATCCATTGAAGAAAAATAATTTGACGATGCAATAAAGTATATACAACTTGTACTACCTGACTACTACCAGACCAGACATTTCGTTTGTTGTTGGAATCCTCTCCAGGTTTATGCAAAATCCTTTTGAGGGAAATTGGTCTGTTGCAAAAAGAGTTTTAAAGTACTTGAATGGAACCCAAGACTTTGGACTCAAGTATACACAGGTGGGCGACTTCATCTTGATTGGATACTCTGGTTCAAACTTCGATGAGGAAAAAGAAACTAGGGTATCTACTTCAGGTTATGCTATGAGTCTTGGATCAGGAGTTGTCTCCTAGAGATCACACAAACAATCAGTTCCAGTAGATTCCACAAAAGAGGAAAAATATGTGGTAGCAGCTGAGGCAACAAAAGAAATTTATGGCTTAGGAAAATTCTAGAAGATTTGCAAGTAAAACAAGTACATTCAACTCCACTCATTATTGACAACACCTTTGCAATAAAGTTGGCCAAGAACCCAAAGTTCCATGATCGAACGAACCACATCAATACAAAATAGCATATGATTCAACATCATGTTGAGGCCAAGATAATCCATCTACGCCATTGTTCCACTATTGAGCAAATCATAAACATCTTCACCAAAGCTCTTGGAAGAGAAAATTTTGAAAGATTCAGAACAATGCTTGGACTCACCAACATCCATTCAGATTAAGGGGGAAATGTTCACACCTAATCATTGGGATTGGGTGAACACTTGTAAATAATGTAAATAGTAAATAATGGAAAATGAAGAGTCATTGGGAGGTGAAGCCCAAGAGTCACTCCCTCCTGTATATAACCATGAATAATCTTAATGAATAAACATAATTCATTTGAGGAGTTACCTCTTGGCCTCACAAAACCTTCACAATATAAACCTTATGATTAGTATTAGAAACCCTAGGATCAATATTATAAACCTAAGAGATTAATAAACACATTGGATTAATATTAAAATCCAGAGGGATTATAAACCCAATAGAATAAGATTAGAGCCTAGGATTAATATTAAACCCTGAGAATATAAACTATAAGATTAATATTGTAAACCTTACGATTAATATTATAAACCTTAGGATTAATACTATAAATCCAAGGAATCTATAAACCTAAGGGATTAATATTATAAACCCAATGGATTAATATTATAAACCCAAGGGAATAATATTAAACCCTAGGATGAATATTAAACCCTAAAACTAATATACCCAAGGGATTAATATTGTAAACCCTAGGCTTTTCTTTTTTTTTTCTAAATCTGTCTACTTCTATTATTATACAAAAAGAGCAAAAATTACAGCAAGGTTGTGGCCTTGAAAGTCTTGCCAAGAGGTTGGCAATTTACACAAGTGTTCACATTGGTAGTTCTCAGAGGACCTCCATTTTTGATATGGCCTCTTATAAGACCCGACACATATACATTGCTGAACAGAGACAGTAAAGTGCCCGAAACAAGGCTAAACAGAGACAACAAAGACAGTAAAGTACCCGAAACATTGCTAAACACAGACAGAGACCCGATACTGGCATGAGTCAAGAAGCAAAACAGTGTGGTGTTCCTGCTGCTGGAGCTGCCTTTAGCGGAGAGCCGAGAGAGATCAATCATCATCAGTGGTGTATGGTTCCTCTACAACTCTGCAACCGAATTGTAGAGAGTCCTCCGTATCTGAGTGTCGAGCCCCCGAGCCTGTTGGTTCTCTCTGCACTGGCTCGCTTGGACCTGCAGTGACCGCTTGATTCACCATCGAGGAGCTTCCTGAGACTGGGCGCTGACTGTCCATTGGAGACGCCCTTCGCTGGATGGCTGGCAATTCCGGAGGAGCATCTACCTGGCCTCTGGGATCTTCACATTTCTCAATTGTGACAGAAACTATAAAGGTCGAATGAGCAAGAGTGCAGGGGATTCGATAGCGGACCGTGGGGTGTGCCTCGTGCTCACAAATATTCCGTCTACCGCGCCCTCGACCTCTGCCACGACCAAATCTTGTGCCAGGAGGACTGCTTCGCCCGGAATCCTGCACCTCCGTGAATGAGCGCGTCGGGGAGGTTGACCTCTGCGAGATGGCGCGACCCCTGGAGCCTCCTCGCCTACTAATCATCCTGAGCCGTTCTTGCGGCATTGCCAGGCCCTGAGGAGGAGCGAATGAACCTGGAAAGTGATTGAACACTGCCACGCTGAGGGAGAGACGCTTCTTTACCCTGACCACAGTATCCCAAGAGACTGGAGCAGCAGAAATGAACTCGGAAGCATCAGGAGAGCGACGGATATGGTGCTCCATGGCACAGTTAACCGGGAGTTTTGTTGAGGAATTAATGTCGTGCATTAAAGTCATTAAAAGCCCTGTACACCACCTTATATCAGGCGTGTTCGGACACTTTTCCATGTGACCGACCACGTGCCTGCCCTCCTTGCCATCAGACACCCGCATCCGGGGGTGAGAGATCCTTTTGCACCAGAGAGGTGCACTCCTGTATGAGTTGTTCATCATCTACGCTTTCAAGGGGTCCTGAAAAGTAAGGTTGCTGCCAGTTTACTCCCTGATTGGCTAATCTATCTGCAACCTTGTTGGCCGTTCTTCGAACATGCCTGAAGGTGATACTTTGGGGTTTCCTCAGTTTTTCCTCCAGGGATTCCAATCTGCTGAGCAATCTCCAGCTGGATGCTATCTTGTCAGTGGGGGTTCCAGCTTGGATTCTATTTGCCGCTGTTATAAGGATGAGGGAATCTCCCTCAACTTCTAAAGGGAAGAAGTGATTTTGTTCTGCAATACAGATCCCTTTCCATAGTCCTTCCAGCTCTGCTGCATTGTTTGTGTCATTGCCAATCGATCCATAATAAATGTGCAATGTGGCTCCTGTATGGTTCCTGAATATTCCTCCGAACCCCGCTGGCCCGGGATTACCCTTTGCAGCCCCATCGAAGTTTAGCTTGAAATAGTTGATTGCCGGAGGAGACCAAATTAAGGGAGAGACTGAGTGGGCAGAAGGACGGGTTTTGGTCTGGGCTAAGAAGGATAAGTCCAGATTCCATGCTTTCAGAATAGTGATTTCCTGAGGAGAGTCTGGCAGGTCCTCGTCATGCCAAATTCTGATAGCCAGAGTTTCTTGAAGATTTTGCTTCAGGAGGAACCACAGAGCTTCTGTAGGCCTACTGGTGTTGTTGAAGATTCTGTTGTTTCTTTCCTTCCAAAGAATCCAGTAGAGGAAGCCTGGTATTAAGGACCATAGATAGTTCAGAAGCAGGCTTTTGAATGGATTTCTTGGCCATTTTCTAATGGTGTCTGTGATGTCTTCCGTCCGGTCGTCCAGTCTTCTATTGCATTGCTCAGTTCTTTTCCATAGTTGAGTTGCAAGCGGGCAAGTCTCCATTAAATGACTGATGGTTTCAGAATGGAGATTGCAGTTTGGGCATCTTGATGGGCCAATGAATCCTCTTTTTTGCAGGTTGTCCCATGTGAGTATGCGCCTCTTACTTAAAAGCCAGAGAAAAGTGGAGACTTTGGGCCATATTCCCGGTTGCCAGACCTTATCCCATAGCTGATCCTTGACTATTTGGGGGGCAGAGTAGCGAAGTTGATGAGCTTCCTTTGTAGTGAAAATTCCTTTAGGCATGTGTCCCCAACGCAGTTTGTCCTGCTGAGTTGAGTATTTGATTCTTCTATTGTTTAATTCCCGATCTATTTCACTGTATGTTTCCCCTTGCCAATCCTCCTGCCAGGTACTTGCGGATTTCCAAATTTGAAAGTCTTGATGCATGTGCTGCCGCCAGTATTGATGCACATGTATAAGATTAGCCTGTTTCATGGAGGCTTGCCATATTGGCTTTTGGAATAGGGTCGCCAATTTTGGGAGTTGCTGCCAAGAGTCCTCCCAGAATCTTGCAGCTTTGCCTGAGTGAATTTCCCAGAAACTGTGCTCTTGAACGAAGGTGCTATGAAGCTTTGCCGCATTCCAGATCGGTGAACCTTGTGTTGTAGTGTTGATTCTGATAAGGTCATGCCATTGACTGCCCGAAGCGTATTTTGCTTGCCAGAGTCTCGCCCATGGTGAATTTGGTTTAGAGAGCCAGTTCCACCATATTCGTGCGCCCATAGTGTTATTGTTGTGGAGAGGATCCCTTAAGCCTAGCCTGCCATTTGCTTTTGTTTGACAAACTTCTTTCCAGTTGACGAGAGCCCATTTCCTGTTTGGTCCAGTGGAGCCCCATAGAAAATTTCTTTGTAGATTACGAATTGCTTTGAGAACCCATTTTGGCACAGCAAGGATTGAAAAAAGATACAGTGGCATGGCCTGAAGTACCGACTTGATCAAGACTAGTCTACTGGCCATGTTTAGGGATCGAAAAGTCCAAGACGAGAGCTTTGAAGAGAGTTTGTCGAGTAGAGTTCTCCATGAAGCATGTTTGATGGCAGAATCTGCCAGAGGAGCCCCCAGGTATTTTGAAGGAAGCTTAGCAATGGAGAACCCCAAAATTCGGGCAATGTTCCTTTGAGTGGAGGCGGGAGTGTTGAAAAAGAAGAGCTGAGATTTTGAAGCATTGATGGTAGTGCCCGAAGCTTCAGAAAAAAGAGAGAGCAGGGATTTGAACACTTTGGCTTCTTGTGAAGAAGGATGACCAAAGAGCATGGTGTCATCTACAAATTGCTGATGGGATTGGGGATTAAGACCATGGAGAGAAATGCCTTTTAGAGCATGGGCGGAGATGGCGGATTTGAGCAGTCGACTGAGCCCTTCTGCCATGAGGACAAAGAGGAACGGTGATAGAGGGTCCCCTTGCCTGATGCCACGAGAGGGGCGGAAAGGCAATGACGGGGAACCATTGAGCAGGACAGAGATGCTGGGAGAATAAATGAGATTCATGATCCATCTGGTCCAAGTGGAGTTGAAACCAAAAGCTAGTAAATTTTTTTGAATATAGTTCCAGCTAAGTTTATCAAACGCTTTGGAAAGGTCCAACTTTAGGATCATACCTGGTTTCTTTAGAAGCTTTAGAGAGTGGATTACCTCATTCGAAAGGATGATGCCGTCCATGATCTGCCGCCCTTCTACATAGCCCGTCTGCTCCAGAGAGATGAGAAGAGGAAGGAGAGGTTTGAGCCGGTTCGCTATTACTTTGGAGATGAGCTTGTAGATGACATTGCACAGTGCAATCGGTCTGTATTTGTCAGGCTTATTGGGTTCTTCACCTTTTGGAACTAGCGCTAGGAAAGTTGTATTGAGGGAAGGGAGAATCCAGTGCATGACTCTTGATTCCTCCACTAGTTCCCATACCTCTGTCTTAATGAGCTCCCAAAACTCATGAAAAAAGTTTGCTGTAAACCCATCAGGCCCCGGTGCCTTGCCATCCTTGAGTTGTGCCATCGCTTCTTCTACTTCCTTGAGAGAAATTGATTGGAGCAATTTGTTATTGTGATCCTCCGTGATGATTTTGGGAATGTGCTGCGTGATATTTCTGATTGCTTGGTCTCTATTTCCTGAAAGTGGTTATTAAATTCCTTTTCCATGTCTTCATGTGCTTCTATTCTTTCCCCTTGTTGATTGTTTATGAATGCTATGTTGTTGTTCATTCTCCTTTGGATAGCTGTTCTGTGGAAGAATTTGGAATTCTTCTCCCCCTCCCTAAGCCACTTAATTCTGGACTTTTGGCGCCAAAGAGTTTCCTCTTGTTGTCTGCGGGCTTCAATTTGATTCCAAAGAATTTGTTCCTGTTGTGCCTGCTCTTCTGTTCTTCCTTCCAATATAAGAGTCTGTTGCAGCGCACTCATTTGCTGCTCCAGTAGTTTGCGGTCCTCGAAAATGTTGCCAAACTTAGTTCGATTCCAAACTCTGAGGACTTGTTTTAGATTTTTTAGTTTCTGTTGGAATTTATACATCTTGGCTCCTTCCTGAGGGATGAAAGATCGCCATGCATCACTAACCATTGTTTTAAAATTGGGATTTGAGAACCAAAAGGCTTCAAATCGGAATGGTCTATTGCTTTTTGTACCGGGCCGAGACCATTGTAGCATTATTGGCCAATGATCAGAACCTCCCTGAGTCAATATGGAGGCGTGAAAGTCCCCCCCCAAATGAATGGCATTGTCCGAAATTAGGAACCTGTCTAGCCTTGAGGCGATGTGTTGAGTGCCTCTGCGCTTGTTGGTCCAGGTGAAGATTCCGTTGGAGGTTTGAATATCCATTAATTGATTGTTTAGAATGAAATCTTTAAGACTGAGGCTATCATTATCTAGCCTAATTCTACCTCCTTTTTTTTCCTCCATTTTCTTGATAATATTGAAATCTCCCCCGCCAATCCAGAGAGGGTATTGTCTGTTTGTATTGAGAAAAGAGAGAGTGTCCAGTAGTTCTATTTTTTGTTGAAGAGTTTGTGGGAAATATACATTTGAGAGGTGCCCATGAATGTTGGTGCCTATGAGGTGGAATGATGCTTGAATGAGGTGATGAGATGCATGGAAGTCATATAGAGTGAGAACCTGTGGATTCCATAGAATGGTTAGCCCTCCTGAAGCTCCTGAGGCATCTACTGAGACAGAGCAGCTGCCTGACCAGATCTTGTTGCTAATTTTTTCTATAGCAGTACTAGTGCTTTTTGTTTCTTGAAGAAAGACTAGTGAAGGCTTTTCTTGCTGAATCAAGTTTTTTATCATTCGATGTTTTGAGGGGCTATTGAGCCCTCTCACATTCCATGAGATAAGCTTCATGATGGACAATGTGGTTTGGGCTTGTAAAACTTTGTCAACTTAGGGAACCGACCGGATTCCATAAGTATTTCTCCTACTATGATTGTCCTCTGTAAATCTGTCTTGCGCCCTCTTTTCTTTGTCTCTTTAAGAATTTTTTTGCCATCCCAAGGACTACCAGCTTGTATACCAAGACTTTTGTTGTGCTGTGCTTTCATCAGGACTCCTTCAAGTCTGTCAATTTGCCAAGGGGGTATTGAGTTGTATTCTTTCTGCTTGCATGTTGTTTCTAGTTTGAAGATATCAAGGCCATCCAGACTGACATGCACCGGATCTTCTTCCATGATGGAGGGGGAACTCTGATCTTCTTCTTCTGCAAGGTCCTGTAGACTGAGAGCAAGAGCTGCATCTAACTCCATTGCCAAGGGCTGCTGAGGGTGCTCTGGAATAGATTTCCCTTGGGCAGAGGGGAGAGGGTCAGCATCCGAGACAGGGATTTTCTCTGAGGGGGGATCGGTTGGAAGACGTTGAAAAACAGGAATGGAAGGCTGCCGAGGGCTGGAGGGAGCGTGAGAGGAAGAAGCTAGGGAGGGGTTCTCCTGAGGTTCAGAACTGGGTTTTTCCGGAGGATCAGGAGAAGCAAGCAAAATAAATCTGTTCTGAGTGTCAGATTTGAAGGTGCTATCTGAAGCTACAGGGTTTTTTTTTGCATGCCTACGGCGGTTCGGGACTTTGATGAATCCTTCAGAGTCTTTAGTAGTTTCATTGGCTGATGGTTTGGTCTGAGAGTTCAAAGGGCAATCTCTGAAGAGATGTCCATGTTCATGGCATTTGCGACAACGAAAGGGGATATGCTCATAGTCTAGAGGTTGATTCCATTCAAAATCATCATGAAAGAGACTTACCGAATCAGCGAGAGCTTTGGTCAAGTGCATCTGGACGCAGATTCAGGCATAGGAGGTGTATTTGCGGGATTTGGTTTCCTCAGCAACTTTAATGAAAACCCCCAGTTTGTTGCCAATATCTGCAAGTGTTTCTTCTTTCCAGTATTCCACAGGGAGGGAATACATGTGTATCCAGACTGGAGCACAGCTGAAGTCTTCTTTATCAGGGTTGAACCTGGGTTTCCAGTCTCGGAGAAATAGTCCTAAGGAGTTGAAGAAATACGGACCTCCTTCAAATATGCGCAATTTGTCCTCCACACAATGGAAAATGGCTGTGAAGAAGCCTTTGGGTCCAAGCTGTAGAGTGACTTGGCCTTTAGGCTTCCATTTCGAAGCTATCCACCCCTGCAGCGCCTTTTCAGTTGGCCAGAATCCAATAAACTTGCCGATGAGCGCATGATCCTGCATGAACTGGATCTCGCCGTTAATGCGATGACTGGGAAGGTCAACCTTGATTCGTTCTGCAGCTTTTGGGATGCAGGTAGCTGAGGTTACCTTTGGCTGAGACGAGGGAGCTTTTTTGTGCCCATCTTTCTCTTTGTCGTCCGTCTCACATGGAACTGAGGGATCTGCTTCATTATTTGTCACTTTTTCTCCCTGATCATTGTCAGTGAGGCTGCCAGGAGGGGTCAGAGGTTTTCCAGACTGATCATTGTCAGAAACCGAGGCTGGGTGAGGAGGGGGGGAGGATCCCGCCCCTCCTGCAGTCATATCCATAGAAGACTTTCAGATGGAACCCGTCGGCGCGAGCTCAGAAGGGCCGTGAAGAGCTGGGGTTAGGGTTGATGCGTAGCTAGCAGGCGAGGCGTTCATCCCTGTCTTGGTCGTTTCCTGTGTCGAGGGACCTTGGACTTCAACAGCTTTGTTGATTGTTGAGAGTGCGTGTACACCCTAGGCTTAATATTCAACCCTATGATTAATATTATAAACTCAAAGAATTTATATAATAAACCCAAGGGATTTATATTAAACCTTAGGATTAATAGATAAACCCTATTATAATATTATACCATAAGAATATGAACCCTTAGATTAATAAACCTAAGGGATTGATATTATAAACCCAAGGCACTAATAAAAATAAGGGATTAATACTAAAAACCGAAAAATCCAAAGGATTAATATTGTAAACCCAAGGTATATAAACCTTAAGGTAAATATTATAAACCCTAAAACAAACGTGGTTGACCATGATTGATTTTTATATTGAGACAATATTTGTCACAATGTAATGTTGGACCATGGTTGACCATGACTCATTTTCATATTGAAAGAATCATTGTCACAATGTGACATTGGACCATGGTTGACCATGATTGACCATGGTCGGTTTTAATATTAACAATCTTTGCCACAATGTGACATTGGACCACGGTTGACATAACATTAAACCTTAGGTTTAATATTAAATCCTATGAACATAAACACTAATATTGATAAACCAAACGAATTAATATTATAAACCCAAGGATTAATATTATAAACCATAGGTTTAATATTAAACCCTTAGAATATAAACCCTATGATTAATATTAGAAACCTTAGGATCAATATTATAAATCTAAGAGATTAATAAACCCATTGGATTAATATTAAAAACCAAAGGGATTATAAAACCAATGGAATAACATTAGAGCCTATGATTAATATTAAATCCTAGGAATATAGACCCTAAAATTAATATTATAAATCTTACGATAAATATTATAAATCCAAGAGATTAATCCAAGGAATTTATAAATGTAAGGGATTAATATTATAAATCTAAGGGAATAATTTTAAATCCAAGGGATTAATACTATAAACATAAGGGAATACTTTTAAACCCAAGGGAATAATATTAAACCTTAGGAATATAAACCCTAAAACTAATAAACCCAATGTATTAATATTGTAAACCTTAGGCTTAATATTAAACCCTAGGAATTTATAAACCTAAGGGATTAATATTATAAACTCAATGGATTATAAACCAAGGAGAATAATTTTAAACCCAAGGGATTAATATTATAAACCTAAGTGAATAATATTAAACCAAAGGGAAAAATATTAAACCCTATTAACATTAACCCTAAAACTCATAAAGCCAAGGGATTAATATCGTAAACCCTATGCTTAATATTAAACCCTAGGAATATAAACCTTATGATTAATATTATAAACCTTAAGAATTTATATTATAAACATAAGGGATTTATATTTTATTTTTTTCCCCTGGAAAAAGTCGTAATTTCTATTATGTGTTAAGAAATTACATTTTGCAGATGCCGAAGCATATTCATATGGAGGCAGCAATGCCTATCGAGATCAAAAAATAACTATAGATTAGTCCAAGATGTCTCCACGCAGGGAGCATTTCCAAAATAGTAAAAACTGTTAAGTTTATCAGGGATCAAGATTTGACTGTGCTCTTCGCAGAGAGCAATATATATGCTGTATATGAACAAAATAAAGTTGAGCTGTAAACATGTCTAGAGAGTATCTGTGTACATACTATAAACAAAGCTACTCTGAAATATAGTGTGGGCTTCATAGCCCCTCGTCAATGTGGTCGTCAAAAGGTCTATGGTAGTGCTGGTAGTATGAGCCGTCTATTTCCTCCTGGATCAACCAGTCTTCTCCTTCTCTATGCGCGGCCTCTTTGGAGAGCTGGTCGGCGACGGTGTTTTGCTCCCTGTAAACATGATGGCAAACAAAAGATTCAAAAGCAGCAGTCAATCTCTTTGCTTCATCAAGTATGTGCCTCAAAGAAAATGCATGACAATGGGATGCATCATTCAGCCAGTTGCAAACAATTTTAGAGTCTCCAAATAGCTGTAGGTGTCTGCACTGTTTATGGATAGCAAAATGGATAATGTGTTTGGCGGTACACAGTTCAGCAAAGTTATTAGTGCCTCTCCCAAGATTGATTTGTAGCTTGAAACAATGCCTCTCGTTGAGATGGAGGATAGCCCCACCTCCACAGCCCGCTTCTTGGGCCGAGCCATCAAAAAAAGCCCATGGTTTGGTTGTATCAATGGGTACAGGTCTGATGATGCGAGGTGGGACGGGGGGATCCTCTTCAGGTAGCATATTGTAATCTACAACCGTGTGGAGGACGATAGAAGGCCAATGAGGGGCTTTAAGATTAAAGATTGACTGGTTCCGCACGATCCAATTGGCCCAGCAAGCCAGTAGAGGCATATTAATAGCTTTCCCAGAGTGATTTTGGCACCAGGCATTCCAGGCTTCCATGAGGTTGTTGCCATGCCGATATTTTAATAACGGGATCTGTGAGGTAAGAGATTTCCAGAACGGATTAGAAGAGCTGCATAATAGGAATAAATGATCGGTGCTTTCTTCTGCGTTATGACAGAGGTGACATCGGAAGGGTCCATAAAAGGACCTCTTCATGAGATTGGTGCCTGTGGGAATTTTATCGAATAGGATGTTCCACATCAACAATCTCGTCCGGGGGGCTGACTTGAGCTTCTAGAGTGCTTTCCAGGTGGGAAGTATTTCTGGGGGTCTATAAGGTTCCATGAGCCTTAGATATCCAAGCTTTGGTGTATAAACTCCATGCTTGGCGAAAGCCCAAATGATCTCGTCTGGTCCATCAGTGAGCCTGATGTGTGCTTGAGATAGTGCGGTTGTATACTCCGACCATTCGTTAGTCCACTATGCAGGTACTTCCAAATATTGGCCGGATAACCAAGCTTGCTGAAGGAACATTGAGTTTGCATGATCTCCAATATGCTTGATGTGAGTAATCCCTCTGCCTTGGAGATGTCTAATTAGATCAACAGATAATCTGTGGGCATTACCACATCCAACCCATGGATCCAGCCCAATGCGGACCGCGTTACCTTCCTTTATGCGCCAGGTGATACCATCACGCAGCAGTGGTAAGGTGCCCATGACTGCTTTCCAGATGTTGGAAATTTGGTGATTGGTGCCATGATGTGAACAGATCCAATCCAATACGGTCTTTGGTTTGATGTATTTAGCATATGCAACTTGAGACCAGAGACCATTTGAGGTAAGTAGCCGCCATCCTAGCTTAGCAGCCAAGGCTTTGGAGAAGGAGTCCAATCTCTTGATGCTCCAACTGCCCCAACGCTTGGGCTTGGCAATGGTGTCCCATTTTACCCAAGCGAAAAGTCTCCCCTGTTGTTTTCCTTTCCAAAGGAATCTGCAGCAAATACTTTGGAGCCTAAGGGGATTTATATTAAACCTTAGGATTAATATATAAACCATATCACAATATTATTCCCTAAGAATACAAACCCTTAGATTAATAAACCCAAGGGATTGATATTATAAATGCAAGGCATTAATAAAAAAGAGGGGCTAATATTGAAAATACAAGAATTAATATTGTAAATCCAAGGTCTATAAACCCTATGATAAATACTAAAAACCCTAAAACAAACATGCTTGACCATGGTTGATTTTCATATTAAGACAATATTTTTCATAATGCGATGTTGGACCATGGTTGACCATGATTAATTTTCATATTGAAAGAATATTTGTCACAATGTGACGTTGGACCATGGTTGACCATGATTGAGCATGGTTGATTTTAATATTGACAAGCTTTGTCACAATGTGATGTTTGACCATTTCCTAAAACTAATAAACTAAAGGGATTAATATTGTAAACCCTAGGCTTAATATTAAACTCTACGAATGTAAACCCTAGCAATTTATAAACCTAAGGGATTAATATTATAAACTTAAGGGAATAATTTTAAACCCAAGGAAATAATATTAAACCCTAGGAATATAAACTCTAAAATTAATAAACACAGGGGATTAATATTGTAAACCCTAGGAATATAAACCTTATGATTAATATTATAAACCCTAAGAATTTATATTATAAACCCAAGGGATTTATATTAAACCTTAGGATTAATATATAAACCCTATCATAATATTCTACCCTAGGAATATGAACCCTTAGATTAATAAAATCAAGGGATTGATATTATAAACACGAGGCATTAATAAAAAGAAATGATTAATACTGAAAATCCAAAGGATTAATATTGTAAACCCAAGGTATATAAACCCTAAGATAAATATTATAAACCCTAAAGCAAACATGGTTGACCATGGTTGATTTTCATATTGAGACAATATTTTTCACAATGCGATGTTGGACCATGGTTGACCATGATTTATTTTCATATTGAAAGAATATTTGTCATAATGTGACGTTGGACCATGGTTGACCATGGTTGATTTTAGGATTGACAAGCTTTGTCACAATGCCACGTTCGACCATTTCCTAAAACTAATAAACCCTAGGGATTAATATTGTAAACCCTAGGAATTTATAAACCTAAGGGGTTAATATTATAAACTCAATGGATTATAAACCACGATGAATAATTTAAACCCAAGGGATTAATATTATAAACCTAAGAGAATAATTTTAAACCCAAGGGAATAATATTAAACCCTAGGAATATAAACCCTAAAACTCATAAACCCAAGGGATTAATATTGTAAACCCTAGGCTTAATATTAAACCCAAGGAATATAAACCCTATGATTAATATTATAAACCCTAAGAATTTATATTATAAACCCAATGGATTATAAACCCAAGAGATTTATATTAAACCTTAGGATTAATATATAAACCCTATCATAATATTCTACCCTAGGAATATGAACCCTTAGATTAATAAACCCAAGGGATTGATATTATAAACACAAGGCATTAATAAAAGGGATTAATACTGAAAATCCAAAGGATTAATATTGTAAACCCAAGGTATATAAACCCTAAGATAAATATTATAAACCCTAAAACAAACATGGTTGACCATGGTTGATTTTCATATTGAGACAATGTTTGTCACAATGCAATGTTGGACCATGGTTGACCATGATTGATTTTCATATTGAAATAATCTTTGTCACAATGTGACTTTGGACCATGGTTGACCATGATTGACTATGGTTGACCATGGTTGATTTTAATATATACAAGCTTTGTCACAATGCGACGTTCAACCATGGTAGACCATGGTTGTGATAATGTGATGTTGGACCATGAGACAATCTTTGTCACAATGTGACCATAGAAATTGATGATCATTAACCATGATTGGCCATGGTTGACCATGATTGATTTTCATTTTGAGACAATCTTTGTCACAATGCGGCAATTGACCATGGTTTACCATGATTGAAGATGGTTGACCATGATTGAATATGGTTGACCATGGTTGATTTTCATATTGAGACAATCTTTGTTACAATGTGATGTTGGACCATGGTTAACCATGAATGGCAATGGTTGAAGATGGTTGATTTTCATATTGAGACAATATTTGTCACAACGTGACATTGGGCCATGGTTGACCATGAATATAAACCTAAGGGATTTATATTAAACCCTAGGATTAATTTTATAAACCATATGAATAATATTATACCCTAAGAATATGAACCCTTAGACTAATAAAACCAAGGAATTGATATTATAAACCAAAGGGACAAATAAGCCCAAGGGATTAACACTAAAAACCCAAGGGAATAATATTAAACCCAAGGTATATAAACCCTAAAATAAACATGGTTGACCATCGTTGACCATGGTTCATTTTCATATTGAAAAAATCTTGTCACAATGCAACGTTGGACCATGGTTGAGCATGAGTGATTTTCATATTGAGACAATATTTGTCACAATATGATGTTGGAGTATGGTTGACGATGGTTGATTTTCCTAGTGAGACAATCTCTATCACAATGTGAAGTTGGACCATGGTTGATTTTCCTAGTGAGACAATATTTATCACAATGTGAAGTTGGACCATGGTTGACTATGGATGACCATCATTGTCATAATGTGACATTGGATGAAGAGACGATCTTTTTCAGAATGTGACCATGATTATTGATAATGGTTGACAATGATTGACCATGGTTGACCATGATTGACCATCATTTACCATGGTCGAGGATGGATGAGCATGGTTGATTTTCATATTAAGACAATTTTTGTCACAATGTGATATTGGACAATGGTTGACCATGATTAACGGGAAGAAACAGGAAGAAGAAAAAAGGCAAGGCGCAATGACAGAGCGAACAATGCCAATACATGTGGATAAGCCGAAACAACCAGCAGCTGATAAAGAGAGTGAACATATGCAAGTTCCCTTACCAAAGCTAAGCATAAGAACCAAGTCCGGTTAGAGGTCAATAGGTACATGGAGCAGTTGATGCGCATGGCCACCAGTGATGACCTGCAGCTGAGCGTAGACAACATGAAGAAGTACATTGGTGGTCTAGCCACACTCACGACAATGTAGCAAATACTTCAAGATGAGATGGAAACAGGTTCCAAGACCACATACCCGGATTCCATGGAGGCAAGAATCCGCTTTCAGAAAGATAACATCAAGCAGTTTGGGGACATCACATCACAACACCAAGCTTGGCATCAGTACATAACTGAGAAGCATCAAGTGGGTGTTGTCGGGTTGGTATTTCCCCAAACCTCAAATTCATAGTGTTTTTTCTTGTTAGGTTGTCTCGAGCCCATTTTGTCTCACATGGGTACATGTGGAAAATGTATATTATTGTAAACATGTTGTAAGTGAAATTCCAAGTGTCACTAGTGGAATGTGAACAGTCACTATGTAATGTGAAGAGTCATGAGCGTAGTCCAAGAGTCACAAAGGGGAATGTCAAGGCTAACCCCACCCTTTGTTACAAATAGAACCTCATAACTCATAGACCTGGCTTGTAGAATTTCCCACTATAGATCACCTGATCATGCAATATACTAAAGCAAAATACTTGATCTACTTCTACAAACAAACTTGTGGAAGCTTAATCGATTATGAGCAAGATCAAATAGAACACATATAATAGAGAATGAGAAATCAATCACACATGAACATAGAAGAATACTCTGGGGAAAGCCTCAGATAAAAACCACAATCTCTGTATTATCATACAAGTGGAAATATGTTCGGATTACACAAAGCTTTAGCTCACAAGCTATCCAACTCTTAGTACAATCCCTCAATCCAGCTCACAGACTGAATAGACACAACATATGCCTTCCTAAATTCTCCAAGCCTCCTATTTCCTTGCGCAGTTTCTCCTGGGGTCCACTGGCTGCCACCTGTGTGAATTATCACCTCAAACAACTTATTAAACTCATAAATAACTGCGCAATCCTCAAGGAATTAATTTCGTCTGCATGCAAGAGATACCCTCAATGGAATATTCCTACAACTAATAGTACATTGTCCCACCATCTGATCTCAACTGGGTCTATGACAAAACTGACATGCATGAGTTATTTATGAGAGAATATTCAGTTATCTGGAGAACTAGTTGCATGTGTGCATGCACTAACTAACTGAACTCACAATTAGTTCCTCCAACTATTTGGAACTAATTTAACTGGACTTAACTCAGTTAACTAAGCTAACTAATTACAACTCAAATACAACTCATCCTTATCTCCTTAATTAAGGGATAACTTCCTCAATCAAAGGGATAATTGTTGCATGTCTTCACATAGACTTCATGTTTGATTTTCTCTAACTAATTAACTCAAGATGAATTATTTAATTATTTTTCAAACAACTGCTAAGATCAAATTCGAATTTTAATTCTCAAATTTAGTTCAAGGACTAACTAAAATTGGCATGTATCTCGAAATGCTATTTTTAGCACTTCTATATTTAGCATTTCTTGTTGCTATTTTCAACACTCCCTGTCAACAAGAAAGGGATTATCAGTCACCCCAATCCTGTCTCTGTGGAACTCGAATTTGCATTTTGACAATTCATTAGTCAAGATATCTACATCCTGCTCCTCGTCGAAACATACAACAACAACATGATCCTCTTCACCACATAGTCTCGAAGATGATGATATCGAATATTAATGTGCTTGGACCTGTCATGAAATACTGGATTCTCAGAGAGTTTGATACAACTCTGATTATCGCAATAGATCACAGTTGGATCCATCCTCTAACCAAACAATCCCACTAGAACCTTTGACATCCAAATGGCCTCACATGTTGCTTGACTGGAAGCCACGTATTCAGCCTCTGTCGAGCTAAGTGCAACTGACCTCTATTTCTTGTTGTACCAATAAACTGCAGCTGAACCAAGGTTGAAGATTCCTCTTGAAGTGCTCTTCCGGTCTCATGGACTCCCTGCCCAATTAGCATCTGTGAAGCCTTGAAGCTTCACTCCATTTGTTCGTCTGTACCATAATCCATACTGAGATTTGCCTCTGAGGTATCTTAGCACATGCTTCGCTGCCTTCCAAAATAGCTTGGTAGGCTGAACCATAGCTTGACTTAGCTGGTTCACCGCAAAGCACAACTCTAGTCATGTGATCACTAAATACATCAATGAACCCACAAGTTGTTGATAAACCGTAGTAGCTACTACCTCACCTGAAGTAGCATCCTCATTCCTCTAGTTACCAGCTAGAGGAGTCTTCATGGGCTTGCACTTCTCCATGTGGAATCGCCTGAGTATCTCATTGGCATACTTGCCTTGAGACACAAACAATTCCCCATCCTTCTACTGCACTTCCATGCCTAGAAAGTAGTGCATAAGACACATGTCTTTCATCTCGAACTCTCTTGCAAGGTCCTCCTTGCAAGACTTGATCAACTGATCATCACTTGTCAATATCAGATCATCAACATAAAGAACAATGATTAATGTCTTACCTTCTACCATGATGTGGTAAAGGTTCGCATCTGCTTCACTCTTTGTGAAGCCCAACCTAGTGAAATAGCCGTCGATCTTAGTGTACCAAGCACGAGGTGCTTGCTTCAGCCCATACAAAGCTCTCTTGAGTCGGCACACATACGAATCACGATAAAATGTCTCAAAATCTTCCCGCTACTCTATTCATACCTCTTCCTCAATCTTTCCATTGAGGAACACGGTCTTCACATCCATCTGATGGATCTTCCAACCCATCTGAGATGATAGTGCCAACATCAATCTGATATATTAGTACCTTGCTACAGGAGCAAAAGTATCATCGTAGTCGATACCCTCGACCTATGAGAAACCACAGGCAACAAACCTTGCCTTATGTTTCTCAACACTGCCATCAGCTGCTTGATTTACCTTGTAAAGCCATCAGGAACTCACCACTGACTTGTCCTTCGGTCTTGGGACAACATCCCAAACACTGTTCCAAATGATAGAGTCGTACTCCTCTACCATAGCATCAACCCAGACTGGTTGCTGCACTGCTTCCTCAAAAGAAGAAGGTTAGGTATCTACACACTCCCCAACCAGGGCCATGTAACCAGTATACTGCTCAGGTGATCTCCTCTGTCTGCGCTGAGAGGATAGCTACCCCACATTCTCTCGCGCATCCATCACCAATTTGTCAACTTCCCTTGATCGTTTCTACCCATCTCTGGAAGACTCTGCATGAGTGGATGTCTCCACTCCCAAATCCTCTGCATGTGGCTGCTCCACATCAGTTTGAGGCTCCTCATCCTTTGGAACCAAAAGTTCCTCCTCCGCATGCAACTTGAGCTCCTTCTCAAGGGACACTCGCATGGATTTCTGCTCGTCAAACTTCAGATCTTTGCATACCATTGTCCTCTGACTGGTACGAAGGAACACCTGATAGTTGTGGGGTGTATCAGTGTACCCCACAAGTATCCCCAACTCAGCTGTTGGATCTAGCTTCTTCCAGGCATCTTTGGTCACATGGAAATAAACTGATGATCCAAAGATCCTGAAGTGACTCACATCTGGTCGCTTCCCGGAAAAGGTATCCATTGGTGTCTTCATCCCCAGTATACGATGCAGGCTTCTATTCTGCAAGCATACTGTTGTATTGCATGCCTCAGCCCACAAATGATGTGGTAGGTTTTTGATCTGTAAATGAGATATTATATTACTTTTAAGGTATTAAAGACTCATGTGAGGGGATTTGCCTATATCACTTAGTGCAACGGATCGATAAGATTGCGAATAATATAGACAATAAGAAGTTAGAGAAACATAATAGACAAACACACATAACACAACAAAATAATCGAGTTTACCTAAAACTCCTAGGCTACATCTCCTAGTCCAGCCTTCAGTGGTGACATCTCTATTATGTCTTCAAGAGTAGAGTTTTACAAAAGTGAGCTCAATTTGAGTCTCAACACAACAGATACAAAACAACGGGAGTTTACTTGAATCCCTCAAGTCTCTATGAGTACACAGACTCTCCCTCTCACTCTCTGTCTCAACACTGCTTGCCTCTGTCTCTGTCATTTTGTGGCTTTTAAGCCAGTCAGTGCTAGTATGTTTGTTTTCCCTTTCGGGCTCTCTAGTTCCCAGCCTCTGTTTGCTCAAATCCCCTCTGAGCATTAAAAAATCATTGTTAAAAGTCTTCAGGGATGGTGGCCACCTGTTTTGCAATGAAAGGGACCATCGACGCCTTTGAAATCCCCAAAATAGTCGTTCTCTGTTTACACAAAGAAATACACAAAAACACAAGAAAATCCACCAAACTGCCATTTATCGGACCTGAAATATTATCAATTCCGCCCTAGATTCCATCGAGTCTGCCTTTAAATCACTATCACAAGTCGCTTGGTCGTGGTTTCCTTTGTATTTGGGTTTAAAAAGACAATCCCAAATACATAGAAAACTTGCAAAAATGCTCCATATCAAACTTCAAATGTTATGATATTGCATTCATAACCCTTTCGGGTCTGGCCATATCGCATGTCGCATAATTCCTTTGGCTTCCGATCGTCAATTCCGCCGATCGGCCTTATCGGCTATCGACGCATTGCATGGTCACTGGCCTCTTTGGCATCACCCCTTATAATGCTGCGATGCGATATTGCGATATCACAATCACATATCACTAATCCTTTGGGCCGTGGTTAAGTCGTTATATATATATATATATATATATATATATATATATATATATATATATATATATATATATATATATATATATATATATATATATATATATATATGAGTGATGCGATAGCGTGGTTGAATCTAGACCGTTGATCTGCGTGCTTGATCGACGGTCCTCGTTTAATTGCACTGATTGCTATCGCACTTCCCATAAAGCCGCCTTCGATAGACTCCACTTGCCACTGCCGATTGCAATATGCCGATCAGATTTGGACTGTTGATTGGCCAGATCCGACAGCTCCTGTGCAAAGTTGTTCAAGCCTCCAATACACTTTGTTTTTGGCCATTTTTCATGTTTTTTCTCTCTTGATAATGTCTTCCGCCATTTTTAAAGATTCATCTTTTGCGATAGTTTTTGATATTTGAAGACTTAGAGGGTTTTTAGGATTCATTTTGGAGCACGTCTTCCCACTGAAAAGCTTTTGGACCAGCAAAATTTGGTTTTTAAGCTTCAATCAAGTGAGGATACAAATTCCTCACTTGTCCAATCTCTATCCATCGTGCACTGCTTGGTTTTGAACCTTTGATTCCGATTCTAAGGCACTCAACATCCCCTCTACGCGTAGTTCTCACCTTTCTGTCTAGAATTGTATCTTCGTGCAATTCATTGAGATATACAGGCAATATATCATCAATAGAAGGCAACTGAATTTTCTCTTCGGGATCTTCAATCAATGAAGGTTCAAACAGTCTCAAGTTTTATGCATTAACGATGGAATAAATATGCATGTAAGCTGGCAAATCAAGGCAAAAAGTGTTTTCACCAATTTTCTCAATTATCTTGAAAGGCCCATACCTTATTGGCTTCAGCTTCTTACCTTCACCTTGCATTCTGTCTTTGCTAATATAAAACCAGACTTGATCACCAACTTGGAAGCTATGCTCAATTCGATGCTTGTCATGCCTTGCCTTGTACTTGGCTTGGCTTCTTTCCAGCTATTCCTGCACTGCCCGGTGAATTTCTTGGATCTGTTCAATGAACTTGGTTTCTTTGTCCACATAACTGTGTACATCAACTGCTATGTATTTACCAAAGACAAAATCCAAGGGATAATTTGGTGTAAAACCAAAACAAGTCTCAAAAGGAGATCTCTGAGTAGAAGAGTGCTTGGCACGATTGTAAGCATGTTTCACATAATAGAAATATTCATCCCAAAGCTTGGGATGCTTGCTGTAATAGCCCTTGAGCAACTGGATCACTGTCCTGTTGACCACCTCTATTTGGTTGTCTGTTTTTGGATGAAATGTTGTGCTCTTCTTCAATTGGGTGTCCATAAACTCCCACAGACTTGACCAAAACTTCCCAACAAATCGGGAATCTTGATTAGATACAATGGAAGTGGGTAACCCAAAATGAACCCATACATGCTGAAAGAACAACTTCATTGTTTGTTCAGTTGTAATCTGCTTGTTACAAGGTATCAAAATACACATTTTGTTGAACCTATCCACAATAATATATAAATAATCATGACCTTTTCTGTATTTTGTCAATCCCCCAACAAACTCCATAGAAACACTTTCCCAAGGATGAGAAGGAACTGGATGTGGGGTGTACAAGCCTAATTTTCTATTGCTAGGCTTGCTTTTAGCACACATGGTACACCCTTTAATATATCTAGAAATTGTTTCATGCATTCTTGGCCAATAACAAAACCTTTGCAGCTGTGCAACTGTTTTAATTACACCAAAATGACCTGATATAAGAGAAGTATGTGCTTCTCGGATTATGTTAACTATTTCAGTTTGTGGAATGTATAACTTTCCCAAATGATACAAGAGTTGGTCCTTAACATAATAATCCAATTCTTCTATTTGTTTTCCATGACTTAAATACATCTTTAAAATCTACATCTTGAGCATATTGTTCAATGTAGTATTCATGCATTACTGAGTTATGCTTAAGTATAGCAGATGCATTTATGACTGGTTCGGATGATCTGCAACCTTATTGTGTATGCCAGTTCATAATGACTTCAACCTTTGAGGGATCTATCTTCAATTCACCACCCCCTATAATATGACCCAAATAATTTAAAGATATTTTGCCAAATTCACATTTTGATAACTTCGATAGAGATTTTCTCTTTTAAAAACATCTAAAGTCTGATTTACATGCTTCAAATGTTCTTCCCACGTTTTACTGAAAACAAGAATTTCATCTAAATATATAATTACAAAATCATAAATAAAAGGTCTAAGTACATCATTCATAACTCTCATGAAAGTGGCAGGAGCATTAGTTAAGCCAAAGGCATAACCAACCATTCATATAGCCCTTACTTTGTTTTGAAAGCAATCTTCCATGCATCTTGTTCTACTACTCTGACTTGATGATAGCCACTAAACAAGTCTAACTTGGAAAAGTAAACTGCTTCTTTTAGCTGATCTAATAGATCATCAATGCGAGGAAGAGGATAACAATTTACGATTCTTGATTGTTATTTTATTCAGTGCTCTGTAATCAATGCACATCCTCCATGAACCATATTTCTTTCTCACCAATACAATTGGAGATCCACACGGTGATGTGCGTGGTCTTATGAACCCTTTATCGAGCAGCTCCTATAGCTACTTCTTGATCTTTGCATTCTCTAATGCGGATAACCTGTACATTCCGATGTTAGGCAATTGAGCATCTTGCTGCAAATGAATATCATGTACTATTTCCCTTTTGGGTGGAAGACCTTTAGGTTCTTGAAATAGGATATCATATTCTGAAACAACTTTAACTAAATCATCTTCCTGTTTAGCATCACAATCCTCAAATACATTGGTTTTATCAGGGTTCTTTTCCTTTACAACCATTAGTAAAAATTATTTGCATGAATTTACAATTTTTTTCATTTGCCCTGCGTTTATGAGAGAGTAGTTATTTTTGATTTTATGAGCTCTTACAATATATTCTATTCCATCTTTAGTGAGTTGATACTTATTTTTAGCTCTATAGAAAATGATTTTTCTATCATACAAGTAAGGACTTCCTAAAACAATACCACATATATCCAAGGGAACTATATCTAACTCAACCTCATCTACAAATGTTGACCCAATAACAAACCTAAGTTTACATTGTCTAGTCACTGATAGCTTTGCTTTATCAGTTACACAACCTAATGGATATGGCTTCTTCTGAGTTGTGGTTAGTAATCCCAACTTCTTTACAATTGCTTTAGAAATCAAGTTTACTTGTGATCCACTATCAAATAAAGTATCAACCTTTTGGTGCTAATATGAAAAATCTCATGTCTCTTCCTCTCATTATCTTCATTATCAATAGATTGTGCAGAATTACTTGTAGATGCTTCAGAATTTTTACCTTTTATACCTGTGGCTGTGACTATTGTTTCATCACCTGAGTCTAACTCCAAGTCTTTCTGAATAGCAGCAACAATCTTCTTCTTCTTACCACCGAACTTCTTAGGTTTCAGCTCCAGATGCAAAGACCAACAATGTTCATCATCGTGTCCATCCTTCTTGCAGTGAGTGCATGAAGGTTTGTCTTTCTGTACAGCGTTTGTCTTCCTCTCCTTCCATTTTAGCTTCTTCTTTTCCTTGTTCTTGTATGCAAAGGGTTTTGATGATCCCCCAATCTCTGGGGTCACATTCTTGCCTCTAGCCTCTAGATGTGTAACCTGAACTGATACATCATCTAGGCTAGTGTGGTTAAACATGAGAATGGTGTGCTTCAAATAGCTATGCAGACCACCTATATACTTCAAAAAAGTTTCAGGTGAGTCTAGAGAAATGCCTAGAGTTAAAGCTCTTTTTCTAAATTCTTGGGTATAACTTTGTACACTTTGGCCCTTTAATTGGCGAAGAGTTTTCCAACTCATCATTGCTTGCTGCATATAAGCTAGAGGATAGAACATTTTTTTAATGGCAAAAACAAATTCATCTAGGTAGAAAGAATTTTACCATGTTTCTTCAGATCAGATTAGGTCTTTCCTTCCTACCACACTAGTGCAGTTCCTCCAAGGCGAAGGCTAGCCAGCTGAATCTTTCTCCTTTCTAAATCAATTTTCTGCACCCTGCAATATACATCAATCTGTCTAATCCAGTTATCTAGCTTTTCTGCATTTAATTTTCCATCATAAATTGGCAAATCAAACTTTACATCTAATTTAATCAAAGAAGTTTTCTTCTTTTTCTTATCAGGGCTAGGAGATGAGGATGATGAAGGTGATGGTGGAGGAGATGATGGAGGAGGCTTTTCCCCTTTCCCTTTTCCCTCTGGAGGGGCATCTAGAGAAGGTTCCTCAACTCCTTTGTCTTGTTTGGGTGTCGAAGTGCTTTCACCTCGACCCTTCTTAAATTCTCGATATATTTCTTCCACCATGGTTGCATGGACATAAAACTGTCCATGAACTGAGATTCTGATTCCAATGAAATTTCTTTTGCCATCCTCCTCCTAGGATAGACTCTTCCAATTTCTGGATTGGCCTCAACAAGTTCTCCTTTTCCCAGTTTGAGCTTTGACCTAGTTAGTGTTATAGACATTTTTGTGCCTTACAGCATTGAGTATGAAATGTCCATAATCTAAGGGATCCAAAGTCCCTAAACATGTTGTTCCTACCCCTAGAGGAACAAGGCTAACAAACCATAGTAATTCATAGAAGTTCTCCACCTGAAACTGCTCAAAAACAAGTCAATTCAGGATCATGTCAATGGCTCCACTAGCTGTCTGCGCTAAATGTCAATGGTAACACTGGCTACCTGCGCTGAATGTCAAATCCAACACTGGCTACCTGCGCTGAGCGAGAGTGGACATGTGGCAAGCTCATTTCTCAAGGTGTCAAAACCCAGGAAGCTTCCAAAATGACACTTGCCTCAGGGAATTCGACTGGTGACGAGTAAGAGGTTCCAAATCTCCAAGTGGAAGCAAGAACCTCCAAGTGGAATCAAGAACTGACAGAGGGAGAGGACACTAGTCAGATCTCAAGATGACTCATCCTCTCTCCAAAACATCTATATATGGATCTCTCCTCCATGAGATCTAGAGGCTGGAATTTTGTTATTGCAAAGAATTGTTGTTGGTTTGAGACTGGAATCATTGGGTGCTTAATGCTTTGAAGGGAGGTGAAGATAGGAATTCCATTTTGCTGGGAAGGAGATGCTGGATTCGAGCCCTCTGGGTTGTATCTCTTCCTGAACCTTGTTATTCATCAGTAAAGCTATCTTGGTTTTCTCCTATATACTGATGTATCTTTGATGTATGATTGTATTAGTATGTTTAGTTTAATTTTAATCCTGAACTAGTTATGTTTATGAATCAATGTCTTTGTGTAGTGTTCTTCTCTTGTAATCTTGTAGAGACCTGTTGAAGCTGGGCGAGCGAGAAGGCAAGTAGCTGTGAACACCCAAAGAGAAGAGAAACTGGATCGAGGGACAAACGGAAGACACCGGTTAGTCCATCCATCTCTCTTCATTCTTAATTCATAAAGGAAGAATACTAGAATAGTTGTCTCTGTTTGTTGCTAAGGCACTGTCACACCTTAGGTGGATAGGATCGTCCTGCATAGGCATTTTTCCCCACAACAAATTGGCGACTCCGCTGGGGAGATTTGTTTTAGTCATTTTATTTGTGTCTCTATCATTGTTTGTTTCATAGACTCAACAGCAACAATCGAACTGCTTCTGCTATTCTCAGTTGCAAAGTAGACAGTTGTTGCCTTGATCCAATCACTGGATTTGTCTATGATCTGAACAATGGACTCACAAATGATTTGATGATCCTTTGTGATAGATCTTAGTACCCCCTCAAAGCATCCCTTTGATTGTACCTTGATTGTTGCTTTTATTTGGCCTGAAACTGTTGATTAATTAGCAATATGTGACCCAGAACCCAGTGAGAAACGAGAGTTTCTCCTTCAGCGTGACCACTGTGAAGGCATTCTGCATTTCAACGCAGGTCCCGTGAAGGCTACCTGCACTGAATGTCAAAACCACAGTGTTGAGATTGTGTTGAACTAGTTTGGCCTTGTGCAGCTGGGGTTCTCTGCTCTCTGTTGCCTTGTTTTGATCTATGATTTTTGCAGCCTGTAACCAGTATAGGTACCAGTCAGATAACTCCTTTTCTCTGCTTAAATTCCGCCTCCTTTCATACAAAAAGACTGTGAGTGTTTTTATGTGTTTGTGGCGTCATTTACAGTTTTCCTTTGCATGAGTGAAATAATCATCCTGTAGCCCTTGATTCAGATCTGTTGACTGTGATCTTAGGAGAGAGTTCATTGGCTGTTTACAGTTGATTATACATTTGCTTTTACTTATTGGTTTGAGTTTGTCTCTTTTAAGTGTTGAAACAAGTGTTCATTTTGAAAGTCGCAAAGTGTTGTAATCTCTTCTACCCTTGTTGATTTCGAAAAGTAAACTTGTTTGTATTTGTCATTTAAAAGCAAATTCAAAGTTGTACAAAAAGCTTTCTTTGTAGGCATCAATACTAAGAAAGCGGAAAAACAAACACCTACATTGTGCATTTGCATTTTGATAAGTTTGCATGCTTGATTTAGGAAAAGTGCATTAGAGTGTGCTATTGCTCTTTGAGAAAAGATGGTGTCTTTCTTTTCCCTTAGTAGCTAGGATTTTCAAGGTTGAAAAGATATAAAGCTTGCTTATCATCTTAGACTGCATTTAGGAATTGTACCATACATCTCGTGGTGATCCAGAAAGGCAAACTTCTAAAAAGATCAACTTAAAATAAACTGAATGAACTTAACAACGCTTTGCAACATAACGCACAACATAGAGGTCTAGGCTAGAGACGTGTTCCGGCGTCGTTAAGCCTGGTGACTGTCGATCTCGTGGAAGATGGGTGATTCCTCCTGAGGGACGATAGCGCCAGTACAGATTGTGCTCCCACGTACCGTCGCGTATATATTGGGAGACCCCTATAGGAATTTAACCTTTATCCTTAGGAAGCCGTGTCGGCCGCCCTACTGATCGCAATGCACTGAACACAGCATTCAAGAAGATCGACCGCCCGTAACTTAAAAAGTATTCTGCGGTTTTGTGAAAAGTTTGGCACACTCTCTGCCTAGAACTCCAGAGCAGTTCCTTTTGGCCTTTTTCAGACTCTATAACAGAAAAAGTCCATCCGAGCATTTGTCACTTCGGGCTCGTTAAAACATCGAAGGAGACTAGAGTCATCTTTAGCTTTTTCTCGACTCTTTAAAAGTGAAAAAGCAAGTTGTTTTGTCTAAAGCGTCTAAAAATTCATTCAATTCAGAAACACACTTTCCCGTTTTGTATTTTAGTTGATCAAGTAATCTGCAATCGTGGAAGAAAGTCAATTGAAACCCCGTCGTTCGCGGAGGCTTACGAGTCAACCGTCTTTGTCTCCGGAATCGAAAACAATACGGACAAAGCGAACTTGTTTAACCGGTTCGAAATCTCCTATCAAAGTTAGAACAAGTGTTCCGACGACATCTGAGATTCCGGTTACTCCAAAAATTTCTGGAAACCCTGCCTTTATTGAAGAAGTTCAACAGCCACAGAGGGACAGTGATACTGATCCTAGTCTGAGAACAAATACTTGCGTTACTGAACCAGTTCCATCTGTAACCGGTCCAGAGAGTCTTGTTCCTCAAACAACTGTCGTTGTCGAATCAACCCCTTCTTCGGCACCAGAAATATTTTACAGACCTGACGGTCTTCCTCTTCCACCTGGTTTGATTGCGATAGAGGAAATTGTAGAGGATCTGCAAGCAAGTACTCCAACCCATTTTGGAGTAGGGGTCACTCTATTTCCTTCTACATCAGAAGTTAGTCTATCACCAGTGGAAGTTCCTGTAGAATCGCTAGGCAATATATTGGATAGACTCAAAATGTCTGAACAACAGTCGACATCTAGGACTGTGTCAAATGACACAGCGACAGCAGAACTCCCTGTTGTCACTCTGACGATGTTTGCCGGCGTACCATCTGTCCCAACTAGCTCGCACTCGCTAGAAGGAGTCCACCCAGGGACTATTTCGACAGTGTGGTCGGTTCCAGTTTGTTCCTCCGGAATAATATCCGGGAACTCTTATGTTGAAACTCGACAAATTGATCCCTATGGAGGTCAATTTGGGCCATCCAGTCCCCAAGGGCAAACAATCCCCTTGAGTTCGGGATTGCTACCGTATGGGGGGTAGTATGCCCTTTCATTACCCCCTCTGGGAGGATATCCATACGGGAGTTCTCAATAGTATTCAGGTTATACTGGAGTTACGACAAGTGGTTGGGTACCTATGCTACCCCAACAACCAAGAGTTGTGTATTCTATGCAACAATGTGTACTTATGTCGAACATCCCGACAACACCAGCTATTGTAACAGTGTCACAAGTTCAAACGATGCCTGTTGTATGTCAACCTCAGATTTCTCAGGTTGTAATGCGACAGCCCCTTGACCCTGTACACAACCACAATCGGCAACTGGTGGGGCGACACAGGTCCAAACGGGTACAATTACCCCACATCTTGGTCCGACGGTTAGTATAGCGCAACAGAACATGGCCTCACAACCGTGGCTAGTGCAATACCAACAACCACAATTCCAGCAAGTGTGCCAAGGTTCTGAGCAGCAGATCTTTGCGAACAGTGGACAACCGTACATTCAAAACGGTCAAAACCAACTGCTTTACAGTGGTCAAGTCCACCAACCGTATCAGTCATACCAACATCAATTACATTATGCCGGTATGCAAAGGCCCACTGCTCAGGCAATTCCATCGTACCCTGGGTATGCTTCACCTAACCTGAATCAACAGTTACCATTCGTGGCAACTTTAGAGTTACCCGATTTACACCGATTAACAAACGATCCAATTTCTTACGCCCCTTGGTGGCGAGCGATTCCTCACAAACTTCCATCGAACATTCCTAAATTCAATGGAAATCCAGGTGAAGACCCATCGAATCACGTGATGACTTTTCATCTGTGGTGTTCATCAAACACCCTGAACGATGATTTGATAAGGCTTCACCTTTTTCAGAGGACGTTAACGGGTCCAATGGCTAAATGGTATATTGAATTACCTAGAGCCTCTTTCGACAATTTCAGTTCCCTAGCCACGACTTTCTTAACCCATTTTCAATTACCAATAATGTATGAAACCCGAACGGAAATCTTAACCAACTTCAAGCAAACGATGGCCACCCATATATCCGATCATATACATGAGTGGTGTCGTCGTCGCAGGATGGTAAAGACTTACATTCCCGATCATTTATTAGCTGAATGGTTTATAAAGTCGTTACTTCCTGCCATAACGGAAGATGTGGCCAAGGGGGGAGTCGTAATGGAGGAGCAAGTTATTGCTCGTGCACAATATCTAGACTTAGTATACACTCAGTCTGGCACGCTCTACGACAAAATACCTGACGCCCCTAGACCAGAATTCTCAATTCCTCCTCCTCCTAAATCAAATCGTGACTCTCATGCCGGCGATGGTGTGATTGGTATGGCAAACGCGAAATCGACAAAGGCTTCGTCTAAGAAAGCCCGTAAGACTTCAGATCAAAATGCAAAAGAAGAAATTATTGCTTCGGAAGTAAAGGCCGTATCAGGAGATAGAGGCAAAGAAACCAATCAACCAGGAAGCAAGAAGAAGCAAAACAAAGGGAAGAAGAAGAAACAGGGTGAGTCATCCCCTGAGAAAACTTCTTCAAACCCTCCTAGGAAAGGGAAACCAAAAAGTCCATGCATGATATGTGACGAGGATCATTGGACAGTCGATTGTCCATACAAAGCTGAGCTTAAAAGGTTCTTCGAAAGTTCGCAAACCTCAGCTGTGTTAACTGATCCATTTCCCAATCCAGGTCAGAATCTGGTTGATAGTGGAAATGCTTCCCCGTCGCAAGTGCTAATGTTGTCGATCTCCAAGCAACAAAATGATGCTTTGATTTCGACAAGGAACAAAGATTACGGGTGTTATCACTGACAAAATTTCAATGCCAAATGTCTTACATTTGTTTGATGGTAAAACACATAAATCATTTTTAGCAGTTTCGCAGCGCAACATCTTTTAGGTGATTTCGCAGCGCGCTGCGAAACCCCTGTAGCAGCCTGTTTCAACTGAAGAAACTATGTTTTCTTCTTTTACTAGTCAATTTCTAAAAGGTTTCCTGAGCCGATGAGAAATTATTTTTGCAAACTGAAAGAGGCTTTTCTTCCTAACATGTTGCACTACAAAAACCTCTTTCCGTTTCTTCAAATTCGTTCTGAGGTGGGAGGAATTTATGGTTAAACTTGCGCTACGAAACTGCAGAAAGTCAAGCTTTGTCTACTAGTTTTAGTAGTGTTTTTAAAAATCATTTTCTGGTAACATGAAAGGCTATCTTGGAATTCTGAAGGATTTTTCTCTTCATAACATGTCCAGCTACAATAACCTATCTCACTTTATTCGTATGTGTTTTCAGTTGGGAGATAAGAAGCTTTCATTGAGACCCTAATTTCAGAAAATGGATTTTTTCCTGTTTGCCACGTGTTGTTCAAGGACAGTTTCTGGACAGCTGGAGAAATATTTTCAAAAACCAGGAGAGTTTTTTGTTCTGGAAAACATGGGCTACAAAAACCTCCTTCAGTTTCGTAAAATGTGTCATGGATGAAGAGATGAAGGCTCTGCAATTTTCAAGGATCTAACCCTAAAAACAGGGAAACATGTTCCCTAATTTCTAGGGTTTCTCATCAGCAGTTGGGTGACCACGTGGGAGGCTTCATCAAATTCGACTTCATGGAGTGTTAGGTGTCAAAGAATGTTTTAAATTCTTAGATAAGGTTGTTGAATCATGATAAGGAGTTACACTCCTAGTTGTATTAGGTCTCTAGGACTGCTAGTTAGGTGTCATTTGCATTTAATAGTTAGTTTTGAGTGTCATTAGGTGTCACTAATGGCAAATTCGAATTCTCTTGATGAGGGATGATGGAATCCTGATTGTAAATGCTTTATATAGAGCAATAGGTAGAATTAGCAAAGGGTTGGAGACTTTTTGGCTCAATTGTTGCTCTATGTGCAGACTGTGTATATTTTTAACCTAATGCAGAATTTCTACTTAGACAACTCAAGATTCATGAAGAGTTCTTTTATGTTCTTGTTTTGATGGCATCTTCCAATACTTACATTGCAGTGAGGTTTACTTATGATACTCAGAATTCATCAATGATGCTCTGACTTCCTTCATAGATAAACTGAATGTGTTTCACTGTTTTATATTTGCATTTCTGCACTTGAACTCTATAATGCCTTGACTTCCATGCTAGGTAGAATGTTTTGGCTTCACTACTCAGGATTCAAAGAGGGTTTTTAATGTCCTATTGTCTCATGGCTTTCCTCTTTCACTTACTTGCAGTGGTATGAATACATGTTACTTAGAATTCATAAATGATGCTCTAACTTCCTTCATGTATTTATAAACTGTGTTTCCTTACATTGTATCTTTGTTTTGTTGATGTATAAAAACTCTCTATGCCCTGACTTCATGTTAAGCTGATCTTGCTGTGGTACTGAACATACTTTGACTCCATAGCCCAATGGTAGCCAACCTTCATCTTTCAACCTATAAACATATACAATCACAAACCATAGAGTTAGCCATCTATCTTATTCTTTAATCAAAATCTTTAACCCTTTGAGAGAGCCCTCTCAGGCTGAGGAGGCTAAGCCTCAGCCAAAAGTTTGGTTTGAAATAGTTACTCAAAGTCTTCCTGATCAGCAGCCTATCAGGGGCATGATTTTGTGATAACATTTTGGTGCGTCTGCCGGGAGCCTGAAGTCTATTCATTCCCGAAATCAATGGTTGAACTTCTGAAGGTAGCAGGAGCTCAGACATCTTTTTGAGGCTGCAAAACTACCTTGGCGACTCCACACATCAAATAAGAAATTAGAAGGTGACTCCACTGCTAGAAGATCAGTAGCTTGATGAAGTTACAAGATGAGTTCCACTGCAAGAATGAATGCCAGGTATGCTCCTATGAATCGGTCTCATATCCCTGGTTTTCCAAATCCTATGCCAAAGGTTGATTGGTTAGAGGATCTTCCGATATTCAAAGATGAAAAGAAAGACAATGCTTCTCTTCATTTTGTTAGGTTTCATATGCATGTACGCAGTCTTAAGGTTCACTTTCCTGAGGATTGTCTCATGAGGATGTTTATGGCCACTTTAGAAGGAAAAGCATGGTCTTGGTATAAAAGTTTGGAAAATGGTTCATTATCTTCTCTTGCTGATTTCCATAATGTGTTCTATGACATGTATAAAGAGTGTCATCCTTCCTTATTGTTGCTCAAAGATTGTTGTAGACATTCTTTAAATCTCATTCAGTACTTGGAGGATTGTTATGATGATGATGAGTTTATGGATGAAGAAATTTTAGAGGCTCTTCATAACAATGCATTTCAGCACCAAGAAGAAATTACAACATCTCATGAAATGCAGCATGAAGATCAGCAGGGGCTTACTTATGAAAACCATGTTCAATCCTCTGATATTGATGTAGAGATGCAGCAGACTTGTCAGCCTTCGGATCATTATCAAAATGAACATGATTACAAACACCAAGAAGAAATGTTGGAAGAAATTTTTTATGACCCTCAGGCAGAGGAAAAGATTGTTCATTTTTGTAATTTCTTGCAGCAGCTTACACCAAAGAATGATGATAATAATGAGGAAAATTCCATTGTTTGTTGGAATGATTCAGAAAATCAGTTGGATATCTTGTCAAATAGCAAATTGGATAGCACATCAAAGGGGTTTTGTGTGGCTAAGGATCAGTTGTCTAAAGAGATAGAATGTTATGATTATTATCAAACTAACCATGTGTTTTTTGACCCTATAGCTGACTACATGGAAAAGATTTACTGTTCAGGCTTCCAATTATATGTTCATCTTGAAGAACAGTTGCACCTCATGCTTCCTTGGTTATTTCAGTATCTGGTTTATTTATGCTTCAAGCACAATAAGGAGATCCAAGTTTCAGATCAAATTGATGATTGGCTTCATTGGAAGTTTCGTGTTCCTTGAGCTACAATTGGAGAATGCAGCTGATAGGGTAGGTAGGTAGGAAAGTGCAAATAAGCTCAAGGTTGACTGAGCATTTTTTTCAGTAGTGGTAGATTTCTTTTTCCCACAGTCATCATCAAGCTTAAGTCCGAGGTGAAGGCTCAAGAAGCTGAAAGAAGATGTTTGTCAAATAAATTTTACAAGGCACTGGAACTGCAGGTTCTTAGTGTACCACAAGGGCACACTATCCCAAGTGGAGCCACTGTTATCACTGACAAAATTTCAATGCCCAATGTCTTACATTTGTTTGATGGTAAAACACATAAATCATTTTTAGCAGTTTCGCAGCGCAACATCTTTTAGGTGATTTCGCAGCGCGCTGCGAAACCCCTGTAGCAGCCTGTTTCAACTGAAGAAACTATGTTTTCTTCTTTTACTAGTCAATTTCTAAAAGGTTTCCTGAGCCGATGAGAACTTAATTTTGCAAACTGAAAGAGGCTTTTCTTCCTAACATGATGCACTACAAAAACCTCTTTCCGTTTCTTCAAATTCGTTCTGAGGTGGGAGGAATTTATGGTTAAACTTGCGCTACGAAACTGCAGAAAGTCAAGCTTTGTCTACTAGTTTTAGTAGTGTTTTTCAAAATCCGTTTCTGGTAACATGAAAGGCTATCTTGGAATTCTGAAGGAGTTTTCTCTTCATAACATTTCCAGCTACAATAACCTATCTCACTTTATTCGTATGTGTTTTCAGTTGGGAGATAAGAAGCTTTCATTGAGACCCTAATTTCAGAAAACGGATTTTTTCCTGTTTGCCACGTGTTGTTCAAGGACAGTTTCTGGACAGCTGGAGAAATATTTTCAAAAACCAGGAGAGGTGTTTGTTCTGGACAACATGGGCTACAAAAAACTCCTTCAGTTTCGTAAAATGTGTCATGGATGAAGAGATAAAGGCTCTGCAATTTTCAAGGATCTAACCCTAAAAACAGGGAAACATGTTCCCTAATTTCTAGGGTTTCTCATCAGCAGTTGGGTGACCACGTGGGAGGCTTCATCAAATTCGACTTCATGGAGTGTTAGGTGTCAAAGAATGTTTTAAATTCTTAGATAAGGTTGTTGAATCATGATAAGGAGTTACACTCCTAGTTGTATTAGGTCTCTAGGACTGCTAGTTAGGTGTCATTTGCATTTAATAGTTAGTTTTGAGTGTCATTAGGTGTCACTGATGGCAAATTCGAATTCTCTTGATGAGGGATGATGGAATCCTAATTGTAAATGCTTTATATAGAGAAATAGGTCGAATTAGCAAAGGGTTGGAGACTTTTTGGCTCAATTGTTGCTCTATGTGCAGACTGTGTATATTTTTAACCTAATGCAGAATTTCTACTTAGACAACTCAAGATTCATGAAGAGTTCTTGTATGTTCTTGTTTTGATGGCATCTTCCAATACTTACATTGCAGTGAGGTTTACTTATGATACTCAGAATTCATCAATGATGCTCTGACTTCCTTCATAGATAAACTAAATGTGTTTCACTGTTTTATATTTTCATTTCTGCACTTGAACTCTATAATGCCTTGACTTCCATGCTAGGTAGAATGTTTTGGCTTCACTACTCAGGATTCAAAGAGGGTTTTTAATGTCCTATTGTCTCATGGCTTTCCTCTTTCACTTACTTGCAGTGGTATGAATACATGTTACTTAGAATTCATAAATGATGCTCTAACTTCCTTCATGTATTTATAAATTGTGTTTCCTTGCATTGTATCTTTGTTTTGTTGATGTATAAAAACTCTCTATGCCCTGACTTCATGTTAAGCTGATCTTGCTGTGGTACTGAACATACTTTGATTCCATAGCCCAATGGTAGCCAACCTTCATCTTTCAACCTATAAACATATACAATCACAAACCATAGAGTTAGCCATCTATCTTATTCTTTAATCAAAATCTTTAACCCTTTGAGAGAGCCCTATCAGGCTGAGGAGGCTAAGCCTGAGCCAAAAGTTTGGTTTGAAATAGTTACTCAAAGTCTTCCTAATCAGCAGCCTATCAGGGGCATGATTTTGTGATAACAACGGGAATCCTCAGCTGTCGAACGACAAAGGTAAAGATCAACCAAGTAGTTCGACAACAACTTCGACAGAATTTGTACCACCCATCATTCCTGAATTAACAATAAAACCACCAAAGCGAGTAGTACACAAGTCGACATTTAATCCTCGCGCCAGAGCGGCAGAGCATTATAACATAGTGGAAGATTTGGCCCAATCGCCATCCGCTATGTCGACTCTTGAAGTACTGCAAAATTGTCCATCCCAAAGGCAAGCTTTGTTATCGGCTATTGGTGGGGTTGATCCTAAGGATTCCAATCTTGTATCCTTCGACCACAAAGGATACGATCCTCAGTTACCAGCTCAACTAGCTTTCCTTATTCAAGTGAAATCCCTCAACAAAACTGTTCACCGAACAATTATTGATGAGGGGGCATCTACATGTATCATGTCGATGAGTTGCTGGAAAACTTTAGGGTCTCCAACCTTGCCGCGGTCTTCGACGACACTAAAAGCATTCGACGGAAGGATGTACACCCCGTACGGTATCCTAAATAACTTGAAGGTTGAACTAGGGGGAAAAACAGTAGAAATAGATGTTGAAGTCATCGATGGGAATCTTGACTATAACATCCTACTGGGAAGACCATGGATATATGCCATGGCAGCTGTAGTGTCGACTTATTTTAGGAAGATCGCATTCCCTTTTCAAGGAGGGATTACGGTCGTCGACCAACAGAACTTCCTCCCTAATGGTTCACAAGTTACAGGAAGCATTCCCATGATCCATGGAAGCAACCATTCGCTTCAAGATATCGGAGTAGGCCTACTGAAAGACCCCACATTGATGGGAACTTTCGCGCTTCCACCTCCCATCTATATAGGAGAAATAGCATTGGTAGCAGCCTGCAACATGATATCTTCCACGAAGGTCGCAGAAGACGATATCAACATGGATCATGCAATGGTTTTTCCCCCAAGCCCAATAGAAATATTGTAGCAATCAATGTTTTGGGCATGGGAGGCAAACCCAAATCAACGGTCCTCAAGCGTTTGGGTAGATAGGTCTAGAGAATATGGTACCTCATTAGATCCTTGATCGAAAGTGCATGGGACTGACGAAGGAATCCTACAATCAATGTTGATTGAGGGGGCACCATGGAATGATCACTACCATCGTTCCCTTCTCACAGATTATGAAGAAGATACTCAACATGACCTTTATCACCCTTCAGTTTTTGAATTCCTATCAAACACTGTAAATACGGTGGATTCCAAGCGAAACTTATCCAATATCGAAGAGACTATAGCCATAAATATCTCGACTAAAACAAATGTTGTAGAGAATATTTACGTCGGCAAAGGATGTTCTCCTTCAGAAATGGAAATATATAACGCTCTTTTTCGCGAGTTCAAAGATGTCTTTGCATGGTCATATGATGAAATGCCGGGCATCGACTCGAGTATCGTTGAACATGAAATTAAGATGTATCCTGATGTCAAACTAGTAAGACAATGGCTTCGGCAGATACACCCCAAGAAAGCCGCTGCCATTAAAGCAGAAGTTGAAAAGCTTCTCCATGCTGGTTTCATCTACCCGGTTCCTCTAACCGATTGGGTATCGAATATTGTCCCTGTGATCCAGGTGGATATTGGTGGCCACCTGCCAAGTCCACCTGGACCCCCACCATTGTCTTTCTCAGCATTTTCAGTTTCCTTAATTGTAGCACAACTTACTATTTTTAGCAGTTTTTCGGGTGCTGAACTTCCGGAGCCGTTTTGAGGCCCTAAACGATGTTTTTTGAGGAATCCGGGGGCAACACGAGTCCATGGAATGGACTGGTGTTGCCCATTCCAAAAATGATAGTGCTCAGACAGATCTTTCTAATGAGCTATTGTACGCGTCAAACGGAGATCATATGCCAAAGTTACGACCCCGGGAAGTTGATGTACCAACTTACCCCCAAACGGGGCCCACAGTTTAGCGTTTCATCTCCTAGGGTTAGGTTTTGGAATGTTAAGGGTTTTTCCATTGTTTCTCAACAATAAATAGGCCTTCAAGCCTCATTGTAACACAGTTCAGAGGCATGTAGCCATCACATCTCTTCTCAGAGATAAGCTACCATCGCCCTAGCTAGTTTATTTCCATTTCTGTTTGTAAGCATATTTCAGTATTTTCCATTAATGAAATGAAGTATTATTTCCGCTGCATCTTTGTGTATATGGTTATCTCTGTAATTTGTTGCGTTCCTGTTTAAATCCGGATCACCCTGTTATGAAGAAAAAAGGGATAATTAGAGTGTGTGTCGACTATAGGGATGTAAACCAAGCTTGTCCGAAGGACAACTACCCTGCACCCTTCATCGACCAGATAATTGATGAATGCGCCGGATGTGAAATCTTTTCATTTATGGATGGATTTTCCGGGTACAATCAAATAAATATCCGCCCACAGGACCAGTCAAAGACTGCTTTTATTTGTCCGTGGGGCACATTCGCTTATCGAAAATTATCCTTTGGTTTAAAGAACGCAGGGGCAACGTTTCAAAGGGAAATGAATTATGCCTTCCATGACATCAAGAACACCGTTCAACCATATCTCGACGACCTTCCGGCTCATTCGCGAAAGCGGACTGATCATCCGTAGCATTTAAGAGCGATATTTCTATGTTGCCGACACTACAAGATAAGACTCAATCCACAAAAATGTGTATTTTGCGTCGGTTCTGGTCGTTTACTTGGCTTTGTAGTCTCTAAGGATGGGATTCGTCTCGACCCTTGCAAGGTTCAGGCAATCATTAATTTGCCTCCACCTTCAAATTTGCTTCAGATTCAGAAACTCCAAGGGAAAGCAAACTTTCTAAGGAGGTTCATTCCAAATTACGCAGAACTTGCTAAAGGTTATACTCGTCTTTTGAAAAAGGATGTACCTTTTGTCTGGGATCAGGTGGCACAAGCTTCCTTTGATGCTCTAAAAGATTCTCTAGTAAAAGCATCATTAATGTATGCCCCAGACTATCAAATAGATTTTAACCTCTATCTGGCTGCAGCGGATACGACCATTGCGATGGTTTTAGTTCAAGAACTCGATGGAATTGAACATCCTATATATTATTTAAGTAAAAACTTGAATGATACATAAAAGCAAATATTCTTATGTTGAAAAACTAGCGCTTGCAGCTGTTCAAGCGATTCAAATATTTCGACATTATGTCCTCTTTCAGAAAACTACCATTTTATCAGATTGCAACCCCATGACTTATATACTGTCGCGACAGTTGCTGGGGGGCAAATATTCAAAATGGATAGCGATCCTTCAAGAGTTTGATCTTGAATTTGTAAAATCCAATTCAAAGAAAGCTCTAGTTTTCGCAGAATTATTGTGCGATCTCCCATCATTGTCCAACGATGAAACATCTGAAGAATCAATCGTGGACGAGAATTTGTTTCTAATATCTACAAGCAATGAGTGGTATGGAGATATCATAATTTATCTCCAAACCCAAAAGTTCAGGCCTAACACCTCTCACTCTGAACAGAAACGTATACGATACCAAGCTAAAGACTACATGATTGTCGGTGATACGCTTTACCATCGTGGTATCGATACAGTTCTGAGGAGGTGCCTCACCCATGAGGAGGCCGAAAAATCCCTGAATGAGTGTCATTCAGGCGCGTGTGGGGGGCATCAATCTGGATATGCAACAGCACAAAAAATATTACGAGCAGGATACTTCTGGCCAACCATGTTCAAAGATTGCATAACCGCAGTCAGAAGTTGCCATGCATGTCAGATTTTTGATAGCAAAACCAGAAGACTACCCGCACCTTTACAACCAATAGTTGTTGTTGGGCCTTTCGCCAAATGGGGCATCTATTTCATGCAATGTAACCCCACCTCGACCGGGGGGCATGGGTATATTATAGTCGCCGTTGACTATTTTACCAAATGGGCCAAGGCGATGCCTACATTAGATAACACTGGTGAAACAGTTGCCCTTTTCTTTTTCAATCATGTAGTCGCCAGGTTCGGCATACCATAGGCTATAGTTAAAGATCATGGATCGCATTTTCGCAATCACATGATGGTTGAATTAGCTGCCAAGCTAGGGCTATCTCACGACAGCTCTACCCCATATTATTCGCAAGCCAACGGACAAGATGAAGCGATCAACAAGGTCCTAAAGCGTATGTTGCAAAGGATGATCGGAGTTCACAAAAGAAGGAGGCACCTAATCCTGTACTCAGCCTTGTGGGCTTACCAAACATCGGTAAAGAATGTGACTGGGTTCACACCTTTCCAACTGGTGTATGGCCTGGAGGCAGTCTTACCAGTCTAGTGTGAAATTTCGCCTCTTAAACTCGCAATTGATCTCCTCCCCGGAACTTCAGAAGAAGAGGCACGTTTCTTGGAATTAATCCAATTGGATGAAACCCGTCGTGACACCGCTTTGGCTAACGAAGCCCATAAGAAACGAGTCAAGGCGCAGTTCGACAAAAATGTCAAACCCCGTGTCTTCTCAGAAGGTGACTTGGTCTTGCTTTATGACCAAGAATCCGACAAATTGGGAGCAGGTAAATTTAATTCTTTATGGATGGGCCCCTATATTGTTAAACAAGTGTTAGCAAAAGGAGCCTACGAGTTAATGGATTATGACGGAATTCCACTGGAGCAACCCCGCAATGGGTTGTACCTCAAGCGTTACTATGATTAAATAGTAACCTGTGTGCTTTTGTTGTATTTTGTTTTCGCTAAAGTGCTTGTTGTGGTCGAGTAATCCACCTTTTTACATTTATTGCAAATGTTGAACCTTTCTGAGACATGTGTGGGATATGCTGACGGAGCGAGTCGTAGTTCGCGGAACCTGTCCTCCGCGGCCTGGGCCATTTTTTATCCAAGCGGCGAGTTAGTGAGTTTCAGAGGTGTGTGTATTGGGCAATCAACGAATAATATCGCTGAGTATAGCGCGTTGATAGAACTACTCTCTGATGCCATCACCCATGGTATACGCCGACTAATCATCAGGCTAGACTCACAACTCGTGATACTACAACTCAATGGTATATATTCTGTCCGCAATCCAGCTATTTATCGTATGTTTCTAAGGGTTAAGATTTCGGAAAGACAGTTTGATTTAATTCAGTACCAACATATTTCCAGGAACTCATTAACCGACTCATTAGCAAATTATGTGTTAGATAGACATTTGCGACATTTATAAAAAGAAATGCATCATCAATGTTGTACAAGTGGATCATATAACTCAACCAGAATAAAACCCGAAAATCAAAATATATATATATAAGTTGTTTATCGTTTACACATAATGTTCTGTAACCAAGACAAAATTGGTCGCATGACCCAAAAAACTCAAAAATGCTAGGGGGCACCCTAGCCTAGTGATGCTCATGATAGCACGTCACGGCCTGTGCAATCATGCGCAAGAGACGAGTCCATCGTCTAGGCACACCAGTAGTCTGCTGCTGCAACTATAAAGGTAACTCGTAGATCCGTACATCCGCAATACCGAGAGTAAGGATCTCAACCTGCTCTTGCACAGCTGTAAGGGTCTCAGCCACGTCAAGGTCGCGAAGAATAACACTCCCAGCAGGCTCCCCTGCTGGGGCAGCAACTGGCGCTCTCGGGCGAACTGCTGGATGAACAGGACTGTTTAGTCAATTTAGTGTTTCTAAATTGATATCATTAATTGTCAACCCGGGGCTCGTAAGCTGATGAAGTGAAGGTGCACTATATGTACTTAAGCAACCTCTTAGATCTTTTTGTCGTTTGGGGATGTTGTTTGTGGTCAATTTATCTTCCTAAGATGGAATGGAGATTTTATAAACAGATGAGTGAGTGTGTGTAAGGTGATTTCTAAATGAGTGAGTGTGTGTTACAGGTGATTTCTAACTACCTTCTAAACTTGCAAAGAAAAAGCTTGAAAGAAATAACTTGAAATGAAACTGAAAGCAAAGAACCACTTTCTAATGGCACTAGACACTATTCATGCTGCTGCAAATAAAAAGGTAAGAAAATCACTTTAAAAACCAATGATAATGTTTATCTCTTCCTAACTCTCTGCTTCCAACATATGGTACTATGTAAAACATGATTAGGAAGTAGTTAGAGATGAGTTTAAAAAGTGATAAAAAAATGAGAAAAATCTACTTTAAAGACTAGTTATAATGTTCAGCTCTTCCTAACTCTCTGCTTTCAGCATACGGAATTATGTGAAGCACGATTAGGAAGTAGTTAAAGATTAGTCTAAAAAGTACTCAAAGCCAGCTGTAATTTATTAGTATTCTGATCTCTAAAAGATGAACAACTTATGATAAAGAGACCATCAATATGTTAACATACAACTTTGAGAAACTAAACTAGAAATCAGCTATGAAAATAGAGTAAAGGCAGCAACTTTGAATATGTCAACTGAAAATACCATCAGATATAAAGCAAATACACAAAGACAAAAACAATCCCGGGTTAAAAACCTGCAAAAGAACAATATTGATCAGTTTAAAATAAATGCTGGAAATGAAATGACATGAAATCAAATGGTACACTATTATACATGATGAAAGAAATAGAAATTACTGAAAGCATGAAAATGAAATCAAACACTATGTACACGAGCTGTCATAGATGGGGGCCCTCCATCCACGCAACCAACTTAAAAGATCAGCTACGAAAAGGTGAACAGAACAGTCTTCTTTTTATAAAACCAGCATGTCAAAACACAGTGAAAAGTGTTGTAGGAACAGCCTTCTAAAACAGAGTTTTTATAACAGAATCAGCGCAGCAATTACAGTATTCAAAAAGCTAATCTATAAGCGTTGGCACACGCTTTATTTATAAGCACAGAGGCAACTACTCTCTGCGTGAACTAAGCAACTACAGCCTAACTTATTAACTACGCAGCAACACGCAGTCTTAGCTAATTAACTTGTGCAGCAAACACGTAGGCAACTCCGTGCACTTTTGAGGGAAACGGTCATCATGGGAGACAAATCTATGTTTGGATCCTGTCTTTAGCTGTCTTCGTGGCGTGGAGGAGGTGCCAGCTATAGTTCCGTGTCCCAACTCCTCACGGCTCCCATGCCACCGTTTAGAACTTGACCGTTTGACCGAGGGAATACCTGCGTTGACCAAGGGCATACGTGACTGGTTTGGCTCAACCAATAGCATACAGTCCATGTGTACATCCAACCCAACATGCCCATGTGGCCCGTTCCTTGAGAAGACACGTGGAGCATATCAAACAACAAAAAGGCTGCGGAATCTCTGAACAGCTGCAGAATTGCTGAACAGCTGCGGAATTGCTGAACAGCTGCGGAAACTCTGTTTATATGTCAAAAATCTAAACCAACAGTACAACATAAGCAAAGTTAACTAATTATGCTTAAATACATCAAATGTAATGATCTGGGCAAGTTTATGCGGAAAATAGAGCAAAAGAGAGGGATAAGTGAGGAAAAGTTATAGGTAATGATGGATAATCAAGTGCAAGTTAGAGGCTCTACATACCCCCACTACGAGGGTGTTGCATGTCCTCATGCAACGAAAATATTGTCCAATCCACCTGCTGAGATGCCTCTGCTAAGACATCTAGTCTTCTCCTCTTCCTCTGTGTGACCACATTGACTCTTGGTCTTTTCATCAAACATCTGAATTTTAAATTGATCAAAGCTCTGCTTAACTTCCTGCATTTCTTCTTGAGCTTTTTGTTTTCCTTTTGCTAAAGGCCCATATGAAGCATGGTATTATCTTGGATCATCTTGTCCACATTGCTTTGTTCCTTCAGTTTTTCATTTTCTTGTTTGATGTGGCGATTTAGTACCTCTAGCTCAAATACTTCTTGCTTCAGTGATTGAACTTGTTGTTCAAGAGGTAGAACAGTGCTTGGACCATCAACAGCTTGTTCTAATGTTTCCAAGTAGTTATATACTTTCTTCTGGTCTGGGTCAATCTCTGGTGACCTCTTTGGACTAGGCTCATGCTCAAATTCAGGTTCATGTTCAAATTCAGGCTCATGCTCAAAAGGACTTTCCTCACGTGGAGGGCTAGTCTCAACCTGCTCAACATGTGGAGAGATTTTCTCAAAGTCAAGTCTTGTAGCAACCTTTTTAGGTGTGCTCAAGTCAATAAAGAATGACTCTTTGTTCTTTGTGGCCCCCATTTTGCTTTGTAACCTGCTGCTCCTTCTCACGGTGGTGATGCTCTGTTTTTCTTTTTGTTGTTTCTGTTTTTGTTTTTGCATCTTCTTGGAAAGGGCAGCCTCATGAAGTTGGGCCAACCTATGTGCCAATGGCTGAGTGTCCTCTTCACTGGAATTCTCAGGAGTAAGGTAGGATTCTTGGGCTATGGTTTTTTTTTTATCTTTCCTTTGTTTCTTCCTACTCTCCTTTTTCTTTTGAGCAGCTTCTTGTACAATTTCTTGCAGGGTTTATGTAATGATTCCTTGGGTTGTTTGATCAATGTCTACAGCAGGTTCAGGGTCAATTTCATGTTCAGAATGATGGCCAAAATTTTCTTCTTCAACAAGGTCTTGGACAGCAGTTTCAGGGGTAACCTCTTCTCTTTTTCTTCTACTCTTTCTAGGCACAGAGGCTTCTCCTGCCTCTTCGAAGTGGTTTCTCACAAGAAATATTTCCCAGGTATCCCTTTTGGCCTTTAACTGTTCTTCAACTAGTATTTTGACAAGCCCATGATGGTATAAATGTGGCTCAATGTTTCTTGGGTTTCTTTGGACTATTGAGCACATTTTTCTAAGGCTTGAGAGTAAAAAGTATGGAAGGTTAATGTCATGCTCTCCTAAGAAATGCATCATAATTTTGGCATGATAAACATATAGAACTCCAAACCTTCCCTCACATGTAAAGAATTTTTTTACTAGTAGAAGCAGAGCTGTCCATTCTTCTTTGACAAGATTAACAGGGATTCCTTTTGTAAAGATGCTAGTGTCCATACCTGGATTCTTCAGAATTTGCTTCCATTGCTGGTCTTGTACTGATCGGTTTTTGAACCATCTCTCCCCAGTTTGTGGTAGTGAAGTGGCCTGTGCCAAACTGCTCTCGGTGACTGTGAATTTCAGATCTCCTATCTCCACTTGGTTGTCTTTCTCTTTGAAAGAACGTGCAAAAGTCTTTTTGACCTCTTTATGATAACCCTTGAATTTTTGAATGCACTGGAGCCAATTTTCCTTTTGCAAAGGTTCTTTGACTTGGGGATATCCTTCCAGAAATTTGGAGCCCTCTGGCTCTGCCCTCAGAAGTTTACCCATCAATTCTCTGGCTCTGTTTTAATACTCTTGAGGAAGGGTTATACGGTTTCAACAGTGTCTTTAACTCAACAGCTTTACGGCTTCAACAGTGGTTTCCACACAGTAGACTTACGGCTTCAACACAACAGCCGTAATACATTCACAACAGTGGTCAAAGTTTAGCAGAGGAGATAAACGAAACAGAGTATGGTTACGATTACAGAATGGTGAATAAGGCAGAGCAGTGGAAAGCAAGGAAAATGCGAAAGTGAAACAACTGCGTGAATGAGATAATACATGCGTAGGAGGGTTATGAATGATGGGAAGAAACGGTTAAGTCCTTAGACTTCGGTCATGAGTGTACATTTGGCTGCAAAATCATAACGCAGAGAGTCGTAGTACAATTGTCTATGTCACTTAGGTACGAAAATTTAAATGGAAATGCAGCCGTTTGTGGGCTTTTAAATCATGATGAATGGTGGCTGTTAAGGCTGAGAGATACGGGGTTTTTGGTCGAGTAATGGAGAGGTTTGGCAATCATTACATTGAATGGAAAAAAACACAACCCGTAAACTATGCAAAATGTTATAACCATAGGTTTAGAAATTAAATCATACCTTAGGTGTCCACGTTTTGATTCCTTTTGCTTATCTGACATTAACCTTTCATTGTTTGTTGCTGCTACATGACCTTTCAATTTTTGCTGATGACCTTTGGACTGCAGATTCCTTCTTTAAACAGACTGTGTTTTTTTTATGTAGGTGCAGAAAGTGTATTGGCTGCGGAATTGGGATACTGGCTGCGGAATTGCCCCTCAGCTGCAGAAACTGCAGAAATACCCTTCTGACTGCACAAAACAACTTTAGATGTGTAAAAATAAATCTGACAATAATTTTATTGATGGAATGGAATGTAATGGATGGATGAATGGAAAGAAATGAGGTGGAGTGAGAGTGGTTGAATGAATAAGATGGTGAATGAAGTGGACGAAATGGCGAAATGAGATGGAAGAGAGAGAGAGATTTTTTTTTGGAAAACATGAGGTGTCAGGTGACCCTGATTTTCACCTCAGGTTTTCTGCATAAGACTGCCAATTAGAGATTGGTTTTCAGGCTTATACACTTATTCTTTTTTTTTTTTTTTCAAAAACAAAAGATTAGGCTGATGGAGGAGAAGAATCCTTCTCCACCAACCTGATTGCAGAATCTTCTTTAAACAACTTGACAAATTCCTCTTTTGAGAGTGGCCTCTGGTAGACTTTCAATCTATGGCCATTCACAATAAGAGGAGTATGAAATTCATCAATAGTTTTCACTCGAACTGCTCTATTACTAAAGACTTCATCAACCTCATATGGCCCAAGCCAATGAGTTTGAAATTTTCCTTTGAAGTCCTTAAACTTTGAATCGAACAATAGAGCCCAATCTCCTTTCTGAAACTTTCTTTCTTTGATATGACGATCATGCCATTTAGATCTTTGGTGCTGAACTAGATCGGTCCTTAGAATTGCATCTTGTCTTATTTCATCTAGCTCATTTAGCTGGTCCATTCTGTGTCTTTGGGCTTCTGTGAGGCTCATCCCCAATTGGACTGCCATCTTGAAGGTCTTGATTTGGAACTCAATGGGGAACAGGACTTCCTTCCCATAAACAAGTTCATAGGGAGAATGTCCTGTTGTGTTCCTCCATGTAGTTCTATAGGCCCATAAGGCTTCAGGAAGCCTTTCCGCCCAATCTCTTCTATGAAGATGAACAGTCTTGGTGATGATGCCTTCAAGAACTTTATTGGTAGATTCCACTTGGCCATTGGATTGCGGATGGTATGGAGTAGATGTTTTGTGCTTGATCTTATATTCCTCCATCAGCTTCTCCATCAATTTAGATGTAAATTGGTTGCCCTGATCTGTTACAATTTCCCTTGGGACACCAAAACGAGTGAAAATATCCTCAAAAAGAAATTGAACAACTGAATTTTCAGTGGCAGAAGGCAATGCCTTGGCTTCTACCCACTTAGTAACATAATCAGTACAAACCAGTATATACTTCTTTTGCTTTGATGGTGGATTAATTGGTCCAACGAAATCTAGAGCCCATTTCTCAAAGGGTTCGATGCATACCTGAGGCTGTAGTGGCATTTCATTTGAAGGAGTTGGTCTCCCAACTCTTTGGCAGTTGTCACACCTTCTAACATACTGCTTTGCATCTTTAAAGAGAGAAGGCCAATAATATCCTAGAGAAAGGATTTTATAGGCTGTCCTCTTGTCAGCAAAGTGCCCGCCGCATGGTTCATCATGACATGCCTTAAGGATGTCAGGCATTTCATCTTCCCGAACACACCTTCTGATTATACAATCTGGCCCTGTTTTGAACAATTCATTAGAAATCCAAGAATAATGTGAACTCTCCTGAATGATTTTCCTTTTCTCATTAGGAAATAAGTGTAGAGGTAGCTTCCCTGTAACTAGATAATTAGCCATATCTGCATACCAAGGAGTCTTGGTAGTTACTGCAAACAAGTATTCATCTGGAAACTTATCTTCTACTGGAGAATCCTCATTAGTGTTTTGGATTCTAGACAAGAAATCAGCTACTGTGTTTTGTTTTCCAGGTCTATCTAACACAGTGATGTTGAATTCTTGTAAGAGTAAAAGCCATCTTGTAACTCTACCATTAGTAACAGGTTTGTTCATTAAATATCTTATGGCAGAGTGATCAGTATGGAAAAAGGTTTCATAGCCGGTTATGTAGTGTCTAAACTTATTGATCGCATGTACCACAACTAAGAACTCTTTTTCTGTAACAGTATAATTTAACTCAGTGGGAGTCAAATTTTTACTGGTGTAATAAATGGCATAAGGGATCAAATCCTTTTGTCCCAAAACAGCTCCTAGAGCTGTATCTGAAGCATTAGTAGAAATGTGGAAAGGGAGTTTCCAATTTGGCCCCCTTAAGATGGGTGCTTCAGATATTCTAGTCTTTAAAGCTTCAAAGGCAGATTGACACTCAGGATCCCATTTGAACTCACAGTCTTTGGTAAGCAATTTGAAAAGACGAGATGCTATCTTAGTGAAGTTTTCAATAAATCTTCTGTAATATCCAGTAAACCCAAGAAAACTTCTAACATCTTTCTGGCAATTTGGAACAGGTAACTTAGAGATGACTTCAACTTTGGATCTATCAACCTTAATCCCATCTCCTGAAATATGATGTCCTAAAACAATCCCTTCAGTAAACATCATAAAACACTTTTCATGACTTAAAGAAAGATTTGTTTCCTTACATCTTATCAGTACTTTTTCCAAATTTTCCAAAGCTTCTTCAAATGTATTACCATAAACTGTGAAATCGTCCATGTATACCTCTACACAATCATGAATCAGATCTGAAAAGATTCCTAGTACAGCCCTTTGAAATGTAGCGGGTGCATTGCACAATCCAAAAGGGAGTACTCGGTAGGCAAAAGTTCCCCAAGGACAAGTAAATGTGGTTTTGTCTTGATCTTCAGGTGCTACCTGAATTTGATTATACCCACTAAAACCATCCAGAAATGAGAAATACTTTTTACCTGCTAAAGTGTCTAGTACCTGATCAATAAAAGGTAGAGGGAAATGATCCTTTAAGGTTGCCTTGTTCAATTCTCGATAATAAATGCAAACTCTCCATTTACCATTCTTTTTGGGCACTATAACCAAGGGAGAAACCCATTAGCTATCTGAAATGGGGTAAATGAAGTTTACCTTGAGCAATTTCTGGAGTTCTTCTTTCACGATTTCCCTAAGGTTTGGATTCATCCTCCTTTGAGGTTGTCTGATTGGTCTACTATTTTCTTCAATATAGATGTGATGAATACAAGTCTTAGGATCGATTCCTTTCATGTCAGTGTATTCCCATGCAAATGCAGTGGAATGTTTTTGCAAAAGTTTAGTTAATTATTCCTGTTGTGGTCTTTCCAAGTTTTTGTTAATGTTCAATGTTTTTCCTGGAAGGATTTCAACTGTAGAACTACCAAACTCTTCCATTGAGAAGAGAGACATCTTTCTAGAGGAGAGATATTCAATGTCTGCATCTAACTGAAACTGTGTAGAGTCATATTCTAAAGGTATTTCAAAATTTTCTAATGTATTTAGAATTTGACTATCCTCACTGATCTCAGATATGGTTAGAACAGGTTGAATAGTATCCTCATCATCAACCCACTCATCTTCTCCTATTTCTGTTATTGCCTTTGCTGGAGGATACAAGTTGAATTTCTTAGTGGAATTGCCATCTGATATATACATGTCCCCAGACCTACAACTGATAAAAGCATCAGCTGTTGCTAACCAAGGTCTTCCTAAGATAAGAGGATGTCCTCCTAGATTGTTCTTGGGAGTTAAAATCATAAAATCAACTGGATATTCCCAAGAGTCTAGGGAGACTGGAATGTCTTCCAATACACCATCAGGTTTAATGATTGATCTATCTGCAAGTTGCAATAAAGTAGGTGTAAAGAGAAGGTTAGGAAGCTTCAACTGATCCATGGTCTGTCTACTCATGATGTTGATAGTGGCTCCTAAATCAATCAAAGTATTTGGGATTTCAACCCCATTAATATGAGTCTTGACAATAGGGCTACCGGGATCCACATACTTTTGCATGGTAATCTTACCCATCATAATGTCTGCAATTTTTCCAACTAGATGTATCATTTTGGTATCTCTGGTTCTCTTACCTGTTTTCTTCAAACTCAACTCCTTTATTGTCTTCGCTAGAATGGGAATTTCCTTAATGGCTTGTAACAAGGGGATCTTGATACAGACATTCTTCAATTCATCTAGAAAACTATAGTCAGGCACCCATATTTGCTTTTCCACTCCTTTGTCAATTTGTAATCTTTCAGGAAAAGGAGGTGTAGCTAAAGGTGTAGGTTGCTCAACTATGGGAGTTGTAGAGGTTGATTCTTTTTCTTTTTCTTTTTGGATATTTTGGTTTTGAAGTGATACTTCAGAACCCTTATTGACTTTGAGAGATTCTTCCTCGGAAATGCTTGGTTGTTGAACACTTGTAGAAGGTTGATCTAAGATTCTACCTGATCTGAGTTGTACTTCATTGAGAGGAACAACCATATAGGTAGGGAATGGTTGACCTTCCATCATGTAAGCATTTTGAGGGTTCCTATTATTTGGATTTGGTAATGGCTGAGAGGGAAGTTGATTTGATTTCTGCTCGGATTGAAGCAAGAGTTGAGAATTTTGATTTTGTGGAGGAGGTTGTTGTTGTTGAGGGGCAATGATAGTTGTTGACCTTGATTTGGAAGTTGTGGAGCCTGCTGATTCTGAAATGATGGAGGATATTGATAGAATTGAGCAAATCTCCCATAAGGATTTTGCATGCTTTGCATCCATGCTTGAAAAGCATTTTGAGGTTGAGGCCAAGGTTGTTGCTAAGGATTCCAATTTGGTTGGGATTGAGAATTCATAGAGTTGTTAAACCCTTGATTCTGTTGCCCTTGCCAAGGTCTCCTCGCAATAAAACAGAGAGATTCAAGTGTATTTGGATCCTCTTGAAAGACTGCTTTGAGGCCAGGTATTGAAGGACAACCCTTAGTCTCATGAGTTTCTGAGAAAATTACACATGTTTCTACAACGTGTGTGTCCAAGGGACATTCCCTTAAAGCATGTTTCTTTCTACATTTCGGGCAAAAAATGGCCAAAGTCTCAGCTTCTGCTTTTTGTTTATTGTGAATCTTAAGGGTATCTAGCTGTTCACTAAGACTCCCTAAGATGTCAGTTTTGAATTCATCAAGCATATTGCCGATTTCAGCCCTACTTACTGATCCTGTTGCAGATTTATTTGCTCTAAGGAGAGAAGGATCTCTAGGCCCTTTTTGAGTTTTTGATTTGCCTCTTGAGAGATGGATACAAAGTTCTGCTATATCATTGAGTGAAAGTTGAGAAATATCCCCTTTCCCCATCATGTTTAAGATATCTATCCATTCATCCCTAATGGCTTTTAATAAGAGGGATTTTAAGGTCTCTTCATCCAAGCTACTCATTTTTGCTCTTTTCAAGTTATATTGAAATCTTTCAAGTAAATCTTCTAAGCTCTCATCTTCTCTTTGTATCATTTTAAAAACCTCGTCCTTGTGATTAGTAGGCATACAATAGTCCAAATACCTATCCAAAAATGTATGTTTCATTTCATCCCAAGACCTAATGGATTGAGTGAGTAACCCCATGAACCATTTCAAGGCTTGATCCTTCAGTGTTGAAGGGAACAATTTGATTTTCTGAGATTCATCCAGGTAGTCATAAGTTTGACACACCACTTCAAACTCAAATAAAAATGTTTCAGGGTCCTCAGTCCTTAACCCATGGAAATTTGGGAGGACATATGGTGATATGTTTTTCATAGTGGCTCGGGAATCCTCATTAACAATGGGAAACCCAAATGAATTATCCCCATCTCTATTTCCTCCTCCAAGGGGACCTCTACCTCCATTATTATTGTTGTTTCCTCCTCCTCCTCTACCTCTACCACCTCCTTCTTCTTCTGCCATGATGGTTCTCCTAGGGATTTCAAAATCTTCTGGTTCCTCTACAAAAGGTGAATGAGAAGAGATTTATCCTTCTTCTTCAGATGATTCCACTTCCTCAATTACAATTGGCCTTTCTGTAGGAGAAAGAGAAGAGTCTCTTCCTGGTTCAAATTCAATAGAAGGTGTAGGAGAGTCAACTCTTAGCTCTTGAATTCCAGGAATTCTAGGACTAGGAGTGTCGGTTGGAGATAAGGGAGGTGTCTCTTGTCTATCCCTTGAAGCAGATGGACTTGTAAAAATTGAACTTCGAGCTCTAGCTAAAAACCTTCCCCTAGAATCTCTAGCTCTATGCATGTCATTTTTTATTATTTTTCTTCAAGTCAAGTTAATAGTTCTTTTTCTGATCTTCCAGGTCACTCTAGGTGCAAAAAGAGAGCATACTCAAGAAACTACCAAATCAATAACTTTCTCTTTTCTGATCCTCCAGATCACCTTGAAGTGCAAGAGGAGAGCATACTTTGATAGGTTATCAACTTCTTTCCTTGAAATTTTTATGTTTTTTTTTTTCTAAGAATATGGCTACTTAGTTTCACTTCCCCGGCAACGGTGCCAAATGTTTAGTCAATTTAGTGTTTCTAAATTGATATCATTAATTGTCAACCCGGGGCTCGTAAGCTGATGAAGTGAAGGTGTACTATATGTACTTAAGCAACCTCTTAGATCTTTTTGTCGTTTGGGGGTGTTGTTTGTGGTCAATTTATCTTCCTAAGATGGAATGGAGATTTTATAAACACATGAGTGAGTGTGTGTGTAAGGTGATTTCTAAATGAGTGAGTGTGTGTTACAGGTGATTTCTAACTACCTTCTAAACTTGCAAAGAAAAAGCTTGAAAGAAATAACTTGAAATGAAACTGAAAGCAAAGAACCACTTTCTAATGGCACTAGACACTATTCATGCTGCTGCAAATAAAAAGGTAAGAAAATCACTTTAAAAACCAATGATAATGTTTATCTCTTCCTAACTCTCTGCTTCCAACATATGGTACTATGTAAAACACGATTAGGAAGTAGTTAGAGATGAGTTTAAAAAGTGATAAAAAAAATGAGAAAAATCTACTTTAAAGACTAGTTATAATGTTCAGCTCTTCCTAACTCTCTTCTTTCAGCATACGGAATTATGTGAAGCACGATTAGGAAGTAGTTAAAGATTAGTCTAAAAAGTACTCAAATCCAGCTGTAATTTATTAGTATTCTGATCTCTAAAAGATGAACTTATGATAAAGAGACCATCAATATGTTAACATACAACTTTGAGAAACTAAACTAGAAATCAGCTATGAAAATAGAGTAAAGGCAGCAACTTTGAATATGTCAACTGAAAATACCATCAGATATAAAGCAAATACACAAAGACAAAAACAATCCCGGGTTAAAAACCTGCAAAAGAACAATACTGATCAGTTTAAAATAAATGTTGGAAATGAAATGACATGAAATCAAATGGTACACTATTATACATGATGAAAGAAATAGAAACTACTGAAAGCATGAAAATGAAATCAAACACTATGTACACAGGCTGTCATAGATGGGGGCCCTCCATCCACGCAACCAACTTAAAAGATCAGCTACGAAAAGGTGAACAGAACAGTCTTCTTTTTATAAAACCAGCATGTCAAAATACAGTGAAAAGTGATGTAGGAACAGCCTTCTAAAACAGAGTTTTTATAACAGAATCAGCGCAGCAATTACAGTATTCAAAAAGCTAATCTATAAGCGTTGGCACACGCTTTATTTATAAGCACAGAGGCAACTACTCTCTGCGTGAACTAAGCAACTACAGCCTAACTTATTAACTACGCAGCAACACGCAGTCTTAGCTAATTAACTTGTGCAGCAAACACGTAGGCAACTCCGTGCACTTTTGAGGGAAACAGTCATCATGGGAGACAAATCTATGTTTGGATCCTATCTTTAGCTGTCTTCGTGGCGTGGAGGAGGTGCCAGCTATAGTTCTGTGTCCCAACTGCTCACGGCTCCCATGCCACCGTTTAGAACTTGACCATTTGACCGAGGGAATACCTGCGTTGACCAAGGGCATACGTGACTGGTTTGGCTCAACCAATAGCATACAGTCCATGTGTACATCCAACCCAACATGCCCATGTGGCTCGTTCCTTGAGAAGACACGTGGAGCATATCAAACAACAAAAAGGTTGCGGAATCTCTGAACAGCTGCGGAAACTCTGTTTATATGTCAAAAATCTAAACCAACAGTACAACATAAGCAAAGTTAACTAATTATGCTTAAAGACATCAAATGTAATGATCTGGGCAAGTTTATGCAGAAAATAGAGCAAAAGAGAGGGATAAGTGAGGAAAAGCTGTAGGTAATGATGGATAATCAAGTGCAAGTTAGAGGCTCTACAAGGACCAACATCTGCATGCACACAAGAGTTTGATTAAAGTCTTGACAGAATAAAGCACAAAAACATTATGAATAAAAACAGTAAACAATGATATGGTCGAAGATTTTTACCAATAGCGCCCCACTGTTCGACATCCGGTAGTACCAAATCTGGATCGCCTCGGAAATCCATGCCAACATATGGATACTCGGAATAGACCATCTCTTGACGCTCGAACCACCTGAAGAAGATATCAGTGAAAGAAATCTGAGATTGACCAGCATGCCTAGACATGTGATCAACCCATCTCTGTATGCGTGGCTCGGTGGGAGAAGGCAAGTCGAGTGCAATATACTGAGGCTGCATCAGTGGTATTTTCTCTAAGGCAAAGGCAGTCAAAATAGAACCAAATCCAAAGTTCTTCAGCTTCCCGTCCTTTACCTTGGTCAACTGACTTTTCATCTGAAGAAGTAATGCATCACACCAGTTGAATACTTTCGGTTGGAGACACTCCAAGGCGTGCTGCACATAAGATTTGTTGGCAACATGAAGAGATGCACTACTGGCCATCCTACCAATAGTATACAGAATGGACCTGAGAGACCTGTCAGTAATCTCACGGATAATGACCTTGCCGTCTCTGCTCGGCTGAGATCCTTCCCTGCAATATTGGCAGACATAATCTCTCACGGAGTCATTCCCTCGGGCCGAACCTGACAAGGAAATGGGGGCACCCCGCCTTGACAACCCAGTCAAGAAGTAAATGTCTACGATGGTCAAGGGGATGGATTTGCCCCTAATCTGGAATACTTGGTTGATGGGATCCCAAGTGTCAAGCATATACTGCAGTAAGGAGATCTGTGCTCTCATGCTAGAGATACGGAAAAACTTCAGCAGGCCACAGTTCCGCAGCGCGTTCACCGTGATAGGGTCATGGAGGGAAATCATGTCCTCTTCTTCATGTTCTCGTTCTCGCCATGTAAGGGACATTTTGCTCAAAGGTCCCTGCAAAACAAACAGGAGAAAGAGTAAGATCCTGGATTTGATGAGAAACTGGCAAAATTTCATCAAAAACTGTGCAACAAAACCAGTTTTCTGTGCCCAACGCAGCTAGCCAGTGTTCCACCTGCGTTGAAGGTCAAACTTCCTTAAGGCAGCTTGACATTCAGCACAGGTTTCGAGTGAACCAGCTGCGCTGATGGCAGAGCGCCCTAACAAAACCCCAGGTTCTCAGGGAGACAGGAAAACAGGCACAGAATGGGAAAATGAAACCATGAAAAGAAAGAGCTAGGGTTTAGCTCCTACCCGGTCCAGACAGTGCTGAGAATCGTCCACAGAATCTCCCGAAATCAGCTGGTGAAAATCAAGGGGGAAGAGGCACCTCCAAAGCTCCAACAAACCAAGTTCAAATGAAATGGTAAAATGAGAGGTAAAAACACTTTTTAATTTCTTTTTACGTAGTTCAAAGCGAAATATTAGGGTTTTAATCTCATTTTCAAACAAATGTTATTCATTTCTAACTAAGTTTGATGCAGCAATTGAGAATGCAGTACTATCTTTGAAAAGGGTTAAGCTAGTTATGGTAAAAAATCAAAATTTGACCATATATACGAGCAGTTTTAGCACACAGTTCATGCTCGTTAAAAAATAAATGCAAGACCCGAGCAGTTTTAGCACATAGTTCATGCTCGTTAAAAAATAAACATAAGTTTGAGCAGTGTTTTTCCGTGTTTAAGCTCGTTAAAAAATGAACCTATCCCGGTAAATAACCACTGTGAATGTAACTTTATCAGCCATTAAAGCCTTGGTCGTGTTTGCACCGTCACCTCCACTTTTCATTTGGATGATCATTCACCTCCATATGATTGTTTACCCATTTTGAGGAACAGCTGCGAAGAGTGATTTCACCTAGCCATCCTTGTGACACTGCCGTGATTGGAAAATTCCAACCTGTACATGGAATCAGCTGCTAACCCTGCTTATCACTCGTTCCTCAAAAGACGAGTCTTCTTTAAGCTCTTTTCAACTGACTCGTAAAATATGAAAAGATTGCCGAGTCCTTGGCCTTCCAGCTCGTTAAAGGGACAGGAAGTGCTATCCCTCCTCTAGATTTTAATCTTTTTGGACCTGAGGGATTATTGCACAAAAAGATCGAGCGCTTGTTTTGTTCGGCTCGTTAAAACTATCGAAAACTCATCCCTTCTGTATTGTTTTATACTTTTTCGGACTTAAGGGATTAGATGACGAAAAAGGACTTTTGGAGTTAACTTTATGTACCTTTTCAGACTCTCTAAAAATGAAAAGGACCGAGTTATCTTTGTCGTTAGACTCGTTAAAATCACTAAATAGCGACAAACTTGTCTTTAGACGAGAACGAGTTTCACTATCGCTAGGCTCGTTAAAACATAGCGATGGGCTTGCCCGAAGGGCAGGTTATAGAACAAGCATATTTTATCCTCCTCAAGCTTGACAAAAATAAAGAGGTACTGGTCAGCAATGACTGGGGGAAAATTGGGAGAAACTAAAGAAAACTTTGATGGTAGCAAGTCGCTCTTGAACATGACACTTTTCCTCCGTACCACAATCGGGTTGGGTTGTTTCATTCACCGGCCACATCACCATGGTCTCGCCATACCATCCATAATTGGGGTAATGCTACTGATCCATCGCATCAGTGTCGCCATATGTTCAAGAGAAGTCGTTCAGAAAGAGTCAATCGTGTCCCATCCACTGCCATACATTATCCTTCATCCGTTCATGACTGCCACCCTGAATCATATGTCACAGATCGTTTTCACCTCCATCAAAATCATTAGCTCCGTTCCGTGTCACTGATGTGGGATTCATTAAGGTCCTCCTTTGACGGATCGCTTCTTGTCGACATCAGCTCATTATCCAAGAAGTAGATCTAGGAACAACCCCTTCAGTACTTTGAAGCTTGCATGCCTCAATGGCAAGTTTCTCACTTTCGGCGACAGGTATACATCAATGACCTTCGACCAGAAGATTTTGCGTGGTGTTCGACGCCAAGTCCTTTATTCACACCACGTGAATTGTACTGCAGTACCTTGAGGGTCATTATCATTATCGGTGATTCCTCTCGCGCTTGTTAACGGTTTACCTCATTGACTGGTAATCAAGCGATGTCCTTCCATGTTCAACTGCGGAACAATTCTCACATGGATCGACTTGTACTTAGAGTGAAGATCGAACGAGTTTGAAGACCCCGGAACTAGTTTCATCCATCCAGGCTGTGATATATATTCAGGAAAGATAAAGACATTTGACATGTACATCCTTGCAGCAGATGATCATCCTACTCAAAGGATGATATTTTCACCAAAATTATCAGTCTACCATCACACGGTTGTCTGTTCTATGTACAGAAAATGAATTTATAAAGCTGAGCATGGGAATGCCCGCCTCAGCTAGATCATGAAAGCAGTATGAAAAATAATGTATTGTATTGTATCTTATTACAGGTCTCCTCCCAGCATTGGATGAACTTCGGACCCTCCTGGATAAAGCATTTCACCCGATAAACGGCCTCATACTTTAGGGGGCAACTGTTATAGACATTTTTGTGCCTTACGGCATTGAGTATGAAATGTCCATAATCTAAGGGATCCAAAGTCCCTAAACATGTTGTTCCTACCCCTAGAGGAACAAGGCTAACAAACCACAACAATTCACAGAAGTTCTCCACCTGAAACTGCTCAAAAACAAGTCAATTCAGGATCATGTCAATGGCTCCACTGGCTGTCTACGCTGAATGTCAATGGTAACACTGGCTACCTGCGATGAATGTCAAATCCAACACTGCCTACCTGCGCTGAGAAAGAGTGGACATGTGGCAAGCTCATTTCTCAAGGTGTCAAAACCCAGGAAGCTTCCAAAATGACACTTGCCTCAGGGAATTCGACTGGTGATGAGTAAGAGGTTCCAAATCTCCAAGTGGAATCAAGAACTGACAGAGGGAGATGACACTAGTCAGATCTCAAGCTGACTCATCCTCTCTCCAAAACATCTATATATGGATCTCTCCTCCATGAGATCTAGAGGCTGGAATTTTGTTATTGCAAAGAATTGTTGTTGGTTTGAGACTGGAATCATTGGGTTCTTAATGCTTTGAAGGGAGGTGAAGATAGGAATTCCATTTTTTTGGGAAGGAGATGCTGAATTGGAGCCCTCTGTGTTGTATCTCTTCTTGAACCTTGTTATTCATCAATAAAGCTATCTTGGTTTTCTCCTATATACTGATGTATCTTTGATGTATGATTGCATTAGTACGTTTAGTTTACTTCTAATCCTGAACTAGTTATGTTTATGAATCAATGTCTTTGTGTAGTGTTCTTATCTTGTAATCTTGCAGAGACCTGTTGAAGCTGGGCGAGCGAGAAGGCAAGTAGTTGTGAACACCCAAAGAGAAGAGAAACTGGATCGAGGGACAAACGGAAGACACCGGTTAGTCCATCCATCTCTCTTCATTCTTAATTCATAAAGGAAGAATACTAGAATAGTTGTCTCTGTTTGTTGCTAAGGCACTGTCACACCTTAAGTGGATAGGATCGTCCTGCATAGGAATTTTTCCCCACAACAGTGAGCATTCAAAAAATGTCCCACACAAGCTTGTCTAACCTTAACAAACCAAAAACCAAATGCTCTAATACCACTTGATCTATAAATGAGGTCTTAGATTACTTTTAAGTTATTACAGACTCATGTGCATGGATTTGCCTATATCACTTAGTGCAATGGATCGATAAGATTGCGAATAATATAGACAATGAGCAGTTAGAGAAACATAATAGACATACACACATAACACAGCAAAATAATCAAGGAGTTCACCCAAAACTCCTGGGCTATGTCTCCTGGTCCAGCCTTTAGTGGTGACCTCTCTATTATGTCTTCAAGAGTAGAGTTTTACAAAAGTGAGCTCAATTTGAGTCTCAACACAACAGATACAAAACAGTAGGAGTTTACTTGAATCCCTCAAGTCTCTCTGAGTACACAGACTCTCCCTCTCACTCTCTGTCTCTGTTTTCTCTCTGTCTCAGCACTGCTTGCCTCTATCTCTGTCATTCTGTGGCTTTTAAGCCAATCGGTGTTGGTCCGTTCATTTTCCCTTTCGGGCTCTCTAGCTCCTGGCCTCTGTCCACTCAAATCCCCTTTGAGCATTAAACAATCATTGTTAAACGTCTTCAGGGATGGTGGCCACCTGTTTTGCAATGGAAGGGACCATCGGCGCCTTTGAAATCCCCAAAATAGTCGTTCTCTGTTTACACAGAGAAATACACAAAAACACGAGAAAATCCGCCAGCCTGCTGTTTTTCGGACCTGAAATATTATCAATTCTGCCTTATATTCCATCAGGTCTACCTTTAAATCGCTATTACAAGTCACTTGTTCATGGTTTCCTTTATATTTGGGTTTATTATGAAAAATTGCAAATACACAGAAAACACGAAAAAATGCTCCATATCGGACTTCAAATGTTATGATATCACATTCATATCCCTTTTGAGTCCGGCCATATCGCATGTCGCATAATTCATTTGGCTTCCAATCGCCGATTGCGCCGATCAGACTTATAGGCTATCTACGCATCGCATGGTTGTTGGCCTCTTTGGCATCACCCCTTATAATGTTGCAATGCGATACTGTGATATCGTAATTGCATATCGCTGATCCTCCGGGCCGTGGTTAAGTCCTTAGATATATATATATATATATATATATATATATATATTAGTGATGCGATAGCACGGTTTAATCTGGACCGTTGATCTGCGCGCTTGATTGACGGTCCTCATTTAATCGCGTTGATCTCTATCGCACTTCCCATAAGGCTGCCTCTGATAGACTCCGCCTGCCACCGCCGATTGCGATATGTCGATCAGATCTGGACCGTTGATCGGCCAGATCCGACGGACCCTGTGCAAAGTTTTTCAAGCCTCCGATAGACTCTGTTTTTGGCCATTTTTCATGTTTTTTCTCTCCCAATAGTGTTTTCCACCATTTTTAAAGATACATCCTTTGCGAGAGTTTTTGATCTTTGAAAACTTAGAGGGTTTTTAGGATCCATTTTGGATCATCTTTGGTCATGCCACATTTCCTAAGATGCTCCCACAATCGATCAGTTCTTCCTTTCAGCCACCCCATTCAGCTGTGGGTTATGGGGTGCCGTTAACTCCCATTTAATTCCTTATGCTGCAAAGAAGTCCTTAAATTGTTGGGAGACATACTCTCCACCATTGTCACTTCGCAAGGCTCTTATTTTCTTTCTAGTTCCTTTCTCTACCAAGGCTTTGAACTCACAAAACCTTGAGAAGGTTTGATCCTTCTTCTGCATGAAGTAGATCCAACATCTACGAGAAAAATCATCAATAAAAATAACATAGTACCTTTGTTTAGTGGTGGAGGCTGTAGAGAATGGTCCACACACATCTGTATGAACTCACTCCAGGATTGCTCCAGCTCTACTATCTCGATCCTGAAAGGAAGATTTTTCATACTTACCCAAGGTACAACCTTTGCATGTATCCACTTGCTCCAATTTTCCCTTGGGAAGTTCGATAGAAATCTACTGCATGATCTTCAAGGCCCCCTGGTGGAAGTGGCCCAATCTTCTATGCCATAGCTCGCCAACATCTTGGCTCTGCACCAACTCTACTTTGGAACTCAATGCAGAACAGTCTTCTACCTCTAGCTTGTAGAGATTCTTTACTCGAATCGCAATTCTCTTGGTCTTTCCAATGTTGATATGCCTCAGGAATACATTTCCTTTACTAAAGACTACATCATAGCCTTTATCTTCCAACATAGCGACGAACACAAGATTCTTCTTTAGACCAAGAACATACTTTACATCATTTAGGGTGAGAGGAGCTCCATGGTCCCTTTGAAACACAACCATACCTTCACCTGAAACACGTTACTTTCCATCATCACCCATCTCGATGAGCATCTGGAGATCCTTCTCCTCCAAGGTATTGAATAGATTCTTATCTCCAGTCATGTGGAATGAGGCTCCACTGTCCAGGCACCAAATACATCCCACCATCGATGAAACCATGCATGCGATGAGGGAGAAATCCAATTCAAATTGTGAGGCTAGTTACTCACCATCTGATCCCTTCGAGGACCCCTTCTTGGATTTCTTTTGTGGAAAATTCGTAGCATAATGGCCCACCTCATGACAATGAAAGCATCACACTTTTTATTTGTAAAACTTCTTCCCACCATGGCAAGAACTCAATTTGGAATGGGATGCCTTCCCTTTCCCTTTCCTAGCCTTACTCGCTAAGGCTAGATTTTCTTCATCATCTTGCTTTGATGAAGATCCATCTCTGGTGCTTCTTCGTATCTCGTCCTACATCAGATCCGACTAAAGTCATTCCCCATCTGGCAGTTTCTCTCTTCCATTTACCGAGTCTTGGTAGTTATGCTAGCTCTTAGAAAGATCGAGGAGAGCAAGACTCACATGTCAACATTGGTTGTCGTGATCCCTACACTTCCAAGCTCATCCCTGTAGGTGGTGAGCTTGTTCAAATATGTAGAGAACGTGTCGCCCTTTTCACACTTGATTTTCCGAAGCTTGTCTTTCAGCGCTAGCTTCCTCTAATCGCTATTGTTTTGATATATATCCTTCAATGTTTTCCACATTGAAAATGGTGTCTCCTTCCCATGGAGGCTCGAGATAATGTGGTCTCGAACTCCCTCAAGGAGGATCCTCCTCGCTTTAGCCACACATTTCTTCCATTCCGCCAAATCTTGGGAATTAGCTGCTGCGGGCTTGGGGACTTCTTGATCAATGAAGTCCTTCAAACTGTTGTCCTCTAATACCGCTTCCATGCGATCCTTCCAGGCTATATAATTCGAGCTACCATCAAGGGCATACTCAAGTCTCAAACCACTAAAATCCATTGGTGAAATTGAGATGTGATAAGAACTCGATTTCTATAATCAGGAACTTCAAACTTCGAACTTTGAACTTCTTTGTATACTGTTCTTCGCTTTGATCACCTTTGCTCTGATACCATGTAGAATTTCTCACTATAGATCACCTAATCATGCAATATACTAAAGCAAAATACTTGATCTACTTCTACAAACAAACTTGCAGAATCTTAATCGATTATGAGCAAGATCAAATAGAACAGATATAATAGAGAATGAGAAATCAATCACACATGAACACAGAATAATACTCTGGGGAAAGCCTCAGCTAAAAATCTTGATCTCTGTATTATCATACAAGTGGAAATATGTCCGTATTACACAGCTTTAGCTCACAAGCTATCCAGCTCTCAGTACAATCCCTCAATCCAGCTTACAGACTGAATAGACACAACATATGCCTTCCCTCAATCCTCCAAGCCTCCTATTTCCTTGCGCAGTTTCTCTTGGGTCCACTCGTTGCCACCTGTGTGAATTCTCACCTCACACAACTCACCAAACTCAGAAATAACTGCGCAATCCTTAAGGAATGAATTCCATCTGCATGCAAGAGATATCCTCAATGCAATATTCCCGCAACTAATAGTACACTATCCCACCATCTGATTTCAACTGGGTCTCTAACAGAACTGACATGCATGAGTTATTTATGATAGAATATTCACTTATCTGGAGAAAACTAGTTGCATGCATGTATGCATTAACTGACTGAACTCACAATTAGTTCCTCCAACTGTTTGGAACTAATTTAACTGGACTTAACTCAGTTAATTGAGCTAACTAATTACAACTCAAATACAACTCATCCTTATCTCCTTAATTAAGGGATAACTTCCTCAATCAAAGGGATAACTGTTGCATGTCTTCACATAGGCTTCATGTTTGATTTTCTCTAACTAATTAACTCAAGATGAATTAATTAATTATTTTTCAAACAGCTGCTAAGATCAAATTCGAATTTTAATTCTCAATTTTAGTTCAGGGACTAACTAAAATTGGAATATATCCTGAAATGCTATTTATAGCAATGCTAATTTTAGCACTTCTATATTTAGCATTTCTTGTTGTTATTTTCAACATGGCTTTTGAGAGCCAAGCTTATGGCTAAGCATTCCTTAGAGAAGGCTTGGAGAGTATTCTGATGAGCCTTCGCTTCTTCCTAGTGTAGAGCGAGTACATCTCTTTGGAGGAGCAGGCAATATTGAATGTAATCTTCCACTATTGGGGCTAGTGATATTCAATGGTGTATGTATGGATGTAATTTTCACTTTATATATATAATAGATCCAACACGTTTTCATGTATATGTTGTTATTGTAGTTGGACTATTATGGTTTCTTTAGCAATGTATGCTATTTAACTTACACATTTATGTATGAACTATTTTGTATGCAATTGTATGAATCTTGTTGCAGACGTGTTGTTGGTTTAACCCGTCACTTTGGATTGTGGACTATTCCGCTTCAAGCTTGTGATGTCATTCAGCTCGTGTGTTCCTTTCAGGCTGCGTACTATTATAGGCTTCTATGGGACACACTTCCTTTTCCCCTCCGTGTGATAGAACCCCCATGCATCTCACCTGACTCACTGCAAGGTCACACACTTGCTTCTAACAAAGTTATCACACTTACCTCTGTGTGCTACCACAGTCAAGGCATTATTTTACTACCCACTTCTGGGACTCCTACTCTAAACGGTCTGAGGTCTAGTTGGGACTTCTTATTGGGGAGATCCCCTAACATGTTGGCGGGTCCAACATCGTCAACAGGACCTAGGGGAAAGTTACCTGAAGTGTTGGCATGGTTCTCATGGGACCTTTAGCTGATGTGGAAGGTTTGTGTGTTGTGTTTCCATCGATTCCATTTCCTTAAGGTCACATAGGAGGTCGAATCCAACCATAATAACCTCTCGTCGCATGTTTACCCTGGTTGGTTGATTACTTGGGTAGATGTGGAAGGAGGGTGTTATGGTGGGCTGTCACGACCGTTGAAACATATGTGGTGGTTTTGGTTGGGCCTTCGAGCTATGCGGTGGTGGGGTTTTACCACCCACCACCACATATATATAATATGACCGGGGGTGGCAACTCGCCCCCCAATTTTAATATTTATTTTTTTGTTTTACTAAAAACAAGGAGCCAAAATTTTCGACCAGTTTTTTAAGGGTCACTAGAAAAATTAAGTAGGCAACAAATTTTCCTGTTTCGGTGGATGGATTTCGTGCATTACGACTCTGAAAAATTGTTACTTCATTAATGGCTACCACTTGGCCAAGTTTGACCAGGACTTTGACTAGTTATAACTTGAGCACATGAACTCAGGTTTCATGCCATTGAAATCAGGACGACAAGTGCTATGATCTTGTCCTATTTTCACTTCAATCCGACAACTTTTATTTTTGAGCTATTTCTGGATTATGAGCATTCCTGGAGCCACCTAGATCATTCCTCCCCAATGAGGAGATTTTCGTCCTCCAAAACCATGAACATAATCTACAACTGTTGTGTTACATTGACTACACCACAAGTGTCCTGACAGGTCACACTTCCTTCTCCTTCACCCTTGTTCTTCGGAGCCATAAGTTATGAGCTGACACCTTCATCCTCTAGAAACCTGTAGTACAATTTTTTGCAAACTACATGACCAACCATGAACCAATCATCCCCATACTTACCAAGAGTTTATAAGATACACTCTTTGGTCAAGTTTACATTAGAATAGAAACCAATACCACAACTATCAATACAAGGCCAAAACATCATTGTTTCTTTAATAAGCGATGGAAAACACATCATCACTTTTACATTTATATTGCAACACATGATTTATAAAATTGCGGACATGACAATATATCATATCTACTAAAACCATCTCTCACTGATTAAGGTGAATGGGTCATCTCCTTGTGAAATATTTGCTTATTGAACAACTAGTTTTTGCACGGGTTCTTTCTCCCTAAGACACCACTCTGGATGGAGCCTCCAACACATGTCTCTTTGATGTCCACCCCTATAAAAATGAATGCAAAATGTCTTCTTCCTCTAGACCTACTTTACCTTCTTCCTTCCTTGATGTGGAGAAGTCCTTTCACGCCTCATCCTCTTTATTTTTGCCATTCTCTTCCAACACTCAACAACCACATGGTTATATAAACCACAAAAACTACATGGTTTTCTATGCCATGATTTCTTGTCATCATGAACTCTAGAATAATGAGAATGTTTGTACCTCTCTTGGTTGTCTCTAACATGATCCTGATGATGAGAGATTGCCTTATCTCTTCCTCTGCAATGTGCATCATTATGTGAGGATTGTTATGTGTTAGAATCATCCTCTTTCTTCGATCGCTTCGACAATGTCTTGGAAGCTTTTGTTGCCTTTGAGCCCTCTCCTTCAGTGTACCCCAAACCTAAAAAACAAGGTCTTTATACAACCTCCAATGGTTGAGTCATCCCTTGGCCATTAACACCAAGTCCTCCTCCTTTATACCCCATCTTGGTAAGGAATCCCATGCCAATTCCTGAAATGGGTACCTCCATGTTTCCAATAGAAACAACATCATGTTAAAATGAAACTGAAGAATGATCAACACTATTTACCTCAACTGTTGATTATGAAACATGTGATGATTTCTTCTCTAAGCCTTCCTTGCGCTTCAATTTTTCCAAGGCCTTTTCTGTGGCTCGTAGTTGAAGCTACAATATCTGCTTCTCCTATTTTTCTTCTCATAGAAGTCTCCTCAATTCAAAATTCTCTGCTTGAAGGATCTGATTGATCTCCTCGGCTGAATGATGAGAAGATGATGAAGAAGATGAATAATCACTGGAAGATGGAGATGGAGTATCGTCCTCTGCTCTTTCTTTTTCCTATTCCTCTATTTCCATCTTCTCCTCATAATCTACATACATTAAATCTACCACGTGTGCCATCCTGAGGAGGTCCTCATAGAGATCTCTGTTGTTCTCCATTTCCCTTCTTGTTGCACATTCAACCATCGATGAAAACTTGACTAAACTAAGAGGGGGGATGAATCAGTTTAGTCCATTCATGGACATTAAAATTGTTTTCTTTACACTCATTAACTAATAAATTAAATGAGAAACTTAACAATTAATGACCAGGAGAATTAATATGTGAACAACAAGTAATAAGAAAACCAAAACATCACATCAACATATAATAACAACACATATGGGCACCATATATAACTTGAAACCCATAAAGTGAGAAAACCACAATTTTGTTATTGTTGTGATGCAAAGGAAAACTCCTACTCCCTTATTACATCTGATTTTCAGTAGGCTCCAACCTACAAGAGGCTGCTACCTCAATTTTATGCAAGCTGAAACATGCAAGGAAGCTCCAACTCCCATATGTTTTATGTAGGCCACAACCCACAGGAGGCGCCTACCTCAATAGGCTCCAACCTGATATTTATCAAGCCACTACTTGAAAGGAGACTAGGATCCCCTGATGCAAACAAGAATAAACAATGTGTTGGTTTACCTGGTCATCAATTCTGCATATCCCCATCTTCATCTCTCCCTCTTCTTCCCTATAAATCTGCTTCACATAATTAGCTTTATATGTGCCAGGTAACTAATGCATAACATCTCAATCAACTCTCACATTCTTTAACACTCTAACTTACCATCTCTCCAACCTTGCACAAATTTATAAATGAACTTTGATGGTTGTTCGTGTTCCACTCATACGAATATGAAATGACAAAACTTGTCTCTTTGCATTCCAAGCGTGTCTCTTCAATCCAAAAACTACTTAAACTCTTGAATATTAAAATATATAAAATGAATTTCATCATACCCAAATGTTTTTTATTCATATTCTTCATGTCAATAAAATAAATAAATAACAAGAAATAATACAATCTTGCATTCATATTCAAATAGCCCTACATCACAATATTTTTCCATGTCTTTGCCTTTGCCTTGAAGCACAAAAATGATCATGCTTTTGTTTTTCCTTGCATCTTTGCATCAACATCTTCTTCAAAGCTAATCTCTACAACATTTATACAAGTATTCTCACAAAAGAAACATAGTCAAAAACATTTTCCATTTTACTTTGATGCTTCTTTTCCATCACCCTTGTTCTTGTTTCTGCATATCAAACATGCCTTGCCGCAACTTCTTTGCTAGAAGACTTATCTTGCTTGTCACTCTTGTTCATTTGTGCATACATTAACTGTGCAACCATTTTAGCATAAATTAATTGTGTACACTTCTTGTTGATCCTTTATTGTTACTTGTTGCTTCTCTTTTCCTTTGCTTCTCTTGTTGCTCCTTTACGTTGTTCTTGCTCCTTTGCCTTTGCTGCTACTCCTTTGCCATCAATGAAAAAATTTCCATCAATCTCCCCATTTAGAATTGATGGCAATTATCCTCCCCCTTTTGTTCTGAGAAGTTGTTGGCTTAAGGGGGCCTGGACCTAGGTTCAAAGTTAGCTATGCTAACCAAAGAAAGCCTACACTACCGGCATTTTTGGCAACAATCTGCTTAGCACAAACTATAGTCTTACTCGAGGTAGTATTGGGGGATGCTAGAACTAGGTTTCTGCATCTAGAAGGCTATATGATGTAGTAGCGAGGCTTTTCCTTAAATTAGGGCCTTATCTGGCCTTCGAAAACCCTTGTCTTTTGAATCACATACTTAAAGAGATATCTACTTAATTATATCTACGAGCTTCACTTAAGTGTTCTAACATGCATAAGTTACTAAACCAAAGTAGATATGAACCTTTGTGATGAAATTAAAGCAATATAATAGAGAACTAAATCATAACTAAGAATAAAGACACATAACATATAAATAAACAAAGAACACATAGATTTGCTTCAAATTTGCTTTATTACTTCAGATCTTCAATACATGCACATCTTCTAACCCTGCGCACACAACTGCAGGGGCCCACACACTCAGTTGCAGACTTACCAAGGTCTTCGTGCACTCAACTACAAGAGCCTCCCCCTTCGCCAGAATACAAATTGCAGAAAAAATAAACTCAAAATCCCATTCATGAAGTAAGAATGACCTCTAATGACTCCTAGATGACTCCCTTTTATATCTTTTACATTACATTACCATGGTCCATGAACCATGGGTGGAGTTCATTGTATCATCAAAACAACCCATCCTTTTACAAAATAAGGGGCTTTGACCTTCCTAAAAGCCCCTTTTGACCCTTAGCATTCTACGCGCTCTACTCCTCAAATTGCGGAGACTTTACAATAATACAAAATTCAAAACTTAGACAAAATTGGACCTGGGGGTCCCCATCCCAACAGGCCCCCAAAACAAAGATGTGACTCGTCCCGAGTCACTTTGCTGGTACATCCTCGATGCGCACTTTGAGGCCGTTGAACTCTTCCTTCAATGCTTGAAGCTCTATTGTGCATTGCACAATGACTTATCAAAGCTCTTCGACCAACTTCTCAGTGGTTGGCCCCATGACTACCAATCCAATGGTTCATTGCATCTGTTGCATTCCTTTTAGTTTAGTCTCGATAGACTTAGAGATTTGACTAGATTCGTCAGCCCAAGGTTGTGTTCTTTCTGAGATGATTGAGGCTTTTTGTCACAACTCGTCTATTTGAACCTGAAGGGCCTTCCCTTCCTAGAGTCCAGCGAACCATTGCACAATTGCTAAGGTCCATGATGTTGCTCTGATCTCATAAAACTACAACTATTTTTACCAGATGTCTGCTTCAATATTTTGTACATGTGGGTCCTCCTGCAGCGTTGCCCACATCTCCTTGGTGTTTTCCAAACTCCGCCTACAGTCCTTAACTACAGCTTCTAGGATTTACATATCGGCCTTGATAACAGATGTTGGGATGGGGTCCCTAGGGCTCAGTTTTGGGGTTAGTTAACCCAAATTTTGTAATGAATTTTATAGAAAGAAGTAAAGTCTCCGCTAAATGTGCAAGTGGAGCGCGTAGCTAGTTAAGAGTCAAAGGGGCCTTAGCCCCTTGTTTGGGTAAGTGATAGATGGTTTTCTGAGACTCACCCATGAGCTGAGAGCCATGGTATTGTTGTAGAAAGACTATAAATTTATGACTCTTAGGCAGTCTAAAGGACATAAGAAAAAAGAGGGAAATATGATAGGAGTATGAATGATATGATATTGTAAGGGGTTGATAGACAGGAAGGCCTGCTCCTGTCTGAGTGCAGGAAAGGCTTCGCAGCTGAGTCCACAACTGAGTGCATGGACCCCTACAGCTGAGCGCACAGGGTAGAAAAAGTCTGTATTGTGAAGGATATATGTAATAAAGGCTGAGTCTGGTTTGGACATATATGCATCTGTGTTTTATTTGTTTCATTTTTTTATCTGTTATCTCACTCTGAATATTGTTTACTTGAATTAATGTGTTTTATCTGCGTGAATGGAGTTAATTGAATATGTTTATGAGAAATAAGAACAATAAATATTGGTCACAGATATATAAATATGATTCAAAGTATGTTGCACATGACGTGCATGATGTAATGGCTGGGGCGGATGGCTTTCACACCCCCCACCCAAGTTCGAAACCTACGAGGTTGTAAAAACTGATTTTTCCAGGGGAAAAAATGATTCAAAGTATGTTCCTAACGAGGGAGTCAGATCTTCTTGAGGGAAGATATGGGTCATACAATCCCTAGGAAGCATGCTTGAGGTATGTGAAAGTACTGAATCTATACTTAAAGGATCTGAATAATGCAGTAGAAGGATTTCACAAGGATTTGAAGTTCTAAAGGACTGAATTCAGTACTTAAGGTCTATTGGGAGAATAGATCTGCGCGAAGGTATATATGGGCCATAGAAACTCATCACATCATCTTTGGATGTAGAAACTTGGCTCTAGCATCCCCCAATACTGCTTTGGGTGAGACTGCAACCTGCACGAAGCAAGTTGTTTCTGAAAGGGCCAGTAGTGTAGAGGTTTGTTGGTTGGCACAACTAACTCTGAACCTGGGTCAGGACCCTTGAAGCAAACAACAGCCTCATGCTTCTCTAAAAATTCTAGGGGTGTTGTTAGTTATAGATTCATATGCAGCTTTGTGACCTGCATCTACATTTCAAATTTGACTCGTTCAACCTCTTCTTTGGACTCCTTCACCGCGGCTTCCATATTTTTGAGCTTCTCTTTAGAAATTGCTTCAGTCTGTATGAGGAGCTTTGGCAGCTCAATGCAAGTCTGAGTGATGTTGTCCTCCAGCTCCTGCCTGTGCACAATGACTGCATCTCTATCTTGCATTGCCCTAGAAGCTTCCTCAGCTAACTGCGCATTATGGCTCTTGATGTCCTTAACCACGAATAGCACCCTATCTTCTGAGATTTTCAATTCATCAAATACTCCCTAGTGGAGTTCATGTAATTCATGAATGGGCACCGCTGCTAAGTTCAGCTTTGAGTTCCTTCCATATGGCATCTCTGCCTGATTTAGAGTGGTAGGAAAGTGCAGCAACCCTCTCGGAATAGGCATTGTGCAGATCTTTGTGGTGACCACCAACGTTGAAGGAAAAGTTAATGTTGCACCGGTCATTTCCATGCTTGATTGAACCATGCTTGCTTGAATCGTGTTCACATTCACTTTGATTCTTCTTTATTATGAAGGGAGACTAAATTTCTTCTATCTCCTTCAAAGGGCCTCCTCCACCTTGTTCGGGTTCCTTTGTGTCTAGCTCTTCTTCATCTACGTGCTCTGGCTCCTGCACAGTATTCTTCCTAAGGTCCACAATGACCTTCTAAGGTACCTTCTTTGGGTCTTCCTTTAGTGTACCTTGTGTTTTGCTGGTCCTTGCCTGGTCTCCTTCGGCTGCCTTGCAGGTGTCTAGCCACACACTTGACCATTTAGAGACTACGAAAAAATTGTCTGGACAATTTTTTGGCTTGAGGGGGCTTGGACCCAGGTTCACAGTTAGTTGTGCTAACCAACAAAACCATACACTACTAGCCCTTTCAGCAATGATCCGCTTAGCATAGGCTGCAGTCTCACCCAAGGCAATATTGGGGGATGCTAGAACCAGGTTTTCGCAGCTAGAAGGTTATGTGAGGTAGTAGCGAGGCGTTTCCTTAAATGAGGGCTCGATCTGGCCTTTGTGAACCTTTGTCTTCTGAATCACATACTTAAAGAGATTTCTACTTAATTAGATCTATGAGCTTCGCTTAAGTGTTCTAACATGCATAAGTTATTAAACCAAAGTAGATCTGAACCTTCGTGATGCAACTAAAGAAATATATCAGAGAATTGAATCATAACTAAGCATAAATATACAGAACATATAAACAAACACAAAACGCACAAATTTTCTTTATTACTTCAAATCGTCAAGACATACCCATATTCTGACCATACACACAGTTGTAGGGGCCCGTGCACTCAGTTGCGGACTTACCAAGGTCTCCGCGCACTCAGCTGCAAGAGCCTTCCCATTTGCCAAAGTATAGAATTACAAAAAAAATAGACTCAAAATCACATTCATGAACTAAGACAGAACTATAACGACTTTGTTGACGATGTTAGACCCGCTAAGATTCAGTGGATCTCCTCGGTATGAAGTCCCAACTAGATCTCACACCGTTTGGTGTAGGAGTTCCATCCGGTATGATGGCCCAGTAGCCATTTGTCTTAACTTTTTTCCTTAGCTCTTTCTTGTCAGCACATGAGAGTGGTCTTCTTTGTCTTCGAGGTTCGCGTGCTTGGTGAGTGCTAGCGTTACTTGTTTCAAGGTTCTTTCACCATAGATGGAGAGGGTGGAAGTGAGTCTCCAGTCGAAAGGGAAGAGTCCCTACTCTGTCAGAGGCACAGCACAATAGGACATGCACAACTTCTAGAGGAGTAGTCCACACAGATGTGGCAGTCACAACACACAAGAATGGATAACATGTACAACACTCAATGGAGTAGTCTGCGTGAGTGTGATGGTCGTTATAGCAAGTTTATGGGAAATTTTCTATCTGTTGTCCGATGAGGCAGCCCACACGGGAAAGACAGTGTTAACAACTTATACAACACATTTTCATAAACATATGTATTTGAGCAACTAAAATAGCTCAATTGTTTTAACACAAGTTAAACATGCATTACAAGTATTCCAAGATTAGTCTTAAAAACAATTACAATACATGTGTGAAAACGTGCTGGCATGTTATAAGGCTTCTGAATTAAGTGAAATTTCCAAGACAGATCATTAGACCATACATCATGAACCCTATAAGAGGGGCATTGGAGCCACTGCTCGCTCCTCAAAGAAAAGACTTCAGACTCTCAAGACTATGTGGGAGGAGCTAAGGTGAAAAGTCCTTTGCATGTACAAATGAGTGGTATTTATAGCCAAGGGTAAAGCATGCCCTTATGAGTGTTCAACTTCCCTCATGATTGTTTGACTTATTTGACTCTTCAACTTTACATGACTCTTCATATTACATGTGGGTCTCTTTGACTTCCACGTTACATTACATTGATTTACAACAGTACAACACATAGTAGTGATGTGGCTAAAATGACTCATGATATGACTTGACACGACAGTGCTAGTATGTTCATGTTGCTGGTGGTGTCCATGTCGAGTTGCAATTCTGCTGAGTTATGGATGTGTTATTGGTGTATCATAGCTTCACCTTTGCATGGAAAGGTGTGCAGAGTCTTCGATGGTCTTGGTGTTCACTTGATGTTGCATGTGCACATTTCTCGCTTGCTTATACTTTGGCATGCTTCATATGTTCTTCCATTCACGAAAAAATATCCTCACATGCATCATCCATTCGCGAATAAATCTCCTCGCATGCATCGTCCATTTGCGAAAAAATATCCTTTCATGCATCATATGTTTTACAAAAAATCTCCTCACATGCATTGTCTGTTTGTGAAAAAATCTACTTGCATGCATCATCCGTTCGCGAAAAAATATCTTCGCATGCATTTTTCATTCGTCCATTCATGAACAAATCTCCTTGCATGTGCTCTCATTATTCATCCTATCTGTCATCATGTCATGTCTTATTCATGTACCTATATTTACAATCACTCATGACAAGATGACAACAAATCCATAAACCTCATAGTCTACCATGATGCATTTTCATTTGCTTTCAGATCACGGTGACTGGGAGAGAGGAAAAGGCTATGAAACTGCACAAGGCAGATTTCAAGTTGGGATGCAGGCTCCAAGCACTGCTGGTGAAAATTGCGTAGAAGTCACTAGGAGGTTGCGATGGACAATCTGTTTCAGCAGTCACTGTCCACAGGATATGGCTCGAATAGCGGGCAAATCTATGCAATGTTTTGATAGAAGAAGTGCAAGCAGTAGAGGGTCTTGGCAGAAAAATTGCACAATTCCACCGGGGAGCTGGTAGCGGGATGTGGGAGTGCTACTGGAAAAAAATATACAATTATTGGGAGGCTGACCTGTTGAACATCCCATCACAGTTTCTGGGCTGAGAAGGATGCTGGAAGTTGGGAGAATTCTCATGAAAACTGCACAACTTTCTGGGTGAGCAGCAGGTTGGTTGACTGGCTGGAAAAAATGCACAATTTTTTGAGGGAGACAATGACAGACACTGGATGTCTAGCTGACATGTTTGCGCAATTTCTTCAATCAGCAGAGTGGGCATGTTTGAGTCTCGGGTTCACTGCATGGTCAAACTCTCTGGTTGACCAACTGGAGGCTTGCTTGATTTTCTTGCAAGAAGTGCAGATTGAAATGGATTACTGAGAAACACCTGCACTATTCTGGGTGACAGTCGGTTGAGTCGATTTTGGGATTTCACGGTGCAGACTACCTGGGAGGAAACCTCAAGCTCTACGCAATTCTGGGCAACAATAGATGATCACTGAGAACTGAAACTATGTAATGCAGCTCAGCAGATGTCTAGTTGTTGGAGGATGGTCCGGTCGACAAATCTTCAACAAAATTACCAAGTGTGTGAACGAATTACTTCATACATGCATGACCTTGTGAACACGCACTCAACATGACTCGATGACAAGACGCCTCAAACCATCAAGACAACAAATACTTAGTGTGACTGACCGACAGTGCGAGCGACAAGTGCAACACTTGTGATAGATCATTTAATGAAAACGACGATGCTTGTGCGACAGCGCATACAACTTCGTGTGTGAGTGTGATGGATGTTTACATAGAGAATGCATCTTGTACACATGAAGTGGGACCTTGTGCATGGCTAGAACATGACTGCAAGCATGAAAAGTTACCAACATGAAAAAATATGTTCGTTGAATAGTCAAGTGAGGAGGGTGTAAAGACTCAACATGAGCACACGGGATGAGCCTGGGTGTTTTCAAACATTAAGGAAAAAGCCAAGGAAGGCTTCGAAATTGAATGCAGGCCAAAAAAATTTAGGGTGTTGCAACTGCAAGAACACTTGGCGACACACTGGTTGAACTCCTGCTTCTCTGTTTTGGTCCATTGACATCACAGGACCTTGGTCTTTCAGGGAGTATTGAATCATTGTGCAGGTTACTTTGGCTTCCCCACTTACCCCATGGATAGACATGGTTCACCTTTCACCAACTCAGTGAAACACAACAAAAAGTTTTAGCTTGATCACAGTGTTTCGAAATTGGGAAGGGTGATTTGGATAACGAGTTAAAAATTATTAAAGTATAAGTTTTCATCTCTGATGTTGCTCCACTGCTAGCAGGCCTGGACAGTACCCTTGTGGACTCACGTAGGAATACACACATTGTTCCATTGCCAGCGAGCCTGGTCAGTACCCTAGTGGAGTTGCATGCTTCACCTTTCTACGCAGGAAGCCTTTCTCTTCTTTCACCTTTTTATTTTTTAAGAGGACTGTGCATAGGCACTTATTTATTTTAGGGGTGGAAAAGGGATCCTGACTTATTGAAAGCATATCCTTCAGATAAGCATGTAAGACCTCTAACATAGGTTTTCTCATTTTGATTTTCCCCTTCTCCATTTCTACTAGTTGGATGAGCTTGATCACACAGAGAAGAAGGTTGAGTATAGGCATGGGATTTCCCAGTGTGGACACAAGGTCATGTTTAGACCCAAGCTTCCCTTGTAGACGACTTGTATTTTCCTTCAATACTTCAACGGCCGAAGGTTACAACCAAGCACAGAGAAGACGGACGTAGTTCAGGCCAAGTTTTGTAGTGTCACAAGACTCTTTAGATATCAGCCACATACTCATTCAAAAGCTAGAACTCAGTAAAGGGAAACACTTATTTACAAAACCAAAATAGCAGGATACCAAACATCTGAAACAAAATGAAACAAAAATAGTAAGAAAAAGAAAAAAAGCAAAACAAAAACAAACTATGTACATAGTGTGAGGTGCAACCCCGACTTACTGAAAATAATGTTTGATATCTTGGCTATTGATAGGAAGATTGTCAATCCTCCCTTCAAGTGATTGCATATGGTACATGTAAGGGCCAAGCCCATCCCGAACTATGTACGGACCGATCTATAGGGACTGGAACTTCGTACACTTGCCTTTGTCTTCATGGGGTTTATCCCATTTCAAGACTAAGTCACCAACATCGAAGTTATATTTCCCTACAGACTTCTTGTCAAGTCATCTCTTGATATAGTTCCGGTCGAGTGCAAACTTTTATTTTGCTTTCATCCTTTCTTCCTGTAGTTTTTGAAGTGTATCCATTCTATGCTGAACTAGCAGACGAGGTTTTCCTTGGGATTCTTGAGATGACTAAAGCGCAGGAAAGTGGATGTTGGACGGTAGGATAGCTTATGTCCCATAGACCAGGAAGTATGGTGAGGTATTCATAGAGGTTTGGGTGTTACATGGTCAGCCCATAAGGCATCCGTCAAGGAAGAATTCCAGTTACACTGCTCAAAGTAAATGGTCCTTTTGATTATGCAGATAAGGATTTTGTTCGTGGATTCTGCGAGACCATTTCCCTGTAGGAATTAGTTAGATGAATGTTTCAACACAATACCATATTGCAATGCAAAATCATAAAGATTCGAAGATGAAAAGTAAGTTTCATTGTCAAACCCAAGTGATACTGGAACACCAAAGTGTGAGATGATGTTCTGTTGGAGGAAGTTGATGACCTCTTGGTCGTTCACTTGCTTGAGTGGAACTACTTCTGTCCACCACGTGAAGTAATTGGTTGCTTTCAATATGTAGTGGTGTTGTTTTGATGAATGTGGGAAAATTTCCTTGATGATGTCCAGGCCCCATTGTCGGAACGGTTTGGTCACTGCAACAAGGTGCAGTGGGGCTAATAACCTTTGTGTTCTGTCGATGCATCGCTGACAGACCAGGCACTTGCGGGTTTAGGCGTGTGCATCCTTGAATAATGTGGGCCAGTAGAAAGAAGCTCGCATAACTTTGTGTGCAGTGTTATTTCCTACAAAGTGACCCTCAGTTGGTCCATCATGCAGATCTTGCAAAACCTTCTTTGATTCATGTGCCTCCAGGCACCTGAGCAATATTTTGTTACTGTGCTTTCTGTAAATTACTCCATGCACCAACTGATATGATAAATCTTCAAGGTGTAGTGCCCTCTTTTATCTCATGGAGAGGTGAGAGGGTATGTTTACATGCTTAAGCTACTTGCACACATCTTTGTACCAAGAGTTTCCACATGCAATGGGTGGTGCTCGCACTACATCATACATTTCAATTTCATGCTCCCAACCGGCGAGATCTTCTTCTTCCTCCTGTGCGTGTACTGCCTCGGTTGTGAGTCTGCAGATACCATGACCCTTGATAGTGTGAACTGGCTTGATGTCAAGATCATAATCTTGCAACCCTATCATCCGGTTTGCACATCGTTCACCCAACTCTTGTTGTACGAGAAGTGAGCGGACTGCTGGGTGCGACACATAGACTATGCAATGGTTCTTCAACAGGTAGGGTCTGAAGTGTTTCACTACCCTGTATACTGCATAATCTTGTTTTTCAAAGGCGAGGTAGTTGAGTTCAGGTCCCTGCATGCTTGCGCTCATGAAGGATATGGGACGTTCATCGTTCAACTCATCCTTATGAGTGAGTACTGCAGCAAGTGAGTTGCCTGAGGCGAAGGTGTATAGCATGAAATATTTGTTGAAATCTAGGCTCTAGAGTATAGGTGCTTCTACAATAGCCTACTTGATATGGGTGAATGTGTACTTTTCCCACTTACCCCAGTTGTAGACTACATCCTTTTGTATCATGTATTGCATTGGTTTTACTATCTGCGCATAGTTTGAGATGAACTTTTGGAGGAAGTTTATCTTTCCCAAGAAGGACTGCATTTCTTTCTTGTTGGCTGGGTGAGGGATTTGTGCAATATTTTGGACCTGGTCCGGATCAACCTTGATCCCTCTTTTGGCAACGATGTGCCCAAGGAGGTTCGCCTCATACAGTGCAAATATTCTCTTTTTGGGATTCGAGGAAATCCGGTATTTCCAGCATTGCTCAAAATTTTTCTTCAGATGGTGTATGTGAGCTTCCTGCTTTCTTGAAAACATAGTCACTTCATCGAGGTACACCACTACGCTCTGTCTGATGATTCCATGGAAGGCAATGTCCATGGTTCACTAAAAGGTTGCACCTAAATTCACAAGCCCAAACAACATTCATTTGTATGTGAACGTACCCCACTTGGTACATAAGGTAGTTTTGAGTCTATCAGGTTCTGCTACTAGGACCTGATTATATCCTGTAAACCCGTCAAGTAAGAAAAAAAATTTGTGCCTCAGATACTGTCTACAATATGTGCTTCATAGATGGCACAGGGTAATTGTCTTTGTCCGAGGCGCAGTTCAGGTTTCAAAAATCAACACAGAAGAAAATTTCCCCGAAATTCTTACGTACAGGAATAAGGTTTGAAACCCATGTGGAATGATGAAATCTATATATGATCCGTGCATCCAATAACTTGGTGATCTCTTTCTGTATGAGGAGTTCAAGTGACAGATGCACTTTCCTCAGCTTCTACTGATATGGCTTGACCCCTTCTTTGATCGTAATGATATGTTGGATTATTCACGCGTCGTAAGTTTTCAGATCATCATATGTCCACATGAACACATCCCAGTACTGTTTGAACAAGCGGACAAAGGCTTGCCACTCCTGCTGTGTGAAACACGTACAGAGATTGATGAGCTTCTGATCTTGTTCTGTTCCCAAGTTAATTAGTTCATGCATCATGGTAGATCTGTGGGTTTTGCTGTTCCTTGGCCCTTGAAAGCGGTCTTGGAAGTCATAGAGCTTTTCCAAAGATATCACACCCTTGGGGATGAGGTTGCCTTTCTTATTACCAACCTCAACTTGCAGAGCTTGCTCATGCTTGTCTTCATCAAACGTTGCATCCTTGAAGATATCAATGTTGGCCACGAAATGTAGTATCTGTTAATCATCGTCAAACACACGTAAATTCGTTATATTATCTACGATAGAAGGAAGATACAAAATTTCAATAGTAAATATATCTCTAAGAAGTGACATTCTAGAAGCTATGTTTACTAAAGCCTTGCAGCTGCATTACGCATTCTTGGTATGATAGTGATATTAAATTCTTGGAAGTTAGAGATCAGTTACCATACCTCTTGCTGGTAACTTTTGAGATGACATGAAATCAAATGCTTCCTATTTTTTGGGTCAATCAAGACACATCCGGCTCCAGAGCCATCCTATTTATTTGATCCATCGAAGTACATCGTCCACAACACATTTGTTTGGGTGGCTGGCTTCTCGTAGATGTGTCAATTGTTCATTGTTTGAGGTCAAATTCTTTTGTTGTCAAGTTCTTGCCTCTTCTTAATTTTCTAACAATGTTGGTTTCATAGCTCGCTGGATGAATTGCACAATGCTGGTTGGTAGTGCAGACATGTAGTAGTCGACAATGATGGATTCATGAGGCTTTGTGTCCACTACAAACTTGTTCAAAATACGTAGAAACCTCTTATTGAAATATTTTACCTTTTCTTTCTCGTCCATCTTCAGGATTCCCAACTCTTTGAGCAACATGGTTGGGGTTTTGTCATTAACAAATTTTTCCAGAAACATGCATTTGAGGTTACCCCAGTTATGGATGGAGTTGACAGGAAGGTTTTGATACCATACTGCTACACGACCATCCAAGGTACATAGAAACAATCTACATGCAATGTCGTCGTACCTTACCTCAAGTGTTTGCAGATGTAGGTAGAAGTTGTCCAAGTGATATTCTTCCTTCACTGTGTTGTCAGGGTCAAACTTTGTGAGCATTATTTCTAACCACTTTGGCATCCTGTGCAAAGAAATCAGGAGAGATAATGATCCCTAAGTCATCCATTCCAAGTTTTGGTCAACCATGTCTTCTTCTTCTTCGTCCTCCTCCTCTTCTTTAGAATTTGACAGTTCTGGCTCTAAGTCTATTGGTTCGTCTCTGCCTCCACCTCCTCCCCTGCCTTCCCCTTCACCTCCTGTACCAAAATCTGAGCCCAAGATCACGAGAGTGTCTCATTCTCCCTATTGGAAGACTGGAGGTTCCTCCTCGTTCTCAACAGATTCTACCAGACCTTCAAGTGTGGCAAGAACTTCTTCTTCCATTAATGATACAAAAACTCCTATGGGAGTGGTTTTTGTGTTTCTTGATGCATATGGAAGATCTTGTATTCCTGGTATACGTCTGACTGCTTTCGCAAACTGTCGGTTGATGGTACGGATAGAGATAAGGCGCTGATACAAAATTTCGTGTTCACGTATGGGGGGTGAGGAGTAACCAACTTCAGAGTCACGCGTAGGTGAGAGGGAGTGCGAGTTACTACCTTGACCAAATAATTGATGAGTGGGTGTGAGAAGACATTCAACCAAAAATAGTTGGCGACCCTACTTCTAGCGCTATAAATGTTGACGGTGCTGGACCCACCAACATTCAGGGGATTTCCCCGGTATGAAGTCCCAACTAGACATCACACCGTTTGGTGTAGGAGTCCCATCCGGCATGATGGACTTGTTGGCATTTGTCTTAAAGGTCTTCCTTAGCTCTTACTTGTCAGCACATGAGAGTGGTTTGCTTTGTCTTTGAGTTTCGCATGCCTGGTGAGTGCTAGTGTTACTTGTGTCAAGTTTCTTTCACCATAGAGGGAGAGGGTGGAAGTGAGTCTCCAGTCAAAAGGGAAGAGTCCCTACTTTGTCAGAGACACAAAACACAACAAGACATGCACAACTTCTAGAGTAGTAGTCCACATGGATGCAAAAGTCACAACACACAAGAAGGGATATCACGTACAACACTCAATGGATTAGTTTGCGTGAGTGCAATGGTTGTTATAGAAAGTTTATGGGAAATGTTTTGTTTGATGTCCAGTGAGGCAGCCCACGTGGGCAAGACAATGTTAACAACTTATACAACACATTTTCATAAACATATGTATTAGAGCAACCGAAATAGTTCAATTGTTTTAACACAGGTTAAAGCAACATGCATTACAAGTGTTCCAAGATTAGTCTTACAAATAATTACAATACATGTGTGAAAACGTGCTAGCTTGTTATCGGGCTTCTGAATTAAGTGAAAGTTCCAAGACACATTGTTACACCATACATCACTATCTCTATAAGAGGGGCATTGGAGCCACTGCTTGCTCCTCAAAGAAAAGGATACAGACTCTCTAAGTCTATGTGGGAGGAGCCAAGGTGAAAAGTCCTTTGCATGTACGAATGAGGGGTATTTATAGCTAAGGGTAAAATTGGCCCTTGTGACTGTTCAACTTCCCTCATGACTGTTTGACTTATTTGGCTCTTCAAATTTACATGAATCTTCATATTACATGTGGCTCTCTTGGACTTCCACGTTACATTACATTGATTTACAATAGTATGGCCCACAGTAGTGATGTGGCTAACATGAATCATGACACGAATCAACATGACAGTGTTGGTATGTTCATGCCGCTGGTGGTGTCCATGTCGAGCTGCAGTGCTGTTGAGTGATGGATGTGCTCTTGGTGTATCATAGCTTCACCTCTGCATGGCAAGGTGTGCAGAGTATTCGATGGTCTTGGTGTTTGCTTAATGTTGCATGTGCACATTGCTCGCTCGCTTGTAGTTTGGCGTGCTTCGCATGTTCATCTGTTAGTGAAAAAATATCCTCGCATGCATCACCCATTTGCGAAAAAATATCCTCACATGCATCATTTGTTCGCGAAAAAATATCCTCGCATGCATTGTCTTTTCGTTTGTTCATGAAAAAATCTCCTTGCATGTGCTCTCCTTGTTCATCTCGTCCATCGCCGCGTCATGTCTTATTCATGTACCTATATATGCAATCACTCATGATGAGATGAAATCAAATCCAAAAACCTTCTAGTCTACCATGATGCATTATCGCTCTCTTTCAGATGCAGATGACCAAGAGAGAGGACAAGGCTATGAAACTACGCAAGGCAGATTTCAAGCTAGGATATGGGCTCTGGGCAATGTCGATGAAAATTGCACAGAAGTCACTGGGAGGCTGAGATGGACAATCCAAATAAGTAGTGACTATCCACGGGATTTGGCTCGGCTAGCGGGCAGATCTACGCAATTTTTTGAGGGAAGCAGTGCAGGCAGAAGAGGGGCTTGGAAGAAAAACTGTGAATTCCTCCTGGGAGCCGGCAGTGGGCTGCAAGAGGCTTGTTAGGAAAAAATGCACATCTTTTTCGAGGAGCTGGCAGCGAGCTGTGGCAGTGCTACAGGAAAAATTGCTCAATTGCTGGGAGGTTGGCCTGTTGAACATCGCATTGCAGTTTCTAGGCTGAGAGGGATGCTGGGTAGCTGGGAGATTGCTCATGAAAACTGCGCATTTTTCTGGGTGAGCAGTAGGTTAGCCGACTGGGTGATTGGTTGGCAAAACTATGCAATTTTTTGAGGGAGACAGTGATGGACACTTTATTTAGTCAGCGAGTAGGCATGCTTGACAGCTTTTGCACAATTTTTTAGGGGAGTGAGTTCCGGGTATCAGTCATTTGGGTCGATTCCAGGATTTCACAGTGTAGATTGCCTGGGAGGCAGCCTCAAGCTCTGTGCAATTCTGGGAAGCAGTACATGATCACTAAGAGTTAAAATTGTGAAATGTAGCTCAATGGATGTTCGGTTATTGGAGGATGGTCTGGTCGACAAAGCTTTAACAAAATGACCAAGTGTGTGAACGAATGACTTCATACATGCATGAACTCACGAACACACACTCAACATGACTTGATGACAAGACGCCTCAAACCATCAAGAAAACATATACTTAGTGTGACTGAACGATGGTGCGAGCGAAAAGCGCGACACTTGTGATAGACCGTTGAACGACCGTGACGATGCTTGCACGATAGTGAATACAAATTCGTCTACAAGTGCAACGGATGTTTACATAGCGAATACATCTTGTACACACGAAGCAGGACCTTGTGTGTGGCCATAACATGACTGCACAGTGATGCCATGACATCCTGAACCGTTATTCACTTGATGTTGTTGCGTCGAAGCTAGAAAATGTGGGTACTATTCCACATAATAGTTGTCGGCAGTAGGGATTGTTTATTTTGGAAGCAACAGACCCAAGTGGTTGCAATCCTAACTACTGTATATTTGTATTTAGAAATAGGTTGTAACTACTTTTATTTTTTATCAGCATGAGAATCATGATATTCTCATGACTGATTTGTTTCTAATTTCGAGATGTAATAACTATAAAGGAACTCGATTTTTCATGTACAAGGACACGGCATATAGAAAAGTATTGTTACTCTGCTTCTGTAATCATGAGTTTATTTTTAATATTAATCAACACAGTGATGTTGTTACTGCTCTTCAACTGATTCGTTAATTACTTTTGTGTTACTCCTGCGCCTTGTTGAGGAGGAAGGGCCCTCCTCTTTGGCAGGGATTGCAGTGATAGAGGTAGTGTACATTCTAGTTTAGCTAATTGATTTATGGTTTCTTGTTGTTGTTGTACAAATTGTGGATTACATTCGTTGTTGTTTCCATTTATATTATGTTGTTACACTGAGTTAATTAACTAGTAATAACCAGATGGAGTAGATATTCGTTCCTGTGTGGCATGCCTTGACTTTGATAGTTGTGAAGTGTGATTAATTTTGTAGAGTGTTTTTATGTCTACATGAATGGTTTGATTCAACAATTTGGTTCAGCGACACCTTTTACTGTTTTCTGCATTTTCTTATTCTTGGTTGTGGTGTGTCAACACAGACAGTGCAAACATCATTGAAACAGCAAGACCTACCTTGGGTTAACAATTAAATGTTGCAGTTTCGGTCAATTAGGATTGATTAAAACAACACTACATAACACATAGCTTGTTTGAGAGCCACAAACGCCTGTTGTGCTACATCCATCCAGAGGAATGAATTTTTCTTTAGAAGGTTAGTGAGGGGTCTAGCAATGCTACCATAATCACGGACAAATTTGCGATAGTAGCCAACGAGACCCAAAAATCCCCTCAAACTCTTCAATATTTTTGGTTGGGCCCAATCTTGCATTTCCTGTATCTTTTTGGGGTCAACCTTGACAACTTCACGACCCATAATGTGTCCCAAATACTCAACTTCTCCCACGCCAAAAGAGAACTTGGACAATTTGACAAATAATTTGTGATATCGGAACAGTTGCAAGATCAAGTCTACATGTTGAAGATGTTTTTCCCAGGTTAGGTTGTAGATGAGAATGTCATCAAAGAAGACGAGGACAAATTTTCGGATATATGGTTTCAGCAGGTGATTCATGAAGCTTTGAAAAGTAGATGGAGCATTACAGAGACCAAATGGCATGACCAAGAATTCATAATGGCCTTCATGAGTTCGAAAAGCAGTCTTGGGAATGTCTACTTCTTTCATGTGTATTTGGTGATAGCCAGAGCGAAGATTGAGCTTGGTAAAGAATTGAGCGCCATGTAGTTCATCAAGGAGAGCATCAACAATCGGAATAGGGAATTTTCCTTTGACAGTGAGCTTGTTGAGGGCACGAAAGTCCAGACACGTGTCATTCTCCATCTTTCTTTAGCACCATGACCACTGGTGATGAATAAGGATTGATGCTAGGACGAATAACACCTGCTTCAAGGAGTTCCTTGATGATTTTTTCAATTTCATTCTTTTGGGTGAAAGGATATCGATATGGGTGCACATTAGGTGGTTGGGCCCCCTAGACCAAAGGGATGCTATGATCATGTTCACCTCTAAAGGGTGGAAGCTCTTTAGGTTTGTCAAATACCTACTGGTGGCGGTCTAAGACTTGTTGCATCTCAGGATGAATATGAAGAGTATTGGATTCAATGGCCTAGATGACATTAAACTTGGCGATGACTCCATGATGGCCCTTTTTCAACAACTTTTCCATTTGATGCGAGCTGATGATAGTAGGAGCACCTGCCAAGCTCATATATAACTGTTGGAAATCCATTGTGATCGAACCTAGTGTGCAAAACCATTCAACACCCAAGACAATGTTACAACCACCCATATTAATCACAAACATGTGTGTCTTCAGGCGGTAGTCTCGCAACGGCCTTCACATTTCATTGTCCCCCCATCAGCAATAAGGACTTGGAAATTAGAGACTGCCCGTACAAAACAATGAGTAGCTTTGGTGACTTGCCTATGGATAAATTTATGAGTGTTGCCACTATCAATTAATACCACCACTGAGTGATGTTTAAGAAAGCCTCAGATTTTGAGAGTTTGGGGCGCAAAATGCCCGCCAAAGAATGTAGCGAGATAACTCGTTCATTTGGCATAGCTGTGAGATCATTGTCATGCTGGGTTTCCTCAACTTCGTCCTTTGCCCCCCCAAGGGGTGGGGCTTCCTCAAATGAGCTGTGATCAGTAACATCAATTTGAAAGAATTTTGGTTCCTTGCATTTATGCCTCAGAGAGTATTTTTCATCACAGTAGTAGCACAATCCTTGTTTTCTTCTTTTAACCGTTCAACCATTTTTTCTAGAGACACCTTTTGAACCTTAAGTGTTTGGGTAGGGTCCTGAGCCTGAGTGGGACACCCCTTGGCCACAAAATTTAGACGAATAGACTGGGCAGCTAAAGCAAGTTCCACTTCAATAGCCTTTGTGCAAGTGTCTATACATGAAGGTGGGTGGTGCATCTGGACATGTGCTTGGATGGCTTCTTTGGGACAACTGATGAAACACTCCAAGTAGAATTCATCTCCTAGACCTTTTGTTCATATGGAAAATGTCTCAAAGGCTGCCCGTCTATCGAAGCTTAGTAAGACAACCCAAAAAAATAGATTCTCTGTCAAAGCAGTCACAAAGGGCTTTGAAAACACATGCCAAGTTATGTTCCTAGGATAACATTTCACATACGACTGCCACCATTGCCATCTCTCTTGGTCCAAGAATATCATTCAGAATGAAATATTGTTCCATTTGTGCTACCCATACTGCCGGATTAGAGCCATCAAATTTATACATGTCTAGCTTGGGTGACCAGGGTGGGAATGTTGGTGATTTCCATGGAAGTGAATATGATGGCTAGATTCTCCTTCGAGGTGTTCATCAATACTATGCGCCCCTGATGATACCCCGTCATATTCTTGTTGAATTGTTCAAGCGATTTTGAAATGGCATCCAGTTGTTCCTTGAACAGATCCAACCTTGTTTCCAGGCGCTCGATCTTCTCATTGGCCATGACTTGAGCTTTGGTTTCTACCATACACAGATCTCGGTCACTTGAAGTCACTCCAAAAAAAAATGGGACCACCAGAAAATTGAGCCTGACCAGTGAATGGTACCACTGCGATCAGCTCATCGTCCTGAATCTTATGGGCTAAGTCTCTGATCAATATTATAGAGGCCGAATTCCAAAAAACTTGATCCTGCCCAGTGTCCTGTGAAAATCAGGCCTGTACTATAGCAGCAACAAGCCTCATTGCACAAAGAGTCAGATCTATTTGCCAAACCCCAATTGCTGAATGTGAGTTGCACTGCGCGGCAAAACCCCAACTATTGGATCTAATTGGTCTGGCAATGACAAAACCCCAAATGCTAGATCTGAATTGTACTACAGTGGTAGAACCCCAACTACTGGATCTGATCTAGAAGATAAGATAATGGACGATCTTCAGAAAGCAAAGGGAGCTATGGTCACAAAGGAGTGTCAGGCGCTATAGATCGCAATATACATAAGGGTCCAAAAATAGTACTCGGCCCAATCTTTCAAGGCACTAACTAAGGAGGATCAACCGTACCCTTAGCCGTACTAACCAACTACCCTATTGTACGCACGACTAATCTCCCCGAGTGTTGTTCTCAATGTACTGTAGTAGCAAGAGGGCCAACGGCTTTTCTAAGGTGAGGTTTCAAGTGATCCTAAGGGGCTTCCGATATACCCAAAAGGTACGTGGAAGTGCAGTCCATGCACAGTTTTGTCTAATGCGCTACTACTCGAAGGGTACCCACAGGGGTTACAAGGGAGTCCAACAAGCATGACCACCTCTTGTATTTTCTGCGTGCATGCCTCCCCAAATCTGCAGGTTTATGCGCTCAATGACAAATCCTGTGGTTTAAAGATGTTGGAACATGTCTCTAGCCTAAGAAAAATTCTGTAAAAAATGGAGGTACAACTGGCCCTGGAAATCACTCTGATACCAATTGTTATACTCCTGACCTGGGAGAAATTCCAAAATGCCAAATATGAAAAGAAATACAACCCAAAACACAAAATAAAATGGGAAAAAACAACAAGTATTTCCTTGTCATCCTTCTACCCCATTTTTTCTTTGTTTCTTTGATCCCTTTCTTAACCGAAATACTACAGGTCACAGGTTCGAACTTCAAGTCATATTATGAGTCTCCAATAGTCCGTAGAAAAACACTTCGGATATATTCCTCGAAATGCGAACTGTCTTCACATTTATTTTTACGGAATTCCCCTGCTTGATCGAATACCTTGTTGGACGGTGATTACATGTATGTATACATAATGTTTATCAAAAATCACAAACGTTGACTTGATGAGGACCGATATATTGGCCGACCAACATCAATTATGTAATCTTTTGTAATACGTGAGAAAATTCGTCCAGTATGCAACCTCAAGTTCATAATACATTCCGATTTTATTTAATCTGTCAACGTTTCATTTTTTTGTGTGGTCAAGGATTTTAAATATGCAATGTTATGTTAATACATTTAGCTTTTCACGTAATATGTAATATATTTATGAACATTTTTTACTAGGATTAGACTTATAACGTTAAGTGATTAAGGTATCATTAGGATTACGGTTTTGTTATAATATTAGAGTTCAGGTTTTAAAAAAATAGGGTTAGGGTTTGATCAAGGTGACAACACAATTAGGGTAGGGTTTCTATAGGGTTAGTGTTTCATCATTTGGGATTCCATTATCTAGGACTTCATCATCTTTATGCTCCTAAGGCATTGTTAAATATTTGGCATATGCATTTGGCACTTAGGATAGCAAGGTTATGTTTTCAATAAAGCTAGGGTCATCGTTGTCATGGACTTACTAGGATTAGGGCTTCAAAGACAAGGGGTTTGAGGTATGGACTTAGAATTAGGGATAGATATTTAGTATTTTTAGGACACGTGTTTCAATACACATGGTTGACATGTGTATTTAGGGATTGCTTCAATACAAGGTAGGAATTCTTAATTAGGGCTCCAACATTAGGTCAACATAGACCTAGGGTTTCTTCAGAATGTTAGGGTTTCACCTTCTTCAATAATGCCATACTGACATAAATGACAACTTTGCTCATAGAGCATATCATTTTGAGATCTTCCATGTACCTTTGTATATATGTTATTATGAATACATCCCTAGTTAAGAGGGAGTGTTGAAAAATGTAACTAGTGTTAGTCTTCATAATTGTATTCGAGTCATGAAGTAATGTATATCAAAAGAAAGAAAAATAAATTTTATTATAAAAGAAATTGACTTATTAAAGCATGGAAGCATGGGTTCCATGCTTGTGTTAATGATTTTTAGGTCAAATCCTCACTGTAAACTTCTAGGGTTTATGTACAAAGTCATTTTCCCTGTCATTATGTAACAGACACTTCTTGAGCTTTATTAGTTGAGAAATAAATTTATTTTTATGTAAATTAGGTCTTCTAGGCCTCCTCCACCAAGTCAGCCTCATCAGGGGAATCTGACCTCACAAATTCACTATATAAAGGCAACAACTCAACCTTATTTGGAGCACACACACACACAAGTTCAATCTACGGTAGCTCGAAGCAGAATAGGGGTGACAAATCCAAGGAAGAAAAAGAGAAACCTAGCGAAGGAGAAGGAAGCCTTCGTCAAGTAAAAGAAGTCAGCTTTTCTCTCTTTGTCTCACATGTGCGAAGAAGTTGAATCTGCAAAAGGGCCGAAATTGCAGAACCGAAGCTGGGCTAAAATTCTAGAGTAGTTAGGCAGAAATTTTGGAGTGTTATTGGGTTATAACTACTGGACAAGAAGAGACTACTGAAGTTTTTTGAATCATATGGAAGGCTGACTTGGTGGAGGAGGAAGGTTTTTTTGGTCTAAGGTCTTGGTCTATCTCAATTTGATTAGTGAAAGAGTTTGACTAGGTTTTCCCCTAGAGAAGGGTTTTAGCCCTAGATAAGTACCTACATCTGGTGTCATTGATCTTTATGTTTTGATTTGATGATGGTTAGATGAAAAGAAGATTAAAGAAGAACATAAAGAAAGTTAATAAGAATACAAGAATATCACAAGTAATTATCAACATAAGAAAATATTTTCGCCTTTTTTATTTTTTAACAAATGTGTTGATGCGTTGAAGGACTAATGATAAGCTAGAGAGTAGTTGGAACCATGTTTAGTGGCCTAATGGAGTTGGTTTATTGATAGAGGCAGATTTGAATTGTTGCAGAACGGGAGTTGAAGGACCAAGCAGGGTTGTTTAGGGTACAACCAAGAGGAGCTAAGAGAGCGCACTACATCAGCCAAATGGTCAATGTATCTTGTTTGAGCAGTTTGGTTGTCATGGTTGTTGACACCAAGTTCCAGTTGTAGTCTTCTAGCAGCAGCAAGCCTCACTGCACAAAGAGTCAGATCTATTTGCCAAACCCCAGTTGCTGAATGTGAGTTGCACTGCGCGGAAAAACCCCAACTATTGGATCTAATTGGTGTGGCAATGACAAAACCCCAACTGCTAGATCTGAATTGTACTACAGTGGTAGAACCCCAACTACTGGATCTGATCTAGAAGATAAGATAATGGGCGATCTTCAGAAAGCAAAGGGAACTATGGTCACAAAGGAGTGTCAGGTGCTATAGATCGCAATATACATAAGGGTCCAAAAATAGTACTCGGCCCAATCTTTCAAGGCACTAACTAAGGAGGATCAACCATACCCTTAGCCATACTAACCAACTACCCTATTGTAATCGCGACTAATCTCCCTGAGTGTTGTTCTCAATGTACTGTAGTAGCAAGAGGGCCAACGGCTTTTCTAATGTGAGGTTTCAAGTGATCCTAAGGGGCTTCCGATATACCCAAAAGGTACGTGGAAGTGCAGTCCATGAACAATTTTGTCTAATGCGCTACTACTCGAAGGGGTACCCACGGGGGTTACAAGGGAGTCCAACAAGCATGACCACCTCTTGTATTTTTTGCGTGCATGCCTCCCCAAAATCTACAGGTTTATGCGCTCAATGACAAATCCTGTGGTTTAAAGATGTTGGAACATGTCTCTAGCCTAAGAAAAATTCTGTAAAAAATGGAGGTACAACTGGCCCTAGAAAGCACTTTGATACCAATTGTTATACTCCTGACCTGGGAGAAATTCCAAAATGCCAAATATGAAAAGAAATACAACCCAAAACACAAAATAAAATGGGAAAAAACAGCAAGTATTTTATTATTCAGAGATAGATGCAATGTTCACTTGCCTCTTCGAGGGGGCAACCTCCAACAGAGCAAAGCTCGATTACAATTAAGACTCAATGATCTTTCCCTTCTAACTACGACTATTTATAGCTAAATGACCTTCAACAACCTAACAACTAGTGGTCCTTTCCATAACATGGGTTAACCACTTTATTTATTAATTATGGCCCATTTGCAACTCACTGTGGTCCCTTTGTTAAATGCGGGTCAACCACTTACAATTATTAATACGGGTTTTATTGACTCTTTAAATAACTATGATTATGATGCGGCCCTGTTGGGTTTATTACATAAATAAAGGGGTTAGGGTTAGACCCTAACAAGTTTAATGATTCTTCAAGGCTCCCAATATCCTCTGCAACAAGTCATACCTTGAAAATATATTCACCTTCAACAATGCTTTCAAACAATCTCCAAAGCACTTAGCTCATCAATGACAACTTTACCTTCTCAGAAGGTATCTCCACAACTCTTTATGTTACCCAAACAAAATTCTCCAAGGTCACTCCATGAGGGTTTCAATCATGCTCGAAACGCCTCCAACACTCTTCAATAAGTTGCTCCAAAAAAGGTCCAATCAATATCCTTCGAAGTCGGCACCAAACAATTATTCAAGTGCCTTACAATTTCCTACTCAGCCTCTTCAAGGGTTCAAGTGTTGCTTTACAATGATCCTTTTCAAGCAAAAGATTGTCAAGGTTCCTTCGAACGATGCTCAATGCATTACTTCTCAAGAGATGCCCAAACTCTCTCAAGTGTCACCTATCCAAAACAATAGAAGTATGTTGCCTTCAAAACATTCCTTGAAAGACTTTTCCAAAATTCTGCTAATAGCTGCCCCCTCGATGCCTCTATAAGTACTCAAGGTCTTTGACTGGTCTGAGGATATAATCACTGCACCGAGCCCTTAAAACTGAACCTTCAAGGTGACTAGTCACATGCCCAAGCCCTCACATATCACTGTCCACAAATCCGAGATTATTAAGCTAGGTTTCGGGTTCTAAAAGTGAGCCTCCACAAGTTGGAGTAGCACAGATCTGAGGTCCTTCACATTGAGCCTTGATTTCTTTTGAAGCTTGGCTACTAGATGCTAAGGAAATTTCTTTGAGTCCTGGCCTGAGGTTGTTGAGGTTTGGTTGCCCTAGCTTGGGTCTGTAATAGGGTTGAGAATGCTTCTTAAACAAATATAATCTGGCTTGCTTCACAAATGTAGGCTACAGGGGCTAAGGTCTGAGACTCTTTACTAGTCAATAAACCGAGCTAATTTGGGTGATTGTACTAATTTTTCGAGCCCTCCAATTGTAACAGTCCTTGATCTGAACTACCTCCAAGCTTCTGAAGTCCAAGCTATAAGTTGTTAAGAGCTTGTAACAGGTCTGAGGTATAACTTTGCCACATGTCTTTCCAAGTCTTCAAGTACCAAGTTTGATGGAGGTCTAAGTTCTGAAACAAATTTTGAGCTTAGTCTGAGTTTTTGTTATCCATGGGTAGAAGATAGTTTTACAGGTCTGCACAAAATTGGTTCACAGGAAAGCGTCTTTCAACAAATTTATCCAATTTAGAAATCTCTCCATTCCTTGTCATCCTTCTACCCTATTTTTTCTTTGTTGCTTTGATCCCTTTCTTCACCGAAATACTACATGTCACAGGTTCGAACTTCAAGTCATATTATGAGTCTCCAATAGTCCGTAGACAAACACTTCGGATATATTCCTCGAAATGCGAACTGTCTTCACATTTATTTTTACGGAATTGATCGAATACGGAATTGATCGAATACCTTGTTGGACGGTGATTACATGTATGTATACAAAATGTTTATCAAAAATCACAAATGTTGACTTGATGAGGACCGATATATTGGCCGACCAACATCAATTATGTAATCTTTTGTAATACGTGAGAAAATTCGTCCAGTATGCAACCTCAAGTTCATAATACATTCCAATTTTATTTAATCTGTCAACGTTTCATTTTTTTGTGTGGTCAAGGATTTTAAATATGCAATGTTATGTTAATACATTTAGATTTTCACGTAATATGTAATATATTTATGAACATTTTTTACTAGGATTAGAGTTATAACGTTCAGTGATTAGGGTATTAGGATTAGGGTTTTGTTATAATATTAGAGTTCAGGTTTTAAAAAAAAATAGGGTTAAGGTTTGATCAAGGTGACCACACAATTAGGGTAGGGTTTCTATAGGGTTAGGGTTTCATCATTTGGGATTCCATTATCTAGGATTTCATCATCTTTATGCTCCTAAGGCATTGTTAAATATTTGGCATATGCATTTGGCACTTAGGATAGCAAGGTTAGGTTTTCAATAAAGCTAGGGTCATCGCTGTCATGGACTTATTAGGATTAGGGCTTCAAGGACAAGGGGTTTGAGGTATGGACTTAGAATTAGGCATAGATATTTAGGATTTTTAGGACACGTGTTTCAATACACATGGTTGACATGTGTATTTAGGGATTGCTTCAATACAAGGTAGGAATTCTTAATTAGGGCTCCAACATTAGGTCAACATAGACCTAGGGCTTCTTCAGAATGTTAGGGTTTCACCTTCTTCAATAATGCCATACTGACATAAATGACAACTTTGTTCATAGAGCATATCATTTTGAGATCTTCCATGTACCTATGTATATATGTTATTATGAATACCTCCCTAGTTAAGAGGGAGTGTTGAAAAATGTAACTAGTGTTAGTCTTCATAATTGTATTTGAGTCATGAGGTAATGTATATCAAAAGAAAGAAAAATAAATTTTATTACAAAAGAAATTGACTTATTAAAGCATCGAAGTATGGGTTCCATGCTTGTGTTAATGATTTTTAGGTCAAATCCTCATTGTAAACTTCTAGGGTTTATGTAAAAAGTCATTTTCCTTGTCAGTATGTAACAGACACTTCTTGAGCTTTATTAGTCGAGAAATAAATTTATTTTTATGTAAATTAGGTCTTCTAGGCCTCCTCCACCAAGTTAGCCTCAAAGAAGGGCAAGTCAGCCTCATCAGGGGAATCTGACCTCACAAATTCACTATATAGAGGCAACAACTCAACCTTATTTGGAGCACACACACACACACGTTCAATCTGCGATAGCTCGAAGCAGAAAAGGGGTGACAAATCCAAGGAAGAAAAAGAAAAACCTAGCGAAGGAGAAGGAAGCCTTTGTCAAGTAAAAGAAATCGGCTTTTCTCTCTTTGTCTCACATGTGCGAAGAAGTTGAATCTGCAAAAGGGCCGAAATTGCAGAACCGAAGCTAGGCTAAAATTCTAGAGTAGTTAGGCAGAAATTTTGGAGCGTTATTGGGTTATAACTACTGGACAAGAAGAGACTACTGAAGTTTTTTGAATCATATGGAAGGCTGACTTGGTGGAGGAGGAAGGTTTTTTTGGTCTAAGGTCTTGGTCTATCTCAATTTGATTAGTGAAAGAGTTTGACTAGGTTTTCCCCTAGAGAAGGGTTTTAGCCCTGGATAAGTACCTACATCTGGTGTCGTTGATCTTTATGTTTTGATTTGATGATGGTTAGATGAAAAGAAGATTAAAGAAGAACATAAAGAAAGTTAATAAGAATACAAGAATATCACAAGTAATTATCAACATAAGAAAATATTTTCGCCTTTTTTATTTTTTAACAAATGTGTTGATGCGTTGAAGGACTAATGATAAGCTAGAGAGTAGTTGGAACCATGTTTAGTGGCCTAATGGAGTTGGTTTATTGATAGAGGCAGATTTGAATTGTTGCAGACCGGGAGTTGAAGGACCAAGCAGGGGTGTTTAGGGTACAACCAAGAGGAGCTAAGAGAGCGCACTACATCAGCCAAATGGTCAATGTATCTTGTTTGAGTAGTTTGGTTGTCATGGTTGTTGACACCAAGTTCCAATTGTAGTCTTCTAGCAGCAGCAAGCCTCACTGCACAAAGAGTCAGATCTATTTTCCAAACCCCAGCTGCTGAATGTGAGTTGCACTGCGCGGCAAAACCCCAACTATTGGATCTAATTGGTGTGGCAATGACAAAACCTCAACTGCTAGATCTGAATTGTACTATAGTGGTAGAACCCCAACTACTGGATCTGATCTAGAAGATAAGATAATGGGCGATCTTCAGAAAGCAAAGGGAACTATGGTCACAAAGGAGTGTCAGGTGCTATAGATCGCAATATACATAAGGGTCCAAAAATAGTACTCGGCCCAATCTTTCAAGGCACTAACTAAGGAGGATCAACCATACCCTTAGTCGTACTAACCAACTACCCTACTGTACGCGCGACTAATCTCCCCGAGTGTTGTTCTCAGTGTACTGTAGTAGCAATAGGGCCAACGGCTTTTCTAAGGTGAGGTTTCAAGTGATCCTAAGGGGCTTCCGATATACCCAAAAGGTACGTGGAAGTGCAGTCCATGCACAGTTTTGTCTAATGCGCTACTACTCGAAGGGGTACCCACGGGGGTTACAAGGGAGTCCAACAAGCATGACCACCTCTTGTATTTTTTGTGTGCATGCCTCCCCAAAATCTACAGGTTTATGCGCTCAATGACAAATCCCGTGGTTTAAAGATGTTGGAACATGTCTCTAGCCTAAGAAAAATTCTGTAAAAAATGGACGTACAACTAGCCCTGGAAAGCACTTTGATACCAATTGTTATACTCCTAACCTGGGAGAAATTCCAAAATGCCAAATATGAAAAGAAATACAACCCAAAACACAAAATAAAATGGGAAAAAACAGCAAGTATTTTATTATTCAGAGATAGATGCAATGTTCACTTGCCTCTTCGAGGGGGCAACCTCCAGTAGAGCAAAGCTCGATTACAATTAAGACTCAATGATCTTTCCCTTCTAACTACGACTATTTATAGCTAAATAACCTTCAACAACCTAACAACTAGTGGTCCTTTGCATAACATGGGTTAACCACTTTATTTATTAATTATGGCCCATTTGCAACTCACTGTGGTCCCTTTGTTAAATGCGGGTCAACCACTTACAATTATTGTAGGAATTTACAGGGTAAGTTCCTCAGAAAGAACACCAAAAGGACACCGCTCACAACCAGATCTCAAATCAATACACCAGTATTTTTGACGTGGTTAAAACCCTCAAAGTGCAAGGAGGGAAACAGTCCACGGCCTGTCCCAACGTGGGTACTACAGGCAATTTATTAATCAAAGAATGAAAATTTACATAAGCTTCTCTCATGCACGGATTACCCGAACAATGACCCTCCATGCGCTTTAAATAGAACTCATGGACCAATCGGGTGTCAAGCCACGGATCAAGTGTCGGTAATACCGAGGTGAGAGTGAACCGTCGGATCACTACATATCGTGACCGTCGGATTGTAAGTTACAAAATGTACAACGGTAAAGAAACACACTTTACCTAACTCTATACCTAACTCTATACTAGACCAAGTTGAACTTAACTATATCCTATGTGTCGGAATATCCTAACATCCCCCCTTAAGAACAACTTGGGATAGGATTGAAGGATTTACAAATATGACACAATAGGAGAAGGAAGGAGGCACTAGAGCCTATCCCCCCTTAGTGACAACTTCCTGAACTCCAAGCATATATCGAAGTTTAGTGAACTTCGCCTCTGTGAGAGCCTTTGTGAAGATGTCTGCAACCTGATCATCTGTTGGACAATATTGCACTTCAAGAACATGGTCATGAATGAGCTTTCTGATGAAGTGCATGTGTAGTTCAATGTGTTTGCTGCGCTGATGCTGGACTGGATCTTTGCATAGCTGAATGGCACTTTGATTATCACACCAAAGTGTGGTTGGATGTTGCTGCTCAAAGCCAAACTCTGATAGGATCTGACGAAGCCACAAGGCTTCCTTACTAGCTTCCACGGCACCACGATACTCTGCTTCTGCTGACGAAAGAGAAATGGCAGCCTGTTTCTTACAAGCCCATGTAATAGGTCCTGAACCAAGAGTGAAGACATAACCGGCAGTAGACTTTCGATCATCAGGGTCACCAGCCCAATCAGAATCAGTGAAACCAACTAACAGAGGAGCTGCTTTGGCACTGTAATGAATCCCAAACTGTACTGTACCTCGAACATAACGAAGTATTCTTTTAGCTGCTTTCCAATGACTTTCACGGGGGTTTTGCATAAAACGAGCAACAAGGCCAACAGCAAAGGAAAGATCAGGACGAGTATGGGTTAAATACAAGAGTTTTCCGACAAGTTGACGGTATAAGGTAGCATCAACTTCAGGAGAAGTACAAGAGACTGAAAGTTTGACTCCAGACTGAAAGGGAGAAGGGGCTGGCTTACAGTCTTCCATGTGAAAATGACGAAGAATATCACAAGCATACTTGGACTGGGAAAGGAAAATACCCTCCTGGGATTGCAAGACTTGAAGACCGAGAAAATAGTGTAAGTGTCCTAAGTCTGTCATTTCAAATTTCTTTTTAAGGCTGGACTTCACATGGTTTATAAGGTTGGGATCACTACCAGTAAGAATAAGATCATCAACATAAAGAACAAGGATGATAAGAGAGTTGCCCACTTTTTGGTGTAGACAGTATTGTCAGAGTGACACCTAGAAAAGCCAGATTCTAAAAGAAAGCTATCCATTTTGGCATACCAAGCCCGAGGAGCTTGCTTGAGGCCATAAAGGGATTTCTTAAGTCGACAAACAAGGCTGGAGTCTGTTTGTATGAAGCCAATGGGTTGTTCCATATAGATTTCTTCCTGCAAGTCCCCATGCAAGAAGGCAGATTTAACATCCATCTGATGGACTTCCCATTTTAAAGAGGCAGCAAGGGAAAGAACAAGGCGGATAGAGTTCATTTTGGCAACAGGGGAGAAGGTTTCAGTGTAGTCAATGCCTTCAACCTGTGAAAAGCCCTTAGCAACGAGACGAGCTTTATGTTTGTCAACTTTCCCATCTGGTCCATACTTGGTTCTGTAAACCCATTTACATCTAACAAGTTTGCGTCCCTTTGGTAAGGAACAAGATCCCATGTATCATTTGTCATCAATGAATGATATTCTTCATTCATAGCTGCTTCCCAATGTGGATGGCCTGAAGCTTCTGCAAAAGTGTCAGGATCATGATTTACTGGAGCTTGAGCCAGTAAAGAAGAGGCTCTTTCAAACTGAGAACGTGTACGTCGCTGATCTGTAGGATCACCGGCAAGATCACCTGCTGCATCCCGAGTAGCACGGACCCATCTTGGAAGTTGAGGATCCTGAGAAGGTGGGGGAGGATTATCATCCTCGCTTTCATCATCTGAAGAAGAAATGTTTTCAAAAGTAGAAGAGATAGGAAGAGGTGGCACATCCGCCGGACTAGGCTCGCAGGCCGATTTATTTTCATCAAATTTTACATCTCTTCTAATGATAACATTTTTGGACTTAAATGGAATAAGTCTATAACCTTTTACATCTTCAGAATATCCAACAAAAGTACATTTCTCACTCTTAGGTTCTAAAGCTTTATGCTTTTCATCTGGAATATGGGCCCATGCTTCACTTCCAAACACACGAAAGTGACTTACATCTGGTTTAATGGAACTCCAAGCTTCTTCTGGAGTGATATTCTCTAGAACCTTAGTAGGAGTGCGATTGATTATATAATTTGCACAATTAATTGCTTCGGCCCAAAAACTAAGACTGAGTCCTTTAGATTGTAGCATACAATTAGCCATTTCCTTTAAGGTGTGATTTTTCCTTTCAGCTACACCATTTTGTTGTGGAGTGTATGGAACAGTATGTTGCATTTGAATTCCATTTTCGGTGCAAAAGTTGATGAATGTGTTTTTAACATATTCTCCACCATTATCAGTTCTTAGCTTAAGAATTTGATGTCCAGATTGTTTTTCAACAAAGGCTTTGAAGGCCAAAAAGGTGTTAAATACTTCACTCTTGAGTTTTAAGAAGTATACCCAAGTGCGTCTGGAGAAATCATCAATGAAAGTTAAGAAGTACTTGCAGCCAGAGAATGAAGCAACAGGAAGAGGACCACATAAATCACTGTGCACAAGCTGTAAAGGGGCTGAGGCGTGCCAAGAGGCACGTTTGTCAAAACTGTCCCGATGATGTTTTCCGAGTACACATCCGGAACAAACACCATCTCTGCAAGATACCATAGGAAGACCTGTCACCATATTTTCTTTACATAGATGCTGAAGGGAGCGATAGTTTAAGTGACCAAATCGCTCATGCCAAAGTTTGCTCACTTCATCATTATGAGCAACAAATACTGAGGGAAGATTTGATGACCCAAAGTTGTGAAACTTATACAACCTTTTGGAATCATCAGCAAGACCAGTAGCTAGAATCTGTTTAGGATCTTTTAGATCCTTGATTACAACATCATGAGGTGAAAATTCAACAATTTTACCTTCACCTGAATGAGTTATCTGATAGACAGATAGAAGGTTGCAGGATAAGGTTGGAACACATAATACATCATTAAACTGACCATTGTCTAGATGAACAGTTCCAGTCCCTACAACATTAAGAGATCTATCATCACCAACATATATATTTTTGGTGTTACAATCATTTAAAGAAGAAAACATGGCTTGGTTTTTGGCCATGTGACAAGAGGCTCCAGAATCAATGAGCCACTCATGAGAATGAGAAGAAGAAGAAGATACATTTAATGCATAACCAGACTGAGATGATTGACAATGACATGCAGAAAGTGCCATTCCGGAAGTTGAAGTTGAAGTAGGCTCCACATGGATGTTATGTTTCTTCATTGCGGCTTCCAAGGCTTCCATCTTCTTAAAGCATTTAGATTCTAAGTGGCCATCTCGATTACAAAAGTTACAATGTCTATCAGTCTTCTTCCATTTGTTTTTATTGGTCTTATCATTTTGCTGAAATGATCTTTCATTTTGAGGCTGAGATGGTTTAGGACCATTCTTTTGAGGATATGACTTCTTAGGATTCTTTGAATTTGGTTGCTGCTGGGCGGCTAACGCTTTCGTGGAAGAGTTTCCAAGATTAAGAAGACCAAGGTGTAAGAGTTTTTCTTGTTCTCTTATTAAGGAATCACAAAAGGAGTCAAAGGAAGGGGCCTTGTAGTCTTTTCCTTGACAAATGAAAGCTTCCCTTGTAGAATGGAAAGTGGAAACAAATACAGAGTAGGCTGGTCCCAACTTAGTAAGGATGGAATAAATAAGGTTACCATCTTCTTTCTTAACTTTAACACCTTCCAAGAGATATCTAAGGTTCTTGAATTTGGACAAGAAATCTTCAATGCAAGAAAAATTATTAGGATCCAAAGTAAGCAACTCATTTTCAAGTTGATGGGCTCTAATTTCATTTTTAATCCCAAAAATTTTAGCGAGTTTTTCTAATGCTTCATGAGGAGTCTCAAGTTCTGCAATGTGGAATCTAAGATCAGGAGAAATAGACATCCCTATCAAACCACGTGCTTGATCTTGTCTATTTTCCCATTTTGCAGCCTTGTCTTCATCTTTTGGTTTCTTCTCTTGGTCTGTGGCTATTCTGAAGAGACCTTTGCTTCTAAGTAAATCTTCCATGTAGGCTACCCATTGGAAGTAGTTAGTGCTGTCAAGAATGACTTGGCATGGACTTTCCATTTTTAAAAAACACTGAAGCTGAAGATGCTGAAAGTAAGTGTTCCAATGGATAGATCTCGAAAAAATAGGCGGTTTTAAAAAAAAACGGCTCTGAAAAAGGCTTCCGGATGAAGAAGTTATGGCTTTTTGAAAAAAAATTGTTGACGTTGCCGGCAAAGTGCGCGAATGTGCGGGAATGAAAAAAAAATCCGCCCCCACAAAATGGAGACTTGAACCCAAGACCTCTACTCTCTTAAAATAGCTTTGAACCAATTGATCTATACAAAAAATTTGAGAGAGAGAGAGAGAGAGAGGGGGGGGCCTTGGTTTGCGTGCTTGCCTTGAGAAAGCTCTTTTTCCCTACAAAACACAAAACACAAAACCCAACACGAATATGCAAAGAAAAACGAACCTTGCGGCTCGAAGTTAGCTTTAGCCAAAATACTAGAAATTTAAAAAAAAAAATCTCAAAGTTAGCTTTAGCCGAAAAACTAAATATTTTTCTCAATGTTTCTGATTTTCCGAGACCACACTAAGGTGCAGGGAAAAGAGCATACGCATGAGAAAAATCCTTCCTTTCTGATTTGCCCAGATCGCACAGAGTCGCAGGGCAAAGAGCATACGCAGAAATGAAAGGTATAGATCCGGTTAAAAAAAAAGGCTAAATAAACTGAGACCGAAATAAGCAGAGAGAAAATAACAGTAAACTGCAAAAAACACTATATACCTCCCGATCTGAAAAATGACGCAGCTAGGGCTACCGGAAACCTTTTCGCGTGAAACGAAAGGGGTTCCTCACTGGAACAGATGCTCCGAACGCAACAGAGCAGTCCTCTCGGCCCGAAAGCAGTCAGAAACAGCAGATCTAGGAACCGACAGCCGCATGCAGTTCTACCGGCTTCAGATTTGGATCACCAACGGACGCGGCCCTCAAATAGCTCCGATACCATGTAGGAATTTACAGGGTAAGTTCCTCAGAAAGAACACCAAAAGGACACCGCTCACAACCAGATCTCAAATCAATACACCAGTATTTTTGACGTGGTTAAAACCCTCAAAGTGCAAGGAGGGAAACAGTCCACGGCCTGTCCCAACGTGGGTACTACAGGCAATTTATTAATCAAAGAATGAAAATTACATAAGCTTCTCTCATGCACGGATTACCCGAACAATGACCCTCCATGCGCTTTAAATAGAACTCATGGACCAATCGGGTGTCAAGCCACGGATCAAGTGTCGGTAATACCGAGGTGAGAGTGAACCGTCGGATCACTACATATCGTGACCGTCGGATTGTAAGTTACAAAATGTACAACGGTAAAGAAACATACTTTACCTAACTCTATACCTAACTCTAAACTAGAACAAGTTGAACTTAACTATATCCTATGTGTCGGAATATCCTAACAATTATTAATACTGGTTTTATTGACTCTTTAACTAACTATGATTATGATGCGGCCCCATTGGGTTTATTACATAAATAAAGGGGTTAGGGTTAGACCCTAACAAGTTTAATGATTCTTCAAGGCTCCCAATATCCTCTACAACAAGTCATACCTTGAAAATATATTCACCTTCAACAATGCCTTCAAACAATCTCCAAAGCACTTAGCTCATCAATGACAACTTTACCTTCTCAGAAGGTATCTCCACAACTCTTCATGTTACCCAAACAAAATTCTCCAAGGTCACTCCATGAGGGTTTCAATCATGCTCGAAACGCCTCCAACAATCTTCAATAAGTTGCTCCAAAAAGGGTCCAATCAATATCCTTCGAAGTCGGCGCCAAACAATTATTCAAGTGCCTTACAATTTCCTACTCAGCCTCTTCAAGGGTTCAAGTGTTGCTTTACAATGATCCTTTTCAAGCAAAAGATTGTCAAGGTTCCTTCGAACGATGCTCAATGCATTACTTCTCAAGAGATGCGCAAACTCTCTCAAGTGTCACCTATCCAAAACAATAGAGGTATGTTGCCTTCAAAACATTCCTTGAAAGACATTTCCAAAATTCTGCTAATAGCTGCCCCCTCGATGCCTCTATAAGTACTCAAGGTCTTTGACTGGTCTGAGGATATAATCACTGCACCGAGCCCTTAAAACTGAACCTTCAAGGTGACTAGTCACATGCCCAAGCCCTCACATATCACTGTCCACAAATCCGAGATTATTAAGCTAGGTTTCAGGTTCTAAAAGTGAGCCTCCACAAGTTGGAGTAGCACAGATCTGAGGTCCTTCACATTGAGCCTTGATTTCTTTTGAAGCTTGGCTACTAGATGCTAAGGAAATTTCTTGAGTCCTGGCCTGAGGTTGTTGAGGTTTGGTTGCCCTAGCTTGGGTCTGTAATAGGGTTGAGAATGCTTCTTAAACAAATATAATCTGGCTTGCTTCACAAATGTAGGCTACAGGGGCTCAGGTCTGAGACTCTTTACTGGTCAATAAACCAAGCTAATTTGGGTGATTGTATTAATTTTTCGAGCCCTCCAATTGTAACAGTCCTTGATCTGAACTACCTCCAAGCTTCTGAAGTCCAAGCTATAAGTTGTTAAGAGCTTGTAACAGGTCTGAGGTATAACTCTGCCACATGTCTTTCCAAGTCTTCAAGTGCCAAGTTTGATGGAGGTCTAAGTTCTGAAACAAATTTTGAGCTTAGTCTGACTTTTTGTTATCCATGGGTAGAAGATAGTTTTACAGGTCTGCACAAAATTGGTTCACAGGAAAGCGTCTTTCAACAAATTTATCCAATTTAGAAATCTCTCCATTCCTTGTCATCCTTCTACCCTATTTTTTCTTTGTTGCTTTGATCCCTTTCTTCACCGAAATACTACATGTCACAGGTTCGAACTTCAAGTCATATTATGAGTCTCCAATAGTCTGTAGACAAACACTTCGGATATATTCCTCGAAATGCGAACTGTCTTCACATTTATTTTTACGGAATTGATCGAATACGGAATTGATCGAATACCTTGTTGGACGGTGATTACATGTATGTATACATAATGTTTATCAAAAATCACAAACGTTGACTTGATGAGGACCGATATATTGGCCGGCCAACATCAATTATGTAATCTTTTGTAATACGTGAGAAAATTCGTCCAGTATGCAACCTCAAGTTCATAATACATTCCAATTTTATTTAATCTGTCAACGTTTCATTTTTTTGTGTGGTCAAGGATTTTAAATATGCAATGTTATGTTAATACATTTAGCTTTTCACGTAATATGTAATATATTTATGAACATTTTTTACTAGGATTAGAGTTATAACGTTGAGTGATAAGGGTATTAGGATTAGGGTTTTGTTATAATATTAGAGTTCAGGTTTTAAAAAAAATAGGGTTAGGGTTTGATCAAGGTGACCACACAATTAGGGTAGGGTTTCTATAGGGTTAGGGTTTCATCATTTGGGATTCCATTATCTAGGATTTCATCATCTTTATGCTCCTAAGGCATTGTTAAATATTTGGCATATGCATTTGGCACTTAGGATAGCAAGGTTAGGTTTTCAATAAAGCTAGGGTCATCGTTGTCATGGACTTACTAGGATTAGGGCTTCAAGGACAAGGGGTTTGAGGTATGGACTTAGAATTAGGCATAGATATTTAGGATTTTTAGGACACGTGTTTCAATACACATGGTTGACATGTGTATTTAGGGATTGCTTCAATACAAGGTAGGAATTCTTATTTAGGGCTCCAACATTAGGTCAACATAGACCTAGGGCTTCTTCAAAATGTTAGGGTTTCACCTTCTTCAATAATGCCATACTGACATAAATGACAACTTTGTTCATAGAGTATATCATTTTGAGATCTTCCATGTACCTTTGTATATATGTTATTATGAATACCTCCCTAGTTAAGAGGGAGTGTTGAAAAATGTAACTAGTGTTAGTCTTCATAATTGTATTTGAGTCATGAAGTAATGTATATCAAAAGAAAGAAAAATAAATTTTATTATAAAAGAAATTGACTTATTAAAGCATGGAAGCATGGGTTCCATTCTTGTGTTATTGATTTTTAGGTCAAATCCTCATTGTAAACTTCTAGGGTTTATGTAAAAAGTCATTTTCCTTGTCATTATGTAACAGACACTTCTTGAGCTTTATTAGTCGAGAAATAAATTTATTTTTATGTAAATTAGGTCTTCTAGGCCTCCTCCACCAAGTCAGCCTCAAACAAGGGCAAGTCAGCCTCATCAGGGGAATCTGACCTCACAAATTCACTATATAAAGGCAACAACTCAACCTTATTTGGAGCACACACACACACAAGTTCAATCTGCGGTAGCTCGAAGCAGAAAAGGGTTGAGAAATCCAAGGAAGAAAAAGAAAAACCTGGCGAAGGAGAAGGAAGCCTTTGTCAAGTAAAAGAAGTCGGATTTTCTCTCTTTGTCTCACATGTGCGAAGAAGTTGAATCTGCAAAAGGGCCGAAATTGCAGAACCGAAGCTGGGCTAAAATTCTAGAGTAGTTAGGCAGAAATTTTGGAGTGTTATTGGGTTATAACTACTGGACAAGAAGAGACTACTGAAGTTTTTTGAATCATATGGAAGGCTGACTTGGTGGAGGAAGGTTTTTTTGGTCTAAGGTCTTGGTCTATCTCAATTTGATTAGTGAAAGAGTTTGACTAGGTTTTCCCCTAGAGAAGGGTTTTAGCCCTGGATAAGTACCTACATCTGGTGTCGTTGATCTTTATGTTTTGATTTGATGATGGTTAGATGAAAAGAAGATTAAAGAAGAACATAAAGAAAGTTAATAAGAATACAAGAATATCACAAGTAATTATCAACATAAGAAAATATTTTCGCCTTTTTTATTTTTTAACAAATGTGTTGATGCGTTGAAGGACTAATGATAAGCTAGAGAGTAGTTGGAACCATGTTTAGTGGCCTAATGGAGTTGGTTTATTGATAGAGGCAGATTTGAATTGTTGCAGACCGGGAGTTGAAGGACCAAGCAGGGGTGTTTAGGGTACAAACAAGAGGAGCTAAGAGAGCGCACTACATCAACCAAATGGTCAATGTATCTTGTTTGAGCAGTTTGGTTGTCATGGTTGTTGACACCAAGTTCCAGTTGTAGTCTTCTATCAGTGGATGTATGACGGACATTATCCCTAGTGTTGAAAAATGTATAACTAGGTTCGATATTCATTAATATGAAATGTACTTTTGATTCTTGTATATTGTAAAATGAAAGAAAATTATTATTATTATTATTTAGCATGGGTTTCATGCTCAAGGTCTTTTATTTTAGAGGTCAATAACCCATTGAGTGCTTCTAGGGTTTGTCCTAGGTCAAGAAGTCACAACAGTCATTGTCATATGTTGAAGACCCCATCAGGGACATTGTAACTTGTAAAAAGAAGTATTTTTGTATTTAAAAGTGTCAGAGTACCCTCCAAGACCGAGTCGGTCTACTAGCTAAAAAGTCGGCCTATTCTGAGGAGCCTCGTCTACCTTAGAAGCCTATATAAAGGAAGGAACCCAACCTCCCTTGGACACACACTTCTCATCATCTAAGAAAAGGTGAAGAGCAAGAAGGCTAGCAAAGAAGAAGGACGAAGGAAGAAGTTTTGGGCTAATTCTCTCTCACACATGCAAAGAAGAAGAGCTAAGGTTTGTTGCTTCAAGGCCGAAATTCTCAAGTTGCTGAAGAAGATTGAAGTTGCTAGAAGAAGATTCTATTAGGTCACCTTTTGGCCCTAGACAAAGAAGCAAGCTAAGCAAAGTTGTTTGGAGGCCTTGGAAGGCTAAATTTCGCTCACACGTGTGGATGCAATAGCTACTGCAGGGGGCCAAAAATTTCAGACCTACAATAGAGGCCGAAATTCTATAGCTTGGGGTCAAAGTTGTGCTGCTAGAAGAGATTTGACTGGGTTTGACTTGTACAAGTAAACCACATCATTAACAAGCTCAGACTTGGTCTTAGAAGGGTATTGGTCTTGGTCTACAGGTCTTGGAATTCATCAATTGAAGAATCTATAAGAAGAGAAGAGATTTATGGGTTTTCCTCAAGTGGAGAGGTTTTGACCTTGACTTGCCGCCCATATCCTGTGTTCTTGTGTTCTTCTTGTTTTGGTAGTTGTTTGATGATAAAAACAAACATAATAATAAGAGAAGACGCTAATAAGCAAGAATAAGTGAAAAGATATCACAAGTAGTTATCAAGTAAAGAGAAATTATTCTAACCATTTCCCTATAGATTTCTCAACACTTGATACAAGAGCCCTCGACAGTGGTATTATCAATTGTTAATATAACAAAGTTGGGCAGTTCAAATTTCTAAAAAGTCATCTATTTTTGTACACGTGTTGATTTAGTGCTATTCATTGTTCTACTGTGCAAAGTGGTTTGTTGTGGTACTTGGATTGGTAGCATTAGTGATTGTAATATTCTAACCTAGACTGTAGTATTGTGGAAAAACAACTATAGCCTATGGGGATTGATAGGCTACTTCGTCATATTCGTCATCAATTCATAAAGGACATTACATGCATTTATTTTTATTGTTTTTTCTTTTAATGGCCAAAGGCCCGACAACAAAATGGAGAACCTTCAAACAAACTTTTTGTGGCTAAAAGCCTCAATCACAACAAAAACGAATTTGATGAAGAGTCGATGGCCAAGAGTCAAGATTGGAGAATAAGGCTCTGACACCAATGTAACAAATAAGGTTCATAAGCTCACGAATATTTGGAATATTTGGAATATATAAATATCTGTTATAGGACAAGTAATATTTATATATAAGAATGTTTGAATGTGCAAAAGATATCATATTTACAAATAAAGACCTTGTTTATATACTAGGGAAGGTGCCCCTTCACAAATAATCGTGTCTTTTAGGACATCTCTCTCCAATATACTAATTATTATTAATTATTAATTATATATTTATGTTCGTCACATATTACCTCTAAAAGCTTAAGAGTTGAAGGTAATTATACTGTCTTGAATACGCTGGTGGGCTAGCTTGAGTGGTGGAGAACTTTGAGATTTATCCAGGGAGTCTTGAGGTCAATTCACTGGGTTGGCTGCCTTTGTTGCCTGTCTAACTAGATGTCCCTGTTCAGGTCAGGCATTGTAATCAGTGTTGAACAGATTTGCATTGGGTACCACTTACAAATGCAATTTGACTTACAAGTGCCCAAGAAAAATAATTTTATACTATGTTGAATTTATTGATCAATAGTTATATTTAAATTTTAGCATTACAACGTAAAAATCAATCTGTTGTCAAACTTTTTAATTCCTTTAATCTTGATGCACCCCAGATCCTAAAATTGTGAAAACATTCTAGTTCCACAGCTGATTTTCCATTCGCAGCAGCTATTGGTAACTCTATTGGTAACTCTTCCCTTCTGAGAAAAACTAGATTTTTGACCAACAAATCGAAGGCAAAAGCCAAAAAAATGAGAGAAACCCCATTGAGATTGATAGCGATAACACAAAATGGAAGTACAAGTGAATACCAGGAAGAAATAAATTAATCAGACTAAAAGAGTATTTCCATCTGATAATCGACAGTGGCAAGGACATGTCAACCTTTCATCATGTGACTCAAACATGAGAAGCTGTAAAGGTAGTCGCGGCAGAGAAACAGAAAAGATCATTCGGGAGATGCATTATACCCCTAGACTTCATAAAATGACATATGTCTAAGACACGGACTTCATTGAAAAGGTGTACCAGCAAGAACAGCATCCGTGACTCGGAAGTATGAAAACAGGAATATGAACCAGTATTGATCACAAGTTACAGAGGCTTCCAAAATAACATTTTATAACATGAAAGCAGCATAGAGCCATCCTTCATATCATGTGGTCATATGGTCAGAAATGTATGTCATATTTAAACAGATTTAAGTAAATTAAAAAGAAATATAATATTGCACACTAATTCTAATCCTAAAAGCCAATGTTCATTCAACAAATACTTTGGACAACACTGAAACAGTTGTAGTAATCGTGACTGTAAATCAGAAGCTCAAGTACAAACTTTCATATTAATTTAAGGCATAATTTGACATCTAAAACATGATAAAAGTTTTCAAACGGAATTGATTGTATAAAGAATAACAACTCTTGCATCGAACAACTTGCCAATTTATTTGAAAGAACCAGATCCATCTACAGAACATAAAATAGATAATGCTCACAAAGTTCTTTACACTGCTGCCACATATCCTTACTAAATGGTAGACGTATAACAAATATAAAAGGCCAGAAAACCCATAAAACCTTCACAAACTAACGGGCCACTATATCTAATTGTTATTATCATCCACTGCTTTTCCAATATCAGATCCATTTTGTTACAAACCTCAATTGCAGCATTTTTACAGTGACATTAATCCTTTTACAAGGCTTGATAATCCCAGATTAGATTTTGTCATTCTCTTCCTTCTTAATCTTCCAGCAATTATAAATGCCAATTCCAGTGACTGTGAGGCATTCACTCTAGGGTCACAGTGAGTGTGATACCTAGAATGTAGATCATCGAGTGTCACCACTCTACCTCCACCAACACATTCTGTTACATTCTGCCCTGTCATTTCTAAGTGAACACCTCCAGGGTGGCTACCTTCTTCTTCATGAACATCGAAAAATGCTGTCAGTTCAGCCTGCATATCCAGGGCATGCAGTCTGTTAGCCATGATTTAGCATTCACAAATGGTACTGCATGCCTGATAAATAATAGTTCTAACTTCTGAAAAGGTGAATGTTTCAGAATAAACACAAGACCAACTTGGATAAAAAATCATTTAACAACAAAATGAATATTTTTTCAAAATACCCGAATAGCATCAAATAGACGTGTCTTCAATCCTGATGGTGCCTTAATTGTGTTTCCATGCATAGGATCACTGACCCAAGTCACTATCAAGCCTGCTTGTCTTACTGCTCTTATCAAATGTGGCAATTTCAACCTCAGGTTTTCAGCACCCATCCGTACAATTATTGTCAGTCTCCCAGGCTTATTATTAGGATTCAAAATTTCACATATTTTCACTAATTCAGCTGGGTCCATCTTATCACTGACCTGCGTTAAAGAGAACAGCATGCAGTAAGCAAAAACAACTAATCCATGGAAATTGCAGTAAGAGTTACCCTTACAAAACAAACTATGGGAAGATTGTAGAACAACCAAAAAAAATTAGCTATGCATGAGCACAGCTGAACGTCATTTGCTATATTCTTATTTCTTTGAGGTCTCACATTCTATGTTTCATATTTGTAGATGCAATACTAGCTGTATTGCATTCCTCTTTTGTTCTAAACATCCACTGAGATCAAGAAGGTTGATCAGACCTGTTACCACTTAGTCAAACAGGTTGCTCAGGTGACAATAAGCTACAACGTTGAAAAACAATTGAAGCTTGAAATGTTTTTTAGAAGTGTATAAGCACACAAAAGGTCATCTAAAGGATGATATTGCATTTAAAAGCATAAACTTGATAGAACATCAGGGTCATTTCTAAGCAGCAGAGACAAATTGTTTGATGGGTAAAATCATTGGGGTAGAGTTGTTGTTTATCACGGGCATGAAGTATCCCATCACCAGCCTACATGTGTGAAAGGTTTGTTCAGCACTGGAAGACATCTTAAAGAGGTAAATTAGCAAATATCAAATAGAAATAATAACGTACCAATAGTTGATTCTATATGGTTCTATTCTTCCTCCACACCAAGACCAGACTTTCCCTCCACACCAACAACAGTATTTGCAACTTCTCCCCACAGAAATTTTGGTAGCTTTTGATCATGCAACATGGCTCTGACTGCATAATGGTTCTATTCTTCCTGTCAGCGACACCATTTTGTTAAGGGTTGTACGACACAGTGGTTTCTTTATTTATTTCGGCATCTTTGCAAAGATCATTAAAATCATTGGAAAATCTCCCCTATTGAGAAATCAACCCTAGTAGGATTTCGGGTTTGATTCTTCTTTCTTAATAATTACTTGTGAATTATGTTGGCATCTTTTACTTCTTAATTAATTTATCTTTCATCAAACAATTACCAAATTATATGTGTATGAAGATCACAAGAACAAGAGACACAAGATGTAGGCGCATAGCCAAGGCAAACCCCCTATAAGGGGAAAACCCAGTCAAGAACTCTTCCTTCAGTGGATTCAATTCAAGATGAAACACTTCCAAGCTTCTTAGACATAGACAAAAACCTCCTCCAACCGCCAAGTCAGCCCTTCCTTACAACAAATGATCTTCACAAAATACTCAAAGTGAGAGCTCCTCAGCAACAACTTCAGTTCAGAATTCCCCCCCCCCAGAAGTAGAACTTCGACCCCAACAACAGAATTTTGGTCCTGCAGTAAACACACATTTTTGGCCCCCCAACAACTTCCAAGAAACTCTGCACGTGTGAGAGATAGATAGCCCAGAAACTTCGATTTAGGTCTTCCCAACTACTTCACACTCTTTTTTTGCTTCTCTTGCTTGAAGATCGAACTTGTTTAGTGAATTCTCTCCAAATGAAGTCGAGTTGCTCAATATATAAGCTTCTTGTGAGGTCAAATTGCCCTAACCCGGGCCGACTTGATGAGGGCAGGGCCGACTTGGTCTGGAAGTGACAAATGACCATTTTGACTCAAAAATAAATCCTTTTACATGATACAAAAGCCCAAGAAGGGTCTCATAAAAATGGCAATGACTCTAATGACTCAAGATAAAACCTAGAAGTCGTCAATGGAGGCTTAGACCTAGAAAACATCGACCCAAGCATGAAACCCATGCTTTAATAAGTCATTTTTTGTTAGAGAATCTACGGCAAAATAGTGTTGAGATGATTCTCTGAGACTTGATAACCGTTTTTGAAGTCTTTTTACTTTTTCTTAGTTAGCTTATACTTCTTATTATTAGTGCATATGTGTGTGCTTCATCAAACTGCTACCTAAACAAAATAAGAAGAACACAAAAATTTGGCTCTCTACCAGGGACAAACCCTCTCCACTCTTGAGAGGGAAACCCTTTGTAAGTTTTCTCTTATTGAAGCTTCTTATTTGAACAATTGCCAAACCCTAGACCCTTAACTAATATCTCCTCCAAGCATGAGTCAAATCCTTCCTCTTTCTGCACTGTCACTTCCGGCACATCTTCCAGTACTTCTTTCGCCACTTTGTCTTCCAACACTTTGTCCTCTAGGTTAGGAAACCCTAGAATATTAGGGCTTCTTCTACTTCGCTATAAGGAGGACCTTCTTGCTGATCTTGGCAACCTTGTAGTGTTAGGATATTCCGACACATAGGAAATAGTTAAGATCAACTTGGTCTAGTATAGAGTTAGGTAAAGTGTGTTTCTTTACCGTTGTACATTTTGTAACTTACAATCCGACGGTCACGATATGTAGTGATCCGACGGTTCACTCTCTCCTCGGTATTACCGACACTTGATCCGTGGCTTGACACCCGATTGGTCCATGAGTTCTATTTAAAGCGCATGGAGGGTCATTGTTCGGGTAATCCGTGCATGAGAGAAGCTTATGTAAATTTTCATTCTTTGATTAATAAATTGCCTGTAGTAGCCACGTTGGCGCAGGTCGTGGACTGTTTCCCTCTTTGAGGGTTTTAACCACGTCAAAAATACTGGTGTATTGATCTGTGATCTGGTTGTGAGCGGTGTCCTTTTGGTGTTCTTTCTGAGGAACTTACCCTGTAAATTCCTACATGGTATCAGAGCTATTTGAGGGCCGCGTCCGTTGGTGATCCAAATCTGAAGCCGGTAGAACTGCATGCGGCTGTCGTTTCCTAGATCTGTTGTTTCTGACTGCTTTCGGGCCGAGAGGACTGCTCTGTTGCGTTCGGAGCATCTGTTCCAGTGAGGAACCCCTTTCGTTTCACGCGAAAAGGTTTCCGGTAGCCCTAGCTGCGTCATTTTTCAGATCGGGAGGTATACAGTGTTTTTGCAGTTTACTGTTATTTTCTCTCTGCTTATTTCGGTTTCGGTTTATTTAGCCCTTTTTTTTAACCGGATCTATACCTTTCATTTCTGCGTATGCTCTTTGCCCTGCGACTCTATGCGATCTGGGCAAATCAGAAACAGAAAGGAAGGATTTTTCTCATGCGTATGCTCTTTTCCCTGCACCTTAGTGTGATCTCGGAAAATCAGAAACATTGAGAAAAATATTTAGTTTTTCGGCTAAAGCTAACTTTGAGCCGCAAGATTCATTTTTTTAAAAAATATCTAGTTTTTTGGCTAAAGCTAACTTCGAGCCGCAAGGTTCGTTTTTCTTTGCATATTCGTGTTGGGTTTTGTGTTTTGTGTTTTGTAGGGAAAAAGAGCTTTCTCAAGGCAAGCACGCAAACCAAGGCCCCCCCCCTCTCTCTCTCTCTCTCTCTCAAATTTTTTGTATAGATCAATTGGTTCAAAGCTATTTTAAGAGAGTAGAGGTCTTGGGTTCAAGTCTCCATTTTGTGGGGGCGGATTTTTTCATTCCCGCACATTCGCGCACTTTGCCGGTAACTTCAACAAATTTTTTCAAAAAGCCATAACTTCTTCATCCGGAAGCCTTTTTCAGAGCCGTTTTTTTTAAAACAGCCTAATTTTTCGAGATCTATCCATTGGAACACTTACTTTCAGCATCTTCAGCTTCAGTTTTTTTTAAAAATGGAAAGTCCATGCCAAGTCATTCTTGACAGCACTAACTACTTCCAATGGATAGCCTACATGGAAGATTTACTTAGAAGTAAAGGTCTCTACAGAATAGCCACAGACCAAGAGAAGAAACCAAAAGATGAAGACAAGGCTGCAAAATGGGAAAATAGACAAGATCAAGCACGTGGTTTGATAGGGATGTCTATTTCTCCTGATCTTAGATTCCATATTGCAGAACTTGAGACTCCTCATGAAGCATTGGAAAAAATCGCTAAAGTTTTTGGGATTAAAAATGAAATTAGAGCCCATCAACTTGAAAATGAGTTGCTTACTTTGGATCCTAATAATTTTTCTTGCATTGAAGATTTCTTGTCCAAATTCAAGACCCTTAGATATCTCTTGGAAGGTGTTAAGGTTAAGAAAGAAGATGGTAACCTTATTTATTCCATCCTTACTAAGTTGGGACCAGCCTACTCTGTATTTGTTTCCACTTTCCATTCTACAAGGGAAGCTTTCATTTGTCAAGGAAAAGACTACAAGGCCCCTTCCTTTGACTCCTTTTGTGATTCCTTAATAAGAGAACAAGAAAAACTCTTACACATTGGTCTTCTTAATCTTGGAAACTCTTCCAAGAAAGCGTTAGCCGCCCAGCAGCAACCAAATTCAAAGAATCCTAAGAAGTCATATCCTAAAAAGAATGGTCCTAAACCAAACAAGGGTCCTAAGCAAACTCAGCCTCAAAATGAAAGATCATTTCAGCAAAATGATAAGACCAATAAAAACAAATGGAAGAAGACTGATAGACATTGTAACTTTTGTAATCGAGATGGCCACTTAGAATCTAAATGCTTTAAGAAGATGGAAGCCTTGGAAGCCGCAATGAAGAAACATAACATCCATGTGGAGCATACTTCAACTTCAACTTCCGGAATGGCACTTTCTGCATGTCGTTGTCAATCATCTCAGTCTGGTTATGCATTAAATGTATCTTCTTCTTCTCCTTCTCATGAGTGGCTCATTGATTCTGGAGCCTCTTATCACATGGCCAAAAACCAAGCCATGTTTTCTTCTTTAAATGATTGTAACACCAAAAATATATATGTTGGTGATGATAGATCTCTTAATGTTGTAGGGACTGGAACTGTTCATCTAGACAATGGTCAGTTTAATGATGTATTATGTGTTCCAACCTTATCCTGCAACCTTCTATCTGTATATCAGATAACTCATTCAGGTGAAGGTAAAATTGTTGAATTTTCACCTCATGATGTTGTAATCAAGGATCTAAGAGATCCTAAACAGATTCTAGCTACTGGTATTGCTGATGATTCCACAAGGTTGTATAAGTTTCACAACTTTGGGTCATCAAATCTTCCCTCAGTATTTGTTGCTCATAATGATGAAGTGAGCAAACTTTGGCATGAGCGATTTGGTCACTTAAACTATCGCTCCCTTCAGCATCTATGTAAAGAAAATATGGTGACAGGTCTTCCTATGGTATCTTGCAGAGATGGTGTTTGTTCCGGATGTGTACTCGGAAAACATCATCGGGACAGTTTTGACAAACGTGCCTCTTGGCACGCCTCAGCCCCTTTACAGCTTGTGCACAGTGATTTATGTGGTCCACTTCCTGTTGCTTCATTCTCTGGCTGCAAGTATTTCTTAACTTTCATTGATGATTTCTCCAGACGCACTTGGGTATACTTCTTAAAACTCAAGAGCGAAGTATTTAACACATTTTTGGCCTTCAAAGCCTTTGTTGAAAAACAATCTGGACATCAAATTCTTAAGCTAAGAACTGATAATGGTGGAGAATATGTTAAAAACACATTCATCAACTTTTGCACCGAAAATGGAATTCAAATGCAACATACTGTTCCATACACTCCACAACAAAATGGTGTAGCTGAAAGGAAAAATCGCACCTTAAAGGAAATGGCTAATTGTATGCTGCAATCTAAAGGACTCAGTCTTAGTTTTTGGGCCGAAGCAATTAATTGTGCAAATTATATAATCAATCGCACTCCTACTAAGGTTCTAAAGAATATCACTCCAGAAGAAGCTTGGAGTTCCATTAAACCAGATGTAAGTCACTTTCGTGTTTTTGGAAGTGAAGCATGGGCCCATATTCCAGATGAAAAGCATAAAGCTTTAGAACCTAAGAGTGAGAAATGTACTTTTGTTGGATATTCTGAAGATGTAAAAGGTTATAGACTTATTCCATTTAAGTCCAAAAATGTTATCATTAGAAGAGATGTAAAATTTGATGAAAATAAATCGGCCTGCGAGCCTAGTCCGGCGGATGTGCCACCTCTTCCTATCTCTTCTACTTTTGAAAACATTTCTTCTTCAGATGATGAAAGTGAGGATGATAATCCTCCCCCACCTTCTCAGGATCCTCAACTTCCAAGATGGGTCCGTGCTACTCGGGATGCAGCAGGTGATCTTGCCGGTGATCCTACAGATCAGCGACGTACACGTTCTCAGTTTGAAAGAGCCTCTTCTTTACTGGCTCAAGCTCCAGTAAATCATGATCCTGACACTTTTGCAGAAGCTTCAGGCCATCCACATTGGGAAGCAGCTATGAATGAAGAATATCATTCATTGTTGACAAATGATACATGGGATCTTGTTCCTCTACCAAAGGGACGCAAACTTGTTAGATGTAAATGGGTTTACAGAACCAAGTATGGACCAGATGGGAAAGTTGATAAACATAAAGCTCGTCTTGTTGCTAAGGGTTTTTCACAGGTTGAAGGCATTGACTACACTGAAACCTTCTCCCCTGTTGCCAAAATGAACTCTATCCGCCTTGTTCTTTCCCTTGCTGCCTCTTTAAAATGGGAAGTCCATCAGATGGATGTTAAATCTGCCTTCTTGCATGGGGACTTGCATGAAGAAATCTATATGGAACAACCCATTGGCTTCATCCAAACAGACTCCAGCCTTGTATGTCGACTTAAGAAATCTCTCTATGGTCTCAAGCAAGCTCCTCGGGCTTGGTATGCCAAAATGGATAGCTTTCTTTTAGAATCTGGCTTTTCTAGGTGTTATTCTGACAATACTGTCTACACCAAGAAAGTGGGCAACTCTCTTATCATCCTTGTTCTTTATGTTGATGATCTTATTCTTACTGGTAGTGATCCCAACCTTATCAACCATGTGAAGTCCAGCCTTAAAAAGAAATTTGAAATGACAGACTTAGGACACTTACACTATTTTCTCGGTCTTCAAGTCTTGCAATCCAAGGAGGGTATTTCCCTTTCCCAGTCCAAGTATGCTTGTGATATTCTTCGTCATTTTCACATGGAAGACTGTAAGCCAGCCCCTTCTCCCTTTCAGTCTGGAGTCAAACTTTCAGTCTCTTGTACTTCTCCTGAAGTTGATGCTACCTTATACCGTCAACTTGTAGGAAAACTCTTGTATTTAACCCATACTCGTCCTGATCTTTCCTTTGTTGTTGGCCTTGTTGCTCGTTTTATGCAAAACCCCCGTGAAAGTCATTGGAAAGCAGCCAAAAGAATACTTCGTTATGTTCGAGGTACAGTACAGTTTGGGATTCATTACAGTGCCAAAGCAGCTCCTCTATTAGTTGGTTTCACTGATTCTGATTGGGCTGGTGACCCTGATGATCGGAAGTCTACTGCCGGTTATGTCTTCACTCTTGGTTCAGGACCTATTACATGGGCTTGTAAGAAACAGGCTGCCATTTCTCTTTCGTCAGCAGAAGCAGAGTATCGTGGTGTCGTGGAAGCTAGTAAGGAAGCCTTGTGGCTTCGTCAGATCCTATCAGAGTTTGGCTTTGAGCAGCAACATCCAACCACACTTTGGTGTGATAATCAAAGTGCCATTCAGCTATGCAAAGATCCAGTCCAGCATCAGCGCAGTAAACACATTGAACTACACATGCACTTCATCAGAAAGCTCATTCATGACCATGTTCTTGAAGTGCAATATTGTTCAACAGATGATCAGGTTGCAGACATCTTCACAAAGGCTCTCACAGAGGCGAAGTTCACTAAACTTCGATATATGCTTGGAGTTCAGGAAGTTGTCACTAAGGGGGGATAGGCTCTAGTGCCTCCTTCCTTCTCCTATTGTGTCATATTTGTAAATCCTTCAATCCTATCCCAAGTTGTTCTTAAGGGGGGATGTTAGGATATTCCGACACATAGGAAATAGTTAAGATCAACTTGGTCTAGTATAGAGTTAGGTAAAGTGTGTTTCTTTACCGTTGTACATTTTGTAACTTACAATCCGACGGTCACGATATGTAGTGATCCGACGGTTCACTCTCTCCTCGGTATTACCGACACTTGATCCGTGGCTTGACACCCGATTGGTCCATGAGTTCTATTTAAAGCGCATGGAGGGTCATTGTTCGGGTAATCCGTGCATGAGAGAAGCTTATGTAAATTTTCATTCTTTGATTAATAAATTGCCTGTAGTAGCCACGTTGGCGCAGGCCGTGGACTGTTTCCCTCTTTGAGGGTTTTAACCACGTCAAAAATACTGGTGTATTGATCTGTGATCTGGTTGTGAGCGGTGTCCTTTTGGTGTTCTTTCTGAGGAACTTACCCTGTAAATTCCTACATGTAGACCTTTTCCTACATCCAAATGATGTCCCTCAATATGTTGCCCTTAGACTGTTGTATATCTGCAACTGTACCTCACACGTGGGACTATTCTAGCCCTAGAAACAATCCCTTTCTTTCTCGGCTTCCTTTGTCTGTGAGTGTTTCTCCTTCGCTCTAGAGGGAGGTCTTATAGACCTTAAATTTCACCCCAACCAATCATTATACTTGACCTGAAGTATGACTGTGGTTAGGTTGCAGAGCGGCCTTCTTACTTCGCACGTGTGGCTGTGTTAGCTTCATAAAAGTCTTCCTTCACTTCGTTTGTGAGGCTCTCTTCAACACTAGAGTGGAGGGTCTTTGTAGGCCTAATTACTAGCCCAAACAATGATAAACTTGAGACTGATATATGGCTGTTGTTGTGACCGCAGAGATGGCCCTGTTCTTTGCACGTGTGATTGGTTTTCACCTTAGAGACAGTCCTTTGACTGTGGCTGCAACTTCTCCTTGCTTCACTGCCCTAACAAACCCTTTTTCTCCTCTTTTCTTCGTCTTACTTCATCCTCCTTGCTTGCAGATTTCAGAGATGAGTTGGTGTCTCCAAATGAGTGGACAACCTCTATTTATAGAGGTTTGTCCCTCCTCCTTTAAGCCGACATGACTGTCCCTAAAGCCGACTTGCAGTTTGTGCCAAAATTCAATTTTTCTTCATCATTTTTGTTGCTTGTAGTCATCGTTGCTGCTATGAGAGGCCTTGGAGGTGTTCCCATGACCTTGTATGACATCATACATGATGTAACATGCCCTCAAAGGGTCTCATCATAATTACATTTTGACTTTGACTTTGACTTCAAAATGTACTTGACCTATTTTCAATGAGCAAGAAACTCATTGACAAATAATATCAAAATAAATTCTCTTTTCTTGAATAAGTACAAATATCAAAATTACATATATGAAGACCGAACCTAGTTACATCTTCTTCAACACTCCCTCTTAACTAGGGAGGTATTCATACAACATTACAAGGTGTTTGGCAATTTTCAATCTCGAAGAATTCACATAAGAGAAACCGGATTAGCAATCCATCTCTTATAGCATCATATTCATCAGCATTGTCATAGTGCAAGGCCTTGACTAACAGCTCCATCTCTTTACAAGACCATGAGCCACAATGCTAGCGAGACCAATGATTTAGAGACACCTTCATCATTGTCTCTCGAGGTACATACCCACCTGGGTGTTCTCGAGTATGACCTTCTAGGTGTTGATTTTTGGTAGCATCGGATGTGCTCTAGCTTTGAAATTTGAAAGAGAGGCTAAGGCACATGAGATCTCCAAAACCCAGATATCGTTTTGAGAAATTCCACCCGGATGAGGAGTTGTTAAAATAATTAATATTTTTAATGGGAACCTAAATCTAAAATTAGGAAAATAAAAATATTAATGGGTATTAATAAAGACAAGGGTGATAAGCTTCTAAGAGACGAGGATCAAGTCTGTTTTAATCTTAGTCGTTGATGAGGGACTTAATCTCAGTCGTTGATTCGTCAACGGGAAAAGTATAAGAGAAGACTTGAGGATCATTTGGAGACACACCGGCAGATACTCAATATCTCAAGGAAAATCGATTCTCAAGCAGAGGAGATCGATTTCAGAGGGAGAGTTGCAGGTGGAGGAAGAGGAGGGCATCAGCAACAGGCAGTGACTGAGGAGGAGGTGACACAGGGACGGTGGGAGACAGGGCAGAGAGAGACGCAGTCCAAAGGAGAGACGCAAAGCCTACGCAAGCTGACGCAAAGGGACGCAGATCCACTCAGAGCCACACTAGGCCACGTAGAGTGATGCAGGAGTGATGCAGAAGTGGAAGCAAGGTCCCCAAAGTGTCAGAAGGTCTCAAAGGGAAAGACTCAAGTGTTTTCTTTCAGTGTCTCTGTAAAATCATTCCTTGTAAAAGCAATTGCTGCTAAAGATTCATAAAACCCTCATCTGCTACACTGGTTTTCCCACATTGGGTTTTTCCAGGAACAATTGTCCAAAAATAACTGTGTTGATGTGATTGGTTCTTGTGCATGTATTTTTCTCTAGGTAATTGTGTGATAACTGCAGTAGAATTTATTTTGATATTTACTGAAGGGATCTCGTAAATAACTTATTATGACTAATAAGTAGGTGAAATAAATTAGTTGCTGCAGTAGTAGAATTTCAAGTTAGAAATTTTCACATGGTATCAGAGCAGAGATCCAACAACAAGAGAGGAAAATCGATTATGGGTCAAGAGCATGATGCAGAGGCATCCACTCAAGGGAACTCGCGCAAATTTCCAGAAGAATGCACAAGGGACATAAATTACGATTATTCTATGTTAGCTTCCAGATTGGAAGAAGAATTCGCTTGCTTAGCAAGCTCTGCCTCCTTGGAGGTTTGGTATATAGATAGTAGAGCTTTCTGTCATATGACAGGAATCGAAGAATGTTTTTCAGATTATCAAGAAGAAAGAATGAATTTTCAGATCACCATGGGAAATAAAGAAAAGTGTACTCTAGTAGGAAGAGGTACTATAGTTTTTCAAACCAAAGCAGGAGAGCGGCTTCGAGCAACCAATGTGCTGCATGTGCCAGGATTCGGAATGAACTTACTTTATGTATCTCAACTTCAAAACAAGGGCTATGACGTTTTCTTCTTTAAAGAGAAAGTATATGTCAAACACTCGGGTTGGAAAAAGAAGGCCTAGATTGGAATCAGAAGTAACAGGTTGTACAGGTTGCAACTAGAATCACCAATGGCACTGATAGGCAGTAATGGAGACAAAGATTTGAATGAACTATGGCACAGGAGGATGGGACACTTACACGATGGGGCTCTGAGAATTCTCAAGAAAACAGTATCAGGAGTTCCAGAACTAATTACTGAACGAGATGATGTATGCAAAGGGTGCGCTCTAGGCAAGTATGCCAAAGCAGCGTTTTCCAAATGTAACAATAGGGCTAAGAGTGTGCTAGCATTGATACACTCAGACATCTATGGACTGATGTCCACAAAAGCTCTTAGTGGTGCCAAATACTTCGTCACCTTCATCGATGACCATTCCAGGAAGACTTGGATCTACTTTCTTAAAACCAAGGATGAGGCTTTCGGTCGATTCAAAGAGTTCAAGGCTGTAATGGAGAATCTGACAGGAAAGAAGATAAAAGTGTTGCGTTCAAACAATGGTGGAGAGTATGTTGACAATGACTTCACCGATTTTTGCGCTATGTAAGGCATCAGAAGGGAGTGGACAGCTACCTACAATCCGAAGCAGAATGGAGTAGCAGAAAGGAAAAACAAGACTATTGTGGAAGCAACTATGGCGATGTTGTATGATCAGGATATGCCTAAATTCCTGTGGGCAGAAGCATGGTGCACAGTGGTTTATGTCTAGAACAGAACTCCTCACAGGGCATTGGGAAAAATCACTTCGAAGAAGGTCTTCATCAGGAAGACACCTGAAGTCAGTCATTTCAGGATATTTGGGAGTTTAGCGTATTGTCGTATAGCCGAAGAGAAGAGAAAGAAATTAGATCAAACTGCTGAGAAAGGATATTGTTAAGTTATGGTATGTTCTATGCTTAGTGCAATTTACTTCAATTTCTTCTTATTACCCCAATTTCACTGTTTAGCAATCACATCAACATAAAGTAAAATGCTGATAGAACATAAATAAATCGACAGAAGACAAGCCAAGACAAGAGACACCAGATGTGGTGGCTAGCCAGGGGCAAACCCCAATGTGGGGAAACCCTTTGATCAATTCTTCTATAATCTTCAATAATTCAACAAAGAGAAAGATAGTACAATATCACAAATCTGATATCTTATATCAGCAATAATAAATCAGCGACCAGCAAAGTCAAAGCTAGTCAAACAGCCCCGGATTGACCTCTAGTCAACCTTGAAGAAATCGGTCTTCAACAGCAAACTTTGGCAGCCCAAAACAACCCTCAGTCAACGGTCAAAACAGCGGTCAATAATCAAAAGCCTGCAGTCAACCCTAACCAGTCAACATTGGTCAATGCAGCACCCAAACAGTGTGCGCAACTCAACGCTTGGTCAATGCATCCTTTGATATCCTACACTTGGTCAACGCAACCCTAGAAAAGTCAACGCTACCCAGAAAGTCAATGCTACCCTAGAAAACAGTCAACGCTACCCTAAACAAAATTTTCGTCCTCCCTCTTGCACGTGTGAGAGATATTGCTCCTACGCTGGCCCAATGAGATGAGGAGAGAGAAGATGAGTGTTGAGATGATGTGAAATAACGCCACAAGGTGTCTTCTATTTATATGAATCGTTGAGGTTAAGTTGGGAGTGTGCCACACACTTTTATCTTGTTGGCCGACCTTGACAAATTGTCAAGTATATACAAATAAATTCATATCTCCATAAATACATGTCGGAAACGGATGATTGTTAGATCAATCCTACACCTCTCGACGAGAGGTATCCAAGAAAAATATCAGCTGCCATAAATAAGATGACCCACATGGAGTTTGGCCCTAGTTGCCAATTTTAACACTCCCTCTCAACTAGGGAGAAATCCATCTGTTAATACATCTGACCATCTATACTATCTCTGCCATCAAATGCACTGCCTTGCACTGCTCGGCTTGGCTCTGCTCAAGAAATGATCGAGGATGTATCATACCATCCTCTACTGACCCAAAGTAAGTCCCAGATAAAAGAGAGTGCTCAATAGCGCTCTTACTGCCCCGAAGTCAATTCAAGAGAGTGTGTCATACCACTCTTACTGACCGCAGATCAGTTCCAAGAGAGAGTGAGCTATATCACTCTTACTGACCCAAAGTCAGTTCCAATTGATCCCATATCAATGTCAGTCATCCTAGCATAGGGAGTATGGCAGATACACGATGTTTCCATCAGTACTACTATGGTCCCTATCCTCATTTCCCTACTCAGTGGCCAAATGAGAGGTACTTTCCATGAGTCCCAGACTACATTGGTAGGATGCTTCGGTAGGAGAACCACTCATCCTGCCCACAAGTCGCCATGGGATATTTTAGGGGAAGGTTGAACCATTCACCCTGTACACAGCGCACCACTAGGGAAGGGTGAGTCGCCCTAGGGTCGCTTGTCGCTCCAAGAAGTACCCCAAGCCCCCCGAAACTCAATGCATGCATCATACAGGACCCTCATAAGAGGGTCTCTCAACAACTCCAAGTCGTTCTCGGAAATTCAAGAACTTGACCTTTCCCAGGCTTCGTCAGAATGTCAACGACCTGCTCATCTATACCAATATGATGGAGCCTTATTGCTCCTTGCTGTACCATATCCCAAATAAAGTGGTACCAGATATCGATATGTTTGGAGCGATCATGAAATACGGGATTCTCGGATAACTGAATCCCACTTTGGTTGTCACAAAGGATCACGGTAGTATCCAATGTATGTCCACACAGCTCACTGAAGAGCTTCCGCAACCAGACAACCTCACAAGAGGCCATACTCGCAACAATATACTCTGCCTCAGCGATGGTCAAAGCCACCAACTTCTGCTTCCTGCTCATCCAGGATATCGAGGCAGAACCCAAAGAAAAATAGCTCCCGGAAGTGCTCTTTCGGTCCACCATACTGCCTGCCCAATCAACATCGGTATATCCATGTAGCCTCACATCTCCGACAGTGTATCTCAACCCATGAGTGATTGTGCCCCGAAGATATCTCAAAAGATTCTTGGCACCAATCCAATGTGAGTGGTGAGGCTTAACCATATGTTGGCTCAACGTGTTGACTGCAAAACATATATCCAGATGGGAGTTCACCAAGAACATCAATGCTCCTATGAGTTGACGATACTCAGTAGCATTTCCCAAAGCAGATCCAGCAGCACTACTGCATAACTTCTTGAAGTTAAGCTCCATCGGGGTAGTCATGGGCTTGCAGTCCACCATACCGAATCTCTCCAATATCTTCACCTCATATTTTCCTTGAGATTGGAAAATCTCCCCTGGTTTTTGCCAGACTTCCATCCCTAGGAAATAGTGCATCAGTCTTAGGTCCTTCATCTCAAATTAGGAAGCCAACTCCCTCTTACATTTGTGAATGAGAGGGTCTGCACCTGTCAGAAAGAGGTTGTCAACATATAGCACCAGTATGAGAGGCTTATCATCTTCAACCTTAAAGTAAAAGTTTGGATCGGATTCACTCTTAGTGAAACCCAGCTTCATCAAGTAGTTATCGATCCTCTCATACCAAGCTCGTGGTGCTTACTTCAGCCCATAGAGGGATTTCTTCAACCTGCATACGTGAGATTCCCGATTATGAATCTCAAACCCCTCGGGTTGTTCCACATCGACTTCCGCTTTAATCGAACCATGCAAGAACGCAGTCTTGACATCCATCTGATATAGGTTCCATTCTTGCGAAGCAGCAAGGGCTATGATCGAGCGGATGGTGGTGTATCGGGCAACAGGTGCAAGTATCTCGTCATAATCTATACCTTCCTTTTGAGAGAAGCCACGAGTGAAAAAACGAGCCTTATACTTTTCAGCACTTCCATCACCTCCATGCTTTATTTTGTAAAGCCACTTCGAGGTGACAACTATTTTGTCCTGGGATCTGGAAACCACATCCCAGACATCGTTCTTCATGATGGACTCGTATTCCTCATTCATAGCATCCTTCCATACTTGATGCTTCACGGCTTCTTCGAACGATGAAGGCTCATTTTGAATGATCGTGCTCATAATGGTCAAATATCCCTGATACCTGGTCGGCTTCTTAATTTCACGGAAAGTCCCTCTGGGTGCAATGTGTCCTTTGGCATCAAGTGTCCCCCTAAGCCATGAGGGCCTCTTCCTAGAAGAGGAAGGCTCTTGCCGAGGGGGACCAATAGGATCCATAGGTTCTTCCACTTCGGGCATCATCTCATCTTCCTTTTCATTTGACTTCCTGGTGTCAGCTTCTTTAGTTTTCCTTAATATAGGAAGATTGTCAACCTCGCTAAGAACCATATCTTCGTCAAAGGTGACACCATGACTATCTTGACTTCCCTTTGACCAGCCACATAGGTTCTATAGCCCTTAGAATTTCGCTATAGCCCACGAAGATTCCCTTCTTTCCAGATGCACCCAATTTATTCCTTTTCTCTTTCGGCACATGAAAATATATAGGACTTCCGAAAATTCTAAAATGAGAGACATCAGGTTTCTTACCAGTGAACATCTCTTCGGGAGTCTTGGAACCCAATGCTTGATGAGGGCATCGCTTTTGAACATATATGGTGGTATTCGCAGCTTCGACCTATAGAAACTTTGAAAGCCTTTGATCATGGAGCATATCACAAATAGCGTCCACAATCGTACAATTATTCCTTTCCGCCACACCATTCTGCTCATGAGTGTATGGTGTTGTGGTCTCCCTCTTAATGCCAGCCTCTTTGCAAAAGTCATGGAACTCATTCGATTCATACTCGGCCCCATTATCAATCCTTAAGATCTTGATCTTCTTCTCGGTTTGATTTTCGATCAAGACTTTGAAGTGACAGAACCAGGAGAACACTTCATCCTTCTTTTTCAAGAAGTATATCCATGTCTTGCGAGAATAGTCATCTGTAAAAGTGAGATAATGTAAATAACCTCCTAAAGAGTTCATGGGCATCATACCAGATATGTCGGAGTGAACCAACTGCAAAATATCGAAGGTCTTGCTATGGCTTGAGGGGAATGGTCCCCTTTGGAGCTTTCCTTCGGCACATCCCAGACATACACCTTCATGTTCTATTTTGAACTCGGGCATCCCTGTCACCATTTGTATCACATCGAGTAGAGCCTTATAATGAAGGTGGGCAAACCTAAGGTACCATAGTTCGGACTGAAGAGATGTGTCACAAGACATGACTCCCAATGACATGACTCCCAACGGACTTCCTCCAACTTGATATAGAGATTCAACTCGAAACCCAAGAGTGAAAACATATTTAAAATTCTTTTTCCATACACGTACCTTGCCATCGATGAAGGCCACCTTGTAGCCTTTGTCTTCCATTGCCGAAATGGACAGCAGGTTCTTCCTAAGATCAAGTACATATAGGACTTCTTGCAAATGAATTGTGTTACCTTGATTTAATTGAAGAGTATCATTCCCTACACCCTTCATGGGATAGATGGAGTTGTCTCCAAGAATAATCTCCAGGTTGGTCTCCTTCTCTATCAGATTAGAGAGAGCTTCCTTGTAACCAGTGAAATGCCTTGAGGCACCACTATCAATAAGCCAATTGCCCAACAAGTCCGGAGGAGAAGTAGTAGAGAGGGTTGATATCAAATAATATTCATCTTGCTTATTTTTAACAACATTAGATTCATACCTAGAGTTTCTTACCTTCTCGGAGGGTTGACCACTTCCTTGATTTCCGGCATTCCTCTTTCCTTTGCCATTGAACCTGCCATTCCTTTGATTGTGGTTGGAATTGAGCCGAGAGTGATTTTGATAATCATCATGAGATGTATCCTTTCTATTAGGACACTCCCTCGCATAGTGGCCAAATTTGTTGCAAACAAAACATCTTCCCTTCCTTCCACCTTTCGATCTGGCCTTTTCTTTGGATTTAGACCCGGAATTATTTCTCCTTTTAGCATGAGAGGAGAAAGCAGTGGGGTTGCCTCTAAATGAAGGCATTTCCTGCTCTTCCATCCTTGTCTCTTCCTGAATGCATCTCAACATCAATTCCTCAAATCCCGGAATTACATTATTGTTGAGAAGAGTGGTTTTAAATACATACCATTCATATGGGAGCCCTCCAAGAGTTGTGATAGTCAGTTCCCTGTCAAGAATGACTTCCCCAATCGATAGGAGATCATTCTTGATCTCGGTGATCCTTAAGAAGTAGGATTGCATATCCTCATCTTTGCCCTTCTTAATTTCCTTCAGCTTATTTTTGAGGAACAAAACTTGATTTGCATCACTAACTTTAAACAAGCTTACCAGTCTATCGTAGATCTCCTTGGAGATGTTCAGGTCGGAAACATAGGGCACCAGGCACTTGTCGATAGAGTCCCGGATGATCTTCTTTGCTTTGACTTCACCCTTAGTCCACTTGTTCCTTGTAGCAACCAGTGCATTTGATGGAGGCTCTATAATTCTGCCTCTCACATAGTCCAACACTTCCTGCTCTTCCAATGTCAGTTCGAGAGACATCTTCCATCAGTGATAGTCAGACTTCTCACGGAGCTTGTCTTCGGCAGGTAAGTGTGATGAGGAACCCATGAAGTCTTAAGACTTTTTACAACAGTCTTCGGTGATTACTCTTGCTCTTGCTCTTGCCTGGGCTTCGTCTTCACCTCAGCTCCGATACCGTGTTAAGTTATGGTATGTTCTATGCTTAGTGCAATTTACTTCAATTTCTTCTTATTGGACCAATTTCACAGTTAAGCAATCACATTCACATAAAGTAAAATGTTGATAGAACATAAATAAATCAACAAAAGACAAGCTAAGACAGGAGACACCAGCTGTGGTGGCTAGCCAGGGGCAAACCCCAATGTGGGGAAATCCTTTGATCAATTCTTCTATAATCTTCAATAATTCAACAGAGAGAGAGAGATAATACAATATCACAAATCTGATATTTTATATCAGCAACCAGCAAAGTTAAAGCTAGTCAAACAACCCCAGATTGACCTTTAGTCAACCTTGAAGAACTCGGTCTTCAACAGCAAACTTCGGCAACCCAAAACAATGCTCAGTTAACAGTGAAAACAACATTCAATTATTAGCAGCCTGCGGTCAGCCCTAACCAATCAACGCTAGTCAACAATTCGGTCAACGTTGGTCAATGAAACACCCAAACAGCATGTGCAGGTCAACGCTTGGTCAACGCATCCTTTAACAACCCTGCACTTGGTCAACGCATCCCTAGAAAAGTCAACGCTGCCCTAAACAGAATTTTCGTCCTTCCTCTTGCACGTGTGAGAGAAACTGCTCCTACACTGGCCCAATGAGATGAGAAGAGAGAAGATGAGTGTTGAGATGATGTGAAATAATGCCCCAAGGTGTCTTCTATTTATATGAATCGTTGAGGTAAAGCTAGGGGTGTGCCACACACTTTATCTTGTTGGCTAACCTTGACAAATTCTCAAGTATATACAAATAAATTCATATCTTCATAAATACATGTCGGAATCGGATGATTGTTAGATCAATCCTACACCAATCGACGAGAGAAATCCAAGAAAAATATCAGCAGCCATAAATAAGATGACCCACATGGAGTTTCACCCTAGTTTCCAATTTTAACAGATATCTTGTGGGATATAGCGAGAATGCTAAGGCATATAGAGTCTATCTTCCAGGGAGTAGGAAGGTAGCAGTGCGGCGGGATGTAAAGTTCATGGAGGATAGAGCTTTCAAGAAATCCTGAGAAATGCCTTCCGAGGAGCAGTCGAAAGATGAGCCATTGATCAAACCACTTCAACCAGGAGAAACTAGTGCCAGAAATTCCCCTGAAGACAAAGCTTCAGAACAGGGGCAATCTCAAGAAGAGGAAGAACTGATAGATGCGCCTACTACCAGTGGAAGAACGAGCCGGGAACTTCGACAGATTCTACGAGATGCAGAAGATTTCATTGGTGCACCTAGGAATAGTAAAAGGGAGCGAAGGCAACCAGACAGATACCAAGCCTTAGTAGCTCACGTTGGGGAACCTTCTAGTTTTCAAGAGGCCATTCAACATCAAGTATGGGTGGATGCTATGGTGGAGGAATACAGCTCTATAATGGTCAATGATGTCTAGAAATTGGAACCTAGGCCTCAGGACAGATCAGTGTTAGGTTCGTAATGGATCTACAAGGTCAAATATGTTGCAAACGATAGTGTGGAGAAATACAAAGCCAGGTTTGTGGCTAAGGGATATGCTCAGAAGGAAGGGATAAACTACGAAGAAACCTTCGCCCTAGTAGCCAGATATACTTCTATTGGAACCGTGATATCTCTTGCCGCACAGATGGGGTGGGATATTCATCAGATGGATGTCAAGATGGCATTCTTAAACAGGGTAATAGAAGAGGAAGTATACATTGAACAGCCAGAAGGTTTTGAGACACATGAGAAGAAATCTCATGTATGCAGATTAAAGAAAGCCTTGTATGGGGTTAAACAGGCACCTAGGGCATGGTACAGTGGAATTGATGGCTACTTGCAGAAGATGGGGTTCGTCAAGAGTGACGCAAAACCTAATCTCTATTATCTGGTCGTAAAGAATGAGCCTATAATCCTAGTGTTATATGTGGATGATCTCTTCTTGACAGGATCATCTAGGTTCATGAAAGACTAGAAATACAACCTAGCCACAGAATTCGACATGAAGGATTTGGGACAGATGCATGATTTCCTGGGGTTGGAAGTTTGGCAGTAGAAGGGTGAGAGGTGCTACAGAAATCTTGAAGAGATTCAGGATGCAGGAATGTAGACCTATGGCTACTCCAATTATCACCAACTGGAAAAAAATTAATGCATCAGAAGATAAAGACATTGATCCCACCTTGTACAGGCAGCTTATAGGGTCCCTAATGTATCTAGTCAATACCAGGCTAGACATTTGTTACATTGTCAACACCCTTAGTCAGTTCATGGTGGAACCTAAGAGGGCGACTGGGCAATAGCCAAACATGTTCTCAGGTATATACAAGGAACAATCGAGCATGGGCTATTGTACACCAGGGGCAATGACATCAGGCTGAATGGGTTCACTTAGTAGATCGGAAAAGTACAACTGGGTACTGCTTCAACATTGGATTAGGAATGACCTCCTGGTGCAGTAGGAAACATAAATTTGTGGCTCTGAGCTCAGCGGATGCAGAATATATGGCAGCTAGCACAACTTCATGTGAAGCCATATGGCTTCGGAAATTGCTTGTGAATCTATTCAGGAGAGTAGCATCAAGCTCTCTGAGAATCCAATATTTCATGATCGTTCTAAGCACATTGATATCAGGTGACACTTTGTCAGAGACTGTGTCCAATGAGGGGCAGTACAGTTGAGATACACTCCTACAGGAGAACAGGTGGCAAACATCCTCACCAAGGCTATAGGAAGAACAAAGTTTTTTTATTTCAGGGAGAAGATGGGGATGGTAAAGAATCCATTTCAGTTGCAAAAATGGATGAGTATCAGGAATCGCAGTGCAGTAGATAACAGTGGCAATGCTATGGGCAACATGATGCAGTATGTTGAAAGGGAGCTGCAATACAGGTCCAATAGTGGCAGTGGCAGTGGCAGTGGCAGTGTCATGGGCAGCAATACAGGAAGCAGCATTGCAAGGGATGTGAGGCAGCAAGCCAAGCATCAACACAGGTACCGATGCGGAAGATCAGTGTGATGTTTCTCTAGTGAAACATTGCTAGAGCACATTCCTTGCTAAGAGGAAGTGTTGATTTTTGGTAGTATCAAATGTGCTCTAGCCTTGAAATTTGAAGGAGAGGCTAGGGCACATGAGATCTCCAAGACCCAAAAGTCGTTTTGAGAAATTCCACGCGGATGAGGAGTTATTAAAATAATTAATATTTTTAATGCGTTCCTAAGTCTAAACTTAGGAAAATAAAAATATTAATGGGTATTAATAAAGATAAAGGTGAGAAGCTTCTAAGAGACGAGGATCAAATCTGTTTTAATCTTAGCTGTTGGTTAGGGAATTAATCTCGGTCGTTGATTCGTCAACAGGAAAAGTATAAGAGAAGACTTGAGGATCATTTGGAGTCACACCAGCAGATACTCAGTATCTCAAGGAAAATCGATTCTCAAGCAGAGGAGATTGATTTATGAGGGAGAGTTGCAGGGTGGAAGAAGAGGAAGGCATCAGCAACAGGCAGTGACTGAGGAGGAGGTGACACAAGGATAGTGGAAGACAGCGCAAAGAGAGACGCAGTCTAGAGGAGAGATGCAAAGCCTACGCAGGCTGACATAGAGGGACCAGAACCACTCAGAGCCACGTTGGGCCACGCAGAGTGACGCAGAAGTGACTCAAAAGTGGGTGCAAGGTCCCCAAAGTGTTAGAAGGTCTCAAAGAGAAAGTCTCGGGTGTTTTCTTTCAGTTTCTCTGTAAAATCATTCCTCGTAAAAGCAATTGTTGTTGAAGATTAATAAAGCCCTCATTTTTTGCACCAGTTTTCCCACATTGGGTTTTTCCGAGTACAATTGTCCAAAAATAATTGTGTTGACGTGATTGGTTCTTATGCATGTATTTTTCTATGGGTAATTGTGTGATAACTGCAGTAGAATTTATTTTAATATTTGTTGAAGGGATTTCGTAAATAACTTCTTGTGAATAATAAGTAGGTAAAATAAATCAGTTGTTTCTGTAGTAGAATTTCAGTTTAAAAATTTTCACACTAGGACTATTCTTATCTTGGGTTCCCAACCCCCAAAGAATATCGGTCCTCTTGCCTACTCTTGTCTTGGATGCCCTACACATCCTCAAAGAGTATCGGATGCCAGATGATTACCTAATCCTCCCATTCTTTCTTCCAAGTGAAGACAAGAATGTTGTGTCCATCTTGCGTCTACATTTCCATTCATGGCCTTCATCTAGACTTGGTTGTTAGTCCTTCATGGCTCATGACATGGAAAACACAATAGTCACTCCTTTGTAATCAAAGGTGATTCAAAACTCCCTCTTGATCAGTGACTTGTCAGAGCTCCCTCTTAACTGGGGACTCTTTCCTTCATCAGCAGCTTCTTCTTCATGGGTCCTTCAATTGCATGATCTCCTTCCTTTCTTGATGTCATGAAGTCTTCGATCGAACTTCTTCTCAGTAGGGCACCATCCATCCATCACTTTTCTTCTTGGTTAGTCATGTCATTGCTTCATGGAAAGTGACTATCAAGTTCTTCTAGTCATCTTGGCTACTCCTTTGTCATCTTGTCCATGCTTCGGAAGACTCTCCTCATGGATGGTCCATCATACTTGCTAGGTTATATGATTTGACCTGGTAGCCCATCATGACTTCATCCTGATATTGCTTCAACATTGATTTTCCTTTTATTGGATGCCTTCTTCATCTTGACATCTTCATAGAGTAGAATCAGTTATCTGCACCTTTTATATCTCTAAGGCATTCATAGGTATCAAGGGTCCTTTCTTCCTTCATCAGAGTTATCATGCCTTCTTTCGGGAGATATCTTTCAAGGCATTTTGTCAGATAGTGATTCTCAGTGATCATGGTGTTCTTCACATGCTTGATCTCTTTCTTCATTTTCTTCTTCTCAGATAGATCGGTCAACCACCTAATGCTTCTTGTGGAAGCATTCCTTCATCCCTTACTTTCTAGACTTATCAGTGTTTCTTCTTGCTTCTTAGTCAACAATCTTATGCTCCTTATGTGAGCATGTTCTTTTGTTGACCTTCATTGCATCATGGTACATGCCTTCGATCATGTTCTTGGTGAAAGAGATCCTTTCATGCTTGCATCATGTTATAGAACTATACGCATGACTCAATAATATACAAATGATGACATGACTTAAAACTTTGATGCATGCATACCTCATCTTGATCCTCCTTGATCATTCTTTGGTGTAGCCCTTCTTGCTTCATCTTAGCCTACCTGCATATCATCCATTTTCTTGAATCCCATGGGTGGGATTCCTAATGAGACATTTGCCTTTTTTCACTAACCTTCTCTTGAAGATTCTATCATAGGATCTTAAAGATCCTCGCCTTGCAAATGTTTCCTACCTTTGATGATTTAGGTCTTCTAAGATTCTTATCATGATCAAGTTTCCTTCCATCATATATGAGGTCCTATTCTAGGTATGCTCCTTCTACATGAATATCTTTGAGCTATATTTTCCATGCTCCCATATTCTAGAAGATATTCCTACTATGCAATTTTGTTCTTCTCATAAATGCTACATCTACATGAGTGTCTAGAACTCCATGTACATCATACTGCTAGATCCTAGAGGGTGATTCTAGCCATGCAATTTAGTTTATTCCTGCATGCTCCTATTCTACTCAAAACTTTGAAAGAAGTATAAAAGGGAAGAGTTTGACCTAGTCATTGTAGAGATCCAGAGGATCTTCCTTCTTTTGCAGTGTCCATATTCTTGGACAATTCCTTTTGTAGTGTCCATATTCTTGGCATCCAAAACATTGGATCTTGGACATGTCTTTGTTGTTTGTTCTTCGTGGACCAAACTTGCCAAAGTAGCAAATGCTTGCTCCTTTGATCCCACATCTTCTTTCGCCCTAAGTCTAGTCTCCTATGTTCTGCATAGAGGCCACATATCACTAAGAGTGTTTGCTTCCTTCTTGGCATAAATGCTTGATGTGAAGTTTCCCCACTCCTCAAGTAGAGCATTGAGTACAACGGTTGTCATCTCTCTGTTAGACATGACTTCCCCAAGCTCTTGAAGTTGATCTCTCATCTCAAAGATTTTCATGAAGTAGGGAGCTATCCCTTCCTTTGTTATCTTCATCTTGTATAATTCATTCCTAGAGGATAATACTTCTCAGGTGGTGGATACCGCGAATAGCTCTACTAGCTTATCATAAATTTCTTTTGATGTCTCAAACTTGGAGACATAGGGAATGAGAGAATCCTTGATTGATTCTATCATAATCCTTTGAGCTCTTATCTCGTCCTTATTGTACTTGGCTAAGGCTTGAGTTTGTTCCTTAGTAGGGACAATGATTTTCCCCTTGACATATTCTAGGAGCTCATTCTCCTTGAGAAGTAGATCAGTTCTCTTCTTCCATGCAAGGAAGTTATTGGTGCCTACCAATTTACTGCTTTCCTTGCAAAAATATATTGATGTATTTTCAGAAAGGGACATGCACGCACTTGATAGATTTTGAGATTTGATGGATTTGCTTCCTCCTTGAAAGCTTGATGGCTTGTCTTCCCTGGATCTTGATGTCCTTCAAGTTGTCATCTCCAAGTGGATTTGCTTGCTGATGAGGTGTGCTTGAAGACTTGTAGCTTGATGTAGATCTGCTCTTCTTTGTAGGTGCCTTTATATAAGGCTCTCCTTCTAGTTTTGTAGCCCTCCTTGATGAATCATGGATTGTAGACCCTTCTTGTCCTTGAAGTGGTTGAGACTTCTAGGCTTGATGCTTCAATTTTGTAGATGCTTGAGTGTTCTTGAGTTACCCTTTCCTTGATGTGTCACCTATGCTTTGATAACATGTTAGAGAATCTAGGGCAAAGTAGTGTTGAGATGATTCTCTGAGACTTGATAACAATTTGTGAAGTCTTTTTACTTTTTCTTAGTTAGCCTATACTTCTTCTTATTATTAGTGCATATGTGTGTGTGTCATCAAACTGATACCAAAACAAAATAACAAGAACAGCCTATACTTCTTCTTATTATTAGTGCATATGTGTGTGTGTCATCAAACTGCTACCAAGACAAAATAACAAGAACACAAAAATTTGGCTCTCTGCCATGGACAAACCCTCTCCACTCTTGAGAAGGAAACCCTTTGTCAGTTTTCTCTTATTGAAGCTTCTTATTTGAACAACTGCCAAACCCTAGACCCTTGACTAAGATCTCCTCCAAGCATGAGTCAAATCCTTCCTCTTTCTGCACTGTCACTTCCGACACATCTCCTGGTACTTCTTCCGACACTTTGTCCTCTAGATTAGGAAACCCTAGAATATTAGGGCTTCTTCTATTTCACTATAAGGACAACCTTCTTGTTGATCTTGGGGACCTTGTAGACCTTTTCGTACATCCAAATGATGTCCCTCAATATGCTTCCTTTAGACCGTTGTCAATCTGCAACTGTACCTCGCACGTGTCACTATTTTAGCCCTAGAAACAGTCCCTTTCTTTCTCAGCTTCCTTTGTTTGTGACTGTTTCTCCTTCGCTCTAGAGGGAGGTCTTATAGACCTTAAATTTCACCCCAACCAATGATTATACTTGAACTGAAGTATGATTGCAGTTAGCGCTACAGAGTGGCCTTCTTACTTCACACGTGTGGCAGTGTTAGCTTCAGAAAAATCTTCCTTCACTTCGTTTGTGAGGCTCTCTTCAACGCTAGAGTCGAGGGTCTTTGTAGGCCTAATTACTAGCCCAAACAATGATAAACTTGAGAATGATATGGCTATTGTGACTAGTTTTAACCTTAGAGACAGTCCTTTGACTGTGGCTGCAACTTCTCCTTGCTTCGCTGCCCTAACAGACCCTTTTTCTCGTCATTTCTGCATCTTACTTCGTCCTCCTTGCTTGCGGATTTCAGAGATGAGTTGGTTTCTCCAAATGAGGAGTGGACAACCTCTATTTATAGAGGTCTGTCACTCCTCTTTGAAGCCGAAATGACTGTCCCTAAAGCCAACTTGCAGTTTGTGCCAAAATTCAACTTTTCTTCATCATTTTCGCTGCTCATAGTCTTCGTTGCTGCTAGGAGAGTCTTTGACTTGCCTTGGAGGTGTTCCCATGATCTTGTATTACATCATACATGATGTAACATGCCCTCAAAGGTGTTAAAATTTGGGTACCAGAGGACAAGTGGTTCCCTAAGGCTTTGATTGTTGCCCTAGAGAAAAGTGTCCAAATTTATTTGTACCTTTTTTCCTAAAGTGACTTCATAAGTGGTAAAGTCAATTTAATTTACAAGTGACTTTATAAGTGGTAAAGTTACATTCTAATTTAAACGTGACTTTATTAAAGTCAATGAAGAATTAGAAAGTGAAAAAGTGACTATGGAAATAAAAGGCTAAGTGGGTCTTTATTTAAGTGGGTGAGTTAAAAAATAGAAAGTGAAAATTAAATGAACAATTATTCTCATCCCTAGATCTAAATGAATCTCAGCCATTAGATCTTAGGGTAACCCAAAAGGTCATTTAGAGAGTAAAAGGAGAAGAGAAAAAGATCAATTCATTCTTTCATAAGCATTTGAGAGAAAGGGAAGAGAGAGCAAGGAGAAAATTTATGAGCAGTGAGGAAGTGAAGAAGAGCAGCGAGAAGACATTTCAGCGAATCTGGGCAGCTGCATTTATTAACACACATCCCAAGAAAAAACCGTATAGCAGGAGAAAGGCACAGAAATCAAGGAAGAGGGACAGTAGCAAGGACACGAATTTCGAGGCTATCACACTACTGAAATTTGTATAGTCTGTACAAGTAGTTCTGGGCACATTTTTCGAGGCAGACCATACAACATTTAATGTTGTTTTATTGCTGGAAAATTTCTATTTTAGCTGTTTGCTGATTAGCATGATTTTCGAGGTGGAGTTCAAGCACGAAAATTGAGATAAGTTGTAATTTGTGGTCGCTTGAATTTTTACTGTGTATTTCAGTTTCTCTATAAAAGCATTTTCAGAAATAAAGAAGATCTCTCAAACTGGTTTTCCCCAAGAGTTGTAGGGGATTTCCCAAGGTCACATTAACCCAAAATCACTGTGTTGTTTTTTATGTGGGGCTGTCATAATTTTGTTGTGTTTTATTTCTGCAATTTCAGCAGTTGTGAAATCTATAAATCTGTGTTTTCAAAAAATATTGTCATTTCCATATTTTAGAATTTTTATCATGCTTGGATTTAAAATTAATGCATGGTGTGATAAGGAAAACTGATAACCGAAGTGGGGGTTGAAATTTCTTCATGGTATCAGAGCTTGGTTGGCTGAAAAGTGCAATTGGGGCAAAGTGAAAATTACAGCGAGCCGATTTTTACACAAAAAACAGAAACCTTTACCACAGATTTGAAAATTTCAGTTCGGTAGGGCAGTGAGACATGTCTTTGGGTTTGAGAGTTGAAGACACGTTGGATGGGCAGAACAACTACAGTGCATGGAAGGAGAGAATTCAGAGCATCTTTGAGGAAGCAAAAGTCTAGGGCATTATGGTAAATACCACACAGAACCCAGTAGCAGTACTTGCTGACCCTGTACAATGGGTAGAGTTTAATAAAAAGAATGCTAAGGCAAAAAGATTGATTCTAGAAAGAATCAAAGATCATGTCATTCCTCATGTGAGATAAAAGACTTATGCACATGAAATGTGGACAGCCTTGACCAATCTTTACCAAAGCTCAAATGAAAACAGAAAAATGGTCCTAAAGGAGAAACTGAAGGCCATTAAAATGGCTAAGACTGACAGTGCTATAGCATACCTCACAAATATCACTTAAGTGAGAGATGGGTTGGCAGCCGCGGGTGAAATCATTGCACCCACTGAGTTCGTGAGGATTGATTTGAATGGTCTTCCCAAGACTTGGGAGAATTTTGTGGATGGCATTGTTGCACGGGAAAATCTTCCCGATTGGGAGAGGTTGTGGGATGGTTGCATTCATAATGAGATCAGAAAGAACCATCTTGGGGCAGCCAAACAGGTGTAGGAGGATGACAATGTGGCATTGTTAGCAAGAGGCAAGAAGGGCAGAGCAAAGAAGCAAGATTCCAACAGTGGAGGCAAAGGCAAAAGTAAAGGCAAGCAACAAAACAAGGAGAAGAACTGTTCCAAAGTCAAATGTTGGAATTGTCAAAAGTTGGGACATTATGTTGTTGTGTGTCCAGAGAAGAAGAACAAGAAAGGGAAAAACAAACCCATGGCAGCTTCTGCAAAGATAAAGAGCTTTGAGCGGGAGTTTGGGTTCATAGCTTGTGAGGCCACTAGTGCAGGATCACCTGCCATATAGGTTCAGAGGGAGTGTGCATTCCCTGCTACTAGTAGAGCTTCTAGCATTTGGTATGTTGATAGTGGCGCTTCCTGCCACATGATAGGAGTCAGAGAGTACTTCTCAGAGCTTTTAGAGGGTGATACTGATATGGAGGTAGTACTTGGTGATGACAGCATTGTCAGAGCAGTCAGTGTGGGGACATTGACATTTGATAGGGGATTCAAACCTCCCTTGAAAGTGTCATATGTTCTATATGTGCCTGGAATGAAGAAGAACCTGATATATGTCTCAGCGCTTAAGGACAAAGGCTATGACGTGTTGTTCAGGAGAGGACAGGTGCTTATATATCCTAGGGGAACTCCAGCTTCTTCAGCTAGAGAGATTGGTGTGCGCTATGCCAAGGTGTACAAGTTATCATTCCAACCCTTGATGGCATTGAGTAGCAGCACCCAAGACAAGACTGACAGCAGATCTAGCAGTTTAGAGTTGTGTGAGATTTGGCACCACAGGATGGGGCACATGTATCATGGGGCCTTGAGTACATTGCGGGAGATCACCACTAGTGTGCTAGATTTCAGTTCTGATCACCTTGATGTATGGAGAGGATGTGCTATGGGGAAGTTTGCCAGATCTCCCTTTCCCAACAGTGACAGCAGAGCGACCGGGATCCTTGACTTGATTCATACCGATATGAGTGGTCGGATGGCTCATGTACCCTTGAGTGGCTATGAGTACTATGTTTTATTCATTGATGACTACTCCAGGGAGACCTAGATTTATTTCTTGAAGACCAAGAGTGAGGTCTTCAAGTGGTTTCAAGAGTTTAAAGCTCTTGTGGAGACCCAGACAGGTAGGAAGATCAACATTCTCAGGTCGGACAATGGAGGGAAGTTAACCCTTGGTGAGCTTGTTGATTTTTGTGCTGAGGCAGGCATTAGGAGGGAGTTCACAGTTCCTTACAACCCCCAGCAGAATGGGGTTACAGAGAGGAAGAACAGATCCATTGTAGGGCCTGCCAAAGCCATGCTTCATGATCAGGGGTTACCTTTATTTTTGTGGGTAGAGGCCTGCAACACTGTTGTGTACTTACAAAACAGGAGTCCACATGGTGCCTTGGGGAATGTGACTCCGGAAGAAGCTTGATGTTGGGCACTTTTGTATCTTTGGGTGCCTTACATATTCCTATGTCCCCAAGGAGAACAAGATCAGGCTAAAGCCCACTGCAGACAAGGGCATCTTTGTGGGTTATAGCAAGACCTCGAAAGCTTATCGGATTTATATTCCTACGCAGAGGAAAGTGGTTGTCAAGTGGGATGTGAAGTTTGAGGAGGAGAGCACTTTCAGGAGTTCACGGGAGTTAGAGTATCCAGAGTCACCAAACCCTCAAGAGCAACTGAGTCAATCACAGGGATCCAGTGGTCAGGGATCAGGAGGTACATCGATTACAGTGTCATGCCCATCAGTGAGCAGTGGCTCTCATAGCCAGGTGGGTGGTTCTTCGAGTAGCATGCAAGGCAGAGCCAGGTGGGTGGTTCTTCGAGTAGCATGCAGGGCAGTCCACAGAGCAATTCACAGGGTAGTCCACCAATGGACAGTTCGCACGGTACTTCAGCATCTATAGGCACAGATTCAGGCATGAGGTCAGTTGGCAAGCCTTCAAGAGTTCAGGCTTCTGATGATGATGAGGATTCTTTCACTCCAGTGGTGGAATTAAGCTCAGGGAAGAGGAAGCCCAAGTGTCTTCAAGATACCTTGCTCGAGGCCACATCAGTTGTTGGGCCAAAGAGACAGGTTAGAGAGAGTAAACCACCTGAGCAGTTTTGTAGTTATATGGCATTGGTAACAAGAATTGTTGACTCCGAGCCTTCTAGTTATGAGGAGGCAGCTAACCAACAGCTTTGGAGAGAGGCCATGATGGAGGAGTATTCTTTTATTATGAAGAACGATGTTTGGGAGGTAGTGCCGAGACCTAAAGGTAAATCAATTTTTACTTCCAAATGGCTTTCCAAGATAAAGCATGTTGCAAGTGGCAGCATCGAGAAGTTCAAGGCTCGATTTGTGGTGAGAGGGTTCTCACAGGTAGAGGGAGTTGACTATGAGGAGACCTTCACTCTCGTAGATCGGTATACATCTATTTGCTCCATTATATCAATTGCAGCAGAAATGGGTTGGAAGATCCACCAGATGGATGTGAAGACCGCATTTCTTAAAGGCTTCATTTAGGAGGTTTATATTGAGCAGCCGCAGGGCTTTGAGGTGCATGGGAAAGAGTGCCATGTATGCAGATTGAAAAATGAACTCTTTGGCTTGAAGCAAGCTCCTAGAGCTTGGTACTCTAGGATTGGATACATACTTGCAGCAATTGGGTTTCACAAAAATGCATTCTATGGCTTGAAGCAAGCTCCTAGATCTTGGTACTCTAGGATTGGATACATACTTGTAGCAGTTGGGTTTCAAAAAGAGTGAGGCTAATCCGAACCTATACTTCATTGTGGTGGGTGAGGAGCCTCTCATTCTGGTGTTGTATGTTGATGACTTGATCATCACTGGTGCAGAGAGACTTATTGAGGCCTACAAGAGAGATCTTGCTTCAGAGTTTGAGATAAAGGATATCGACTTGATGCATTATTTTTTGGGATTGGAGGTGTGGCAGGAGGAGGGGCATTTCTTCCTGGGACAAGGGAAGTACATTGTGGATATTCTTAGCAGATTTCACATGGAAGACTACAAATCCATGTCTACACCTATGATCACTAACTGGAAGAAGCTTCACGCTTCTGATTCCGAGTTGGTGGATCCTACTCTATACAGACAGTTGATTGGTAAATTGATGTCTTTACTCAACACTCGACCAGATATATGTTGTGCAGTTAACACTATGGGTCAGTTCATGTCTAAGCCTAGGGGAGTGCACTGGGTGGCTGCAAAACACATTCTTCGTTACTTGCAGGGGACTGAATTTTGGTCTGGATTATAGACAGGGTGATGGAGTGAAACTGGTAGGGTACAGAGATTCAGATTGGGAAGGTTGTGCTTTAGATAGCAAGAGTACTTCCGGGTGCTGTTTTGGGTTGGGTTTAGCAATTGTGTCGTGGATCAGTTGGAAACAACAATCAGTTGCATTGAGCTCAATGGAGGCAGAGTATATGGCTGCTAGTTTGGCTAGTTGTGAGGCCATATGGCTTCGCAAGATGTTGTTTGGTCTATTTGGTCAGGCATTGAGACCTTCAGTAATTTACTGTGATAATCAAAGTTGCATAAAACTCACAGAGAATCCAATTTTTCATGACAGCTCAAAGCATATTGAGATCAAGTATCACTTCATTAGAGATTATGTCCAAAAGGGAGTTGTCAAGCTTGAGTACATTTCCACAAATGAGTAGGTAGCGGACAATTTCACCAAAGCCTTACCACGGGGCAAGCGTGTCTACTTCAGAGACAAGATGGGAGTGGTGAGGAACACTTTCCTACATAAGAGGGAGTGTTAAAATTTGGGTACCAGAATACAAGTGGTTCCCTAAGGCTTTGATCTTTGGCCTAGGGAAAAGTGTCCAAATTTATTTGTTCTTTTTCTCCTAAAGTGACTTTATAAGTGGTAAAGTCAATTTAATTTAAAAGTGACTTTATAAGTGGTAAAGTTACATTCCAATTTAAAAGTGATTTTATAAGTGGTAAAGTTACATTTTAATTTAAACGTGACTTTATTAAAGTCAATGAAGAATTAGAAAGTGAAAAAGTGACTATGGTGGGTCTTTATTTAAGTGGGTGAGTTAAAAAATAAAAAGTGAGAATTAAATGCACATTTATTCTCATCCCTAGATCTAAATGAATCTCAACCATTAGATCTTAGGGTAACCCAAAAGATCATTTAGAGAGTAAAAAGAAAAGAGGAGAGAAAAAGATCAATTCATTCTTTCATGAGCATTTGAGAGAAAGAAAAGAGAGGGCAAGGAGAAAATTTTAAATTTCTGAGCAGTGAGGAAGTGAAGGAGAGTAGCAAGAAGACATTTCAGCAAATATGCACAGCAGCACTTATTGGCATGCATCCCAAGGCAAAACCGTATAGCAGGAGAAAGGCACGGAAATAGAGGAAGAGGGATAGCAGCAAGGGCACAAATCCGAGGCAGATTTCAACATGATTTTTGAGGCAATCGTACTGTTGAAATCCGTATGGTCCGTACAGTCCATACAGCAAGTTCTGGGCATATTTTTCGAGGCAATCCATACAACATTTAATGTTGTTTTATTGCTAGAAATTTTTTGTTATCACTGTTAGCTGATTAGCACGATTTTCGAGGTAGAATTCAAGCACAGAAATCTAGATAAGTTGTAATTTGTGGTCGCTGGAATTTTTACTGTGTATTTCAGTTTCTCTATAAAAGCATTTTTAAAAATAAAGAAGAGCTCTCAAACTACTTTTCCCCAAGAGTTGTAGGGGGTTTTTCCAAGGTTGCATTGACCAAAAATCACTGTGTTATTTTCTGTGTGTCGTTGTCATAATTTTGTTGTGTTTTATTTCTGCAATTTCAGCAGTTGTGAAATCTCTAAATTTATGTTTTCAGAAAATATTGTCATTTCTAGATTTTACAATTTTTATCATGCTTGGATTTAAAACTAAATGCATGGAGTGACAAGGAAAACTGATAACTGGGGTAGAGGTTGAAATTTCTTCAAAAGGGTCTCATCATAATTACATTTTAACTGACTCCCTAGAAGCACTTCAAAATGTGCTTGACCTATTTTCAATGAGCAAGAAACTCATTGACAAATAATTTCAAAATAAATTATCTTTTCTTGAATAAGTACAAATATCAAAATTACATATATGAAGACCAAACCTAGTTACATCTTCTTCAACATTTTCTTTAATAATAAATTTTCTTTTTCACAAATACAATTATGAAAACCGAAGCTAGTTACATTCTTCAACACTCTCTCTTAACTAGAGAGGTATTCATAATTACATATATACACGTACATGGAAGATTTCAAAATGATATGAACTATGAAGAGTTCTAGCAGACTCAGTGCTATGTACTAGATACCTAACCAAGGTAATCTATCCGGGTGGGACTAAGATGGACTCAAGCTTTCAACCAGTTTAGGTACCATCAGGCTTGCTAACCATCAACCCAACGATCTAGGTGTGTATCCAAGGTCGGAGCTCCATGACTAACACCACCATCCCTCTTCAAGGTCTAGACATCAACACACAGGCCAACCAGATGTCCTCCCAAGCATCTGCCATTAGATACTTCATCTCTCCCTAATAAGCTAGATATATCCATTTGTCCAAGCACGCTTCCAAATTATTCATCCTTCTTATGGAGAGATTTAATTGTACAAATACAAACCCCAATCAGTGATAAAATTTCAAATATACATACAAGTAAACACAAACCTTCGAAGTCCTAAATCATCCTGATGCCACTTATTCAAATTCTTTCACTTCTTTAGCAACATCAAATACATCCTCAGTACATTGCAAACCTATTTTGTAGTCCTTTCATTGATTTGTTGATTTCTTCTTCAAGGTATCCATCATGACTATCATAATATGCCCTCCCTCTCAACTGGGGAGATGTACTCTTTCTTCTATCTAGGCTCCTCTCAACTTAGGGAGATTAACAACTTCATAACATCAGAGAAACTTCATTCTTTCAAGGCTTCATCTTTCTTATGGCATCAAGGTCATCTTGATCATCATCATTCTTATAGCTTCCTTTCATCATGCTCATTATTATAAACATCTTCAATCACGAACATCTTCAACATCTTGAAGATTGTGTACCTACAACACATTTAACAACAAGTACAACCAAATACAAACATACAGAAGCATGAAGTTAACTATATCAGAGTCATATTACTATAATGGAATCAATTTGACTTTAGACACCAAATACCTAAACCTAGTTAGGTTCATAATTGATAAGAGACACATCTTTTACATACTAAACTTCAACTTCTTGCTAGGGTTTTGTCATAAACCCTAAACTCCATCTTTGAGACACAAAGCCTTAGATATCAGTAATTCAATCAAATAACAATTCTACTATACATCTAAGGTTTCAACACTATGCTTTTACATGTCAGACTTCTACTAGGGTTAGTTGCAAACCCTAGATTTTATCATCAAAACTAAATCATATCAAAAATTAAAAACAACATCATCATCTCCTAGAATATCAATCTCTACTAGAGTTTTACAAACTCTAGATTTTACAAACTAAAACATGAGTATCAACAATTAGGTTATCATACTCGCATATACATATCTAGGATTTCATGCACTAACATCTCATATCAACATTCATATGAACTAGGTAAACCCAGGACACAAACATCAATACATCAAAGTTAGATATACAACAATTTTTATTTAGACTAGGGTTTCGAATATATACCTAGGGTTTCATTCCTAGGATCTTACTCTAAAGGTTTTGTTCACGAACCCTAAATCACCAAACCCTAAAAATCTAGGGTTTCATTATATAACCTAGACATTAACAGCAAACCCTAAAGGACTAGGGTTTTCACCAAGACATTATCAAAACCCTAAACTTTTAAAAGAATAGGATTTCATATGTTCTAAACTTCATCAGCAACCCTTAAGTAAACAAGGGTTTCAATATTAGCATCAATATACCCTTAGGTTAGGGTTTTACAATGAACCTTAAGAGTTCAGGTACCACAATAATGATCAAATGATAATATAATGGGGGTAGATTCAATCTAATGATTAATCACCCTAACAAGAATCTTTATGATTCAGAGCCCTAGACATCACAATGTCAGTGATGTAAAGCAAATTTCAAAAGAGAACATACCTTTTCTATGAAGAGAACCTTGTAACAAAATTTGTACTTTAGTACACCTCGATTTGTTCTTTAACAAACCTTGTAGTGTTGAAGAATCTAGGGCAATTAGGTGTAGATTGATTCTTCGTGACAAGATAACAATTTGTGAAGTCTTTTTCCAATTTGTCTTTGTTAGCTTGAACTTTTTTTTTCTTATTAATGCATGTGTGTGTGCTTCATCAAACTGTTAACAAAACATAAAACAAGAACACAAGATGTTGGCTCTCTATCAAGGCCAAAACCTCTCTTCTCTCGAGAGGAAAACCCTTCGGTAAGTTTTCTCTTATTGAAACTTCTTTCTTGATCAATGCCAAACCCTAGACCCTTGAATAGGATGTCCTCCAAGCACAAGTCAAGTCCTTCCTCTTTTCTGCACTTGGTTCCTCAGCACATAGACTTCCTCCTTCCGGCACTTTGCTCCCCAGCACTTCGTCCTCTTTCTTTGTTTCTTGTCTAGAGATAGACCTTCCTTGAGTGGGCCTTCTAGGTGAGATGTTCCTCTTCTATCCTTTGCTTAAGTAGACTTCTTTTGTTGACCAAATGAGATCCTTCTTGAAGTATGACTATAATATTGTTCTGCAGCCCTAGTTTTTCCCACATCAGGTAGGAACCCTAGATAACTAGGGTCCTTTTTCCCTCGCTACAAAGATATGCTACTTTGCTAGGCTTGGGAGTCCTTGTAGATTTGATTTCTCACCCAAAACAATAATATTTCATGGACTGTTCTCTAGTTGTTGTAATGCGCCAGCTTACCCTCCTCTTCTTCGCACGTGTGACTATTTGTAGCCCTAGAAACAATCCTCTTTACTTTGGCCTTCTTCCTCCTTCCTTCGCTTGTCTTGGAGACCCTTTAGACTAGGTTTTCCCTTGTCTTTTTCGGCTACTTCACTTCGCTGATTTCAAAGATTATGAGTGTGTTATAGTGGAGTGGACAACCTCTATATATAGAGGATTGTCCCTCCTTTTAGGCCAACTAGAAGGTCGACTTGAGGACAGTTTGCAGGCCGACTTGTTATGCTTGCTTCGGATGGCTTCTTGTGGAGGACGTTGCTGCATGGAGAGGACTTGCACTTGTCTTGGAGGTATTCCTTTGACCTTATACATAGTATAACATGCCCTCTAAGGGTCTTATAAATATATTGACCTTTTGACTTCTCAGAAGCATTTAACCATGTGCTTGACCTGCTTCAATGAGCAAGAAACTCATTGACATATATTATAAAAATAATAATTCTTTTCTTGAATAAATACAAATATCAAAAGTACATTTATGAAGACCGATCCTAGTTACATTTCCTTCAACACTCCCTCTTAACTAGGGAGGTATTCATATAACATTACAAGGTGTTTGGCTATTATCAATCTTGAAAAATTCACATAAGAGAAACCAGATTTGCAACCCATCTGTTATAGCATCATATCAATCAGCATTGTCATAGTGCAAGGCCTTGACTAACAGCGTCATCTCTTCATGAGATCATGAGCTACAATGTTGGCGAGACCAATGATTTATAGACACCATCACTCTCTCAAGGTACATACCCACTCGGGTGTTCATTAAGTATGACCTTCTAGGACTATTCTTGTCTTGGGTTCCCAACCCTCAAAGAATATCGGTCCTCTTTCCTACTCTTGTCTTGGATGCCCTACACATCCTCAAAGAGTATCGAATGCCAGATGATTACCCAATCCTCCCATTCTTTCTTCCCAAGTGAAGACAAGAATGTTGTGTCTACCTTTCCATTCATGGCCTTAGTCTTGGTCTAGTGCATGACCCATGAAATGGAAACAACAATTGTCACTCCTTTGTAATCAGGGGTGAACTAAAACTTCCTCTTGATCAGGGACTTGTCAGAGCTCCCTCTTAACTAGGGACTCTTTCATTCATCAGCAACTTCTTCTTCCTGGGTCCTTCCGTTGTTTGATCTCCTTCCTTTCTTTGATGTCATGAAGTCTTTGTTTGAACTTCTTCTAGATAGGGCACCATCCATTTATCACTTTCCTTCCTGGTTTGTCATGTCATTGCTTCCTTCATGGAAAGTGACTTTCTTGTCATACATCAGGTTTTCTTGTCATCTAGATGCTCCTTTGTCATTTGTCCATGCTTCGGAATACACCTCTCATGGATGCTTCGTCATACTTGCTTGTTTACATGCTTCGACCTAGTAGCCCATCATGACTTCATCCTGATATTGCTTCAACATTGCTTTTTCTTTTGATGGACGGCTTCTTCATCACGACATCTTTGTGGAGTAGAATCAGTTATTTACATCTTTCATATCTCCATGGCCTTCATAGGTGTCAAGGGTCCTTCCTTCCTTTGTCAGATTTGTCCTACCTTCTTTCGGGAGATATCTTCAAAGAATTTTTGTCAAATAGTGATTCTCAGTGATCATGGTGTTCTTCACATGCTTGATCTCTTTCTTCATTTGCTTCTCTTTGGATAAATTGGTCAACCACCTTATGCACCTTGAGAGCACTTCTTCATTGCTTGCTTCCTGGACTAGTCAACATTTCCTCTTGCTTCTTAGTCAGCAATCGTATACTCCTTATGTGAGCATATCCTTTTGTTGACATTTATTGCCTTGTAGTACATGCCTTCGAGCATGTCATTGGTGAAAGAGATTCTTTCCTACTTGATCATGTTATAGAACTATTCCCATGACTCAATAATATACAAATGATAACATGACTAAACTTTGATGCATACATACCTCATCTTGATTCTCCTTTGATCATCTTAGCTTCATTTGGTTGTCCTTGGTGTGGCCCTTCTTGCTTCAACTTAGCTTGCCTGCATATCATCCCTTTCATGAATCCTATGAATGGGATTCCCAATGAGACATCTGCTTTGGTTCATGAACCTTCTTTTGAAGATTCAACCATAGGATCTTAAAGACCCTTGCCTTGCAAATGTTTCTTTTCTTTTTATGATGGAGGTCTTCTAAGATTCTTAATCATGATCAATCATCTTTCATCGTGGATGAGGTCCTATTCTACATATGCTCCTTCTACATGAATATATTGAGCTATATCTACCATGCTCCTATATTCTAGAAGATATTTCTAACCATGTATTTTATTCTCATTATAAATGCTACTCCTTCATGAGTATCTAGAACTCTATGTACTTCATGTTTCTAGATTCTAGAAGATGTTTCTAGTCACGCAATTTCATTTTATTCCTACATGCTTCTATCCTACTCAAAACCTTGAAAGAAGACTTGAAATAAAGAGTTTGACTTAGTCATAGTAGAGATCTGGAGGATCTTCCTTCTTTTGCTTCTTTTCTTCTTCTTTCACCTCTTGAGTCATGTGAGCTTCTTCCCTCTTTCTTCTGTTGTTGTTGTCCTTCTTAATCTTAGGACAATTCTTTTCATAGTGTCCATATTCTTGACATCCATAGCATTGGATTTTGGACATGCCTTTGTTTTTTGTTCTTCGTGGACCAATTTTGCCAAATTTACCATTTCTCTTGGCCATGGTAGCAAATGCTTGCTCCTTTGATCCCACATCTTCCTTTTCTTTAAGTCTAGTTTCCTCTATCTTGCATAGAGACCACATTTCACTGAGTGTGGCTACTTCCTTCTTGGCATATATGCTTGATGTGAAGTTGCCCCAATCCTCAAGTAGAGCATTGAGTGCTACAGTTGACATTTCTCTGTCAGACATGACTTCCCCAAGCTCTTAAATTTGATCCCTCATCTCATAGATCTTCATGAAGTAGGGAGTTATTCCTTCCTTTGATATATTCATCTTGTATAATTCCTTCCTTAGAGATATCACTTCTCCGATTGTGGATACCGAAAATAGCTCTACTAGCTTATCATAAATTTCTTTTGATGTCTCAAATTTGGAGACATAAGGAATGAGAGAGTCTTTGATGGATTCTATTTGAATCCTTTGAGCTCTTGTCTCATCCTTAATATACTTGGCTAAGGCTTGAGTTTGTTCCTTAGAAGGAATAGTAACATTCCCTTTGATGTGTTCTAGGAGTTCATTCTCCTTGAGAAGTAAATCAGTCCTCTTCTTCCATGCAAAAAATTTATTGGTACCTACCAATTTGTTGCTTTCCTTGCAAAAAGACATTGATGTATATTCAGAAGGGGACATATACTTACTTGATAGATTTTTAGATGTAGTGGATTTGCTTTCTCCTTGAAGACTTGATGGCTTGCCTTTCTAGGATCTTGATGTTCTTCAAGTTGCCTTCTCCAAGTGGACTTGCTTCAAGTAGACTTGATTGATGGCTTGGCTTGTGGTGTAGGTCCCTTCTTGATCTGCTCTTCTTTGTAGGTGCCTTTATGTAAGGCTCTTCTCCTTGCTTTGTAGTCTTCCTTGATGAATGATATATGGTAGACCTTCTTTTCCTTGAGTAGATTTGGCTTGATGCTTCAAACTTGTAGATGCCTTTCCTTGATGTGTCACCTTAGCTCTGATACCATGTTGAAGAATATAGGGCAATTAGGTGTAGAGTTATTCTTCGTGATGAGATAACAATTTGTGAAGTCTTTTTCCAACTTTATTTTTGCTTATTAATGCATGTGTGTGTGCTTCATCAAACTACTATCTAAATATAAAACAAGAACAGAAGATGTTGGCTCTCTGCCAAGGCCAAAACCTCTCCTCTTGAGAGGAAAACCCTTTGGTAAGTTCCTCTTATTGAAGCTTCTTTCTTGATCAATGCCAAATCCTAGACCCTTGACTAGGATGTCTTCCAAGCACAAGTCAAGTCCTTCCTCTATTCCTCACTTGGTTCCCCAGCACATAGACTTCCTCCTTCTGGCACTTTATTCCCCAACACTTTGTCCTCCTTTGTTTCTTGTCTAGAGATAGACCTTTCTTGAGTGAGCCTTCTAGGTGAGATGTTCCTCTTCTATCCTTTGCTTAAGTAGACGTCTTTTGTTGACCAAACAAGATCCTTCTTGAAGTATGATTGTAATACTGTTCTGCTACCCTAGTTTTTCCCACGTGAGGTAGGAACCCTAGAGAATTATGGTCCTTTTTCCTTCGCTAGAGAGATAGGCTCCTTCGCTAGGCTTGGGAGTCCTTGTAGACTTGATTTCTCACCCAAACAATAATATTTCAACGATTGTTCTCTAGTTGTTCTAATGTCGCAGACTTACCCTCCTCTTCTTCGCACGTGTGATTGTTTCTAGCCCTAGATACAATCCTCTTTACTTCAGCGTTCTTCCTCCTTCCTTCGTTTTTCATGGAGACCCTTTAGACTAGGCTTTCCCTTGTCTTTTCCGGCTACTTCACTTCGTTAATTTCAGAGATCTATGAGTGTGTTATAGTGGAGTGGACAGCCTCTATATATAGAGGATTGTCCCTCCTTTTAGGCTGACTAGAAGGCCGACTTGAGCATAGTTTGCAAGCCAACTAGTTATGCATGCTTCAGAGGGCTTCTTGTGGAGGATGTTGCTGCATGGGAGTACTTGCACTAGTCCTGGAGGTATTCCTTTGACCTTATACAAAGTGAAACATGCCCTCTAAGGGTCTTATAAATATATTGACCTTTTAACTTCCTAGAAGCACTTAACCATGTGCTTGACCTACTTCAATGAGAAAGAAACTCATTTACATATATTACAAAAATAATATTTCTTTTCTTGAATAAATACAAATATCAAAAGTTCATTATGAAGACTGATCCTAGTTACATTTCCTTCAACATGTAGGACATCAATCCTTAAAATATTTCCTTTGCAACAAAACTTCTTCCATGCTTCAAGTCTATCCTTTGAAGTCTCCTCCATAACCTTTGTGTATTTTGTAATCTTTCCTACCAAGGAAAATATAAAGAGAAGGTTATTAGCATATAATACAAACAAATCTTGATATGAGAGGGAAACCAAACATAACAAAGGAAACAAGGAACAAGATACTTATCTTTTGGTAAAATGGTGGAGGTTCCCTCCTAATTTGGTCCTTATGCATTCTTCAATGGTTCTATTCTTCCTTTTTGCAATTCCATTATGCTTGGAGTTGTAGGGAACAATGAGTTCCCTCTTACTACCTGGTTCTTTATAATATGCAATCATTTCTTTTGAAGTGTATTCCCATCCATTTTCAGGCCTCAAAGTTTTTATCTTTTTTTGGTTAAGGTTTCCACTTCGGATCTAAATTCCTTGAACTTTTCAAATAGAGCCATGTTTTTCTATAGTGATCATCAATGAAGGTCACATAATAAAGATGGCCTCCAAGAGATTTGTTAGACATTGGCCCACACACATCATAATGAAAGAGATCTAAGATCTCCTTGTATCGCTGCTTGTAAAATATTTCCTTGTGTTCTTTCCCAAAAAGCATCCCTTGCATACTCCTTCATGATCTTCCTTGATGTTGAGGATGCCCTTTACCATTTGACTAAGTGAGGGTATTATCTTGTAATGAATATGCCCATATCTTATATGCCAAAGTTCGATAGGATTGATCTCCATGTGAACTAGGGCTTGAGGAGATGGTGTTATAACTCTATATAGTCTTCCTTCACGAACTTCAATAATCTTTGCCTTTTCAATACTTGAATCTTTTCCCCAAACCAAAGCTTTACCATCTACAAAGGCAACCCTATCTCCTTTATCTTCTAAACAAGAAATGGAAAGTAAATTCTTTTTCAAACCTGGGACATAGAGTATGTTGTTGAGGTGTAGCTTTGCTCCACTTTCCAGCTTCAATGGTGTAGATCCAAGGCCTTTGACTACATAACTGTTGTTGTCTCCTAGCTCCACTGCATGAGATGATGGTTCCCTTGATAGAGTATGAAGTTGTCCACTTTCTCCTGTCATATGTCTTAATGCTTCACTATCAATGATCCATGTGTTGTCATCATCAAGAGTACCTATAAGTGCAGCCAATAATCCTTCACTCTCGACTCTCCTAAATAGATTGTAGATGATCTTTTCAATCCAACTTCCTACAATTCTTATGATATTGATTCCCATCTTTCCATAGAGGGAGTATCCTTTTCTTCCAAAATTGTTTATCCTTACTTCAAGTAATTGCCAACAAAGTGATCTTCAACCTTATTTGACCTTAGCTCTGATACCATGTTGAGAAATCAATACTAGTGGGATTTAGGGATTCATTCCTCTTTCTTGATAATTACTTATGAATTATGTTGGCCTCTTTTACTTCTTCATTAGTTTATCTTTCATCAAGCAATTACCAAATTATATGTGTATGAAAATTACAAGAACAAGAGACACAAGATGTAGGCGCACAGCATGGGCAAAACCCCTGTAAGGGGAAAACCCAGTCAAGAACTCTTCCTTCAATAGATTCAATTCAAGATGAGACGCTTCCAAACTTCTTAGACCTAGACAAAGACCTCCTCTAACCACCAAGTCATCCCTTCCCTGCAACAAATGATCTTCACAAAATACTCCAAGTGACGGCTCCCCAGCAGCAGAACTCCGACCCCAACAACAGAATTTTGGACCTGCAGTAAACACAGATTTTTGGCCCTAGCAATTGCCCAGAAACTTCGCACGTGTGAGAGATGGATAGCACAAAAACTTTGAGTTAGGTATTCCTAACAACTTTTTCCTTTTCCAGCTACTTCACACTCTTTTTCTACTTCTCTTGCTTGAAGATCGAACTTGTTTAGTGAATTCTCCCCAAATGAAGTCGAGTTGCTCAATATATAGGCTTCTTGTGAGGTCGAATTGCCCTAACTCAGGTTGACCTGGTGTGTAGGTGACAAATTACCATTTTGACTCAAAAATAAATCTTTTTACATGATACAAAAGTCCAAGAAGGGTCTAATAAAAATGACAATAACTCTAATGACTCAAGAGAAAATCTAGAAGCCTTCAAAGGAGGCTTTGACCTAGAAAACATTGACCCAAGCATGAAACCCATGTTTTAATAAGTCGTTTTCTTTAATAATAAATTTTATTTTTGACAAGTACAATTATGAAGACCAGCTAGTTACATTCTTCAACATCCCCCATTATCAAATATGAAAGCTTTGATCAAATTTCCAATTTGATTTGCAATCAAAGCCTTGAAATATTTGAACATGTCAAATGCTTTCCCTTTGTTTTTCAAAAAAATATCCATGTGTTGTGAGAAAAATCATCAACAACAATCATGAAATACAAGTAGCCACTAAGAGAAGTAGCAAGCATAGGTCCACATAAATCAGAATGTATAAGCTAAAGTACCTGACTAGTTTTTGTTCTACTTGAAGGGAATGGTCCCTTTATATACTTTCCACTTGCACATCATGGGCAAACTCCTTCATGGCCCATTCTGATCTTAGGCATTCCAGAAACCATCTTCCTTACATGAGGTAAGGCTTTGTAGTGTAGGTGAGCAAATCTTTTGTGCCATAGCTCACACTGAAGATCGGTATCATGGACCAGTGCATGAATGGGTTTACCATTGACTTTGTAAAACGATTCACATCTTGATCCAAGAGTGAAGGCTTCTCTCATACTTGAGTTCAAAGGCCAAGTTAGAACTTTTCATTAATAAAAACAACTTTCATTCCTTTGTCTTCTAGAACACATATGGATACAAAATTCTTTTTCAAACCAGGTACATACAAAACTTCTTGCAGAAAAATAGATTTGCCATCATCTAACTGAAATGAAACTGAACCATAACCTTTAACTTGGTGAGTAGAATTATCTCCAAAGATAAGATTTAAATTAGTCTCCCTCTCAACTAGATTACAGAGTGCTTCTTTGTAGCCAGCAAAATGATTGGAAGCACCACTATCAACTAACCAACTATCAAATGAATCTGCAGAAGAAGAATTGGAAAGAGCATAAACAAGAAAATATTTTCATTGAGTTTTTGTTGCATTATTTCTATACCTTGCATTTCTTGTTTTCTTACGATGGTCTTTTCTTTGATTTTCAAAAGTGTATTTTCTATAATCAGATTTTTTTTTGAATCTAGGTGTTCTTCTTCTTTTTTTACAGTCACGAGCAAAGTACCCATGCTTTTCACAATTAAAGTATCAAACTTTTGACATGTCTAGATTCTCTTTATTTGATTTGAAAGCAGATTCATTTTTATTACCTTTCTTTCTCTTGTCATAGGCTGAAAATGTAGTAGGTTCTTCCTCTTCATGATGTGAAATTCTCCCTCTGAAGATCATTCTAGCCTCCTCTTAGATACACTTTTCCAGGAGCTCATCAAAAGTGGGAATAGTGTTGATATTGCTGATGGTGGCGATAAAAGTCTCCCAAACATGAGAAAGGCCTCCAAGCGCAATCAACACCATTTCTTTATCAGGTACAACTTCACCAATTATTGGCAGTTCATTCCTGATTTTGATCATTAAGAAGTATGCTTGAACCATCTCTCCTTTGTTCATCTTGATGTCCTTCAATTGATTCTTCAAGGCAATAATTTGGTTCAAATTTGTTAGAATTGGCAACTAGGGCCAAGTTCTACTCTGAACAGCTCATTTGATGGAGATAATGATTGCCTTGAATTCCTCTTTTCGCGAGGACCAAAATCAACCTAAAGATCATCAAATTTGGACAAGCAGAAATGTGTTTTGAATTTATGACCACACGTGTAAATTGTCAAGGTCGGCCACATCATCATGTAGGCTCATGAAGCCCAATGGACATGTCTCTTGACCCTCAATGATTTGTATAAATATAAGAGACATCCATCCTTATTTGGCACCTCACTCACTAACTAATTCTTCTTTCTCATCCTCTGATTGGTTCATACAGCTTATTGGGCATCTCTTTTCCTCACACATGTGGCAGCAGAAGGACAAATTGCAGGACGAATTACAAGGTTGAAATTTCAAACACAGTTGCAGGTTTGACCAACGTTGACCAGGGTTGGTTTGACCTCCTTTGACTACAGTTTTTGTGCCTGAATTTTTTTTTGGCAAGCCACATCTATTGGCACAAGAAGCAAGGCATTTTGTTGATTTTAACTGCAAACATATCACATGGTTGACTGCAAGCTTGACCACAAAGTTTGACTGCGTTTCACCATTGTTTTCAAGATTTTTTGGGCTAACTTTGACCACTTTAGAAGGCCGAGTTTGACTGCCTTTGACTGAGATCCAATGAGGACATTTGTTGTTGCTTTGACCAACGTTGACTTTCTGGTTAGGGTTGTCGATTGCTGCATAAAATTTCAGAATTGACAGGGTTGCTTTAATCATCATTTGGAAAGTCAATTTTGACTTTATTGTACTCTCTCTCTATTGAACATTTGAAATAATAATGAGAAGAATTGATCAAAGGGTTTTCCCCATCTTGGGGTTTTTCCCTGGCATCCACCAAACCTGGTGTCCTCTTGTCTTGGCTTGTCTTCTACTTTTATTGTTCATGTTCCATCTACAGTTACTGTCAATGTGATTTATGGTTAATGTGATTGTTATGGGAAAATAAATTGGAAATTGTCATTGGGTTGCTAAAGGAACATTGGAGTAGTTGTGCTAAGCATAGAACATACCATTGTTAACTAAAATTAGCATGGTATCAAAGCCCATGTGAAGACAAAGCCCAAGCAAGAGAGAGAAAAGCAATCACCAAGAGAGATTTATTTGTCAAGTATCAATGGCTTCTACATCTTGCTTCAAGCCTGAGGACAAGCTCAATGACAAATCTGACTAACATGCATGGAAGATGCCTTTGTACTTGACTTTGGAGGAGCATAAATATTGGACTATGTGCAGCGAAAAGTGGTGGAGCCTCCTTCAAATACATCGGTTGTTACTAAAACGAAGTACATAAAAGATGAGGTCAAAGCAAAGAAAATTTTGGTTGACTATTCAAAAGCATTTGGTTGCCTATATTTCTGATTTGAGATCTTCTAAGGAGATATATGATAAGCTTGTTGGGATGTTCAAAGTGAACAATCCATATCAAATCCTCTTTCTCAAAAACAAGTTGAAGGATATCAAGATGGATAATGGAGAGTTTATTCAATCCTACTTCATGAAAATAACTCAAATCAAGAATGACTTGCTATCTATTTGAGAAATTATTTCTGATAGGGAGCTCTCTCTAATTGCCCTTAGAAGTCTTCCAAGACCAAAGGATATATTTGTGTTAAAATTGGCAACTAGGTCCAAACTCCATGTGGGTCATCTTATTAATGACAACTGATATTTTTCTTGGATTCCTCTCATCAAGAGGTGTGGGATTGATCTAAAGATCATCCGATTCCAATAAGTATTCATGGAGATATGATATTATTTGTGTTACGGGACAATTCGTCAAGGTCGGCCAACAACTAATCTACCCCCTCTTGTGCTCCACGTTTTACTATAAAAGGAGGAGGTCTTCAAGTCATTTACACACTCACTTCTCCTAAAGATCTCTCTCCACTCATTTGGGTTTAGTGGCTAGAGAGGCCAAGAGGGAGAAGCCCTAGACGCAGTGAAGAAAGGGTTCTATGTGCCCTAGACACAGTTGAAGAACGCAGCCCTAGCCGGAGTCAAAGGAAGCTCAAATACGCAACCAAAAGAAGCCCTAACAGTTGTCTAAAGGAGGCCCTAATACACAGCCAAAAGGAGCCCTAACAGCTGTCTAAAGGAGGCCCTAAGCCAAAAGGAGCCCTAACAGCTATCTAAAGGAGGCCCTAAGGCAAAAGGAGCCCTAACAGCTTCCAAAGGAGGCCCTAATACACAGCAAAGAAGGATCCCTATACGCAGCCAAGTGGAGGCCCTAATCCGCAGCAAAGAAGGGAGATCTACTCACTGTTTAGGGGAACTTCTACATGCAACAAGGCAACCCTAAGCCACAGATAAGAGGAAGCCTTAAAGGAGCCTTAGCTGCATATCTAAGGAAGGGTTAAACATGCCCTAGACGCAGTCTATACATGGATGAATGCAGGTCTAAACGCAGTCACCTTAACACTATTCTAGGCTGCATTTGTGGAGGGTTTCATGTGCCCTTAGACTGTTGTGAGAAGGGATCTGAATGGTTCCTTATATGTAGTCTCACCAGTGCCCTAGCCACAGGAAAAGAGAAGGTTACAACAGTTCATTAGTGGGACGATTTGGGAGGTCTACTATATCAAGGAGGATTGTTATGATGCAACGTGGAGGGCAGCAACTCATTGGAGGACAACCACAGTCATTAAGAGCAATTCTGAGCTAACTTAGACGGGTCGTTAGGGACTGTGGTCAGTACCCTAATCAGTCCCTGAATTGCAGAATTACAACATGTTCAAGAGTTGACATTTCTATATACTAAATGTTATTGCGTTAATAATGATTGGACACTATCTGTGATACGTTTGTTGCTATGTGCTAGGCCATCGGCCATAGCACCATAGCAAGAGTTGTTATGGGCAGTGTATCAGGGTGTGCAGCACAAGTGTATCAAGGTGCAGCACAAGTGTATCAAGATGCAACACAAGGGGATGCAGCATGATAGGCACAGTAAGGTACAGTTTGAAGATGCAGCACAAAGAGGTGCAGCATGATGATATGGTGCAACAGCGTGATGTGTGCAGCATGAAGATGAGGAGCAACATGATGTGTGCAGCATGATGAGGTACAGCTCAGCAGTGATGCAGCTCTGTGATGGACATGGTATGATGGTGCAGCATGGTGCAGCTCTGTGATGGACATGGTATGATGGTGCAGCACTGTGAGACATCTTCTTAGAGAAGATCTATGTTCTTATCTTGTCAAGTTAAAGTGTTGACTTCTGATGTATATGTGCTCTCTCTCTCTCTGTTGAACTATTGAAGAACATATAAGAAGAATTGATCAAGGGTTTCCCCACATTGGGGTTTGTCCCTGGCTAGCACCACATCTTGTGTCCTCTTGTCTTGGCTTGTCTTCTGTGATTTATGTTTATGTTCTATCTGCAATTTACTTTAACACTGATGTGATTGCTAATCTGGAAGAGATATTGAGCTAATTGTGAAAATTGAAATAAATTGCTCTAAGCATAGAACATACCTAAAATTAACATGATATCAGAGCTGAGGTGAAGACAAAGCCCAAGCAAGAGTGAAAGAGCAATCTCTTAAGATAGTTGGGAAAGGACAAAAGGATCAATGGATTCCTCATCCCTCTTCTAATTCACCAAAGGTGAAGTCGAAGCAGAGAATATTATCAGAATGGTGCAACGGAAGTTTCTGATGGCCTACCTGAAGATCACGTCTATGGGAAAACCAGATCTAAGGGTGGAAGGAAAGGCAGATGCCTTGGTTGAAATAAGTTCGGCCATTATGTGAAGGAGTGTCTGACTGGCAGGGACACATCACTTGATGATGATAACAATCATTCCAAGGACATCTTCAATGATCGGAGGAATGATAGGTAATTCTCTTTAAAGAAAGCCAGGAACCCCAGTGCTTCAAGGCACTCCATCGGATAGAAGGGTGCTCTCTCTAATTTGGTAGAGATGGAAACATTCGTGGGATTATACTTGGAGCCAATGCCACCTATCCTAGAAAGGGTGTTACTCCTCAATTGAATGAGGGTAACTCGATTCATTTACAGAATCTCTTTTCTGTACCTGATCGCAAGAAGAACCTGGTGTCCATTTTAGCAATGGAAGTCAAAGGTTTCAAGGTGGCATTCATCGATGGAAAGGTACGTGTTTGAAATGAAATTTTCAAAGATGTTTTTACTCATGGGTTCAGGGTTGGCAATTTGTGTCAATTTGCAAGATGGTCCATTGGGGATCATGACATATCTCATCTATAACACCTGAAATCTACTTTATGAGGCCCTAACCGATATAAGTCAGATGGTGACATGGATACATGAATTCAAGAAGAGCATGAAGGTACATGTCTGAGATGTACCGAAGGAAAATCTTACAAGGGGACCATTCCCCTCATGTAGCAAGTCCACAGGTTTGGAAAAACAGAGGAAACCGAAATCCGGGAAGCCGAAAAAGCAAGCAAGCGCAAAGGAAATGATAGCGATCGAGGAGGAAATTGATAGGATAAGCAAGCGTTGAGGAAGCCGACGAGCCTGCGGAGAAAGGAAGCCAAAGGCCAGGGCTGTCAGATATAAGAAAATAAAGAATTGTTTGAAGGTGTTGCTTGGGAGTTGAAGGTTGTTGAACGCTGTGGAAAATAATCTGGAGGAGACAGAGGGAGCGAGAGGATCTAGCAGAACAGAAAGAGGGTCGAAGGGCCAACAGGATAGCAAACAGTCGAAGAGGAGAAGTAGCTAGCAAAGAACATAAGCTTGAACAAAAAGTTGTTCTTTATGCAGAGCTTAGTGCAGCTAACAGTAGACTGACTAACGTTGTTTTAAGACATTATCAGAAGTCATGAAGGGTACTGGACACTCTGTGTGGGCAGTATGAAGAATTGGGAAGACTACTTCATAAGAAGACAGATTGTCATTGATGTTGTAGCTTGGAGACTGCAATGAAGCAATAATCAAACAGAACTTAGTAGAGAAGAGTTCTGAGAGCAAAACATCACTATCAAATGAACCCTGACAAGATTGGGTCAGAACACTTGAAGCTAGTGCCACAAAAGTAAGTAGGATTGGAGTCCTTGGGGCTGGTGCCTCAGAAGCAAGAAGGATTGGAGTCCTTGGGGTTGATGCCTCAGAAGTAGGAAGGATAGGTGTACTTGGGATTGGTGTCTCAAGAAATGGAAGGATTGAAGTCCTTGGGAGTTGGTGCTCCTAAGTCCAAGATTGGTGTCTTGGTGAAATAGAGTTGGTGCTTTGGAGGTTGGAGCCTCACCAAAGTCTGAGTTGGAGCTTGACAACTGATTGCAACCACTTAAATATTGTATCTATTTTACTGCAAAGATTATATTAATAAAAGCATTTATTATTGTTGTTCATCTTGTGTTCTGAATATAAATTGTTTAACTGGGAAAACAATAGTCGGGAAAAGAAATACTGATTCACCCCTCTCAGTATTTCCAACAATTGGTATCAGAGTAGGTTCCTTCATTCAAAGCTTAATAGCTTGAAGGTTGACCTTTAGAACACAAATGGCGAAGTCAAGGAAGAAAGTCTCCAAACCTCCTAAGGGTGTGTCTCCCTCTACTAAGAAAATAGAAGACAATCAATTTGAGGAGGCTCCAAGGCTTAATGGGAACTTTAATATATGGGAAGCAAAAATGAGGAATTTCTTACAGACTCAAGGCATTGAAATCTGGAAATCAGTGATTGTTGATGGCAGGTTAGATGAAGAATCCAAGGAGCACAATGCAAAAGCAATAAAGGCAATCTTGAATTGGCTACCTGATTCTGTAAAGAACAATCTAGGAAAATGTTCATCAGCAAAGGGTATATGGGACAAACTTCATGACCTTCACTCAAAAGGAGCATTGACCATGACCATCAGCCAAGAAGATGATGGAAATCTAGAAAGAAATCCAGAACCCATCATATAAGTTGAACATGAGAATGATGATGTCAAGGCCAAAACAGACCTAGAAGATGAAGAGAATGAAAAAGATTTTGTAGAAGAACTCCTCGCTCAACTTATGACTGCCATGGAAGAGATTAACAATTTGAAAAAGGAAAATGAGGAACTTAAGAAGACAGCACTAGTTGGTAACCAAGATCAAACAAGAAAGAAAGTTGACCTCATCAAGCTTCAAGTACAAGAAAGGGATGAAGAGCTTGCCAATCTTAAGAAGGAATTTCATCAAAGCAAAAGAAAGCATCATGAAAAATTCATATCCATGACAAATAAATTGAATAAAGCAAAGAAACAGGAAGATACCTTGTCAAGTCAACTTGAACAAAGGCACAAGAGCTTGGACAAACTTGAAGAAGAGATTGATCAATACAAGGTAGAGGTCTCCTCTCTCAACTCTTAACTACAAGAAGCAAGGAAACAAGCACAAGAAGCTGAAAAAACAATGGAGAACAGTCAAGAAAAGAATGAAGAAATCTTCAAAATGAAGTCAGATATCATCTCCCTTAAACTAGAAGCAGATGAAGCTACTCGTATCAAGGAAGAAGCTGAGAAACAACTTGCTAAGAAGAATAATGAGTGTGAAAGATTGGAAGAAGAGACTGTCTTCCTCAGAACAAAGGTTGAAGGGATGAACAAAATCTTGAAGAGCTCTCAGGCCTTGGATGACATGCTCAGCTATCACAGATGTCCATTTGATAAATCAGGTCTTAGGTATGCAGGTGAATCCTCAAACAAGAATGAAAATGCTTCAAACAAAAGAGATGTGAAGAAGCCAGAAAGAAATGGTGATGCTCCCAGTTCCAGCAAAGGTAAGGAGAAAAATCAAGACTACAATAGAAGAAATCCTGCTCCAAGAAGAAATATAGATGATGTCAAAGATGCAAGAGGCAATGGTTATCATCAAAGGATCTCAAGGCAGAAAGGCTTCAGAAATACATCAAGGAAACCTCCATCTCCCAGGTACCAAAGTTCATTTTTTGGTTATTGTTATTCTTGTACAAACTTTGGTCACATGGCAAAACACTGTAAAACATATCATAAAGATAGATGTTATGTTCCCCAAGCATATCATAAAGATAGATATTATAGTCCCCAACAATCTCCAAGAAACAATTTTGCAGGAAGAAATCATGAATTCTTATTCATGAACAATGTAGAATGCTTCAAGTGTCACAACATTGGTCATATGGCACATCACTATAACTTAACTTGGGCTCTTACACAAGCTAGAACCATGCAAAAGAAAAAAGTTACACAAGTATGGAGAAGGAAGGAAATACAATCTGAAAGTCCCTTGAGCTCTCTAGCCAACAGCATATGTCATTGGCCTGAATTTTGACAATCTAAGCATTTTATGAGAAGACTCTGCCAAAAGGAGATGATGCATACAGTTAGGGGGAGCCTGTAATTCTTGATCATTATTGCTAAAGCTATTAGTGAAAGGGTCCTTATGAAATCCTTGTTGAACTATATTAACAGTCATTCTTTGATAAAAATCATTTCTCAGGGGTACTCCATTGAAGCATATGATCCTGTAACCATTCTTTGGACAGTTGTTAAAGAAATAGAGCAAACAAACATGGTGTTGCTATCACAGAAGTTTATGTCTTAACTCAAGAATTTAATGTGAGAACAGATAAATTCTGGACACTAATAGAGGCAGTCTTCAAAGAAACAGATACATCTGGAACGAAGTTTGAAGTAAGAGCAACTGGCAGCGTATAACAAAAATGAAGCATTGCATGAAGATGCAAATCAGTAGAATAAATTTAAAGGATAGTCACAGATTGGATATCTGAATCTGCAGAGATATGTACAAGAAAACAAGGAAAAGATGGCTCATAAGAAGGAGAATGTTGTGTTGTCAAGCATAACTTAAGCTGATACAGATCACTTAAGAAATGTAGCAACAGTAAGGCACAACCCCTCACATTTTTGACCAACTGCAATGATGACTGAATGCTAGATGGCAATATCTTAAGGAGAAGCACAAAGACACAAAGGAACTCAGATCTGAAGAAAGATAGCAAGAAAGACAATCTCAGGGGCATTTTCTCTTGATTTGGACTATGAAGACCTCCCAATGTTACTAGTGGAGACAGCAATATGGATTGAAGCATAAAAGCCTAGACTTGGACACTTGGTGCATGGTCGTTCGCAATCTGAATGAAAGCATTAAAGTAGAGCATCTTTAAGCATTGTTGAAGCCATGATAAAGCAGTTCTGAGACATGAAGAGGGAATAATGTGCTAATTGATGATAAAGCATCAATCCTTCTATCTTGAGTAAAAGGAAGAAGAGCACTATGACAGGGGGAGTCACAAACCCATGAAGATCTACCATTCATGAAGAACAAAAGCAGCTTGATAGGGGGAGTCCCATAGCACTCCTTTGCCATTGATGTCAAAGGGGGAGAGAAGAAGAATATTGCCATCAATAACAAAGGGGGAGATTGTTGACCTAGGTTGTCATTGATGTCACTATGGCAATATTCTAGGTACTAGAGGATGACATGAAGCCAAGGGGAAGCCGAGCAATCCATTAAGAGACAAGAGTAAGGCCATCTAGATAGTTAAGCCATAAGCAAGAGGAGTTACCGAAGGAGGCATATCAAAGCATATTACAGGATATCAGAGCAAAAGAAGCATTTGTATATGCAAGGAGGTCTTTGAAAGACACTGCCAAGCCAGAGGAGCCACATTGGACCAAGAGGAGCAGAACTCAGATATAATGAGCCAAGAGGAGTAGACGGAGCCAAGAGTAGCACTCAAATATCTATATTTATGCATGTATTCAAACAACATACGGGAACCATATATGCCAAAATAGAGCTATCAGAGCTACAGAGGAGCCATATATATATACCATACATATATGCCAAAGTATAGGAGCAAACAAAGCCAACAGAGGACATAAACAGCCATCGAAGCAACAGAGGAACAAGCAGAGCTATAAGGAAGCAAACAGAGCCATCAAAGGAGCAATGGGTGCATGTATATTATCGGGAGCTATCGGGCTACAAAAGAACTATATGCATGCAGATACAGGGGGAGGAGCATATATCATACATATGTGTTTTTACACTGTCGGAGGCACAGAACCTTATATATATAAATTTATGCTATCGGGCCCATAAAACCCATGTATGCATGCTTTAACACTATTGGAGGCGGAAAACTTGGCTCTAGGGCAAATACACTATCGGAGGCGAATTGCGGACTTGAAACCCTATACATGGGAGTGTTGAGTTGTACCGGGTCCGGCACATCGCATCGCTATGAGGGGTCTACGTTAACGTCAAGCCTTGACCCTGTGCGACTTGCAATCACCGATAGCGATAATCGCATCGGCACTTCGGAAGCAGGCGCTACAATAGGTCAAGCGGTCCATTGCGATCACCGATAGCGATATCGCATTGGACCTCCAGCAAGGGAAACTCCCAACTACTGTGCATATCCACGCGGACCCGCCGCACATTACAATATGACCTAATATGTCATTGCATCCATCACGTATCACAAGTGGTTAAGGCCCTGCCACATTAAAACCGTCGATTGCAATATACAATTGCGGACCCAATGGTCCTATTATATCGCGCCTATTGTAATATCGCGTCCGTCACTATATCGCAAGCCGTAAAGCCTTGCCACATGAAAGCGCCGATTGCGATAAGGCTGCGGACCCGACAGGCATATTAACTATGGTTTAATACCATATCGCATCTAGTCCATCGGAGCAGGGGAATCGGCCATCGGCTATGCAATAGGGCATGACTTATTAAAGACCCCCGGAAGTCTTGAGCCCCGATTGCGATAAAACTGTGGAGGAGCGGATCCGATACAGTTTAGATATTGCTTGCGCGGGGTTTTGGAGACAGAGATACGTTAAGGAATGCTCCTGATAGCTCAAAAGACTAAGAATCAAGCCGATTGTGATTGCGATAGGACATGGCATGTTCGTTACACTGTAAAGCCCTGTGTATGTCAAATAATTATGGATAAAAGGAGCGTTGTTATAGGTTTTAACTTGTAATAAGTATTCTTTGTGTATATGGCCTCTCTTCCTCCTAAACGTGTCCTGTGAATATTGGAACGCTCGGATAGACAAAGGAAACCGAAATCCGGGAAGTCGAAGAAGCAAGCAAGCGCAGAGGAAATGACAGCGACCGAGGAGGAAACTGACAGGATAAGCGAGCGTTGAGGAAGCCGAAGAGCTTGCGGAGAAAGGAAGCCAAAGGCCAGGGGTGTCAAATATAAGAAAATAAAGAATTGTTTGAAGGGGTTGCTTGGGAGTTGAAGGCTATTGAACGCTATGGAAAATAAGCTGGAGGAGACAGAGAGAGCGAGAGGATCCAGCAGAACAGAAAGAGGGCCGAAGGGCCAACACGACAGCAAACAGTCAAAGGGGAGAATTAGCCAACAGAGAACATAAGCTTGAACAGAAAGTTGTTCTTTATGCAAAGCTTAGTGCAGCAAATAGTAGACTGACTAAAGCTGTGTGAAGACATTATCAAAATTCATGAAGGGTACTGGTCACTCTGTGTGGGCAATATGAAGAATTTGGAAGACTACTTCATAAGAAGACTGATTGTCATTGATGTTGTAGCTTGGAGACTGCAGTGAAGCAATAATCAGACAGAACTCAGTAGAGAAGAGTTCTAAGAGCAAAACATCACTATCAAATGAACCCTAACAAGATCGGGTCATAACACTTAAGGCTGGTGCCACAAAAGTAAGTAGGATTGGAGTCCTTGGGGCTGGTGCCTCAGAAGCAAGAAGGATTGGAGTCCTTGGGGTTGATGCCTCAAAAGTAAGAAGGATTGGAGTCCTTGGGGTTGATGCCTCAGAAGTAGGAAGGATAGGTGTCCTTGGGACTAGTGTCTCAGGAAATGGAAGGATTGAAGTCCTTGGGAGTTGGTGCTCCTAAGTCCAAGATTGGTATCTTGGTGAAATAGAGTTGGTGCTCTGGAGGTTGAAGCCTCACCAAAGTCTGAGTTGGAGCTTGGCAACTGATTGCAACCACTTATATATTGTATCTATTTTACTGCAAAGATTATATTAATAAAAGCATTTATTATTGTTATTCATCTTGTGTTTTGAATATAAATTGTTTAACTGGGAAAACAATAGTCGGGAAAAGAAACATTGATTCACCCCCCCCTCAGTATTTCCAACAATATTTAGTTTCCGCAGTATTTATTTTGTGTAGGCTGCAGTGTATATATTTTGATATTTGTTGTAGAAACTGCAAGTAATTTGTTCAAGTAATTAACAAATAGGAGAAATATCATCAGTTTGTTGCAGTAGGAATTGAGTAACCGATTTTTCACAGCCCAAACATCGAGTAATTTGGGGTTTTCCCATTTATCAAAGACTATAGCCTATAGGGATTCCTAGGCAACTTTGTCCCTTGCAGCAATTAATCCATTAGAGACATTACATTCTGAAGATAATTTTAAATGATTAACTAATCTAGAAGGGAAGAAATATTTGTGCACTTGTGTGTAATTTCTTTTCTCATTTTTCGTTGCATGCAAAAGTTAATATTACGAGCAAGTAACTAGGTTTGATCTGTTTGGTTGGATAGTCGGTTTTAGGATATTTTAACATGCCTTTGCACTTCTTTGCTTGCACATCAAGAGCAAGTTCCTCATTCCCACCACCATTCCTAAGTTTGTCCACCAATTATTGAACTCTCCCAGCTGGATGAGGTCTTCCCACAACCAACTCCAATCAAGAAGTTGTTATCTAACAAGGATCCCCTCAACAAAGGTGGTCCATTGCTTAGCACATCCCTTCAGAGATACCCTCACTAGCTCTGAATCACTCACAGCTAGTGTTGATAATATCAGTATTCGCAAAATATCAGCAAGGGTCCTAAAAACATCTTTTTGGAAATATCAGCAAAATATCAGAAAATATGAGCAAACATGAAAAAAAAAAAAAAAAAAAAAAAAAAATCTATATATATATATATAATCATAATACATTCATTTTTTTCAAATTTTTAAACATATAAAGCAATAACAACATGAAATAAACACATTGGCTCATAAATATGAAGAAAACACTAATATATATGATGTAGTGGATGTAAAATAAAAATGATACATCAAAGACGATACCAAATCTTGTTGATCCTTGATAATTGTCCAATCAAGGACTCAAATGTGGAGAACCAATACAAAATAACATCACATATATAAAAGTATCTCATCATCATGAGTTATATGTAGCAAAACAAATAAAACTAGCAGCTAGCTATCTAAGATCAGTGCCCTCTCCCCCTTTTACGGGAAAACATGATGGGTTGTTTGCCAGGCCTACCCCTAGCAGTAGAAGGCCCTAACCCTACACCTAATGTCAAATAATGATTGTTGGGTATGGAGTTGTGCTATCATATATCTATAGCAGATGGTGTTGACGTTAATGCTCCCACAATCACCTCTTCCTCCTCCTCTTGCTCCTCTCTCGAGTCCTCCTCCTCTTGTTGCCCCTGTACTAATGGTTCCTCCTTTAACCATGTAGGTGACTACTCCATGATGGGCACCTCAAACTCCACCCTCCACTAAGACAATACATCAATATTGTCTAAGGAAATGGCATCTAGATCCATTGGTTTCTCTAACTGCTTCACTTGAAGTCAGAGATTTTAATGCACATACACCAAATCATTGAGTCGTGAGAACTCCAACTTGTAAGAGTGTGAAAAAAACTAATGTGTCTTGACACTTGAGGGTCATAAATTAAATTACAATAAATGTAATTGTTCAACTGAACATTGAAGCTCAAAGTTATACCTATTGTGCTTCTTTGAGTGTATTTTCTCAAATACACTCCAATTCCACTCACACCCTACAGAGCTACAGGTTTGAATCAGGATAATTATGGCCAATTTATGCAAATTTGGTGCCCTTTAACCATAGCTTCGCCAACAAATATCTACAACAAAATAAAGAAGAAAAAAAACTTAAAATCTTAAAACACAATTAAATTTTCAAATAAAACATAATTGAATTTAAAAAATCTAGAATTATAAATCAGTAAATTGAAAATTTTAATGAGGCATGACTTGTCACTTACGTGGCATGAAGAGGGTCCTTTCCTGAATAGCATCATCAAAGCCAAATAGGCCAACACAATCCTGATAAAACTGTATCTCGCAAATGATTTTGCTGCTAAGCTCAGGATCAGGTGACATCCTATGAATACAGGAATGGTGCCCTTCCATCACCTCGCTATCAAAATCAAAGTCACTTTTGTATGAAAATGTGGGGTTGAGGACGAGTGTTGCTGCATGAATGGTTCGATGAAGCATCCCTATCCACCGACTATCAATCACATCCCATAACATCATCTATTTATTAAGCCCAACAGAACCCTTATCTGCATAATAAGCATGAATGGTCTCCTTGGCCCTATCCATGGCCTCATACAAATAAGCCATTGCAAGCTTCTCCCCATCTACCAATCTAAAAACCTTTACTATAGGTTCCCTAACTAAGCACACTTCTTCTCCTCCTTCCCAAAATGTGTCAGTGTACATCATTTTTGCAATGGCTCTCCCATCGTATCTCCTATTGTATCTACAATCACGCCACTCATCAGAAACAAACATTTGCTTTAACTCAAACTGGCATCGAAGCAAACACTGGAGAGTAATAAAGTTGGTGGCAAAACGTGTGATTGCAGGACATCACAACTCTTTGTTTCTAGTGTATCTCCTCGTGATGCTAAGAACAAAAGCATGGTTATATAAAAACTTGGGGATGCTCCTAGCCATATCAATCACCTCCTTGATGAATGAGAGTTTCCCCATATCCTATTAAATTTGAGCTAACATGTTCTTAGCTAGGATAGTTACTTCGTTAGATCATTAGCCCATTTTCATTAATCCATTAGCAATCATATAAACCATGATAGTAACTAATGACAGAACATTAAATGTAGATGCAAAAGACAAGTGACTTGCCAATTTGAACATATAGTGGCACAACCCTTAGATAAATATATGGCCCAATCACAATTGAAATTCTAGAGCAGACAAGATGTTCCTAATATAATACAGCTGAAGGGGCTTGGTCTGGTTGGAGTTGCTTGTAGATTCTATCCAATAACACTGTCTTTGAACATGCCTTTGTTTCTCTTGATTAGGACCTGTGACATACAGCAACAGCCCTTGCAAAACTCATTCAAAACATCCTTATCTGTTGCGGCCTCTCTTCAAGATGATTTGACCTCTCTTTGGTACACGTCTACACTTAATTCAACCTTCAAACAGACCTTCACACCAACCTGCCTTCATCAAGATTAATCTGTGGTCAACATGGGTAAGATGATAATCCTTTCATCCTCCTGATCAGTAAGTTAATGCCTGTGGCTAGTGTGAGGTATGATCCTTGAAGATGCGGCCCACCAAGGAGAAGATTTTCACATCACAAACTCACATCCAAACCCTCCTTATACCTGCAGTCAACCTTCATGATAACTCGGACCCGTAGTAGGAGATAGAAGAGCCCAAAGCAGTCTGTTACACAGTAATTTATCACTGCCTTCCTGTCAGTCACCCTGCTGTGTCCAAGAAGTCACAATCACTAAGTGTTTGATCCCTGAACTGGCTAAAAACCCATTTTTCCAAAGTTTTGTGCATCAGCGCGTCTGTTCCTAAAATAACCGCGATGACCAGCGCCCCATAGTCTATTTCTTGCGCTGTCATCGCGGAAGAACATCACTTTTCCGCGATGACACACAGCGCGGATTTCACGTGTCCTTCCGCACTGACATGGCTTGTTCAGTTATTGTCATGTGCTGACAGCGCGGCAGTCTCCATATAATCCGCGCTGATCCAGTTTGGGCGAATTTGTTCAAACAACCAGCCTTCCAGATCTCTCCAGGCTTGGTTGTTAGCTTTGTGAATGTCGACTCCCTTCTATGGCATGTCTGTTCGACCCTTTGCAACTACTCCCCTTGAAGATAAGCTCATCCTTCCACCTTTTTAGGAGACTCCTTCTCCTATATAAACTTCCACCATTACCATGAGCAGCTGGTTAGAAACTAGCTAGACTTAGCTTGGATTGTACAGAGCTTGTAGTGCTCAGATTGCTGCTATAAGTGTGGTGTGTTAGGAGTGGAAGTGATTGATTGCTTTGGGAAGTTTGTTTGTGACATTTGTGTGAGAGAGAGAGAGTTGTTTGTCTTGGGAGAACCATCCTCAAAGGTGAATGCTTGAGATACATGCTGACTGATCCCTCCTGAGGAGTTTACCGACGTCAGAACATTTGGTTGTACTCTTCTCTATTCTGATTAATAATAGATGACTGCTATTATTGTTCCATTCTCGTTTGTTTATGCAATGGATAAATGTGAATTATGTCTTTTCTGACTGGCATATAGTTACTTTTACTAGATTTTACGCTTGCGTTTGCCTTCTCTTCGTGTGTGCAGGTGTCCGTTCGCGGGGATCGCGGAGGACTGTGACCAACTGAAGCGAAGGAGCGAAGGAAACGTCTCTTCGTCACACGACAGCGCAGGAATCCAAGTAGGTGCTCTTTACTTCTTGTTTAATTGTAACTAGGAACATGCGTGGCAGCATTGTGTGATTGTTGCTAGACCCCTATTGGGCTAGTAGGGATCGCCTCTATCCGTAGAGGGGATTTACCTTCCCAACAATTTGGCGACTCCGCTGGGGATCAGCCTTTTTGTCTTTTGAGTCCACTTTTGTGTTTGGCTTTGATTGATCTCTTTGTGGGTTTTTGGGATTGTCTTTTGTGGCTTATGAACTTTCTGGGTGTTTCTGGAAAGCGTCTTTATTATTAAAAAGCTCCTGCCTTTGGTTTGGGAAGTTTTTGTTTTGGCTTTCCTTGTTTTTTACTCCCAGCGCGTTTTATTTCGGAACAGTCGCGCTGACATCGCGGCCCTGTTCTTTTGGTTTTCTCTTCATCGCGCCTGTACGTCTAACAGTCGCGCTGACCTCGTTTTCAAGGGCAGCGCGCTTTATTCGTGTTCTTCCGCGCTGACATCGCGCCCCCTCTTCTTTTCGATTTCGGTCATCGCGTCTGTGTGTCTTATATCCGCGCTGACCTCGTTTGTCCTAGGGCAGCGCGCTTTTTCCCTGACTTTCCGCGCTGACGTCGCAAAGTTGCTGAAGGCCTCCCCCTGTCAGCGCGAAGTTGCTGAAGGCTACCCGCGCTGAGCCTGAAAAACTCTTTTTGTCCAAATCGACCTCCTGAACCTCTTGCTGTAACTTTCCCTTCTTCTCCCCGCTTGTCTGATGACTTGTTTTTCACTCTCTGAGCTTTGAACTGTTTGATTACGGAGCTCAACTCCATAGGGTTTCGTTTTGCTTGGTTTTAAGTTTGCAAACAACTTCCCTTCTAGCTGCTTGGTTCACGTTTTCATCCTTACTTTTGCGATTACTGGATTGTGTTTGGGTCTCTAATTGACTGGTTGCGACTCTGGTCCGTCGGATGTTTGCTTTTCTCTATTTGATTTCACGCTCTGAACCCTAGGACATCTAGCGGCCGTGTGTGTGTCAAGCCTCCCGCAAGGATCCCTGTTTGCTTGATTGACCAGCTCGTTCTAGACTCGCTTTTCGCATTTTTTCAGTGATTGTTAGAGTGTATTGGTTTGTGCTTCCAAGTGATCTTTTCCGCTTCCTCCTTGCTTGCAATCCTTGCTTGTTTTGCAGAGCTTAGATCACATAGCTCGTGCATTGCCTTGTTTCCCTTTGATTTCGAGACTTTGGTTGAGTGTTTTGGGAACTTCGTGTGCTCTCATTAAGTAGTTTACTTGGTGTTCAAGTTCCTCCAAATTCCTTTAGGTGTGTTATGTCACTAAAAGAAAAGGAATTAGTAGCTTATTTTAAAATTCGAGAAGGAAAAGAACATTTCATTGATTTCCATTTTCAAAAGAAAAGTTTCCTTTCCTCGCTTTAGTTGCATTTAGCTACTTGTTTGTTTGTTTTCGTTTTGTTTAAAAAATTCTTTGCCCTCTCATAGCTAGAATTCATCGAACGAAACGAAATTCTTTTGCATATAGATTGCATCTAAGTAATTGTGAGCGAACATACGATAGAGCTTGAAATCGAAACTTAATCTCAAGATCAACTATAAAATGAACCAAATGAATCTAAAAACGCATTGGAACTAAACGCAAATATTTAGAGGTCTAGGTTAGAGACGTGTTCCGGCGTCTTAAAACATAGTCACTGTTGTTTCACATTAGGTTGGGTGATTCCTCCTTCTGTGACTCGATAGTGGTCTAATACGGACTGCGCTCCCACGTACCGTCGAGTATATAGGGAGACCCCACTAGGCTTTTATCCTTTATCCATAGGAAGCCGAGTCGGCCGCCCTACAATTCGCAATGCAGTGAACACAGCATTCACGAAGATTGACCACCCGTACCCTAAAAAGTATTCTGTGGTTTTGCGAAGAGTTTGGCACACCCTCTACCTAGAGTTCCAGAGCAGTCACTTTTGATCCTTTTCAGACTCCCTAAACGAAAAGGTGCCTGTGAGCGTCTTGTCACTTCGTGCTCATTAAACATTCGAAGGAGACTGGAGTCATCTTTGTCCTTTTCTCGACTCCTGAAATATGAAAAGGTCAAGTTTGGTCCTTGCGTCTTAAAAATTAATTTGGCCACGATAACATCTCCTTTTTTTAGGTCTTGTGTGCGATAGTTTTGAGTAGGCTTTTATCGATAGTTTCCTTTAAGAGTTCTAAGGGGTCTGGTCATCCTGGCTGACCCATCAACTCCCGGTATAAGTGACCAAGGTTCTCAATCCTCTGTTGCTCCCGAGGTACCAGTTGAAGGCGGTACTCTTCCCATTGTTCCGAGTATCCAGCCTATTAACGTACGGTCCCCAGGCAACCCAGATTACTTGGAGGATTGGAATCCCGTCTGGGAAGAAGATTGGGATACCCCCCAAACCCCCCGTACCCCTTTAGGTATGTCATCTCCAATGGAGGGGGCAGCTTCCAGCACGGGTGAGACACCCGCAGTCACAGACATCGAGACACCCGCGGTCACAGACATTGAGACCCCGATCCCGTCTTCATCTCCCCTCCCTCCACGATATCAATCGCTAAGGGATAGGTATGATGCTAGAACAACTTCTACCACTATATGGGATCCTACTCTCGCTGCCTCGATCGGCCCTTTTGTTTCGCAGCCTCTTTTCCCACCCCTCACGTCAGAACTCAACCCGCCCGTCACCTCAGTTCCCGCTCAACCTACTGTTTGTGTAGCACGTTCGACTCCGGTCGTCAGTGCTGTACCGATTCCCTCGTCTGAAGTTCCTCAAGCTGGTTCTTTTCTTGGAGGCATTCCAGGATCAGGACCGTATGATGCTTATGGGGAACCTATAACAGACCCAGATTACGATGGTCCTGTTTTCTTCTTCGATGCAAATGGTGAGTTCCTTGAGGAAATCTCAGGTCTCCCTCGTCACCCCTTCGAAGAGAACGAGGAATCTTTGAATGTCAGGTATGACCACACTACTAAGTACTTTGGAAACCGAGACCCTCCTCGGCAGCCCATAGGACCACCCAATCAGGACCCGTCATTCTACGTGCAGCCCCCTCAAGGGCAACCATTATATGGCCTGCCTGACCCAGGACAATCTGGGCACCCACAAGGTCAACCTTACCAGGAACAACCTATGGACATGGGAGGTCCGCCATACCCATATCAGAATCAACCTACTGGGCAGCCAGAGCAACCGTCTTTTCAAGACCAGCTTGGTTTCCAGCCAGGGTACCCCTCTGGACCAACTGGCTCAGTTTACAATCCCTCAAATCAACCAGCCGTCCAGCAAGGGTATCCTTATGGCCAGGGTAGACAACCCTATGTTCAACAGGGCCCACCTACCCCTCGAAACACAAATCCTTCTGAGCAAGGGGGGCAACCCTCTGCCCAGCCTATATACCCAAGAGGGCAGCCTGCCGTACAGCAAGCCCAACCCTCTTCCCAACCCGGTTACAGTGGGGGACAAACGGGCCAACCGTCTATACAGCCAAATCAACCCGGGGTCTACCCTCACCGTCAACCTGGACAAGCTGGCCAGCCTCAGCGTCAACCAGCTATCCAACCAATTCGACCACCCGTTCCGCGAAGACAGCCCTTGGTGGCACATGGACAACCTGGCGTTCAGCAAGGCTATCCTGCTGGCCAACCAGGTCCATCTCGAATCCGACCAAGTCAACCTTCGGGACGTGTAGTCCAACCTCAACCGGTTCAAGGACAATACTCTGGGCCTCAGACTCAAACAGGTTATCAACCTCCATATCAAACGCAGCCTGCCTACCAAGCTCCGTATGCGACCCAGCAGTCACATGGCTACCAGCAACCCCAGGGGCAAAATCAGTATACTCCTTACCAAAATTATCAGCGACCACAGGTCACTCCCTATCAAAATTATCAATATGGTCAACCTGGCGGGCAAGCTGCTAATTCATGGGGAGCTGGGGGGCAAACACAGGGACAGTCGTCCGCACGGACAAAACTCCTACGGACAAACTCCCTATGTGCCAGGTCCTTTCGGACCAGGTCCATCGGGACAAAATTCCTATGCGGCCGGTCCTTTCGGGCCAGGTCCGTCTGGACAAAGTTCGTGGGGGCAACCCCAATCTGGGTGGAACCCTAATATCGCCTCGAACCCTCAGCCACAGATGTCCTTCAACCCGCAGCTACCATTTTTGGCTACGTTGGAACTACCCGATGTGTCCAAGTTAACAAATGATCCTATTTTGCATAACTCATGGTGGCCACCGGTTCCGACCAAAATACCAGGTGACTGTCCAAAGTTCGACGGCAAAGCCGGAGAGGATCCTCAAGCCCACGTAATGACCTATCACCTTTGGTGTTCATCTAACTCATGGCTTGATGATTCTATCCGACTGCGCCTCTTCCAGAGGACCCTCACTGGTTCAGCCGCAAAATGGTACATCGAACTTCATCGCGGTATGTTTTCAGACTTTAACTCGTTGGCTATGGCCTTTCTTACTCATTTTCAGTTACCCATTCGGTACGAGACTGGGACCCATTTGCTCACGTCTCTAAAACAGGATACGGCAACGCACATCTCTGATCATATACATGAATGGAGAAGGCGCCGTCGTTTGATTAAATTTTGGATTCCCGATCAACTCCTGACCGACTGGTTTACCACGTCCTTTGTTCCTAAAATTGCCAAAGATATTGCAATGGGGGCGTGTGTAACTGAAGAGCAAGCGATTGCGCGAGCTCAATACCTTGACTTAGTATATTCTCAGTCAGGTACTTTGTATGACTATTTGCCAGATGCCCCGAGGCACGGACAAACCAAAGCTCCACCGAAACCGTCTGTGGATGGAGTTATTGGCTCCGTGAATTCACCAAGTAAGAAATCAACCGCAAACTCTGGGAAGCAGAAACAAAACGCCTCTAACGAGAATGCTTCTCAGAGCCCATCTATTCCTGGGAATACCTCCGAGGTAAATGCCGTTCAGTCCACCGCGGCAGACAAATCCTCGAAAGGCAAAAAGAAAGGAAAGGCCAAAGAAAAATCCGGACAACCTAAGCAAAATTCTCCTAAACCTCCCACCGAGGACGGAGCCAAGCGGAAGCCTAAGTATCCCTGCCTCATTTGCGAGGAGGATCACTACACCAAGGACTGCCCTAGGCGGTCCGAGGTTAGTCGGCTTTTAAAAGGTGCTTCAGGGTCCCCCGCCGTGCTTAAAGAGCCTTTCCCATCCCAGCAGACGCATCAGGTGGCAGACCCTTCTCAATCCTCTTCCTCGTTCGGTTCTCAAGTATTCATGGCAGGAACCATCCCCGTCCACGTCACGACTCGAACGAAAGAATATCCATCTTCAGCCGGGAAGGAGCCAGAGGTCCCCTCCAGCGCTCCCACGTCTAGTTCTGGCCCTCTTCACATCGAACGGCCCAGCACCGAGACGATCCCCCGACCCCCTCCCAAAGGTGTACTCAGGAAGTCATCTTATAACCCCAATGCTCGTGCCGCACAGCATTATAGCATTGTCGAGGACTTAGCTCAGGCTCCGTCTGCTATGTCCGCATTAGAAGTCCTCCAGAGCTGCCCCTCCCAGAGGAAGTCCTTGCTATCAGCGATTGGTGGCATCGACCCGGCAGATTCGGATCTCATTTCTTTCGACCTCGAAGGTTTTACGCAGAGATTACCTCATCAGGTGGCCTTCCTTATACAGGTTCTCATCAAAGGCAAGACGATTCACCGTACTGTCATTGATGAGGGAGCCTCAACCTGCATCATGTCAGTTGCTTGTTGGAAGGCTCTTGGTTCGCCTGCTCTGAACCAGTCTCCCACCACCCTAGAGGCGTTCGATGGAAGAGAATCTCGTCCACTTGGTATCCTCCCGCGTTTACCTATCTCTTTAGAAGGGAAAACTGTAGAAGTCGAGGTTGAAGTCGTTGACGCTAATCTCACTTACAACCTCCTTCTAGGACGAAGCTGGACTTATGCCATGCAGGCCGTGGCTTCCTCTTTATTCCGTGTCGTTCGCTTTCCCCATCAAGGAAAAATCGTCACGGTGGACCAGCTGTCCTTTTTTGCTTCCTCTTCTGAAGGGAATGTACCATTCGTGGAGCATACCTTCAAATCGCTCGAGAGTGTGGGTGCCGGATTATTTAAAGATCCCTCCTTGATGGGAGTCTTTCCCCTCCCGCCTCCAAATCTCGCCTCCGTTAACATGATCATGACGCATTCTGATCCATGGGTTCTCCCTCCCGTGAATCAAGAAGATTCATGGGGCGAGATGATGCCGTTGAGCCCAGCCGAGCTCAACTACATCGAAATAGTTGCTGCATCGGCTTCAACCTCCGGACCTGCTATTCCGAGCAGCGTTCCCGATTCACCGCAAACCTTCCCCTGGTCGGGAGAGAAGGCCACCTCGGACCCCCTGAAAGAATCATTCCCATCCGACGAGGCTATTATCGAGACTATGTCTCCCGAAGAGCTCCCATGGTTTGATCACCACCATCGCTCTTCGTTCCTCCCTCCTCATTCGGAAATGGCCACGTGTCTCGGAAAGTTTGCTTCATGTCTCCCACATATCCCTCTCCAAACACCTATCCAGTTATATCAAGTGTCCTCGGAAGGGAACATGGGTAACATTACACAAACTTTGGCTATCGACATCTCTGTCAAAACAGGAGTTGTCGAAAATATTCATATTGGAGTCACATGTACTCCCGAGGAAATTCAAATCTACACAGATCTATTTCGTGAATTTCGTGATGTTTTCGCATGGTCTTACGAAGAAATGCCCGGCATTGACCCCAGTATCGTGGAGCACGAAATCCCTACCTATCCTGGGGCTAAGCCTGTTCGTCAGCGTTTACGCCCGGTGCACCCTCGAAAGGCTGCAGCCATCAAGGCCGAAGTTGAAAAGCTTTTTCGAGCTGGTTTCATTTATGCCATTCCCCTCACGGAATGGGTATCTAATATAGTTCCTGTCAATAAAAAACAGGGCACTATTCGGGTTTGTGTTGACTATCGCGATATCAATCGCGCCTGTCCAAAAGATAACTTTCCTACGCCTTTTATTGATCAGCTTATCGATGATTGCGCAGGAAGCGAAATTTATTCGTTCATGGACGGCTTTTCTGGTTACAACCAGATCAACATAGCCCCCGCAGACCAGCACAAGACTGCTTTCATTTGTCCTTGGGGCACCTTCGCTTACAAGAAGCTACCTTTCGGTCTTAAAAATGCCGGCGCCACTTTCCAGCGTGCGATGTCGTATGCTTTTCATGATATCCGAAACATCGTACAACCTTACCTGGATGATCTACCCGCTCATTCAGCTAAACGTCAAGACCATCCATCTCATTTACGCGAAATCTTCCTTCGCTGTCGACACTATCGTATTCGACTCAATCCGCACAAGTGTGTCTTCTGCGTGGAATCTGGCCGACTACTCGGGTTTATCGTCTCCCGAGAAGGCATCCGTCTGGATCCCCTTAAAGTCGAGGCCATTGTGAATCTTCCTCCCCCTGCTACTCTACAGCAATTACAAAGCTTGCAGGGAAAAGCCAATTTTCTCAGACGATTCATCCCAAATTATGCCGAGGTGGCCAAGGGTTTCACGCGATTACTAAAGCGAGACACGCCCTTTCATTGGGACGCTATCGCTCAGCAATCTTTTGAGCATCTTAAAGACCTTCTGGTCTCAGCTCCGCTCCTAAGACCTCCAAATTACCACCGTGACTACACCCTTTATCTGGCCGCTGCCGATACCACCATCGGCATGGTTTTAGTGCAAGATGATGACGATGGCTCAGAGCACGTTGTATACTATCTTAGTCGCAACCTCCTTGATACAGAGACTCGCTATGCATATGTCGAAAAGTTGGCATTGGCTGCTGTATGTGCCGTCCAACGTTTCCGTCATTACATCCTGTTGCGCACAACGACCGTGATCTCTGACTGCAACCCCATGACCTATATTTTATCACGTCAGTTGCTGGGGGGCAAATACTCGAAGTGGATCGTAATCCTCCAAGAGTTCGACTTGGAATTTACTGCCGCCAAGTCCAAGAAATCACTGGTCTTTGCTGAACTACTCTGTTCCTTACCATCTCAATCTGCACCATCTCATTTAGAGGAGCAAATTCCGGATGAAACACTCTTTCTCATCAGCACTCTCGACCCATGGTACGGGGACATCATTGTATATTTACAAACGTCTTCGTTTCGTCCCAATACATCAAAGGAAGCCCGACGACGGATACGTCATCAGGCTCAACCGTATCGCATTTTAGGCGACACCCTGTACCGCCTCGGCGTCGATTCCCTTCTTCGCCGATGCTTAACTCTCGAGGAAGCTGAGCGAGTCATGAATGACTGCCACTCCGGCGCTTGTGGTGGCCACATGTCCGGATACGCTACCGCTCAAAAGATCCTCCGCGCTGGTTATTTCTGGCCTTCTATATTCAAGGATTGTATCCTTGCTGTACGCGCATGCCATGAATGCCAGGTTTACCACCGGAAGATGCGTGCACCTGTTGCACCACTGCACCCTGTTGTAACCGTAGGTCCATTTGCCAAATGGGGCATCGATTATACGTCCTGTAACCCTCGTTCGGCCGGGGGCATGGGTACATTATCGTTGCCGTGGATTATTTCACCAAGTGGGCCGAAGCAATGCCTACATTAAACGAAGACGGTCACACAGCAGCGCAGTTTTTATTCAATCATATCATCACTCGCTTCGGAGTCCCTCAGGCTATCGTTACAGATCATGGAAAGCATTTCCGAAATCATATGATGACAGAATTAACGAACCAGTTAGGCTTGCGTCAAGATAGTTCGTCACCCTACTATCCTCAATCTAACGGTCAAGTTGAAGCTGTGAACAAAGTTTTGATCACCATGCTTCAACGCACCGTCAATACGCACAAGTCGAACTGGCATCTAATGCTTTTCCCAGCCTTGTGGGCCTACCGGACTTCTGTGAAGGATGCCACCGGTTTCACCCCGTTTCAACTGGTCTATGGACTGGAGGCTACCCTTCCCGTCGAATGTGAAATTCCTTCATTAAAATTAGCTGTCGAGTTGCTTCCCAACACCACTTCGGTGGAGGAACGACTTCTTTACCTAGAACGGTTAGACGAGACTCGTCGTTTGGCCTCTCTGGCTATTGAAGCGCAGAAGAAGAGAGTCAAGGCTCACTTCGATCAGAATATTCATCCTCGTTCCTTTGTTGAGGGAGATTTAGTACTGCTCTACGATCAAGCTAAGGATAAGCTGGGGGCAGGAAAACTCGAATCCATGTGGTTAGGCCCCTACATCGTGAAACGTGTTTTACAAAAGGGCGCATATGAGTTGATTGATTATGAAGGGAATCCTCTTGACAAGCCCCGAAATGGGCTCTATCTGAAGAAGTACTATGCATAACTGCTCACAGTCACTTTGTATATACGTGTGTTTTTGAGTTTTTACTGCATGAGTTTCTTTTGCTTTGGTGTGAAGGCGTGTTTTTGCCCCTTATTATGCTTTCTCTTTCCTGCGCAGATGTCTCGTACTCCTTATGTTGGTTTCGCTGATGGTGCCTGCCGTAGTACTTGTAATTTGTCTTCGGCAGCGTGGGTGATCTACGATCCTCACGGGGAGTTGATAAACCTGCAGGGTGTGTGCCTAGGTCATACCACTAACAACGTTGCCGAGTACAGTGCTGTAATAGAATTACTTGCCGAAGCAGTTGACCTCGGCATCCGAGAGCTAGTGGTGAACCTGGACTCCCAGTTGGTGGTCCATCAACTAAACAGACGATATTCCGTCAGAGACCAGCGCATATTAAGGTTATACCTACGTGTGAGATTGTTAGAACGAAGTTTTGATTACATTACTTATCAGCATATTCCGAGACGATTAAATACGTTGACTGATGCATTGGCAAATCGTGTATTAGACAGACATTTGCGAAACAGATAAACATCATGCAAGGAAGGAAAGAACAGCATAGTAAGACCATAAGCATATGTAAATAAATCATTCCAAGCATAGTTTGCACGTGTGTTTTTAAGCTTGCATTAAACATATAAAATCCATGAGTCAAGTGTCATGCAAATCCATACATAAGATCACAAATTGTACTGAACAAACGCATAACACAAGATAACACATCATCACATGTAACAACGACTCATCCAAAAACCGGTATGTATATATATATATATCGTGTGGCGCACTGAGGCGCTCAAAAATAGAAGTACGTGTCCAAAAATCTCAGTACATCCGAGTCATAATGTCTCAAAATAAACAGTAACCTAGGTGACTAATCGGCTGGGTGGTGCTCTCTGTAGTACACGGCCGCTCGTGCCACCCGCCTCAGAAGGCGGTGCACTCTGGGTTCCACACCCACTGTGTGGATCTGATGCTCCACAGGGACCTCCTCAACCCCCTGGAAATCCGGCACCCCCTCCAGCAACCCCTCAAGGTTGCGAGCCACAGCCTCTGGTGTGTTGGCCCCTGGAGGGGCTAAGGCCAAAGCTCCGGCTCCTGGGCCCTCTCTCCGTGCCGTGACAGCCAGGCCAATCGGTCTAGTAGGCCCCACATCTGCATGACAAGACATTTATTAGGACATGTACATAATAAAAAAAAAAAAATATACAAAACTCAAAAAGACAAAAAGTGTCATACCTGCATCATCCCACTGTTCACCCGGAGGCAGCACCAAGTCAGGATCATTGCGGAAATCCATCCCCGCATATGGCCAATCCTGTACGAAGATCTCCTGTTGGTCCAACCAGTCTCTGAAGTATACCCCCCAGCTATGTGGTCGGCCGCCACCCCCACGTGGCATAATCCGAGCCCATCGAGTGGCCCTCGTCTCTCGAGGATCTCTGGGGGCATCCACAGCCATAGACTGCAGCCGCATGGCTGGTACTCGCTCCAGAATGAGCGGGACCAGGATCGATCCATACCCGAACTGCTTCGTCTCTCCGCGACGGCAGTTGCTCAACTGCCTTTTCATATTGTTGCACACTGCAGTGCACCAGTCGAACACGGTAGGCTCGAGGCACTCGAGGGCTAGTAGGAGATGAGTCTTGGACGCCTCATGGTTCGCCATGCTGCCCGCTGCCCGGGTCACCATGAACAGGATGGTGCGCAGCACTATGTCTCTCACTGTGGGGATCGAGCACTTCCCACTCCGCGTCTTTACCGCCCCTGGGCAAACCTCGGCCATCAAGTCATCCAGGGTACCACCGCTAGGTCGCTGCCCCTCTAAGATGGGCCTCCCACCTCGGCGCGACAGCCCAGTCAAAAAGAAGATATCCATATGATCAAACTCGATGTCGTGACCACGGATGGTGAATTTTTGGTCCACCGGGTTCCATGCCCTGATCAGCAGCTCCAGCAGATCATGTTGGGCCCTCAGACGCGGCGTAAGGAAGAATTTCATGAATCCACACGCCCGCATGGCGTTGCAACAATTTACGTCTCCCCAAGCAGCCACATCCTCTACATCGTGAACTCTCTCTTGCCATTGAAAGGCCATGGTGTCCTGCATGAATAATAAAACCGATCAGAAGTGCTTCCAGGTAAAAATTCACGTTCATTTTTCAAAAACAAAATTTTTTCCGCGCCAGCGCGGCTGTTTTAGAAACAGCCGCGCTGACAATGGCAGCTCTTTGTAAAAAATGCGAGGTCAGCGCGGAAGAACACGCCTTTTCCGCGCTGACCCGAAGTTGGTTACATTGACTATTTTTCGATCAGCGCGACCCCGTGGGCAATTTCCGCGCTGACCGAGGGCGCACCCATGCAAATAAAAAGTGCCCAATTGGGCCTATTCGACCGTTAAAAAACTCCTCAAATAAACCAGAATGCAGGGCAACGGAATGGGAACCTACCTGGAGGAAGCAGATCTGAAAATGGTCTCCGGATGGGCTGAAAATCGCTCCGTCAACTTTTTGGTTTCTCCACGTTCTTCGCACTCCAAATAGTGAAATGGTAAAAATGACTTATTACCTTCCTCTATTTATAGTAAAATTCCTAAATTATCATATTTTTTGGGTTTTTACCATTTTTAGCGATAAAACTAGCCTTGGTTCTGTTTTTTAAGCATTTTTTTTCTTACGCATATCGAATGGATTTATGCGGGTAATGCCCTTATGCAGGTACAGGTATCGCAGCTTGGTCATGATCATTCACGATTCATGTGATTCCCAAAGTGTCGTCTCTAAGCTCTTTTCCGACGTTAAACAAGAGAAGATGGCCGAGCTCCCTTTCAGCTCGTTAAAGGGAACGAAAGGCGGTCGTTTTTAAGCTCTTTTTCCGACCGTGAAACCAAAAAGATCGCCGGGTGTTTGTCGTTTCGCACTCGATATTGGCTCTAAAACGACGTGTCTTCGACCACTTTTTTACTTTTTCCGGTCGGCGACACTATTTCTGAAAAGTACTCCTCGGTTGTAATGACCGGGCGGTTCTTTCGAGCACAGTTTTATACTTTTTCGGGCTCGAGAGACACAACTGTACGAAAAAGGACCCCCCTGGAGTCTCCTTTTCCGCATTCTTTTCAGACTCTCTAAATAAGAAAAGACGCCGAGTTTTTCCTTTGTCAGGCTCGTTAAACACTTGATGACATCGGACACCGTCGAAATGACACTCTTCAAGCATATGCTATCCCCGTCAAGCTTGTCACCCAAAAATAATCGGGGTACCTGCCTGCAAAGGTGGGGAAAATGGAACTTTGATTACAGTCGTCTCGGCAGTACGTCGCTTTTGAACATGGCACTCCGCTAATTCGTGTCTGGGTGGGGTCATCTCATCTCGTTTTCACTAGCCTCCATGGGTTTGGGATATCCTATTTTGACCTCTCATCTGTTCATTGCCGTCATCATCCTATCCGCTGCTCATTTGATGTCAAGTACTGCCAAAATCCGTTACAGTGCCGTTATATGTTCAAGAGAAGTTGTCCTCTGTCACAATGCAACCTCGTTCGCTATCTCATCACAAATTATTATACCTCTGTCTCATGTCGATGATGTGGGAATCATCATGGCCCACCTTCGATCAAGGCCACTTCTCGTCGACTTCAACTCATTATCCGAGAAAGTGACTTAGAGACTCCTTCCAGGTGCCTTGGAGCCTGCATGCCTCAATGGCAGGTTCCTCGTGTTCGACGCGAGGTTTACATCATTGACCTACGATCGAATGATTCCGTGGGTGTTCGACACCAGCTCATTGATTCACACGCTACGGATTGTACCTATAGTACCTTGAGGGCCATTGTCATTATTGGTGGTACCTCTCGCGTCTGTTAACGGTTCTCATCATTGACCGGTAATCAGGCGATGTTCATACATGTTCGACTCCAACCCCTGTATTCACATGTGTGGACTTGTACTCTGTTCGGGTCGAGATGGAGCGCAAGACCCTGGATCCTTGCTCACTGTGGTCCAGGTTGCGATTTTGTGGATAATCATTACATGACTCATTGATGGATGGCTGCGCCCATACCTGAGTCTTCATGGATGGCTGCGACCATACCTTATCATTATTATGGTCTCTTTAGCTGGGTGGCTGCGTCCATACCGTAGACCAGTCTTGCATGTCTTTTGGATGGCTGCGCCCATGCCTAGACTGCGTGTACATGATTGTCAGAGATTTTTCGGTACTTCCGGGTGGTGTTCCAGTTCGGCGTGTGTTGTAAAGCATTTCACCCCTCCCACTCTCTCGGTCTTCATGCTTTAGGGGGCATCTGTTACACAGTAATTTATCACTGCCTTCCTGTCAGTCACCCTGCTGTGTCCAAGAAGTCACAATCACTAAGTGTTTGATCCCTGAACTGGCTAAAAACCCATTTTTCCAAAGTTTTGTGCATCAGCGCGTCTGTTCCTAAAATAACCGCGATGACCAGCGCCCCATAGTCTATTTCTTGCGCTGTCATCGCGGAAGAACATCACTTTTCCGCGATGACACACAGCGCGGATTTCACGTGTCCTTCCGCGCTGACATGGCTTGTTCAGTTATTGTCATGTGCTGACAGCGCGGCAGTCTCCATATAATCCGCGCTGATCCAGTTTGGGCGAATTTGTTCAAACAACCAGCCTTCCAGATCTCTCCAGGCTTGGTTGTTAGCTTTGTGAATGTCGACTCCCTTCTATGGCATGTCTGTTCGACCCTTTGCAACTACTCCCCTTGAAGATAAGCTCATCCTTCCACCTTTTTAGGAGACTCCTTCTCCTATATAAACTTCCACCATTACCATGAGCAGCTGGTTAGAAACTAGCTAGACTTAGCTTGGATTGTACAGAGCTTGTAGTGCTCAGATTGCTGCTATAAGTGTGGTGTGTTAGGAGTGGAAGTGATTGATTGCTTTGGGAAGTTTGTTTGTGACATTTGTGTGAGAGAGAGAGAGTTGTTTGTCTTGGGAGAACCATCCTCAAAGGTGAATGCTTGAGATACATGCTGACTGATCCCTCCTGAGGAGTTTACCGACGTCAGAACATTTGGTTGTACTCTTCTCTATTCTGATTAATAATAGATGACTGCTATTATTGTTCCATTCTCGTTTGTTTATGCAATGGATAAATGTGAATTATGTCTTTTCTGACTGGCATATAGTTACTTTTACTAGATTTTACGCTTGCGTTTGCCTTCTCTTCGTGTGTGCAGGTGTCCGTTCGCGGGGATCGCGGAGGACTGTGACCAGCTGAAGCGAAGGAGCGAAGGAAACGTCTCTTCGTCACACGACAGCGCAGGAATCCAAGTAGGTGCTCTTTACTTCTTGTTTAATTGTAACTAGGAACATGCGTGGCAGCATTGTGTGATTGTTGCTAGACCCCTATTGGGCTAGTAGGGATCGCCTCTATCCGTAGAGGGGATTTACCTTCCCAACACAGTCCTCAGACAAATCCAAACTAACCTTTAACAGGCTCGGCCTCCTTCATGAGGAACTTGGTCCTTTAGACAGCCCAACCAAGACGTCAATCTATCCCTTCCTTCTTCGCTGGAGCTATCCTTCCTTCTCTGGCCATTTCGGAGAGAGAAATGTGATAGGATGTGTCAAATATGGTTGGAGGACACTTAAATTTATAGGATTTGGAGAGGGGTTCCACTTGAATAATTTACCCCAAGACAACCTTGACAATTTGCACATGTGAGAAATTAAATTCAAAAACATATTTTTCCTTGTCCAAATTTGATGATCTGTCCAAAGTGGAATTGGCCCTAGTTGCCAATTTTAACATATCCTCAAGCAACAAATCAATACAACGTGCTACACATGGAATCCAAAACAATGTGCGATGCCTCTCCATAAGCATCCTGCCGGCAACCACATAAGTAGTTGCACTGTTTGTTATGACTTGCACCACATTCTACACACCAATCTCCTAGACACACCCATCTAACAACTCACATATCAATGTTGCATCTTTTATGTGTTGATGCATCCATTGATTTAATAAACATGGTACCTTTAGGACAATGTACCAGGAAATTTAGAAGGGTCCTACCCTTCCTATCTGTCCAACCATCAGACATCACTGTGCATCCAGACACCTCCCATGTTTGCTTCAACTCCACCAATCTAGAGTTAATGTCCTTCTTTTCTGCTTGAAGGATTGGCTTCCGCAACTCCTCATAGGTAGCACTTTTGTCCCTTGGGCCCACAATAGCAATATCATCACTAAATGGATTGTTTTTGGTGATGCTAAGAGGTAAGTCACTCTAGAAAAGACACCTCTCTATAAGTCTATCTACTTCTTGCTTCCCCCTTTTTTAACAACTAATTTTATGGAAGGTTGGGCTCCATGTTCGGTTCGTGGAACAAAAAGGATGACTGCCACTCCCAGTAACATTTGTAGGTGAAGTTGTTGAGACCCTCCCACTACCCTTGGCCTCAAACTCAAAATAAGATATCCCGAAAGATCTACCTACACATTCAGCCTTGTTTCTTTTTGCCTCTTCTTTCTTTCTGTCTTTTTCATCAATTGCTTCAAGATCTTTTTGCATAAGCTCCGTACTAGAAATCGTACAAAGCCTAACATCATGTCCAAGGAGTCTAGCTAGATGGCATTTCAATCGCGTAACCCCCCCTATCATCTGGGTCCCACACAATTTGCATGATAGATATGCCTGATTTGTCCCACCATCAAGTTCCCCATACTCCCAAAATGGGTCCAACGGCTTTGACATATTTGTAGTGGATTAATGGACAACGTCAAAATTCAAACCTAGGGAACCAAAAGAACAAAAACATGGCAATAATATGGTGCATAAGCAAGTTTAAAAAAAATGAAGTTTGTTGTCCAAATATGGAGAAAACCCTTGCATTGGCTCGTGGCCATGAAAATCATAGCAAATGGAAAAAAACAAAGAAGCAAAATGTTGGTAGGCAAAGAGGCAAACAATCTTAACTCTAAATCTATGAAAAAATCATTAACATAAGCGTTTTTAAGAACATACATGTTAATGGAAGAAATGAAGTTTGTCTCACTGATCCTGAATCTTTGATCCACAAAAAAAAAATTGTTGGTGATGATAATGGTTGTTTGATCCTCAATCCCTCCTTGAAAACCACCACAAAGCTCTTCCCCTTCCTTCTCTAAGACTAACAAAGCAAAATGAGCAACTAAAACTCAAAATTTTGGTTATGTAGTCGCGGCCTAGCTTCTCGGGCGATAAATTGCATCATCTGGCAATATTTTGTTGAGATATCACAAATATTTCGAAAATATCGTGATATTTTCGAAGAGGAAAATATCGCGATATTTCTTTGGCAATATCTTGTTTTGCCAAAAATATCGCGATATTTATGAAAATTGATGATATCTCGGCGATATCATCAACACTACTCACAGCATCTCCTACAGCTGACAACTTATCATGAGACTGCTAGATCCTGGTGAGATATGAGGTTACGGTCTTTAATCTTTTCATTCAGATGTTGTTCAATTTTTCCCACGACACCATTATCCTATTCCAATTTTTACTCTGATAAAAACTAGTTAAGGCTACCCACATCTAATGAGTTGTGTCCTTCCCGGTTATGTGAGGAACTATATGGTCCCTCACACCATCGAGGATAACATCCATCACTTTCACATCCTTTAGATTGTGCATGATTTCTTGGGCAAGGTGTGAAGGAACCTGGATCTCTGTGTTTGCAAAATCCCACAAACCATTCATTTTCAGAACAATAGTGATCCACTCCTTCCAAGGACTGAAATTCGCAACCCCATCCAACCTATCTTCATATCTCAAGATCATTGATGCCATTTCACAAATCAACCTTGGCGAAAAAACCTTAGCTACAAAATAAAAAATCTACTGTCGTAAAAAGGAGCAACTTACTATTATAAAACCCTTGTGATCCAGATCTCTCCCTAAAAGTTTCTATTGCTCCGATACCATGTTAAATTTCCAATACCAACCCAAATTTATTTATCCCTAAACGGTTTTTATTCCTAGAAAATTATTTAAAAAAATTATGAATTATTGTAAAATAAATTCATTGCTATTTAACTTCTGAAAAATAATATTTGTAGCAAAAAAATTAAAATCAATCACATCACAAAAGTACACACCCATAACAATTTTCCTTCATTGAAATCCTTGGGAAAATCTAGGCCTAAACCTACAAAGAAAAATACACAAAAAATGCACTATTGGAACCTATAACTCAGCCCAAGGAATTCGGCCCACCAGAAAATCATCCACCTGAAGAATTCGGCCCTAGAGAAACTTAGCTTCCACCACTAGCAAATCAACCCTCTCCTTTCTCCTCATACAACCCCTGCGTACTCAATAAAAGTCGTCCCACTGGATAAATCAGCCTCTCCATAACTTGGCCTTCTTTGTGCTTTAACTACTTGGCCTCTCAAAATACTCCCTCCTGAACTTGACCTCTTGGAAATACTCAAGAAATTTACCTGCATTCTTTCTCCCTTCTCTTTAGCCTAGTTGAGCCTCTCGCTCTAGAGAAAATCACTTCCTCCACTTGAGTGTTTTCACCTCTCCCTTAGGCTTATTTTATAACTTCATTAAGCCAAATCCCTAACTCTAATATCCTAAGTGATTGACAGTCAAGATTAGACATCGCCTCACTTGAGATCAACGGTTGAGATCATATCTAAGTCGCTTAAATAATTAAATTATTTATCCTTAGTACTTTGGCTTAAGAGTCCACAATTATTAATTAACTTTAATTATTGTACGTTTCCTAAGTTAGACTTAGAAAAGAAGTCATAAATCACTTACTCCACCAAGCAAGTATCTAAAGAGGCGATCAATCATCTCCTACATGCTAAGACACCAAGCTCAAGTAGAAGACCTTCCAAAGCTACCAAGAACTTCAACATAACAGTGCCACACTATAACAGATGATCATCAAACTCAACAATTGCATGGCATCATGTCTAGTACTCTAGAAGACCTAAGATCGGTGTCTCACCCAACCTAAGTTAACAACATGAAGGAGCTCTTGTTGAAAGATATACTCACCCAAAAGAACAAAAACATAGCTCTGGATTGTTATGGGTAGAATATGGTGTGAAAATTCCTTGAAATGCAGCCACTGGAATTAATTCTCCTAATTGATTAACAATTTATTAATTTTCTGATTGATATCGAATTAATCATAATGCAATTTCTTCACCAAATAAAATAAATGTTGCGGAAATAAAAATACTGGAAACTGAGAAATGCTAGCACACACAAAAATTATGGCATTGTTATTTTTGGACAATTGTCCCTGGAAAAACCCAATGTCGGAAAACCGGTGCAGCAATGAGGGTTTTTTATTATTATACAACAACAGAAATTTCAAGTACAATCTAGAGGGCGAAAACTGGAAATCCTATAGAGAAAATACTAGCAAAAATATCTAAGAGAATTTACCCTCCTCTCCAAGCAATCCCGGCAACAAACTCCCTCTGAAAGGCTAGTCGTCCAGCCTCTCCGCAGGCCCTTCCACATTGCCTCTGCGCAGATCAACACGTATGGCTAACAAACCCTCTCACAACAAGTCATCCTGACTATCTCTACTACTGGAAGTCACTCTCCAACACTTTGGAAAACTTCTCCGGCCTTTGGATGCTTAATCAAGCTTCCCCACAGCTAAATCGTACTGCTCAAATTGAGGCTCTGCGTAGCCCCAGATCAACCTCATGGAGAATAATTTTAGCCTCCTCTTCTGACCCTTCCAGAACTAGAAACAGAAATCTATTATGTTGTCCCTCTGTCACTTGCTACTCAACCTCTGACTCGATTTCTCCTGCTAAGTTACTTGCATTGGAAAATCGAATTGTCTAGATCATTGAGTATCTGCACTGGTGTGTTCTCCATCTACCCATTGACCTCCTCTTATAATCTCCAATTTGGACTCCAACGACCAAGATTAAAATTTAGTCGATGGCCGAGATCATCTCCAAGTTCATCCGTAAGAATTTATAGAGAATTATCATTTTTCTCAATTGATTACCATTAATTAACCAGTTTTCCTAAGTTAGACTTAGGAAAAATTTAAATGATGGTCAATTAATTTAATTTAGCTATCTCTAGGTGGAATTTCCATAAACGATTTCTGGGTTTTGGAGAACTCTTGTGCTTCAGTCGCTCCACAAAGTTTTGAGACTAGGACACCATCTGATGCTACAAAAACTAACACTCCCTCTTAGCAAGGAAGGTGTTCTCTCTAGTGCTACACAATCTTCCACAACACCTCGTCTCAGCATCATCCTCCCATCACGCTGTTGATGTCTAACAATTGTAGATGCCTGCCACTATCCATTAACTATTGCACTAACTCTAATTCATCTGTCATTCGTTGTAGTTGAACCATGTTGCATCTATGTTGTTGCTAACACTGCGATGTACAACCTATACTCTTGCCAACTTTGCATATGCACTGCAACCCCACTAACACTCCTCAATTGTTGTTGTTGCTACTGCAACTACTGTAACTGAGAAGCATCCAAGATATTGAATTAATTGTCTCTGTACCGCAACTGTCTCCTGAGTCTCTACCTGCTACTAGCCTCTACTCTGTCCATTGGGAAATCTGCATTGTTGTTGACTCTGCACTGAGCCTCTTGCTCTGTTATCAACACTACTTTGCGCTCCACAGTATCTGACTACAGTTGTTGCTCTGGAACTAATTGTGTCATCTAACATTGCTCCTCCTGCTACTAAATATTGTGGGCCCCTATAGCAAGGGTAATGATCCATGAGGAAACACCATCCAATGCTTACCTCAATAGACCTTGCCCAAATCTCTGCACAACTCCGGGACTAAAGCTCCATATTGCCCCACCTCGCTCCTTGAGGTATAGCTGCATACATAGCGAAATCTTCCTTCAACTGGGAGGAAACCTTGTCTATCTCTATGGATGCTTCCACCTGATCCTGCTTCTCCATCTTGTCCTTCTTCCTTTGAGGACACTGAGTACTGTAGTGACCAAACTCGCCACACCTGAAGCACTTGATCTTAGATAGATATTTTTTCTTTTTTTCTCTCTGCGAGCCTTGTCCCTAACTGGGACCTCTTGCTTTTCCCTTTGGTGCAAGGGCCACATTGTCTTCCTCCACACCCTTTGATCCCTTACTGCTATTGTCATTGATGGAGGTCTTTACTAGAGATCGCCTCATCTCTTCCTGCTGCAGATTTGACCACATGATGGCCCATCCTGGTAATGTATCTCGTCCCAAAATGCCTTGGATGAATACTTCCCATTCCTCGAAGACACTGTTCAGAGCCAAACGCACAAGCTCTGTATCTGGAGACGCCTCTCTTACGGCTGCAAGCTCATCCCAAATATTCGGAAGTCTGGTGAGAAAGGGATCAATGCCTTCACCCTTTTGCATCCTTGCATTCCGCAGTTGTTCCTTCAATAACATTTTCCACTGCTCGGAAGGCTTCTGATATATAGCCCTGCGAGAGCATCCCACATCTCCTTGGTCATGTTCTTGGTCGATATATGTGAGACTATGGTACTGGACTCCATCCATGATCATCTACTTCGCCTTGGCCATCTCTTTCCTGAATTCTTTCAGTTGATCTGCATCGGTAGGTTCTGCCACAACATTATCTGCATAGGTTTTTAGGCCATGCTCATCTAATAGGAAGGACATCCTGGCCTTCCAGATGATATAGTTGGAAGCTCCCTCCAACCTGTCCTGGTCTCTAAAAGCCCAATTATGGCCATTTCTACAAAAAACTCAAACTAGGATGGAAATCTCCCTCTTTACCCTGCTCGGCTATTTTCACTCCTTCCTGGAGTGAGAAAATCTACCTTCTGCTACTGCTTGCTACAACTGGAAATATTGGATTTCTGAACTAGAAACCCTCTGAGAGAAATCTCCCTCTGCGTGTGCACTTTCTCTTCCACTCAGCACTAATTTTGCTCTAGCAAAACTGCTGTGAAACCCTTCTGCGCCCGAACAAGAAATATGCTCTGCAAAAACACTAAGTTGTTGCTCCCTCTACTCGCTTTTGAGGACAAATCAAATTGTCTTGCCTTCACCCACTGGAAAATCAAATCCTTTGTCTAGCAATTCGCACTGCCTAGCTAGGCACTGCACAACACCAAAAAAATTCAGCCCGTTGCTCCCTCTTAACAGCGAAATCTTCTTCTTTTGGCTCTGAGCCTCCTATCCGTCAACTAGGCTCTGAAACCATGTGAAAATTCTTTGAAATGCAATAATTGGAATTAATTCTCCTAACTGATTAACAATTTATTAATTTTTCAATTAATATCGAATTAATCACACTACAATTTCTTCACCAAATAAAATAAACGCTATGGAAAGAGAAATATTGGAAACTGAGAAATGCTAGCATACACACAAAAATTATGACACTGTTATTTTTTAACAATTGTCCCCGGAAAAACCCAATGTAAGAAAATCGGTACAGCAGTGAGGGTTTTATATTATTATGCAGCAATAGAAATTCTGAGTACAATCTGGATGCCGAAACATGGCAATCCTATAGAGAAAATACTAGCAAAAATATCTGAGGGTATTTACCCTCGTCTCCAAGCAATCTTGGCAACAGACTCCCTCTGAAAAGGCTAGCCATCCAACTTCTGCGCAAACCCTTCTATGCAACCTCTACATAGGTTCCACACATGTGGCTGACAAACCCTCTCACAACAAGTCGTCTTGCCTGTCTCTGTTGCTGGAAATGACTCTCCGGCACTCTGGAAAACTTCCCTGACCTCTAGATACTAAATCGAGCTTCCCTACAACTAAATCGAACTACTCAAATTGAGGCTTTGTGTAGCCCCTGCGCAGCCTCCTGGAGAATAATTTTTGCCTCCTCTTCTGAACCCCTTCTGGAACAGGAAACTCCACTGGAAATCTAGTATGTTGCCCCTTTGCTACCTGCTACTCGACCTCTAACTTGATTTCTCCTATTGAATCACCTACACTGGAAAATCAAACTGTCTAGATCACTAAGTATCTGTAGTGGTGTGTTCTCCATCTACCCATCAACCTCCTCTTATAATCTCCAGTTGGGACTCCAACAGCCAAGATTAAAACTTAATCGATGGCTAAAATCATCTCCAAGTCAATCTGTGTGAGGTTTTAGAGAATTCTCACCTTTCTCAATTAATTACTATTAATTAACCAGTTTTCCTAAGTTAGACTTGGGGAAAATTTAAATGATGGTCAATTAAGTTAATTGAGCTATCTCTAGGTGGAATTTCCATAAATGATTTCTGGGTTTTGGAGAATTCCTGTGTTTTATCCTCTCCACAAAGTTTCGAGACTAGAACACCATCCTATGCTACAAAAACTAACATATGGGTGTTACTTGACCACTGTTTATGATGCCAACTCAGCCTGCTGACTAGATAAAGGGGCTGCACAGGGTTAAAGGCATTCTTAGGATCTTGTGATGGCAAAGATCCCAAAAAGATTGTAGCATAGTGCCTTTAACCAAGGGGCTGGGAGTTAAGAAAATGCATGTGCTAAGGCAGCACTGAAAAAAGATTGACCCAGGTGGACACCAAATCAAAGTAAGATGCACACATTCCTAGGACAGATCACAGAAAGGCTTCCCCAAAGGTAGTGCTCAAGGAGACAGGGACCATGTGATCCCAAAATTATGTCTTTGAAATGGCTGGGTGTTACATACTTTTTATTATTTTAACCTATGTTGATATGATATAGTCAAATGCGGATTATTTGTAAGGGAAAAGTATAAAATGAGGAGAAAGGCTCCATTTCAAGTGATGGATTCAATTGGAGAGAGAGAAAACCCTTAGAGGCTGACATGGCCTATATTTTCAGGTGCTGGATCCTAGAAAAAGGAAAGAAGCACAGCTGAGTCTTAGCATTTTTTTATTTCTTTTCTGTAGATCTCAGCTGTTGCATTCTGCTGTAAATAACTATTGTTGGTAAAGGAAGCTCTTTCAAGGCTCTGCATATGCTGTTCTATTAGTCCCGTAGATTGTATTGGTGAACAACAGACAGGATTGTGATCCTTGACTGGTTCTTTCTTGTTTTGGAATTCAAGAGGGATTGTTGTCTATTAACTTTAGTTCTGAGGGCTGTTCAATAGATTCTATTTAGCTGTTCTATTGCACAATTCATTCATCTTTATCATTTGTACATAAATTAGCTTCTTCTTGAGCATTTCATCCAGTGTTCACTGTTTATACATTGACCAGATTAATGCTGTTAGTAGGTTAAGTATACCATTTAATTATCCCACTGATATTCTTCATAGTCATTTCAGAGCTCTGCATATTGCTGACACCATAACCCAAAAAATTAAGGCACTAATTATCAGTAAGCCCATCAATTTTCACTGAAAATCACTAGATTGGTGTGCTATCTGATTTATTTTGTATTCAAGCCTAAATTGGAAATCAGGTGTATCAATCAGGGACATCCTTCTTTGATCTGGAAAAGAAACAGCCTAACGTGAGAGGAGGGGCTGCTGAGGTGAGAATGAGCTGCACTCCTGAGCGCCCCTGAGCTGCGTCAAATGTGTTAGGGACTTGACTTTGGAGCCAATTTGAGAAGGCAAGAAGACTGTAGTAGTAGCAATAGTTATTTTACTTTTTATATTGAGGCCCAATAATATGTGATGTTGTTAATTTCCTCTTCAGTAATTTTATCAGTTGTTTCTAGTAACTAAAGAGAGTTGTTTCCAGTTATTTTATATTTGGACCTCACTGTTGTTCGTCTTTGAATTCATTTTAATTGCAATGTTTAAACTTCATACATTCAATTTTTATAGGGAATTTTAGGAGTGATCCATTTTCCATTTTTACAAATTAGGTTGTGTGAGCTAGTTATTATTTTGGTGATTGTCAATTGCCTTTTCTAGCTAATTCCTGCATCGAATGTTGGTGTTACCTTTGCATTGTTTTGCTCCTTTTCTGTCACTCATTTTTCATTTTTGAAGTCGGATTTCATAATCCATAGAGTTACATTAACTTCAATATTTATTCTTCCCATGTGCTTAATTTAGTGGGAAAGTGGAAATTCCCCATTTGCCAAAGAAGTTGACATTACTAGAAATGTGTCCATAATAAGCTAAGTCGATACAAACATACCTTCACACCCAGAGGATTGGCAACCCCTCTCATGAATTCTACATGGGATCCATCCAGTTGCCGGGTTCGCTCCCCAATCCAGAGCATGTGTGCAGAACAGTCATACCAGAGTCCAGAAGTTGAATCTTGTCGTGTCAGAGCTTGCTCAAATGGAAGAAGCAAACATTCATGTGATGTCCAGAATTCTGTAGTATTCATGATTGGATGATCCACTGTAAGCCCACAGGCTGCCATGAATCCAAGAGCTTCATCTATTCTGTGGGCTAGTTCCAAATACCTATATATATATATATATATATATATATATTTTGAAAACCGATGTTAAGACTAATAAGATAAAATCAAATGCCAATCAATCTAATATCTGCATCTGGATAAAAGAATCATGTTTTGCAGAATCAAAAATAAATCTCACCTCTCCCCTTGCTCACTATGAGATGTAAAATCTAGATTCCACTTAGACACACGCTGCATTGCTGCATAACCTCCAGTTGCAAAGGCCTGGAGAAGATTGAGGGTGGCAGCAGCCTGGCAATATGCACGAACCATTCTTTGGGGATCAGGCTCCCGATCCTTCTCATTGAAGGTATCTCCATTAATATTGTCTCCGCGGTAGCTAGGGAGTTTTACTCCATCCACTTCTTCAAAGTCACTGGATCTTGGCTTGGCAAACTGCCCGGCCATACGTCCTACCTGATCCATACAAATTAAATTGAATCAATTGGCCATCAAAGATCTTAACAACAAGGAAAAACCAAAGTTTTGGGGAATTTTTTGGCAACTTGACAAAAACAAGTATGCAACTAGATAATGAATTCACCCTAATTCTGGGAATACAATGCCATAAAATTCCCATGATTCTGTGTTCAACATAATTCCTTAGGCCCACTTTTAGGAACAGGGTCAGTGAAAGCTTCATATTTAGGTTACTGCTAGACCAACCAATAGAGAACATTTTAATTTTGTTAAATATTTCCCTCCAGAGTTATTCATTGAAAAGGGGGATTTTTTATTTTAACTACCTTGAGAAACACACCTGAGGTCAAGGGCGGCACTACATAGAGCAGATTCCCTTCATTTGTTGTGGTCCATCTTCAGGTTATGGTCGTTATCTATGTGATGTATATAAAGTTATCTTACTGAACTGGCATATTGTTATGTTGGGATTTCATTCCACATTCATGCTCTCCTCCTAATTGTGCGCATGTTTTGGAACTTGGAAACTGGGCGTGTGCATTCTGAATAATCCCATATGCATAGCAACTGTGAGATAGAAATGATTTATAATGACATTATTTGCACCAAAAGCTTTGCCAATCCGAAACCTAGTTTTGGGGTGCAAGTCCCCGGGTTGATGTGATATAATCCTTCCTTGCTCCGGTACAAACATCACTGCAGTTTCAATGTTATGCCTTAGGGCCATATTTGGCTTGTGATTGTTATCTATGTGATGTCTAAAATGCTATCTTACCACAGTGGCATATCCTTACGTTAGGATTTCATCCCATATAAGACTCTCCTAATATTTGATAGTTTAACTTGTGTGTAGCTTGGACTATATTCGAGCTACGACACCTTTCTTCTTGCAGCAGAGTAGACACAGAGGTTCTGTACATTTATGGAGGAAAGAGAGAAAGGTGGTGCATGCGAGAAAGGTGGTGCATGCGTGCATGTACTTTCCTCAATTCAGTGCTGATTTAGATGCTTTTCCTTATTTAAGAATTCAGTTCTAATTCTAAGTTCTGCTTTGATTAGTATTTGCATGCACAGTTAGAGGACGCACTTTCCTAGTTAAGCAAAGGCGCTCATGCACATGAATCCCCAGTCTCAATCAAGAGCACAGATCTTCTATAGGAAGATTAAAGCTTGCTTGTTTCAATTCATCTTAGTGGTGCACATCACTTGGATCATCTATCCATGCAATGAAGGTCTGTTATGAATATAATTCATAACAAGTAAATAAATAAAATAAATATAAATATTAAATAGTCAAATATTAATTAGGTTAAATAGTCATTAAGTTAAGTGAAAAGGCATGTCTTTGTTTGTTATGAATATAATTCATAACAAGTAAATAATAAAATAAATATAAATATTAAATAGTCAAATATTAATTAGGTTAAATAGTCATTAAGTTAAGTGAAAAGGCATGTCTAAAAGACATGCCCATTCACGAAAGGACACATGCTTAGGTATATAAATGCGGGTCCTCATTGTAACATTCATCACTTATACATTTTTATATATAATAAATTATTATTATTAAATACCTCTTGTGTATTTTTATATTAAAGTCTACAAGCTATCAGTTTTTATGCTTCAGTGGTATCTATTGGACACCTTATCCTCTAAGGGTTGGTGTGGAAACTGAATAGTCTAAGGAAGTCCAAGAGACCTTGGAATACGAAACCAAAGGTCATATGAATGTACTATAAATGTATATCATTTGTTAATAACTGATACTCTCAGGCTTATCTTTAATATTTTGTTGTTGCCATGTATGTATTTAACATGGTACCAGAGCGTGCGATCTACTGCCCTGCTCATATTTGAGCCCCTTGTTTTGTGGCCTCTCTGTGCATATCAATTATGACATTTCTGTTCACTATCCATAACACTCCATTAATTCACTGACAGTCAGAAATTTGTTGCTTTTCCTCTGTCGATTCCTTGGATTGTCTCTCTGTTGTACCTAATTGGAATTCATGCACATCGGCTATAACGTATTCTGCTTCCACTACCTTTGACCATTTCTCTTTTGGATTCCCTCTTTCATGATTGTTGAACTGTGCACCTCTAACTGATTATGCTCAGTGCCTGTTTTACGTTGTTTCTCACTGACCAGTAACACTCACAATATTCACACATAAGCTGCCACTCTCTACACCCATTATATGTTCCCCTGGTCGACAGCTCGACACATTGTATGATTCTGCTTCCGATTGGCTTTCATTTTTGGGGACGATAATGGTCACTTCTTGTGTGGGATCGTGGTATTCAAACCTTGTTGTCTATATTATAGAGATTTTATAGATACAAAAATTTATTTATTTAAGTCTGGAGTTTCAAGCTCATAATACTTTGGTGTATCGTTTCGAAATTCGACAATGGTTAGACAATTTTATCAAACTCTGGTGGAATTATTTGTTGAAGCTTTCGTTGTCTTCTAATTTTAGAAGTTGTGGGAAGGTTCATCACTCTTGCATCTTCGCTAAGAATATTTCTGCACCTTTCTAGCAATGAGAGAATCTAGCCTTTAATCAATGCAACTCTATGTAATTGCTAATTGTTTGTTCCAACGTTCAACTATGAGCATTTTGACTAGAAGTAAAATGCAAACATGTTGCCACTAGGCAAATAATATGGTTGCATTTGTTGTGTTAGATATCTTTGCAGTAACGTCTCCATTTTTGGAATCATATCATCCTCAGTTATCACAAAAACATATCTTTGAGAATAGAAAGTCTGCGCAAAACAAATCCAGGAGATTGATGGCTCGAAGCTCAAATAAGGTAACTTAATCAAATTTTTGAAGAAATTTATTGGTCAAATCGCTTAAAGCAATCGTAATTTTCCTGAAATGCAAAAAAAAAAATGATATTGATCTTTAGCCATGAAAACTGTGTATTTCGAGTTGTTTATGAGGACTGGGATCATTTCGCGCCTTTCAACTGTGATTTGAAGAGAGATAATCAGTAATTCTGAGTTATTTGATGGTGAAAATGATTATTTTGAGTAATTTTGGAAGAGACTTATTTGGTAGCACAAGGTGTTCTCCTTCACACCAAATTCAAGAGAAAATAACCGCAAAGACCAGCAAAGAGCCAACTCTCGCAAGCGGGCACAGCTAATTATTGGATCAATATTTGTAAAGTTAATGGGAATACAAAATGTTGAAGCATGTGGATGTGTTCATTTGACCTCTGTGGATTGATTCATTGCTAGTTCATGATCTTAGTTAATATTATATGCACTGCATTGATTGTTAAAATATTTTTGGAATTGCCATGGAATAACTCTTCCTATTGCTTTGGTGGGAGTATAAAAAGACTCCCCATGGAAATGCAAATTGTGTGGTAGATATGGCCGCAATGCATTTGAGACGCACCCTCCAATGTGTTGAATGCTGGCGACTCCACTCCACCGTGCGACCCTCCTGATAGTTGGCCCTCTGACCGTCCATTGGCACTAACAGTCAGACGTTCGAACAGTCAACCCTTCGTCAATGGTTGAGAGCAGCGGAGCATGACCGACTTGGAGTTTCTGCTTTAGTTGGCACATGGAGCTCAATCACTCCCTGGAGTCAATCTGGTACCATGCCGCCCTTTGTTGTGCTATGGGATGTGGCAATAGAAGGCACCAGTCTTCGCTGCCTCATCGTAGAACTCCACTATTCCAGAGCGCAGATCAGCAAAACTCGCTTCAGCCCTGGCCTTGCACTCGATGCGACTTCCAAGCATTGTGGGAGGCGCTGGTGGGAAACGAATCAAGGTTGAATGCTTATCCAGTAAGGAAGGCCGTTGGACAACATCCACATTATTGCAACATGGGACTTCCTGGGTGGCTCCATCCTGAGTGATGAAACTGTGTTGTGCGATGCGTTGAACAACTATGCCACAGCGGAAAGAGTGACGACCCAAGAGCTGTGAACTTAGACTTGTGGACAGGTCTGAACCTGACAATTGTGTTTAAAGTGCGACAACCTAAGAGCTCTACTCCTATATTTAATTTGGCATAGTCGGTTCAGCGGTTGAAGGTTTGATGGCGATCGTTTCTGCATTGAAAGGAAAGTGACTAAATTAGATTGAATATTGTGTTCAATAGTTCAAGGCAACCTGTGATTTACATTGGAGATGGTTTGGTGTCCTCTTTCTTGCGCTTGAACAAGATTGTCATGAGCTCTCTCGGACAGCGACAATTTTGGGGCTATCTGGATCGTTATGGCTTAAGAGTATGTAAATTTTACCATTTTAAAGAATCCCAAACATCTTTTGGGCACAAAGAAGAGGACTTTTTCAGCCTTTCATCTTTTGGGCACAAATAAAAGGACTTTTTCAGCCTTCCATTTTCTTGTTTAATATCTTGGACTAGATTTTTGTTGCCATTTCAACCGTAACTACAACTAAAATTTTGTGGGCCAAGAACTCTGAAGGTGTGAAGGGCAAGTGACCAATTGTGAATGGGGAAAAATAAATGTAATGCACAAATGATCCTAGAATTTGAAATCACTGTCGCATAGAAGAGATTTCAATCTACAGAAGAAGAAAAAAATGGAGTTTTTTTTGTAGAAGTTGATTTTCTAGTGACATTGATTTGAAGCCTTTGATATTTTTAGTTGCTCCCCTTCTTTTATTCTTGATTTGTTAGAAAGATGGCCAGATTTGATGGAATATTAGAGTTGTTGAATACTCTAATACATTTCAGTGTTGATGGGATCATAAAAATCGGCAAGGATACTCTGTCTAATATTAGATTTTGTCTACAAGATGCACAAGAACAGATTGATTTTTTGCAACTTGAATCTCAGTTTCAGCGAGATGAGCTTCAACAGATTTGTCATTCTAAATTGTTTTATGCTCAAAACAATCCTTTGTTCAAGGTTAAAACAAACACCCATCAACAGCCAGCAAGTGATGAAATTAGTAAGATTGTGGTTGATTCAGATCCAGTACCCAATGAAGCAACAGAATTGCATGCAGAAGCAGAAATTCAGCCTGCACTCCCCAAGCAAATCATGAGACCTTGGGAAGAGCTTGTCCATAACAAACACAGAACAGGTCTTGGATATGATAAGGAGGTTTCCTTTCACATCCAGATTATTCAAAGCCCATCTAGTTTCAAAGTGTTGGATTCCTTCATGGCGATTCACCTTCACCTATTCCAGATTTTGCTCCTCCACATTTGCAGTCAAAAGTTGTTAAATGCCAACATTGTGACAGAGTTGGACATGTGAAAGATCATTGTTTTGATCTTCATCCATGTAAGCATTGTCATAAAACCAGTCATTCTTCAAACAGATGCTTCAGAAACAAACCTCTTGCAAGAACAAAGATTCATCCTGGATGGATCGCTTCTTAGCAATGGGCTTCAACAACCAAGCAGATATTTCGCTCATACAACAGGATTTGTTCACGAATATTAAATAGTCTTGCAGTTGAATTTTCTCCATCATCTTGTATCTGACAAGGGGGGAAACTATGGTCATCTACAAGCTTCAAAGCCACATCAAGCGAGCCTGAGCCACAACCTGCCATACCAGCTTCAGAGTTGTAGCCAGAGACAATTATGCCCCTAAGCATGCCTTCAATCATTGATACCTCTTCAAATAATTGGAGACACTTCCTCTAGCAGAAGACTTCAGCTTCTTGCCAGTTTTGGAAGAGTTCCAGGAATTGCATTAAGCATTCCAGAGTTGTTGGTCATCCTTAAACCATCAGAGGTTGAGACCTCCCTTTTCAGGTTGAGGTTCTCCCTTTTATGCGGGGTGTGACCTCCCTTTCATGGTTGAAGGTTTCCCTCTTCAAAACATCAAGAGCACTTCCTCTAGCAGAACACCTGAGCTTCATGCCAGACTTGGAAGAGTTCTGGGAACTGCACTAAGCGTTCCAGTGTTGGCTATCATACTTAAACCACCGCCCTTTATACCAACATTTCAGAGAGCACATTCAGCCTAGTGCTGCCATGCATTTTTGCACGTTTTGTATTACAACTCTCTTCTTGGACTCATACATAACCCTTCGGATTAAGGGAGGGAATGTTGGACACCTAATCCTCTAAGGGTTGGTGTGGAAACTAAATACTCTAAGGAAGTCCAAGAAACCTTGGAATACGAAACCAAAGGTCATATGAATGTACTATAAATGTATACCATTTGTTAATAATAGATACTCTCCAGCTTAGCTTTAATATTTTGTTGCTGCCATGTATGTATTTAACAATATCGGAGCCATGGCGCACAATATAATGATGTGAGTCTTTGAACATTGTTTGCCACACAATGTGCCATTACGTTCACATCCTCAATGCGTTGAACAATTTAGTAAAATTCAAGAAGCATTTCAGCGATTAGAAAAATCATGTACAAAAGTTTCAGCATGTCTAAAGAAAAGTTATGCAGAAGAAGATGATAGCGACCGTGAGGAAACAAAACAAGGTGAAGCAGGAGAAGAAAATGTTGACCAGAATGATGATAATGATTCCAATGAAGCTGATATTAATGTCAAAGAGGATGAAGTCATTGAAAATACAACACTTAAACATGTAGAATCTATAAAAGAAGATATAATACATGATGAAGTGGATCGATATGAATTAGAAGAGGGTGATGCTGGTAATGCTTTGCAAGGCCAATCCCGGATGCGGGTGCCTCTTACGCGTAGCAGCCCAATGGCTCGTCACATGGGCAAGTGTCAGCCCGGACGAGCCACGCAGTACCTGGCAGACAGTTTCTTAAGGGTGACGGCGGTCGATCCTCAGCGAAATTTAATTCCAGTCCTTTCAGTCTTAATGGTTCTCCTGCGAATTGGTGAGATGGCGCTTCAAAGGCCAGAAACCTCTGTCATTTTCCCGCATTCTTTCATAGAGTTTGGGCACTCAGCGGCAGCTCTGGAAAATCCTCTGGTTCTGTGGGGGACTGCGCAAGGACTTTCCTTCTCTTTGGCAAATTTGATAATGCAGCACGAGCGTCTGAGAATGAGCAGCCGTCGTGGAAGCTCAAGGGGTCGAGCTTCTGCTCAGAGGTCGGCAATTTCTCCCTCTTCCTCAGTTGAGGTCACTTCGGATCATCACCGCTCCTCAGGTCGGGCAGCAGGCCGTGGCAGGGCACCTGGGTATGGCGAAATCATGGAATGTGGTCACACAGCGCATCCCGCTATCAGGTATAGAATTCCCTGCACTCTGGCAAATTCTACATTCATCGTCTCGGTTTCTGTTGAGCATTGTGGTAATTCTAGAGGTCAAGTGGAAGCACCGCAGAGAAACCCTCCTCCGGTTCCAGGGATTGTTCCCACAATTGATATGCAGGTGCCTACTATTAATCTGCTACGCCCAATTAAGGAAAGCTCTTCCCCAGACTCTCAGGCTGCCCTTGCGGGCCCAAGCGAATTGGCTCAGAGGATCATGCTCTCTGATTCGGACGACCCCAAGCACTTCAGGGGCAAAGCAGAGGACGAGCCGTATACCACCGACGATGAATAATTCCACCAACAGTTCGCTCTCAGTGGCCGGGAAGGGAAAGCTTATCTCTGTTTTCGCTCATCGTTATCTATATGTGTTTGGTTTCAGTCCAGATTTCAAAATCTATGTGTTAGCTATCCATATGTTCTATGTGTCGGCCATACGCAATGTCATGGGTCGTATTGTTAGTCTGTCATCGCCCCAATTTTTGTACCTGTTCAATTTTGGATATGTCTAAACTTCGGCAAACTGTCAATCACTCGACAGGAATTATAGGGCTAAGACCCTGTTGTAATATTGATGTAATTTTTTACTTTTTGTAATATAATAGATTAGCCTGATTCAGAAAAAAAAAAATGCTTTGCAAGGCCAAAATAAGGCACTGCAGTTATAGATTGAGACAACTGCCCGATTTGAGACGACAGTGCTTCCTGGTGAGGAGCACATGACAACTAATGAAATGCATACCATTGGTAAAGCCTCATCAATTGCAGAAGTTAAAGAATGGCGAAAGGAAATCAATAATAAGCAAGATGATGAAAATAAAAATGTGGAAGAAGAAAAAGAAGAAGAATTTTATCAAAATGTTGATAGTGCACTCCAATTCCAAATAAAGAAAACCACAAAGGTGGGAGCAAGAATGGTCACAATAACACCAGAGCAACCAATTCGTGAGAAAGAACGAGACAACATCAATTCATATAATTCATCAAAGACAGATTTAATAACCGGACTTAGCGAAGATGTTGTGTTGGGGGAAATGGTTCCTAGGTTGTGTAAATTACCATGGAAAACACGGCCAGTTTTGAGTATATTAAACCGCAAGTGGAATAAAACCATGACACAGCATTTTACAATTTATCATCAATATGTTCACAACGCTGAAAATATTATGTTCAATGTTTTCATTCTCTCCCATATGAAACAAACCAATTCCCCGTCCGGTCTGCCTGTCTATACACTTTTAGGTCTTTGGGTGTACAAACCCTTTAACAACAATGGCAGCCTTGGTGACAGTGACATCACAATAAGGTTACCCGAACATCCATTCTCGCAAGTACGGAAATACAACTTTCCAAAATTTGTGTGCGACAATCATCATGTATTTTCGCTCACACCATCAATTGTAACAGAAGAACCCAATGGCCCCCATGATATTTACAATGTGTGGATGCTTGATTTAAGAGACTTCAACCTTCATTGGAAGAGACTACCAGGGTTGCCAAAGTTGGGGAATTATGTGTACGCTTCCTCTTCGTTAAATGGAGATGAGAGCAACTATATATGGCAGAGAAGGCACAGTGATTCCTTGGAGGCAGAAGGCTCGAAACTCAGTTCATTGAGCAGGGGAAAAGGCATAGACATTACTTCATTGGATTGTGCATGGCATTAGGAATATGTGAATGTTAGCAGTGGGCCTCCCGGGACCTTGAACTTCAATAAAATGTCGAACAGGCTGCCATTGTATATTGAGATTGAGCGACGAGTTCCACTTGGGAGTCCTAAGCAGCCCGCTTGTGAAATCCCGGTAATAGATGTATCCATTCAAACTGTTCCATTGTTGTGACGGTCTGTCAGCGCATCAGGAAAACTAGGAGTTGGAGATTCTATGGCTTACTGATATTTCACAGGCACCTGGAAAAGACTCTCACTTGCCTTTTTCAGGCAAAAATATGACATCTCCGCATTTTGCATCCACGGATAGGCGGTCGGCTTATTCTTGGTCTACATTGTATATTGATGCATTCATGGATGTTGTGTGCAATCCTCTTACAGGGATATGGTTACAACTTCTGAACATGAGGGATTGTGCAATTCGGCCATCAACATCATGGTTGGGGAGGGCAATGGAAACACATATAGAGTGATAGCTATAGTCTTGTGCTTCCACCATCCACTGTCTGCATCCACGTCTGTACCCACGTCTACAATCCGCCGTCACTGCGCCCCGCATCACTGCTCCATCACATCCACCGGCACCTTCGTCCCATTGTCTCTACGCCATCCGCTTGTTAGGATATTCCGACACATAGGATATAGTTAAGTTCAACTTGGTCTAGTATAGAGTTAGGTTAGAGTTAGGTAAAGTGTGTTTCTTTACCGTTGTACATTTTGTAACTTACAATCCGACGGTCACGATATGTAGTGATCCGACGGTTCACTCTCACCTCGGTATTACCGACACTTGATCCGTGGCTTGACACTCGATTGGTCCATGAGTTCTATTTAAAGCGCATGGAGGGTCATTGTTCGGGTAATCCGTGCATGAGAGAAGCTTATGTAAATTTTCATTCTTTGATTAATAAATTGTCTGTACCCACGTTGGGACAGGCCGTGGACTGTTTCCCTCCTTGCACTCTGAGGGTTTTAACCACGTCAAAAATACTGGTGTATTGATTTGAGATCTGGTTGTGAGCGGTGTCCTCTTGGTATTCTTTCTGAGGAACTTACCCTGTAAATTCCTACATGGTATCAGAGCTATTTGAGGGCCGCGTCCGTTGGTGATCCAAATCTGAAGCCGGTAGAACTGCATGCGGCTGTCGTTTCCTAGATCTGTTGTTTCTGACTGCTTTCGGGCCGAGAGGACTGCTCTGTTGCATTCGGAGCATCTGTTTCAGTGAGGAACCCCTTTCGTTTCACGCTAAAAGGTTTCCGGTAGCCCTAGCTGCGTCATTTTTCAGATCGGGAGGTATACAGTGTTTTTTTTTTTGCAGTTTACTGTCATTTTCTCTCTGCTTATTTCGGTTTCGGTTTATTTAGCCTTTTTTTTCCCGGATCTATACCTTTCATTTCTGCGTATGCTCTTTGCCCTGCGACTCTGTGCGATCTGGGCAAATCAGAAACAGAAAGAAAGGATTTTTCTCATGCGTATGCTCTGTTCCCTGCACCTTAGTGTGATCTCGGAAAATCAGAAACATTGAGGAAAATATTTAGTTTTTCGGCTAAAAGCTAACTTTGAGATTTTTTTTAAAAATTTCTAGTTTTTTGGCTAAAGCTAACTTCGAGCCGTAAGGTTCGTTTTTCTTTGGATATTCGTGTTGGGTTTTGTGTTTTGTGTTTTGTAGGGGAAAAGAGTCTTCCCAAGGCAAGCACGCAAATCGAGCCCCCCCCCCCCTCTCTCTCTCTCTCTCTCTCTCTCTCTCTCTCTCTCTCAAATATTTTGTATAGATCAATTGGTTCAAAGACCTTTTAAGAGAGTAGAGGTCTTGGGTTCAAGTCTCCATTTTGTGGGGGCGGATTTTTTCATTCCCGCACATTCGCGCACTTTGCCGGCAACGTCAACAATTTTTTTTAAAAAGCCATAACTTCTTCATCCGGAAGCCTTTTTCAGAGCCGTTTTTTTTAAAACCGCCTATTTTTTCGAGATCTATCCATTGGACCACTTACTTTCAGCATCTTCAGCTTCAGTTGTTTTTCAAAAATGGAAAGTCCATGCCAAGTCATTCTTGACAGCACTAACTACTTCCAATGGGTAGCCTACATGGGAGATTTACTTAGAAGTAAAGGTCTCTTCAGAATAGCCACAGACCAAGAGAAGAAACCCAAAGATGAAGACAAGGCCGAAAAATGGGAAAATCGACAAGATCAAGCACGTGGCTTGATAGGAATGTCTGTTTCTCCTGATCTTAGATTCCACATTGCAGAAATTGAAACTCCTCATGAAGCATTAGAAAAACTTGCTAAAGTTTTTGGGATTAAAAATGAAATTAGATCCCATCAACTTGAAAATGAGCTGCTTACTTTGGATCCTAATAATTTTTCTTGCATTGAAGATTTCTTGTCAAAATTCAAGAACCTTAGATATCTCTTGGAAGGTGTTAAAGTTAAGAAAGATGATGGTAACCTTATTTATTCCATCCTCACTAAGTTAGGACCAGCCTACTCTGTATTTGTTTCCACTTTCCATTCTACCAGGGAAGCTTTCATTTGTCAAGGCAAAGACTACAAGCCCCCTTCCTTTGACTCCTTTTGTGATTCCTTAATAAGAGAACAAGAAAAACTCTTACACCTTGGTCTTCTTAATCTTGGAAACTCTTCCACAAAAGCGTTAGCCGCCCAGCAGCATCCAAATTCAAAGAATCCTAAGAAGTCTTATCCTCAAAGGAATGGTCCTAAACCAACTCAGCCTCAAGATGAAAGATCATTTCAGCAATATGATAAGCCCAATAAAAACAAATGGAAGAAGACTGATAGACATTGTAACTTTTGTAATCGAGATGGCCACTTAGAATCTAAATGCTTTAAGAAGATGGAAGCCTTGGAAGCCGCAATGAAGAAACATAACATCCATCTGGAGCCTACTTCAACTTCAACTTCCGGAACGGCATTTTCTGCATGTCATCGTCAATCATCTCAGTCTGGTTATGCATTAAATGTATCTTCTTCTTCTTCTCATTCTCATGAGTGGCTCATTGATTCTGGAGCCTCTTGTCACATGGCCAAAAACCAAGCCATGTTTTCTTCTTTAAATGATTGTAACACCAAAAATATATATGTTGGTGATGATAGATCTCTTAATGTTGTAGGGACTGGAACTGTTCATCTAGACAATGGTCAGTTCAATGATGTATTATGTGTTCCCAACTTATCCTGCAACCTTCTATCTGTCTATCAGATAACTCATTCAGGTGAAGGTAAAATCGTTGAATTTTCACCTCATGATGTTGTAATCAAGGATCTAAAAGATCCTAAACAGATTCTAGCTACTGGTCTTGCTGATGATTCCAAAAGGTTGTATAAGTTTCACAACTTTGGGTCATCCCATCTTCCCTCAGTATTTGTTGCTCATAATGATGAAGTGAGCAAACTTTGGCATGAGCGGTATGGTCACTTAAACTATCGCTCCCTTCAGCATCTATGTAAAGAAAACATGGTGACAGGTCTTCCTATGGTATCTTGCAAAGATGGTGTTTGTTCCGGATGTGTACTCGGAAAACATCATCGGGACAGTTTTGACAAACGTGCCTCTTGGCACGCCTCAGCCCCTTTACAGCTTGTGCACAGTGATTTATGTGGTCCTCTTCCTGTTGCTTCATTCTCTGGCTGCAAGTACTTCTTAACTTTCATTGATGATTTCTCTAGACGCACTTGGGTATACTTCTTAAAACTCAAGAGCGAAGTATTTACCACCTTTTTGGCCTTCAAAGCATTCGTTGAAAAACAATCTGGACATCAAATTCTTAAGCTAAGAACTGATAATGGTGGAGAATATGTTAAAAATGCATTCATCACCTTTTGCACCGAAAATGGAATTCAAATGCAACATACTGTTCCATACACTCCACAACAAAATGGTGTAGCTGAAAGGAAAAATCGCACTTTAAAGGAAATGGCTAATTGTATGCTGCAATCTAAAGGACTCAGTCTTAGTTTTTGGGCCGAAGCAATTAATTGTGCAAATTATATAATCAATCGCACTCCTACTAAGGTTCTAGAGAATATCACTCCAGAAGAAGCTTGGAGTTCCATTAAACCAGATGTAAGTCACTTTCGTGTGTTTGGAAGTGAAGCATGGGCCCATATTCCAGATGAAAAGCATAAAGCCTTAGAACCTAAGAGTGAGAAATGTACTTTTGTTGGATATTCTGAAGATGTAAAAGGCTATAGACTTATTCCATTTAAGTCCAAAAATGTTATCATTAGAAGAGATGTAAAATTTGATGAAAATAAATCGGCCTGCGAGCCTAGTCCGGCGGATGTGCCACCTCTTCCCATCTCTTCTATCTTTGAAAACATTTCTTCTTCTGATGATGAAAGCGAGGATGATAATCCTTCCCCACCTTCTCAGGATCCTCAACTTCCAAGATGGGTCCGTGCTACTCGGGATGCAGCAGGTGATCTTGCCGGTGATCCTACAGATCAGCGACGTACACGTTCTCAGTTTGAAAGAGCCTCTTCTTTACTGGCTCAAGCTCCAGTGAATCATGATCCTGACACTTTTGCAGAAGCTTCAGGCCATCCACATTGGGAAACAGCTATGAATGAAGAATATCATTCATTGATGACAAATGATACATGGGATCTTGTTCCTCTACCAAAGGGACGCAAACTTGTTAGATGCAAATGGGTTTACAGAACCAAGTATGGACCAGATGGGAAAGTTGACAAACATAAAGCTCGTCTAGTTGCTAAGGGCTTTTCACAGGTTGAAGGCATTGACTACACTGAAACCTTCTCTCCAGTTGCCAAAATGAACTCTATCCGCCTTGTTCTTTCCCTTGCTGCCTCTTTAAAATGGGAAGTACATCAAATGGATGTTAAATCTGCCTTCTTGCATGGGGACTTGCAGGAAGAAATCTATATGGAACAACCCATTGGCTTCATACAAACAGACTCCAGCCTCGTTTGTCGCCTTAAGAAATCCCTTTATGGCCTCAAGCAAGCTCCTCGAGCTTGGTATGCCAAAATGGATAGCTTTCTTTTAGAATCTGGCTTTTCTAGGTGTCATTCTGACAATACTGTCTACACCAAGAAAGTGGGCAACTCTCTCATCATCCTTGTTCTTTATGTTGATGATCTTATTCTTACTGGTAGTGATCCCAACCTTATAAACCATGTGAAGTCCAGCCTTAAAAAGAAATTTGAAATGACAGACTTAGGACACTTACACTATTTTCTCGGTCTTCAAGTCTTGCAATCCCAAGAGGGTATTTTCCTTTCCCAGTCCAAGTATGCTTGTGATATTCTTCGTCATTTTCACATGGAAGACTGTAAGCCAGCCCCTTCTCCCTTTCAGTCTGGAGTCAAACTTTCAGTCTCTTGTACTTCTCCTGAAGTTGATGCTACCTTATACCGTCAACTTGTCGGAAAACTCTTGTATTTAACCCATACTCGTCCTGATCTTTCCTTTGTTGTTGGCCTTGTTGCTCGTTTTATGCAAAACCCCCGTGAAAGTCATTGGAAAGCAGCTAAAAGAATACTTCGTTATGTTCGAGGTACAATACAGTTTGGGATTCATTACAGTGCCAAAGCAGCTCCTCTGTTAGTTGGTTTCACTGATTCTGATTGGGCTGGTGACCTTGATGATCGGAAGTCTACTGCCGGTTATGTCTTCACTCTTGGTTCAGGACCTATTACATGGGCTTGTAAGAAACAGGCTGCCATTTCTCTTTCATCAGCAGAAGCAGAGTATCGTGGTGCCGTGGAAGCTAGTAAGGAAGCCTTGTGGCTTCGTCAGATCCTATCAGAGTTTGGCTTTGAGCAGCAGCATCCAACCACACTTTGGTGTGATAATCAAAGTGCCATTCAGCTATGCAAAGATCCAGTCCAGCATCAGCGCAGCAAACACATTGAACTACACATGCACTTCATCAGAAAACTCATTCTTGACCATGTTCTTGAAGTGCAATATTGTCCAACGGATGATCAGGTTGCAGACATCTTCACAAAGGCTCTCACAGAGGCGAAGTTCACTAAACTTCGATATATGCTTGGAGTTCAGGAAGTTGTCACTAAGGGGGGATAGGCTCTAGTGCCTCCTTCCTTCTCCTATTGTGTCATATTTGTAAATCCTTCAATCCTATCCCAAGTTGTTCTTAAGGGGGGATGTTAGGATATTCCGACACATAGGATATAGTTAAGTTCAACTTGGTCTAGTATAGAGTTAGGTTAGAGTTAGGTAAAGTGTGTTTCTTTACCGTTGTACATTTTGTAACTTACAATCCGACGGTCACGATATGTAGTGATCCGACGGTTCACTCTCACCTCGGTATTACCGACACTTGATCCGTGGCTTGACACCCGATTGGTCCATGAGTTCTATTTAAAGCGCATGGAGGGTCATTGTTCGGGTAATCCGTGCATGAGAGAAGCTTATGTAAATTTTCATTCTTTGATTAATAAATTGTCTGTACCCACGTTGGGACAGGCCGTGGACTGTTTCCCTCCTTGCACTCTGAGGGTTTTAACCACGTCAAAAATACTGGTGTATTGATTTGAGATCTGGTTGTGAGCGGTGTCCTCTTGGTATTCTTTCTGAGGAACTTACCCTGTAAATTCCTACACCGCTGCCAAATAAACATGACTACCTCCCCAACCGTTGTCGTTCCCCGCTGCACCTCCGCCATCATTTATGTTCAGTTGCCTTCTTATCGTGCACCAGTAATAGCCGCCCGTAGCACTGCGGGAGCCACGGTCAACGAACACAACCATTCGGGTGAGTTATTTGATAAAAACATTATAACTTATAACTTTATAATAGTTATGTTATAATTTAAAAAATATATATATATTTAAGTTATTAACAAAAACAAAACCAAAAAAAAAAAATCTTAAATAAAAAAAAGGAAGACAACCTTGGACTCAAAATAGAGTTACTAGCAAGCCACCAGTGACGGAGACCTTCCACCTTCCATATGCCGAGACGACAACAGCAAAGACAATTGCCAGCAATATAGCTTTGAGGACAAAGCTTCTGAAGGAAGGGGCTATGTTATGAATATAATTCATAACAAGTAAATAAATAAAATAAATATAAATATTAAATAATCAAATATTAATTAGGTTAAATAGTCATTAAGTTAAGTGAAAAGGCATGTCTAAAAGACATGCCCATTCACGAAAGGACACCTGCTTAGGTATATAAATGCGAGTCCTCATTGTAACATTCATCACTTATACATTTTTATATATAATAAATTATTATTACTAAATACCTCGTGTATTTTTATATTAAAGTCTACAAGCTATCAGTTTTTATGCTTCAAGGTCCATTAGGGTTACGAGTTAATAATTAGCAGTTCACCTCAAAAAGAGCATCACAATCTTGAATAAAGTCCAATGGCGATTCTCAGGTCAACTCAATTCATAAAATTCAATTGATAATGACAATATTTGACTAAGTCCATCCTCAGTTTCATTTTCACATGCAACTGAAACCATGCTTGATTGCAGACTACACACTGATGTTGGAATTCTTCATATACATAAGTCATATACACACAGAAACAATTCAATAATACAGGAAATGCTTGAACTCTGTGTCATTAAACTAACTTTGTACATACATGTGCTCAGAGGCATTCATTCACTTTATGGCCTGATTCTACATTCAATTTGGCCATTAGTTCTAATTGCCTGTAGACTTGCAACAAATAGTATTACAAAACATTAGATTTTCCTACATCCTAAAAGCACTCCAATAGCTCCTAAGATCTCTAAGTTTTTCCTCAACTTACTAACTACTCTTAGGATTATGCCAGGATTTTTTTGCCTATAATCTCTGATGATTTATTTCCTAAATGTTTCATGCCTTAAAAGGCATATTTTCTTGTTAAAAATCTTATCTACTCAATCTTATCTCTATCCATAGTTCTTTTAGAAATAAAGAAACTAAAATTATTTACAATAAGGAAATAAAATTCCTTTTCCATGTTGAAACCCAGTTTGGAGCTTTGTCTCCAAAAAGCTTATGAGACCTATCTCTAAAATTATCTTTATCTACTTGATGAAAACAATTTCCAGGGGTCTATCATTTTCAAGTTTTCTTATGATCTTGATCTGGACCTTTGGGTTATGGCCCCACTACGCTCTTCCACTCTGCACTCTGTTTCGTGCATGCATGCTGCATCAATTTCTCATGCTTGACTCACACAGTTGTTACATGCAGCATTAATTCATCAAACAAATTCAACACATCTATGCATCAAATCACCATGCACACAAACAAAATTACATAAGCCAAGCATCAAAATTAATTTAATCACTATACTATTACATTGCGCCTTAGCAAGCCTGTTCATCATTCAATGACCACTTTTTTTCAATGCCCAGAGACTACAATTTATAGAGGAAATTACATTGTCATGGATCACATTGAATCCATGATTTTTTCCATAAAGCTCTCAACATAATCCCTAAGATTCCTCACGGATTTTATTTTTCCCATGCTTTTAAATAGTAAATTGACAATTCACATTGCCTTTTGACAATTGAGCCATCCATGTGAATTTTTTTAGAAGTCGTTTTCGTTGATTTTTCAGAGGTGGGTCAATGCTCCTGCATCATACTCCCCAGGTACAAAAATCAGTGACCTCCTGATCATATGCTTTCTGGTCTTCTCATAACAGCTTTAACTCGTGAGCAGCAACAAGCCTCTGTAGTAACAAGTAGTAATGTGATTGCTAATCTGGAAATTGATATTGTGCTAATAAGAAAAATTGAAGTAAATTGCTCTAAAGCATAAGCATAGCATAGATCATATCATTGTTATCTCAAATTAACAATTGTGAATTCTGGTTAGGGTTTACTGTACTTATTAATTTGGTTCTGGGGTCAAATTTCTGTGGATCTTTGGTAATTGCTGTGATATGAATTGACTGGTTGGACTAATAGTAAGAAGTATATCATTCTGATTTGATACATTGAATGCTAGCAAATTTTTATCTTAATCCTATTGTTGAAGAACGTAGCACTATTCATTGAAAAATACATTGACTGTTTTGAATTTAGCTGTTGCAATTGAAAATTCTTACTGAAACCCTAATACCCTAAGAAATTTTAGGGCAAATTTACCCTAGATCACTACAGTTGCACAACTCAGAAGCAAGCTGTGAACCTTTGCTTCAATGCACTTGGTCCAAATAAGTTTGCATTATAGGGCAACAATTTGGTTTCTATATGGCTATTAAGAGAGGGTGTTAGAGAGAGAGAATATTATACTGGTCTTATTCCAAATTGATAAGATAGATGTCTATTTTAGTTTAATAAAGCTACATATTATAAATAGTATCAAGTTAAATTAGGTTTAGTCATGCCTTAGTGAAATAAGGTGATAGTACATGTTTGATGTAAAAGATTGTCTTGCTCACATTTATTTATTGGCATTCACCTTATTGAAGTATATCAAGTAATCTCTCTGTTTTCTTGCTTTTCTCTCTGCACGCAATTATGCTATTGTGTATGTGCAATATTTGACATGTTGCCACCTTGAAGTGCATACCATACTTGGGTTTGTTGTTCAATTTTTGCCTTTAGAGCATAATGTCGTTTGTTGATGAGTTGGATTTTTTTATGGAAGTGTTCCACGAAACACACTACACTGCATAGCACATGCTTCCTCCGTATGCAAGGTACATTCTACGCCTTTGGTGACTCTTTGTGCATACACTTTTGCTGGGTTTGTTGTTAAATTTTGCCTCTAGAAAATAATGTACTTCATCAAATGGGTCCGATTTTATTTTTATTTTGAAATTATTTTTTTTGGAAAGTGTTCAAGAAACACCCTACACGACGTAGCACATGCTTCCTCTATATGCAAGGTACTTTCAACACCCTTCGCAACTCTTTGTGCATGAACTTCTGTGTCTAATGGTGCATTGAAGGCACTGAGTATGGACACCTAGCATAAACCCATCTAAATCTAGGTCTGGTATGTACTTTGAGGTGGTAAAGCTCGAGAACACATATCTCTGAGTTCACACAAATGACTTGGCATATAAAATATTAGAAGTTGAGAAATACAACCTCAATCTTCGCAACTGTGCATGCCAGAGCCAAGTTAGTAGTAAAGATGCCTCTGGAGCACAATGTCCAATGACAAGTCTGATTGTTTGGATGTGATTTAAGAATGGCTGACATATCAGATATTGGAACTTGAGAAGCATCGAGCTTCACATCCTCCAAGTGCAGACCACACCAGCGTTTGTATTTATTATATTTGCCTCTGGATCATAATGTCTTTGATTTATAAGTGAAATTTTCCTTTTTTTTTTTTGTTTTGGAAGTCCTTCCAAGGACCGCACCCTGTGTTTGATGGTTTCTTTGCATGTCATGGACTTCCTTCTACTCAGGGATAGGAGGGCTAGAGGGTAACTATTCCACCAGATTTGCCCGGGATTTTCACTCAATCTCATTCCTTTGAGACTTGTGCCATTAGAATGGAGTAGACCACACCCAGAATGAAACCCTGATCTGGTGGCTTAATATTCTGTCAACTAACCAATGAACTAAGTCTCCATATTTGCCCCAGCAAAATCATGTTCCTTAAAATAAAAATTGATACCCAATACATATAATTTCGGACCAAACATCTACAACTGTAAAGAAGGGAACACTGACTGTAACAGAACTAAAAAACTGTGAATAAATCTCAAATACCTTGACAACAGGCACTTGGCCTCCAAACATGAGCACAACTGCCATCTGGAGGAGAACTCTAAAGGTATCCCGAATGTTGTTTGCATTAAATTCTTTAAAACTCTCAGCGCAGTCACCTCCCTGTAAGAGAAAGGCGTTCCCCATAGCGGCTTCTCCAAGTCTCTGTTCGAGTCTTCTGGACTCCCCTGCAAATACCAGGGGAGGGTAGGTATCTAACAGCTTGATAACAGAATCGAGCTCTTGAGGGTTTGAATAACGAGGCAGCTGCAAAGTTTTCTTCGATCTCCAACTGTCCGGATTCCAGTCTGTCAATACTCCTGGTGACGGTGGTTTTACATAATTCTGTACTGCTTCAATCCTGAGGGATTGATTACTCTTATGAAACATCCGTGGGTTTGAATATCCTTTTAAGGGAATCGAGTGCCCTTTGAAGGGTTTGTCTAAAACAAGGCCAGCTTGTGAAAGGCTTAGAGCCATGAGGAATTTCTTCAGCTCAGAGATGGGTTCTCAGAAATGGGTCATATGAAAATTGAATTCTATGAAGGAAACCAATACGATAGCAGAAAAAACTAATTATATCTCTGATCAGATGAGGCTGGGGTTGACAGAATTGTGCATGTAGCAGTTCTCATGCAAATAAGCGGTTGATGTTGATCGTCAACTTCCAGCATGGAAACATCATTAAGAAGATGAAAAGGGAAACAAACTATCTGTTAGTCCTAAAAGATCCTAAAAGATAAGCCTCAAGAGCGCTGACACGTAATCTAATGGCCCACAAAGGGTATTCCCAAAATCTTCGTTAGTACATAGGGATTCGAAACTTTGCAAAAGCCAGAAAATTTTCAGAACTATACGGAGTTGAATATACTGTATATTTTATGGTACTTTGGCAGTGAATGTTATTGACAGCGACAATCCTGAAAATCTTGACACTGACTTTTCAAGGGAAGCGTTAATGGGCTAAATATAGTTAGGGTATGTTTTTTGGGCTCTTGTTATCTTTTGTCGCGGTCAATAACGTTTTTCAAATAACTTCTGCATCCTAACTATAGCATGATTCGTTGTCATGGTCAATGGTAGTTTTCTAAAGAATTTGTACATCTTATATATGGTCATACTTCTCAAATTGTGTGTACTATGAATATTTTGAATTGTACATCTTATATATGGTCATACTTCTCAAATTGTGTGTACTATGAATATTTTGAAATGTATATGTGTCTGAGTATCAACGAAAAAATAAATTGATTTATATTATGAGTATTATTGAAAATGACCATTTTTTTTTGTAGTTTATTCGGTATTTATTTTGAGTGTGTATTATAATTTAATTTAAGTGTATAATTCAAAAAATATTGTTACAAGAAAGAAAAAAACAAAAAAAAATTAATGTCTACAAAGTTAAAGATAGTTTATGGGACAGATTGTTTTTTCATTTGCTTGATGTATTCGGTTTTTTTTTTGTGAAGTCTCACAATAAATTCTCCCAGCTTCTCGACAAACCCCTCACTAAATAGATTATCCCAAGAGCTAGCTGCCAACATATATGCATAATTTTCATTGTTGTCTTTGAAGGCTTCACATTCTAAAATGAAATGATTTTTTGTTTCCACTTTTCTGGAAGAACAAAAAATGCATACTCTTTCCTCCCACACGCCTTTTGGCCTTTTCCAACGCGTTGTTCAGAATGGAGTTGATGAAAATTAGTCCTTAACTGAGCAATAAGAATTTTGGCTCTCCAAGAGATATTGGCCTCTATGTATGTTTTTGATTGATGACTATGAGTGGGATTAAACACTTCAATATAGTGCTTTCTCTTTCTTCCTAGCTCCTTATCCCAAGTATATTTGCAGAACTTATCCATAACAAAAGCTTTTATCTCTTTGTTGTTTGTGGGACACGTGTTCGAGCAAATACCCCATTTACTAAACCATTTGCTATTTTGCGGCATCCAAGTCTTTTTTTGTTGTACAATATGTCATTAAAGACAACCTTAGGCCATCTACCCTCTTCCATTTGCTCAATTATTTTGAAATACCTTATGACTCGCACCATAGTGATTGCTTCAATAAGAGCAACCCTTATTTCACTTAACAATATAACATAAGGAACTGCACTTTTAATCTTGAATTTGTTTGTAATCAAACGCTTTTGAATTTTCTGAATTTGTTTCCACTGCATGTCGGATGTATCGCTGGCCAATAGTTCACAACCATAGAGAATCACTAAAATCAATAGAAGCCCAAAAAGAGTTTGAGTGGTTTTCCAATCCCATAACTCTGCCTATTTACACCTATTTTGAAAAGCATAAAATGCTTTCCAACCCCCCAAAGTTCTTTTCTTTCTACAACCATCCCAACTTATATTTTTGTTGAAGTCAATTTCGATGTATTTGTAATCTGCAACTTCTTCCATAATGTTGCCTTCAAAGTAGAACTTATGCCGGTTATGTTTTCTTTTTTTATAGAAAACCACTGCTTTCACTTTGTTGATATTGACTTGCATCCCACACTTCTACAAAAATGCTCAAGGGATAGTAAGTGCTCTTGCAAACCAAGAGCCAATTTAGCAATTAGAATAAGGTCATTTGCATACAAAAGAAGCCTTATAACAAACTTGCTCAAATAGATACCATCACCCCCCTGTGTTTTCAGGAAAAGTGTCTATTCAGAATGACCCTATCCCACAGGGTTGTGACAATGACCTCAGAAACAAACAAGGAAAACTACTCTTGTATTCTTCTTTATGAACTATAAACGAAGATGATTAAGATGAACTGACATGTGTCTTGCGCTAGTTGTTCGATCCAATCTATCCTCTCTTTGCCAGCTTCCACTGATCTGCTCCCTCACTCGCCCAGCGGCACCAAGTTCCTGCAAGTTCACAGAAGAGAGAAACTACCCAAAGACATAGATTTATGTTCATAAAAAGCTTAGGATCAGATTTAAGCTAAACATACAAATATAACATACATCAGATATACAAGCATGTAGGAGAAACTCAAGTAGTTTTATTGGTAAAACAAGAAGATCCAGGAGGAGTTACAACCGATGAGTCCTGATCCAGCATCAACCTCCCAGCATAGAATCCCTTCTTCACCTCCAACAAAGCATAAATCACTCAATACTCTAATATCAATCACAAAACCAACAGCAATTCTCTGCAATGTACAAAATTCCAGCCTTTTGGATCCCTTGGTGAGAGATCCATATATAGATGTATGCAAAGGGGATGAGTCATCCCATGAGTTGATTAGTGGCTTCTCTTTGTCAGTTCTTGCTTCCACTTGGAGACTGAGAGCCTCTTACTCATCACTGGTCGAATTCAGTGAGGCAAGTGTCATTGGAGAAGATTCTGGAAGCTTCCATTGTCTCTCCACCTCGTTGAATGACTCTGCCACTTGTCATTTCCCACTCAACGCACCCTGGTAGTGCATTCAAGTGCATTGCAACGCACCTAGCCAGTGTATTTGGGTGCTTTGCAACGCAGGCAGCTAGTGGAGCATCTGAATTGATCCTGATTTGACTAGTTTTGAGCAGTTTCTGGTGGAGAACTTCTGGGAGAAGCTGTAATTTGTTGACCTTGTTTCTTTAGGAGCTGGAACAACATCTTTAGGGACTTAGGATCCCTTGGTTTATGGACATTTCATGCTTATAGTTGTAAGGCACAAAAATGTCTATAACACCCTGCGAATTTAACCACTCCTTAAGCTTGTCAATATATAAACCAAAAAGGGTAGGAGACAGTGGGCAACCTTGCTTGACCCCGATATCGCTTCTAAAACTTTTAGAAATGTATATTGAAGTTCTAATTTTGACTTTCACCTCTTCATATAGCCTATGCACAGTTACTCTCAAATGTTTAGGAACCCCAAGTTCCTCCATTTTGTGCCAAAGCTTATCCCTAGAGCCTGCGTCAAACGCTTTTTGAAATCAACAAAGCAACAAAAGACTTCTTCCATTTTCTCCCAAACTTTTTCAATGATGTGCCTTAAAGTTATACAATGATCAATTGTGGATTAGGATTAAAACCTGCTTGCCCTTTAGCACTCTCATCTCTTTCTTTTTCCCACTTGCTAATTTTATTTTCTGGCATGCTTCCAAATAGCTTTGCAAACAAAGGGTTTATCACGATGGTCCTATAATTGAAAGGATTATTGACGTCACCAATCTTGAAAAGAGGTATTGCCTGGCTAGTTGTCCAATCTGTGGGGAGCCCCTTTTGTATGATGTTGTTGAAAGTTTTTGTAATGTGATGATCAAGGTGGCTTCAGAGACACACAGAGGACAAAGAGGGTTTATGGAAGCTCAAAAATCAAAGTGATTAGAATGCTTTCAAACTAGGACTAAAGCGTAGATCTTGTCTTTCTAATCACGGCGGTGTGAACGGTTCGTCAATCCGAGCTCGTATGAGGGAGAACGTGCCAATCAAAGTTTTGGTCAAAGTTGGGATGTGGGCCAGTTTTAAGTGTCCTACAATTTGACCGACCCCGGGGCATGAAACCTAGCTCCCAAAAGTGGGCAAATTTGTTGGATCGTTAATTTGTCTAATATCCCCTATATTAGACAAAAGACAAATTCAAAAAAATGTGTTCTATTAAATAAAAATAATATATATATATATATATATATATATAATTTTTATTTAATAGAACACATTTTTTTTTAATTTGTCTATCATTTATATATATATATATATATATATATATATATATATATATATGTAATGTGGTGGCAGACCACCATCCCCAAAACTATATTAACAAAAATTTGATTAAAATATGGCCGACGAGCCATGACCCCTGTCGCCCCCCAACCAACCACCAAATCAAGATTTGGGTCGGCAACCATCACCTTGCCGAACCCTCCCATATCCCATCTACACATTAAACATTTAATTATGGGGTGGGCAGGCCACCTCTGGTGGACCTGCCCACACCCCCAAAACCCCAACACTCAATGTCATATTAAAAGGAGGGGCCGGTGGGAGTTGAACACACGACCAGCAGGAGGGTCGGCCCCACCGACGCGGTGGCCTCATATGTCACCCCCCATGTAATGTTCAACAAACCTTAAATGCTCTACCAACCAAAAATGTAACCACAACATCACGGTTAATACCATTTGTTGCAGAGTTTAAGGGGCGGACCTGACCCCCAAAAGAAATATATTTGCAGTTTTGTAAAGCGAAAGAGGTATTAATATGGAGGGGTCGGGTTTGGCCACCCGACCTCCTCCTTATAATACAAAATTTCTAACCAATCCACCTAAACAAACTTTCTTGTTTTATACACCCTCAAATTTTATATATAAACCCTCATTTCGTCAGTGCGCCCAAGCATGGAGGAGCCAAAGCATTCACGGAAATCGAGACAATGGTTTTTAACTAATTTATTGTAGGGGAAACCATGATCCTACAGAAGAGGCAGGTGGAAACATCACTGGGTGAAATTCTCAAGAGGGTGAAATTTTTGCAGTGTCCAAATTGGACAAACTTTATGTCGATCTTACAGCTCTCAGCGACACGAACCTAATGGCGCAGTCAATTTATTGATCTAAGTAGCTGATTTGCAGATGACCCGGAGGAGGGAATCTTTGAGGAATCTAGGGAGAATCTAAAAGATTCCTTAAGCCCTATATTTTCACTTTCTCAGAATTCGGAAATTTGATAGTCGATTTTGCGCTATTCGACACCACAAATCTGATGGTGCATTCAGATTTTCCATTTTCTCATTTCATTTTTTGGCCACTTTTCAAAGTGGAGTGCAGGTGTCAGCATTCAACGTGTGAGCAGTCATTCCATGAGATCTGATGCCGTGAGATTGATGATACAACCAGCATCAACAGTATGACATCCTTTTCTTCAGATGGCCCTAGGATGTGAGGTATGTTGTCGCACAGATTGACACGACAACGCTCAGACCGGGGGCTGTCACTCTGATCCCCGATCTCTCTGTTTAAGCCTGTCTCCCGCGGCTAAGGGGGGTAGACCCTATGAGGTGATGAAGACCAACTGTCGACCAGTTGGTTTGGGAGACACGAAGAAACAAGCACTAAATTGATTTTGTTAAGTAAAAAGACCAGTGCCTTGTGGGTTTGATGTTTAAACGATTGTTTACTAGATATTGCAGAGATGTAAACCATGTACAGCAATCATTTATCATCAAATAACTTGAACGATGCAAGATATCCAGCAATTAAAAATTTCGAAAAAGATAAATGCTTTAAACAACCACGCAATTATGAACATTAACCAGATATCATATTTCATGCAGCTAATCTTCAAAATGATCATTCATGAGCGGACTCGCATAAAATGATAAATATTCATTCCACATCAAAAAAAATTTGAATCTCAGCAGCAAAAAATAGGACGTGATAAGTTCCTGAGACCAAAACTGAATCTGGCAAAAATTTTCCACATTTTTTTTTTTTTAACTTTAAATCTAAAAAAGTTGAAACAATTTAAAATAAAACTAAAGCTTAACAAATAAATAAAATTTAAACTATTAAACTAAATTAAAAATTTAATTCCTAAACTAAAACAAAACTTTTTTAAAATCCTAAAATTAAAAGTTTATTCTAAATTAAATCTAAACTGAACGTAAGAAATAAAATTTTTAGCAAAAAAAAAAACGATTATAATATATATATATATATATATATATATATATATATATTATATATCTCAAATATTTTTTTTATATATATATTACAAAAAAAAATCAAAACATAAAAAACTACTGATCTAAAATCTAATTAAAAATTTTTATTTTTAATTTTTTTTTAACAAAATCAAAAAATGAAATACGCAACCCTACCCTAGCATAAACCCAAAACTGAACGAACAGTTTGACGTGAACTAAGAAAATTTGTCGTGCGTACAAGCAGCGTGTTTGACGGACCTGAGGTGCTTTTCTTCTTGATTGCAGGCAGAAGGAGACTGAGGAAACCGATGGCAGGAAAAAAAAATCTTACGAATTGTAACTCACCAAAGCTTACCTGGCCCGTAAATGATCTTTCTTGCTTGTGACGGCAGCTGCGAAATGAATGGAGGACGGCACGAGAATGCAGGGTTTCGCAGACTTAAAGCTTCGAAGATCTGGACGTCAGCAGAAAGATTGATATGCAGATCAGCGGCTCGACAGACAGATAAGCGTTGGCCCGTGTATACCCCAGAAAGCAGTTCTCATTTTATTGGTCGTTCATCAGATAATGATAGATCAACATAGTGTATAATGCCCTAGGGCATCTAATCCTCGAGCTTCTTTCAGGAATGCACAAGCAAAGAACATAGAAAACTCGGCTCGCAACAGAACCCTAGACGTGAGCTTTCACAATAAAATATATGATTTAAAGCAAGAATCATCAGAGACTTAAATATTGGTAATCACATGAGTCATGTTGTTGCAGTTATTTCATCGGAATACACATCAAATATTGGAAAAAGTAGAAACCTCAGATTGTAACATTATCGATGGGGAAAATCACAGGTATAAAAACCCAAAATAAGTTAACTTTGGATAACACATCAAATCTAAAGGAAGAAGATAAGCACTCCCTTTAACTCCCGAATTAACAAAAGCCAAACGCGAAACGAAAGCTACAGACGTTCAAACGAAGGCAAATCTCAAATATAAATCATTTCAAACCACACATAGTAACAAATGATATATTCAACAGGCCATGAGCCCTACTCGCTTTCCATACACAAAAATAAATCACCCACGGTTAATCTTACGTATATGTCAAATGAGCCACGGGTGTGAGAAATGCAGGTCTGGAGACTTCCTGACGGTGGCAGCGAAACCTGAGCGTGGAAGGACTGCGTTTGTTGGCGAAATAGGCTGTGGGTGAGGGCCTGGAGTTGTTGAAGAATGAGTGTGCAGGTTTTGCTGCAGGTTTGCTGAGTATCGTGGAGGAGAGCCGACGAAAAAAAAAAAGAAAACTAGCAGTAAGTGAAAAACGTATGCAGCAAATGAGGAGCAGATAACGTGGGCAAGTCTGAGAAAGAATGTTGTAGCAAATGGAGGGGGCAGCGTGATAATTTTGCAGATTTTGGCAGCGTACAGGAGTTGGAATTTGATGGGGAGCACCTAAAAATAAACTTCCTGCAAATAATGAAACCCCAGATCTGAAAACAACTGATATCTGAAACCCTTGGACAGCAAAACGACGCAGATAAACCTTGGAAATCTTCAGAAACCCTGCAACCTGGAATGAAAAATCACCCAAAAATGATATGTGCATAAAACAAAAACTGAAAACCCTAAACCCAGCAAAAATTTACAGTATTTACAAACTGAAAGCTCTTAAGAAGCCAGATTTATCAATAATCACAGTAATATTATCATAATTTAATTTTAATGTAAAACGCTTTAGAAAACCCTGCATGCATTCATAAAAAAAAAAATTGAATGATAAGCCCAGGATCAAGAACTGGCTGGGCTCTTTCAGAAAACACAACCGGGAGTTGGTTGGTTCAGCCGAGAACTTCCCCTGACGCCCGGTAATCTGAAAAAAGGATTTCTTGCACAGCTTAAAATCAACCATTAACATAGAAGGAGAAAACAATAGTGAAACCCCGATCAAATGGAGATACCTGCTACTATATTTCAGAATCTAAACTATTATTCAAACCCCAAAGATCAGACAAGATACCTGTGCCTAGATCAATCTTCATTAAGCTATCATCAATGGTTGAAAATAAAATTATGCAGAAAAAAAATGGAACAATCTTACAGCATTTTCAGAAGAGTAACACCAGCAAGATTTTTAACCCCAAAGTCTTTCTTTATTAGCACCAAAAAAAGTTTACAAGAGAGCTTCTTCAACACAAGACTCACAGATCGAATCTTAAATGACCCCTAGCACCCTATTTAAAGGAAAAGTTCCCAACGGCTAGTTCGAGTGATCCATGTTGAAATGATCTTGACTGTCGATGAGGATCGAGACATCTCTTAATCTTATCCGTCGAATTTAAAAATGAAATTCTGCATTTATTTACTCAAAAATATTATTATTTTATTATTTTTAGGTTTTTGCTTTACTTTATTGTTTTTTTTATTTAATTCTTTTTTTATTTATTTTTATTTATTTTATCATTTTATTATTTTTTTTACAAATTTGTATTTTTCAGTTATTTATTTATTTATTTTTAATTTTTTAATTTTTCAATTTTTAATTTATTTTTAAATGGATCCTCGAACTTAGCCTTTGGAAAAATCACCTAGGACTTAGGACTTAGACTTATGAGAGGATTAAACATTTTCTAACCCTAAAGACACTTTACGTCATGACTTTTACAACTTTACATCTCAAGGGGGAGAACCCATTTGACACAGACCCTCATAAGCCACCCAATTCTGCGACACAACTATAATCTAGCAGATTAACACACTAGGATTCTCCTAAGATTCTAGTGACAAAATCCATTCCGGCTTTGGGGTTAGGCTGAAGGAAAACTCTACCGATCATGGATCGGTGAGATGAAAAACCTTCCGGAACGTAGATTATCACTTAGAAAATTAGGTCCACCTAGGCAATTTACATACATGACTCATATATGCTAAGATTATTTACAATTTATACATGCCGACTAGGTTTACAACATAAATTGATCAAGTTGTCGATGACTGTAGAATGGCACGGACATGTCGATCAAGCGCTACCCTTTTTGCAAAGAAAAGGGGGTGTACTGCTATGGGTAGTTGACCAGTAGTGGTCAACAAGGCATATGCAGTGTGTTCAAGTACTTCTTTTTGCTATGCATTGTGTTGCACAGATCCCTGTATGATGTTTGATGTTTGATGAGGGATCTTGTTTCTTACTTGTTTTCATGATTCCTGCTTGATGTGATGCGGAATCATTTGTGGGATGTACTTGTTGTCATGATTCGTCATGTTTTCTTTGAGATCCCTCTGTCGTTAAGTTGATGGGATACTCATGTGCCGCCATGTATGTTTTCATTGAGATTCCTTTTATGCCATGTTGGCAAGATGTTCATTATCATCATGCATAAGTTTATGTCATACTGATAGGAGTCCTTTTGAATGAGAGTTCCTACAACGGAACATCTCTTGGAGCCACTCTTGTGTGAGGGCATTTTCCTTGTATGGTAGCGACGTCACCTCTTATGTATATCATCACTATTGACAAGACTTAATGCAGTGGCCTACACCATCTTGACACGAGGGCCCGAAGATGTAGTCCCTCCTGGACGAACTCCGTTGTCAATATCTTGTTATTTTATGTTGCTGATGATTGTCCTGTTCCTTCTTATTTACAACATGCATCGATGTTCATTTATGTTATTTTAAATACAATTCTAATCACATCATGAAAGTAAAAGATCTTGGTTAAATTCGGAGTTGAGTCGACTCAGATCATGTGAGGTGCAAGAATCTTTGAGCCCCACTTTAGATATTCTGCTTGGAGTTCAGCTAAGTCCTTTGCTTTTCCAACACCCAACTTCTTGATACCCATCTCTACCTCTTGCACCGTGAAGAGTTCAGTATCAGTGTTGACCAAGGGGGGGGATCAACCTTGGGATCCTGCTCATAGAGTTGTCTTACATAGTCAAACCATTTAGAAGTTGTAATACTATTTCCAGTTTGTATCTTTCTTGGTTGGAGCTCCTTCCAAAATAATTTGGAATTATTTTTCCCAAGGAAGATTAGTTATTCCCTCCTTGAAACCATGAAATCAACCTTTTTCTTGCTTAATAACTGTGTGTAAGCTTTGAGCTTTATGTTATCCTTGTTTGATTTTTTCCTCATTCTCCTTGCCTTTTTGCATTCCTCGTCAAGCTAAGCATTAACCGAAAAGAAATTTGTTTCAGGCTTCTTACTTTTTGCTCTTTTGCACTCTGCAAGTGCGCATTGAATTAAATGTGTTAATTCATGACTATGAAGGTCATGAATTGTGATTTTCTCCTTCTCGAAGAGCCTCTCTAGCGTCACTTTGAAGGTATTACAATTTTCTGGAGTCAAAAGAATTATGCCCTTTGGGAGATTTTGTTGGACATGCTAAATTTTTTACTCTAATTGTTTCTTTCTAGTCTAAGAGAAACATAAACAAATTGGCTTGTGATCTTATTTTAAGTCCCAAATTTGATCTCCAATCAAAACTTCTTCCATTTTCTCACACAATCCATGCAAGAAAATTACATAATCTACTACACTTGCTCCATTGTAAGTATTGCAAGTGAAATTACCAGACTTTGCCCATCTAGTCAAGCCATTACAAATGACTAAATCATAGGCCCCACATAGAGTAAGCAGTTATTCACCAAAGAGATTGTTGCCCTTGTCCTTTGAAATTCTTTCCCACTGATGATTACTCTCTTTTGTAAGCCAAATAGGATCACAGTCTTCTTTACAACAAAGAATGTTAGCTTGCTCACTTGCAGTCCTAGCATTGAAATCACCCACTATAAGGACTTCACCTAGCTGAGAATATGTTCTGGTATCTGCTTTTAAGGCTGCAAATGGATCTTTGTGGTCAAGTCCTCTACCTTTGTATATTTTTGAAACTTGTGGCGCAAAATAACATGCTGCAATTCTGATGTAGTTTCCATTTTCTGATATTTTAAACCAAATGAATTGTTTATTTGAGTCTTATTTTTCTAACTCAATGAGACGACCTTCTTTATCTGTTATGAAACCAGCTCACAAAAAGATAGAAAAGAGAGATCAACGCCTTAGAATTTAGCCTCTTCGAGGGGGCAACCTCCTTTACATTACACAAATGAACAATTCTTGGATGATACAAATGAAAAGACCTCTTTTCTATATATAGGAGTCTAAGGGGTCATAACATAATCAAAGCCGACATAACAATAATAATGTAAGGGCACAATAATAACAATAGTGGGCTTGTAAGGGGCACAATAGTAACAATATGGGCACTACATGGGTACATCAATATAATAAGTGGGTTGTACTAATAACAATAAGGGGTTACACTAGTAGTATAGGGGCCTAACATGCCCCTCTCCTTCAAAAAGCGTTGTCCTCAACGCTTGAGTAGTTCTTGATGTTTTTGTATAAAATTCTTGTCCTCCCATGTGGAATCTTTAGCGGGCAAGTTCTTCCACTTGATGAGATACTCTGAAATTGATCTATTTCGTAGCTGTTGGGTTCTTGTTTCTGTGACTGCTCCAGGTTCCAATATGATTTTTCCTTCCTCTTCAATTTCTGGCAAATTGTTTGAATTGGGATCTTTTGCAACTTTTGAATAAGTGGTCATACTTCTTTGTCCTTCTTCCTTTCATCCCTTGTTTCGTTTATCCAATATGGTTGGATAATAGAAATAGCACAAAACAATGCTTCCACATCCTCATCCTTGAAGAGTCTTCCCATTCGGTAAGGTCGCCATTTTTGAAGTGCATGTAGTATTGCCAACATTTCCTTCTCATAAATAATTTGCTTGAGATGTAGCATTAAAAATACGCAATCACCTACATCAAAACATTTTTCACTACGATGTTGATCTACCTGTTGTTTCGTTTGATTTTGCACCAAAGTGGCATTATCCTTTAAAAGTTGGAGAACTTGTTGTTGATGCTCGATGTGATATTTCACTACTTGAACCTTTTTCTTCTTGATATGTCCTTCTATCTCTAGAGTTTGAGGAGTGGTAATTTCTTCCAATCCTTTACAAGATATGGTCAGATTCATTTCTTGATGCTCGATGTGATCTTTCACTTCTTGAACATTTTTCTTCTTGATATGTCCTTCTATCTTAATAGTTTGAGGAGTGGTAATTTTGACCAATGAATTACAAGATTTCACTTCTTGCACCTTTTTCTTCTTGATATGTCCTTCTATCTTGAGAGTTTGAGGAGTGGTAATTCTTGCCAATGCTTTACAAGATATGGTCTAATTCATTTCTTCTTTCTCCGGGGTGGGGTCCTGGCGTATATCTTCTTCATTTGATGTTTCTTGATCCTTTTCTTCCTCTTCTTTATATTCTATGTAAAATAATTTCTTCTCAGCACACTTATGACCTTTAGTGCATTTTCTATCACAATTGTAACAAAGCCCTTTTTCTCTTTTTTCTTCCAATTGTTGTGGTGTAACCCTTGTAGGTTGTGGAAGGCTAGAAGAAACAACACTTCCATCTATATAGTTGTGAGGGGTATGCTTCCTGGTTTCCATAATTTTGCTTTCCACTATGTCACAAAGCCCTTTTACTCTTTCCAATTGTTGTGGTGTTGTTCTAAAGAAGGTGTTGCTCTCTGTATCCTCATAATGTGCTATCATTTCCTCCATGTGAAAATTGACCACGTAACAAGTTGTTTACAAGAACAAAGCCCTTCATACCATAAAAGTTGATACGGTTCTAAATATGAAGATGCAATACATACCTTTTGTAACAGTGGTACACCATGTAGATCAAAATATTGCTCCATTTGAAGTATTGAATTTACCAGATCCTTGCCATCAAACTTCCTCATCTAGCTTTTTCTTGATTTTAGGAGCTCGATCTTGAAACGACTGTAACTCTGTACCTTCAGATCTTTAAGTTCTGAAATTGCAACATATAGTAGCCCTCTGTGTCCTCTTTCTAATGCCACAGTTCTGATCCAAATTAGATTCTCCAATAAAGAGTTATGCACAGTCTCCCAAGATGACCTGATTATAGACCTTTCCAGAAGAGCTAACTTGTATGAAGTTCCACGTGTCACTGTTTCGACATTTGGCATTGAAAAATATATAAAAGAAACTACAGTCCGTCCTCTTTCTGAACCTTCTTACAAAATTTCAATCCAATGCTCAGAGAGAAAGTTATGACGATTTTCCCCAGGTCACCTGTTTGTAATTTAACTGAGGAGTCTTCAAAAAGACCAACTTCCTTAGATCATATCTCCGCAAATATAATGCAAAAAGCTCTGAAATTTGGACCCGAGGTTCAGTGCGATTTCATCTCAAGTGGATTTTTGTTATTTTATTTTATTTTTTTTTATTTATTTATTTATTTATTTTGCTTCTAAAACGTCGCAAAAAAAAAGTTATAGTGAAAATGCCACGATGACCTACTTGGAGCAGCGAAACCCTAGAATCCAAAGCTCTGATACTAAATGTTATGAAACCAGTGGTGGGCTCCAGTATTGTAGCAATAATGCTACAACTCCTGGAGCTTCCTATCTCTAATTTTATCAACCCGGTAGTTCGTAACAAACTTGGAAGCGACGGTGTTGTATGCACAAGTACTAGCTCTTGTCGCAGCGGTCACTTGGTCAGCTGGCACAAGTCCGCTAGGGCTCAAGCCAACTTATATGTGCTCAGAAGAAGCTTTCTAAATGATGGATGAAGGCTATCTCAAAGGAAATTAATCTACTTTGCAAAAATGAACTGAAAGCCAACCAAAACATGGAAACCCTAGTAAACCCTAATATGACTAGCTTAATCTCTATGATGCAATGGTGGAGTGCAAATGTCTAAAAATGATGCCATTACTTCTAGTGAGATGAGATGCATGAATTTAAACTACTTTCATTGAAAAGAACTCATTTTTGTATTTTTGCTTAAGTGGTTGGAGTTAGTATGATTTCGTTTCTTATTAGGTTTTGACTGTGCAGGGGTAGTGCGAAGGGAAAGAACGCTTGGGAAAGGTCAGGAGGACTAGGAGAGGTTCCAAGGGATCCCTAACATCATTCCACAGGAGTCCACAACGTTCAGATGCTCGGCAACCGAGTTTGCAGGCTTCTACAGGATGTCTGCAGGGGATCCTACAGGAAGCTCGGGATTTCTACAGGAAGTCTGCTAACTTCTACAGGATGTGCTATAGTTGGAGTTTTGGGTGATGGAGGAGTGGAGGAGTTGTATGGGTGGATGGGTAAGGTGAAGGAGGAGTTTGTGGTGGCTCAGGGACAGAGATATGAGATGAGGAAAGAGTGGGTACAGTTGGTTGGTGAATAGAAGGGTGGAAGCAAGGAAAAGTTAAAAAGATGGAGCTACGTGAGAAGTAGAAGGGTTGGAAGGCTAACGAGCTGAACAGAGGTCGAGCAAGTGGCTTCAGGCGTGGTTGAGAAGAAGAAGAACACGATAAAGTGATGCTATGCAGTGTAAAAGAAACAAATCCTCTATATCTTGCACAAAACCGAGAATTCCATCAACCTATTCTAACTGTGTTATTAAACCAATGAACAACAATGTAAAGTGTGGAGAAAAATCGTGCATGGTGTTGGAACGAAGAAGTAATGCTCAAGATCATAATGCATGGATGGATCTACCATTGAAATGACTGTGTGGCAGCTTGCATGAAAGTATAAGACTGCGTTTTTGGTGGTTGGTACAGCCCACACCCCCAATCTCTAAACGGAGATGGCAGCGAGTGCACTATCAACCTTTTTGGGGCTCGAATGAATTACAATCTTCCTACTCTAATCTAAGCAACTAAAAGCACTTTAACCATAAACTAATCCTATCCAATCACATTAAAGACATTAAATCAACAGATTGTGTTTTTTCAAATGCATGTCAAAGCAAAGAAATAAAGTGTTAAAAGGAAAACAAGTAACAATACAAGGAAAAGGAGGTCTATTGCTCTTAGGTTGGGCCCTAACCTGAGAGCTATAGCTCCCTTAAAAACTCAGAATTGAATCCAAAGCTGCCTGCCTTTATTAAATAATCATGAGTCTAACATCATGCCAAAACTGGCTTACAAAAAGCAAAAACCGAGCTGTAGCTCGTGCTTAGAAATTGCAACAGTAGTTCAAAAGTTCAAAAAGCTCCTATCAAAGGCTACGGCCTTCATATTTATACATGATGAAGATCAAGCTGGCTTCCTCAATTCGTGGAGCTTGGCTGTCCAACTGAAAGTTAAACTGCTCTTCCTGTAGAATCCGTTGGCTGCCTTTAAGCTCGGTGGGGAGAGCTGTTGGAGCTCGGAGTTAAGGTGGAAATCACGAGGAAGGTCATCAAGACTGTGGACAACCTCCCTATGAACCCGCAATGCCACCTTTGCTGTCTCCTTGTCTCCATTTGCGTGGTCTTTGCTCTCTTTAATGCCAAAAAACCTGAAATCATCATGTATTAGCCACATAGATATAATGCCTGCCCTTCTTCCTACAAATAACACGAATATACTAAGAAATGAATGCATAAGTGTTAAAAGATGAAGGGTTGAGCAAGTAAGTAGGCCAAATGAACCCAAATTGTTACCAAAAATTGGGCATCAATTGAAGATCTACAGGAAGCCTCTCTCAAGACAAGAGTTCATCAAAACTATGGAGAAGTCAGTGTTGGTCATAGAGAAGGGTTCTGCCTCTGCTTTGGGCATACCCTGAAAAATCTAAAAAAAAATAAATAAATAATAATAAAGATCCTTGGGTGAAAACCTTTCTGAGGCGCCCAAGGCAGGTGGTAGGGGTGAAAACCTCATTGAGGCGCCCCTATTGTCTTTCAAAAAAAAAGAAAAGAAAAAATTTGAAAAAGATCCTTGAGTGAAAACCTCTCTGAGGCGCTCAGGGCAGATGGCAAGGGTGAAAACCTCATTGAGGCACCCCTGTTATCTTTCAAAAAAAAAAAAAAAGGACAAAAAAAAAAAAAAAAAAAAAAAAAAAAAAAAGCAAGAAAGACAAAGACAACAAGTTTATAATGTGAAATTGCATGCAGATTGCAGGTGTTCTATGGAAGAGAGGGAGCCTCTCAACTCAGAGCCAAGGATCCTTATCATACTGCCAGGAGACCTCAACAACACCTCCTCCAATAATATTCAGTTCCTCCAAGGTATATGCACAATTTCATCATGGCTTGAGTATTCTACAGGAAGATGCAGACCTTCTACAGGAAGATGCAGACTTTCTACAGGAAGGTGCAGACTTTCTACAGGAAACGCAAACTTTCTACAGGAAGCTCTGTATTTCTACAGGAAACTTCCTGTAGAAGTTCAGGACGGGCCAGAATTCATTTTATGAGGAGATCTAACGGCTAAGGATCGGTTTGGACGCATGCAAGCTACTGTTGTCACCTTGTTCCACCATCCTTGTCGACATGCAACAAAGTTACCTGCACCAGCAAAGCAGATCGATGAGTTTTCAAGGAGAAAGCAATTTCTAAGATAAACAAAGGCTGATATCTCATACCATATCCATCCCAGTCATCCAGAAGCTCCGGGAGCGTGATCGTGAGGCCAGATCCTTCGTCGTGCAGCATGCACCCAAGGAGGAAGAACTGTTACAAGACATCCCGCGGGAGTCCTGTAACAATTAAGCCCGCTAGAGTGGATACCATTCACAGCGCTGGCCATATGCAATGAAACGCAGGCGCATGCAGCCAAAGCATCCAATCCATCATCGACAGCCTGTAAACATGAACCTCCGGGCCTGTGCAAATTCATCAGCGGCAGATAAATCCACTCATCATCGTCCAAAAGCCGAAAAACCGTGTTGCAGCCGCGCAGGTAAGTGTCTCGACCCTTCCTTCCATCAGATTGCATGAATTTTACTTTGAATTGTTTGCAAAGTGTGAGGTGAATGGGTTGAACGGTGGTATGGTCATTTGAATGGCCACGTCGACCGGTTAATGGTCCAGTCGGATGTTTGGGTGGCGGCCGTGACAAAAGGAATGGGCAGCACGCACGTGAGAAAAATCCCGTCGGGAAAAACGAGTCTAACGAGAATGGCGGCGGCGGATCTCTGCTGGGGATGATCGGCAGTAAGTGAACTCGCAGACAAATGATGGAACAACGTCATCCAACGGTCCGGCGGGGACAGCTCACCCCCGCGCCACGGATTCCGCCGATTCAAATCTAATCGGCTAGATTACCCGCATGCATTTATCATCCACCGTTTGAACCTCAAGTGAACATTCGGATCCCTCTGCAGTTCGGAACTCCGAGCCTTTGGCTATCAGAACGCCTGTGAAGCAACACCGAGAGCGCAGACCAACTGCAGTCTTTCCCAGAAATCACGCGCTGCTCCTACAGGAAAGCTGCTCCTACAGGAACGTTGTTTCTATAGGAAGGCGGGTTCCTCACGTAAAAAGGTGGCAGATTAAAAAGGTAACCCTGAACTCTCCATGCAATTGGTTTTAAAGGTGGTAGAATCGTCGTCTACAGTCTGGTCATAGTAAGTTGTTGCAAGTATTGTATGATGTGCATAGAATGTCGTTCTACATGATGTCGTATAATTAAAATGTGTTAAGGTCCTCAGGGATAAATTTCGTGGATTATGTGCATGACAGAAGCGTAATTCTACGCTCTGTCTCAGTAAGCTAAATCTCCTTCGCATTCGCCACCTCTAGTTAAAACCACAATTTTTATCATGCGGGTGGGTTTATTAGCGGGAACCCACTGATTCATCAAAGTTAAGGGAAAACCAGGAAGTGGTGGAGCTCTTCACACGAGCACAATGGATATCCTTTTGTGACAAGTTGCAGGGTTATGACGACGAAGTGGCAGAAGAATTTTACAAGCTTTGAGGCCGAAATCCAAAACATTGGCCACCGTGAATTTCAGGGGCCTAAGCCTCAAGCTCACCCCGCAATATATCAGTCGAATTACTGAACTTCCAATGGGTTTGCCATGGGATAAGGAAGAAAGGAAGTTGAGCCAGCAGGCCAAGAAAGAATTCTTTCCACCTGAGGAGGAATTCTCGGAGGACAAAAATGGGGTGCGTAGAACCAGTTTGTTGCCACCATGGAATGAAGTTAGCCTGCAGATCATGAAGTATATAACCTGTGAAGGCCGTTTTAGCATTGTGTACGGGTATCACTTTAGGTTGCTCACTGAATTGAGGCACCAGATTGATCTTCCTGTAGAAAATAAACTGAGCATCCCTTATTTCCTGCTACAGTCTTTAATTGAGTGTGCCACAAAGTTAAAAGAAGGCATACCAGATCAGGTAGCCCACCATGGATTGATCAAACTTCTTGTGGAGGATGCACTTCATTCATATAAGGTTCCCCTCTCATGGGAAGCATTTAGAAATTTGACAAGAGATGGAGACATAAGGATGTTGACCGAGGAAAGTGGTTCCTCCAACAGTGAGGAAAAAGAATCAGTGGCCGCGAGAAAGAGAGAAACAGGCCAGAAGACCCCGACCACAGTGCAGAAGAAAGAGCAAAAGAAGAAGCATGAGAAAAAGGATGACAAAGAAAAAGGTGACACACCCATCTTGTCAGCAAGAGAGAAAAGGTTGCAGAGCAGAACGGACAAAGCTGAGAAGGTCCACATCAGCCCAAGTACCTCATCAGCACCCGCAACCAAACCAAAAAGCAAAACCCATGCAGCAAAGCAAGCCAAGGTGGCGACACCTGTGTCTACAGGAAAGCAGAAACAGGCTTCTACAGGAAGCCCGAAAACAGAGAAAGGGTCTTCTACAGGAAGCCCGAAAATTATTGGAAAAGGGTCTTCTACAGGAAGCCCGAAAGCTGTTGAAAAAGGGTCTTCTACAGGAAGCCCGAAAATTGCTAAAACAGGGTCTTCTACAGGAAGCCCTGACAAAGTGAAACCCAAGGAGAAGAAAGCTGATATTCGTGAGAGGGAGGCAGCAGCAGTGCTGGCCGGTCTCAGCACACCTCCTAAGCCAAAGGAGAAGAGAAAGAGGGAGACCCCTCTATACTTTGAGGCTCGAAGAAGTGTCAGGATAAAGACGGGCAAGCCACAGCCTCTATCCAGCAGCCAAACCACTATAGGGGATGCCCCTACTTCACCCGGTGAGAGGTCCCCCTCGAAGATATCGGTCACCTACGAGAGGGGAGCCCAAAAACTACTTGGAAAGGGAGGTTGGACCAATCAGTTACAAAAGCCCGGCTCAAGGTCAAGGAAACAGACGAGGGGGAAGGAGCGGCACCCTCATCACCACCAAGGACAGAACAGGCAGAGCCACCAAAAGTAGGAAAGAAGAGTATTCTGGAGCCTAGTTCTCGGCCAAGGACAAGGAGCCAGAGAAAAATTGCTCAAGGATGAGCAAATATTTTAGCTGGGGGGTGATGATGAGCCCCAATTTTTGGTAACAATTTGGGCTCATTCAACCTCCTAATTTGACTTAATCCACCATTCTCATTAGTTCATTGCATGTTTTTGATTATATTTATGTTAATAGAGTGAATTTGGTTAGTCATTATGCCAACAAGTCTAATGGGTGCTTTGTGTAGCCTTTTTGGTCAACTTGGAGACAAAATTGAAGGTCTTAATGAGCACTTGGCAGCCAAATTCGTGGGAGAACAAGCTAGAGGATTTGTAGGAAGGTGTCCCCTTCATTTATGGGCCCTTACCTCGAATTCTCCACCATCAGCTTGGAGTTCAAGGGCCACCGAATCAATCAACACAAGGGCATCCAAGCAAGTCAAGAAGGACTGTTGTTAACTCCAAGTTTTGGGCAGCCGAGTCCCTAAATTCTAGGAGGACTGTTGGGTCCTCAAATTGTATAAATAAGAAGGCTTAGGGCCTCATTTTGGTTAGCCAGTGTAGCCAGTGGAGCCAGTGGATGTTAGCTAGTTAGCCAGTAGATAGTAGCTAGTAGTTAGTCATTTCATAGCCTTGTTGTAGTCATTTTGTAATTCGATTTGTAGGCAATAGATTAGCTTTGCTTTCAGCTCATTCTCAAGCTCTTCTTGTGGACAGTTTTGATGTAACTCTTCATTTCTTGATCAATAAAGATGAATCCAGCTTGGCACCAGCTCTAAATCTCTCTCTTGGAGGCTGTAGCTCTTGGGGTTGGGCCCATCTCAAGCGCCCAGTACCTCCCTTGTTTGTCTTTATGTGTGTTTGCTGCGTTCTTAAAATAAAATCTGCTCTTTAGATCTTGTTTTGTTATGTTGGTTGTTTTTGTTGGTTAAAGTAGCTTTTTATGTTTGGGAATCGATTTGTAGGAGTTTGTCATGCATTTAGATCTTTAGGAATGATCTTGCTCACGTGATGTACATGGTTCTCTTTCCAAACGAGGCTGTTGTTCATTCATTTCATTGACAACTAGATTAGGTTAGCTAGGACTTGGTTTGTTTGCAAGAATTCATTGATTCGGTTGAATGTGAATTGTGCAGGGCATCTCTATCACTCACTCACATGGTCAAGCTTCATCAGATCCATCTGATTCATCCCATATCTAGGCTTCTCGCTCCACACCCATCCTCTTGCCCACGTAACCCTACCTTATTCTCCATTGTTGTCTCAACTACCTTAAAGCCAAATCAGCCTTCCACATATCATCTCACCACTCCATCCATCAGTTCCTGGGTCACTTCAGACCCCCATCCTACCTCCATAACCATCCATGCATCTTCCATCAATCACCCATCCTCAAAAATCCCATTTCGAAACATCCTGTAGAAGAACTTTAGAACTTCCTGTAGAAACCCCTGCAGACTTCCTGTAGAAGTTCATAAACACGGTTCCATGGCATCCTGACTTTGTGAAACTCTCTGAAAGGATGATAGGGATCCCTTAGACCCTCTCCGAGTCTTCCCAACCTTTTCCAAGCATTTCTCCTCCTTGATCCACCCCTGCATAGTGAAAAGCCAGTTAAAAGCACATGCATGATAATTCTAATAACTTAAACAAAAATATAAAAAGATGTTTTCTTCAGATAGAGGTAGTCTAGACACATGTATTTTACCTTCATAGAAGTAATGGCATCTCTTTCAGTAGTTTGCATGCTCTCCTATGCGTCAGTAGGATTAGCTGGTAGAATTAGGGTTTGCGTTTCTTTTTGGCTTTCAGTTTCTTTTTTGCAATTAGATTAGCTTCCTTCGAGTTAGCTTTCATCCATCAATTAAAAAGCTTCTTCTAAGAGCTCATAGAAGTTGGCTTAAGCTCCTAGTGGACTTGTGCTAGCTGACCAAGTGACAGATGCGGCAAGAGCTAGTACTTGTGCATACAGCACCGTCGCTTCCAAGTTTGTTACGAACTACCGGGTTGATAAAATTAAAGAAAAGATGGTGGGCCCCAGTATTGTAGCAATAATGCTACAACTCCTGGAACTCCCTTCTTTAATTTTATCAACCCGGTAGTTCGTAACAAACTTGGAAGCGACGGTGCTGTATGCACAAGTACTAGTTCTTGCCGCAACTGTCACTTGGTCAGCTGGCACAAGTCCACTAGGAGCTTAAGCCAACTTCTATGAGCTCTTAGAAGAAGCTTTTTAATTGATGGATGAAAGCTAACTCGAAGGAAGCTAATCTAATTGCAAAAAGAAACTGAAAGCCAAAAAGAAACGCAAACCTTAGCAAACCCTAATTCTACCAGCTAGTCCTACTGACGCAAAGGAGAGCATGCAAACTACTGTAAGAGATGCCATTACTTATATGAAGGTAAAATACATGTGTCTAGACTACATCTATCTGAAGAAAACATCTTTTTGTATTTTTGTTTAAGTTATTAGAATTATCATGCATGTGCTTTTAACTGCTTTTCACTGTGCAGGGGTGGATCAAGGAGGAGAAATGCTTGAAAAGGTTGGGAAGACTCAAAGAGGTCTAAGGGATCCCTATCATCCTTTCAGAGAGTTTCACAAAGTCAGGATGCCATGCAACCGTGTTTATGAATTTCTACAGGAAGTCTGTAGGGTTTCTACAGGAAGTTCTGAAGTTCTTCTACAGGATGTTTCGAAATGGGATTTTTGAGGATGGGTGATTGATGGAAGATGCATGGATGGTTATGGAGGTAGGATGGGGGTCTGAAGTGACCCAGGAACTGATGGATGGAGTGGTGAGATGATATGTGGAAGGTTGATTTGGCTTTAAGGTAGTTGAGACAACAATGAGAAGAAGGTAGGGTTACGTGGGCAAGAGGATGGGTGTGGAGCGAGAAGCCTAGATATGGGATGAATCAGATGATCTGATGAAGCTTGACCATGGAGTGAGTGATAGAGATCCCTGCACAATGCACATTCAACCAAATCAATGAATTCTTGCAAACAAACAAAGTCCTAGCTAACCTAATCTAGCTGTCAATTGAAAATGAATGAACAACAACCTCGATGGAAATAGAACCAAGTACATCACGAGCAAGAACATTCTGAAAGATCTAAATGCATGAAAATCTCCACCATCGATTCCCAAACATAAAAAGCACTTTTAACCAACAAAAACAAGCCAACATAACAAAGCAAGATCTAAAGAGCAGATTTTTTTTAAGAACGCAACAAACACACATAAAGATAAACAAGG